>CM077015.1:74721729-77121729 GCA_039090855.1 Macrothele yani | reverse complement strand
GCCTTGGAACCTTCTCCAAAGCCTTGAGATGACATTTTGATGCACATACAGTGCTCTGGAGGACACAGCCTGTGACTGTCCTTATTCGAGCCTTCCGACTATTCCACCCTGCAAAAACTGGTCAACCTTACATCTTTGTTCCATATTGCTGATCACCAATGGCAACAAAACTTTTTTCTTTTTTTGATTGGAGGTTTAACGACCACCGTGAGCAACTCAATGGGCTATAAGCAGTCGCCCGTCCCTAATTTAGGGTCACTGGTTCCAGGGAAGGGAGAGAGCCAGTGCCGTAAGACAAACACAACATCCATGCCTCACCGGGATTTGAACCCGGACCCCTCGGACGAATGATCATAGGCCAACGCCTTAGACCACTGCGCCACCGGGGCTGCCAACAAAACTTATCACGGGGATTGCAAGAAAATTGAATAAGGCAGGCCGATTAGGGTAAGCTGTTTCTATGGAACAGCGAGATATTTGGATACGAAACGTGAGCGAACGTTATTTGATCGTGCTCTGCGATTGGCATGTGTGTGTGTGTTTGTTTCTTTGTGTGTGTGTGTGTGTGTTTGTTTCTTTGTGTGTGTGTGTGTGTATTTCATCTTTCATGCGTGATAAGCGTAGACTGTTGCTTCTTTTGGGACCGAATGTGCTCATAGGTCAGAATACCTTCCCTACACTCCATCGTACACGTGCAACTTTCAGTGGCTCCATTTCTTCCCGTTATGTAAAATAGTAAATTGCTTTTAATACACCCTCTGTTGTAAATCACGACGATCCTACCGTTTTTTACCTAATGTAGTTCATTGGCACGTTTTTTTCCAAATAGATTGCATGTAAAATGAAACGAAGATCAGAACAGCCGTCTTTATAAACATATTTGGTTACATACTGAGTAGAATTGTGGATGCACTGGAGTTCATAAATAAATAAATCTGGATGACAAAATAACCGGCTGAACATTGGCAGCATCTTCGCTTTTTTTGTTGTTTTCTTTTACAGAAAATCTCTGAGGTAGACATTTTCAATTCAGATTTTTTGTAGTTTGTTTCAATGTCTCATTTTATTTCTGCTTCAGTTTTAATGCATGCGTCCAACGCAGATTCAATACACGATATATTTAAATCAAAAGTGTTTTTGAGACTTATAGCTTGCGGTACTTCAAAGGTCCTACAAACGCACAGGAGATATCTTCTTTCTTGTTGATGCTCTTGATGCTGGACGTTTTCGTAGCAATTCAAAATTACAACCATAATACTTTGTCAAAAAGCAGATTACGAAAAACAGGATATGGTATGATTCGCATTTTGTTGCCGCTCTCTGGATGAAGTTATTCTTGAATTGCATCACATAATATCGATTAACATGCTATACACTAGCCAAAATTGCGCAACTGGGACGTAGCTGATGCAGGAAAAAAGTTCTAATGCGCCTCAGATACTGTTTTGTCTACATGAATTCTATTGCTTTCTGGTGCCATCTCCAATACGTGTTTAAAAATAAACTCTTGGTCGAAACAACAAAACAAGTAATGAAGCTCCCTGAAGGTATAACGCGATCAAGATCAAAGTTGATATGTGCAACGTACATGTATAGGAAAGGAAATTATTGAAATTCCAGATCAGTTGTGCTGTGTAGTTTTGAGTAAGACAGTTGCACGAGTGGAACAAGGCGGTTTGGTGTAGCGCCAACTCTGTCTCGTATAGAAGCGGTTACACGTCGTGGCATAGACGTATGCAGTTCACGGAAAACGTCCTGAGGTATACCATGCCAGATTGTGTCCAAATTGCTGGCCACTTCGCTGCCATTCCTGAATGGGCGGAGGTGGCGTCCACACATGTTCGATCGGTAAAAGGTCGGGACATCTGGTTGTCCATAGAAGGGTGTTGGCATTACAGGAGCAGGTCTGGGAAAACCGTGCAGTGTGCTGCCGGGCATTGTCACGTTGAAAAATTTCTCCGTGTTGTTGAGACAAGAATGGCAACACACCAACTCATAGAATGCCGTCGACACACCCTTGAGCCGTGAGGGTGGTACAGAGGACTCCCAATGGTGTCTGGCTATCATAGGCAATGGCTCCCCATACAGTCACTCCCGGTGTGCAGGTCGTGAGCCGTTCCACGGTAAAGGCAATATATATGAGCTGGCCGTCTCGTCTCCAGGCACGTATGAGCTGGTCATCGGCGCTAAGTGTACAACGTGACGCATTACTGAAGACAACACGACGGCACTGAACACTATCCCACGTTGACAGGGCCCTACAACACTGCAACCGTCATCGACGATGATCGCTGGTCAGTGGTAGGCGGCGTAGTAGCCACTTGAATGTAGTTCTCGTGCCGCAACTCATCTAGCGACGGTCCGGACGTCTACGCCCGTACCTATAGACGACGCAACATAGCCACGGATGGTTGAGAGCTAATAATTCAATTCTATTTGCGCGGCTCTACCAATCGCTCGATCTCGCACTCTGTCATTCCCCGCGGCCATCCACTGCTCTCGTGCCCTACTTGACCCATTAGCGCAAACATCGTCTGCTTGTCGCGGCGCTCCGACCGAAACGTCTGGCAACACGGCTATTTCGTCATCCGACTTTTCTCAGCCCAATTATACGTCCACTCTGAAAATCGCTCAACTGTTTGTATTGTGCACGAATCTGACGTCAAGACATCCACACACGCCATGGAGGTTAATGCAACGGCAACCCGCTGTCACAATTGTCCCTGAGTGCACACTTTGCTCTTGACATACCCTCCTCGATGCAAGGTCAACATGCGCTGTGGTGGGTCACTGTTTAGTCATTGGTCATTATTTTTAAATCATTTGCATATTCGGCCCAGATGTACTTGCACGCTGAGTTTCATCATGATCGAACGACTTTCCTGGGGTGCTTCGTTTTTTTTGGCAAAGTGTTTATCTAAATGCAATCTCTTTTGTTTAGGAGCGTCTCATACAACTGTGACATTACTGGGAACTCCATTTAGCAGATACTAGAACGTTGTTGAGCTTGCTTTCTGAATAAACCTTGAAGTATATTTGACAAAATCCGAGGTTTTTCTCTAATGCTAGTGCAGATTCTTAATTCGGTGATAAGCAATGCAGGAATATAGTCCTATTCTCCGAACTCTTTCGTAGTATCGAAAATGATATTTGGAAGCACAAAAAATTGTTTTTTTATACGTTGCATTTCAAAGTCTCTCGTCGGGAATAACGTCTGTCAGTTATGTATGAATAGGCCTTGGAGGTTCATTTATTACCCGTGTTGCACCTTGCCACTGCAACAGAACTTTTCTGGAGCTACGATTTTCGAGTTCATGATATGGCACTAGTCTCAGATACATGACCAGCCACCTATTCAAAATAACGAATGAGAACCATAATCGAGGACTGCATAATAGGAAAATAAGGATTTTATATTCCGTGGTCAAATTCTCGATGCAAACTCTAATATCCTAAGATATGTACTTGCCATTCTGACAATACGGAGAAAGCATATTTCCTGGTCCCAAATGCTCCCACGTTAAGGTATTCGCCAAAGATGTAAAGGCATAATATGAGTATTCATTGATCAGGTGATATGACATGCACGTAACAAAGCTTAAATCTCTCCAAAGAACATATTTTTTATAACCACCAGATTGATCATACACTATATTGACAAAAGTCACCGGACACCCCTTCAAAAATAATGAACGGATCCGCTGCGTTGTTAAGATGCGCGATACAGCTACAAACGGTATAAAAACAAGCCTGCAGCTGACCACGATCATATCGCACTGTGAGGTTGAGTGAAAATGTCGCGGCGGGAGAGAACTGCCTTTGAGAAAGAAATGATTGTTGGGTGTTATATCAGTGGGTTGTCCATAAGAGAAACCGAGAGGCGTTTAAACATACCCAAGTCAACTGTTTTGGATGTACTGAATAAGTGGAAGACACAGGGCGTGACTGAAGCAGCAAAACGTACCGGCAGGCCAAAGAAATTCAGTGATAGGGGACGTCGAAGCCTCAGGCTCAGCGGTCACGTTCATGCGAGTTCCGTATATATTGGTTTGTGTTTTGTGATATCAAGTGTTTCTTCCATACCTGTTTATCGTCGTCGATTCGTGAAAGTCCGGTGATTATTGTAAGTCTACTCCCGAGCGTGTGAGTTTTTTTCTTTTGCTATTATCAGTTTATTTACGTTCGACCTTGCAGGTCGGCGATGCACACTTCATCAAATATGCAAATGGCGACTTCCGGCGGAGAGAGGCGGAGTCCAGCCCTTGCTTCCCGTGGTCCATCATCATCATCATCATCATTTTCGACTGATGCCAGCGTCCCTGCGCTGTCTTCCCTAGCTAGCACTGATGCACTACCCTCTCCAAGTGGTGCGTTCGGTAGCCTTTCGGATGTCAATCCGTTGACTTCTCCAACTACGTCAAATCTTTCAGCTTCTGCTCCAGTTGACGAAGCCATGGATATTACTGGTGGTGAAGCCTCTTCCAGTTCTTCTGTGCCCGTTCAGTCGCCTGCCACGTATTCTAAGGTTGCAGCCTCTTCTACTCTTCGACAGCCCTTTCCAAGGATCTGTATGAAAGCGCTCAAGCTTTGCACACTTATATTTATCGTGCTGGAAACAACATTCTTCTTGAAATTCCTGTTGGCTCGCCAGCCGCTACTGCTTTCTTTGAAAACCTGGCTATATGTTCTTTGGAGAGATTTAAGTTTTGAGGCTCTCCCAGATACACCGATGCGGATCTATGCCGATGCCCTTCAAAGCCTGTTTCCCCCAGACGCCATTTCTCATATGTCCTGGCGGGGCCGGACGGTTGTCGTTTATCTTGCCAAAATTGAATATGCCAAGTCTGTCCTAACGACAGGCCTAACCATAGGAGATCGCCAACTTACTCCAGAACCAGTGGCCCAACGACCAGTAAATGTTTCCTTTTACCCTGTACCCACAGAGGTGACTGACGTGATGTTATATGCTATGCTTTCATCTCTGGGGCGAGTCGTTGGAGGGATTCAAACAAACCTAGCTGCAAAAAACGACCCGATGCATGATACTATCCGTGGAGCCCGTCGAGCGGCACGTGTCGTTTTTCCTTCTCAAGAAGCTATTGCTCAGCTCCCAACTCACTTTACAGTTAAGTGTGATGGTCAGACTCGCCAAATTGATCTATTGACAGAATTCCATTGCAGTCAGTGCAAGGAAGTTGGACATTTCTACAAAGAATGTCCTATTGCACGGCCATCAACTGGTTCTTCTGCACAACGGATGGATACTCACTACACCCCTGTTGGTGCCTCATCACTATCTTCGGCACCTGCTGATCCTCTTCATATGGAGATCTCTCCTAAGTCGACTGGCTTACCACCTCCTGCTTCTGTAGAGCATTATCCTGAATTACCACCGACATCGCACCACCTGGCGACATTACTGATGCTGATAGAGGGGTGATCCTGCACCACCTGGCGACATTACTGATGCTGATAGAGGGGTGTTGTCTGATACTGAAACTTCCAATGCGGACACCGACACCGCTTACCAGAGCGTCAGTGACCACACCTTAAGTGATGGGTCGGACGCGACCTCTAGGTCTCGCACGGAAAAAAGAGAAGCCCCAAAAGCCCCCCACGATTCCTACAAGCGGCGGAAGCCTCAAGGGAAATTGCCAATTTCTACTCGTTCCCGTACGTCGGCTTCTCGCCTGAAAGACTGTGATTTGTCTTCGAACCCTGAAGACTTTATCTTACCTTATGACGATTTTCTTGCTAGACTGCAACAACATGTATTTCCGTCGACTCCTTTATCATATCCGGAGTTATATGACGTTTTCTGTCGGAAATCGTTGCCTGGGGGATTCCCTCCTTTTGTCCAGGCACATACGGCTCAGCTTCTGGCGGTGACTGCGCAGTTGACGGAGTTGGACTGCATCTATCAAGCGCTTCGTAGTCCGTCTTCTAATGATGCTGCTGCTGTGAAAATGATGCATGGTCGATACACTAATCTTCGAGACCACTTGCGTAAAGTGCTCACCCCACCTTCTGATTTGGCGCTTTCACGGTGACGACCTTCAACTGTCGCGGATTTGCTACCCCTGATGTGAATGCCCTTGTCTATGAGGACCTCGCGGCGGATGCCAGTGATGTCCTCCTCCTTCAAGAGACTCGATGTTCAACTGATACGCCGACACACAGATGGCGGTCGTGGCCTTACACATTCTACCATGCGTACCGCCCATCTAGGTCTGGTTGCATTGCCGTCGGTGTACACCGTCGTTTAATACACCGTATATCTTCTATTTCTGTCAATAACTTATATTCAGAATTATTGCAATGCCTTACTTTCTGTGTTGATACTGTAACTTTTCATGTGTTTAATGTGTATATACCAACTGAAGATTCATTTGTTGATCCACTTTTTCGGAGTCTACGTGCAGCGCTTGCGACGATTCCCTCCGGGGATATTTTCATCATTGGAGGGGATTTTAACTGCATGGTGCAGCCCTCTGTAGACCGCTATTTGTCGCACGGAGAACACCGTGCGAATCTTGTCTCCAAGTTAACACAGTTTATTGCTGATTTTCAGCTTGTTGACTCTTTTCGCCAGCTAAATCCTCAAACCATTTCATTTACTTGGTGCAATTCCCCGACGCAGTTTTCTGCTGCCTCTCGATTGGACCGTATTTATGTTGTCTCTTCTTTGGTTCCCACTATTACTTCGGCACGGCACCTCCTTACAGTAGCCTCCGTTCATAGCGCCGTGTCTCTATCTGATAAATTGGCGCCCTATCTCTATCCTTAATATTTATTATAAATTTTTCACGAAACTCCTTTCTCGACGTCTTAACTCTGTCCTTTCGTTTCTTGTTTCTCCCGACCAGTCATACACTGTGCCTGGTCGGTCTATCGCTAACAACAATTATTTCTTCTTAATCTCAGTTTTCTTTCTCGCAAACATTCAGAACCCCTAGCCCTATTTCACAATGATCAACAGTCTGCTTTTGATAACGTTTCCCATGACTATCTCTCTGCTGTTCTAACCCATTTTGGCTTTCCTTCTCCTTTTGTCTCTCTCCTTCTCAGTCTTTATCGGGGCGCTCATTTTCATGTTCGGGCGGCCTCATTTTTGACGGCACCCATCCCTTTCCAACGAGGAATCCGGCAGGGTTGGCCCCTCTCAGGGCAACTCTTTGCCCTCGCATTCGAACCTTTCTTGATTGCCAGCCGTTCATCTCTTCTTTCTGCATTGCCGTTGACCGTTTCTAGCACCAGGCATCACCGTTTCGTTGTTTCATCCTATGCAGATGACGCCACTTTCTGTCTCCGACGAGATGAACAGTTTGATATCCTACACTCCACGTATCAACAGTATGCAGCTCTCTCTGGTGCGTCCTTGAATGTGCTCAAGAGCACCGGGTTGTGGTGTGGGTCTTGGATGGGTCGCACCGATGCCCCATGGGGTGTGGTGTGGTCCTCCTCGACCCAGAAAATTCTTGGCGCCCAGATTGGACATCCATTCACTTCTGGAATTATTACCTGGAATAGACTCCTTCCTTGATTACAACGCTCAGCTGCGTTTTGGCGATTCACGCATTCTTTCTCATCTTACATTAAGAGAGCGCAAATTGTCCAGCGATACCTTCTATCCCAATGCTTGTTTTCTTGGAACTCATCGGTGTTTACCTCGGCTCGTCTCTCTACTATCAACAGCATCTTTACTTCCGTGATTTGGTCAGCAAAGCATTGGGTTGCTGCTACGACTCTCACTCTTCCAGCTTCTTTGGGAGGAATTTGCCTACCGGATGTATGCCTTTACTACCGAGCCTTTTGCATCGTTTCATTCCTTCGCCTTCTTCTCACTCCTTCTCCATCACTCTGCTCTACTTTTGATATTCTTATCTCTCTCCGTTATCCATCCTTTTCTTTTCTCTTATATCTTCGGATGGACTCTTATCCTTCTTATTTTAATCAATTTCCACCCCTCATTACTCAAGCTCTAGCGTTCTTCCGCTCACTTCCACTTCTTCGCGCAACTCCCTCTACTACTCGTGATCTTCTTGCCGAACCACTTTTCTTTTCGACTCTGATTCACCCTCCTGATCAATACTACTTCATCTTCCCTGTTCGGGTCCGCTCTGGAATCATAACTGTTCAAGCTTTAGTTACTGCTGACCTCTCCTGGAAGCCCCTTTCCTCCCTCTTCCCAGCTTCTACTCCCCTACTGGAGGAAGATTATGATCTCCTTCGTTCTACTCTCTGTTCTCTCTTCCCTGCCCTTGTTTCTGATTCTGGTCTCTTCTCTGTTTCTGGCCCTAGCCTCTCTATTCCTTTCTTCCTTCCTCTTCGTGCCTCTGTTGCCCCTATTTCTTCTTTTTCCACCGGTTCGATCTATACTCTTCTTAGCACACCCCTCGCTATTCCCCACCCACTCCCGGATGTTTCTTCTTCGCTTTCTTTGACAATATGGTCTGCATCTTCTTCGCCGCTCTCCTCCCCGCTGGAGCTTAACCTTCAATGGCGCTTTCTCCACTGTCGCCTTCCCGTTCCTTCGTTTCTCTTTCGTATGTCTATTTTTTCTACTTCACTCTGTATTTTTTGTGGTTCTGAAGGCGATGTTCCTCACGTTTATTGTCACTGTCTCATTCTGCTACCTCTGCTTCATACTGCTTTTCGTCTTGCTGGCATTATGTGTTCCAGGGATCTTCCTTTCCAATCATATCCATGGCTACTTCTAACTAAGCATCCTCCAACTAAACTTCCGGATGCTTCTGCCTACCTATTCGTCCTTGTGATGCATGTTATTCATCTTTACCGCCTTTCTATACGATCACGTTCTGCCACACCTAGCATAATTTCTGCAGGTGCAGCTCTGCGGAAGATTTTTCGGAATCGCATCTTGACTCGTCTCCGGCTGGAGTACTTTGCAGCGTCCACCCCCAATCTCTGGTTTCCTTCCGGTTTGCCTGGGCGTAGGAAACCGGGTGGTTCCGAGTTGACGGGTCGACGTTGTATCTTTCGTGTTAATTGCGTTGTGCTTTCTCCTCTTACTTTTCCATGTGGCCTTTGGGACACAGTGTATATTTGTAATTAAATTTTGGTATTTTGTTGGATGTACATTTCTTTGTATCTGTTCTCTCAACTGGCAGGTTTTGTAGTTGTCCACCGTGGCGTGTCTTTCTTGGCATAGGTTTTGCGAATTGTTAACAAATGTGACTCGTTTTCTTTTGTTTGGTCTACAGGTTTGTACCCGAGTCTAAGCTGCATGTACCACTTTTTTCATTTTCTTCCTGGTGTTTTATGATATATATGTACCATATCTTTTGGTCACCTTATTGCTGTCAATTGGCGTTTTATTGTTGGTTGCCTGTAATTGTATGCTGTTGTAACCTATCTTCACTGTACATAATTTCTGATATTGTCACTTTTTTTCGTACCTTGGTTTGCCATGTACCCTGTTTATTGTAAATTTTTCGTCCATTGCTTCTTTTTCCCAACTGTTATCTTAGGCAGCGAAGTTCTGTTCTCTATGCTTGTAATTTATATAGCACGCACATTGTGTATACTGAAGTTCTACATCGTTCCTGTTCACTGGACCATTGTACTGTGTATTATGTATTTTTATGCAACAAGGAACAGCGCTTGCTGGTTCGTACCTCTCACTCGAATGTTCTGTGTCCCTGTGTACCCAGTGTGCTTATTCCTTGTTTTTCTTTCCAGTCATGTAATGTTTGGCTTATCACAGGGTTAATGTTCGAGACCGAAGTTCCCGGACTCTCGTTCCCCTGTTGTATTTGTGTTATGTGAACGTGACCTCGCTGCAAACTTTTCACGCTCTTCGTTCTGTTTGAGTTGGTGAAAGTTCATTGACCTGTAAATACTGTATCATTTTATACGATTTTCTTTTTCATGCTTTCGCCGGTTAACGCGAGCGTTGTGCTTCTTTTTTCGCACTCGCGTGCGGTGTTCATTACGGATAATCTGATAATGTGTACCGTGTTGTTCATGCCTTGTTCTTGTTATTGTGTTTCTTGAATTTGTACAATTTTTTCTGTTTTCTTGTATGTATACAGTGTACGTTTCTTCGGCTAGTTAGTACTAGTTCCTTTGTGATTCTTTGATCCTTGGTTGAGTCCAGGGTCACTATACATTTTGTATCAATGTTGATTTTTGTGAATTGAGCTTACCATCAAGTGTGAGTTGTAATTTTTATTGTTCTGTTTTTGTTTAGTTGGCGCTTGCCATTCACCTGTAGTGCGTATTATGTAACTTACCGTAATCTGCATTATTTCTCTGGTACTGTGCTTGCTGTCATTATCAACTATCTCTCACGCGTATTTTTCCTGTTCACAGTGCACCGTGCTATTTGTAATTCTGGTTTGTTTTGTATCCCCGATGTGCCCCGGGGGTTTTGCACTTGCGTTTTTAGCGTTTTGTAATGTATCTTCCAACCTCGTGCGATTTCTGTTCGAGTCGGTGTCATTGGGCTCACATTTATTTGTACCGTTTTTCGAATTGTGCATGATGCTATGTTGTTCCTTTATGTTTTCTCCTCTATGTTCTTGAGTGGTGATGCCCGTTCACTTGTAGATCTGTTTTCTCATTGTTTAGCGTCGCTCAGTGTGGCACGCCTTAATCTTGTCTTCAGAATCACTCACTTGAGTGGTATTCGTGTGAAATTTACCGGGTTTGTTTCGCACTGTTGGTGTATAGTGCTTACTGTATTTATTGTTTCTATTTCCGGTTTTCCTGATTGTTAATAGAGTGCCGTGTTGGATGTCCTTTTCTGTTGTTAGGCGTTCCTCGATTACATCCTGGCTATTGCCAGTGCCAATTGTAATTGCTTTCGCGTACTTTGCTGTCTCTGTGTATCGTGTATTTTCCCACCTTGTTGTGGTTTTTAGCATTTTTCATATTATCTTGACCGGCGTAGCCGCATTCTTCAGTTGATAATGTCATTACTTTCATTCATTGTTTAATTATTGTTTTTCCCACTTTGTGGTGCGCCTGAATTATTTTATGCCTAAGAGTTCAATAAAATTTGTTAATACTCAGGAGAGTCGTTACAGCTAATCGACGGAGTACTGCACAAGACCTCAGTGAGTAACATTGTTACGCATTGTTACGCGGTGAGTAACAATGCTGGAACCTCGGTATGTACACGCACTATTCGCAGAGAACTACATTCCATGGGTTAGTGTGGTCGTGAAGCTGCTCATAAGCCTTTCATCTCCACTCGGAATGCTACTCTTCGTTTAGCATGGTGTGAAGAAAATATATCGTGGACCGTAGACCAATTGAAACGGATCCTATGGACTGATGAATCCAGATACACGATCCATCAGTCTTATGGCCGTGTGTGGGTATAGCCGCAGCCTGAAAAATGCTATTTACCACATTGTACTATTCCTACGGTCAAGTTTGGAGATGGCAGTGTACTCGTGTGGGTGTGTTTTTCGAGGTATGGTCCCGGCACATTGGTTACCGTCGACAAATTTGTGAACCACCACGTCTACCACGATATGCTGGACAATTATGCCCTACCACCTCTGTGGCAATACTACGGAACTGAGCCTTGTTGGTACCAGCATGATAATGCACCGAACCATAAAGCAAGGTTTCAAAATCGCTTTATTATTATTCATCATAAGAAAACATAAGAGGGAGACGTACAGCGTTGGGCGTCTCACTGGGAAATAATACAAACTGTTAAAAAATGATGGTATATACACTGCAATGACAATGGGTATGAATATCAAATGCTGCAAGCAAAGCTTATTGCATAAAAATTGCAGAAGTGACAGAGAGAAACACATCGTGTGCACATGACATTGGCTGGGCATGATTTACAGGATAACACAGGCGAAACAATAGTACACAATTAGAAAAAGAACAGCACAAACACCGCCGCGAAGGTAAAACATTGCATACATGAGATAAAAACACAGCGGGCGCAATTGTGCAAGTTATTTAACGAGGGCACCAAAGCAACATAATACAGGCGGGGTGAAGGTAATGAATGTACACGAGTAAGCATGAAAATACACTGAGATGACATTAGCATTCACAATTCAACGGTAGCGTGGATTGCACGAAAAAATATATGCAGAAGGAAGAGTAAAATCACAGAGCAAAACTAGGAATGCACACTGGGATGACAAGAGGAATTAACGCAAAATGAAAGCACTGTACGACGCAATAGATGTAACTGGTACATTAATAAGACATGATGAACCATATTATACACAGGGATGACCAAATAAAGTACACAATGCGAAGACACGATACAATTCAAGAAATGTTACAAGTACAGTAAAAAGCACACGATAAAATATGAGTGCACTCTGGGATGTTATGAGTATATGCATAAAGTGAAAGCACAGGACAAGCCATGAGTTCTGACAGATGACAGAATTTATCATAAATTTGTACGTGCACGATCAAAGCATTAACATAGTGTGAAAGCTCGGTACAGCACAAAAAATGCAAGAGGTACAAAAGATGCACAAAAACAAACCCCATGAAACTACACTGGGATGAAAATAGTATGTACACAACGTGGAACTATAGAACTGTACAAAAATCAAACAGGTGCAATGAAAATGGCTAAACACTAAGAAGGTGTGTGAGTGCGGCAAATATAACAAATGAGAGATAGAGACGTACACCACATGACATCTCAAAGTAAAACACACTACAGGAACACGGTGTAATACACTAGGTGCATAGACAGAAAGCACTTAGGGTGACCAGGGTACAGCCCCAAGTACATAAAAGTGACGGGAGGTCACGGAATCAGAGGGCACATTGATAACAATGTAAATATGGTAAAGCATAGTACGACACGAAGAACAACAATTCAAACAGCATAGCACGATCACATGATATACATGGAGACGTGTCGTAGAGTGCAGGAGGGGCACCAGGGTGCCACGAAACTCCACAAAGGAGGTGTAGAATGTCCTAGGGTACTGACAGGTGTAGCAGTCCAGAATCAACCGCGAACCATGGAGCGACCGGCGTCCAGGTAGCATAGAAGGTAGCTTCTCGACGACTGGAAGAAGCCAACTGGTACTCCAGGCGGAGACGAGAAAGCAATCAATCTCGGAAATGGCACAAAAGCGCTGTGCTGGCCTGGTGTAAAGAGACCGGCGAGGAAACACTGCGGAGTTGTTGAAGGTATACGTAAATAACGTGTTTAACCAGCACGAAAAGATAGGCACATACTGACGAAAGAGGCGTAGGTGTATGAGCCCGCAGAAGAAGGTGTCTGTAGGCAGTGAACGGAAGATCTTGAGAACAAGAGCGACTGGCAATCCGGAAAGCCTGGTCGAGGAGAGGCATCAGGATGGGACAGTAAAGGTAGACGCGAGAAACGTCTGCCTCCTGTGCGCAGAAGGAGCAGAGAGGGGAGAAGAGAAAGGATATGCGAAAGAGAAAATACGGAACAGGGAGGCGATTATGCAAAAAGAGCCAGTGGGTATTAATTTCAAAAGGGGCGTATAAGGGTTAGCGGGCAGCGGCCCAGACAAGAGGAAGAGAAGCAGGTGGAACCTCGAGAATAGAAAGCGGTGAAGGGGTGGCAAGGTGCCCTAGAAAACGGTAAAGAGATTTAGAGGAAAGAGAGGAGAGAGGAAGAACCGAGTCTGAGAGTCGGAGGAAAAACGGCAGCGAAAGAGGGGCAGAAAAGACAGAGACGAGACCGGTGGGGGAGAAAAGATCAGGGAAAAGCGAAAGCAGTGCAGTTAGCAGAGAGTCACAGACCAAAAGGGCAGATGGGGACGAGAGAATAGCAGGGGGAGGCCAGAGAAAGGGCGCCAGGATAGATACGAGTTAGTGAGGTCTTGTACGGTTACTGCACCTGCTCGGAGATATAAGGGAAATGAAAAGCAGGGGAGTTGGGGGGATGAACAAGGGAGTTGAAGAAGAGGGGTTCAGAAAGAAGCTCTACAGTTGAAGAGGGACGGGAGCGAATGAGGGGGAGAGAGCGAAGGTGAGTGAGGGCTTCAGAAAATGCAGGTGGGAGTTTGGAGGGGGGGGGGAAACGACAGTAATCCATGACAACTAAAGAAAGAAAGGAAAAATGTGGGTTACGCAAGGAGGCAAGAACGTCACGTACCTGAACTGCGGAAGCCACTGGAGCCGTGAAAAGGTGAATGAAGTTGATCACTCTGCTTGCTTTGTAGCATAGCGGGACATCAGGTAGGCCAGCACCACCATAGGAGGGAAGAGCACAGAGCTTGTGGACGTTAATACAGTGATGACTCGCCCACATTACTCGAGTAAGGCAGTGTGTAACCTCCTGGAGACAGAAAAGCGGGGTCGTAGATGCAATCCAAGAATGCTTGCAGATGGACAGAAGGTATGTCCTGGTGAGATTTGCACGCTGGTAGTAAGACGTACAGATCTGCGCACGACACCAGAACGCAGCTGTGCGGAGAAGGCGGGGTTGGAGTTCCGTGCGAGTTGCACTGGATGTAGCTTGTTTGTGCGCCTAAGTGCACAACCAGGAAGCGTTGGGTAGTGGATGACCATGTGGCCCCCATGGAGCATCCATGCGATTGGACCACGACCCGCACCACAATCCAGTGCTCTTAGACGTATTCAGTTCAGCTGCAGAACATGAAGCATATGCGGAGAACAAACGATGAAGCAGTTGGAACTGTGAATGGTAACGAATGCATACGGTAATGTCATCTGCATAGGCAGAGTAAATGACTGAGTGATGCCGTGAGCTGGCAACTGGTAGTGGAAGTTGTGCTAGGAGAGATTTTTGCAGAGAGCGTAGAAAGGGCTCGACGGCAATCGCAAACAGTTGACCAGAAAGCGGGCAGCCCTGACGAACTCCCCGCTTGAAGGGAACATGTGCTGTGAGAAAAGATGCCGTCTTGACATGGAAAACGGCGTCCCGGTAGAGCGAGAGAAAAACAGAGACAAATTCTGGAGGAAAGCCAAAGTGTAGCAGGGTTTGTGTTAAATAGGCGTGTGAGATATTATCGAAAGCGGAACGGAGGTCTAAGGAAAGGAGAGCAAGAGGTTCAGAATGAGTCTTGGCAAGATGAATGAGATCGCGAAGAAGTTGAACATTGGAGGAAAGAGAACGGCCAGGAACAGTATAGGTTTCAGAGTCAGCAAGGATGTAAGGAAGGACAGAGTTTAGTCGACCGGGAAAGAAGCTTTGTATAGAGTTTATAATCTTGATTGAGAAGAGAAATGGGGCGCCAATTTCCCAAGTCAAGAGGGTCACCCTTCTTAGGAAATAGGATCACATGTGCGTCCGTGAAACTCCTCGGGAGGGGGAAGCAATTTAATGCAGCAGAAAAAGCGGAGAGGAGAAAAGGCAACAGAAGAGGCAAGAACGCACGATAAAAAGGAAACGAGAGGCCGTCCGGACCCGGAGCGGCATGGTGGTTAAGAGAAGAGAAGGTGTCGGACACGTCCGTGGATGTGGGTGAGAGAGACAGGGTGTGAGCAAGATGAGACGGAACTTGAGGCAGGTTATTGAGAAGATGGGGGAGAGCAGAGGGAGAAGGGGGAAGAGTTTCACTGAACTTGGTGGTATAGAACTCACGAACGTGAGAGCAAATCGCTGCCGAATTGGATATGATTTCGCCAGAGGGGAGGCGAAGATGACGAAGCGAGGTAGAAGACTTACGTGCAGATTCCATTGATGTTAGAAAATCATAGGTGCATTCCTCCGGATTGAGATGTTTAATGCGCAGACGTAAAAGTGCTTGCTGCCCAAGAGGTTTCAGCAAAGCCTGGAGCTCCGCCTGATATGCTGGAAAAAGCGGATCTGATAACCCAATCAGTGTGAGCATGTGCCTGGCGTGATCGAGGCGCATCTGACTAGAAGTCTTCATGGTGAAGGAAAGTTGCTTGATATGTAAGAGGAGCTGATGCTTGACACGAAGCCAATACGTCAAGGTACAGGTTGCGGAATGCAACCCTGCGCGACGAGCAGCAAGGAAAGAACGGATAGAGGCACAAAAGTCAGGATCAGTGAGGAGATTGGAGTCAAATGTCCACGGACGTACAGTCCGAGGGAGTGACGACGCAACAAACACTGTGAGGGTGACCATGCAGTGGTCTGAGGAAGCAGTAGGTTGATGTTGCAACTCGGTATTAGACGCAAGAAGCGGTGTGGAAACATAAACCCGATCCAAGCGTGCAGTTGATGGAAGCTGACTCCCAGACGAGCGCCACGTGTATGAGGTCTCTTGTGGATGAAGGCGCCTATAAGCATCGGTGAAGGAGAAATCAGCAACAAGGTCATGAAGTAGTGCGACGAGATATGTCCGACGCTCTCGTGACGAAAGAGAGCGATCCAGAGCCGGGTCAAGGGTGCAATTGAAGTCTCCACCGAAGAGCACACGATCCGAAGGCGAGATTTTCGAGAGAGTTTGACGGAGTTTGGTGAACAAGATGGATAAATGAATAGAGGTGCACGGAATATACATATTAAAGATGTGAAATCGAGCTCCGCCAACTGTGAAGGAGACTTGCTGGAGTAAATCTCGGCATACGTTCTGCACTGAGAGTGCAGTGAGGGTGGATCGGAAATGTTGATGTATTCCGATAGCAAGCCCACCATGAGATGAGTAGCGGAATGCATGATGGAACTCATATTCGCTAGCACGCCAGCGAGTAAACAGAGTGGAGGAATGGCAGTTTGTTTCTTGCAGTAGTAACAGATCGGCCCCGAGGGACGGGAGTTTTTCCATTACAAGAGCATTCGCTAGGGGGCTAGCAAACCCTCTGCAATTAAGGGTCGTGACCTTGAATGGACTGGTCAGTCGTTGGTTTGAGGAGCCGCGGAGCAACTTTCAGGAGTTGTTGTAATCGGTTTACGCAGCCAAGGGTCCATGAGTGGTGCAGGGGGTGATGTACAAACCCACGAAGGTACTTAGCAATGCATCCGCCTTGCAGGACCAGCGCGGGAAGAATGTCTTCGCGCTCTCGGAGGTAGTCATACGTCGACTCCAGGTTCGTGGTGTGGGTGCAAAACTGATAGTAATCTCCAAGATTGAAAGGTTCTGAAGGAGCACCACATTTGGAGAGTACACTTGAAAAGACCTCAAACGAAGGCGGAGACCCATCATCATCAGTGTCCCTTTCAATTTCTGTTGGCGCAGGAGAGGGAGAAAAATCTCCTGAAGATTTGGTAGCACGGAACGGTTGCCCATCCGCAGAGAAAGATTTCTTCTTCTTCTTCGTCTTACGTCGGGTACCTGTACGAGTGCCAGAAATTCGTTTTCCATGGAGCGACGATGCTCGGGAAGCTGACGCAGCGTCAGAGGAGTTATCGGCGCCCCCGTCACACTCGGAGACACCAACAGTGAAGACTGGTGGGAAACCAGAGGCGAAGTCTCCAAATGTTGCCACGGGATGAGAAGTAATAGGTGAGGCGAGCACTGGAAATTGAAGGTGGGAGGTGAGATCAGCATCAAAAGACGCTCGTGGACGAGAGGCTGTAGATATACTTTTTGTGTAACTCGGCCCTGGGGCAGTTGTCACATTTGAAGACGGTGCAGGTCGAGAGCGAGATGTAGCAGGAGGCTGCATAGATGTGGTAGGCACTGTAGAAGCCGTGGGAGCTGTACACTCGTTGTTGTGACATCGAGCACGCTGATGCCCAAGTTCTTTGCAATTAGCACAGTGTTCTGATGTTAGCATGTCAATTCTGTAGGAGAGCTGCCCACATCGGACGTTTAGGATCCGTGGGAACTTACGGAGATGCTCCTCTGATGGAAAGATGAGTCGAACACTCCGGCGAAAACTAAGAACATTCTTATTTGCAGGATCCTTGGGCGCAGCTGAATGTGTGATAACGGGACCAACAATCTTACCACACTTACTAAGTGCAGTACATATCATCGCATCCGAGATTTCGGGGGGCACCGGATGCAAGGAGACCTGAACACGGCGCCTGGCAATCGGTTCAGCTTCCAGGTGGTGGTCTCCCAGGTCAAGACCAAAGTTTAGAAGCGTGTCTGCATGCTCTTTTGATGTGAAATAAACAATCACCGTCCGCGACCGGCGGGTGAGGTGAGTAATGGCTCCGGCTGGAAGAAAAACAAGGAGCGTATCACAATAGACCTTCAACGGTGTATTCGGAAGAGCATCTAGGCACACTCCCAACTCGCGGGTGGAGTGAAGTTCCTGCGAAGCGGGTGAGAAGTGCGGAACGTCCAATTGAAGTGAGTCACCATGTATCTGGACATGGGCATCCGCAAGAGGAAAGCGAGTCGCTTGCGTCGGTAGGGACGCACCTGAGGTAACGCTAGAATAAGAGCGGGAAGGCAAACCTCCACTGGAAAGCCGAGGTGCAGCGCTGGATGAAGGAGCTGACACAACGCTGGGCAAGGTTACCGAGGGCAGAGAAGCAACCCTCTCTGATATATCCATTACGTCATCGGCAGCATCAGAAACGAACGACGTAGCGTCACCACCAGGAGGGTTGGAGTCAGATAGTTGAAGAGTAGAAGAAGAAGAGCAATAGGCAACAGGAGGAGGAGGACGATATTCCTTGTCATTAAGGCCGGACGCTGATTGGTTTGCTCCGTCAGAGATAAGGATCGACGTAGTAGGAGAAGCTGTGACGAGAGCGGGAATGTTGCTCTTATCAGCAGTCGCCATCGCCGATGGCGAGGCCTAAATTAGTAAACACGACCAACTGGTCGAGAAAATAAAATGCTGATAGCTAACTGAAAATAGTACTCACCGACTCGGGAGATGTCTTAAATGAAAGATACAACCTTCGTCTTGAAGGCACGCACAAAAAGTTAAACGACAGAGCACACAAAACACACTCAGTAGACGGCGAAACACGGAGCTCAAAAGAGACACGACTTACGTCCCATATGCCGCCACGGTGTCGCAGTGGTCTAAGGCGTTGGCCTCTGATCATTCGTCCGTAAGGGGTCCGGGTTCGAATCCCGGTCAGGCATGGATGTTGTGTTTGTCTTACGGCACTGGCTCTCTCCCTTTCCTTTAACCAGTGACCCTAAATTAAGGACGGGCGACTGCTTATAGCCCATTGAGTTGTTCACGGTGGTCGTTAAACCTCCAATCAAAAAAAAAAAAAAACTTACGCCCCATAAAGCAAGGACTGTTACGGCGTGGTTTGACGATAATTCCGTATCGTGTATGGACTGACCAGCACAGAGCACTCATGGGATGAATTAGAGAGCTGCATAAGAAGTTTTTTTTGATTGGAGGTTTAACGACCACCGTGAGCAACCCAATGGGCTATAAGCAGTCGCCCGTCCCTAATTTAGGGTCAGTGGTTCCAGGGAAGGGAGAGAGCCAGTGCCGTAAGACAAACACAACATCCATGCCTCACCCATAAGAAGTTTGGAACCAAGGTCTACGACTAAGCAACAATTAGCGGCAGCATTATGTACGCAATGGAAGCACACACCTATCGCTGTGTTCCAAAACCTTGCCGAAAGCATGTCTTGAAGGGTCAGTGCATGCATTAAGGACAAAAGCGGACCGACACCGTACTATAGTATGTCAGTAAATCCTATGTTGTTTTTCCCTTCTAGGTGTGTGGTGAGTTTTGTCAATATAGCGTGTATTGTGCCTGTTGAATACAAAGAATATGCAAATCTTCTGACTTTATTACTTTGCTGTGCATGCCGCGTGTTTATGCCCTGTTATTTTAACGCATATTCGTTTCTCCATGTACTGAAATTTGTATAAATGTATACATCAAGTTATTTTCATCAGTATTGAAAGCCTCCGTACATTTTGTTTCGATTATCTCAAGAGGTATTGCTCAAATCCCGTAGCGCGTCAGATTAACATCATTTTCCACTATTTTACACAACGGGATTTCGCAATCAGAATAAGTATAATAGGAAAAAATATCTGTTATTTCTTCGAACTCTTTATTTTTCGTTTTAAGATCTCCTTAATATTGACAGATTATCTGAATATTTATTCTGACTTTGATAGTTTTCATTTTCGCAACGTTTTGTCATTTAAATATTCAAGCTGAGCTTTTTCATTTGTCACGCTAGCGAATATAAATTGATGCCCATATCTTGATTTATAACGCATTTGTAACAAAGGAATTTGGAAGGAATATCTTTTTGTAATATTGTTCTCTTATGTAAAGATATGATTGAAAAAAGCGACATAGGTATCTATTAAATTTGGTTTTTGCATGCACTAAAAGTGAACTCCTTTTCTGGGCGGGGCATCGATATTCTTCTCTTTGCAATTTCCTTTCCTTTATTCAAAATAAACCGCACATGCATGTTGCCTTGCTTTTAGTGTTGTAATCTCATTCTTTCCAAGGCTATATTGTTTCGAATAGCAGCAAGAAAAGCAAATTTAACTTCGAATCTAACTTAGGATCCGTAGTTGTATCCGAGCACTTGTTCTACGGAAGGCAGTCAAATAACGGAATAAAATCGATGAACGGAAACGGATTGAAAGAATAACGACAAATGCTAGACAACATGACAGAAGGATATATTTTGCGAAGGAAAACTACGAGAAGACGGTGTAACTCGTTCAAGATGAGAATTACAGGAATCAAAGAAAGAATGGCGGCACGGTTGTTCTTTGATATGACTCGCCCACATAAAGCTGAAATGGGGTGATATATTTCCTAACTAGGTGCCTTCGGTGTCAAAATTGGCGGTGTCAAAGTATGATAAATTGGTCCTTTAGAGCGTACAGGGGGAAGGGATTGTTAGGGCTCTGCTTATGACAGACCCCGGTCTTCAAAACAAGATAGAGGGTTTCTTCGATGGTTTTTCTCGGAGTTATTTGGGCGCCGGTTAAATTGCTTATAGGAGATTTTAGGGAAATAAAAAAAGATACGATGGAACAATACGTCGGGGATTAGGCGAGCTGACACGGCACTCATGAACATATTCATATGTAATAAGGTTTCGATCATGCGATACGCCAAGACGTCGCTGGGTATGCATACGTGATGTCTTTGTGGATGCCTGACCGAGTAATTTGCTTGAGATATCTTACAGACTGGGTGACGTGCTTCTGCCCCGTAAAAGTGCCTAAAGCACTGAAGGCTACAACTGTGGGAATAAAACTTTGACACTATGCGTTCATGCTACTTACTTATCTTCCCTGTTTCCAGTAATCAGCTGCATTTTTATGGGCTTTCTATGAGAAGAGATACGGTAAACTACATTCCGTACTTTGGCTCCTCAAAATACCCTTCAAAACGGCTGCTACGGAAAATAAAAATACAGCAAAATTAAATTATTTCACATTGTTACGAGGTGTTTGTGACAGCATGCCATATGTCGCAAAACTGGATTTTTTTTTATTCTTTTAAAAAACGATGAAATAAAACAAATAAAAACAGCACGATTTATGGGAGCAAACTGTAGCTCAATAAACTTTTATTACTTATTTTCCATATTTAGGGTATACACGGTGTCCATAACGTCTTTCCCACATTACCAAAAGTAACAAAAAATAGTGTATTACCGGTACAAGAAAGGGATTGCACGACAATGATGGGCACAAGTAAAGTTTCTTTTTTCCGGTGTCAGTATAACTCTACACGGGCGCCATTGGTGGCTCGGAGGACATCTAAGCGATATTTGATTTCACGCCAAGTTTCGTTTGACATTTCAGCAGAGGAAGATCCAATGACATCCGATATTTTGCTGTTCAACATCTCGACATCCAGAACACTGCTACAGTAAACTTTGTCTTTCACATAACCCCACAGATAAACGTGTAGAGGGGTTATGTCGGGCGATCGAGGTGGCCATGTCATGAGACCGTCGCCGCCAATCCATCTGTCCGGAAATGTGGTATTCAGGAACTCACGAACCATTATTGACCAATATGGTGGGGCACCGTCTTGTTGGAAAGTAACCTAGGGTTGGAGTGCATGCAACTGAGGTGCTCCAAAAAGTCCCAGCATGTCGAGGCACACGTTTGATTTCTCGCCAAGTGGGCTCTGAAAAAAAAAAGGTCCGATGATTCTGCCATGCATCAGGCCGGACCACTTTGGCTCTGTGTAAAGATAGGTCCGATGATTCTGCCATGCATCAGGCCGCACCGTGGGCTCTGTAAAAACAAAGGGTCCGATGATTGTGCCATGCAGCAGGCCGTTCACGTTTGGGCTAGCCCTCTATTGTTCGATGACATAATGGTAATTTTCTGATCCCCAGATTCGCACATTGTGCCCATTTACTGTACCAGAGACGTGGAATGTGGCTTCATCTGAGAAACAGACACGGTGCAGGTAATAACTATCATGGGGTATGCTCTGTAACATCCCCGTTGCAAATGCAGCACGGCGAGGCCGGGTATCAGACTGAAGGGCTTGAACGATCTGTACCTTCAAAGCATTCAGATGAAGACGTTTGTGTAAAATTTAGTAAACCGTGGCACAGGGAATCCCAGTTTTCAGTAAAGAAGGACGAATGGATTTTCTGAGGCTAAGCAGAAATGTCTCCTGAACAGCTGCAGCTGTCTCTTGTGCAACCGGTGGACTGACTGCTCGGGTGAGATCTCCAACACTACCCGTCGCTTTAAGATTTTCATACTAAGCTTTTATGGTTTTTTGGTCCGGTGGTGATCGTCTCAGCTGTACTCTTTTCTGAAATGAGGCTGGACAGTAACCGCCAATTTGGTCTCATGGAATCATAACACGCACACCGCTTTTTCTTGCATGGAAGACATTATCGATGAAATGCTCCGCTTATTCAGCAATAGCGCTCACCAAAAGAACACAAAAAAATCTTTATGAGTGCTGTTATGTTATGTCGCTAACCATTTTATTTTAACTTACATAGATGTTTTATATTAATTTTTGTAATGTGGGAAGAACTTTGTGGACACCCTGTATTTTTAAGAACACACTAGGGGTTTTAAATACATATGAGAATAAAGTCATGATACAAATTCGTTTAGATTATTATTATAAACATGTCCTGAAGAATGCTGTAGGTATATTATGAGCAATTTTAAAGACTATGTAAAATAAATAAAACTGGAGTACTATTCTTTTACATTTTCCAATGTTCTTTTCTGCGTATATTGTTAGCGGCCTGAGGCATTAGGTTCCGCTTTTTAGCAATTTGAAAGGAAAAAGCACAGCGATTGTGCGAATAAAACTAGTATGGCATGCATTCTTTCCAGTAAAAGTAAAAAAGGAATGAATACTAAATAGATGTTGTGCGCTGTGAAAGGAGAGAAGTTAATTTGAATTGCGAATTAAGACTCTTCCTAGAGCAGATCAAAAGAGCAATAGACTGCCTCGCAGTTTTGTGAAATCGCTTTTTGAAATAACGAACCAACTTACTTTTCTGAAGACTTCACTTTTTATATCGATATACAAAATGAAGATCTTGTTTTTCCAAAACTACTTTTTTAAGATACATGCATAATGAAAACAGGCTACCACAGAACCCAATAATTAAAGCAAATAAATAAGCGGCAGATATGTATGCCCTAATAATTGATATGTCATGCATAATCCAAGTCATTTTGTTTGGTTTGCTCATGTTTCTGATGGGTCTGGTTCGATTCGTCCAGCGAGATGGGATCTAATCCCGATTAGTTCATTGCTGATTGATCTAAAGAGGACAACTCGTCAAATAGAGGATTGTGATAGTTCTAATACCCATTCCGTCAAATGGTACGATTTGTTCAATGCCCATTGATCCATAAGGGAAAAGCCCGAAGCTCATTATTCCTTACGTTATAGCAGCGCAAAGTCGTTACAATTACAGTAATAAATAATAATGTCAATAGCTTTCAATGTGAAGCCATATATCACTTTTAGAATGACCTGTCCACCCAGCTCTAACAGCAAGCAGGTATCTACCCACCGGCTCGACTCTTTTTTTTTTTTGATGGGAGGTTTAACGACCACCGTGAGCAACTCAATGGGCTATAAGCAGTCGCCCGTCCCTAATTTAGGGTCACTGGTTCCAGGGAAGGGAGAGAGCCAGTGCCGTAAGACAAACACAACATCCATGCCTCACCGGGATTCGAACCCGGACCCCGTTCGGACGAATGATCAGAGGCCATCGCTTAGACCACTGCGCCACCGGGGCGGCGGCTCGACTCTGAAGAGTGACTAGTAGTCCACTGGGGAGACGCCAATGATTCAGAACGCAGCACGTTGGCGACAGTCTTGGAAAGAACCAATCCCCGTTCACCCACAACGCATGCGTAACCTAACTTGCGACCCAAATAGTAAACGAACATTTCTTGCATTTTACAGGTCAAGCAAAGGTTCGTAAACCTTCTATGATGCAAAGTAACAATTATTAACAGAAGAAACAATTATGTAAATAAACCTATTGCTATCCAGGTGAAATACAGCAGACAGGATAAGGAGAAATTTTTAAGCGATTGGGCAGAGAGCCCTCTTCTCCTTGAGCCCGCACTCTCATATGTTTTCCACTAGGAGAATAAAAAATCGTAAACGCATTAAATGAACTTTGATGTTATGCGTTCCTTTATGTTGATACAAGTACCAACCAGAACGTATTCTTAAAAATCCAAATTACATCATGTACTGAGACAAAAGTTTTGTCACAGACAACACCACTGAGCACAGTAGACTTGACACTGTAATTTCAGGCAAGAAGCTGAAGATACAACAAAACAGGTGTAGTGGTTTCGCTTACAGAAAACATCCAAAGAACAATCTCTGAGAAAATCCCGAAATACCAGAACCAGCAAATGGATATCCGAAGGAACTGGAAAAAGAGTATGCCATATATCGTACTAGGTGTTCTTTCCACAACCGCCGTGGTGCCTAATAACTTTTTAAAAAATCTCCAGGAATTAATTTTGCCCCAGTGACTGCTTCACCAGTTTCATAAGGCAGTCATTCTACAGGCCTGCCATGTCACTAGAATATTCCTGAATTTTCAGGCCTGAGATGAATAACTCCGTCTTTTGCTCACCAGCTCTTGCCGCCGAGATATTCGGCAACCACAACTGTAATAATAACATTTAAGAAATGAATATATAAAGCAAAATTCAACTACTAAAACTCTCCACCAAAATCTTACACAGATTCCTGCCAATTCGATACTTCTAGTTCTAAAAGACTAAAGCTGATCCCGATCTGGACATTTGTATATTTTCCCTCTGCGTCTTACTACTCTGTGATGGGATATTCCTACATAACCTCCTTCCTCCTTTTACACAAATTTCTGATTTTTCTGTCGAATCACCAGACTCACTTTAATTTTCCGCCGATTCTTCCCACAAGCCGAACTTGTTTGCAACCACGGAGTTCGCCTCAACCTTGATTAACAGAAGTTTGTGTTTTGTGATTGACGATAAAATTATTTGTTCTTTTATACGTACAAGTGCGGATATAGTTTTTCTTCATCCTAATTTGCTTTTGGTCGACTTTCGTTTAAAGAAAAACAGAGTACAATTGATGCCGTGAGACCATATTATGAGTTCTACATATGCCGTAAAACATTTTTCCTGGAAATATCTTTTTATTGTTTAAAAATAGTTAAAACTACGTTTGTCATATCATACATAAGCTAAGTGATTTGATTCATGTATAAAAAGAAAGTTCTAAAAATGTTATCCTGGTGTGACTTTTTTTCCTTTTAACATTTATTTAACGAGCAGGATTTGTAAGTAAATACTTTTCGTCTCTTTTATCAAGTTTTGGGCAAAAGAAATATGCAAAAATCATGCTTTTAGTATCGACAGGGCATACTCTTCTGTACCATTTGATCATACTCTTCTGTACCATTCGATCATACTCTTCTGTACCATTCGATCATACTCTTCTGTACCTATTCCTTGGATCGGAAAACTTCTTTCGTTGGATAGATTAAATACTGATAACGATTATCCTAAACTCTCTTTTCTACTTTCCTGATGTAAAGATTGGTCTCTAATCTGTGCAAAAGCACGACATGACTGTTTCTCATTTTCAATTTATTCACCCTCACTCACTGCTACTAAACACCTGAATAAAAGTCAAATTTTTATTGGATTCCTTTAACTCTGAAGAATGTTTTGCATCATTTTTTTAATTTCAGATAATACGAACACCTCCCACTCACGGTTCCTCACTTTTAAACGTCCAATTTGAAAATTTCTCTTTAAATCGTTTAACTTGTCAAATGTTGAATATCTTGTGTATGTTGCCCAGCTTTTTAACGCATTCTTCTGCAGCTAGAGGCATAAGTTCCATTTGCAAAGGTATATTTGATTCTGCAAAAATCTATTGAAAAACAAAATTCATGTACCTGTACAACATTAACCGCAGTGAAAAATTTGCAACCAATCCCTTCTACATCGGAGGATATTCTTTGTGGCTAACATTTTGCACCCACCATAAACTCGTAATCATAATATTTCACATGGAAATAAATGTTTGATCATACCTGCATTTTGCATTATCACATATTCTTTTCTTTCAAAAGACATGCTCATTACTCCCAAACATTTGGTACATCCGTCTTGTTTGCGCGTCCGAATGCCGTTTGCCTTCTTTTAGAGATTTCAAAGTGCGAAACCGTGATAAAATCAATGAAAAAAAATAAAAGACAGTGATCACCTGCAGTGACACCTTGCTTTTTCTTGTACAAACTTCTCTTTAGCTTTGATAGTCCCTCCCCCTGCCCTTTTCATTATGTATTGCGTTGGAAATAAAGTAATGTTTGCAAATGCAAGGAAACAGAAAAGTGCTAATTACCGTATATTCAAATACAAATCAGTCCATAATCTAATCGCCATCTTTTTCCATGACCAGCTCTTATTGTTTGTGCATCTGTTGGATACCGTCCCTGTAGAATTGTGGTGACTAGGATGTAAAGAAGTGAGTAAGTAAGCGTTCGATATCTTCCCAGTTGGTGAACTGCTGTCCGTCATGCTGCAACGATTGTAAAAGGTGGTAATCGCTTGGGGGCAATGTCCATGGAATAGACTGAGTGCGGCAGCAGCTTCAAGCCTAGGTCCTTGATCTTGTGAAAGGTCAACCGTGCTGTGGGAGGTCTCGCTCCATCCTGATGTAGGGGGATCCACTTGCGATTCAGCAGTGCTTGTAGTTTCGAACTGAGCGATGCGTGCAGATTGTCGAGCTGACGGCAGTACACATCGGCAGTGATAGATGTGTTGTCCGGCAGCACCTCAAAAACCTCAACACCCTTCATATCCCACCAAACATACAGCAATACCTTAGGTGGGTGAAAGCCGGATTGGGGTTCGGCATAGGCTTCTGTTTTGGTTCCAACGATAATTTCCGGCCGCTGACATTGCCATACAGGACCCATTTCTCGTCGCCTGCCACAATGCTGTCGAAGAACGGTTCAAATTCGTCACATGTAAGCAGGGAAACGCACGCACACATGCGATTTGCTTTCTGCCCCACTGTGAGTTGACGGTGTACCAAACTTTCCTCTTGTGCAGCTTCCCAAATTGACGCAGTTGCGTGATAATGCTCGTTCGTCTAGCTCTCGAGTGCTCATGCGTGGGTCGGTCTCCACTAAGGTCTTCAGCATGCCCACATCCACTGTTGCGGGTCTTCCGGCTTTGGGATGGCCTAACAGTTCAAAGTTTCCCCTCTCGGAACCGTTCGAACCAACGACAACACTGACTATGTGATACGGCTTTGGGGTACACACTGGCAATTTTAGTTTTAGCACTTCTCGGGGTGCTACCGCGACGAAACTCATACAGCATGACACTGAGAAAATTGGCTAATCATACGCGTGATCGAATAGTCTATTGCTCCAATTGTTTCTTTTGCACGAATCGACATTAGACGAATTATCGATGTCTTAGTTTGGAAACCAAATTATTTCCAGGCAGAATATCTATTCTCTTCTGATCCTTGCCCATGCAGTGGCAGCATAAAGATCATGCCGTTCCATTGACCTGCAAAATGACGGTGGCTGTTTCTGAGAACCTGTTGGATGTTATAATATCTTGCAAGCATGCCTTGGCAATTCTGAATACTGCCTTCACAATTGATATCAGCTAAGAGAAAGTATCTCTAGCTCTGATCTTTGAACCCTCAGCATTTCCTAGCTCTGGGAGTCATCTACCAAGCTTTTCTGCTGATCGATAACAACTGATAGTTAAATAAAAACCGTTTTTAATTCTTAGGTGAATATTCAATTAAATATAAAGAAACAACCACCGTTTAATAACTTCACTTATACGAAACTACGAGGGCGTATCAAAAAATAAGTTTCACATCGCGCCGAATATTATAAATGGAAAGAAGGAAAGAATGCTTCTGCTGAGTGACGTCATACGTTGCGTCGTCTGCTTGTGAAAGAAGTTTGGCACAATTGTGCTACGTATTTTATTCTTTAACGGTCGTTTGTTATGAAGTAGCAGCTGGAATGTTACTAGAAATTGGAAGCTCATTGGACGGTTAGTTTTATAAGGTATCCCACTACGTTTAAAATGTCGTTTCGGGCTAAATTTCACATTATGTAAAAATGCGTTCATTTTTAAGCCCCATTCTTTAGGATTCCAAAATTGTCTTTGTTTCATGTCTACGATGTATAGATACAGAGTTATAGCGATCAGAATATCTAATCGCAGATGTCAAACGCACGGGAAGTGCACTTGAAACGCGTTTTTTGCAGGCTGAGATTTTCGTCCCGAACTCTTTACGAAAAACCTGATAACTGCAAAATGTATGTAAGTAAATTGATGACACTTGGTATACATTTTTCTCACAATGTTGTGCATGCAATGAATTAAAAGGTTTGCTGTTTGCCAGTTCAAAGTTACGTCATAAGTAGTATAGGAAATGGGGGTTCTGAAACAGTGGAGGAGCCAATGTTATCCTATGGCTCGTCCACCTTCCCAGGTGGAGGAGCGGTGGAGGAGGCGGACGCTTGGGTGGTGGAGGAGGCGTTCGATCGGTGGTGGAGGAGGCGTTCGATCGGTGGTGGAGGAGGAGGAGGAGGATGTGATGGTTAAAATTTGGAAAACGCGGCTGGTTGCTTGTATGTGAAGAACGTGTTTTTTTTTGTTTTGTTTTTTTCCCCACAGTTTTGATTTGTTGTCTTAATACAACATAGCTTGCCGAGAGCTCTGGTTTCATAAGTAATGTGTTATTCCCCTCTATATATCTTTAAATTTTGGGTTTATAATTATGGTTATTATGACGTAACTATTGTAGCGTTTAAAGAACATATATATTGTACATTGCACACATTTGAATGGTATTCGCAGGTCTGGAAAGATGAACATTTCATTCAGTGTGAAAAGTGTTGAAATGAAAAGTTGATGTAAAGAACTACAGCTGATATTTTTATTCCTAACTTGTGTATTTACAACACTGCTTTCGGCGATGAAAGCAGTGATTTGTCAGGCGAAAAGCTACATCGGGTCATCAGCAGGAAACTGTATTATTTACAGCCGACGCCCACTCAGTTAAGAGCGCCCTGTGTAGCCGCCCATTTTCCTTTTCGGCCTCTACTCCTGAAAGGATGTTAAGTTTCAATATTTTTCAATGTTTAGTTTGATTAATAATTTTAGGAATGTAACGGAAAAAAAAATCAAGATTTTTACCTATATGCAATGAAACCGTAACTCACCAAATTCCAAGTGAAATTTCATCTGGGTTTAGTCTCACATCCGAACCCATCATTTGCATTCTTTTCGGGTTTAAGAGCAATTATGTCTCATTAACAGCAAGTGTGCCAACCTCATTCCTCACACAAACTTCAGAATTACAGAAAATTATACCATTCAAGAATCTCCCGCGCTAACACCGATTTATGCAAAATGTTTAAGGTTACAATTCTACTTTCATCCAACATAAAGGTAAAAATCTTCTCATAGCTCTTCTTATCGAGCGATTTTTCTTCATTCTTTAATTATAGAATAATAGGAACTTATACCTTAACACCCCCTTTTTTTTTTTTAATATTTTTAGGAATTTTATAATGCCCATAAGGTAGAGTATCCATTCCATTTGAAATAATATATCTTTTATCGTCAGCAGGACATAAACTCCGCTTTCTTATTTTCATGGTATAGAGTTTATGCTTTTTACTTTGAATTTGCTGCATTGTGGTATAGAATATTTTTTCTGAAAGAGGGATGTTTTATATAACTCATGTCGTAGATTTTTTTTAATTGCGGCTTTAACAACACCTTTTGCAGTTAATGTTTCTCCACATTCACTGTCAATACTATACATTTTCGATCGTAGTCCTATAAATTCTTTTATCACTCTTCCATTCAGCTCATCTTTCATTTTTCCAATCACTTTTCTATTTACCTGACTATGTAGAAAGTGATTGGTTGGATACTCAGAAGTGTCAAATTTTTCAATGTCTTCTAGCATATCTGCATAGACATCATCAGTACAGATCTCGTAAGTGAGTGATTCTGTGTCCGTAAACAAAAGTTTAACACACTTATCATCATATTTCTGTTTTACATAAGTGTCATGAAAATTATACATTAATGTTTTACTAATATCCAAAATCGCAAATCCAGCATTGATAGGTCTATTTAAATACAAATTCAGACGTTTCATATTAACAGCAACTAAACCATCACTAAATCTGGTAAATGAATCAAAAGCTGGTGATGCTATTAACTTTAGCATTTGTTTCTCTGTCTGCACTAACTTTAAGTTTACACGTTTTCTGATATTTTCAATAGTTTTACCGAAAACGGCATTATTTAAAAGTTTAAAAAATCCTTTTCAAAAGCGGTTTTCGCCTGTGCTCGTTTTGCTGTATTAAAATGTATGTATTCTCTTAACCAGGGACTTTGTGTGAATGATAGAACTTTGTGAACTTTTCCCAGCTTCATCCCCAATTCTAAATAAAGTTTCAGATTCCTGTAGTGCAAAATATAATTATTCTTGCTGTGTAAAGTAGTCAGCAGTTTTTCATTTTTACTGTAGGAAATGAGGTTAAGATCCTCCATTAGCTGCTTCGAATAACTGGAGAGCATATCGGGTGAAATATTCATTTTTTCTGGTGCTAATGGATAATCACTGTGCGTGTCATGAAGCTCTGCAGGATAAGAGAGATCTACCTCCAAAATGTATCCTACTTCGCTTTCATCAGATACCTGGGAAATATTGAGATTTTGCACTTCTTCATCTGTTAACCACCGGAAGTCCTTCATTGGTAAAAATTGGCTAAGTCCATAACCATATAAATTATTAATATCGAAGTACATTATGTATTTAGAGGGTTCAGACAGGTTATATTCTTCAAGATATTTATTATTGGATCTAGCATATCTATTGCTGATCATCGATACACCACCCCTGATACCTTTTTCAATGAAAAGATGCATGTCAATGTCTGTTAAAAGCTCAAGCTCAACACCTGTTATTTTCAAACAAGCTTGAAACGCCATCCCAGGGGCCGTGTACGTATGCAAACAGTCAATTACATAATAAGAAAGGGTTAGCACCCTGAAATTCTCGAAGACGTCTGCAAACAGTAAAACATCTGTTAGCATATATAAATCATGGTACTCTCCAAGATTTCTAATTTGAAAGTGCTCCCACACATTTTCTGCGTGTGCGTAATCTTCATCACATATGTTTTTCTCTGTCAGGGTGTTATAGAAATAACACTTATCGGGGAGACGAATATCTTCAATTTTTTCCCCCATCCATGTAATCATAGGGATAAACTCCCTTTCGCAATAGAAGTTCTACCTGAGTACTAGATAAGTTTTGGTTTAAATTCTTAAAACTATCTTTTCCCTCTTGAGCTAAATTTTTGACTAGTTTCTCCAAAGAGGTGTTTAAAAATTTCAAAGAATCCATAAAGTGTAGATTACCCAGTGAGAAAGAAATATATTGCTCCGTGTTGGATGGAATACACCCAACGGTTTTATCCTTTATTTTTCCTATTTCTTGCATGATTAAGTGGGAATCATAACCTTGAAGATTATGTAAAATTACTGGGATTTTGGATGAGTAACGAAAATTTAAATTACAGCTGTTATGTGCAGCCCCTCGATATTTGGAAGTTAAATGACAGTGATCTCGCACTTTATCACCATTCAGTGGTTTCTCACAAATATGACACAAAACTGATTCTTGGAAAGAAATTTCGTCCTCTTCAGTCATATCTATAGGTTTATTGATTTTTAGAAGAACACCGATCTTTTCCTCTTCAAACAATAAAGATTTTAGAAAATGATCCACAACGTTTTTTCCACGGTATACAACAGGTTTAGTAATGCATTCCCCAGCATTACCAATAACAGCATAGCAGTATCCTGACGGGGTATGTTTTGCAGTCTTTTCCGTGAGTTTGTTACCCACTGGTAGTTTCTGAACAAAACAATCGAAGTCTGCATAAATGACAAAATGAATTCTCAAATGAAAAAAATAGTTTTTGAAATTTAACAATTTTTCATTCTCTTTTGGAAGTCTAACTTTTTGTGCACCGTGAATGCTACATAAAGTATTATGTTTTTCACACAGAGACTCTCGAGTAAACCCATGGAGACAATACGGGCAGAAATGTTTTCGTTCTTTGTGCTTTGTTATGAAATACAAAAGTCTGTTTAAATCTCTTATGAGACAGTAATGAGTTTTATCACCATCTGTGATGTATAGGAGATCTACATGTCGTGTAAACTTCTCTTTGGTAATACGTAATGGGAAAATTTCATTTTCATAACCAAAAACATTTATTGAAATAGAATTTTTAACTTTTCAAATTTTCCTATTTGTTCAATTTGCATGGGAAAATTTATACCCTCACACTCTAACTCATTTTCGTAGGGTGTATATTTAGTAACCCGATTTGGATTCTGCTCTTCAGGGTGAATTGATGCTAACACAGACCAAAGAAAACATTTCTTATCATCATTTTTATGTTTACTATTGCATGCTTTAATTCTAACTTCACAGGCAGCGGAATATAACTTGATCCTCTGATAGGGAGATATTTACCTATTTTAATTTTTAAAAACTGTATACAATCAAGAACCCGTCCTCTTCCATCTCTTTGAAAATTTTCTGAGGAATCAATTATTTTTGCAAAAGAACTTGAGATAGCATCATCAATATCTTGATTCGAAAGAGAAATGTTACATTTACTCCGAAAACAAGGTATAGTTTCCTGTTCTTCATCATTGCTATTAATACGAGTATATCTCTCACGAATGGAGATATACAACTCAGGGTAAGAAACTTGCTGTTAACGCACGATGTACAAACTCGCCGAATGGTTGCAGTTCTATGCGAACTTTAATAACTAAAAACACACACACAAGTTAAAATCTATTTACATGGTTTAAAACAACATGAGTACTTTCGTGCTCGCTACGAGCACATCATCAGATGAAAGACAAGTTGGAGTTGCAGAAAACACATTTATGTATCGGTGCCGTTGCCAATCGTTCACACTGAGGAAAGAAATACAAGAAAGTTCACTTGCTCTAACGTAATGTGAGCAAAGAGAGGCCTATAGAGTTCTATTAATGATGGGCAGAGTCTGCTATGTAAGAGGAAGAAACAGGAATCGAGGACAGTAAAGTTTTCCAGGCCTGAGAAATATAGCTGGGTACTTCATCATTGCAACAAGTGCCCACTCGATGCAAAATGTGCAGACTCTCTGTAAAGAGCACTGTTTCCCTCGTAGTAGAGGTAGAAATAATGGAGACGTCTGTCCAAGATTGGTAATGTGTACCAGCTGAAAAAAGCCTGGCTAAAGCAGTCGATGAAGAGCCATTTTTTACACTATATTGGTGTTCCTTAATTCTTGTTTGCAGTCTCCGTATGGTTGAGCCGATATATATGAGGTCCTTATCTTGAGGATCGACAGATTTCATAGAAATGGAATAGATGCCACATTTGTCCAACAATTCAACACGGTCCCGATCATTTTTAATCAGGGAATAAATGTTCGATGCTTTTAACCCAAAACCGACACCGTGACTGTGACAGATGTTCAATAAACTACCGTTCACACGAGGGACGTAAGTAATCGATCCAACATATTTGATATCCCTTCTTTCACGTGTCAGGGTAAAAAATGTTGAACTTTGGATTTTTCGGTAGATTCTATGGACATCAGAATGAGAAATTCCGTGCCGATAAGCAATGGTATATATCTTTTGAAGTTCCTGCACACGGAAGGCTACAGAAGAGGAGTGGGTAAATGCTCTTCGAATAAGAAAGTATAAGGATGAAACCTTATATCTGGTCGGGTGGGCAGACACGCGTGGTATCAAGATAGGTATAGAGGAAGGCTTTCTGTAAACCGAATAACTCAGGTACTGGGAGGTGGGGTTCCTACGAAGTTGGAAGTCTAAAAACGGAAGGGAATTGTCACATTCAACCTCCACAGTGAAGGATATAGAAGGATAAACAGACGACAACGTGGTTGCAAAAGAGAACAAATTTTAAACTGACGAAGGCCAAAAGACCAAGACATCGTCAACATACCGAAGATATAATAAAGGTGCAAACTGACAAAAGTCCAAAATACGATGTTCTATGTCTTGAAGAAGAAGTTCAGCCAACAGAGGGGAGAGGGGGACCCCATGGGGGCTCCCTCAAGTTCCTCAAGTTGGCGATATAGAATGCCATTAAACCTGAAAAAGGAACGTTTCTGAATGAGGCGCAATGCCTACAGAACGGCTTGAATTTCCTCAGGGGGTACAGACCCCAATTGGGAAAGTTTGGGAAAGGGAATTAATACCATTTAATTCCCTTAACTTCATTAAGTTTCTTTCTTAAAATTAATTCTAACTGAGGCCGATGAGTATTTAAAAATATATTAATATCTCGGTTTTCAGGACTATTTCCATTCAGCGTGTGTGTCTCAACAGCTCCGTTTAATGCAGTGTTAAAACCACAAGGTTCATCATCAGCATCAGCAGCAGCAGCAGCAGCAACAGCAGCAGCAGTAGCAGTTTCATTATCATTATCATTACGATTACTATATGATTCGTTAGCGTTCTCTGAATAACATGTAGTACTTCGGTTCGTTGTGTTATGATATCCCGAACCTCCAGATGCAGTAACCGTGAAACTAGCAGATGGAAACCGCTCTGTCTGTTTCTTTTTAATGTGCTGATATCTTGAACATCCAGCGACAGCAGCAATAAAATCAGCAGAAGGTTGATGTTCTGTCTTTTGTTTTTCAACACACCGATATCCAGAACTACCAGGGTGTGTGACGACTGAATCAGCATCGGGATCAGGACGCTTTTTATGCAGATTCATGTACTGATGATGTCTATGCAGATATCCTAGAAGACATTGAAAAATGTGATACTTCTGAGTATCCAACTAATCGCTTTCTACATAGTCAGGTAAATAGAAAAGGGATTGGAAAAATGAAAGATGAGCTGAATGGAAGAGTGATAAAAGAATTTATAGGACTACGATCGAAAATGTATAGTATTGACAGTGAATGTGGAGAAAAAGTAACTGCAAAAGGTGTTGTTAAAGCCGCAATTAAAAACAATCTACGACATGAGTTATATAAAACATCCCTCTTTCAGAAAAAAATATTCTATACCACAATGCAGCAAATTCAAAGTAAAAAGCATAAACTCTATACCATGAAAATAAGAAAGCGGAGTTTATGTCCTGCTGACGATAAAAGATATATTCTTTCAAATGGAATGGATACTCTAGCTTATGGGCATTATAAAATTCCTAAAAATATTAAAAAAAAAAAAGGGTGTTAAGTATAATTTCCCATTATTCTATAATTAAAGAATGAAGAAAAATCGCTCGATAATAAGAGCTATGAGAAGCTTTTTACCTTTATGTTGGATGAAAGTAGAATTGTAACCTTAAATATTTGCATAAATCGGTGTTAGCGCGGGAGATTCTAGAATGGTATAATTATCTGTAACCCTGAAGTTTGTGTGAGGGATGAGGTTGGCACACTTGCTGTTAATGAGACATAATTGCTCTTAAACCCGAAAAGAATGCAAATGATGGGTTCGGATGTGAGACTAAACCCCGATGAAATTTCACTTGGAATTTGGTGAGTTACGGTTTCATTGCATATAGGTAAAAATCTTGGTTTTTTTTCCGTTACATTCCTAAAATTATTAATCAAACTAAACATTGAAATATATTGAAACTTAACATCCTTTCAGGAGTAGAGGCCGAAAGGAAAAAATGGGCGGCTACACAGGGCGCTCTTAACTGAGTGGGCCTCGGCTGTAAATAATACAGTTTCCTGCTGATGACCCGATGTAGCTTTTCGACTGACAAATCACTGCTTTCATCGCCGAAAGCAGTGTTGTAAATACACAAGTTAGGAATAAAAATATCAGCTGTAGTTCTTTACATCAACTTTTCATTTCAACACTTTTCACACTGAATGAAATGTTCATCTTTCCAGACCTGCGAATACCATTCAAATGTGTGAAATGTACAATATATATGTTCTTCAAACACTACAATAGTTACGTCATAATAATCATAATTATAAACCCAAAATTTAAAGATATATAGAGGGGAATTACACAGTACTTATGAAACCAGAGCTCTCGGCAAGCTATGTTGTATTAAGACAACAAATCAAAAGTGTGGGGGAAAAAAACAAAAAAAAAACACGTTCTTCACATACACCCAACCAGCCGCGTTTTCCAAATTGAAACCATCACATCCTTCTCCTCCTCCACCACCACCGATCGACTGCCTCCTCCGCCACCGATCGACCGCCTCCTCCACCACCCAAGCGTCCGCCTCCTCCACCGCTCCTTCACCTTCCCAGGTGGAGGAGCCATAGGATAACATTGGCTCCTCCACTGTTTCAGAACCCCCATTTCCTATACTACTGTCATAGCTTTTACATTCAAAATAGTGAAGAAATTTGTCGAAAATGTACACTAATGAATGTATGAACGAGAGTATCTCAACAGTATTTAGAAACATCACTGACCTTTTAGTTCACTGCATAGATAATAGTCATGCGCATATATTGAAGCTGAAAATGCCATCATATATTTGTAACTATTTTATTTAGAGCGTTTACTGTAAACGACACATTTCCTTAAATTATTTCACAAATTTCCCAATTTCTTGAAAATTTATATTGATATCATTTTTTCAACGTTTATGTGCTTTTGTGTGTTAGCCTTCCTCAAAAAAAAACATCCATCGTATAGTGTCGGCCGTTTATGCAGAAGAGGCAGTGTCTCGCCATAAAGTTGAATAATGGTGTAAGCATTTCGAAGAAGAATGTACGAATTTGACAGCAGAACCGGGCACAGGTAGATCTTCGACTTCGACGAGTGTTGATCACATATCGAGCGTCGAGGAGTTGAATAGGGATAATCGCCACATTAAAATTCATGAAATTGTCGAAGATTTATGGGTGTCATTTGGTAGTGTACACGCTATCATTTACAAGCATCTGAATTTCGGAAAAGTGTGCTCTACGATCTTTAACGGACAGCACAAAAATCAGCGATTTGCGTCCATTCTTACTTTTCTGCAACATTATTCTGAAGAAGGCACAGCAGTTTTGCAGCGCATCGTCACCGGCGATGAGACGTGCGGGCATCACTTCGCACCAGAAAGCAAATCAGCATTCAGGGTGTGGAAACAGCCCAGCTCCCCAACTACAAAACAAATTTTAATCCGTGCTGTCTGCCGGGAAAGTGATGGAAACTGTCTATTTTGACTACGGGAGGGCGACTAACGCAGAGTTTATGGCAGAAGGGAGTACGATGAACGTTGCAATGTACTGCAAGACACTGAAGAAGTTAAAGAAAACAATTTCCTTAATTTCATCATCTGAGTCTGGAGGAGTTCGAGGCCGCTGTGGTGCAGTGGTAGCATATCCGGCGCGTAACTGGAAGACCCTAGGTTCGATTCCCGGTGGCGGCCGACGAGAATGTTTTCGTGACTCACTTATAAACGTGGAAAGAGCGATGACTTCTGTTAAACAATTTAAGATCGAAGACTTGGAAAATTCTCAAAAGGAATCGTTTTGTTTCACGACAACGCAACTTCAAATATGAAATGTGGCCGTGAGATCTCAAGTTGAAATTTCAAGTGGGAAGTGGAACCTGGAGAGGGAGGATACTCACAGGATGGAGTGGCCCACGAGATATTGGGACCTGAGCCCAAACGAGCATGTCTGGTATGCTCTAGGAAGAACAATTTCAAGTCGGCATCCCCTCCTAGAACCCTCCCGTGACTTTGACGTGCCTTGGTGGAAGAGTGGTACTTATTGTCCCAAACTCTCATTCACAACCTTATGAACAGCATGAAGGCTCGTTGTGCGAGCTGTTGCTGTTCGGGGTAATCACACTGCCCATTAGCTCCTCGAAATCCACGGCACTTGCTGCATCCCCTTTACACTGCCATGCTGGCATGCGCATGCTTCCTCCTCATGCGATGATAGCATTTCTTTTCTGTCGTGTATTGCTGCGTTATCGATGTATGTATATGTCTGTACCAACTGTTGTAAAGCTCCTTCGTGTGAATTTTGCGTTATTCTTGAATTTGTGTTTGTCACGTTAATTTTGGACGCCAGTGTAGATAGAATAAACAACATACCGTATACTTCTATTTAACAAGGTATTTATGATTTTTAAAGTCACAGTGAGACCGACTGAGACAGTTCTTTTTGCATTTCACAAATTTATTTTTTTCCTAATACATTTCATCTTTCTTGGAACCTCAGTAGTTTCAAACTTTCTTCCGCACTGGCGCAGAGAAAGTTATTTCTTTCGCCAGCTGGTTTCGTTGTTAAAATTTCAATTTGAAAAACACCCTTTGCAGAGTAACAACAAAAAAAAAACGATTTGCTATTCATGCGAAGGGTATTTGCTTAATTTATCTGACACTCAATCTCTTTCACATGCAAATTTTCTTAATTGGCGACATAATTTTGAATCAAATTGTGATACGAGGATAGAAATTAAACGTCTAGTTTTCGTTTATTTATGTATATCGAGAACATTTAGTCGTAATAACAACGACATACTATCTGCTTTTACCTTTTAATAAACAGAGTCTCGTTCAGGAATTTGACCCATCTTAATATTTTTCGTCGGCGACAAGAATTCCTCTATCAAAGTGTCTGCTTTCATTTAAAAACGATTACCTCGTTATCACGATTTAAAATATCAATACAAATGAATATGAAATGAAGATTTTGCATGTATTCAGTCAGAGGTCGTGCAATATCTTTGAAATTGCAGACTATTTACTGATTGTTTGGTCGACGTTTAAGTTCCACATTTATGTTTAAACGGAAAGTAAAAACAGCAGGTAAAGATTGTATTTCTATAAAAATAATTTTTTTCGTAACTTTCTCACTGCCTAGTGGGTATCACCTTCATTATCTAATTCATCTATGATGTTTCATGGTTAAGTTCCACAGTAAAAGATGCATTGATTGGAGAAAAGTTTCTGCTTTCTGTATAGTTAGTAGCTGACAAATTACCACTTAGCCTAACGGAATCAGAAATTATTTAGGAGCTGACAAATCACCACTTAGACTAGCAGAAGCAAAGATATTCACCTTAATCAAGGCTCTTCACTGTCACATTTTAATGTGGCTGAATCGGATTGGAACGACCACCTTGCTTAGTTGCTGACAGTATTCTGCGTGTAGTTGGTGTTGATATTATAACAGTAAAAGCAATCAAAATCATGGAAGTACATAGTGGTATTAGTAAAAATTTGAGACAATTTCAACATTATTTTCGCTTGAATGAAAGAAATACGAGATTACACCATTGTACAAAACAAATTTGGAAGATGTGAATCCGTTTATTGGTGTAAATATGACATGGATGTTAAGTCAGATAATATCCGAAAACTTGAAAATTTCGTAGTATTCAAAACCTTCAGATGTGTTATATATGAATGCCGGTTGCTTCGACTAGCGAATACTGTGATGGTTATATTCAAATTAATCGGAAACGTGAAACTAGGTCGTTCTGGGTGGTGTACTGGTTAGCATTCTCGGGCGCTCGGGGAGAAGCGGGTTCAATTTCCGCTCCAGGACGACGAAATTTTCAAGCTTTAGGATGCTATCTGGCTTAACATCCATGTCATATTTACACCAATAAACGGATTGATATCTTCCAAATTTGTATTATTTTCGCATACTCAATTTCGTGTTTCAAAGTTCCAAAAATTTCTCTGAAAAGCATCCTGATTATTAATTTCCGGAACTCACGTAAATAGTCAACAGCGAGTGGTCATTAGGGAAAATGTTTTCTTAATTAGGTTTATATTTAATCAGGAAAAATTATCTGCATTTTTCCTCGGCCTAATATCTTCTCACTGGACATACATTTACAGCAGTTCGCACTTGGAAAAAGTACTTTCCCAAAAGCAGAATTATAGCTCAGTAGAAGAGAACACTCTTAGTGGAATAAAATAAGAGAGCTTTGCCCATCTGGTGTGATGAAGTTCAAATCTAAATGCACACTGTTCCCTGGAGTGGCGTCCAAGTTAAGGTGAGAACAGCTGAACGCGTGTGCGTGTGGAAGTCTGTGAGATGAACGACATTGCCTGTAGGAGCGAATGGGGTGAAAGTCCTAACAGGTCTCAGCGGAAAAACATACACTCCGGCCTCTTTGGGAAGAGACATGCACTTCCAAACGATTGCAGTGATTACCAGGGCCCATCGACTACAGCTTTTCTTCTGATGAGAACGGATTTTTTTTTACTCGCACGTTCAACTTCCATCCTCTTCTTGGGCGTTAATGGCTTCTGGTTACACTTATGTTTGCCGTAACATCTTTGAATCACCTCGCTGCTGTCCCACTTGCAGTTAAGGGGGGATTTAGAGGACCATAACTACTCTTTTTCTTTTACTGCAACCAGGAAAAGTGATGCTGGTGTCAATTGAGAGAACCTTTCTAGACTTAAATAAATACTACAAGCCCGACACTTTATTTTATCCGCCTAGCAGATGTAGCGCTCTCACGCGCGACAAATACTCAAAACCTTATGGAACTCGGGCAACATCAGGCACTACTCCTTAAGATGATTAAAATATTACAACGGAAAAAATTAAGTTATCGAAATTTTTATGTTCTTACAAGAAATTGTAAACTGCTCTCAGCACTATAATTTCAGAGAAGGTTATTGGAATTCTGAATTTTTGATGTGTTACACTTTTTGGTTTCATTAAGCGAAACTGCACAGTAGTATAAATAACTGGGGAATGGTCAAATGGTTTATCCACAGGAAACCTAAATAAATGCATTAAGGAAGAAAGCAGCAAACAGAAATTCATGCGATGTACGAAATGTGAGATCACTTTTCTTATCGACTGAATCTAAATCAAACCTGTGAAATAGGCTTTTATCAGCTTTTACTCAATAATGCACTTCGTCTCGTAGCCACATTAAACCGTTGAAATATCGTATATATACTTCCGCACGGGTTGTATATCCTTAATTATGTAAATCACCGGCGTGGTATTTGAGTAATATAGTGAACTTTATTAAATTCTTCAAATTTCCTTCATTGTGATTATCTCACGATATACTGTTACCACAAAGTTCACAGTTTTAAATCGTCGTTGGTCACGCTATGAGCCTTTCCCTCATTCTAGGCATATAAAGAGCGCTATTTATTTGGAAGTGACCCTGGGGCACACCCTCACTCTAGCTGATTTTAGAATCTTCTCAGGTCAATAAGAATTGGTTATCAGTATCAGTTCCATTAGTTATTTTTGTTATGAGTTCCAATAAGGATTGGCGATTCTTTTACTTTCAAACAGTCTGCTCTTTGCTCCCGTGTGCTTCGTGTGAACATTTCTCTCATCAAGTGACCACTGGTGTTTGTACCACTGGTGTTTGTATCACGTTTGTGTTTAGGGTTTTTGTTGATAACGCAATGATACTAGAGTGTTTTTCGCCTAATTTGATTTGTAACTATATATACAGTATTAACTATATATCTCGCAAATAAAAAGTTCTGAAGACTACTTAAAATAGCGGGAAAATCCAGTGTGAGGAAAACTCGCATGCGCAACTACTGGTGTTATTCAACGTATAGTGACCAACGACGAGTTAATGAGCATATATTTTGATAAAATATGACACATTCAGTACCACGAAGATTTTTTTTTGGTAAGGTATATAATCAATAATTGATTAAAGTTTGCAAATTTCAAGACCCTGTTTTTATTTTAGTTTTATATGTTAGGTTGTGTGATCAAAAATATACACTCTTATCAACTAGCAGGACTGCTATGCGTTAGGAAATGAAACCGAGAAAGCCTTTTCTTTTTACTTTTATCCTTTCAACTTTCACAAGCCAAGACGCTAGGAAATACCGAATATCGAAATGCTTAGTCAGTGTTACTCTTATATGAACGGATTTCTCCAGTCCGATGTTCGGAATTTTATGCAAAATATGAATAAGTTTTTATGCCATTTTGCATAACTCTGCTTCAGGAAAAGCAGAAAACCAATGGAAACTTTTTTATCATGGCACCAAATATCTAATGCAGAAAATAAATCTGTCAAAGCGACTTATAAAAGCAGATACCTTTCATTTCACATTTATTGCACTTATCGAACCGACAAACTATAAATCAAGGAAATTTTACAAACGCGTGTGTCAATATTTTTGCAATTTATGAGTACCTCTGAATGACACAAATTATTTTTTGAATCCTATAAATACCTGCGTATATATAATGGACCTAGAGATTCAAGAATGTACTTATACACAGATAGACAAACTTGTATTCTATGTGTCTTCCAGACGTTCAAAGGTGGTACCATATAAAAGAACTCAAATGCTGGAAGCAGTTATAAACACGCTTGATGATGCAATTGTCCTCAAATTTGAATCCTCATTCCGAAATAGTGTAACGCAAATTGATATCTTTCTTCTCTTAACCGAACAAATAAACTGGCTGTGGCCTCTTCTTTCTGAAATAAAGCTCATTTTGAATGCTTCCAATTTCATTAGATTGGAAACTAATTATCTTGCATAGAAGAAGCAGGTCGCAGACTAGAAACTAGAATAGTAGAACATAAAGCAGCTCTAAAAAGTTGTTCCCACAGGTTTAGATAAGGGATATTAGAGAAGCTGGCCACAACATGGACTGCGATTGCCCAAAGGTCATCAGCATTCAAAACAGCTTTTTCTAAAAACAAAATTAAAAGAAGGGCTTGAAATTGAAAAGATTCAACATACCATCATCAATGACTTCAGAGTTTTGTCACTGCCTAATATCTGGTGAAATAATGTGAAAAATAACCGTAACCGCTATTGGTAAGAGTAAAAAGAGTGACAACAAGCAACATCGTGTAGAAGGAGAAGAGTTTTCTTCGAAAATTTGCATTTAAAACTAAAAAAAAACAAAAACTTTCCCATTTTTTTTAATTTCAAAAATTATAAAACCAAGTTGAATTGTCAATGGTTTTATTTTTTTCAGCATGTAGCAACTCTGAAAATGTTATCATGGTGCTCCGAAGATAATGTCTAACAGTGTGCTTCCAGAAATATTAAGAACTTCGATGAAGCCCGTTACAGCTCCTTGCGCAGTAAAGCTGTACGCAACAAATATAAAAATTAAAATCTTTAATTTTTGATTATTTTTTTAGTATTTCGGCAACTACAAATTAACAACCGAAACAAGTTCATTTTGTTTTATGTATTTCTCCTTCGCCTTTGCGTGATAAATATTTTTAATAAAAGTACGTCAAAAAACTGCAGGAGGTTTGTTTTTATTTATCACCCGACTTTTTTTAAACAGTTTTAGGACGACTAAGTCAGGGAATTTTCTCTAAAAAGCTAAAGAGGTAATTTATTTGTTGCGCAATATATTGTAATATGTCCACAATATATCATAAGCTATGATCTCTTCTCTTCGATATGTGGCGTAGCGAAAAGGTAAAGTCCTTCCTTACCCAACAAAAAGAGGTCTACGGAGTTTCAAAAATTTCGTATAGATCGCGACAACTTTTAATCGCACATAGAAAGTGAGTTTTAGTATATAAAAATATTTATAACATTATTCACACTAATAATACTATTATATATAGTGTTATATAAATTATACAAAAATCAATAATCTGGGGGCGGGGAAAGGTTTTGCAACAAAAAAGATAAACGGAGTAATGGCTAAGTGTGAGAGTTGCTTTGCTCAACAGAAATGTTCCTGCTTAGCTGACATCTGTTTCCGAAAGCGACAGAAGATTCTTTCAACTACGCAACACAAAAAACAATGAGTATTGGAGAGGTATCTCAGCTTGTCATGCCTGACGAAGTCAGCCAGCTGCAAAAGTAGTCGAAACACTAATTAAAAGCAGGTGTGTCGATAACAACCCCGTCCTTTATCTGGGGTCTAATAAGAAACAAATAAATCTTGTGCAGCCTGCCCTGTGCAATAAATATATGAGAAGGAAATTATTAATACTTATGGAGACTGCTTTATGTTAAGGTGCTTTTTTACCAGAATGTAACTTTAAGTATATTATGCAATAAAAGAAACTAAAGCATTTGTTTTAAAAAATTAGAGGAATATTATTTACAGGTATATAAAATGTAAATATTATTTGCAGGCATATAAAGTGAAAATATTATTTACAGGCATCTTGATGCCCTTGTTCGTCAATACACCTCGTACCGTGGGTGCTGCGAGAGTATATGCTACGACACTGCTGTGACGTACTACAGAGGTGAAAACATGTGTAAAGACGACAAATCTGCAGCGAGAAAGGTCTTTGAGCGAGACTAGTTGGGAGTGCGACTTACTCCGAAGTGAGGGGACCCGGACAAACTTGTGTTTTCACATTGGCGCCCGATTTGAAAAATGGATCCACTGAACGTAATGATCTTCAAAAAATGTATGATGTTTGTTCCACACATTGTTTGGAATTAATGAAAAATGTCTACTTCGCTTCAAAGACAAAATAAAAAAAAATTAAGAGGGAGATGATGTGACGTACTACAGAGGTGAAAACATGTGTCAAGACGACAAATCTGCGCGAGACATTATGTCCGCGTAGCTCAGTTGGGAGAGCGACTTACTCCGAAATGAGGGGGACACGGATTCGATGCCCACCGCGGACAAACTTGTGTTTTCACTCTGCTTAATATCATGTTTCTAACATGATATCTTTTATCGATTGTTCCGGGAATTAGCATCTGTCATATACACCGTTTTGATCCATTTGCTGATCAAATTGCAAATGTGTACGTTTATTACGAAATCAACTTTCCCGGAAAAGAGGAACCTAAACAGAAATACATTTAAGCACATTTCGTTTCCAGGGATAGTCGACTGCCAATATTTGATATTTGCCAAGATAAACATCGGATCCTTTTATATATTTTTCAGGCTTTAACGATCACTATGAGAGAAACTATGAGATCTACACGCAGCCGTCCGTCTATAATTTAGGGTCAAGGATTCCAGCGAAGAAAGAGAGATAGTGCTATACCACAAGCTCATTAACCATGTCACATCCGAGACTCCAGCCAGGACCCACCACGGACAAGTGTTCGGAATCCCGAGCTTTTGACCACTCGGCAACCGGGCGACAAACATCAGGTTTCCCCGTGGTTATTGACCCTTCCAGTGCATTTGAAAGGCAGGTCAAATTGCATTTAAAATGCATTGTGAGTGTGTTAAAATGTTTCTTATTTTTGTTTATTGTAAAAAGAATATGAGTGTATATGTTCTTACAAGAAATTGTAAACTGCTCTCAGCACTATAATTTCGTATAGTTTTGTGGGAAATTGAGCGATTTTATTTTGCGCTTTAGGGTGACGTCCTACTCCGAGTAAATTTTTTCGTGCATTTCTTTCATTTCGAAGTTTAATGATAATCATGAGCAACTCAAGGGCAATAAGCGGTTTACCGCTTTCACAGAGGAGCGTCACACATTTGTGGAACGTTTTTTGATCTTTACGAAGAGAAATATTTGTATTCTGTAATAAAAAAGTACGCTATGCAAATCATGGAATTAGTAAATGTAAAATAAGCAAAATTATTAATATTAGAGGGAAAGATTGTCAAGCACTATTTTTAACAGCAAAAATAACACTAAACGTATATCCAAATAAGGTACGTACTTTTACGACTACAGTATTTCAAAAATAAGGTCTCTGGTCTTAAAAAAATCCATCGACACAGAAAGCAATCGCTAAGTCGTTAAAAATCTCTGCATCAACTGTAAACAAAATAATAAAGATTTCCATCTGAAAATAAAAACACAAAAACCATAGTGTTCACCGCTTTTTGCTTAAGCACGTTGCTGAGCGTAGAACATGGTGTAGACTTCTTTAGTAAAAGTCACTTAGGCGGAGACAGTAAGAAATTTATTGTGACTATTGAAGAAGCATGGATCTACCTAAACGACTGCAACAATGGAGGTCGATTTACTGTCGCGAAACGGCAGATAAAGTCTTCCAATCTTGGTTCTAAGAATCCAAGGAAAGTTTTAGTAAGGATTCATGATCATTGCTGATTTCTCGTACAATTGGAAATTATAGTTAAGGAAAGTTGAAAGGAATGTTAAAATCAAATCTACATATAGTATTACCAAAATAATGTTTTAACTCCTATATTTAATAAGGAAATACCATTCCTTTATCCAGAGAGCCTTCAAAGAGTGGAACTCCATCAGGATAAGGCTACCAGCCATACATCCAAATCTACCACCCTGTTTCTTGAAAAAAATAAAACGGAGACGGGTATCAAGTCGTTACGTTCTGCTTATATCCCTTCAAAGTCCCCTAATGTGCCACCAAAGAACTATTTTGTCGTCGGACTGCTAAAAAGAGCTCTTTCTGAACGCACGCCTAAAACAATGATTGGACTATGAAAAGAAGAGGAAGAGGAGTGGAATAAAATACCACTATCAATTTTAGGAAATGCAAACCGGGTTGCCTCATCCGGGACTTGAAACCGGGCATGCCTCGAGGCACTGGTCAGAAGTCATCGCCTCAGATCACTCGGTACCCCGAGACGGCTCATACAATTTGAGCAGATTTCTTTTTTCTTTGATACCCTTTCTGTCTCAAAATCCTTTGTGTTGACTTGAAAACCTTTTTATTGATCACGTGCTTTAAGGTTTACCTGTGAAATAATTGTATGTACCTTTTTCTGACTTTACTTCTCGCACAGACGCCTTCATCAGAATTTAAATGCAAATAACTTAATATTCACGAGCTAGATATCTTTTTGCGGACTTAGAGTAAGGAAAGGCAAATTTTTGTGCCACTAAATCCAATAAAGGTTTTTTTGGATTCATGTGAACATATTCTTCCTTGATAAAAATGCTTAACGTACTTCGGATGACAATCTATGTTTCAATAGATTTTATGAACTCTTGAGAACTAGTGGTGTTACTGGCCTAGGGTGAGATCAACTGGCATTGTAACACTGGGGTGGGTTCCAATCCTGAATAACAGATGGATTGTGTGTGGATCTTTCAGGCTCTACCTCTTCGGTTTCGCTAGAAACCGTGCTCAAATGGCTAACGCGTGAGCGGTTCTTCTTACCATCAGTTGTTCATTGTTCTTGTTCATCTGCAGGAAAATTCAAAAACAAAAAAAAAAACAAGTAGCTAAGATTGTTACAAAATGCACTTCGTTAGCATATTACGGCACATTAATGTGTGATGATATTTCATTTTTAATTTTAAGCATGTTAATGTGCATTCTTAAAGCTCACAGGACGCGTGTGATAGAGATCTGTTCTTTCCTTTTTTTTATTTCAGGTAATCTCTATTGCAATTTGGAACTGATGTCATAAATAGACTACATTCCCGAATTTAAAACACGGGCTGATGGCCTTAACCAAGTAACAAGCACAAATCGTTGTTTATCGCACAGGGATCGAATCCAGTCTCATGGCTTAGAAATCCTGAACCCAAACACATAAGTCGGTGTGAAAATGTAAATCAATACTATACATCATATGTGACGTACAACAGAGGTTAAATCACATTTCAAGACGACAAATCTGGAGCGATAAATTCCGTCCTTGTGTCTTAGTTGGGAGAGCAACTTACTCCGGAGTGAGAGGGCGCGATTTCGATCCACGTCACGGACAAATTTGTGTTTTCACACATAATACAAACCTTAGTCATCCAAAGGCCTTATATCCCATACATATTGTTAATTAACTTTTCGACTAACCTATGAGCAGTGATAAAAAAGTTAGAAAAGAGTGAAAGAACGTATCTAAATCTCTTTGCACGCAACCAAAATGTTCTTCTGTCCTTTGAATGCGAGGGAAAAAAATTGGTTGGCCAAAGAAAATGCAGCCAAATTGTTTTGCTGATTTGGAGTGGCTCCATTGACAAAATTGTGAGGTTGTCTGTTTTCAGTTTTATGCAGTACACTTCTGGTAAAATAGTTTGATTGTTTTTTGTCATAACAGTTTACTTTAAAAATGTTTTCTGAAATTCACGAGCCACTTTAACTGATTCCCTTTTTGAATTAACGAAGCACATTTTTCGCACAACATTTTTCGTGAAATGACGGGAACAAACCCTGAATTTCACAGATTTTTCGTACGTTAGGAACATTCTGAATGTTCAGAAACCTTTCCGCAATTGTTTTGTTATATTGATGGTAAATTGCCGTTTTTGATATGTGTTATCGGAAAATTCTGAATTTTTGAGAAACCTTTCCGAAATTTATTTCGTATGTTAACAGAAAAGTTCTGTTCTCACTTTTACCGTGACCGTACGAGAAATATTTCCGGTAATAGGAACGATTCAAGGGAATACATTTGAATTTGAATTGAATTGAATTTTGCCATATTACGATATCTAACATGGAATCAAATCGCACACATTATTTCTGTACATGATTAATTTCTTACCGTGTCCATACGAGGAAATTTTTCCGGTAATAGGAGCGATTCACGGGAATACTTTTGAATTTGAATAGAATTGAATTTTGCCATATTGCACTATCTAACATGGAATCAAATTGAACACATGATTTCTGTACAAATAAAAAAAAAAGATTAAGCATATACAAATCGCACTATATGCAAATACAAAAGAAGTACGATACATATATGTAAGAAATACATTAATACAACACAAAAATGGAAATATAAATAAAAATACAACTAATACAAATACATGAACCATTACACATGCAAATACAAATATTATACAATAATAATATACATATAATGCAAAGTAAAAATGAAGCAATAGCAATACAAAAACACGTATGACAATACGAATAGCACTACGTATAGTACCAAACACTGATACAAACATCTGTGGTGCAACTTAGCGGGGAGCTAGGGGAAGAGGCAAAACGCTGCTCAGTACAGGCCTGGCGAGACCCTTGTCCCCTAATAAACAACAGAAGTGCCAAGTCAAAAATTATCCTCCTATAGAACTGCAATTTACAGATGTAGATAGTCAAACCAGAAACAAATTAACTATATATCAAGTATTCCCTTAACTATCTTTTATATGAAGCATAGTTAACAATTAATCTAATATAAATCGGCAACCCGTTCCAGAGTCGAGGGCAAGTGGCATTGATATTGTAATATAACACATTTTTTCGAGCTCTGGGGATAACAAAATCAGTATATCCACGAGTGTGATATGCATGCGTAGGACGACACACAATAATTAGATTTAAATGCTTATTAGCACAGACACGCTCATACATTATCAACATAAGTCTGAAAATGTAGAGTTTCTCACAAACCAGTAACTTATAACGATGGAACAAACTATCCAAATTTTCCGATTGATTTAGCAATCGAACACATTTCTTTTGCAAAGGAAAAATTCTACTAATATTTTTTCTAGTTGTCATTCCCCAAGCTAAAAGACAGTAAGACATTAATGGATAAATAAAAGAATGATAAAGTACTAACTTTATCTTAATTGGCAAACAACCTGAAATCCTGGACAAAACTCCAATACGAGATCTCAAGTTAACTGTCAAGGCATCAACATATGCATCCCACCGTAAATTGTCATGCAGGTGAAATCCCAAAAATTTACCATTTGCCTGAAAATCCAAAGGAATATCATTCAAATAGATCCGGGGAGAAGTTACTGGCACAACCCTTCGACCAGAGAAAAGAACACAATTTGTTTTACAAACATTGAGGGTTAAAGAATTGCAACAGAACCAAGTGAAATACTCTCGCAAGTCATGGGTGACGCGTGGTATCAACTCAGATACCTCACTGAACATGATGTTTGTTTAACTGTTAAATTTTATTCGTCAATCAACGGATCTTGTTTTAAAGTTCTGTAGTGTGATCGGATATTGTGGAGAGCATATCCTATGAAATGTTGATTATTGTGGCACCGGATACTGCTTTTTCTCTTTCCTTCATTTTGTTCTCCTGCTATTGTATATTGTTTTACCGCAAGAAACCATGTACTTAAATTATTGTACAGGTGATTGCAGGATGTCCATGCACCAGTCTGTGTAGTCCTTAAAACAAAAGCTATGGTAACCATCAATAGTAAACTTCACACTTACAAGTTTTGTAAAATAGTACTATGAAAAACAACAGTTTACATTTTCTTAAAGGTAATTGAATGTCATTGCCTGTTTAAAATGATCTGAAATTCCAAAGTATTCTGTTGCTTTGAAAAATCACGATGAAAAAAATACGTAGTTTGTGATAAGTTCTCCTCCAGAAAAATTAAGATTATTACAATTTTTTTAAAAAACAATAAGCTCCAACAGAAAATAAAATGACTAGTTGACTCACAATAATAACAAAGAAATTTTGTCATCGCGCAGTCAGGGTTTTACCTTGACCTCGAGAGTGACCTACGAGTGTTTCTGTCTCAATGGTTAAGAAGCACGGTTTCTGTTGATTTTTTCTATTGTAGGTTTAACGACCAAACTGAGCAGTTCAATGAGCTATAATCAGTCACCCGTCCCTAATTTAGGGTCACTGGTTCCAAGGAAGGGAGAGAACCGGTGCCGTAGGACAAACATAACATCTATGCCTCACCGAGATTCGAACCCCTTTTGGACTAATGATCAGAGGCCATGGCTTAAACCACTGCGCAAGTGGGGCGGAACGGTTTCTGTTGAGCCACGCAAACGACGTCGGAGCGAATCCCACCTGTGCGAAAATAGTAACTGGTGTAAGGGATGAAAAATTCAGGTTTTCGATTTTGCGAAATGGCTGTATAAATACGGAAAAACTCGAAACGGACTTTCTGAAATAAACGGAATTGCTGACTACGAAAAATCTATGAAACTACTGGTTAAAAAAACGGGCACTTCTAAAAACGGAAATTTTGTTAAAAGACGCATGTTTACCGGTAACTTTGCTGCACGTTACTCTCAGAAATTTTCCGTGAATTCACAGCAGTTATTTTTACAGTGTACAGCGGGAAACCTGAGGAATCAACAAATTATTCTAATGATTTATGCGAGGAGTTTTATGAATTGAGTGCTGAATTCGAAAACACTAATGGTTGGATTTGTCCTTGATAGGTGTGAAAACACTAGTTTGACCGCGATGAGCATTGAATCCGTATCCTCCTCACGCCGGAGTAAGTCGCCCTCCCAACTGAGCTACGCGGGCAGAATGTCTCGCTGCAGAGTTATCGTCTTGACACATGCTTGCACCTCTGTAGTACGTCACATAAGCTTTAAATATAGCGCAAACAAATCATTTGATTGTCTGGCGAGATCGAACTATTTTGGAAGAAGGCGAAATGTCCGAAACTACAACAAACGCGTTTCTTCTTCTGGAGAGAATTAAAAACTTTCATGAGCATTTGAGGCCACAAGAAGCCGCCCGCTCATAATTTAGGCCACTAACTGGAGGGAAAGAGCAGAGCCAGAGCAGTATTACAAATATATTTTACGTGCGTTTTCCGAGACTCTAACCCTGGCTCAACTCGAACGATATTTCTTACCACTTTGCCACAGCAGCGGCCAAATACTAAATGCATCAACATGAAGACCTGTGACGCACCTATCTCAGAAGTGGCGCACATGTCAAAATGGCAAGTTGCAGTGATATAAGCCTTGCCGGCGTAGTTCAGTCTGGAGAACATCCCGCTACGCAGACACGGGGTTCCAATCCCACCACCGGCAGTATAGGGATCGCTCCCTGTATTGGTACCCGGACGGTAAATGAATCTCCTGGCGGTGAGGTTCGAGAAAACTGCGTGATAATTCTACCACAGTTCGTTTGGAATTAATAAGAATTTCTTCTTCTGCAGTGAGCTACTTCAAGCAAGGTTTGCCGGCTGACCCAGAAACCTACGATTTCGCCCCAGCCTTTTCTCAAAGTGGGGAGGACATATGTGACGTACCTACCTCAGAGGTGAGGCACATGTCAAAACGGCAAGTTACAGCTATAAGTTTTCGTCGGTGTAGTTCAAGCGGTAGAATATCTGACTCCGGAGAATGAAGATGTGACCTCGAGTTCCATCACCGGCAAAATTGAGCTTTTACGCTATATAGGTAGTGCTGTTAGGTGGCCTGAAACCATATTGTACTTGTCTTTATCCTATTATCTAACTCTGAAAGGACTAATGTCGTAGAATTCTTCAATTTTTTATCGTAGCACACGAGTACAGTTAAAATTAAATGCGTTACGCCTGTACTCCGTGTTTTCAAGAATGCTAAATTCTGATACTTCCGCGGATACTTATGCTGAAGTACTTCTACTCCAGTAAATTCTGAAAAGATCACTTCTAAATTATCCCAACAACTATAGAAGCAACATCGGCGAAGAGAGAACGCAAAAAGAGGGTTAAAGAAAGCATGAAAAAATCGAAATACACGAAAGTCTCAGTTATTTTAGCAATTGGAAGATAACCGATCGATACAACGTGGATGTGCGTGTGGTTGCAGGAGCAAAGGACTCGCAAAGGATGTGATTCTCGCTTGGCCCCAGGCGTTGGATAAGGGCCGTCGACTCAGCGAAAAGTGAGCCTGCCTTCGCCTTGCTTCATCTGTCCGGACAACAAAAACCAAAAGAAAAAAAGATTCGCTCTAGTGCTCTTAACATAGCTAGATGCATACATCACAGCCTGAGGGGTACGGAAAATCAGAAGATGTACGTGACTGCCGCGGATCCTTTTCCCCACTAAGCTGTAGTGGAATATCTGCTAAACACGAGAGCATCATTCAATTAGAGAGTCTGGAAAGATGGTGAAACACTGGTCACTTCAGTGTCCTATCTCTCCTATGGGAAAAGAAGTTGTTAGGCTATCTCTGTACCAATGATAGGAGCTGAAACTCGTTCCTTAAAATTTTGATGTCTTCCGCATCGCCGGTTGTGCTCTCTTCTTTGTTAACTCTTTCGTGTGTGTAGCATCGTATTTTGCTGATGGAAATTAACGCGAGGTACCCTTAAGTCCGAACTCTCCGAAAACCGATAAAGAAGTATTAATCAAATTATACTCAGGTAGGAACTCTTCGTGACAGCTTAAGATTCTAAATTATTCATTCCAAGAATAGAAGCCTCAGTCTGATGCACTCATCGAAAAATTATCCAGCGGTGAATGATTGCTTAGGTCATGTACTCTACAAAAGCAACGAAAATTGCCACGCACGCTACAAAACAGAGAATGAGTTCCTTAGTCAGCAGTCGTCTGGGAGAAATTTGCAATAAATCTCAGTTTCGGTTCATCAAAATTAAATAAGAAAAAACGTAGCCCATACGTGGAAGTTTGAAATTGAGAATATGACATGTAAAATATTTCTATGTTTAATTCTATTTTCGGTTAATACATACAACAAGTACTTTTTCTGTGTTCCGAATTTTTTGGTTAGCATAGCTGAACTCCTACAGATGCAAAAGAAAGAAAACGTGTGTAGCAAAGTTTCCTCTTAGCTGCGTGGCCGCGCAGCGAATTAACTTCCTCCGCGCAGTAAGTATTTTAGATTAAAATTATTCTCCTTGGTATTTCGATATGCAAAGGAACTGTATCTTATGCGTAAACATGATTTCCAGTGTTTTTATTCCAGAAGTAAGTTTGAGCTTGTCACTTTTTCTAAAATAAAAATTTTAATTAATGAAATGATTTTAATATTATTTTTTTAATTTAAAATCAATTGCGGAAAGAACAGTGATGAAAATTGGGGGATTAGGAACAATAAGGGTTTCAATCCAAGTTTGAACTTCTACTGCATTAGTAAGAGAAGCTGAGAAAATAATTTTTTTTGCCCAAGTGGTTTTGATGCCTGATAAGCTCTTTGGGTTAGGCCCGCATTGCCCATGGCCGCTTAGAGGTAATATTGGTCTGTAGGTATGTATGGCTTCATGTATGCACGAACATATATGTGCATCCCACTGTGTATGTTGCAAATGAACTACTTATTTCTCTTTGATTCAGATGCCGGCATCACATTGTGAAGACAAACCCTTTTTGCCGGTAGGGGAATTCGAACCTGTGTATCCACAACCTGGAGCAGGTTATTTTCCCGAAGAAGCAACACCGGCTTTGGCTTATCGCTGTAACTTACCGATTTGACTCTTGCGTTACCTCAGTGGTACGTCACATGCTCCCCCCCTTCGAGACAGGGCTCGGATAGAATTGCAGGTTTTCCCGTCAACCGACAAACTGTGTTTGAAGAAGCTCGCTACAGAGTAACGCATTCTGAAACATTTCAAGCAATGTCTAGAAGGAGTATCACACATTATTTACAAACCTCCCACCCAGAAGTTTCATTTTTACTCTCTGGCTCCTGTATCAAAATACATGTCCCTTTTTCTGCCGGTGGTGAAATTCAAAACCACGTCTCCACACTTTGGGGCCAGTTATCCTCCCCACTGAACTACAACGACTTGGCTTATTGCTCGAACTTGCCATTGACTTTTGCTTCACCTCCATGGTACGTCTTAGTAGTTCGTGAAGATCTTAGAGGTTTTGAAGAAACTCTTAGGAAATAGAGGGTGGAAGACCTCTAAAAACAAACAATAACAATAAAACGTAAAGAAGCTAATAGTCCCCATCGCATCATCACCAAGTTTTGTGGACACAATACAGGATGATTATCGTCTCAGGTACCTTTGAACAGCGCTGTAGCTGTCGTGACATGTATGGTTGCGTATGTTTGTACGCTGATTAGCCATTACATTATGACCACCTACCTAATAAGCTTTACGACCCCATTTAGTCCCCAAGACAGCAGCCACTCGGCGAGGCATCGATTCGATGAGGTGGCGATAGGTATCCTGGGGTAACTGCTAGCATAATGTAAGTGGCAGGTCCTCAAGTTCCCGTACATTTTGGGGTGGTGGTGATATAGCGCGAATACGCTTTTCCAAGTCGAACCACAAATGCACTCCTTGATGATTCTCGCAATGTGTGACATGGCGCATTATCCTGCTGATAATGGCCATCACCAGCAGGGACCACAGTTGCCATGAACGGGAGAACTTCGTCCGCAACGATGTTCAGATACCTGACATCTGTCAGGGATTGTGCTATTGGGATAATGGGTCCTAAAGTGTCCCAAGAAAACATCGTCCACAGCATAACACAGCCACCACCGGCCTGTTTCTGCCCAATAGAACATTCAGGTGTCACACCTTCCGGTGGAAATAGCCGTATCTGGGCTCGGCCGTCTACGTGATACTCCAGGAATCTTGATTTGTCAGACCAAACAACTTTCTTCCAATCATCCACGGTCCAATCTTGATTCTCTTGGGCCCATTTCATGTGTTTTTGGAGATGACGTGCAGTAAGCATTAGGACCCGGCTGGGTTTTCGGCTACGCAGGCCCATGCGCAGAAAGCTGCGATGAACTGTGTGCTGTGACACATTGCCCTGATCACAACTGTTATAGCTGCGAGTGATTTGTCGCAGTGTGGCCCTGCGGTTACTGTGAAAATGCTCACCAGTCTCCGCTCCCCTCTGGCATAAATGAGCTGCAGACGACACACGGCTAGACGACGGTTCATCGTTTGGACTTCTGTGCCCAGGTTCGATTCGTACTCACTACAACGGCACGTGAACAACCCACAAGCCGCGCTGTTTCCGAAATCGTAGCTCCAAGGCGCCGGGCCAACACATTTTGTATTTTATCAAACTCCGACGAATCGGCAGCTTTACCCATTCTGACTCCGAACACTCTACTAACCGAAAGCCAGTCCTCGGGTGGTATAGATACTGCCCTGTGAAATTCACCTTCCCACCCTTCGGTCTCCAGACTCGCTCATTTCTCTAGGCTGAGAGTGGTCATAATGTAATGGCTCATGGGTGTCTGTCGTTGCGTTTTTATGCCTCTGTTCTGCGAAATAAATGCATGCAAAGAGTGTGGGAGACAAAAGCGGAGCAAGACAGGAGAAAACAGTAATGTAAGGCCCTAGTAAAAACCTCAAGAAGTTCTTTATTCAGCTTCAGAACTGCTAGCACAAAACAAAGAACACTGGAAATAGGGAGTAATGAGCAATTTTTTTCTCTCAAAACGACGAAAGTGTGATAGTCACTGAGCATTTTCCGGCAAATGAAGTTCTATACACTTTGTAATAACTATCAATTCGTCAGTCATCAGGAATATAGTTCGAATGAAAGCCAAATTTTAAATCGGTCTTTTAAAAGCGTAGAAAGGTTGCAAATACAAACATCCACTTACGACTCTACCAGACAACTCCATTGCAGTAGTAGAAGATACAAGGAAAACGCATTTCCATAAGAAAAGAACGTTATTTTATTCGTTGGACTTCCACAGACGAACATACATACATACATACATATCACTAAGCTGTTCTCTGAGATTCCGATGTTAGCTCCAAAAAGAAATAGAAACTACCAGATATTTTTAGCACGTCTTTTGTAAAAAAAGAATCGTGCTTATGTTATCGGTTTGTCAGTCCGTCCGTCCGTCCGTCTGTACCCACGGTATCTCTGCAACTATTTGTCCGATTTGAAAAATTCTTTTTGCATTCGAAAGCTTGAACTATCCGAATGATGAACCTTTATTTTGTTTTTTTTTACGATGTACAATTTCGCCGCTAGAGGGCGTAAATAGAGATCAAGTCGAATACAAAAATACGTTTTATTCCACACATTTGCTTCTAAACATCTGATTGAAAAAAATATTTTATCTTTCGATTCCATTTATGTCGAAGAGTATTTTGGATATAGTTTCTTTTACAAATTACCCATAGATTTTCCGCTAGGGGCGTAAAAGTAAATTGCATTTTTTACGATAACTCTTCATCTAAAACTCCGATTTGAAATTTTTTTTTCGGCGGATACATCTCCTGATGCACAATTTTTTGCATATAATTTCAAATTTTTGGTAAAGCATACTTTGGCCACCAGGGGGTTTAAGTGTTAATTTTCGCTTCTGATGTATTTGCCATAAAATCTGAGCTTCTAAAATATCGATTGAAAAAATTCTTTCGTGGACTGATGCCACTCACATCGATAAACCTTTTCGAAATATTTTCTTCCTAAAATATTCACTAGTTTCTCCGCCAGGGGCGTAGATGCATATGTTATTTTTGTCAATTTCTCGACTTCAAGGAGTCCGATTTGAAAAATTCCTTCTTTGTTGGATAGTGCTTTCCGTGTGACATGTTTTTCATATAATTTCAAAATTTTCAAATAATTCATAGACTTTCTGCTAGGGGGCGTAAAGGTAAATTGCGTTTTCCCCTATATCTCTGCTTCTAAATCTCCGACCTGAAAAATTCTTTCTGCACCTGATACAGCTCGTTATAGGAAATCGTTTGCACATATTTTCTAATTTCCGTAAAAAGAATGGTTTGGCCACCAGGGGGCGTAAACCTTAATTTCCGCTACTGATGTATTTGCAGCAAAATATGAGCTTCTAAATTCTCGATTGAAAATAACATCGTTTGTAGACCGATACCACTCATGTCGACAAACCTTTTAGAAACATTTTTCTTAAAATAGTGCACGGTTTCAAGGCCAGGGGGCGTAGATGTATATCTTATTTTTGTTAGTATCTCTATTTCTAGGAGTCCGATTTGAAAAATTCCTTCTTTGTTGGATAGTGTTTTCCGTGTCGCATGTTTTTCATATAATTTCAAAATTTTCACGTATTTCATAGGCTTTCCGCTAGGGGGCGTAAAGGTAAATTGCGTTTTACCCTGTATCTCTGCTTCTAAATCTACGATCTGAAAAATTATTTCTGTACCGGATACAGCTCCTGATGGAAATGGGAAATCGTTTCCCCATAATTTGTAATTTTTGTAAAAAAATGGTATGGCCACCAGGTGGCGTAAGTCTTAATTTCCGCTTCTAATGTGTTTGCAGCAAAATATGAGCTTCTAAATTCTCGATTGAAAAAAGTCTTGTGTTGGCTGATGTTACTCATGTCGACAAACCTTTTAGGAACACTTTCTTCTTGAAATAATGCATGGTTTCTACGCCAGGGGGCGAAGATTTATATCTTATTTTTGTCAATATCTCTACTTCTAATAGTCCAATTTGAAAAATTACTTCGTTGTTGGATAGTGTTTCCGATGCAAAATGTTTTTCCTATAAGTTAAAAATTTTCACGTAAATCATTTAGACTTTCCACTAGGGCGCATAAAGGTAAATTGCATTTTCTGCTCCTAAAACTTCGATTTGAAAAATTACTCCTGTATCACATACAAGACCTGACGGGAAATATTTTTCACGCAATTTCTAATGTTTGGTAAAAAATGGTTTGGCCACCAGGGGTCATAAGTGTTAATTTCTACTTCTGATGTGTTGTAGCAAAATATGGGCTCCTGAAATCTCGACTAAAATTTTTTTCCTGGACCGATACCGCTTATATGGATAAACCTTTTGAGAATACTTTCTTCCTAAAATAATGCATGGTTTTACCACCAGGGGACGTAAAGTCACATCTTATTTTTGTCGATATCTCTGTTTCTAAGAGTTCGTAAGCTCACGATTCCGTTTACAGCAATATCTGAGGGATTAAAAACCCAATTGAAAATCTTCTTTTTTTCGTCAGATCTATTGTTTTCCATACCGGTTCCATTGTCTTTGAATAGCTTTGATAAATTTAATTTGCGTCAGAACGGATTCAAAAGACGTGCTTATTACACCCGAACATTTGGTGCCAACTTTCTTGTTACTTACTGTTGTCGTATCCAACTTCTCCATTTACAGCGATCTTGACATACAACTCGGGCTTCACTGATATCCATTACACAAGATATTTTATACTTCATACTCATAATATTTTTCTCATGCAAATACTCCTGAATCGGATCCACCCATGTTTTCCTTGGCCTTCATCTGCCTTTCCTTTCTGCCACTTGGGCTAAAAATATTTTCTTAGTAAGCATATCATCCCTCATTCTTTCAACATGGCCAAACCACCAAAGCATATTAATCTCCACCTTGCTAACAACATTTTGCTTCACATCACACAACTAAAACTCATCTTCATTCCTCACACAATCATTGCGTGTCTTGCCACAAACCCCTCGTAAGTAACGCATTTCTCCAGCACACAAACTTTCAAAATGTTTTATTCTGAGCGAAATTTACAGGGAACGAAGGCGGTAGGTGGCATGTGCCTTTGCAATGCCTGAAATCATAATAACAGGAGTCAGATATATATAAAGTGTGTGCAATTTACATTATGCAAGGGGTATATACAATGCAAGTGAAATAGATGAGCGGACTACGAAACAAAATTACCGAGTATGTATTCAAGAAGTGCGCTATTTACAGTATGAGAGGTGTATATATAATAATACAGTGCTAGTGAGATAGATGAGTGATGACACAACATAATTGCAACAGTGCAGGATGTGATACTGGAAAAGATATACGTGAGACTGAATAAATGCACAATTTAGGCGAAGTATATACAGATGTGCGTGAAGCCATTAAGGAACAGGGAACGAACTATGTGCAGCAAGTGAGATATACATACGATGCAATGAAAATATAAATACAAATGACGCAGAATATAATGATGCAATTGAAATGTGTACTATATACAGATGTGTACAAAAAGTGCATGACTGAGATATCTAAGATGCAGACAGTAAAGAATGAGCTTGTAGGACGGCTCCAAAACGGAGCATACACAGTACCAAGGAATATGTATATGTACAGAATGAACAGCGAAATATACAGGATGTGTATGTACAATTTATATGAGCAAGATGACGAACGAATGAGCAGAAGTTAAATGACGTAATAAAAACATTGAATATATAGGTACTATGTGAGGCACACAGAAAAAAAAATCACTACAAAAATCACTTATTCAGAAGAGGGCACCACAAAGTAAGTGCACGCGAATAACCTGCAAACACTAACAGTAAAAAGATAAACTGGAGATGGGAATAAGAAGAATGTACAGAAGAACTAATTCTGACAAGCTTAGGGAGACACTCTCCGGATCCGGTGAGCCAGTCCAGGGTTCATCACAAGGATCAAAGTGGGGAAGGTCCCGACGTAGAGGATGGAAGTCAAATCAGAAGATGTAGGTCTGCAGAAGGCCCGGAAAACCAGCGGTGTAATGGTGACCATACACTCAGGAACTGCAGGCTCTGGTCAGTGGCCCTGGCAACGGTAAACGCCAATTGGGGCCTGGAGGTCAGCCGGTTGCGGAATTGCGCACAGAGGGTATCTCCTGCTTGAAGGAGCGTAGGCACATTAGAGGTATGACGGAGTTGCAGATAGAAGCAGTAAATCACATGCTTTGCGAGTGCAAATATGTATGCGCATGGCTCAGATAAAGGCACCGGTGGCGAATAAGAAACCAGCAGCGTACTGTATGAAGAAAAAGGCAGCTCTTTGGCACAGAGACACTTGGCAACGGTAAAGGCTAGGTGTAGTAAAGGAAGGATCGACCGGCAGTACTGGTAGATGTGTAGACCATAAGCATGCTCAGAACAGAAGATGCAGGTGGGTGCGGCTGCCAGCGTGATCCGAAATAACGTGGCCGGCACTGGCAGGCGGCGGTGAAGGAAGAGCCATTGAATATTCCTTTCATCTGGTGTCGAGATGGGTGAAGCTGTTGCCGACCACACATTTGGAAGAGCGGCGGGCGGCACTCCTGAAATGAGCTGGGGTGCGGGTGGCGATGGATCCAGAAGGAGAAAACGATAGAGAGTACGGACAGTGAAACTGGAGATCGGAAGAAAAGAGCCACGAACAGGAAGAAAAAAAGGAAGGGGAAGAGAAGCAGAAGAAACGAGAAATAAGCCAGACGGAGAAGCGAGAGCAGGAAAAAGAGTAATGATCGAGGAGCAGAGAGAATCGTAGAGTGCAAGAGAGGCAGAGGTGCGTGGAAGGAAAGGAGAGAGGTCGGAAAAGGGTTTCCATGTTAGATCGGAGGAAAGAAAGTCTCGGACGGATACGATCCCAGCTGGGAGCCAGGAAAGGTCAGTTAAATACGGTGCGTTAGGAGGATGGAGGAATAGAAGAGGGGTTCAGTTAGAAGTTCTGAGGTGGTAGCGGGTGGGGCACGGAGTAGTGGCAGAGAGCGAAGAAAGGAAAGCGCCTATGAATAAACGGGGGAAAGACGGGAGCGGAGGAGAAAAAAGCGATCCATCAGTAGAAAAATTGTGAATTTGAAGCGGGGGTTCCGGGGAGAAATCATCACGTCTCGGAGAAGAGAGGCTGCGGATCCTAGTTAACAGAGTAGACGCAGAAGGGATATTATCCGGTGCGCTTTGTAAAACTGGCGGACATCCAGGAGCGCAATACCACCAGTGGAGATCGGACGACTTAGAGTTGAGACTTGTATCCAATGATGAGCTTACCAGATCATAGTAGAAATGATCCGTGCGACTTCAGCAAGATAGTAAGCTGGCATGCGAGCAGCTGCCCATACATGAAGACAAGGAAACAGAAGATATGTACGAGCAAGGCGTGCCCGGGTGACGTAAGAGGCGCTGAACTGAGCTTTCCGCCAGAAGGCAGCCGATCGAGCAAGGCGATTACGAATAGCAGCCCACGTGTTGTTTCGGGCAGCTATGGGAGCTCCCAGGTGTACACCAAGAAATTTCTGAGAAGAGGCAGTCCAGAAGGCGCCCCATGGGGAGTCCATCCTGGACTCCCATGCACCACATCACAGGCCGGCGCTCTTGGTAGTGTTGAGCATCGCTGAGGATCAAGAAGAGTAGAGTGCAAATACATGAGCGAGGGTATTAAATTGCGATTCCATCCGAACGCAGAAAGTCGCGTCGTCGGCGTAGGCGGAGTATATTATAGAGAAGTGCCTGGTGCTTGCCGTGGGATGAGGAAGAGCCGCAAGAAATGCACGATGTACTGTGCGTAGGAATAATTGCCCAGAAAGGGGACACCCCTGTCGTATTCCACGACGGAAAGAAATGGGTGCTATCAGAAAGGCGGCTGTCTTGACCTGAAAGATGGCGTCGCGATAGAGAGCAAGAATAGTGGTAACGAAGACAGAAGGAAAGCCAAAAGCGTGTAAAGTAGTTGAGAGAAATAAATGGGAGATATTACCAAAAGCTGCACGTTGGTCTAAATTTAGTAGGGCAAGAGATTCAGAATTAGTTCGGGCAAGATACAGAAGATCACAAAGGAGATGAAGGTTAGTAGCGATAGAACGACCAGGTACCGTGTAGGACTGGTCGGAAGAGAGAAGATACGGAAGAACGTGATTTAGGCGGCGAGAGAGAATTTTAGTGAACAGTTTGTAATCAAGATTTATTAGTGAAATCGGACGCCAGTTCCCCAGGTCAAGGAGGTCACCTTTCTTAGGGAAAAGTACGATGTGAGCAACAATGAAGCCCCTCGGAAGGGAGATAGATGCAAAGGCAGAAGAGTAAGCAGCGAGAAGGAAAGGAAGGAGAGAAGGTCAAACGAAAAGGTAAAATGATAGAGGGAGGCCGTCAGGACCAGGGACGGCTCGGGGATTGAGAGAGGAAAGTGCAGTCCTAAGTTCAGATGGAGAGATAGGCTGCAGAAGAGAAGCGGAGAGGTGATAGGGGACTTGTGGGGGAGAAGAAAGTAAAGTATTACACGCAGAAGCAGAAGGTGGAGGGGTATCACTGTACTTGTCGGAGAAGTATTGACGAACATGGAAGGAAAGCACATCTGGGTCCGAAGCCACATGACCGTCAGGCAGACGCAGCACACGGAGTCGATGAGAAGAACGGCGCTGATCCTCTAACGAAGACAAGAACTCAAAAGAGCAGTCTTCGGGAGACAAGTGCTGGAGACGAAGTCGCAAAATGGCCTGCCGGGCTCGAGGTTCCAGAAGAGCACTGAGGTCTACCAAATATGCTGGATAGAGGGGGTGAGAGGCTTCAAGCTGGGTGAGAACTTGTCGGAGATTGCGTTCTTCCATGGCGCGCAGATTGGCAACTGTGAACAAGTGGCTCTTGAGAAAGTGCAGCAGGTGTGACTTGACATCCAGCCAGTAACTTAGTGCACAGGAAGCAGTGGACAGTCCAGGGTGATAAGAGTGAAGGAGATTCCGGACGTTCGAACACAAAGCCTGGTCATCCAGGAGAGAGGTATCTAATGTTAAGGAGTGAAACTCGGAGCGTTGACAGAACGAAGGGGTGAAGGTGGCCACAACGGCACAATGGTCAGAAGAGGCGGTGGGTAGATGCTGACAGTCCGTGACCACGGGCAGAAGGGCAGTGGTTGCGTAGAAACACTCAAGTCTAGCGGAAGATGACGAGGTGGCAGCTGAGGACCTCCACGTATGGGAGACCGTTGTAGGATAAATTTGACGAAAGACGTCCCAAAGATCAAACTCCGTGATGAATGAATGTAATTGCTCTACAAGGCGTAAGCGATTTTCCTTATGAATTGGAGCACGATCAAGATCAGGGTCAAGTGTGCAATTAAAATCGCCGCCGATGAACACGTGATCCGACGGTAACGTTGACTGTAGAGCTGAACGGAGCGCCATGAAAAGGAGAGTGTGATGTTCGGAACGTAGATGTTGAAAACGACATAACGACGCTCGTCCATAACAAAGGTAAGGCGGTGCAGATTCTCTGGTAAGGCGGTGCAGATTCTCTGCCGTGACTTGCAGAGAATCTGCAAGTCACGGCAGAGAATCTGCACCGTCACTGAAGATAGAACTTGACGGAACTGTGTGCGGATGCCGATGGCCAGACCGCCGATTGTAGATTGTCGGAAAGCGTGGTGGAACTGATAGTTCCACGTACGCCATCGAATGAAGGGCGTTGTAGACAGGCAATTTGTCTCTTGGAGCAGAAGAATGTCTGCTGTGAGGTGATGGAGATCCTCACGAGCAAGCGAGTTCGCCAGAGGGGACCCAAACACCCTACAGTTCAGTGTCGTTATCTTGAACGGAAATGTCCGACGGCGGTTCAAGGAGCTTGTCAGCGGCTCGTTGGAGCCGAGAGAGACGATCGCAGACTTTCTTGAGACAACCGCTTTCGCCGAGCGATGTGGATGGTAAGACTTGGAGGTGAGATCGAACAACCGCCACTTGCGTCATAGTTGCTGCACGCTCCGTGAGATAGCATTGGAGAAAATCATGAGACATGGTTTTGCTTCGAGGACCGATGAGATAGAAGTATAACTCCGCACCAGAAATCGGTGTCTGTGGTAGTGAGGATTCTTCCAATTGCTGTATGAAATCCTCTAGAGTAAGTGGGACCAGTGTGCGGTCGTCAGAGTCGGAGATGGAGTTGCTAGAAGCGTCAGATGCAAGTGAACGACTTTCCGAGCGCTCACGTCTTTTTTGAAAGGTGGGAGATGTGCGGTCTTCTTATTGCGACGTCGAGTAGTCCGACGACGCTTCGAGCGTATACTCTGTTGCTCGGGACTAAAGGCAGGATTGTCTGGCACTGTGAAGGCATCAGGCGCATCGATCCCGTTATCGGGCTCAGAAGGGTGCTGTGGAATAAATGCAGAAAGAAGAGGAGAGTTCAACTGGTCTCCGGTCGAACAATTCTCCTGCTGTGGGCATGTTTGGAGTATAGAAGCTGAGTTGGAAGTGGAAGGTTGCGACGAAGTCACGCGTTGACCAACGGTTTTATGCAGACTTTCGGAATAACTCGATTGCCGCTGGTCAGAGGCGCGAGATGAAGAGGCCGGGGGTCCAGTTGACCGTTGAGTAGGCTGTATTGAAGATTTGGAGGCAGTAGCTGCCCGATGAGGGCATAGCGCTTTAGGGTGACCTGTGCTCTTACATACCGAACAAAGGGTGCCCACAGTGATGTCAATGCGCCTAATATGAGTGTCACAGCGTACATTAAGTACCGAAGGAACACGTATCATGGCTTCCTCCGAGGGAAAGATTACACGTACGTTACGGCGAAATCCTAAGAGATAACGGTCCTCAGGGACTCCCGGAAAGGAGGAGTACGTAATGACCAATCCGACAGTACTTTCATAATTCTGAGTGACCGAGAGCAATAGGTCGTTGGAGACTTCCGGAGGAACATGGGCGAAACTGACTGTAGTAGGTGCTTGTGTGAGTGGGGTCGCAAGGAGATGGCGATCACCGATGGAAATGCCTTCGGTCAGAACTCGAAGAGCGAAGGCTGGAGTCACAAGATAAGCAATTACTTGACTGGTTCTTCTACCCACGTGAGTAACAACCTCTTTTGGAACAATTTGTCGAAGGGCAGAGCTGTACGCCGTCAGCTTTGTGTTGGGGAGGCTGCGGAAAAATACACCCAGCCCGATTTTATCAAGAAAAAGCTGACCTTGAGGGCAAGTAATCGGAACATCCACGTAGATCTGGCCTGTACCATACGTCATCAAACAAGGGCACTTTGAAGAAGGGGCTGGTGAGAAGAAGAAGAAGAAGTTGACGCACCTGAGGTGACGGCAGCATACGTCACACCTGGCACACGTTGTGATGACGCGGAGTGTCTGGTGGAAGTGTGACGTCCATGGCGTCGTCAGAAGGCACACGGGAAGGCAATGGTTCACCACTCTCCGTCAGATGGGAAGGAGATGACTCCATGGGCAAGGCAACTTTGTCACGCTGCGGAGAGGAGGGGCTTATCAAAGGAAGCCCTCCATTGGCGGATTGCTGCTGAGCAGCTGAGAGGAATAAAGAGTCACTTCCGGAAGCGAGGATAGAGGCTCCGCTACCCCGGAAGTCGCCATTTTTAATGGCGATATGATTACGAGCTTTGGCCAACTCGACCAAAGCAGGAAAATGAGGAATGCAACACAGAAAGGGCGCTTACCGACCTAGTAAATTGATCAGAAGTAGGACGGCACCTTCACACACGCTGCACACACAAAAGTAGGAGCTGTAGACTCGGAAATTATCCCAAATGGAACAAAATACGAGCACGAAGTAAATAACGACTGTCGTCCAGCACCCAAACGACTTCTATGTTTCTCCTGTAGTACCCAGGCTTCACTACCATACATCAGCATAGGAACAATTACACTTTCATACACAGCCATGCGGGACTTTCTAGAGAACCCATCATTCCTGTGAAAACCTCCCAGAGCAGCTATAACTTCCAGTGAAGAATTCACTCGCCTACTAATTTCACCGTTCAATATGTTCTCTCTGTCAAACATGCTTCCTAAATACACAGACTCACTCACCTGGTCAATCACAGTGCCATTTATACTTACATTACATTCAGTGCTACTATTTCCTCTCTCAAAGACAATAACTTTGGTTTTTCCCTTATTTATACTCACTTTGAATTTCATGCAAACTTCATACATCCGGGACAACATACTCTGCAAATCATCATACATCCGGGACAACATACTCTGCAAATCAACATACTCTGTCATCAACTCTGTAATTGACTGGTTAACTGAAATTTATCAGTTGTGCTGGGAGTTAGGAATGGTCCCTCGGGATTGAAAATGATGCTATTATTATTCCCTTGTATAAGGGAAAAGGGGATCATACTGAATGCAAGAACTATCGTGGTATTAGCCTACTAAATGTGCCAGGGAAAGTGTTTGGTAAGGTCGTTATTGAAAAAGTACGGGGTCTTACATCAGAGAAAGTGTGGGATGTTCAGCGTGTTTTTTTCCACAGGCGAAGGTATGATCATATATAGAAATAAAAGTTAGTGCTCCTAGTACTGTGCTCCTTGCCGCTGGTTGTCTTCTGAAGCAGGGGAATGTGTGTAATTCTTGTCGAAATGTTTGTTACCCTATACACTAGAATTTCTTTCAACCGTTATTTGTGAAAAGAAGCTCTGACTTCTGAATCAAATATTAATTCTCGTTCCTTTACAAAAGAAGTGCGTGCGCTATGGGAAAACGACAAATGTACACGAAACGATTCACATCATGTACGATTACCAAAATAAAAATCATATTTAAATTGGATTTTTAGACTAGAAGATAACCGAAAACAATATGCAATGTGAGCAGTTTTCTCCGTATTGAATAATAATCGGTGCAAAGGCATTCTTTTTTTCCATGCGAATCTTTAGAAACCCAATTCATCCTCTAGCAAGTAGCTTCGCTCACCAGAGGAAGAATTCTACGATATAAGAGATAAGAAAATGGACGCGAAATCATCTTTCGTATTTCCATATTAGACACGAAAATTTTTCATATTAGGCTTCTGGAATTAGCGATGACGAAAAATCATAATATAACTATATCCCCTGAACGAGACGTTACCTGAAAACGAAAACTTGCACGAAGTGCTTTTCTCCGCCCTGATGGAGCAGTGGTCTAAGCGCTAACTTCTGATCATTCGTCCGAGATGGGTCCGGGTTCGAATCCCGTGAGGCATAGGTGTTGTGTTTGACTTACGGCACTGGATCTGTCCCTTCCACAGAACCACTAATCATAAATTAGCAAAGGACGACTGCTTACTGCCCATCGAGTTGCTCACGGTGCTTATTAACCCCCCTCCTCCAAAGAAAAGAATGAAAACATTTTTCATTTTCATGGGTATAGACTCAAAAAAAGGATTTTTGAAAATGGAGATCGTGTTCATCAACATAAAAATATCCACTTGCGTCTTTAGCACTAGAGATTTGCATTAGAAACAAACAGAAATCGCGCACAAAAAGTTCCTAATATTGGAATGAAAAAAACAATAGCATCAAGGGGAAAGCAGTAAACAAAACTTTAAAAAGAAGAAAAACGTTTTTGATATTGCAGATCCCAAAAATGCCTTATTACTGTTCTATCGATAGCTGGGGGTCTTAAGAATGGGGCATTTTGATTTTCCACCCGGAATTTCAGGAAACTCCTAATGAGGCTGAGAACAAAAGGTGTGGCATATGGTTTTCAGGTGTATCAATACTAAATGAAGATTCGAACTTAGTCACAATGCTATAACTTCTCATAGATGAACGTTAAGGAAACTCGTACTCATCTGGCATTAAATTTTTCATTTGCACATTACACCGATGATACATTACCTTATAATCACCTACTTAATAAGCTGCAGGATACTCTTTAGCCCGCAAAACAGCTGCCACTGGGTGAGGTATCGAATCGATGAGGTGGCGATATGTATCCTGGTGTATTTGGTAGCAGAATGTCAACAGCACGTCCATCAACTCCCATACATTTCGGGCTGCTAGTGATTTAGCGCGAAACCGCTTTTTCAATTCGAGCCACAAATGTTGGTTTGGGTTCATGTCAGGTGAATTTGAAGGCCAGGGCATTAACAGAAAGTCACCAGCATGATCCTCGAACCACTTCTTGACGATTCAGTGTGGCATGGCGAATTATCCTTAACCGCTCATTCCTTGACGATGGCAGTGTGGCATGACGCATTATGCTGTTGGTAATGGCAATCACCAGTAGTGAACACAGCTGCCCTGAATAGGTGAACAATGAAGTTCAGATACTTGACAGCTGTCACGGACTGCGCTATTGGGATAATAGGGACTAAAGTTTCCGAAGAAAATATCGCCCACAGCTTAACACCGCCGTCGCCGGCCTGTTTCCTCCCAACAGTGCATCCAGGTGCCAGAACCTGGATGCATTGTTGGGCGACGACGGTCCAATCATCAGACGGTCCAATCTCGATGATCTTGGACTCATTTCATGCGTTGTTGGCGATGGCGTGCAGTGAGCATGTGGACCCGGTTCGGTCTTAGGCTACGCAGGCCCATGCGTAGAAGGCTGCGATGAACTGTGTGCCCTGATTACCACTGTTGTAGCTGCGAGAGATCTGTCGCACTGTGGCTATGCGGTCGTTGTGAATAATGGCCGACAGTCTCAGCTCCCCTCTGGCATCAATGAGCTATGGACAACACACTGCTGGACGACGGTACATCGTTTGGCCATCTGTGAACCACTTCTGATACTTGTTCACTACAACGGCACGTCGTTTGGCCATCTGTGAACGACTTCTGATACTTGCTCACTACAACGGCACGTAAAAAACCCACAAGCCGCGTCGTTTCCAAGATCGTGGTTCCGAGGCACCGTGCCATCTCAATTTGTCTTTTATCAAATTCCGATAAATCGGCAGCTTTTCCCATTCTGATTCCGAATACTATTGAGTTGTCGGAAAAGTCAAAACATATTTTAGCCATGTTTTGTAAAGGTCATTTATTGATAGAAAGAACAAAGATCAATCAATGATATAATGCCCGTTTTGTTCGATAAACTTTTGCCATCTTTCAGTGAGCTGCAGAATGCCTCGTTCATAGAAGGACCTGTATTTCGTGGCGAAAACTGTACAAGGTGCTTATTTACAGCCTCATCTGAATGGAACGTTATACCACACAAGGATTGTTTAAGAGAGCGAAACAAGTGGAAGCGCAAGGTCAGGCGAGTATGATGGGTGTGGCAACACATCCCACCCAACTCCAATAATTTTTGGCGAGTGATCAAACCTGTGTGTGGTCTCACGTTGTCGTGATTGAACACAACACCTTTACGATAAACGAGTTCTGTGAATTTCTGAATGATGGATACGTTCTAACTGTCCAATTGCCGACAGTACACACTCGAATTGATTGTTTGGTTCTGTGGTAGGAGCTTAAAAAACACACCTTTAAAATTCCACCACACTGAGACCAGAACCTTCCGCTGATGATTGTCTGCTTTGGATGTCGTTTGAGGCGAAGCAGCACGTCGGGACCAAGACCGTTTGCGCAACACATTGTTGTAAACAAACCACGTTACGTCACTAGGTATGAATCGCTTTAAAAAAGGATCGTTTTCCTCACGTTTCATGAGCATATCGCAGATGTTTAAACGCGGCGTCAATTGAGCTTCTTTGAGTTCATGAGGAACCCACACATCGAGCTTGCTTATGTATCACAGCTTCTTCAGGTGGTCGTAAACGCTTAAATGATGGATGTGCAATGTGTCTGCAATCTATTGTGTCGTGTAACATGGGCTTGACTAGATCAATGCTTTGATTTGGTCGTCATCAACCTCGGTTGGCCTCCCTGACCGAGGAGCATCGTTGAGGTCAAAATCACCAGCACGGATTTTTGCGAACCACCGCTGGCATTGCCGTTCATGTAGAGCATTATCACCGTACACTTTACGCAAATTTTGACAAGATTGACGCGCGTTCTTCCCTTTACGGAAGTAAAACAGTAAAATATGGCGAACATGCACAGTTTGGTCTTCCATCTTCAACTTGATGTCAAATCTCCGCAAATCAACCAAATCGCTCAATAATTCTTTTAGACTGCAGCTAGAACTGACACCTGTCGAATTTCATAGCGATAACAGAGCTGCGCATGCCTCTAGTATTTCCAAAGCAGCCCAACCGCCATCGGGTGCCAAAATATGTCATGTCTTTTCCAACAACCCAATAGTAACCGAAAGATTTATATCATATGTAGAAGATTTCAGGAAGGAATAGTCTGACTCTATGTCTTGAACAACCCTTAGACGTAGGAAGCTAGGAGACTTGGACTAGAATGCCCGATAGGAAATTGACACAGAAGCGAGGTAGAAAGGGGGAGAAAAACGTCCTTATTTTTTACCGGGGAGCTAGTACCCGGGGCCTTACGTTTTAACATGCCCATCCAACGCACGGCGGATATTTAGTGATTGGAGAGTTCGTACCTGCCTGGGATCGAACCCCAGGTCTTCTCCATGGCAAGCCCGAACGTTGACCACTAGGCCACCCGCGGTCTAGTAACCGAAAGCCTGTCCTCGGGTTGTATATATATTGCTCTGTGAACTTCACCTACGCAACCGTTCGGTCTTCTGGCGCGCTCATTTCTTTAGGCTTAGGTTGGTCATAATGTAATATCTCATCGGTGTATTTTAGCGGAAAATAAATTTCCATTTTTACTTTTCCACTAATTCGAAAAAAATTTAAAGTAAACATGAGAAATTAAAATTAAAACAAATCGATGACAGGTTAAAACTCTTAGAAGGCACCCAATGATAATATAATAAACCAAATGCGGAAAGTTAGAGAAAAAACACGCCGCAAGAAATTTCAACAAATCGCTCTCTGATAGAACATGAGGAAACACATCGCAGTTGATACATTTAAATGATTCAAAATGTGATTAATGCGTACAACGACGAGCCAAAACATTATTACCACCTACCTAATACACTGGTGTCCAAAACATAAAGACGAACTGCATTTTTATCTAATGACTGCAGCCAAATACGGAAATAATTATATTGCCAGCATACAAACACATGGAAAGATACAAAAAAAGGTTTATAGATGACGCACAAATAACATTGTAATCAGTGTATGCGCAAAAGTTACAAATTTCCAAAGGACACAGTGGAGAATGGATGTACAGTGCTTGCCAATAACCAGACGGAGAGACGCTTTAATATGAAATGTCTCCATCCCGAACTGCGGTGCAGCTCTCACAAAGTCTAGGCAAGATAAGCACCAAGTGTTCCAGGAGATCCTGCTGCAAATTGGCGCACTCCTCCCTCGGAGCACAGTGAGGCTCTGCTTGTTTTTTGGAGGTGGTTTTGAACACCACTGCTTCTTCATATTGCGTCCCACACGCGTTCGATGAGTTTGAGGCATGTGGAGCGTGCTGGCCAGTCGATGCGTTGAATATCGTCGATCTCCAGAAGTGTATGCACTGTCCTCGTACAATGGGGTGTCGCTTTGTCATCCATGAACAGAAAGTTTCCGCCTAGAGCACCATGGAATAATCGAACATGGCGTTGAAGAGCTTCGTTGCAATATCGTTTGCCCGTCATAGTCCCATTTTTCAGCAACTGTAGTTCGGTGCTCTCCATTAACCATGATGCCGCCCCACACTATGACCCGGAAGCGCTGTATCTGTTCCTTTTCTGCACACTCTAGAGGTGGTACGAAGTAACACTTTCTTGCCAGATCAACCGACGTCTAGAATCCGATGACAGACTGAAACGACTCAGATCTGTGAAGAGTACATTGACTCATTTATGACGTGTCCAATTTTTGTGGGCACGACACACTGAAAATGTGCATTCCATTGAGTTCTGGGCTGAAGGACGCAGTTCACAGGCCTTCTGGCATATAGCCTTATATGTCCCAACCACAATTTATCGGGATATCCGCATTCCTGCGCTGGAATGGAGGCGAAACGCAAGCTGACCAGCCCAGGTGCGGCGAATACGTTTTGCTGTTACACTGAAAATCTGTCTTCGTGCTTCGTAGTAGAGCAAGGGCGGCCTCCTAGAATGCACCTGGAACATATTCTATTGTTTTAAAAGTCTAGCCAGAGCCTGGATATCACACTATCCGCGATTCCAAACTCCCTGGCAATATCACTCACTTCGCGCCCTTATTCCAGCTTCTCCATAATTCTTCCCCACGTCAAATCATCTAGAGGATGTGTTTGAGAAATAATGTGAATTAGAAGGGCGTACCTTTATTCCTTCACGTCCAGATTTACTTCAAACACGTATCGACTACTCTGCCCTTTCCTCTTTTATCCGTTTAAGTGACACCAGGTAATCCCTGTGCGCACCTTTGACATTTTGCATATGCACCGGCTTCCTGCTGAACGTCCTCAGTTATGCAAATTGTCAGAAGCTGTTGCGTTTGATCTCGTGGTTGTAACTTTTCGAAATAGTGTCCGTCCTTAGGTTTTGGACACCAGTGTAGGGTGTTACGCCACTGTCGCCCTGATGACCGCTTTCTATCAGCATAACATTTACGACCCCAGACCGAGTTAATGCGAATCCCGTCCAGAAGCGAGGCACTAGCGTGAACCATCAAATGTAACGATTCACTAAACATTACAAATGATTGACGTGCCCAAAATCGTGCAAATTGGGCCGCTAGGAAAGGTCGCAAAATGGTAGGATATGATTCTGGAATAACTCCTACGCAATACCAGGCTTATGAAGCGGTTGTCTCAGTGAAAGAGTCTAGAGCCATCTGGATAAATGTACACCATGCAGGGCAACACGTGAATAATGAAAAAAGGCACAGCAGGAAGTATTTGTCGCGTCATGCGAATTAGTGGGTATGAGTCGAAAGTTAAGTTACGTAAATGATCCGAGTTGCGAATAAATCATGTGTCACATGAGGGAGATAAAACAGCAAACGGCTGTTCATAGCTGAGTTTGGTTCTCCCCACCTGGTCGTGTGGCCCACTGCATCGGAGTGATCTCGGTGGCGTTAGCGCATAAAACGAATGGAAATGCTTGAGCGACGTTACGTGTAATCTTAAACACCTCACTGACACGTTTAACAAATGTTTCATGACAAGACTACGCACGGCTGGTTGGCCCTCACGTCACATATCGGCGTAAACGAATTGGGATGAAACAACTGTAGGGCGAATGTGACGACATTTGCTTGATGAAAATAACGTGCGTCTACATAGTGGGAATGGTGCACTTTGCCGGACGTCTGAACGCCTGGACCACGACATTCTACTGCAAGCTGCAACAGCCGCATGGTACACGGCGGAAGACATTCGACAAGGTGTACAGGCAGCTATGGATATCCCCGTATCGACACGGACTGTAAACCATCGATTGGTTGTGGCAGGTTTGCTTACTCGCTAACAAATGTGACGACTGTCACTCACCTCAGCCCATCGTCGTGCAAGGTTGCACTAGTACCATACAAGAAGTGCGTGGTGGGACAAATGTTGCCATGTCGTTATCATCGACGAGTCTCGCTTCGATCTCAGCCCATATGATCGCCGATTGAGGGTATGAAGACGATGTGGTTACAGGGCTGATATGGCTGCCATCCGTTAGTGACACACGTCTCCTCAACCTGGTTCATGGTTTGGGGCGCTATCAGTTTCCACAATCGTTCGCCCCTCATACACATAATAACAACAAAGTTTCAGCAAGATAAAGTCCGCTAGCCTACTGCTAACATTAGAGGAAAGTGCCTACAATATGGTGTCCAGGTGCTTTCCGGGCAAGCGTGATCCACAGGCTTCTACCTAATAGAGAATGTGTGGGACGTTATTGGCAAGCGACATAATGCCTGAGCGTGTTCCCAATGCTGTGTCGATGAATTGTGGTCACAAGTCAACGAAATATTATCAAAGGTACATCAGGATACCATGCGGGATCTTTTCCGTTGAACGTGATGCAGTGTTGCATAAACTATAGCCCATAATAACTGTCATACAACCTACTGGTCTAGGGCACATTATACTTTCTTCTCAGCCATCGCTTTCATGCAGTTCCTCAGAAATTAAATTGTTTCTTTTCCACATTCTTGTCTACATGTGGGGGTATTTTTCGTATGATTTCGTGCAATCCTTCATGTTGTGGCAATTTATGTGTTATGTGTTGATCAATGTGTTTCTATTAGAACAATCCGATGCCGTGATACCGTCATCTCGGTCTGTTTTCTTCCAAACGTGGAAGTCTGGTTCTACCTGTTCACCACCGGCATGTTGCAACGACTGCGTTGGTGACACGCTATTGGCATGTTGCAGCTAGAACTTCGATTCATGGTTTCTGTTGCGGTTACAACATCGATTCGCGGTTTCTGTTGCAGCTAGAACTTCGGTTCATCATATCAGAGGATTCCTTAACGTTCAGTCAGGTGCTCCCCTACTCGGTTCAGTATGTTCGATTGTGTGCTCCGAAACGTTTCCCTGTGCGCTCCGTTAGTAGTCTGCAATAAATTGAGGAATCGTGAGTTGTGTACAGCATATACCAACCGGCGATCTCTTCGAATGCCAGCTACTGCTTTTCCGGCATGTCTTGTGGATGCTTGAAACTATTTCTGCAAAACCTTCAGTACAGCGACTCTTGAGCAGCCAACAATGTCTGCAGCCGCTGAGATGCTCCCCCACCCCTACCTAGAACCGACAGTCGTTCTCAGTTCAAATTTAGACAAATGCATCCCTTCCTCCATTTCACGGGCGTCGTATAGGCGTTAAACCGTCATTTTGTAATAAACGACGTCCATCTGAGATCATGCTTGATGTAGCTGTTCGGTAAGTTGATAAATCCCTTCTTCTATTAGATTGCTTTTTCCTATTTTTTAAAAAGTTCGTTCCGTGCAACCTTTACGGTGTTGGGCATTTGGCTTTAATTTTTTCGCCCTATTTTTGCTTGCTATTTCGACGAAAATGTTTTAGCATTTATTTCTTTAGGTTTGCTTTTGTCCCAATAGGGACTTGTTTCTAAGCTGTTTTTTTTTAAGATATTAAGAATTTAATTCATTGTGTATGTAGCTAATTCGTGTAGCATGATACTAAAATATTTTTGCACCTACTGCAACTTTTATTTTTCATTCTATGCTTTTATTTGGAATGCTAGAGGTCCGTTATCTTTGACGTCGGGTCAGGTCCACATATCACATGGGTCAGGCCTACATGTATCTAATATGTAAGTAAAAATGAGTAGGTTTGCAAAATGAGAATTATTAGATATTCTTAAACACAGTTTTCTTAAATTACTGATTTTTGCTCGGGTTCTATTCCCGGGCAGTTAAGTACTAGTTGGTAAAATTATGTGCTTGGGTGGAGCCAGTTATGTGCTTGGGTGGAGCCAGTTATGTGCTTGGGTGGAGCCAGTTATGTGGTTGGATGTGCCAGTTTATGGTGGTTGGATGTGTTATGTGGTTGGATGTGCTAGTTTATGTGGTTGGATCTGCCAGTTAGGTTTATAACCTGCTTTGTCAGATTCGTTTTCGTCATGTTTCTATAACATAAATGTAGGTTTTCGGGTCCAATATACAGGGGTTGTCCACAATAGTGGAAACACCTTGCTGAAAACAGTGACTTTGGTATGTGCTGCTTTTTGAGTAAAACGAACACGTAGCTACATTCTTGTTTTGCAAAAAAGTGTTGCTTATAGTCTTAAGGGTCTATGTGATTGCATTGTAAGTCGGTGTTTGCATAATTTCGTTCCATGTGAAGGCACAATGAGTGGCCTGTCGGAGTTCCAAAGAGAGCAGATTGTAGGAGCCCGTCTGGTTGGCGCGTCGGTAGCCCACAGTGGCACAGGTATTGGGGGTAACGAGAGGTACCACGTCGGAGGTCATGACAGCATACAATGTTCATGGCACAACATGATCAGCGAGACACAACTGTGGAAGGAAAACCAAATTCAGTGCAAGAGACAGGAGGACATTAAAGAGGATTGTGACCTCAAGGAGGAAGACCACGGCGACGAAAGTGACTACTAAGCTTAATGCACATCTCCAAAACCCAGTGTCGACCCATACCGTGCAAAAGGAATTGCATGAGCACAATATTTAAAGCAGAGCTGCGATTGCAAAACCCCTGGCGTCACAGGTGAATATGAAACTACAGTGGTTCCAGGAACATAAAATGTGGACCGCGGATCACTGGAAACATGGCTTGTTGTCCGAGGAATCAAGTTTCTCACTAGTCCTCACCACAGGACTGGTTTACGTGTGGAGAACCCACACAGAATCCTACAACCCAGACTATCTCATTCCTACACTGAAGAATGGGGGCGGTTCCGTAATGGTTTGGGCCATGATCTTGTGGTTTGCAGCAGGTCCCATTATCACCTTACACAGACGGATCACTAGCGGTGACTACGTCACCCTTTTGGCCGACCATGTGCCGTCATTGGCGCAGACATTGTTTCCGTCAGGGGAATTGCACGTTTCAAGATGATACTGCCCCGATTAACATAATTCGAACTGTTCAATCATGGTTTCAGGAACATGATGATGACGTTGCACACCTTCCTGGCCTGCACAGTCACCAGACGTAAACATTTTTTGAGTCGGTGGTCTGTGTTGGAAAACAAATGTGCGATCCCGTTATCCTCCTCCGGCGTCTCTCAAGGAACTGCAGCAGTTTCTGCAGAAAGAATGGTACAACTTACCACTTACCACCATACAGGACTTGTATGCGTCTATTTCAAGGAGGATGCAAGCAGTTTTAAATGCCAAGCGTGCTCCCACACCATATTAGGTGCATAACACCTATTATTTCAAGGGTTTCAATTAGTTAGTTTGCACATCCCCTGTATAAAGATGATACAGCAGAAACCCACGTTCAACTAGGTATTTGGGGAACTGAAAGAAAGGTGGTTTGTGCTGGTCCTTAATAAAGCCACGAATTACTGCCCACAATATTGTCCGCAATTCTTCGAATCTGTTCTCAGCTAATTTCAACTTGTTCTTTCGTATAAACTTTTATGCCTAGCATCGTTTGTAAGTTTGTTGCACTCTTGGTTTTCAGTACGTATCAATTTGTACAGTTATTAATTTAAAGCTTTTTAAATTTCAAGCTATTTTTCTCATTTTCTGCAGCTTTTTCGCACTTAGATTTTCAATGTTCTTATGGTTTCTTTTGGGTCTTGAGGGGTGTATTAACGCCTGTCTTATGTATATATATATATATATATATATTTATATGTGTGTGTGTCATATTTTGTTCTGTCTTCGTTAAATTTTAAAGCATCATGTTTTTAATATCAGTATACAGGCGTTGTTTTGAAACTTTAAAACCAAGTGAAATAATTAATAATTTCGATTAACTGTGTCATTTGTGCATTGTTTCGTGAGCTAGATATATTAGACGTTGAAAATAATATCCGGAATTTTTCAAACCTCTAAAAATGTTCCATAGAATAAGAGAAGTAAAATAGAGGTACGCACTTATCGAGATTTTTTTGCTTTGAACACATATGGACTTTTATGGATCGGCGAGCTTTGCTTTCGTCCAATGACAGAGTGTTCCGTCTCAAAGGACCCTATGAATGTCGAGAAGCGTATAAAGCACGAAAAGCGATGAAAGCTTCTTTTCCAATTCGGACTTTCGAGCGAAGAAAAAGCGCATCTGATTTCGAACACCTTCCCGAATCTAAATATCTAAAGAAACAGGTTGTGCGATTCGATACAGATTGAATTTTAAGTGGCAAAACGCAATAGAATGCATATATAGGTTCTCTACTTTTGTGTACGGACTTCAGACCGAATTGCTGTTTGCTGTGCCAAGACGAATACCGGCAGATAGTACACGCAGAAGGTTTCTCTCTATATATATGTATATCAATTTCTAGCGTATTCCTTTTCGAAAGTCTTTCAGAAAATACAGCGCTTATTTGATTCAAAATGGAGAAGGAGCTACGATGCTTTTCCGATTGGCCAAATATTAGGATTTCGAGACTCAGAAAAAGGGAAAGAAAAAGAAACCGCTCTTCTATTTCAAGAAAAGAAAAGTATTATCGAAAATCAGTTCGGACTGAATTTCCGAAAGCATTCAATAATAGTAATGTATTATTATGGCTCATATTAAAATTACGCTTGACATTTTCCCAGTGTATTTCATCACTCGATTTCCAACCTTTTAATAGAAAATTATGCTTGAAAAACATTGTTAACGGGTAAGACAATATAAAAACCAGCGTTTGCTATACGCTAAAATACGCCTCTCAAGTTCAAGAATTTTCAATTGCTCTTTACGTTGCAAATTTCTTACACTGAAAGACGTCCTTTATTTTTCATTCTTTCAGCGGCTTTGATTAGAAAATGTGTTCATCAGGTTATATACCCTTCTTGTTATTTTCACTCTTTGTGCTTCTTAGTAGAAACCGTAAAATTTCAACGACAAATTCTTAGTTTCTGATGAGGTACGAAATCTATAAAATTTCCCATGCCAGAATGCCGGCATCTAAATGGTGTAATTGGAATTTTGGAGCATGTTCTGCTGCGCGCAATGATGAAGAAAATCTCATTGAACATAGGGAAGGAAACCCTTCCCTACCGATTTATAGTACATTTGGCAGTGCAAGTAATAAAACCTATCAAATTTTGTATGTCGCATATTTGACATGTATGCAAATATTTTAGAAGCTCCCACCACTTCTTGATAAGGTGATTATACAGAAGGTCAGTCGGCAATCTGCTGATTTTTTGTTCGAAAAAGTACTATTCTCTTTTTTTTTTTTTTTTTTGTCAATGTAGGTGTTATTTTAGACCATTATAAATAACCATTTTTCCAACGCTCAAAGCTGCTGATCTTTCGTTCGAATCAGTATGATTCTTTTTGTTGTCAATGCAGGTGTTATTTTAGATCACTATTATTGCTTCGAACGTATGTCGTAAAGCATCCAGATGTCATGTAAATTTACAGATAACCGAATTGCTGTCTTTTTATGAAAACAGAGTTCATGAACGCAATTACAAACGACATCATCATACTAGCAGTAGCTAAAATCCGTCAAATGCCTCCAATAGAAACATGACAAAACTGGGCATCTGTATTTGAAATGATACCAAAAGTATTTCTAAGGAAATTTCGTCTACTTCCTGAAGCCTAATAGGAAACCTTGTATATAAAATTTGAAATTCATTGACTTATTCGTTCCGGAATGATGGAAGACCAAATTCTTCTGCTTGATATAATCATAACTCTTGCGAATTTCAGAGTTTTCAGTTAACGATGCTGTACATTTATAAGTAGTAATTCCACCAACCATGAGAGCAAACATGACTTCAGTCTGACAATCCATGGTTGAAAATAAGATAAAAGAATTTTTTTCTGCTATGTTATCCAAAATTTTAAGAATATTTAAGTTTAGGCAATTTTCGAACAGGGTGTTTTCAATTAATTAGCAACGACATCTCTATCTTCTGTGGTTCCCTCTTCGCTTTTGTCGCCAGTTCTTTAACACCCTCACGTATGTCTTGTCTTCTGCAACAGAAAAGTGACAAAGAGGTATATCTCGATCTCAAAACCCAATGAAACGTTTCGAACGATTTTTTGTAAACTTAGTAAGACTTCAGGACACTTTATATACAAAATTTGATGTTGATTCATCCGCCCGTTCTGGAGTTGACACCAATGTTGTGTGTTTAACATTACTAGAGTTCCGTAAGACCGAGGTTCTGTGCTTAGCTAAGATATCAGGTCTACCTTGCCCAGTGTTTTCCTTCAGTTCACAACTTTGAGGTATTCTGAAGGGCGTAATTAACTCCGGAGATTCGATTCCAGAATATTAGGCTTTTAAAAAATCTGAATAATGGCTTCAGATATGAAAAATCTCCACAGATTTCAATCATTCGCCAGTGAATGCTGAAGAGCTCAATTCCTTCTTCAACTGATCGATATTTTACATTTCCAAACTTGCTGGTCATTACTAACGGAAGCAGCAAATTTACCCGGTGAACTCCAAATGATGACATCCCGTTCTTCTTCGTCCCTTTTAACCATCGAAAGATAAGGAAATATATAAAAACGCTGTTAACATGTAAGTTTCATTGCATCGCAGCTGGGAATCGGAACTCCCGCCAGCATAGGAATGAAAAGAATTATAGCAATGATCTTCCCCGATTTGCAATATTACTAAATTACAAAGCAGTGATTTAGAGTAAAAAACATAATATTACAATTTTCACTTTTACTAAAATACTCATTTCACCTCATTTGGTAACCACAGTTTTATTTTCTAGGCTCAGAAAAGAAATGACGTTTAAATTATTTAAAGAGAAATTCGCAATAAAGATAATCCGTACATTGATCTTGAAATGAACAAACTCTGCTACGGAGATTTCTGACTCATACACTATGTAATTCGGAATTGTGATTTAGAATGGAAGGACGTGAAAACTGATAAATGTGAAAGAACAAATATTTTTTTCCACGTTCAATAACTCAGAGTCTTGTAATATACCAGGATATCGTATTATATCAGGCTAGAAAGAAAGTTATTCTGCAATCAGATTAGGTTACTCCAATACAATATTTTATAATTTACTCAATATCTAGAAGAAAATGTCTTGGAATAGAAAAAAATGGGAGCGTTCATAATAATAAAAGGTATAGTAGTTGAGGCTTTTTCTGTAGCTTGGATACAATATCTTGTTTGGAAGAATGGATTAAATACCAACTTCGAAGTTCAACAAGATGCCATGATATTTTTCATTGGATATGGAATATGTCGCTATCCTCTTTACATTAATACAAATGAATAAAATTTAATAGAGTTATCGTTCCTCTAGAAGACCATAGGAGTAAGTAGAGGAGAAATTCTTTTTCTTTTAATAAGTTTATTATTTGGGCAGAGCAAGGTAATTGTTGGATTCAGCAGTGTAGATCTCCTGCTCAAACTAAAGCCTACTGAACAAACTAGAGTGTGCTTTGGGTTTACAAAGTATGCTGTGATATAAAGCAGAATTTTTCTAATTTGAGTCGCGGTCACTATGACCATGTGTCATACTGTAAATACACTTGTATAAATAATGTGAAACAATATGGCACGTGATGTATAAAAAGAATAATTAGTGATAGAACAACGAAAAAATGTATGCACAAACTGTAAAATTTACGTTGTCGAAGTATCAAATAAATAAATCTTACCAGGCTCAGATCCTTGAACTCTGCCAACTGCAGAGGTGATTTATGAACTTAACAAAAAAGAATTACACAAGATTTACCTATCAATACCTTGGATTCACGGAACACATAAACAAGTAATAAAGGTGACTCAAAATTTTTAGGTGTAAAAACTGATTATCAGTTGCGTTTATTGTTGATCAGGCCTCTCGCCTGATGAAAATTTTGTTGAGATTTTTACAGAATTGTTTTTATCTTTTGTTTTCCATTCACAAAGCACCGACGAATGCCAAAACTGAGTTTTAGAGTTCAATTTGAATTATGTTGGTTGTATATTTCTAAATTAGTTATACAATTTTCAGTTTTGTCTAATATTGCAAATTTTTAACATTTCAATTTGCAATTCATTTATTTTTCAAAATTCAATGTGATTCAATTATGGTTTGCTTAGAAAAACAAATTATGTAATCAACACTTGATATTTCCCTTTTAGGTACATTTACAAAACATCATGCACAATACAAAAGAATAATACACTTTGGCCAAAACTAAAATGAGCACTGTGGGTTTTCAGCGTGTAATGCATTACAACTGCCTCTGAAGTTTTTTTTTCTTTTATATTATTTGTGTTACTTCAAAAATCAATTATATAACTCTCCCCCATTTTATAATATCCGATAAATTTCATTTTTCACAACCATCACTCATGTTCTCCCGCGTCATTACTCGATACATTAAGATTTTATCGTACATCATAAAATTTAAAATAATCATAGACTTCAACAATAATTACATCCTTTTGACAACATTGTTATCCTCTACCAAAATTTTTTTTCTGAGAGGGAAAAAAAAAGAAAAATCTGTTGAAACAGAAGGCCGTAAAGTGAATTTAGATCAGAAGGTTTACCTTTTTTTCTGTAAGCAGTATTACCTCAAGGGATAGTGACGGGCGTCATCTAATCTCCGGATAGCCTGGTTAGGTTCTGGTTATATTTCTTTTCGGCGGTCTTGTCTCTATCGTCCTTAAGTGGGGGAATCGTGAAGGGAGAACATCCGTTGAGGCTTCTTCCAGCCTTTCCTTTTCAGCGTCGGATAAAAGTATCATCCAAGATGGCTCTTTCGTCGGTGAGAAGTTTAGCACCGAGGTTCTTACAGGACGTCATTTTTCTTTTTTTTTTTTTTTCGACTCTGAACTCTGAGCAGGAGTGAGTTGGCAGGGAGTGTCAGGCGTCAAGTCCCTCAGTTAGGCTTAGCTTTTAGAAACAGATAATCCAGTTTTATCCATTTTTCAAAAAGAGGTGACTCCGAAAGTAGCAAAAAGTGGAACTGCTGTCAGCATACTCCAAGACAAGTTTGAGTGAAAAATTAACCTAAAAAAAAACAAGAGGTAAGAGTGCGCGGGAGGTGAAACCTCACATCACGGTCAACTGCAGTGTGAAAAATGAGTGATAAGCTCGCTCATCATGAACTTCATTTCGCGGGTCAGCGGGTGCTGACCTCAGTCCAACACGAAACAAGTGAGGTGTTACCCTCCGAAAAACTAGGGAGCAAGTGTGAGAGTGAAGAGTGAAGCGAGAAAAATCTCCTCTTTGCTCAAACTTTTACAAAACTCTAGCGTGCATGCGCCAAAAAGGACGCTATGGTTTTCAGCTACGCTATTGGCTAAACGTCCTCCCTCATGCTCTCTGTAACTTGAGGGAAGGTGTTTACGAGGGTTGTGGTGGGGGATGAAGAACCTGCTGGTCACCCATGGCGTCCTCGCTTGACCATGACTTTGCAAAAATTCTTGAATTTAAACCTGTTATGCCCTGGGGATTTATTGTATTCAAGTTTTGCAAGGTGACCTTCCTAAGGAATTTTTGGGCTTACAGGAAGCGCCAAAACCAGAGATACCTGTAAGCCCAGAAATTCCTTCCTAAGGAATTTCTGGGCTTACAGGTATCTCTGGTTTTGGCGACTCCCTGTCTAGTGAAAAAAAAAGGAAATGGTGCAAATCCCGGGGATACTAATATTCACATAAAATTTACATCAGGTACACAATTAACATTTCTCGAAACTCAAGAATACAAACATTTTCACATCATTTTCTTTACAAATTGCTAAATAAGAAATTTCAGAATTCGGGAGAGAAAAAAAGAATTAATTTCCTTAAAAAAATCATTCTACTGACATAATGCACGTTTCTATACCAAATTTTGTTGTGTCTTGCTAACACACCTGAACGTCACAAACTTTTGTACCAATAAATGCTTCTCACCACACACTATTTAATCTCAGCCAAAATGTAAGCTTAATTTAATTTAATTTATTATGCACGACTTCATTTTACGATTCCAATGTTCATAAATTACTATATATACTGAATATAAATATAAAATTTAGTTTTTAAAATGAAGTCAATAATTTAGTTTGCACATGTTCTAGTTTCACACATACTAAAAGTAGTTTTTAAGCCATTTACACATGTTCAAATTCTTTCTAGCTCTCGTTACAAAGACACATATACAGTACACGTACAAAAACTATAAACACAAAATTTCCACTGAAATCCATGAACGAATGTTTAACAAAGTGAAAAAAGAAATGTTTCTCATGTCGCTGAGTTCGCCTTAAAAAATGAAATTCAGAAAAAAATTAATGAGAGGAAACATTTAAGGAATCATTCTTGGAGACAAGAATGCGTGGATGTGTGATTTTTTTCGCATAGTGGAACCAAAGACTGGGCCCTAATCTTCGACACCACTAATAGAAAAATATCAACACATCAGCCGTATGTTTTCTCGAAAGGTGCTCTGACGCTGGACTCTTTAGGTTCAACTACAACATTTGCATATACGAAACTACTATCATACACTCATAAATTTGCTTGATACGGGATTAGCCAATACCTTTCCAGCAGCTTCCAAGACTCTATGAATGAGATACACCATCTAACCAAAGGTATCCAGACACTTACCTATCTACAAATTACCTGTAATAAGAAAGGAATTAATATCAAGTTGGTCCACACTTTGCTGCGATCATAGCTCTCACTCTGCTAGCAAAGCTTTCCTTTTGATTTTGGTAAGTTGCTGCGGAAGTAGCTTTCCATTCTGATACAAGGGCGTTAGTCAGGTCTGTCTCCGGTGTCGGTTGGCAGGCTGGATGTCTCTTGGTGTTCCAGTTAATACCAAAGGTGTTCCATAGGTTTGAGATCAGGGCTCAGTGCAGGCCAGTCAAGTTCTGCACGAAACTGGCTTTGTGGACGAGGGCTGCTACCGTTATGCTGGGAGCACACAGTTGTTGAGAATGTCATTATACGCCGCAGAGTTTAGACTGTTGGGCATTGGAAATAGGGGACCCTACATCAGGGCATAATTCCTCGTTCAAAAAACTTGACACAACACAATCGAGCAGGTAGCGCCCGCCTGTTATTTTCTCCGCAGATAAGCCCGTCAGTTGCACTTCCAGATGGTGAAGCGTGGCTCTTCACACCAGAAAACGGGTTGCCGCTGTCCTAGAGTCCACTGGCGCCGAGCTATACAGCATTCCAACAGATGCTTGGAGCTGAACTTGCTAATACCAGTATTAGACTTGTTTTCGTCTAAATCACCATAGAGAAACATTTTCTTCAGCACTCGACGAGCCGTTATGGTGCTGGCGTTACTTCCAAAGGCATTTTGGAACTCAACGGTGAATATTGCTAACAAGGACACGCGACTTTGTCGCCCCACCCGTTTGAATCCTAGGCGATCTTACTGTATCCTGTTGCGTGACCTATCAGGTGTCTATCGGTCCGATGCTTTTCCTTGTCATTTTCACTTTACAATAACATCCCTTGCAGTTTATCTGGGAAGCAGCAGCAGGGCAAAAATTTTCAGAACTCTCTCTTGTCGTTGAGATGGCGTCCTATGACCTTGCCACGTTGAACATCCATGGGACTTGCCGGACAGCCCATTCTACTACTCATGCTATTTTCCAGACACATGCTTCGTTTTATATCTGCACGGGCCATGGCTGTGACGTACATGGTTGAATCCACTACTAAAAAGGGGTGTCGAGATACTTTTGATCATATAGTTTAGTTTGAAACGGAAATGTATTCCGGATGTTAAAGCGTGTTACTCTTAACGAGATACTGACCCTTGGAATAATCACTGTTTGGGCTTTCACCCTATCCGACGCTCAGAAACATCGCACTTCTACGGCGACAAATATTTCAGGAATATCTAATCGCAAAGGGTGAAGTTAAAACAAAAAGTTCGAAGGCATTTTGATAAGACACAGTGAGGCTTCACTGAATGCTGGAATCATGACTGACCATATTGTGGCTGATCATAAATCACGACTCAGGAGGAAGAGAAGCAGCTGACTTACATAATAAAAGAATACAACGTGGTTTGAATCAAATTTTTTTTTCAAGTCCACCATGGTTTTGCTGGATATTGACCTAGCTTCATCAGGACGAATGACACGTAAATATTCAAATTGTGTATGATATCATAAATGGTGTTTACAGTCACGGGTTTTGGTTAGTTGCTTCCATGCGCTTGATAGAAATGGGGTGGATGCCATGTCATTAACAAGTTGCGAAGACTTCTGATATATATGGAAAGCTTCCAAAATATCAAGTTTAGTGGTTGAATCTGGCTTGTCAATTAGTTTTGCTTCTTCAAAGAAAAAGTTGTGGTCCCTTTCGTATCAGTGTTTAGCCATCGATGACCTCTTTAGGTCAGAGTTCCGAATGTACAGTAGGTCTTGTGCTCCTTCAATCGAAAACGCAAGGCTCTACGGGTCTGTCCTGTATACGAAGAGCCACATTCACATGGAATTTGATAAATTCTCCACAAGCTTTTGCCTTCAACATAGTCCTTTGTTCCTAAAAAGCTCATTTTGTTTATGGGTTTAAAAACTTATTTTAAAATTAAAGGTTTTGAGAATGTTTAAAATTTTTAAGGCAATGTCGCGGGAAAATGGAATAATGTCCAATTTCTCTCGCAGTGGGCGCATCACAGGAGTTAACATGGAGATTGTCTTCGGTTTCCGGAATTTCGTTAGAACCTTGTCTATAATGGAAGAGTTGTATCTTCGCTGTACTGCAACACGTTTAAGAAGATAAAGTTATTTTTCCAAACTGTCTTTATCTGAGCATAAACGCCTGTGATGAGCCCATTGCGAGAGAAGTCTGCTATTATTCCATTTTTCCGTGACATTGCCTTCAAACGTTTTCAAAATATTTAATTTTTAAAATAATTTTAAAACCCATTAACAAAATCAACTTTTTGTGATCAAACGACTATGATCAAGACAAAAACTCATTGAGAATTAATCAAATTCAATGTGAATGTGGCGCTTCGTATATAGGACAGACACGTAGATCCTTGCGTTTTCGATTGAAGGAGCACAAGACCTACATTCGGAACTCTGACCTAAAGAAGTCATCGATGGCTAAAGACTGTTAATAAAAAGGACTAAAAATTTAGCTTTGAAGAAGCAAAACTAATTGACAAGCCAGATTCAACCACCGAACGTGATATTTTGGAAGCGTTCCATATATATCAGAAGTCTTCGCAACTTGTTAATGCCATGGCATCCACCCCATTTCTATCAAGCGCTTGGAAGCAACTAACCAAAACACGTGTTATGTAAACAACATTTATGATATCATATACAATTTGAATATTTACGTGTCATTCCTCCTGATGAAGCTATGTCAATACCCAGCTAACCATGGTCGACTTGAAAAAATAAATATTTGTGACAAACCACTTTGTATTCTCTTAACATGTATACTCGTCACAAGACTGTAGTTTTGAGATAAAAAAATGTAGCTGCCTTATTGGAAAAGAAACAAAAGTACAAATTTTTAGTACTGCCAGGATCAAGGTGAAAAGGAAATATAGCCTGGGAACTTCGACTAAAGATTGAAATGAAAGAACTAGAGTGCAAATCTAGAACAGGCAACGAGCAGAAGTCTCTGTGCATTGATCAGTTGTCAGTTCTACCGATCCTTCCCGGGCAAAAATTGGTAAATAAATAAATAGACCAACAAATGGTAGGCGGCTGAGTGGCCATCTGAAATGAATGTATTCCTCGTGTCGCAAGAAGTCTGGAAACGATGCGGATGGCCACATCGGTACCTGTTGACGACGCAGCATGGTTACGGATGACTGAAATCGACGAATTCGGTTTGGTTCGGGTGGCTTTGAAAATCACTCGATACTGGCGTTCTGCCGTTGCCCTTGGCCATCTATAGCCCGCGTGCCGCTTAGTTGTGCCCGTCTCAACCCATTGATTTCAATATCGTCCTATGATTACGAATACTTGACCAACCTGTCTCTTTCAGCCCAATTATATGTATTCCCTCAAACTTTCTCCACTGCTCTTTTTGTGCATGTACCCGACGACGAGTTATCCTCACAGTCCGTGGAGGTTAATGCAACCGCAATTCGTTGTCAAATTGTCCCTGCGTGCAAGCTTTGCTCTTGATATACCTTCCTCGATGATCGGTTCCCATGCGCTTTGGCAGGCCTCTATTCAGCCATTTGTCGTTTTTTACTGTTTCCAACCGTAGGTTGAAGAAGCGTATGTGCTCCAGCTTTATCCGTGTGTCTGTCTGTCCGTCCGTCCGCACGATAACTCGCGTAAAAATGGTTCGATTTCAATGAAATTTTAGTATGTGGTAGGGGACCACCTGGGAAGAACCCTATTGAAACTGGGCGAAATGGGGTCAAAGATCAGGACATAAGAGCGGGAGCCATTCCATTGCCGTTTTGAGTCATAACTTACGTAAAAATGCTGCGATTGTGACAAAACGTTAATATGTTGGTCCGGAGGTATACTGAGCAGGTTCTGTTGAATATAATCGAAATGGGGTCAAAGGTAAGGACACAGCAGCGAGATTTATTGAACAGCCATTATCCTCATAACTTCACTAAAATGCTTCTATTGCGACAAAACTTTAGTATGTTATTTCGGCGAAATACTGAACCGGCTCTGTAGAATATCATCGAAATGGGGTCAAAGGTCAGGACACAGGAGCGATATTTATTCCACAGCCATGTTCCTCATAACTTGAGTAATGATGTCTGGTATGTTGGAAAGCGTATCGTAATCAATGATTGCATGATTTTACTAACTTGTGAAACATTTGCATATTCGGCCCTGAGGTATTTTCTTACGGAGTTTCAACAGGATCGAACGAGTTTCTTGGGTGCTTCGTTTTTTTTTTTGTTTTTTTTTTGCAAATAGTGTATATAAATAAAAAGAAATATTGTTCAAATGATTTGTTCTCGCAACACTGGAAATAGTAAGTGAATTTCACTCCAGGAATTTGTCTTCAGATACATTTTATCCTGACAACTTAACTCTTATTACACGATCAACAAGTCAACAGCAGCGACAAAGCTAACCACTGCATCATGCTGACTCAGTGCAGTTTCTCCTCCTCAATCCCACTCAATCTGCTTTTCTTGCACCGTAGCGAGGAGACACGGTAGGCGGTATACATTGAACTTCTTTGCTACGGAACTATCTACCTATTTGATTTTTCACAAAGTGTGTATGCCTTTAGAAGTCAGTCTCCTTTTCCACTTGAATCCACAGCTTTTGAATCAGAGAAGAAAAGGAAAGTTAATCTTTAATGTCGTAGTCTTTAAAGAACAGTGAACGCAAAATTACGGCTTGTGTCGAACAAAGATTAGGCTGTTTGTTTGGTGTCATATTTGAATGGACAGCATATCATTTTACAAAGAGACACTAGTCGGCATTATGACGAGCGGGACGCGTCCCACACAGCACAGAATATTTCGTATATGTTACAAGTACGTAGCATTGAAACATTGAGACTTTTCAGATATGTTGCGCAATGTAACAGTAATGTTTCAGAAACCTTACGATTACGTCAAAATGTCCTCAAACGTTACATAACTTTGAAACATAACCGATACGTTACAGTCAAAGGTCTTTGTAACTTCAACATACTAAATTCTTGTTACTGTTACGTATTTGAAAGATATTTGTAACTTCGTTACATTACTGTTACGTATTTGAAAGATATTTGTGACATCATCATATTACTGTTATATTATAGTTTTGATAAACTTTGGAAAATCACAGTAAAATATATTACACTCGACAGCTGTTTTAAAGCAACAGAAGTCGTACTACGAATTGTTCACGTTTTCATAGATTCAACGCAGTCCGCTGTCCATTGGGAACAGTGGCGGCGTTTATATATTGATTACAAAAGAAATAAAAATCGGTCCCAAATGTGGGTGTTGAATTTCTATTATACATGTGGAATAGACGATGTTTCAGAGAAAAAAAGAAAGGAAATTGAATTCGTCGTTTCTCTAAATACCTACCAATACGAAATTTCTCAGCTTCAAGCTAAAAAAACCGTGCTGGTATAGTATACTAATACAACAACACAGCCGTCTACTTTGATTTTATAAAAGGATTTTTAGAATTTAAAAATTATAATAATGAAAACAATTACTTACTTTCAGATGATCTGGAATCACAGACACAAAAAAAAAGATGAAATATTAAATCAACTAACTCGAGTACCACAGTATCACCAAAGAATATACCAGTAGCACATGGAAATACGACTGCGTGAGTGCTTCGGTGAAATGGCATAAATGCGCATGCGCATCCACACCGTTGCCAAACTAAAAGTCTTAAATATTGCCGGAATGTAACATCAAGGTAGCAATTATGTACAATGGAAACTATAAAATAGCAGTATCTGTGAATGCTATTTTTAACGTAACTGTAATGTACAAAGAGTTATGTTCAAGAATAGATGTTGCTGAAACGTAATTGTAAAATATATCTGAAAGAGTAACGAAAATGAGAGATTATAACATTATTGATACATATCTGAAACGTTTTCTGCTGTATGGGGTCAGAATTGCGGATTGCAATGGTCGTTCAAGTGGCGAAAAAATGTTTATTTATCTACTTGTTTCTTGCTAGAAGGCAGCAATTGAGGTTTACTGCGTCACACCTGTTGTTCTTCAACTGGAACTTACCACCAGCAAAAAGCTGAACGTCACATGATGCAAGCATGATTTCCCTCGCAGCTGGCTATACAATCATATTGACCTCCTGTCAACTCTCAAACCACAACACCTGTGTGAGCTTTGATAAAAGTTTTCGACGTTTAGCAGAAGAAAAGACGAGAATTCTCTGTGCTGCGATCGAGTGGAGAAGGAAGTGTTTGCTTCTACATTAAATAAAAAAATAACACACATTTATATTTTTCTAATACACCAACTCAGCGAATAATGCTCAATTTCAGTTTGTTGTTATCGCCTATTTTATCTCTTGTTGAATATTATTCTGCCTATTGTATATAAAGTAAATCATTCATGATTTAAAAGACCCCCGTCTTTTTAAAGGTGATTGGTGTTTTATTTGATTTGGACTTGACAAATAGTTAAATCAACTTTACTACCTCACAGTATATGTGCATATAGATGCACACGTCTGGAAACTTTTTATCAACGGTATGACATATAATGATCCATCCATCGTTTTGAGAGGTGTTTCGGACCAGTAGAATATTCAGTATTAAAGACCAAATTTATGGGAATATAGCTACTGCTGGAGGTAGGTTCTATGTTGCCAAATTAATGGCTTTAAGAAGGAAACCATTTTTATAGCGAGAATTCGAAAAGTGATCTGAAAGAAAAATACAGATATTTTCATGTGAAAGATTAATGCGAAAGACTGATATTTTGTTTTGTATTTCAATACAAAACAAAATATCAGTCTTTCGCATTAATTTTGTTCTTTCCTCGCGGCAACAGCAGCACATTTGGCACTGCGGAATTATTCATTTTTTACGCTTTCCAACCGTAGGTTGAAGAAGCGTATATGCTCCAGCTTTGTCCGTCTGTCTGCCGGTCCGCACGATAACTCGCGTAAAAATGGTTCGATTTCCATGAAATTTTAGTATGTGATAGGGAACTACCTGAGGACGAAACCTATTGAAAATGAGCGAAATGAGGTCAAAGGTCAGGACATAGGACTGGAATCCATTCCATTGCCGTTATGAGTCATAACTTACATAAAAATGCTTCGATTGCGACAAAACTTTAACATGTTGTTCCGGAAGTATACTGAACCGGTTCTGTAAAATATTACCGAAATGGGGTCAAAGGTCAGGACACAGGAGCGAGATTTATTCAACAGCCATTTTCCTCATAGCTTTAGTAATGACTTCAGGTATTTTGGAAAGCGTATCATAATCAATGAATTGCATGATTTTGCTAACTTGTTCTTGTGAGGAAACGGTGAAGAATTTGTGATTGCAAAGAAGTCAACTGGTCTTCAGTGTTTAAAAAGAAAAATGACTGAAGAATACAATTTTCGATGCTACGAATTGCAGCTTATTAGAATGTTAACAGTCTTCACTTACATTGGAACACACTTTATAGTATTCCCAGTGTTTAAAATGATCAAATGGTTCGAGTCGTGCACGTCAAAGCTGAAATGGATACCTCGAATATTTATGACTCCGTATAGGTTCACCACAACATACAAAACCAAGCCCTCACCAACAATTATTGGTTTAAAATTTGTCATGGATATTTCTGTTCCTACTGTACGTTTCGTTAGGAAATCTTCACTTAACCTTCAAACATATCAAATTTTTTAACCAAAAACTGAAGCAGAGTAGTGTGACGTGTTTTACTACACTAAAGTCAAGTGCGTACGTAGAGAAACATTGCATTGCTCAAAACATTCTATTGCGTCCTTTGGGTCTTAGTTGTCAGGATGCCCAATTACTTCCGGACTGCGATTCGAATCACTGGATCCGCCAATACCTCGTTAGCCAATTAGCCGACACAGTACACCAATAAATCAATGGAGGCACAGTATAACAATTAAAACAGGGATTTAATAGATACATGCATAAATTACACCGGATTCTTCATCTAATTACGAAGCTATAGTTTCCGTCCAGCTTTGGCCCTCTTCGGGGTTTCAGAAAATATGTCCTAACGAAAAGTCTGTTCCTTCACAATGAGCAGCAAATAAAAGTATTCGTAAAAAGTACTTACATAGGTCCTTGAGCATCCACAGTATGGTGACACCCAGAAAACAACACAACACTCACTCACATTCACTAATATGTCAACACTACGGGTAGCTCTTTTTCCTTTTTGGCTGACGCCGCGTTGCTTACGGTATCTTCGTCAAAACGACATCATTCCCAGTCGCTGAACGCACGTACTCAGACACACGCACAAAAGTTCTCTCCCCGCTTTCTTTGCGAAGAGGCTCTGCAGGGGGCTCGGCTCCTCCGTGGTTCCCGATGTTGGCGTTTCTCTTCTCCGCTCTGCATGAGTGAGGCGATATTCCGTAATTATTATGTTTCTGTCGGCATTTCACCTGAAATGGCTCCTTAGGACAGGTATCCGTAGTCCGGCGAGGATCAAAAAGTTTTTAAGTAAATCTGGTGGTTATTATTCAAAAGCTTATGCTTTTCAGCTGGCTTTACTTCTTATGCTCAGAATTGCAAGAGCACGCAGACGGACGGTAAGCATTTTCTAGCACGAGGAAAAATCGAGGCCCAGTTCTCTCGGATATCAAACTGGATCTGTCTTCAACAACAATCTCCTCTCCAAGAAATTGGTAAGCGGTGAATTCCAACACTTGAAACCGCGACATTTTTATTATAAACCGCTCTTCAAGTCCAAGAGCTTTCCCATTGTTTAGCGCGCGGGACAGACAAAAGCTTCAAACGCTTTTGCCGTCCAAACACTTTTGAGTCATGGGAAATAGCTTTTAAACTCTGACCCGTCCCATTTCCGTTTATGGGCTCTTTGTTCTCGTGGCAAACACCTGCAACTCGCCAATTGAATTCAAAGTGCTAGAAGATCTTTTCTCAATATACCGCCCCTCGCAAGTGTTTAAATTATAACTCTCTGTTAATTAAAACCCCCAATCAAGTTTCAATTACCGTTAATTAACCACGCCTCTCGCCAATTAATTATGCGAGGGGGGTCGTCACATCGCCCCCTTCTTAAAATGCAACTCGTCCCGAGTGCATATAAGCTACCTGTGATTCGCAGCGATTCCACCACTCGGAACTGCCTACCCTAGATAAAACTCATCAGTACCCCTCTTCCTTGGTGCATATCATCGTCTGTACCCTTCTCAAAACAAACGCCTTGAATTGGTCTTTGGAGTTACCCCGGGCACATCCCTTTTTCTAACGAATCTTAGAGAACGCCCACATTCCATGCATACCTGTTTAATTATTTACACTGCCACGCCCCACGGCAGTACACAAACACGACACTACATAATTAATTTACATTATACAGTTCCACTACCACGTCACACGACATATTGCAATATTAAAATATTTCTACCAATAGAACACAATACCGAGTACACTATACAAAATTATTACAACCAACAAACTCATTCCATGTTCTCAGGCTCTCCGCTTCTCACCCTTTCACATCACTAAGTCAACCAACGGGAAACTAACCAATCACCTGAGACACTCACCCTTCAAATGTTTATGATCCTGTATTTCCTGCCCTATACGGTCTAAGCCTATCGAGGTCTATAACTCTAACTGGTCTATTATTGTACTGAACCTTGTAAAGAACATCGTTTATTATTTTCTTTACTACATAAGGACCTTCCCACGGGCGCTGCAATTTGGGTGACTTTCTCTTTCGCCTACGTGGGTTATAGAGCCAGACTACGTCTTCCTCCTTAAACACTTTCTCTGCAGCCTGCACGTTATATCTGGTCTTCATTCGTTCAGTAGCTATCCGAATATTCCTCCTAGCAAAACTATCTACTTTCTCCAATCTTCTAATAAGCTCTGTGACATACGTGCTAGAATCCTGGGCAATTGGTTCCGGCCTTCCAAACACCAAATCACAGGGGAGACGTAATTCTCGCCCATACAACATCATACTCGGGGTATTCCCGGTGGTTTCCTGCACCGCAGCTCGGTACGCCAACAAAAATAGCGGAACAAGCCTGTCCCAATCTTTCCAGTTATCACTAACAAATAATGAAAGCTGCTGTCCCAAGGTGCGTATGAACCTTTCACACATTCCGTCACTCTGAAAATGAAGTGGCGTAGTTAGAGTCTTTTTAATGCCGAGTAAATTACACATTTCTTGGAACACTTTAGACTCAAAGTCCCGCCCCTGGTCGGAATGCAATTCAAGAGGAACCCCATGAAAGCTCACCAATCTACTAACAAGAATTTCAGCAACAGCAACTGCTTCCTGATTTTCCATAGGAAAGACCTCCGGCCATTTGGTGAAATAATCCATAACCACCAACAAATATCTGTTGCCATCCGCGACATCGTGTCATTAGGCCTTTCTTGGGCGCGCATAAGTGACACTGTCTGCACCAATTCTCTACATCCGTCCTACAATTTACCCAGTAAAATCGTTCCCGGACTTTCGCGAGAGTTTTTCTGGCACCAAAATATCCACCAGTCGGGCTATCATGCATTTGTTTCAAAACATCTTTCACCAAAATGTCCACCAGTCGGGCTATCATGCATGTGTTTTAAAACATCTTTCACCAAAATCTTGGAACCACCAATTGAATTTGTCGCAAATCATTCCTAGAATTTTCCAATTATCTGTAAAAAATTTAAACTCTAACCACAAGAGAATCCCATTGCGCCCAATAACTTTTCAAAATCTGTCCGTACGCTGCGACAGTCGCCCACGCTGGACGGTCGGAAGACTCTTGCTTCCATCGGACCAGACGTCCAACATCTTCGTCCGCTTCCTGCGCTTTTTGCATCTCATCCGGACTCAGCGGATCTCGCACAGTCGGGGTCGGGGGAATTATCGCCTGGCGCACCGCTTGGGTACCCGGCTGCAGATCATTGCGCTCTGCGCGTAGGCAGGATTTGCATTGCGGCGGACTGGTTCTTCTCGATAAAGCATCCGCATTCTTATGTGCATTCCCCTTCCGATGTTGTACCTGGAAATCATAAGTTTGTAAACGTTCTATCCACATGGCTACCTGTCCCTCCGGATTTCTAAAATTAAACAACCATCGCAAAGCGCCATGATCGGTTCGCAACAAGAATTTTCTGCCAAACAAATAATGATGGAAATGTTCTATACATTTTACCATAGCCAATAATTCTTTTCTAGTAACACAAGAGTTCCGTTCCGGCTTAGAAAGAGATTTACCAAAGTACGCTATGCCTGTTTCCTGTTCATTCTGAATCTACGGAAAAAGCATCGGCAAATTTTCATATCATCCCGGTCTACTCTCCAAACTGATACGTACTCAGGCTCGCCGTGGCCTCCCTTGCGAAGTCACGCAAATGTTCCGGCACCTCGCCGCTCCCTCCCACGCGCGAGTCGGGTGGGATCCTCACTCTGCTGCTACGCGCCGAAATTACAGGATTCAAGGAACAAAGTGCTAACCCTTTCTTTATCTTCACATCGACGTCACCCAGGTTAACTATTCTTACGGGGATGCAGTGCTGCTGTTTTTACCAGCGCTCTCGCTACAAGTACATTTTTCGGTAACGGGCAAATATCGGATATTTCGCATACTGCCATCGGAAATTCTAGTGAAAGCTCTTTCACCTTTTGCCGGTAAAACACACTTTTGTTTTGCAAGAACTGTGACCCTTTGCGACCTCAGGTGCCCAAGTTGACTCCTCATGAGAACCATTTCCTCATGTTCCGTCTTCAGGGTTCCATTCTTAAGGTCCAAAACATATCCGTTCTCACTAAGAAAATCGAGACCCAGGATGCATTCTTCAACGATATCAGCAATCACTGCCGCGCGTCTGCAGCATCCATTTCCAATTCGTATATCGACGCCTGCGGTTCCAAGAGCAACTAAACCATCACCATTCACAGTTTGAATCTCAACCCGTTGCTCACTCTTCAAACAATCTGCAGGTTCTTTAATTTGCTCGAAAAAATCCGGACGGAGTAATGTAATATCCGCCCCAGTATCCAGCACAATTTGGCATTTAGTTTTATTTATCATTCCCTCAACTCTTAAACCACTGTAATCCCCAGAAAGACCTGTGACGTGCGCTTTCACCGTGCGGGGCTGCTTTTGCTGCGTCAGTTCTCGCCCCTCGAAACTGACTTCTGAAGGTTTCCCGAAGCCTGTTCCTTCGACTTTTTTTCTTCTCTCAACCGTTTTCTACATTCAATACTGCGATGACATCTTAATTTACAATACCAGCACTCCATTTTTCTAGACGGCGTATCACTACTTCCCCGGCGAAGAGACGTAACAGAACGAAGTTTTACATCTCTGCGAAGGAGATCCAAAAGCTCTTCGAGTTTAGTTTCGACTGATGCATTGATCGGACTTTCTGCTACAGTCGCCATACGAACTGTTTTTCTGGAACTCCTAGAATGGCGCGAAGAGTCAAATTTCATTGCATGCAAGACGGCTGACTTAAGTTAGTCACAATCCGCCATTCGCACTGAATGCTGAATGTCTGGATCAGAAATCGCTTCCACAAAATGTTGCTGCGCCATCGTGTCTTGTAGTTCCGACGTTCATTGCCCATACGCAAGCCTCGTCATCCGATCGATGTCGGTTGCGAGCTCTTGTAGTGACTCATTGACCTCCTGCCTGCCATTTTTCAACTGAAGAACACGGAGTTGCTTTAAATATTCCTCCTCAAATCTGAGTACCAGGGCAGCGACGAGACAGGAATATTTTAAGCGGCTCTCTTCCGACAAAGTTTGTAGGATATCAGCAGCTGCATCCCTCAATGATGCCGCAAGCGCGCATGCTTTCTCCCTTTCGCTCCAGCCGTTCACACTCGAAACCATTTCGAACTGGGTCCTGAATACTCCCCAGCTAGTCTTTCCGTCAAACGCGCCTTGTTTAATTTGGGCCGGCCTACTCAAAGCTTCGCTCATCACCCCCGGTGACTTAAATTCCGACGAACTTATTTTTGCCTCACAATGTTGTATCCTCTTCTCAATATCCATATAAAATTTAGTTTGTTCTAACTTAGTACCATTAAATTCCCCAGAAAGTTTTTCCTTTACATTTCCACATTGAGTCACACACAAGTTACGAACGCTCTCTAAATTTTGGGTACATTGTTCTATTTGGTCTACGCACTTTGCCTGCCCAATTTCCAACTGATCGATACGTAAGTTGGTATCTTCTATTCTTTTATCAAATTTTTCCTCATACCCTTCCCCAATTCTAGCTATCAGCTGATTTATGCTGCCCGTCTGCTGCTCAAGACTTTCTTTCTGCTGTTGTAAGCTTTGCTCAAAACTTTCTTGTTGTTGTTTGAGCTGCTGCTCAAAACTTTCTTTGGAAGATTTCAGTCCATTTCTGAGTTCATCTTTCAGTTCATCTAATATTTTTGTAATCCCTTCCATTTTTGAAACTTTGAGCTGAACTTATTATGCAAGTAGCAAAAATTGGCTTAAATACTGTGCTCCGGTTGTACTGTGTTTCTGAGGTATGCAATACGGATCCCAATGCTGTTCACCACTTTTGTTGCGTCCTTTGGGTCTTAGTTGTCAGGATGACCAATTACTTCCGGACTGCGATTCGAATCACTGGATCCGCCAATACCTCGTTAGCCAATTAGCCGACACAGTACACCAATAAACCAATGGAGGCACAGTATAACAATTAAAACAGGGATTTTATAGATACATGCATAAATTACACCGGATTCTTCATCTAATTAAAAAGCTATAGTTTCCGGCCAGCTTTGGCCCTCTTCGGTGTTTCAGAAAATATGTCCTAACGAAAAGTCTGTTCGTTCACAATGTGCAGCAAATAAAAGTATTCGTAAAAAGTACTTACATAGGTCCTTGAGTATCCACAGTATGGTGACACCCAGAAAACAACACAACACTCACTCACATTCACTAATATGTCGGCACTACGGGTAGCTCTTTTTCCTTTTTGGATGGCGCCGCGTTGCTTACGGTCTCTTCGTCAAAACGACATCATCCCTAGTCGCTGAACGCACGTACTCAGACACACGCACAAAAGTTCTCTCCCCGCTTTCTTTGCGAAGAGGCTCTGCAGGGGGCTCGGTTCCTCCGTGGTTCCCGATGTTGGCGGTTCTCTTCTCCGCTCTGCATGAGTGAGGCGATATTCCGTAATTATTATGTTTCTGTCGGCATTTCACCTGAAATGGCTCCTTAGGACAGGTATCCGTAGTCCGGCGAGGATCAGAAAGTTTTTAGGTAAATCTGGTGGTTATTATTCATCAGCTTGTGCTTTTCAGCTGGCTTCACTTCTTATGCTCAGAATTGCAAGAGCACGCAGACGGACGGCAAGCATTTTCTAGCACGAGGAAAAATCGAGGCCTAGTTCTCTCGGTTATCAAACGGGATCTGTCTTCAAGAACAATCTCCTCTCCAAGAAATTGGTAAGCGGTGAATTCCAACACTTGAAACCGCGACATTTTTATTATAAACCGCTCTTCAAGTCCAAGAGCTTTCCTATTGTTTAGCGCGCGGCACAGACAAAAGCTTCAAACGCTTTTGCCGTCCAAACACTTTTGAGTCATGGGAAATAGCTTTTAAACTCTGACCCGTCCCATTTCCGTTTATGGGCTCTTTGTTCTCGTGGCAAACATCTGCAACTCGCCACTTGAATTCAAAGTGCTAGAAGATCTTTTCTCAATATACCGCCCCTCGCAAGTGTTTAAATTATAACTCTCTGTTAATTAAAACCCCCAATCAAGTTTCAATTACCGTTAATTAACCACGCCTCTCGCCAATTAATTATGCGAGGGGGGGTCGTCACAATTCTTTAGGCTCCTCAGTGAAATTCAATATTTTTGTCACTTGAAGAGGAAAAGGGTATTACAATGAAAAGTTATTTTACCAAAACTGGTTTTGGGATTTTTTTTTTTTTTTTTTTTTTTTTTTGATTGGAGGTTTTAACGACCACCGTGAGCAACTCAATGGGCTATAAGCAGTCGCCCGTCCCTAATTTAGGGTCACTGGTTCCAGGGAAGGGAGAGAGCCAGTGCCGTAAGACAAACACAACATCCATGCCTCACCGGGATTCGAACCCGGACCCCTTACGGACAAATGATCAGAGGCCATCGCTTAGACCACTGCACCACCGGGGCGGCTGTTTTGGGATTTAGACTTTCTCGTAGATATCAACCAGCACTTTAAAGACTTGAACACCTCACTGCATGGGAAATAACGATCAGAGAGTAACATGCTTTCAATTGTAAAATATATTTCCAAGAGTGTGTTTTCAACGATGAGAGATCCAAAAGAAGAGCACATATGCTTGAAAACATCTAGAGATAAGTTGGAATTTCACGATCGTTTTTCGGGCTTATGTGGTACATAAACGTTTTTATAACACAGAAATGTCAAAATGGAAATAGTATATATATAGACTTGGCTCAATTCACCACATCCTGACATCCACATCATATCAGAAGCTTCAAGATATTAGGTAAAAGAGAATAGAGTTCGCATGCGTGTAGTTAGTCAAAGGTAAAAAGGGAAGAGCATAACGGGCATGATTAGAAGTGCGATTACTGCAAAGTAAACGGCATAATTCATTGTTTCACAAGAAACGTCTGCCCAGCTGTTGTGCAGTGCTACCCCGATTGCATCACTTTTAAGCTCTGTACGTATTTTTAGTGTTCACCCAAACATTTTATTGCACCCATCGCAGTACAAAGGGCATGGTAGATGGGCCCATTTAGGTTATTGCCGCACCTATCACTTGATAGGCCATCCATGCGTCATGTTAAAGATTGGAAACGAATTTTTTTAGATACATGAGGATTTGTATTTTTTGATGGAAAACTTAAAAACTGGTACAAAAGAAGCCGAATCACAATCATGTATGAGTAAAACGGTATATGATTATGTGTGAAAGAAATAGCCTGTGCAGTTAAATATTTCGAATATAACTTAAGCATATGTTATACACTATATTGACAAAAGTCACCAGACACCTAGAAGAGAAACACAACATAGCATTTATTGATTTCATTAGTACGGTGTCGGTCCACCTTTGGCCTTAATGCATGCACTGACCCTTCGAGACATACTTTCGACAAGGTTTTGGAACACAGCGATAGGTATGCGCTTCCATTCAGTACATAATGCCGCCGCTAACTGTTGCTTAGCAGTAGGCCTTGGCTCCAAACTTCTTATGCGGCGCTCTAATTCATCCTATAGGTGATCTATGGGATTTAAATCAGGGCTCTGCGCTAGCCAGTACACACACGATACGGAATTATCGTCAAACCACGCCGTAACAATTCTTGCTTTATGTCTCGGTGCATCATCCTGCTGGTACCAAAAAGGCTGGGTTCCATAGTATTGCCACAAAGTTGGTATGGCATAATTCTCCAGAATATCAAGGTAGACGTGCTGGTTAACAGGTTTGTTTAAGATTACCAATTGGCCGGGACCATACCACAAAAACACCCACACGAGTACACTGCCATCTCCAAACTTGACCGTAGGAACAGTACACTGCCAGCTCTAAACTTAACCGTAGGAAGAGTACACAGCCAGCGCCAAACTTGACCTCGTGTATATAGGTTCAGCAGTCCATAGGACCAGTTTCTATTGATCTACGGTCCACGATTAATGTTCTTTACACCATGCAAAACGACGAGTCGTATTCCGAATGGAGATGAAAGGCTTATCAGCAACCTCACGACCACGGTAACCCATGGAATGAAGTTCTTTGCGAATGGTACGTGTACATACCTAGGATCCAGCAATTTTACTCACCTTTACACCGAGGTCTTGTGCAGTACTCCGTAGATTAGCTGTAACGCCTCTCCAGAGGCTTCGACGTCGTCTGTCACTGATTTTCTTTGTTCTGCCGGTACGTTTTGCTGCTTCAGGCACGCCATGTTGCTTCCACTTATTCAGTACATCCAAAATAGTTGACTTGGGAATGTTTAAACACCTCTTGGTTTCTCTTATGGACAACACACTAATATAACACATAACAATCGTTCTTTTCTCAAAGTCAGTTTTCTCCCGCCACGACATTTTTACTTAAGCTCACAGTGCGATATGATCATGGTTAGCTGCAGGCTTGTTTTTATACCGTTCGCAGCTGTACCGCGCATCTTAACAACGCAGTGGATCTGTTCATTTGCTTTTGAAGGGTTGTCCGGTGACTTTTGTCAATATAGTGTATATACCGAAGAAGAAATGAACAATGCGGATTAGTATTTGTACCCAAACCTTTCACGACGACACGTAGAGTACGTAATGCTTGAAGCTGAAAATGCAACTTATACATTAAAGTAGCAAATCATTAGAAACATCTAATAGCAATCATAGAATTGCTATATTTACAACCATAAACAACTATGACGTTGAGACGGTTTTACAAACAGTTTACTGCAAAGAATTTAGAACTGTGAGAATCGTAGATTTGGGGCAATATGGGGAAGCATCCAGATTTTAGCGGCTTTCAAAGAGTCATGATAGTGGACGCTAGGCGGACGAGTACAAGCATCTAAGAAGCGGAAGACTTCATCGGCTATACAAAAATAACTGTATCGAGAGTATGCAATGTGTGGTGCACAAGCAACAAAACAAGCAGCCAGTGGTCTTCCTTTGGCCGGAACTGGAGCTCGATTTTCGACGGCTACATCAGCTGGTGAAAATCGTACGAGGTAACAAACTACTCCATTGCAACAAGCAACCACTAAACGCAAAAACGGTGTCGAAAGAAAATGTCAGCTTACCGCCGCAGATTGGCGTAAGTAGGCTAAACTTCGCGTATCTCTCGTTTCTTTTACAAACTAACAAATTCTTCAGCAGGGGACACGGGAGCACCAAACCGGGTCTCATGAGCACTGGAAAGAATGTCGCGTGGTCCTATGAATCAATTTCCATCTGATAAACGCTGATGGACTGGTGAGACCATGGCATCAACAGCACCAATCAATGGATTCCAGCTTCCTAGCTTTAACTGTACAAGTTGATGGAGGCCATTTAATGGCTTGGGGTCTGCTTTCATGGCGGCTGTTGGATTCCTTAATACCTCTGGAATAGCATTTGTATGCCACGAAATAGCTTAACATTCTTAACGTTATAGGAGACCAGGCACTCGCAGCAGGATAATATGATTTACCTATTTTTGAACAGCTTAACGTTAAAAATTAATGCCACCACATTTTAATGCTACTTTCGTGATTATTCATTTTTATCACCGTCTTGCTATTTATTGTTTTGGCCACGAAAGTGAGTAATCGATTTTGCTTTTCCTGATCGTTTCTCTGCTCCTTTTCCCCATCAAAAATAATTCCTACCTGTATGAAATCTTTCATGAGAAATCATAACTATACAGATTTAGAATGGAATTAATTTACTTCAAGAGCTACACCGCAAATGAAATACAGAAAACGAAAAATGTTTGTATTTTGCAAACCAAAAATACTTTGTTAAACTAATTGTGTGTCAGAGAAGTTAAATTAATACAAGTTCAAACAAAATACTTTGAAAAGTACTGAATGAAACATAGTTATTTCATAATACACCTAGAATTGAGTACAAACGAGATCTAATTAGCAAGTCTTCGTATGAACTTCTGCACAATACAGCACTCCTTTCAGATTTGTAGCTATCCCCTTTTGCAGATAAAACTGGACAAGTGCTAACATTACCCACATCTTCAAAATAGGGTACGTATGGAAAATTTTGGATATCAGGGTTTCTTAATTAAACGCTTGTCCATAAAGTAGTTTTTTAAAAAATTCTGTCCAATTGTAGACAACGTTGTTATGGTGCATATACATCAGAAAGCAGTACATGATAGTAGAACGCATACGTAAGACTGTTTTTTGCAATATTTTGTAACCCTATGAAACAAAAGCAGTACATTTGACAAACAGTGTAGGTTAAAGCGTCAAACCGTTTTCGTTAAATTTAGTAAAATATTCTTTTGTGTACGAGTAACATGTATCGCCCCGCAGAAGGGAACTTCTCGTAGGGTTCTGCAGAATCTTGGAACCGACAATGAAGAATTTATCGAAATTTGTGGTTTTCAGTATGTTTCATTATTTGTGAGAATAAACGATTTACGGCATAATACATGTCACCAAAGGAACCAAACGGAAACAAAAGGTGCAACAAATCACAGTGAAGTTCTTTCTGGACAAAAACATAATGTTTTCCTGATGGAACAAATATTTTAGCTGAAATATTTTTTCCAGAACGCAGAAAGCAGGGTATCTCACAGAAAATATTACTTTTTTCGAAAGATCGCCTCGGAAACGTTGTAATTGTCGGTATGTTAAAAATACTGCTTCACTGAAGCTGTGATCATTGCCTTGTTTATTAGACTTCCTCTGTAACGGAAAGAAAATGTTCCGAAATTCAAGAAGTACGGCCGCAAAGTCAGGAGTTCCCTGAGAAACGTTTTTTTTAATTTCTTACACGTAATTATTATCCTGGAAGAATATATAAATATTTTCGGTAAAGCTCAAGGTTTTCATCATGGAAAAACTCAGACACCTTTGTATTTATTCTAATCGAATGTTTTGTACACTATTCGTATCGTATTAAATGCTAGAAGTCATGCCCGTTTTCCGAACGTTGAATCTGTAAAATCGTTTTTGAACGTAGAATTAAAGAAAAGGGTAAATTAATCAAGGGAAAGAAAAGTGATTTAAGATCCGTAACTGTTTTACGATTTAGAACACAGTCGTGACGTCCATACATACCGTTTGACGTAAAAAGGTTGAAGGTTTTGAAGCCCCATTATTTAAAAAAAGGTTTCGTGAAACTTTTACAGCATTTCCGCGTTCATGACATAATTATCTCTGAACCTATCTGCATTCTGAACATTAAAGCTAAGACAACTTTTTGAATTGTTTGGTTTTCAGACTTTTCTGGATGTAGAATATATATCTGAAACCGCCATTTTGTATTTTTTTTTTTGGTTTTCGGACTTTTCCAGGAATCCGGACCTTAAGATCTATCAGCATTTTGCTAAGCCACCCGTTTGATTTTTTTCCCTGACTTTTCTAGGTGTAGATGTAGTAGAAAACTACAGCAGATAATATTCAAAAGGTGCCATTTGGATATTTTTGGTTTTCCCACTTTTCTAGGGATCCTGACCTTAAGATTTATGCGTATGCCAATTTTCAGATATCTAAGATTTAAAAGTGGTAGAACAATTCGCGAAAATTTATTCTAGCAAGCAGTGCTCCGAAGCCGCCAATTTGATATTTTTGGTTTTCGGATTTTACTAGGTGTACGGCGGTCTAGAGTTATCATCATACCTTTTTTAGATATCTTGGCCATTTAGAAGTGGTCGAATTATTCGCGGACTGAAACATTCACATTTTCCCACTTCACTTCATATACACTATATTGACAAACGTCACCGGACACCTAGAAGGGAAGCACGACATAGCATTTATTCACATACATTAGTACGGTGTCGGTCTATCTTTGGCCTTAATGCATGCACTGGCCCTTCGAGACATGCTTTCGACAAAGTTTTGGAACACAGCGAAAGGTATGCATTTCCATTCAGTACATAATGATGCCGCTAACTGTTGCTTAGTAGTAGGCCTTGGTTCCAAACTTCTTATGCTGCACTCTAATTCATCCCATAGGTGCTCTATGGGATTAAGATCAGGGCTCTATGCTGGCCAGTCCACACACGATAGGGAATTAGCGTCAAACCACGCCGTAACAGTATTTGCTTTATGGCTCGGTGCATCATCCTGCTGCTACCAAAAAGGCTGGGTTCCATAGTATTGCCACAGAGTTGGTAAGGCATAATTGTCCAGAATATCGTGGTAAACGTGGTGGTTAACAAGTTTGTCTACGATAACCAATGGGCCGGGACCATACCACGAAAAACGCCCCCCACACGAGATACACTGCCAGCTCCAAACTTGACTGCAGGAACAGTTCACTGTGGTAAATATCGTTCCCCCGACTGTATCAATTGATCTACGATCCACGATAAATGTTCAACGCACGACCACGGTAACCAATGGAATGACGTTCTCTGCGAATAGTACGTGTACATACCGAGGTTGCAGCATTGTTACTCACCTGCACACTGAGGTCCGCTGTAGTACTCCGTCGATTAGCTGCAACGACTCTCCTGAGACTTCGACGTCCTCAATCTCTGATTTTCTTTGGTCTGCCGGTACGTTTTCCTGCTTCATGCACGCCATGTGTCTTCCACTTATTCAAGACATCTAAAACAGTTGAATTGGGTATGTTTAAACGTTTCTCGGTTTCTCTTACGGACAACCCATTAATGTAACACGCAGCAATTTTTTCTTTCTCAAAGTCAGTTCTCTCCCGCCGCGATATTTTCACTCAACCTCCCAGTGCGATATGATCGCAGTCACCTGCACACTTGTTTTCATTCAGTTTGCAGCTGTACCGCGCATTTTCAAAAAGCAGCGGATCCGTTCATTTGCTTTTGAAGGAATGTCCGCTGAGTTTTGTCAATATAGTGTATATAAAGTAAAATTAAATATTTATAATATTTATACGATAAGACTGTAAGAAAAACACTTTATTTAGTGTATTTATTTATCTGTTTAACTTATTTACAATGAAGATTTGAAGTTGTTTTAGGCATTTGCTGAAGGTACATGATTAAGTGGATCTTTTGATTAAAATTTTCAAACCAGAAGTACCCATGAGCAGCAACAAAATTTGCCGCGCAATTTTGGAAATGTAACTGTAGATATTTCGCTCCTTTGCTGTGTTACAGAATTAGGAATGACTAGAAGCGGAAAACTTCACAATGAAACGAATGCAGAAGAGGAACCTTTCAGAAAAAAATGTGGGCTGCAACACATAGAAAACATCAGCATGAAAAATGTGACGAATTTTTCTTGTTTATTTTTAAAAACCAGGAAGGGGGTAGGGAATAATGAACACCCGAAAAAGAGTAAAGATTAAAACCTCCACCAAATGGGCATGGACTTTCTGAAATGAAAATATTTACGCTGCGGAGTGAATTTAATCACCATAGTTAATTATCTGAAGCGTATATAAGGTGTAGTGTGGGCGTCCACACTACTCGAAATCAACAGGATATTAATCTGTGGCCACTGATTTGATATTTGGAACGCAATTTTATGAATACAGTTGATTCTAGTTTCAAGTAAAGCAACAATGATTCACAAGAAAATATTTACGAGTTACATTAATTTTTTTGAATAAATTCCATGTTTCTTTTGACGAGAGGTCTATACTGCAGCCTCTCCATTGATGTAAACTAATTTCTATTCTAATCTCTAGGTTTATTGAAATTGAAATTATAGCTTCATAATGTCCTAGATTTTGTTTTAATATGTTTAGCAAAAAATAAGAAAGACTTTCAATGAATTGCACGCGTTGATTCTGTCTTTAGTTTGTCAGCAAAATCCCACGAATTTCTAAACATTATGCCCGTATATGATTTCATCTGCGATAAATCCATGTCTGAATTATTTATATGCTATGAGTTGCTATACTTCCTTTACTCACTTCTAAGCATATTTATCTTAAATGTTCATGTAACTTTTAATGAGTAAACTAATATTTTGGAACGAAAATCCATATAATCTATGTCTGTATAGACGAATTTGGTTTCTGTGTTTTGGAATGCAGATGTATATAACAATGTTTCAAAATGTCAATAACTTTTTTACATATTTAAGATTGAAAAGGAGGACTTTACAATACATGATACGCAATTTATTTTCGCTATCTAAGGATGCATAAAACATAAAAAGAATATGGAATTCATAAAGCTAATATTATGGAACCTTGGAGATCGTGACGATTCTATAGCAACATACCAATCAGAGCGCACTTTTCTCTTTCATGCCGGAGTTAAGAGTTTTCCTTTCTCAGAAGTCAACCTTATCTAAATAAGCTCTTTCTGTGACATTTGCAAAACTCTGTTCTGCTTGACAGAGAAAGGAATGCGAATTCAAACTAGGAAAGAAAGGTTTTCCATGTAGCACAAGGGTCAGAGAATTCTGCGCGTTTTCGTTTCTTCTGCATGGGAGCATATCACATGACTTTGCTGAAATCCGTTAGACTATTTTCGGCATTTTTCTCTTGACTTTTTCGCATGACGTTACTCGTATCTTTCTAAGAAGGAAACAAATCTTATCTTAAAGAAACATGCCGATCTAGCCTATATTTGAATCAAGAGTAGTTCCTAGCTTTGAATTGGACTGAGACCTAATGAGATAGTATTTTAAATGCAAATAAGCCAGAAGTAATATGCAAATCCAATTGCCAATATAGGGTCTTATTTAAGGTTCTCTCAAAATTGTACGAATGCAGAAGCTGAGCATTTCATACCGTTACTATATATTTGAAACACCAGGAACCTTTGTGCATCCGACACAAAATAATTCTAGAAATCGAATTGAAATAAATTCAGTTTTCGATGTTTAATCAAAAACTTACTCTTTCTTGAAATTTAGGGAATTTACGATGCATGGAAGTAGTTTACTAGATTTTGTAAGAATCATGTTTTCACACATCAGATAAAACATTTTTGGTGCATTGTAATGGCAATAGATAGTTGCTGCTAAATATTACAGAAAGTTAATCGAAACTTTTGCACTATTTAAATCACTTTATGTTTTCATGCGTACCTTTACGACGAAAGCTGACTAGTATTCAAAGTATAGGCCATTGTGTTGCACCGTCTTTAGCCATCTTTATGCCAGTTCTTCGATTCCGCGGTGGTGCCAGTTCTTGTCATTCGTGGCGAAGAACTCCTTCACCCCAGCTTCCACCTCTTCCTGGTTTTTGAAGTGCCGCCATAAAAGGAAGAAGGCCATGGACCGGAACAAGTCATAATCTGACGGGGAAGGTCCAGATAATATGCTGGGTGTGGCATCAGTTCTATGCCCTCAAGTTCCTGGAGTTTTGCCCGGGTCGTTCGCGAATCATGAGGCCTGGCGTTGTCCTGCTGTAGGAGCGTACTTTGTGCTCAAGAGTGTCGGGTACTTCTCTTCCAAAACGGCATACATCCGGTCCAGCTGTTCAGAGTGGAGGTTGGTGTTGATGGTCCGACCATCTGGAACAAATTCGTAATGGATTATCCCAGCGAAATTCCACCAGAGGCAGAGCATCACCTTGTGCTCGAAGTGCCCACATTTGGGAACAGTTTCAGGAAGCTGGCCCGGGCTCAACCACTACCGTTGTGTGTTAGGATTATGGAAATATACCGACTTTTCATCGCACGTAACAATTATCCTGATGAAAGGTACATCGCGGTGGTTTTCTAGGAGCTTCGTTCACACATGCGCCGTTTGCTTCATTTGGCGTGAGTTCGTGAGGGACAATGCGGCAGCTCCTGTAGACCTTGCCGAGTTCCTGAAGGTGACTGACTACGGTGGTCTATGATACAGCTTGCTGGCCTCATAATCTCCGAGTGCTGGTTGTTGCACGTACCTCTACGGCCTGGCGCACGGCCTCCGAATCCACGGTTCGCTGCCTACCTGACCTTGGCTAATCGTCGAGGTCTCTGTCACCTGAGCAAACTTTCTTGAACAATCTGGTTGCGGTGCTGTGGTCCACGGAACCTTTCCTTTCGCATGACAAATGTTTCGTGTTGCTTGAGTAGCGTTATGGCTGAGTTCAATCTCGTGAAATAAAAGTTCCATAATTAGCCGGTTATAGCTGTTCATCTTTTAGGCGTCCAAACCACAGACAGGAAGACGACATGCAGTGCTTTTCCTAGCAACGAGTCCCACTTTACATCTCTTTTGGCTGACTTCAGTGCACGAATTAAACTAGTTTAAACACATGACATACCCGCCGCAGCACATGCGTTTATGCAAATATTGCACAATTTTCGACTCACCCTCTGTATAATCCCGAAAATAACAGGTTGTAAATTTCTTCCAAAACTTCGTTAATCACAATGTCGATGTGTAACTGAAACCAAGCACTTATTTTAAATGTCGCTACATAAAAGATAAAAGAGAAAGAATGTAATGCCCGTTTTTTCATTTTCTATTAGATTTGCGGGGAAATCTGAAAAAGTTATTACTCTGAAAGATGCTACTTTTAACTACCACTAGAGACCTTACTCCAGTAGGATGTATCGGTCTCATAAGGTTTATTATAGGCTTTTAGGATTAACTTTTCATCTGAAATTAATTCGGAGCATATTTGAAAATAACAACATGAACATCTGCAGGACAACGTTTGGTGGATTTCTTAATTCAAGCGACAATACACTGAAAACTTTCTACCTATAATAGCCAGACTTTTGCAACGTATATACACAGGGGGATCGTAATTAAAGTACCCCTATTTAGCGCTGTCTTCAGGGATATGCAGCTGTCCAATTGCAACCAAATTTTGTACTGTGATACGTAAGACACTTCTGTAAATATATATGGCGGTTTTTGGTGCAGCAGCATAGGTATTAGTTAAATTTTCACTTTCCTAGCATACTGAAAATGCAGAAACATGCACTTTCTGGTCTTTGTAGAATAGTGAGAGATGTTATCTGTGTTTGCCCTTGATGAAGCCATGGATGACAACTACCATATGTTCTACAATCCTTGTCTTTTTTCCTGGTTAAAATTCTGGATTTCTCTGTTAATATGATTCCATATTCCTTTTATTAATTATTAATTTATTATTTTTTTAAATCTTTTTGCTTTCACTTTATTTGTCCTCATTTGTCCTAACATATATATATGAAGGCGATGAACACTGTGTTCAGCGGCCGACCGTAATTGATCTTCTGTGATGCTTCTCACATGTGATGTGAGTCTGTCCTTCAAGGCTACCAAATTTGCAGCATGCCCTTGACAAACCACACCTTCTAAGTATCGCTACAACCAGAAACCACGAGGTTTAAGTTCCAAAGAACGAGGTGGCCACACTGTGCCGCAGGATAAATTCAACTTTAAATAATTCAAAGATTTATCGCTGGGGGGCGTAATGGTCGAAACCTTTCTTCATCTCGCTATCTCTGATTCTGGGAGGCGTGTTTGAAAAGTTGTTTTTCTTTAGCATAATTTTTCCATAAAGAATATTTTCTCCTATTTTCAACTATTCCATTATTCTTTGCTAGCAGACGTAGACTTACATGATGTGTCCTTTTATATTTCTTCTTTTGATTGTTTGAGTTGAAGATCTCTTTGTCTCTGATACCTTCCTTCTGTTGTGAGAAACATTTTGTGAGCCATTTGTTAATTTTCGTGAAATGTTTTTAGTTTTAGCCGCAGGTGGAACTAAGTGCTATACCGTGCAAATTAATTGTGACAAGCTATTTTATTCTCAGAATTGTAATCTGATCGCCAGTTGATGTCGGAAACCCACGTAAACTGATTTTATCAGCTCTGAGGTGGTGTGACTGTTAGAACTTGATAGTAAGAATGCGGTTTGACCAGTTTTAAACTAGAATTAGGCACTTTAGCTTCATTTGTGAGCTTTCGTGTGTTAAAGGTGGATGATAGTTTTCGCTCTCTGTGAGTATCGTGTTGCTTTCGTGTATTGAAAAATGGATATTTCCCCAAGGAAGCGTGCAAAAATAATTGCTCTGAAGGATTACACTTCTACGACAGTGAAAGATATCGCTTCTGCAGTTGGTGTAGGCAAATCAAGTGTACCAAGACTGCTTAGGCGATACAATGGATTTGGATCATCGTCTCCAAAAAGGAGAGGTAAATGTGGAAGAAAACGAAAAACAATTCTATGACCCGATAAATATCTAATCGGAAATAGTAAAATAAATCCAAAAAAAAAAAAAAAAAACATGCACCGACCTTCAAAGAGATTTATTAGCTAGTGGTTGTGATGTTAGTGTTTCAACTGTACGCTGTAGGCTTCTGGAAGTTGGCCGGAAGGGAAGAAGACCAACGAAAAAACAATATTTGAATGTGAAAATGAAGATAAAACGTTTAGCATGGGCCAAAAAATATAAATCATGGACTGCTGACGACTGGAAAAAGGTAATTTTCAGTGATGAAACTCATTTATTTGTGCAGGGTTACTAAGCAAATGTCGTTAGACGAAGCAGCTGTGAACCCTTAAGACCTGAGCATGTCAAACCAACTGTAAAACACTCTCTGAAACAGATAATTTGGGGGTTTTTCACATCAAATGGCACTGGAAACTTAGTTCCTGTTCAAGGTATGATGAATTCAGCCAAGTACGTAGAAATATTACAACGTAGGATTGTTCCATTCTTGCAAACCTTTGACGGGACATTTCAACATGACTTGGCCCCATGTAACAATTCGAAATTGGTCAAGAATTTCATGCTGGAAAATCAAATTCATTTGCTTGATTGGCCTGGAAATTCACCAGACTTAAATCCCATAGGAAACTCGTGGAATATTTTGAAGAGACGTTTAGGTAAAATGGATTGTACAGCCAAAGAACGCATGATAACGAATGCTATAAAAGTGTGGTTCCACGATTATGAAGTCAAAAATATGTGCACTCAATTAGTGGAGTCAATGCCAAAACGAATTCAAGAGGTCATTTCTGCTGAAGGAGGACATACTTCATACTAATACAAGTATTTATCAGTGTATATCAAGGCATAGAATGATATAAAAGCATAGTTTGGGAAAAAAGAGTGATTTTTTACTTTGTTCTAATTAATTTGCACAGTATAGTAGATGTTTCTATATCTGGATGTTTTATCGATTGTAGAAACCGGTTCATTGCTTTCCTAACCGGTTCCATTGACTTTCCTTAGCTTTGATAAATTTAATTCTCTTCAGAATAGTTACAAAACACGTGCTCATTACAAAACAAAATTCGGTGTCATCATTCTTGTTTAGTTTAGTGTGCCGTGGTGTGCCCACGGATGAGCCAGTACAATATTACCACCTACAGCCTAGAGAAATGAGCGCACCTGGAGACAGAAGGGTGGCGTAGATGACGTTCACAGAGCAGTATATATACAAACCGAGGACCGGCTTTCGGATAGTAGAGTGTTCGAAGTAAGAATGGGAAAAGCTGCCGAATAATCGGGGTTTGAAAAAGGACAAATTGTGATGGCACGGCAGCCTTAGAGCTGCGAAATCGGAAACGGCGCGGCTTGTGGTTTGTTCCCGTGCCGCTGTAGTGAGTACGTATCAGATGTGGTGCACAGGTGGCCAAACGACGAACAGTCGTCGAGCCGTGTGTCGTTCGTCCGCAGCTGATTGATGCCAGAGGGGAGCGGAGACTGCCGCGAATTGTTCACAGCGACCACAGGGCCACAGTGCGACAAATCACCCGCAAATACAAAAGTGGTATTCAAGGCAATGTGTCGCAGCACGCAGTTCACCGTTGCCTTCTGCGCATGGGCCTGGGTAGCCGAAGACCAAACTGGGTCCCCATGCTCACTGCACGTCATCGTAAACAACGCATGCAATGGATATAAGATCATCGAGATTGGACCATGGATGATTCGAAGAAAGTGGCCTGGTCTGACGAATCAAAATTTCTAGTGCATCACCTAGACACTGAGCGCGGATACCCCGATTACCAACGGAGGCTATGGCACCTGGATGAACTACTGGGCAAAAATATACCGACGGCGGCGGTGCTATGTTATGAGCAGTGCTTTCTGGGGACTCTTTAGGCCCCATTATCTCAATAGCACAATCCCTGACAGCTGTCAAGTACCTAAACATCGTTGCAGACCAAGTACACCCATTCATGAGAACTGTGTTCCCTGTTGTTGATGGCCATTACCAACAGGATAATGCGCCATGCCACACTTCCAGAATCGTCAAACAGTGGTTCGAGGAACATGCTGCTGACTTTCTGTTAATGCCCTGGCTGCCAAATTCACCTGGCATGCAGCCAATTGAACATTTGTGGTTCGACATGGAAATCGGGTTTGCGTTAAATCACTGCCACCCCGAAATGTACGGGAACTCGAGGACCTGCTGTTGACATTATGATACCAGATACCCTAAGATACCTATCGCTACCTGATTGAATCGATGCATCGCCAAGTGGCCGCTGTTTTGCGGGCTAAAGGAGGTTCTACAGGGTGTTAGTTAGGTGGTCATAATGCAATGGCTCATCGGTGTATGCATCGAGTGATCACTGAACTATGACCACCCCTATCAAACGTGCCCCGTTGGCCTCGCGATTTCCAAAAAGTGGATGATTACTCGATCGGCGTAACATATGTACTCTGAAGTGCCAGAAAAACTAATACACCAGTCTAATACTTGGTGGGTCCCCCACGGGAGCGCAGGACTGCAGAAATACGGTGGGGCTTGGAACCCATCAGCATGAATGCAGGACATGAACGGGTGTACCTCGTCAGAAAGGATGCGCACATAGCGTTGGCCGATCACAGACGTTTGTAGACGTACCAGGGGTCCCAGTGAAGTCCAGCTAAACACACTTCATACCATTACGGACATACCACCAGCCGGTACAGTTCTCTGTTGACAGGCGGGATCCATGGCTTCATAGAGTTTGCGCCACACACGAATCCTTCCATCTGCCCGATACAGTTGGAAACGCGACTCGTAAGACTAGGCTACTTGTTTCCAGTCATCAAGTGTCCAGTGGCGGTGTTGCCGTGCCCAAACAAGGAGCATAGCTGTGTCGTGCACCCATCAAGGGGACTCGTGTTGGGCGTCGGCTCCCAAAGCCGATATCGTGCAGGGTACGTTGCACAGTCCGGACGCTGATGCTTGTTGAGGCTCCAGCATTGAATTCCGATTACACCTGCGAGAGTGTTGCACGTCTATCGCGTGAAACGATTCTTGACAGCCGACGATGGTCACGTTCACGCAATGTCTCTTTACGGCCACCCTCATATCGTAGGTTGGAGGTTTTGCAGGTATTCTTGTAGTCACGGTACACCCTTGCAATGGTCGTCCATGAAAATCCGAACTTCGTTTCTTCATCCGAAATACTATGACCCATCTCCCGAGCTCCAATTATGACACCGCGTTGAAAATCGCTTAAATCGTTATTACTTGTCATTCTCATGCCGAAAACAGCTCTGACAGCTGGCAAGGATGTCTATCGCTTTATATACGCCCTGGCGGACGCAAACGAGTACGCGCATAGGTGACGTTGCTATACATTTTGCATAAGCTCGTGTGTACCAGTTTTTTTGGCACTTCAGTGTATAAGGTGTGTATGGAGCAGTAGGTAGTAAAATTCAAAGCGCGACTGGTAAACGGAAGGATTTATCAGACTTTTAGAGAGAACAGGTTGGGAGTGCTCGGACAGCGGGTGTCCGATTTCCCAAACGGCTGAATTGGTGAGTTGTTCGCGAGCCGCGGTAATTAAAGTGTATCAGGACTGGTCACAAAATATTCAAACAATGACTCGGGGGCAAATCTGCACAGGGCAGCGAAAGGTTGATGTGAGAGTCGAGCGTCGGGTCCGACGACTCGTACATCCCAACAGATATAGCACGGTTCAACAGTTGCCTACCCAATACAAAAGAGGTGAACCCGAAACAGTATCTTTTATGACAATGTGTCCCACGCCCACACGTATGGACTATAGCAATATACGGCTTCAACGACATCCTCCGCTAACCACGGTTCATCGGAGCAAAAGTCTTGCCTGGTGCAAAGATCATTACAAGTGGACGTCGGATGACTGGAAAAAGTGTGCTGGTCGGACGACTCGTATTTTCTACTACACACCAGGGATAATTGTATATATCTGGCGCAAATACGAACACAACTATCACTGTTATACGTCAATTCGTCGCCTGCGTTAGTTTGTCGACTGCGTCAATCAAGCGACTGCGACGATTCGTCGCGCGTCAATTTGCCGAGCGTCAATTCATCGCGGACAAATTCGTCGACTACGTCAATTCGTCGCGGACAAATTCGTCGTGTTCACAAATTTTGGTTACACACAAAACGCTCTGATCAAATATATAAAGTTTGGGCACTCAGACAGGATAGGAATATTACGCTTTTTCTTTGGCACTAAAAATATTAGACGGTAGACGGTTTTTGAAACGGGCCGGGGCCCAGTTGGTCCGAGCCCCCACATACAAAATTTTCCTAAAATCTACAGTTTTCAATTTAGAACCACCAAATTTGGTATACTATCTCATGGTATTAGAACTTAGACTGTAGACGATTTTGGGAAAGGGTCGGAGCCCGGGGTTCAGAGCCCCCCCCCCCCATGCAAAATTGTCGTAAAATCTACAGTTTACAATTAGAACCACCAAATTTGGTATACTATATCATGATACTCTAACTTAGACGGTAGACGTTTTTCGGAACGGGTCGGGGTCCAGGGGTCAGAGACCCCCATGCAAAATTCTCCTAAAATCTACAGTTTTCAATTTAGAACCACCAAATGTGGTATCATGAAACTCTAATTTAGACAGTTCCTGGAAGGTGTTGGAGCCCGGGGGTTCAGAGCCTCCTTATAAAACATATTCGTAAAATCTACAGTTTTCAGTTTAGAACCACCAAATTTGGTATACTATCTCATAGTACTCTAACTTAGACGGTAGACCGTTTTCGGAACGGGTCGGTGCCCGGGGGCTCTGAGCTCCCATACAAAATATTTGTAAAATCTACAGTTTTCAATTTAGAACCACCAAATTTGGTATACAATCTCATGGTACTCTAACTTAGACGGCAGACGGTTTTTTGAACGGGTCGGGGGCCGGGGGTCAGAGCCCCCATATGAAAAAATCTTAAATCTACAGTTTTCAATTTAGAATCACCAAATTTGGTATGCTATCTCATGAAACTCTAACTTAGACTGTAGACGGTTTTTGGAAAGGGTCAGAGACCCCCATATAAAATTTTCGTAAAATCTACAATTTTCAATTTAGAACCACCAAATTGATTCATGAAGTTGCAACTTAGACTGTAGGTGGTTTGGGGAAGAGGTCAGTGTCTTGGGACAGAAGCCCTCATACAATATTTGCGAACCAACGAATTTGATATACTATCTCATGGTACTGTAACTTAGACGGTTGATGGTTTTTGGAGGAGGTCGAGACCCGTGGTCAAGGGGCCCCCATACAAAAGTTTTGTAAAATCTTCAGTTTTCAATTTAGAATCACCAAATTTGTTATTCTATCTCATGTTACTCTATCTTAGTCCGTAGACGTCTTTTGGAAGGGTTCGGGGCCCGGTGTTAATTGAAAACTGTAGATTTCCCAAAATGTTTTGTAAAATATACAGTTTTCAATTTAGAGCCACTAAATTTTGTATACTATCTCATGGTTCTCTAACTTAGACTGTAGACGGTTTTCGGAAGGGCTTGGGGCCTGGGGTCAAGGTGCCCCTACACCAAATTTTCCTTAAATCTACAGTTTTTCATTTAGAACCACCAAATTTGTTTTACTATGTCATGGAACTTTAACTTAGACTGTAGATGATATTTGGAAGGGGTCGGGGCCGTGTGGCCCCAATACAAAATTTTCGTAAAATCTACAATTTTCATTTTAGAACATCCAAATTTGGTATACTTTCTCATGAAATTGTAACTTAGACCTCATGTGATTTTTGGAAGGGGTCGGGGCCCATATACGAAATGTTCATAAAATCTACAGTTTTCAATTTAGAACTACCAAATTTGGCATACTATCTCATGGTTACCTAACTTAGACGGTAGAAGGATTTTGGAAGGGGTCAAGGGGGCCCGATACAAAATTTTCGTAAAAAGTTCCATTTTTGCTCTTAAGATATGCAATAGAATTTAGCACTCCGATACCCTATCTACGTTCCAAGGCGTTCTTTGGCCCTTTGAGGCCCTTTGCGCCATAAACCACCAACTAACCAACCAACCACCTAACCAGCCTACAGGCCTCAGGTGGTGTTTGGAAGGGGTCGGGGCTTATATACATAATTCTCATAAAATCTACATTTTTAAATTTAGAACTACCAAATTAGGTATACTCTCTCATAATTATCTAACTTAGACGGTAGAAAGTTTTTGGAATGGGTCAAGGGGGCCCGATTCAAAATTTTCGTAAAATGTTCCATTTTTTACTTTTAAAATTTGCAACACAATGCAGCAATCCAATATCCTATCTACGATCTAAGGCTCTCGTTGGCCCTTTGGGGCCCTTGCGCCATAAACCACTAACTAACCAACCAACCAACTAACCAGCCTACGGTCTAATTTAGAGACTGCAGATAACAATAAAGTGCAAAAATATGCGGTTAATGGTGTATTAAGAACACAAATCAATATAGGTTAGCGTTCACTGCCAACGGGTGGCTTATCAGGCAGACATACACTGAGTGGCCACTTTATTATGACCACATGACAGTTCTAAGCAAATGAGATATGGTTGCACGCTGTTGCCGCCAGAGGCCGAGGCTAGTATAAAAAGGGAAAGCTTAGTGCTTGCTAAAGTAGCAGAGGTGATTTTTGGGTGACGAGATGGGTAAAAAATGCGATTTGACGGACTATCAACGTGGGATGATTGTAGGAGCTCAGAGCCATTTAGCGAGTATCACCGAAAAAGCTGCATTCGTGAAATGTTCCAGAGCAGCTGTTGTTAAAGTGTTTAAAGACTGGACTGTCAGCCAAAAGAACTGGGTCTCTACGTGCAACGTGTATTCGTCATCGACTAGTGACTGTTCGGGCGGAACGGAGAGTGTCCAATGTGGTAACAGACAACAGAAGTTTAACAGTGCAGCAAATTACAGACCATCTTAATCAAGAATCGCCTTAAATTATCTCTGCACGCACTGTTCATCGTACACTGCATTGGATGGGATATGGCAGCCGAAGGCCTGTTCGAATACCTTTGTTGTCTGCAGTTAACAAGATAAAACGTCTCCAGTTCGCACAGGAGCACAAGGATTGGTTAGTCGATAATTGGAAACAAATTATGTGGTCCGATTAATCACGTTTGCAGTTGCACCATGCCGATGGCTGAGTGAGAATTTGGCGGAAACAGCACGAAAGCATGGACCCCAAATGCATTGCTACAACCCTTCAAGCTGGTGGAGGCAACGTTATTGTTTAGTAAATGTTTTCCTGGCATGCTTTGGGCCCTTTAATTCGTGTTGATCAACGTCTGACTGGCACATCATATCTAAACATCGTTGCGGACCAAGTGCATCCTGTCATGTGGATGGTTTATCCCAATGGCGATGGCTACTTTCAACAAGATAATGTGTCCTGCCATAGTGCTCGTATTGTACAGGATTGGTTTCAGGAACATGCCGGTGAGTTTACTTTGCTTAGGTGGCCCCCACAATCTCCAGATCTCAACTCCATTGAAAATTTGTGGGATGAAGTTGAACGAGCCATCAGACAGCTGGATCCACAACCCTGCAATCTCACATTCCTGGAAAGTGCTAAGTGCTATTCATCAAGCATGGTTTCAGATTCCACAAACCACCTATCAACATCTCGTGGAGTCCATGCCACGAATAATCGACGCAGTATTAAAGGCAAAAGGTGGCCCAACGAAGTACTTAGGGGTGGTCACAATAAAGTGGCCTCTCGGTGTATAATGTAATGTAAATAGAGAGTTCCAGATATTCAAAATTCAAAACGGTAAGAAAAAGATGAGGAATGCCAGTGTCAAGTCGTACGCATGCGACATCACATAGGTACATTGCATTTATGTGTCGCGGGATTCTCAGAAGCACGCGCCAGATATACGACAATTCTATAGATGTCTCCTCGAAGGTAAGTATTCCCATTTCTTTTTCTTTCTTTTTTTGTTTTGTAAAATTAAATTAACTAAATCAAAAATTTTAATATAAGTTTACTGGAAAACTACAGGAATATCTTTTTCATTCATTAAAAGATATTCCTGTAATTTTCCTGAACTGAACTTGGTGATACCGCAAATAGTTATATGTACCTGGCAAATACCTGGTATCCCTGCTAGTACAAATTATATTAATGATTTCTTTGCGTCCAGTTCAATCTAGTATGTCCATAAGAGCGTTTGGAGCCGTATAAAAAACACATTTCAAAGAGTGCCGCTACGGTGGCGGAGTGATCTAGGCGCTGGCTTCTGACCACTCGTCGAGAAGGATCCTGGTTCAAATCCCGGTGAGTCACGGACGTTGTGATTGACTTCTGGCACTGGATGTCCCTCTTTCTAGGAACGAGTGGCCCAAAATTAGGAGCCGCCCCGGTGGCGCAGTGGTCTAAGGCGTTGGCCTCTGATCATTCGTTCGTAAGGGTCCGTGTTCGAATCCCGGTCAGGCATGGATGTTGTGTTTGTCTTACGTTACTGGCTCTCTCCCTTCCCTGGAACCAGTGATCCTAAATTAGGGACGGGCGACTGCTTATAGCCCATTGAGTTGCTCACGGTGGTCGTTAAACCTCCAATAAAAAAAAATTAGGAACGTCCGACAGCTTATAGCACACTGAATTGAATACGGTGGTCGTTAAACCCCAACTAAAAACAAAAAAGATTGGACAGTCGATAATTGGAAACAAATTATGTGGTCCGATGAATCACGTTTGCAATTGCACCATGTCGATGGCTGAGTGAGAATTTGGCGGAAACAGCACGAAAGCATGGACATGCCAAGGTTATGGTACTGCGATTTGTTATGGAGCAGTATGAAAAGTGCGTTTTTGATATCAACGTGTCCACTTTCATGTAGGCTGGCCGTAAAATGTTAGGGTACCGTACAAAATTGCACTTTTGTTTTCACCTTGTCAGCGCTTCGGTATATGATTGAAGTATACGTATATATAGTTGGGCCATTTCAGCACGTTGTTTGGTTTATATAGAAAATAAAGGTAATGTTACATTTTTACTCAGTTACAACACATTAATCCCAAAGTCTATTTCTTGAAATCTTTAATAAGCCGTGCTCATATTCACAACGTTAACATAACATGTCAAGTTATTAATGTTGCAGTTTTACTTTGTCACAAAACTTTAATTACAAGACCTTAGGCGTCACCTATTTTTAGGAATTTTTAGTCCGACGTATTCATAAGGTTTCGATAACATGCCAAGGTTATGGTACTGCGTTTTGACAGAGGCACAAAAAATAATATACAGGCCTTAAGTCTTTTTTATCCGTTTTCAATCAACGGTGCTCATATACATAAAATTTTCAGAGAATGTGAAGTTTATTGTGTTGTGCTTTTACTCGAGTACAAAACTATAAACGGCCATTAACGTTCACCTGCTAAACTTGGGGATTCCTCAGTTCATCCATTAACAAGTCTTTTAAGTAATTGTATGCCATGGTCATATTGATAATGTTTGATGACAAGTCAGGTTAATAATGTTGCGCTTATTAAAGATTTTTAAAAAGGTATAGATGCTAATAATTATTGTTTGAAGCTTAAGTAAAAGCTCATTTTTAACTTGACTGGTCATGCAATCCTTATTAATATGGCATTTATTTTATTTTGTACATTTTACAGAGCGTGTGTATTGTTTTAATGTTTCGGCATTTGTTTTATTTTGTGTTGAACTTGTTATATAGCGTTTCGCATTTTTGTTATGCTTGTGACTTGTGATTGCAATTTGAATTTTTATTTGTTTCACATTTTCTGTTGTACTTGTTATATAGGGTTTCGCATTTTTGTTATGCTTGTGACTTATGATTGCATTTTTAATTTTAAATTTGTTTTACATTTCGGAATACTTTTTGACATTTTATGTTTTTGACAGGCTATTTTGAAAATTATGTCTTTTTTAATTTTGCGCTGTGTTTTACATTCTTGCATCTTTGGCAGAATTACATTCTTGAAAAATTCCAATACAAGTTAGTAAAAGGTATAATTTAATTAGTGAAAAATACCAGCACATTTTAAGAAAGGGTAGAATTATAAGAAATTCCTCTTAAAAAATATAGCACGTTAGCATTGTCTATGTGCGCCAAAAAAGTTCGAATTCCTTTTTACCTTGCCAGCGTTTCTCTTCTGGGTGTATTTGTTGGAATCTGCGCTATCACTCTTTCGATTTTAGTCGTAGTTGTTCTCTGCTCTTTCGCAATTTCACTGATTATTTTGTACATTCACAGTTTTTTCTCTCCCAGAATTGTATTCCAGCTTCTGTCCTATCCTTGAGGTTTGTTTTGTGTTCTGGGAAGGCCAAGTAAATTGTTTTCACTTACTGACCAAATTGTTATTGGGAAAAGCGGAGGGCTTCTGCTCGGACTGTTTCTTCTGCTTCCACGAAATTTTCCAAGAACATTATTTTCCCCAAACCACTGAACTACAGAATCTGCATATTCTAGTAAAATTGATTTCGCTTCTTCAAAAGCACCTAGAATTTCATCAGATGAAAGAAATGCGAGTGCTTGCAAATGTCGGACTTTGAGAGTAAACTCACTGTTTTCCCCATATTCCGAGGCTATGCCAGAGGATGGATATTTCTCCCCACATTTTTTACGAGATAAAATCAACAACATATGTTTGTGCTGCTTCCAAATTCCTTTTTAGCAGCATTATAATGGTAGCGATTTCAAAATCTATCATTATACGTATATTGTGGAGCAAGCTGAATATCATAGTCTGATGCATAGTCTTGTAAATCCTGCATAAATATTTTATAATAGTACAATATTATTTATTTATGCTGGAACGTAACCCATAAACTAGTGGGACAAATCTTTGCATCTGTGGATTCGTTTCTACCATAGCACTAATGCTATATAATTGCCTAAAAGGGTTGGACAAGTTTCAAATGTCCCATCCATAATCCAGAGGGGTACTTCTTTAAGCTTTCGTAAATTATTTTCTGTTAAAAAAAATATTTATTTGATCTCCAAATACGCTATCTCTGCCAAGAAATTTTGCACCATCTCTTTCCTGTAAATTTATTGGGGCATCGATCCCTTCTGAAGTTATAAGTTCCGCTGGCATGTGTTGCGGAGCCTAGTAAATGCAGCTTACAAAGCTACAGTAAATGCAGCTTACAAAGCTACAGTAAATGCAGCTTACATACATCCATATTAGGCATGTAAGCTGCATTTTCTGTAGTCATTGACGTTGTCACGGTTTGAATAAATTGTGCAGCGGCTTCTTCCGTATTTCTCGCTCGTTCTCTTTCTTGCGCTCTTGCAACAGCAACATCACTTTTCTTCAGTCTTGGAGCATGATTATGTAGTTTCTCATTGCGCATCATGTGTTCATCTCCAATAAGAATACTACTAGCAAAGCCAGTACAATTTCCATAATTTCTTTCAATACAGTGCCAGCACCGTAAACCACCCCGCACTCTGTTATGGCAAAATAAATGCCCTTTCCATTTCAGCAAATCATTTCCTTTTTGTGAGTTAACTATGTTGCATACTTCATCTGCACAGTGCCTTCGGAAAACAATGCACTTTCTCTTTCCAAAATATTTAGAATGATATATTTCCACTATTATCACTTGACAACGCCCAGCAAAGTTTCAACAAGCAAGTTCCCTGTTCGCCAGTCACCTACGAACTGATGAGCAACCATTCAATAAAACACTCAGAATTCAGACGGTCACGTGAAGCCTGTTCTTCCAGTTAGGGTTTAGGCGAAGTTCAAGATTTTTGTGCCTGCGGTCACAAGAAAAGATTAAGTTTAGGTAGGGGTCGGCATCTTTTCTTTTGTTTCTCCAAAACGCAGAAGTACATGTATTTTGCAGCAGGGACGCTCCAAACGGGAGATCAATGGATGCTACTAAGCACCAGGGCGCCAGGTTCTGGGGACGGCAGCAGGCCCGGACTGGGCCGCTGTACTCTGGGTCGGTAGGCGTCATGCTAATTCTTAAAAATAAATTTCAATTTTTTTCTGTGCTTCGTATGAAAGAAAGTTGTTATACTGAAAAGACAATTTGTTCACCCCGTAACGTATTAAAAAAAAGACCTACGTCCTTTCGTGCCAAATGGTCTGTAAGCCAAACACAGTTTTTCATGCAACACCTTCCCCCGACATTCTATGTTCAGATCTGTCTCGTTCGACTTATTTCCTGTACCGCACCTCTCCTTCGCTAATTGTAGTTATTTGCCGAGAAACGGGTGTTTTATGATGGGGCGTATTACCGTGTGTCCTGAAGGCTATACTGAGAGCGGTGGACCCCAGGTGAAAAGTATTCCATCAAAAGCAACATAAGTGCAAAACAATGCCAGAGCAAAACTTTGTTTGTTGGCATTACATCTAAGCAATTTAGGCGAAGTAGGAAGTGTGTTTATCTACTACGACACCAGAAGATTGTCACGGATTCTCAGGCAATTACGATACAGATGTGTTCTTAAGACTTCTCTTTCAAGACGTCTAAAGGCCGACACTAGGGGATGTGGAGGGATACAGTGCGGTTATTCTTTTTTGTTGAAGTTAGAAATTCCTAAGCTCAATCTTCCTCAAAACTTTGCCTGGTTACTAGTAAGTACTGTCTCATACCTCAACAATTGCCCAGATTTGTTGTTTTTGTTTTCATTCCTTGAGTTAACAGCGGGAAAATATCTGAACTGCGTTGTTTCAGTTGGAAATATTTTTTTACTTCAGCAACTGGGCTTCACGTATAATTCCAAAATCCTTCGATAGAATAGACATACCTTACATAAGGAATTTACATGAGAAAATACAGTATTAATAAGGAAAATATTCTAAAACCAAGAAAAGAAATTGCGGATGCGAAAACCCTAGGTAAAGGAAACAGAAGGCTCTGAGAAAAAGTTCATATTTAAAGAAACCTGTAGTCGCTTAATACTTGAGTAAGTGATATAAATCAATACAAAATCCTGTGCGGAATTTGAAAAAAAAATTGTAACCAAGTAGGCATCATGACTGTCCACAGTTTCCCCTTTTCATCCTGTCGATATTACAACCACCACAGAAAATAAAATAACCAAAACATAACAGAAATACCCATGCAAAGTAAAATGCCCAAAACATTAAAACACGTAACCATACAAAATGAAATGCCTAAAACATTAAGAAACTGTAATCACACAAAATAAAATGCCCAAAACATGGTAATAAACTGTAATCACACAAAATAAAATGCCCAAAACATGGTAAGAAACTGTAATCACACAAAATAAAATGCCCAAAACATGGTAAGAAATTCTGTTAAAAGCACAATGAAGATAAACAATAGGAGAAATATATGTTTCAAAAATGTAATACAAGTGTCAAAACTGAAATAAAAAGAAAGAAAAAAGAAATATTCCAAATTTCCTTGGTACTTAGATATTTTGACGTGTTGACATTTCGTAAATTGCACTTGCACTCGGTCAAAAAATAATACTTACAAGGACTCTTTAGTAACTTTTAATCGCTGTGCTCATATTTATAAGGTTTGCATAACAAATCAAGTTAATAATGTTGCGCTTTCACTTAGGCCCCAAATATTAATTATTGGCCGCTAGGCCTAGGCCTTTTAAAGAATTTTTAATAAGCGTAACACTCTTAAATTCATTCGTCATGCGAACCTCATATGATCACAGCATTATAAAAATTAATAAAAATGCATATGCCTAGGCCTCCGGAGTATCTATTAATGCTTTGTGCTCGAGTAACATTTCAACAGAACTAATGTGATTTTCTATGAAAACTATATAAATATCAGCTCGGAGGACTGAAAACTATCAAAAAGCCCTAGGCCTAGGGTCTGCTTAATAGTTTCAACCTCAGTAAAGCGCATTGCTAAAATCTTGGACTTCTATGCAAACCTTATGAAAATTAGCACGGCGGACTAAAAATTGCTAAAAAGGCCCAGGTCTACGGCGTTACAATTATTGTTTTGTACCTGGCTAAAAGTGTATCATTATCTTTAGTTCCTACGTACTAGCAGGTGTACCTGGTATTTTCCGGGTAAATATTACTATTTGTAGAGTCACAAAGTTCAACGGATGAAAGTTGATGAATGATAAAGATATTTTCGTAAATGTCCAGTAATTTTTTTTATTTATTAAATTTAATTATACAAAATAAAACAAAATTGCATTATTTACATTACATTGTATTTCTGCCTGATAAGGCACCCGTTGGTGGTGAAAGCTCAAGTTTATTAATTTGTGTTTTTAATACACCATTAACCGGATATTTTTTCACTTTATTGTTATCTACGGCCTCTAACTTAGACGGTAGGTTGGATATTGGAGTGCTGTATTGGGATGGTGTTCTTAAGAGTATAAAAGGAAATTTTTACAAACATTTTGAATGGGGCCCCTTCACACCGGGCACGGACGCTTTCCGTCTGCGGTCTAAGTTAGAATACAGTTAGGTAGTATACCAAATTTGGTCGTTCTAAATTGGAAACTCTAGATTTTACGAAAATTTTGTATAGTGGGGATCTGACCCCCCTGGCACCAACCGCTTCCAAAAACTGTCTACAGTCTAAATTAGAGATTCGTGAGATAGTATACCAAATTTGGTGGTTCTAAATTGAAAACTAGATTTTACGAAATTTTTTGAGGGGGCTCTGGCCCCGCGGGCTCCAACCTCTTCCAAAAACAGTCTACCGTCTGAGTTAGAGTTACATGATACCAATTTTGGTGGTTCTGAATTGGAAAACGGTAGATTTCACGAACATTTTGTATGTGGGGGGCTCTGACCCCCAGGGCTACGACCTGTTCCAGAAACCGGCTACCGTCTAAGTTATAGTACTATAAGATAATATACCGAATTTCGTGGTTCTAAATTGAAAACTGTAGATTTTAGGAAACCTTTCTATGGAGGGCTATGGTCCACCCGACTCAAACCCCTTCCAAAAACCGTCTACCGTCTAAGGTAGGGTTTAATGATTCCAAATTTAGTGGTTATGTATTGAAAACTGTAGATTTTACGAAAAAAAATTATGAGGGGTTTCTGTCCCCTTGGCTCCTACCGCTTCCAAAAACCGTCTATCGTCTAAGTTAGAGTACCATGAGATAGTATACCAAATTTGGCAGTTATAAATTGAAAACTGTAGATTGTACAAAATTTTGAAAGGGGGGTCTCTGACCCCGTGCCCCGACCCGTTCCAAAAACCGTCTGCCGTCTAAGTTACAGTACCATGAGATAGTACACCAAATGTGGTGGTTCTAAATGGAAAACTGTAGATTTTACGAAAATTTGGTATGAGGTGCTCTGACCCCCGTGCTCCAACCCCTTCCAAAAACCGTCTACAGTCTAAGTTGGAGTTTCGTGAGATACGATGCCAAAATTGGTAGTTCTACATTGAAAGCTGTAGATTTTACGATAATTTTTTTTGGGGGTGCTCTGACCCCAGGGCCTCGACACATTCCAAAAACCGTCCGCCGTCTAAGTTAGAGTACCATGAGATGATATACCAAATTTGGTGGTTCTAAATTGAAAACTGTAGATTTTACGGAAATTTTGTATAAAGGGCTCCAACCCCCCGGGCCCCGACCTGTTCAGAAAACGTTCTACCATCAACGTTAGAGTATCATGAGATAGTATACCAAATTTGGTGGTTCTAAATTGAAAACTGTAGATTTTGGGAAAATTTTGCATGGGTGGTCTGATCCCCCGGGCTCCAACCCCTTCCCAAAACCGTCTAAGTTGGAGTACCATGAGAAAGTATATCACATTGGGTGGTTCTAAATTGAAAACTAGATTTTGCGAAAAAAATATTGAAGTGGGCTCTGACTCCCCTGGCTCCAAGACCTTCCAGAAACCGTTTACCGTCTAAGTTATAGTTTCATGATACCAAATTCGGTGGTTCTAAATTGAACCGCTTCCAAAACCCGTCAACAGTGTAAGTTAGGGTCTCGTGAGATAGTACACCAAATTTGGTGGTTCTAAATTGAAAACTGTAGATTTTACGAAAATGTTTTATGTGGGGCTCTGACTCCGTGGCCCGACCCGTTCCGAAAACCGTCTACCGTCTAAGTTAGAAAACCATGAGATAGTATACCAAATTTGGTGTTTCTAATTTTAAAACCGTAGATTTTACGAAAATTTTGTAGGGGGGTAAACCCCCCGGGCCTCAACCCGCTCCAAAAACCGTCTACCGTATAATATTTTTAGTGCCAAAAAAAGCGTAATATTCCTATCCTGTCTGAGTGTCCAAACCTTATAAATTTGATCAGGACGAAAGACGTTCGAAATCGTACGTTTTCCTGCATTCCTTTTGTATGTGACCAAAACTTGTAAGCATGACGAATTCGTCCGCAACTAATTGACGCAGTCGACGAATTCCTGCATTCCTTTTGTATGTGACCAAAACTTGTAAGCATGACGAATTCGTCCGCAACTAATTGACGCAGTCGACGAATTTGTTCGCGACGAATTGATGTAGTCGACCAATTTGTCCGCGACGAATTAACGCTCGACGAATCGTCGTGGTCGACGATTGACGCAAGCGACGAATTGACGTAGTCGACGAATTGACGCTGGTGATGAATTGACGTGAACCAACTATCACCGGGCCAAACACGTAATTCACAACTATTTGGCCCAAATATATAATCCATCCAGCATGGTCTCGACAGTGCAAGGCGGTGGAGGCGGTTGTATGGTGTGGGGAATGTTTACCTGCCAAGACCTTAGACCGGTGGTGCATTTGGACCAACGTATGACTGGTACCCACTATCGTGAATTGGTTGTTGACTCTATACACCTAGCAATGTTGCACTTTTTACCGAATGATGACGGTGTCTTCCAAGACGACAATGCGGCAAGCCACATGTCCAATGTTGTGCGGGAATGGATTGAGGAAAACAAATGATGATCAAAGGTTCATATGTAGAGGATTTTAGGAAGAGAGTGTCTGACCCCAGATCTTAAACAGCCCTTAGAAATAGGAAACTGGGAGATTTGGGCTAGAGCGCCCGATTGGAAAGTGACACGGAAGCGAAGTAGAAAGGGGGATGAAGACGCTCTTATTTATTACCGCGGGGCCAGTACCCGGGGTTCTCCGTCTTAACGTGCCCATCCGACGCACGGCGGATATTTAGTGGATCGAGCGTTTGTACCTGCCTGGTATCGAACCTGAGGCCCTTTCCGTGGCAGTCACGAACGTTGCCCACTAGGCCACCCGCTGCTCTTGAGGAAAACAGTTGAGACTTCCAGCATATATATTGGCCTCCGAACTCCCCCGATATCAATTCCGCAGATCACTTGTGTGACACTATGTTACCGTATGTTAGGCGTTCTTATACATCAATCGCCTTCTTACCTCCATTGAAAGCCATATTACACACAGCTTGTTTGGCCACACCTCCTAACTGCTTCCAGCATATCTTTGTATCGATTCCACGTGACATAGCTGCTGTACTGAGAGCAAAAGGAAGACCTACGAAGTATTAGATAGGTGGTAATATTTCATTGATCACTCAGTGTACACACACACACACACACACACACACACACACACACACACACACACACACACACACACAGAGTTGATAAAACATTAGAGATAGGCGTGATGGGCTGTTCACACTGGCATCCCCGATGAGAATGAAACAGACCCAGACCGAACGCAGGCTATAAATAGGCGGACAGCATAGCTTCCCAACGGTGTATCGGAAACCACGAACATGGGTTATCGTGATTAACTAAGAGACTTTGATCCTGGGCGCATTGTCGGCAAAAGACAGAAGAATCATTCTATCGCCCAAGTGGAAAGAATCGTAGGGTTCCCGAGGGCAAACGTATCAAGGGTGTATTATCGACGGACGTACCAGTGCCAAGAGAGCAAACGATGGCCGACCACACGCCCCTAATGACCGGGATTGACGTAGACACTCCAGGCTCGTGCAGACCAAAATATTCGAAAAGGCGGCCCACATCACACCCGGGTTAAATGTCGGAGGCCCAAGCAGAGTATGCGAGCGAATGATACGGGTCACGCTCCATATGCTGGTCTACGGGAGCAGACGCCTTACTTGTGTGCCACACTGTTAACTGCTCGTCATCCGATGTTACGCCTGGCCTGGTGCCAGGAACATCAAAACTGGACTTCTGCAGACTGGCCCAGAGCCATTTGGACATATGAATCCTGTTTTCAACTGTACCGATCTGACGGGAGAGTGCGTGTGTGGCGTCGACAGCATGAGGCCATGGCCGCGTCATGCCACGTCGGCTCTGTTCAAGGAAGTGGCGGCTCTGTGATGATCGAATGAGCCTTCTCATGGACCACATTATGTGCCTTTGTGTGTCTGGAGTGGTCCTTTACCGCTGTGCGCTTGCAGCATGTGCTGGCTGATCACATACACGCTTTCATGGCCTGCACGCATCCTGCGGGCAATGGGCTGGTCCAGATGAACAATGCGCCGCCCCACCAGACCGCAACCCCCCAGGCATGTCTCGTGGAACACTTCTCTGATTATGGAATCATCCGGTAGCCTACAAGAACCCTGGATTTTAACCCTGTGGAAGCTCTCTGGGAAGCCGTGGAGCGGAACTTCATATGCATGGTTCTTGGACCGACGTCTCGGCGGAGGTGAAGGCAATGCTGCAAAAGGCATGGCCTGCATTACCTCTGGAAAGCCTCTCGCATCCTTTTTGACCGTGCGAAATGACTTCAAAACCATATAGTCTTAATTATCTCCGAAGCTAACAGCAATAAAAAAACCATACTGCACCACTTAGGATAGTTTATATAGGCAAGCACGACTGTGTAGTGAAATCCGGAATACCTGTTTTAGTTTTGGAGTTATTGTCGATGGTGTCTTTTGGCAAAATTTCAGGGTTTTTGAACGACGAAATTACTTCAAAAACATACCGTCTCAATTATCTCCGAAACTAATTGCAATGGGAAAACCATACTGCTCAAAACAGTACCCCACCATCCGGTGGGGTCAAAACAGTACCCCACCGGATGGTGGGGTCGTCGTGGGGGGATATATACCATCGTGTGGGGGATAGAGTTTTTTTTCGCAGTCCTTTACGACAGAGTCTGCAGTATATTTTATGTTTCTTAGAATTTCAACTTAATTTACTGAGACAACGCAATGTTTATTGCTTAATTACATTTTAGCTGAAATATACGTCTGCAATGTGTATTCGTTTTCAGGGTGGGAGGCGTTTCCGGGCCCCGCTCTGTATTCTATTGCTAAAATCTCAATTGCTTCGAATTACACACATGAACACACACACACACGCGCCCACACGCACATACACAAAAATAATGGCTAATGCATTGTCAACCGAGCTGTTTTGAGAAAAGCTGTGCACCGTAGAGTAGCAGAGTAGAAACATCACCGAGCCAAGGTAAATGATTCACAAAACGTTTTGGATTACGTGGGATAGTTTAAACGTCAATGAAACTTGACCGCTGCCGTGATGGAACAAAAACCAACAACGTCTAGCGCCACTATGACAGAAACGTCCACTCGAGGCGATTTACGTGTCATTTCACCTCAGTAGAGTATGTTCCATAAAGCACGCAGTCAAAGTGATGTCAGAGCTGGGTAAGTACGGTTGTATATTTCCGCGGCTTCTTAATTCCGAATGGATAAGCAGAAGTTGTTTCAGCAGCGGCAGGCAGGATATAAAACAACACATCCAAATAAAACAGGGAAACAACAACAGGATGATGTTGTATCCATTTGTAACTCCATCAAAGCAGATTTAAATTTACCTGAACTAGTAGAAGAGTACTTAAGTGAGTGGAAATCAAAAGCGTTACAGAATAAAGCTTTCACTGCTGCCATGCTGTTGAAAACAATCCCAACAAGCTGCTATAAAACTGTATCTTCTGATGCTTCTCAAGATGCATCTTTGAGCAATGAAGCCAATTGTACTCCCTGAACATCTACAAAAAAAACGCTGTTGTTTCTTCTGATAAAACAATAATGAAGAACAAAACCCATGTTTGTCAAAAATCAAGCAAGGAATATCCAGTCAATTAGCACCAGCACAACAAGCTCTGAGTTGTGAAATCGATGTTTTAAACGCAAATGTAGTTGGACTACTGAAAAGGAAACAAAGTGGAATGTTAACGGAAGTACAGACGAAAGAACTAACCATAAAAAAGCAGAAGCTAAAGGATCTTGAAAAAGGACTATGGGGAAAAAAGCGTGAAATGGAGAGAAACAGAAAAGAGCGTGCTACAAAGAAAAGTAAGGTACGTGAACTTTGTGAAAAAAATCCTGAACTCAAATCCAAGTTTAAAGTTCGGGAAAAAACAGACTGTCCTTATTTAGAAAACGGCCAGCCACTGCTTTTGAAAGCAATTACAGACATAGCTATATGTGGCTCTGCTGCCCACGAGAAGTGCTGTGAAGAATCGTATCATTCGGTAAAGACGTTATCTGAGTTAATGGAAAATCTGAAGGAGGATGAATAGGATATTAATAGAAGCTCTGTTTACTTACGGCTCTTTCCACGGAGAAGCTTGTCATCAGAAGGGAAACACCATGTTCATACTGTACGTGTAAAATTAATTCGAGCAACTGCTGAATCACATACAAAACATATAGATACTGGTTTTGCAATGGAAACAATGTCGTTTCTTGAGAAGCTTGCTTTTTATTGGGGTCACAGGAAGTGCCTTTTCTGTGTCATGATGATAACACACACTTACCTCTAGGGTTAACAGTAGCCAGTAAGCAAGTACCGATACTGATCCACATAAAATATCGAGTTACATTGCCTGATCATGACTGGGTAATTGCAAATCGTAATAAACTAATTCCATCAGTGTATGCAGGTATCGTTATTAAAGACGGTCTGTTTGGAGAACGAGAAGTTGTTAGCTACTGTGGTCCGAGATTCATAGCAATGACGTCGGGAAAATATTCATCATCCACCGCATCGTCTCACGCACGTGATCTCAACAGGGTATACGATCTTCCAGAGTTTAGGTACATCATTAGAACTATACCAGGGAATTTACCAAAACCAGTGCTCATAATCACTGTTGATCGTGGTCCTGACGAAACTCCACGCTAAGAAAATGTTATCAAGATAAAATACATCATTTTAACAAGAATAGTAGATGCTGTATTCGTTGCCTTTAATACTCCCGGTCGAAGTTCCTTTAACAGAGTCGAACGAGGAATGGATCCTTTAAGCAGAGAACTCGCAGGTTTGATTTTCCTGCATGATCCTTAAGGAAGCCACTGGGATGCTCAAGGTCGAACAGCTGATATCAAAAAAGAGAAAATGAACTTCACGTTCGCTGGAAAAACACTTGCAGAAGTTTGGTCTATAACACTGTAAGCGATGAGTATCCAACAATCACGGAATATGTATATCCCACTGACTCTGAGCTAGTTGAACCCCTTTTTGAAAACCATATTTCACGGAGAAACAAACACGTTGCTGAAAGCCAGTATCTTTTGCTAATAGTAAAATGTCAGGACACAAAATGTTGTCCTCCGTCTTGAAGTTCACTCTTCCTCATCCTTCAAAATCGCATTTTGCCATCACCTGTTCTTTTGCCTCAAACACCGGATGGCCTAAAGGTTGCAGGTCGACATCAATATGGATCACTCTTCGCAAATCTTTCTCTGGATATTTTAGAAATGCTACCACTCTCCTGCTGAGCTTTCAGGCCAACACAATTCGACCTCTACTGTCCACTAGTGCAATTCAAACTTTCCTCCCGTATTTGTAAGGTTTGGGGAAAATATTTTGTTTCAATCAGAAACATGAAGGCTCATGCAAAAATGCGCACTGCTCAGTGTGGTCACGTTAAAGCAGGACTAAAAGAACACCCTGTTCGAGCTTTTCTTGCCGAGAGCCGGGAGAATGAGCTTATGGCAGTTTTGCCATACGACATGAATATGACTGATGCTGAATGGATCGATGAAGATGACCTGGACCTAACTGATGTTAATGTTCCTAAAGTGGGAAGTTTAATTTCAAGTGGATTACCCATAACGGTCGTTGGCCAACATCTAGATCCCATTTAGGAGGACGTTAAACAGACAGGTTCAACATAATTCAGATTGTTAGGTTGCTTTTCAAATTCCAAGAACACAAATGCATCACTTTTTTTACCGCAGTCGTAGTCGTGGAAGAGGAAAAAACAAGGGACAGGTGGAAGGTAATGTATCTGTTCAACTTAAAAACAATCTCATATATTTAAATTAGAAAATTGGCAAGCGAACGTAACTTCGCAATTCCTCAAAAAGGCACTTTTTTTTAAAAACATTATATTTTTAAAGAAGCGCCCTGTAAATATAAATTGCAGTTTATTGTACCTCATTGTTGAGCTAATTTTCAACGTGAAAATTTAATGTAAATATAATAAACGGTAGGTGGCTTTTATTTTCATATTTTTAACACCTTTGGGAATTTATTTGAATAAATTGTGAACTGGAAAAAGGACGTAAGTCAACCTATGGGTATAACCACACTTAAAATTATAATGCAATAAACAGCTTTAAATTAGCCTCATTTACGGCAAATATTCATCCTGTGCAATAAAAAAGAAGTATCTGTTGAATGTGAAAATGTGTGTTTTGTATCATTCCATGAAATTTGCTAAAATAGTTGCCGAGAATACTTTAAACACACGACATAAAAAAATAAGTATTTAAATATTTACTGCAAATTTTAAAGTAGTAACTGCAATATTTAAGAAACATTTGAGTAATTATTTCATTTCAACTCGTATTAACCAAATCGTATTTTATGAAAAATGGGGCTGATTTTTATTAGAATTTGAGCATAATGAGAAAATTTACTTCATGGTATTTCCTCGTTTTGTTTTCTCTTTTTTTCTTCTTTTAATAGGTAAAAAAAGATATGAAATATTTCATATTTCTGATGATATTTAGATAAATAAGAATATGAAATATATTATGTTATCGTATTTATACTATAAAATCTATCGTGTTTTGTAGATGGTATAATCGGGAGTGTTGCAACGTTGAATACGTGCGTTCATTTGCAGATCTTTATTTCAGAATGATAAAACTTGGGTAGCATTTGAAAATGTAATGGCGTTCAAAAATTAAGGACGAGACAGTTTTTCGAATGTAACGTCGTGCAGAAGTGCTCCCCATCGACTCAAATCATACCATAAGATCCCCAAGATGTAAGAATATGGGACAATTGAGCAAAACCGTCCAAACAAGGAATCCAAAGGACACAAAGGCACTTTATTGAAAAGGTAGCTTCGAGCACAACTGGGCAGTAGACAGAAACTTTCATGTGACAGGCGGCTGCCAATAAAAATCCAGTCTTTAGTAGGGGATATGATCACCCCTGACTGCGTTGCAGGATTTACAACGTCTGTCCATGATGAGGACAAGGTTGTCAAGGAGCTGTTAAGGCATCGCGGCCCATTCCTCTTGTAGTGCCATTCGCAGCTGCGGAATTGTTGCTGGCGGCTGGTGGCGTGTTGCCAAGCGTCTCGCGAGAAGGTCCCACACGTATTCTATTGGATTTAGGTCCGGGGACTTTGCGGGCCAATCCATGCGTTCAACATCTTCACTCTCCAACAGCTCTGCGACAGCCACTGTACGATGAGGTGTAGCGTTGTCGTCCATGAAGAGGAACTCAGGACCTACAGCACCTCTAAGCAGACGCACGTGAGGCAGGAGAACCTCGGTACAATAGCGGACACCAGTGACTGAACCTCCTTGGAAGATGTGGAGGTCAGTAAGGCTGCCAAGCATGATACCGCCCCAAACTAGAACCCCTCCACTTCCAAACCGGTTCCTTTCGATGATGTTGGATGTGTGATTGCTTGTTCCCGGCTCTCTCCAGATCTGTATACGTCCAGAATCGCTCGTCAGATTAAATCGGCTCTCATCCGTAAAAATAACTCTACACCATTGCTGATGTTCCCAGTTCTTGTGTTCTTGGCACCACGGAAACCACCGTCTCCGATGAGCAGGCGTTAATAGCACACGCCGTACTGGTCGTCGTGCAAATAGACCAACTTTGTGCAGCCTCCTGGTCACGGTAAAACGCGATAACGGACGTCCAGTTGTCTGCTGCATGTGCCTTGCGATTTCTCCCGCTGGCTAACGTCTGTCTTTTCTCGCCTGTAGGACAATATACCGGTCGTCAGCCGCCGTGGATGTTCGTGGACGACCACTGCTAAACTCTCGGACAGCTGTTCCTGTCATTTGAAATGCTCTCCAAGCTCGTGAAACGATGCTGTGAGCGATCCCGAACTCCTCGGCCACATTAGTAACACTTCGACCTTTTTCCAATTTCCCAATGACGCGACCTTGGGTAAAGTGATCCAGATGTCGTCTACTGGATTGCCTGTTGGCCATATCACACGGTGGCAGCAACTCGACGTCGTTGAAACCGATGTACACCGTGCAATAGCATCCGCCGAACTGCTGAGCGTACACCGCCCGTGTGCTTTATACCTTTACGACACTCCCATCCCTACGTCGTGCTGCGTATGTGCGCATGCACTACCATACCGGACCCTAGTATATCTCCTCAGTGGTTTTTCGGTCTGTTCTACCTGCTCGTTCCGCTGTTATGCTAATTTCTTCCCCTTCGTCCGTAATTTTTGCACACCAGTGTAAATTAATGCCTAAATAATAAATATTTTCTGAAGCAAACGGGAAAATACTGTATATGGAAGATTCCTTTGAATAATTCCATGTTTTCTTTCTGTTTCACAACGGAATTGTATAAAGAGTCGTCAAAAATAAAAGGGGTTACGGGAATTAGATGGTACTTTTTAGGGAGGGGTTTAAACAATCGGAGAAAATGTGACATGGGGGAAGGGGGAGTCTATAAATATAAAAAAATCACGGACGTACTTCATGGACGGCCCCTATGCCATTTGCTGCAGTAAAGATGGGGAACGTTATCTTTAAATAATTCATAGCTTTCCCGCTAGGGGGCGTGAGGATGCAAACCTATTTCTCGCATACTCTGATTCCGGGAGACGTATTTGAATTGGACTTTATCCTTAGGAAAAAAACTTTGCCATGAAGAATAGCTTTTCTCATATTTTCAACTTTTCGCATATTTTCAACTTTTCGATTACGCAAAATTCTTCCACTAGGAGGTGTAGAGTTTAAACTCTTCGATTTCAAAATCTCTGGGTCGGGTATTTTCCCTCTGCTTTGAGAAAATTTTTGTGCGCCATTTATTAATTTTCGTAGCATATTTTTAGCTGCTGGTATAAGTAATTTGCTCTTTTTATTTCTGGATATTTTATCAATTGTAGAAATCCGTTTGATTTTTGTTTCTAACCGGTTCCATTGACAATGAATAACTTTGATAAATCGTATTCGCGTCGGAGAAGATTCAAAAGACGTTCCCATTTCAACCAAAAAGTCGGTGTTATCTTTCTTGTTTGTTCTGTCTGTGATTAATCTATTGCCGTTCTGCTTTACGGGGCTGCGTATTTCAGTGTTTTGTCATGTCGGCATTTTGACCCAGAGCCTTGTATACTGGATGCTTTGTGGTGTTCCGAATTCCAAAGAACACACTTTGCAAAAAAACGAAAAAACAAAAAAATAAACAACTAAGCACCCTGAAGAAATCATCCATTCGAGACGAAAATTGATATGTCTAATGTATATCCACAGGAAATGAAGTGATTGCAATTCCAGATATGTTGGGCCATTTATTCGGATAAAACAGCTGCACGAGTGGAACGAGTCACTACATGTTGCGTCACCTCTGGCTTGGATTCAAGCAGTTTTTCGGAGTGGCATTAATGCCTACAGTTCACGTATATTGTCCAGAGGTATAGCATGCTAGATGGTGTCCAAATTTCGGGCTACTTCACCGACATTCCGGGATGAGTGAAGATGGCGTCCCATCATGTCCCGAACATATTTCACCGGTAAGAGGTCGGTTCACCCCGCTGACCATGGGAGGGTGTCGGCATTATGGAAGCAGACCTGGAGGAGCAGTGTGCTGTGTGGATGGACATTATCCTGTTGCAAAATTGCTGGGTGATGCTGCGACAGGGAAGGCAACAAAACAGGTCGTAGATTGTCTTCGATGTACCGCTGAGCAGTGGGTACACTACGGAGGACTAAAAAGAACCGGCTATCGTAAGAAATGGCTTCCTAGAGAGTCCCTTCTGGTGTGCGAACCGTGTGCCGTTCCTCGGTGAAGGTAGAATCCATGCACTGGATACGCATGTGCTGCTCATTGGCGCCGAGTGCAAACCGTGACTCATCACTGAAGACAACACAACGCTACTGCATACTATTCGACATTGATCGGCCGAACACCACTGAAACCGGCACGGGAACTAAGTGGTGGTGCTCACTGGTAGTCTCCGCGCCGCAAGTCGTCTGGCAACGGTTCGGATGTCCACTTCCGTAACGTTAGACGAGGCAGCATGGCCATGGATGGTTGAGAGCGGAGAATTCAGTTCTGTGCTTGCGGATCGCACAATCGCTCGACCCTGGCGTTCTGTGATAACCCTCGGTCGTCCATGGCCCACGTGACGATGGTTTGTGCTTTCTTTGACGCATTGGTGCCAATATCATCCCATTGTCACGTCGCTCAGGCCCAAATGCCTGGCGATGCTGCTACTTGAGGAACCGGCTTTTTTCAGCATAATTTATACGTCCTCTCTCCAACTTGCTCAACTAAGAGGCACCCTCATAATCCGTGTAGGTTAATGCAATCTCAATCCGCTGTCACAATTATCCCTGTGTGTGAGCTTTGCTCTTGATGTACCTACCTCAATGCATGGTTCCCAGAATCTGTCGCGAATCACTATTTAGTCAATAGTCGTTAGTTTTTAATCGTTTGAATATTCGGCCCTGAGGTACTTGCATGAGGAGTTTCTCCAGGAACGAACGACGTTATCGGGGTGCTTCGATTTTTTGGCAAATAGTGTATATTATGGTGCTGAAAAGCATAATCATGATCGCTGCATTATTGCATCATACTTGGGTTTAGATCCTATTAGAACAGTACGTTCTTTTTTATCACCACAAGAACTGATATTAGAAAGGTTCTGTTCTTAATTTAAAATAGTTGACATTGTATGAATAAAAGCTAAATGGCCCTTTCCTGTAATGTGTTGCCGCCACCATTTTGCATTTGTGTCTTATCAGTACAGAAACTATTAGAGAAGTTGTAACGCATATTCTATTTTAACTTTCCTTTTGAGTTTTTTTTTCGTTCTCTTAGACATTTTCAAACCTTAACGTTATGTTTTTCCATCAAACGAGAACGATGTTGGCAACGCACTGAGGTCGGAACGAGTGACGTATGTGTGGCCGGATAAGAACGATAGATAAAAAGGCAATGCAGTGGCTGTTTACGGGGATGGATTTTATTGATGATAGACGTGCCGTTATACTGCGGTTGGATGTTAAATCCCTGATACTGTATTGAGTACAGCAATAAACCGGATGTGAGTGTATAGTACAAACCATGCAAACAAAATCAACGTATTTGTAAGTACTAAAATTGACCTCTTTCTTGTAATGCGTATGAGTACCTTCTAATACACTGGCGGAAAGTGAAAAAAGAACACCAAGAACGAATTGGCGGACGATCATGAAATTTACATATGCTAATGGGGTTGAGTTTACGTAGGTGTGATGTTAATTTCGGGACAAACCGATGAGCGCTTACGCCACAGCACGGCATAATATGCAAATTATCGTCGGTGGTATTTAAGGAGTACGGGAAGTAAATGTAATCAGTCGTCGGCGTACGGACACGTGCCAAGACCCTGAAGAAGCTGCAATGCCTGGACATGGAAGACATGTACGATTTCAGCAGTTATCGGACTTTGAGCGAGGTCGTCTAGTCGAATTCCGCGAGGCTGGGTGGTTGTATTGTCGTATTGCGGAGTGAATTGGACGGGAAGTATCGCTGTCAGTACGATGGTGGCGTAGATGGTCCGAGGAACATTCCCACACGAGAAGACGTTGGACCGGGAGTCACAAACGGCCTGACGAGCGGACCGATCGACGCATAAGAAGAGCGGCGTTGTCAAGTAGAACATCCACTGCGACGCAAATCCGAGCTGCCGTTGCACCTGAGGTGACTGTGCGAACAATCCGCAACCGTTTACTGGATGCAAGACTACGTGCACGTGTATCTCTGGCATGTGTACCTCTGACTCCAGCCCACCGTCAGGAACGATTGCAGTGGTGTCGCCAACGTCTGCACTGGAGAACGCAATGGTGATCTGTCGTGTTCAGCGATGAAAGCAGACGCACAGGGGAGCGTCTTCACCTTTCTGACATTCGCCAGCGACACACAGGGCCTACACATGGTCTCCTGGTGTTTGGAGCGATCAGCTATCGCTCCCGTACACAACGAGTGTTTGTACCGGGTACGTTAAGCAGCACCTCCTGCATCAAGAACATCATTCAGCCCGTTGTTGTGCCATTTGTAAGGTCGGTCCATCGTGGTGTTTTCCAGCAAAATAACGCACGCCTACACACGGCACGTGCAACACAACATGCACTTCAGGGTGTGAGACAACTTCTATGGCCTGCACGTTCACCGGATTTGTCTCCCATTGAGCACGTGTGGGATTTTATGGGACAACGACTTATCCAGTCTCCACGGCCAGCCACGACCATTCCCGATTTAAACGTCCAGGTTGTGGATGCTTGGAACTCAATACCCCAAACTTACATCCAACATCTGTACGACAGACTTCATGCCAGAATTGCACAGTGTGACGCAGTTGTAGGTGGTTCAACCTCGTACTTATCATGTTACATGGAAATGTTATTTTTCAGTTTACCAGCAAATGCAGCTGTATTTTGCGATAATGTTTTGATCACGTTATCCTCTATATTCCGTTATTATGCTGTATTAATTTCGTTGGTATCAGACGTCTCCTTCTTGGTGTTCTTTTTTCACTTTCTGCCAGTGTATTACATTGACTTTAGCACACATGACGTAATTGCTGACGTAAGGACTAAGTTACTACGGAAAGGCAATTAGGTTATAACGTGTGCTTCTATCTTTCTCGGAGACTAATGAGGTGAGCTTGCAGTATTGTACCTACAATGATTTTCTTACGATTCATGATTTTCTAGCAAATAGTATTTAATAACTAAAATTTGTGACCGTGTGGTTGTTTTGGTATCTGTTATCCTTACAGAAACAAACATCCTACAAAGAATCTCATACACTCATTGTCATAAAAATCCGCCCACAGAGAAGGAAGCGTCGGATTGAAATGAGATTATAGTGGTGAGATGGTACATACCAAGGACAGAAGTGATTACAATATCACAGCAACAGAACAATTTCCCGCGGACATACAGTACACATTCCGGCAAGCGTTAGTACCGCATCGGACCGCCTCGTACTCGGATACATGCGGGGATACGGTCCGGCATGGAGTCAAAGATACGCCATTTGTTTTCCTGGGACAGATTGGCTCACACTTCTTGCAACTTACGCTCTAAATTACGAACACTGGGACATGGAGAAAACGGACGTGCCATTTGGTCTCACACGTGCTCGATGGGAGAGGGTTCAGGCTATCTGGAAGGCCACGGAATCATCGTACCATGACATAGTCACATCTGGGAAGGCCGAGCAGCATGCGGACAGGCGTTATCTTGTTGGAAAATGGCTCCGGGCCGCCCCACTAGGAAAGACAACACATGGGGCCCCAGGATCTCCTGTACGTAGCGCTGGGCTGTCAACGTCCCTCGGATCACTGTGAGGGAAGTCCGGCTGTCATACGCGATGGCTCCCCAGACCATCACGCCTGCAGTTCGGGACGTGTGCCGCTTTACAGTGAATTTGGGACTGTAGCGCTCACTTGCAGTCCTCCACACTCTGACACGGTGGCCGTCCGTTCCCGTACACGAGCGGGATTTGTCACAGAACACTGTACGTCGCCAGGCCGCAGCATTCCACGTTGCTCGCTTCTGGCACCATTGAAATCGACGCCGACGATGGTCAGGTGTTAATGGCAGAAAAGGTAAGGGCCGTCTAGAGTGCAGATTCGCCTCTGCCAGGGGTCCGGAAATGGTTCTGCCGGACATAAAAATACCTTGTGCAGCCGCCACATGTCTCTGGATATTGGAGAAAGACGTCGTTGCATCTGTGCGTGCCGCTCTCTGGATCTCACGGTCCTCTCTGCTGGTGGGGTGTCTGGGTGGTGCAGAGCCAGTCCGCTGTGTCTGGGTGCCTTCCCGTGTTCATTGCTCCCACAACGATTACACTGTACTGTCAGACCGGCCCAAATGGTGGCCTATGTGGGGCGGCAGCCACCTTGCCTCTCCCATCCTGACGATACGGCCTCGTTCAAACTCCGTCAGCTACCCTTACGCACATCTACGGTGGCTTATCGCCATGTCTATCGCTCAGAGATCTCACCTGACTCTTACCGTGTACTTCGGCACGAATGTGAAGTCCCCTGCGCCACGCCTCATAAGCCCCGATTATTGCGATTGCAGCACCGGTCGTGGACGCGCGGTGATGCCGAATCGCACGAAACTTTAATCATTTGCATGTCTGCCCTCCCAGTAGCTATTCGCCGTGTTTCGCGTTAATCGCACGGTTCTTTCTTGGTGCGCGGATTTTTATGGCAGTGAGTGCATTAGCTTTTGTTTATTTCTGATCCTGTAAACTTGGATGATTTTATCATCCTGTAAATCTTTCAGAATAAATATCTTGCCATCTCAAATAAAAGGGGAGCACGGTTCTCAACCGTTATTTCTAGAAAACTTTCTGTTACTAAGAATACTCTCCGATATGTTTTACTTGCTAAGTAATTTTTGACTTTTTCCCGGTCAGTCTGTCTATATATTAGCAGTATTAACGAATTTCTCAGTCATTCTACCATGTAAGTTTCTTTCCTTGAACAGGTCAATGCAGAAATTAGATCCGGAAGTATTTAATGAGTGAGTCCAAGGAAACAACGTAGGTGTATGATGAGTAAAACGATTATCGAATGACGAATGACGAACCGAAGGGACAGCTGTAGGCAAATTGCTGGCCTCTTTTCAACAAAGCAGCATGGCTTTCATTGATACAGGTATAAGACCACAAAGCACACGATTTGTCCATAATATGTTGTCTACTTGTACCAAATAGTTGTCTTTGATTACAATGATTAGTGCAGTTATGTGTTCTTGCATTTTTTACGTGCTTTATTCACGTTTAAATGTCAGAGCGTCACCCCTGTGGCACAGTGGTCTAAGCACTGGTTTCTGACCATTCGTCCAATATGGGCCAGGATTTGAGTTCCGGATGAGGTTGGGGTGATGGGCTTGTCTTACGTCACTGGCTCTCTCCATAGAACCGGTGACCCGAAGTTAGGGCCGGGCGAATGTCTATTGCCCATACAGTTGTTCGCGATGGTCTCAGATGTAAACCCCGAAATGATGATGAAAAAATAAACTTCAGTATTTAATTAATATGGATGCAGGTTTACAACAAAACAAGGCACATTTATGAAATCTAGACTTCGATGAAGTTGCACTATTGTTCGATCACAAAGTTCCTCACAAATGAGGAGGACCCATAGGCTGTTATGAGCGAATGTTAGATGTATGGTGATCTTTTACCTTTAGAATTCCTGTCGACATTTTTGTATAAGGCGTTTAAGAGGAAGATATGGGACTCTATCATTGTTTGGAAGGACCCCAGAAATGTGCAGAAAATCCTAAGAATCTGTGAAAGGTGACACCCATTTGAAAGTCACAACGACTGCTACGAAGTGCAGCACCTATATTCTAAAACAATAGAATTTCCTTTGTCTGAACTTTTGAACGTTTGCCCCACATTAGTGATACAATGCCAGTTCGCCTTCGGACGATCGATGGACGACGTAGCTTGCGTCTGGCAGCTCACCCGAGTGGTGTGCTGGTCGGGGTGCGGTGTTCGTTGAATTCGGCTGGGCGCACGTACCAACCATACGGCACTTCCGAGGACATCCGGCGTTGCGCCGTTTCGAGATTTTCTGCCAAGTCATACCTGCAACCAAGATGGCGCATGATTACATTTTTGGAAGTGCATCTGGAGAACTATTTTCTGGATTTCTTCGGAGTGTTTGGCATATATAAGTTTCTGGATTTCTTTGGGATTTTTGGCATATATAATTTTGTGGAATTCCTTGGCTTTTCGCTTTATAATCTAAAAAACAACATCTTGTTCTCTGTCTGAACGTTTGAACGTTTGTTCCACTTTGGTGGTTCAGTGGATACTGCCGATTTTAATTGTAGAACGAATCCCTTCCTCACCCAGTATACTTTTTTTATTGTTGTAATGTCCATGTTTGTAAAGTTCATCGTCTCATATTTGGAAAACATCTGTTTCACTTTGACGAAACACCGTTTCGTGTATGTTTGTGACAGTCCATATCAAGGCTAGATTCATCATGATGAACGAACGTTCACGAAAAATATGATTAGAGAAATACTCAAGAAATAAATGATTTAGAAAAATACTGTGCATGTCGTTTATTATGCTGTTATTATTGACGGGCTTTCACCTAGCATGAAAATAAACAATTTTAATTGTCTTCCGTGGTCATTCTCATGTGTAGAAAATCCGAGTTTCAAATATTCCATTAGACTAGGGTTCAATTTCTGTAGAGAACCGAAACGTAGAACCGGCAGCTTTTATCCACATAATAGTTGCATGCGATATAACAGTGAGTCATCACAGAGATCCCTACACCAACCAAGAATCCATGCACGGTAAACCCAAGGACTCTCGGCCCTCACAAAACTTTTCGATGCAACCATTTGCTGATAGGTTTTAGTATTCTATACTTTGGGACTCTCGCGAAGTCCAAATTAATGTAGACTACTTAGAGAAAAAAAAACCAATGGTGATCAACATGTTTTAATTTTTCGTACTGGAAGAGACATCTCCTGCATACATATCGTGAACAGTAGGTACGGCTGTTAGCGGCTGCGATTTTTGGAAGAGAACAACGCACCTAAATTCCAGACCTGGACCACAGGGATGTTTTCTGTTAAGTTTCGTACAATAAAGCTCGGGCATTCGTTGTTTTTCAGGTAAAGGGTTACCTGCAGTATGATGCTGTGTCTGGATAATTCCAGGATCGATAGAACACGTTACGTCCGTATCCAGTCGATCCTTACTTTCTGCTCCTGCAGAGTGAGAGCGAAAATCTCCGCAATGATTCCATGGTATGTCTGCAGAGCAGTCGATATCAGTAAACAAATCCAGTGAATAGTAAGGACTGTATAATCATCCCGGACTTCGCAATCTGTCCAGCATGCTCAAGAGGAATAACAGGAGTAAGGACACTTAACCCTTTTGCTACATGGAACGAATTAACCCCGGATTAGCAAATGAGCTAAATTCAGCTCAGACGAATATATTCGTTGTCTACGATGTGAGCCGAACCCTGCTGACATGAGTCAACCTGCGCATCAAATAGCGTTTTTCCCCCGTAGCTCTGTTATGCAAAGTAGTTGTTTAGGGGACTGATTGACGCTAATCGTTTCTGGCTGATTTCCTGCTAGAAGGGCTATTACAATGGCAACGCAACTAATAAGGGACTGAGAAGATGTTTTAGTCACTTGGTCCTATCCAAAGGCATGATACCCGTGTCAAGAAGACTGACTTTTTTCCACCATGCCTTGGGGTGCGGCAAATAAGTGAGTAAAACGGAGCGTTTACCATCTGTGACAGGTTTGTGGTCGACACCGCTGATATGAGAGAGCGAATTAAATCATTCTGCCATAGATTTCGTAAAATCCTGCGGCTACGTGAGCATTTCTGTTTAGCGAGCGCAGAACATTTTGTGGCTAAGGAACATCGGCCGCTTAAAGGTAAGCGCTGTCTTAGATGAACCATGTGTAGTAGAAGAGTTGCTCAGAGTAAGCATATCGTAAAGCGCTTGCCACGCGTTCTATATAACCACACGATCATATACGTACTATACTGGAAGGCTTTTGTTGGTAACAATCTTGGAAATACACTTATGAGTACCATTTGAGGTATGTGTTCTGAGAACATTTTTTCCGCTCGAAAAATAACCGTAATACTGTAGAATTACACTGTGAACAAAAGTTAATCTAATGTATGCCCTCAAAGCCTCTGCTTTGATAGCAAGCTATGTTGTTATGCAGCTGTTGTGTTGCGTATGACAGTATCATATGCACTTGTTATCTGGTGTCATTTAATGGTACATAGCGCCGTATTAGATACAGTTGCACGAACTGCTTTTTCATGAGAGGTGGATTGTGGCAGAAAATCTGCATTTACCCCATCATCTTCCGTCTCAGATGGCGATTTTTTCCATGATACAAATTTTGAAGATGACAATCCGTTTTTTTTGGTGTAAATATTACAAAGATGGTAAGTCAGATAATATCCGAAGACTTGAAAATGTATTCGTCCTGGAGCGGGAATCGACGCAACCGGCATTTATGTATAGCGAATCTGGACGTTAAGAATCCTGTCCCGAGATTGCCCGGAGGAGCAGATAAATCATGAATGGAATACGGGATTACACCATATAACACAAATTTTGAAGATGGCAATCCGTTTTTTGGTGTAAATATGACAAGGATTGTAAGTCAGATAACATTCGAAAACTTGAAAATAAACTTGAAACCGTATTCCATTCATGATTTATCTGCTCCTCCGGGCTATCACGGGATAGGATTCTTAACCACGAGATTCGTTAAACATGAATGCCGGTTGCTTCGACTAGCGAATCCTGTGATGGTTATATTCTAATTAATCGGAAAGTTGAAACTTGGTCGTTCTGGGTGGTGAAGTGGTTAGCATACCCGGGCGCTATCTGGTAGACGCGGCTTCGATTCCCGCTCCAGGACGAAGAAATTTTAAAGTTTCCGGATGTTATGTGACTTACCATCCGTGTCATATTTACACCAAAAACGGATTGTTGTCTTCAAAATTTGTATTATATGGTGTAAACCCGTATTCCCTTCATATTTCATCATGACTGACGGATGACCTTTTTATCAATTCTCTGAAAATTTCTATATCTGAGTGAAATGGAATACTCTGACTAGATATCGTAGTCTGGCTGATCTGTGGGAGATCACGAACATGGTTTTTTCGCGCTCGATCAGTCAACCAGGAAGTGTTGCGTCATTAAAGTAATAATTCTAGTGATATGCGAAAAACGTGACTCAAACGGGACGTTTCACTTCATGAAGTAGCTTTTCACAAAGTAGCGCAACAAACGTTTTGAGAAAAACAATAGGTCGGCGTTTGCAACGTGCTAAGAAAAGGACAGCGTGTGTTTAATTAAATAACGTTCAGTGAAACAGACGATTCTGTTATTAACAATTATATCTGTTATAAATCAAAATACGATATTCAAATGATAGATGCACCCTGTGTTCGAACATGATTTGGATCGTTTTTTTGCTATTTTCTTGCAGTGAAATTACTGGACACTTTTTGCTAGATAAACACTACAATTGAATCAACATTCGCATATTTAAGAAAGTCCGCTTGTGAGAATTCGTTCATCACCGCTCGCTTGCTGTTCATCCCTTGGTGATGCTATATTCAATAGTAATATATCCCAGGAATATTTTTGTTGTTTGGTGGTTTAACCAATTTTAACGACCATAACGCCGAAAACTCCCGTACGTACAAACGGTCAAAGCCGCAGGAACCTCCTGTCTAGAGTGAGTCAGATTTTCTACATTTACCCGTTCTTCAAATTTTCTCAACATATGAGGGATCAGCAGGAGCTACTCTCAGTCACTATTGTTGGTATTAAACAAAAAAGTGAAACAAGAGACAGTTTCGGGCGTTATGGTATTAGAGTGATACAAGATTTTGGGGCCATGGTCGTTGAAGGGTTAATGACCACCGTTAGCAACTTGATGTGTTGTAAGCAGTCGACCGTACCTAATATAGAGCCATTAGTTCCAGAGAAGAGAAAGAGCCAGTGCCATAAGACAATCACTACACTGCAAAATATTTTCGAAAAATTATGAGCCACTTTCTGTGTTTCCTTCCGTGGAAATGACGAAATTCACGAAAGGTCCTTTCTTATATTGACAGCAAATTTCCGTTTTTACGATGCGTTTAACGGAAAATTCTGAATTTTGAGAAACCTTTCCTCAATTATTTTTGTATATTAACGGAAAAACTCCATTCTTCCGTTTTCCGTGTCTATAGGACGAAAACAATCTAGTCATAGGAGAGATTCGCTGGAATACTTGATGTTTGATTAACTGTTAAATTTCAATCGTCTGGCAAAAGAACTGATTTTGAAGTTCTGTAACTAGTTCCGATATTGGGGATACCATATCGCATGAATTTTAGTTCTTGTGGCTCAGGATATCTCTTCTCCTCCCCAACCCCCCCCCCCCAACCCCCATTTTGTGCGCTACTTATTATATACTGTGTTATCATAAGAGACCGGATATTTAAATTATGGTACAGGCGAGTGTACGTTGTCTACGTATCAGCCTTTGGAGTGCTTCAGAGAAAGGTTATTATAGCTATCAAGGGTAAATTTTATGTTTAGAAATTTTGTGAAATAATACTACACTGAGTGGCCACTTTATTATGACCACCCCCTCAGTACTTCGTTGGGCCACCTTTTGCCTTAAATACTGCGTCGATTCTTCGTGGCATGGACTCCACGAAATGTTGATAAGTGGTTTGTGGAATCTTAGACCATGCTTGATGAATAACACTTTCCAGTAGTGTGAGATTGCAGGGTTGTGGATCCAGCTGTCTGATGGCTCGTTCAACTTCTTCCCACAAATTTTCAATGGAGTTGAGATCTGGAGATTGTGGGGGCCACCTAAGCAAAGTAAACTCACCGGCATGTTCCTGAAACCAATTCTTTACAATACGAGCACTATGGCAGGACGCATTATCTTGTTGAAGGTAGCCATCGCCATTGTGATATAACATGACAGCATGCACTTGGTCCGCAACGATGTTTAGATATGACGTGCCAGTCAGACGTTGATCAAAACGAATTAAAGGGCCCGAAGCATGCCAGGAAAACATTCCCCAAACCATAAGGTGGCCTCCACCAGCTTGAAGGGTTGTAGCAATGCATTTGGGGTCCCTGCTTTCGTCCTGTTTCCGCCAAATTCTCACTCGGCCATCGGCATGGTGCAACTGAAAACGTGATTCATCGGACCCTCCAATTTGTTTCCAATTATCGACTGTCCAATTCTTGTGCTCCTGTGCGAACTGGAGACGTTTTTTCTTGTTAACTGCAGACAGCAGGTGTTCGAAAAGGCCTTCGACTGCCATATCCCATCCGATGCAGTGTACGGCGAACAGTGCGTGCAGAGATCATTTGAGGGAATCCTTGATTAAGATGGTCTGTTATTTGCTGCACTGTTGCCTTTCTGTTGTCTGTTGCCAGTCTGGACACTCTCCTTTCCGCCCGAGCAGTCACTAGTCGATGACGACCACACGTGGCACGTAGAGACCCAGTCTTTTGGCTGACAGTCCAGTCTTTAACCACTTTCACAACAGCTGCTTTGGAACATTCCATGAATGCGACGGTTTTGGTGATACTCGCTTCATGGCTCCGAGCTCCTACAATCATCCCTCGTTGAAAGTCCGTTAAATCGCATTTTTTACCCATCTCGTCACCCAAAAATCACTTCTACTACTGCCGCAAGCACTGAGCTTTCCCTTTTTATACTAGCCTCGCCCTCTGACGGCAACAGCGTGCAGCCATAGCTCATTTTCTTAAAACTGTCAGGTGGTCATAATAAAGTGGCCACTCAGAGTATGAAACAGTACATTTTACCATTTTTTTAAGATAACTCAAAACTATTGTCAGTTATTAAACAAAAATATCACAAGATTTAAAGGCCGCGCCGAGGCGCAGTGGTCTAAGCGCTGGCTTATGATCATTCGTCCGAGAAGGTGTCGGGGTTCGAATCCCGATGAGGCATGGGTGTTGTGTTGTCTTACGGCACTGGCTTTCTCCTTTCCCTGGAGTCAGTAGCCCTAAATTAGAGATGGGCGACTTCTTATAGCCCATTGAGTTGCTCTCAGTGGTCGTTAAAACTCAAATAAAAAAATCCAAATAATTATGTTGCTATGTTCGAAATATTACATTAAAAAATGCTTAATTTGTGATGTCTTCGTACAGAAAATAGTAAAATTATTAGAAACGTATTGAAAGAAATAATAAGCTCCAACAGGAAATAAAATGACTAAATCACTCGCATTAATGAAAAAAAAAAAAGACATTCATTATCGCGAGATTAGATTTACCTTAAACGTGAGTGGATTGCCTAAGTTCTTGTGGCTCAGTGGTTAAGACACGCGGCCTGTCTAGACCTAACCCAATCGACATGCGTTCAATCCTCGTCACCGGCTCGAAAGGTAAATTTATCGTAGCGTCTTCTGTTTTGCGAAATTTCTGTGTAGACGCGGAAAAACTTGAAACGAACTTTTCTGAAATAAACGGAATTACTGACTACGGAAAATCTGTGAAAATACGGAAGTTAAACAACAAAACGGGCACTTTCAAGAACGGAAATTTATTTAAAAGATGCACACATACCGGCGATTTTGCTGCACGCTATTTTCAGAATTTTTCCTTGAATCCACATAACTTTTTTTTTACAGTTTACATCCATGCTTCACCGGGATTCGAAGCCGGACCCATCTCGGACGAATGATCAGACGGCTGTGCCAGCGGTGCGATCCCTAAGAATATCCCGTCCCGTTTTGGGTAGAGCTGAAAACATGCTTTTCAGTGTCTTCTGACTGCAGAGCTAGCATGCATCGCCAATGTCTTTTCCCCTCGATAGGCAGTTTTTCACATTAAAGGGAAAATTGTAATCATTCTCATTTTACATCCCACCTAATGCATATTTTTATCAGGTAATCTGTGTATTTTCATTTTCATTGTTCAAATGCATGTACGCTCTGCTTCATTCCGGGAGGTTTCTATAGAACAACTTTCGTGCCTTTAGTTCAGAGGACGGGGTGCTCTTAGGTGATACCTATGATAAGCTATGAAATGACATCTTTGTGACGGATGTTGAAACATTTGTCGCGTTATAACAGCTCATACCGCGTTACTGTTGCAATCCATTCTAAAATGCAGAATCACGGACGTGACAAGGACGGCAGTGTTCGGCTATATATTAAATAACACAGCATGTGCGATTCTTATAGCAATTAGAGCTGCACGTGATGTAGTTATTGAGAGTTTGAACATTTCCGTATACTGGAACATTAGTTTCTCGATAACTGCTTTACTCTATATCATAACAGGATCACGCGTCTGTAAATCGCACAAATGAATGAAGGAAATAATTTAGGGAGTACATATGTGATTAATATTCAATTTATAAGAATAAATACTCATAGTTAATATTAATTTATATTCTAGCATTGGTTCACAGTTTACGACGTAGGGTAAATAGCAAATAAGAACATCACGGTATTTCGTACGTAAAGACCTGCTAAGCATTGTTCTTCAGCGTTTAAAAGGAACAGCAATTTATTTGCAGATTATGCGCGTTTTGGAGATCGTAACGCAAGTAAAGTATCGCCGCGGATTGTGTCATGACGCTTTCTCTTATCAGTCGGTATCGCAGCGTTACAGCTGCATCTGAAAGAGAAAGAGAGAGAGAGATGGAGAGAAGAGGGTAGCGTGGGGTCCGATTGTGCAGTTATGTGACAGGTCGCAACACATCGAAATCTCACTCCTGTCATTATATCGATCTTCCTTCTCCCGCTAGTGTCGGTGCGACCTCTTGCAAGAACTCCCCGACAACATCAGCGCGACCTTGCGTCCGACAAAAATCACTTTTAGAGAGAAATCGAGCTCTAAAATGTCAGAAATCCTCGTTGTTGCGAATATAAACTTTTGTTAGTTGTGTTTAAGATACCAGCATATGTCAAGACAATGGCTCAGTGGTTGTTTCTTTCGGTTTGATGAGGGTAAAGGAAAAGAAATGAGAGTTTTGTAGACATAGATTCTTGTTAAGACTTAAACTTGAGCTTAATAAGTAAAAAAACACCAATATCCATTTCTAAGAAATTCAATTCATAGATGGTGTACCGCCCTGTCAGATAATAAAGAAGTTACACATAAAAAAAACCATACCAAAACGAAATTAGAAGACTAATCTTTTATTATAGCATAAAATGAAAAACAGCTGTTCCAACAATTTTTCAAAGTTATAAAGAAGACTGCTCATTAAATAAGCATCACATATTTTGCAGGTCAGGAAAATTCACTGTACCCGAACTAACAGAATAATTTTATTGAGCAATCGATTGCAGCACATGAAGCAGTCTTACTACCGTGCCAGCTTATTGAGTAAAGGCATAAAGGCATTTTGTTTTGCTCCTCCTGTAGCTGGCGCTCATGTCCATATGGGGGTTTTCAGCGTTTGAACCTATAATCTATTTAGTTCATAATTGATTAGATTAAAACAAAGTGTTCGAAGCATCATTTCATGTTATGTGCTTTTCCTGCCCATGTTCAGTTCACCCAACTCTTTGACTAACAACTAAATGCGATCTTTTTTAACACGACTGCTCATTGGTAACATCCACATACTGAATTCAGGAATGTTTTCGTCATCTACAAATGATGAATAGACGTTAGAACAGTACGCGTCTTCATTTTTATTCCTGTCCTTCACAATTTCTGTTTTAAATGTAGATTCCTTTCTGCGTAATAAAGGAAAATTTCCAGTTGTGGTTCTTCTTTAAACGTGTATTTAAATACTGCCTAAATATCCGTCGTATTTTCATTCAAAGTAGATTTTTGAGTCTTAAAGCTAGCAAACTTCGCTTTTTTTGCAACGCTGGAACCTAGCCAGACGTGCTGAATATTTTGCTGGCCCACTGCTTCATTTTGTCTCATTTCATTTTCAACAAATCTTGAGTTATGTTGACTCACTGCTTCGCTTTGCCGCATTTGAGATCCACGAGTTGGCAAGTGTATATAGGAAGACAAAATTTTGAAAGATACGCCAGACGAAGATTGGATTTTCACACGTTAAAAAAGAACGAGCAGTTATAGAGGTTTGCAAAACTTTAGAAGACATTGCCCTCGCTTCGCGCATACCGCTAGGAAGAAATAGTAACCAACTTGACCGCATTGGCCTAACTACGTATCGAAAGGCAAGTACACTTGTGATACTTTTAAAGAAAGGGATACATGTACTTGGTGCAGATGCCGCTGTTTGCTGTTTGAAAGTTTTCCAACATTCTTTGTGAGGTGAAACATCATATCACTTGCAGTTCCCACAAGGAGAAAGATTTGGAAAGCATAGGCGTCTAGCATCATGTCCATCTGAAACTCGTTCCTGGATTATTTCCAAACATATCTTATGTCCACTATCTGAGACCCAAACTTATACCTTTTAACAAAGATAGCAAGTGTCTGTATCGCAGTGGCAAGAATCTCTACATTCAGAAGATGCCTAGATTTTGTTTCATTCTGAAATTTGAACACAATAACTGGGAATAGATGGATTTTGTATACTTCTGAAATTATGGCGTCGCCACCCCGGTGGCGCAGTGGTCTAAACGATGGCTTCTGACCGTTCGTCCGAGATAGGTCCGGGTTCGAAACACGGTGGGGCATGGATGTTGTGTTTGTGTTACTGCACAGGTTCTTTTCCTTCCCTGGAACCAGTGGCCATAAATTATGGACGGGCGACTGTTTATAGCCCACTGAGTTGCTCCCGGCGGTCGTTAAGCCCCTAATCAAAAATCTAATTATGGCTTGATGGAATCTACCCGATGTAACACTGCGACTATGCGGTCGATGAGTTGGATATGAAATAGAGAAAACAATGATTTCACGTTGCACACATGAGGGCGTTGCTGTTCCACGCACACAGTTTTGCCAGAGTAAAGCTTCGGGAAGGAAGTGTACACACGTTACGGTATCGTTGTCAAACAGGATCACCCTAAAGAAATGCTTTCCAAGTTAGAAGAACGTGCATCAATTTAGAACAACGGCGCGTGGAAGAAGCGCTATGGTATGTTTTCAACGTCTTCGGGAAGCATGTGGTGGTGAAGCATTACCATATCGAACGGCGGTACGATGGGTAATAGCGTTCCGCCGAAGTCACGATAGAGTGAAAGGCGTGGCAAATTCAGGTTGACCTGGCATCCACGACAATTTAGTGGTGTAGATACAATCATTGATGCATTGTGTCGACGATGGACAGCAAGACAATTAGCCGCAGAGGTAGGAATATGCCACAAAACAGTTTTTTGCGTGTTGAAGGAGGTGCTTGGTTGCCACAAATTGCAGCACGATGGGTGCCCCACCACCTTATGGAATTTCAGAAATTGTACCGCTCTGCCCTTGTCAGTGAGCATTTGGAACATTACACAAGAGAAGATGATGCCTTCCTGGACAGGATCATCGCTCTGGATGAAACGTGGACGAGGTCGTATGAAGCAGATTTGAAATGGCAGTGCAATGAATTGCGGCATCCATAGTCTACGCGGCCAAAAAAAAAAAAAAAAAAAAAAAAAAAAAGGGTTCACCGGAAACCTCAGAGCAATGCTGACACTGGCGTATGATGTCCCACTTGTGCTACTCTTCAATGCAGTTCGGCAGCACCAGACTGTTAACGCTCAGTACTACCAACATTTGCTGCAGCATGATCTTTACCCTGCTCAGCGCCGAAAACGGCCAAATTTCTAAACAAGTGTTCCCATTGTCTTGCATGATAATGCGCGATGTCACACGGATGCTCCTGTAAAATATATGCAGTGGGAGTTTCCCGAATATGCGCCCTATTCCCCGACATGAGCACAGCTGAGTTTGATCTCCTTACAAAATTGGAAGCAGCACTGCGAGGAAAGCGCTTTCATACAAGAGTGGAAATCCTCCTAGCTGTAGGGCGCTCGTGTGCTCACATCAACAAAAACGGCTCCGCTGACGATATCAGGATTTTTCTGATGTGTGGCAGAAGGTTATCAGTAGGGAAGGATATTGTATTGAATGGATGTAAACATATTCTGCTCTGAGAATAAATATTTTGGGACATACAGGTATGTTGTCACTATTTTATATCCAAACCTCGTACATAACTAGGATCCTAACTACGAGACATAGATAATAAGTCCATAGTCCTTTGAGTTTCACAGAGGTAGATACGCTCAGTGCTTGCTGGTTTACAGATAAGACAGTCAGTAGAAAAAATGCTTCCCATTTGTTTGCTCAGAAATTCTAATAACAATGGCTTTTATCTGAATTTATCTTGAAAGCATAGCAAGCATTATGCTATTTTTCCGCATAGTCTCCGTAATTCTCAAAGTTCTGTACTGGTCATGCAAAACTTCTTGCTGAAACGTAGGAGCTCCGCATAAACAGTGTGCTTCTGGCTGTCGTCGTCCGCCAAATTCTGTTTTCAAATTTGTTGCTCTAGACGGCCAAATCCTTTGTAGTCAGAGGATGCCAGTTCCGGGTCATGAGAGTGAGATAAGGAAAAACATGTCATTCCAATATAAGGAAGAATATGTCATTTTATATAGGGAAGAATTTGTCATTCTCTACTTCCTGTTTTCCCAAACTGGTGTGAGTTCTGGCGTAATAGTGAATACGATGGCCATCATTCACGTTCCGGGTAGGCAGAACTCTGCGTATGCGTTTTTGAAATTTCTATGACATTTCCTCATATCACTCGGAATTGATCCTGCTGCTTTTCGCCATGAATTCTACAAAATAAACCCCACCCTTGCCCCAAAAGATAATTGCTTCGACTTTACCCTCAGAAAGCTATCTTTTAAATTTATTTGTGCGCGATGACCCCTGATTGTGACATTCCACAGATTATCTTTTCGTGTCAGAGTTGTTATAGTGGACCCAAATCTCATCAGCTTTCATTATTTGTGACAGAAATGCTCGCCATTCTTCCTTGTATCCCTTGAGAAGTTCCATCCATATGAATTTCCAGGGTAACAATGAATATGACCCATGGTTTTCCGAATCCAACTCTGTTGCACAATTCGCGTATTTTACTGTAATGCTGCCGGTTTTCTCAACTAAGTCCATTAATATGGCTCATGTTGTCAGCCGTCACGGGCTGTACCGCTTCGAGGCTGGTGCCCTATACTGTTTTTTTCCACGCTTGCTGTTCAACAGCATTATGAAAATACATATTTTTAGAAGCATATGAATTTCGATCGGACTCACATCCTCCGCGATAAAAAATTCACTAATCCTCGCTGCTTCATAGGTGTAAGATTTTGAAGGTTGTTTTTCAAAGGTTGCAGGTTTTGTGTTTTGCAAATCCTACAACCTAGAAGACAAGTCCTTAACATTTACTCCCAAATGAAAAATAATCTTCATTAGGATCTGTATAGCAGGAAATGGAGCTGAGGGGAGTAGTAAGTCGACAACTAGAAAGTCGAATAAACCAGTCAGTACGAAATGGACTGGTTTATTAGACTTTCTAGTTGTCGACTAACTACTCACCTTTACGAAATCACAACTTAGTTTGAACACGAAAATAGTTTCTTGCTGGACAACTAAAACAACCCCGTTGACTGAATTGGAAGGTCAACTTAGATCACACTTATTAGGCGTATAGATAATTATCTTGATTATAATCAAGATAATATGCGGTCCTACAGCAAGTAGTATATCGTCTGAATTTCAAGCACCTTTTACACTGGGTGTGGCTTTTTATTTGCCTTTGACGCACTGTCGGCCATTGCTGAAAAGTACAAGGAAGTTAGTAGGATTTGACATACCGGTGAGAAAGAAATATAACGAAGAATTAACGCAATTTATATAGAAACTGAAACTCGAAAACTAAAGTAATGTAGAGCTTAACAAAGGACATCTACTTAACAAAGGACATCTACTACGACTACCATTTTACACTCCCTGTACGCGATGCGGAAGTGACTATTCGCACACTCTTTGACAGTGGTAGGATTAAAGGCTACTAATGTACATTCTGTGACGCAGGAAGCAGTCTCTCGAGCCTTGTTTTAATAGGAATAAAGATGGACGCATTACTTTTCAACCACACTTCATATTGGGTTAAAGAGAAAGTAATGTCCAGTGAATGGGTACCGGAAGTTGAAGCCCCGACCACGGCGCACACTGGCCACTGAGATTGCGCAGGGCACCTGCATGATATTAGAAAGTGGGTGGCTTAAGCAAAGTGGCAGTTAGACGTCAGAAGACGAAGAGTGTAAGCGCCAGCAAACATGGAAATGGATAAGGAGCACATCCGCCATTGCACACTGTATGAGTTTTGTCGCGGTAGCACACCCTCAAGTGCTGTAAGAAAAATTATCGGTGTGTACCCCAGTATCATATCAGATCGTGAGTGCTGCCGTTGGTTCGAACGATTTCGAGAGGGAGGGGCATTTTGAACCGGGAGACCCGCAACAGTGGATATGGACACGCTGAAGACATAGTGGAGACTGATCCACGTGTGAGCACGCGGAAGTTGGTAGAACAGCTTGGGACTACCTACACGAGCATTATTGCTCAACTGCATCAACTTGGGATGGTGCACAAGACGGGAGTTTGGGTACCCCATCAACTCACTTTTGAGCAGAAAGCAAATCGCATGAGTTCATGCGTTTCCGTGCTTGCACCTGACCAAGTTGAACCGTTCTTGGATCACATTGGGAGAGGTGACGAGGAATGGGTCCTGTATGACAATGACAGCTATCGGAAACAGATGTTGGACCCAAGGTTTCATCGGTTCAGCAGTTTTGGTCACATCGCTCACGTCAAAACGATCAACTCTGCTAAACCGTAAGGGCGTCCTCCTACAGCAGGACGTAACGATCAGGGACCTGGGCTTGGAGCAGCTGCCCCATCCACCCTATTCCCTGGACGTTGCTTCAAGCGTCTACCACCTTGCTCGGTCGCTGCAGCTTTACTGGACAAACAGCAGTTCACTGTCCGTCCAATGAATCTTCTTTGAGACCAAACCGTCACAATTCTACTCATTTCTTTGAGCCCAAACCATCACATTTCTACAGGGACGGTATTCAACAGTTTCTCAGACGATGGGAGCAGGCCGTGGCAAACAATGGCGACTGCATTTTGGACAGACTTCTGCTTGTATATACACTATATTGACAAAATTCACCGGACACCCCTTCAAAGGCAAATGAACGGATCCACTACGTTGTTAAGATGTGCGGTACAGCTACAAACGGTTTAAAAACAAGCCCGCAGCTGACCGCAATCATATCGCACTCTGAGCTTGAGTGAAAATGTCGTGGCGGGAGAGAACTGACTTTGAGAAAGGAAAGATTGTTGGGTATTATATTAGTGGGTTGTCCGTAAGAGAAACCGAGAGGCGTTAAAACATACCCGAATCAAATGTTTTGGATGTACCGAATAAGTGGAAGACACATGGCGTGTTTGAAGCAGGAAAACGTACCAGCAAACGAAAGAAATTCAGTGATAGAGGACGTCGAAGCCTCAGTAGAGACGTTATAGCTAATCGATGGAGTACTGCACAAGACCTCTGCGTACAGGCGAGTAAAATTGTTGGAACCTCGGTATATACATGCACCATTCCCAGAGAACTTCATTCCATGGGTTACCGTGATCGTGCGGCTGCTCATAAGCCTTTCATCTCCACTCGGAATGCTACTCGTCGTTTAGAGTGGTGTAAAGAACATTTATCGTGCACCGTAGATCAATGAAGATGGGTCCTATGGACTGATGAATCCAGATACACGATTCATCAGTCTGATGGTCGTGTGTGGGTATGGCGAAAGCCGGAGCAACGCTATTTAAGCCAGTCTACTGTTACTACGGTTAAGCTTGGAGCTGCAGTGTACTCGTGTGGGGGTGTTTTTCGAAGTACGGTCCCGGCCCATTGGTTATCGTGGACAAACCTGTTAACAAGCATGTCTACCTTGATATTCTGGACAATTATGCCCTACCAACTCTGTGGTAATACTGTGGAACTGAGCCTTGTTGGTACCAGGACGATAATGCACCGAGCCATAAAGCAAGGACTGTTACGGCGTGGTTCGACAATAATTTCGTATCGTATGGGGACTGGCCAGCACAGAGTCCTGACCTCAATCCCATAGAACACCTATGGGATGAATTAGAGCGCCGTATAAGAAGTTTGGAACCAAGGCCTACTACTAAGCAACAGTTAGCTGCAGGATTATCTACTGAATGGAAGCACATACCTATCGCTATGTTCCAAAACCTTGTCGAAAGCATGTCTCGAAGGGTCAGTGCATGCATTAAGGACAACGTGGACCGACACCGTACTAATAAATGTCAATAAATGCTATGTTGTGTTTCTCTTCTAGGTGCCCGGTGATTTTTGTCAATATCGCATATGGCAATTAGCACTTTTCTGTAGCCTTGCATTTGCAGACGTTACTTTCTTTCTAACCCAATATTTCCAGGGTTGCTAATAATAACTTCAGCATCGCAACCATTTTAAGGAATTAGTGACTGTAGCTTTCAACTCTGTTTCAAGTATTTTCGTGGTAAATAAAATCAACATATAGCTGTATTAAATGCTTATTTGGTCATTTACTTAATTCGACTAATACGCTGATACACAATATGTTGGATAAAGTGTAACAGTTACGACTCTGAAAGACACAGAGAAAGAGCAACATTGGAGGGAAAAAGCAGCTGGAAAAACAATGATGTGGAAAAACCATGTTTTGGTTTTGGAACTGGCTGTTATGTTTAACTTTATTTCTGTTTCTCATCTCTATTTTGATTGTAGTAGTTACAAAACAAATACTTACATCTACATCTCATAATTATTTAAGTAATGAAAATGGCATGTCTGATAAGACAATGGAGACATGAATGAACTCTAAGGATTCTTTTTTTTACTGTTTTTTCATGAATTCATAAAAGCTTTTAATAATATACTATTCGATATAAAAAAATGTCCGCATCGTCAAGAATGCACGAAATGAGACGAAATTGACCACCACACATCTAGAGCGGTTAGTGGAAAAGAAGTAATGTAGTTTTAGATGAATTCAGTACACGATGAGACAGTAAAATGTGGCCTGAGTCAGTTGATCGTATGACTGCCATACTGGGCTTTACATTCTGCAACACAGCGTGGTATCCAGTTAAAAAGTCTCCGAATAATGTCACAAGGTACAACTGACCATGCGTCGTTAATAGTGTCAACCATGTATCGTCATTGTGAGGGGTTCGTGCATGTGTGTTAAATCGCCTGTTAATAACGTCCCACATATTCTCTACTATGAAGAAATCTAGCAAGGGCAGCACTTGGACACCATGTAGGAAGCGTCTGCTGATGTTTATAGTGTGCGGGCGGGTGATATCTGTTTTGAACCTGGCATTAAGAATACCACGTGATCCGGCAACAAAATGGGCTGTAGAACCTCATCGACGTATCGTCGTGCTGTCATTGCACCCCATAATCGTACCACTGGTGAACTGCTGTTCAAACGTATACTTCCTACCAAACCACGACACCAGGCTGAGGAGTCGTATGATACTCACGGGTGGTAGCAATGCCAGCTCGATGACCATTTCTTCTCCAGGCTCTCAATACCTTACTTCACACTTTGTAGCCACATTCGGGTGACAGTCGTTGGATCGCGATGCGTTTCCGCTGCGACACGACAAAAGGACTAACCAGCGGTAGGTATCCATATGATGAAGTTAGGTGTCCGTGTGATGGCGGTATTTCTGATGGCGCCGCCCAGGCATTTTAATTATTTTCACATGCCTTCGCCACCGAGATCACTTTGATGCCATTGTTTGCATGCTCAGGTGAAGAAGATCAAACTTAGCAATGCCAGCACTTTCCCACTTTATCTCTCTGACCTATCATGTGATTGATTCGCAACTGCGAGCATATGCATAACTCAACGGTCTGCATATACCAAACAATTTGCATGGCCCTCTCCTAAATATTTCTTGGTGTGGCATTTTCTATATTGAGAAATGTATATTTATACACTTCTCAAAGTAGAAAATGGAACTTGCTGACAAGAATGAAGAGGTAGGATTAAATATGAAATTTCAGGAGACAAAACTGATGCTCAGTACATTTTACAAGAAATGAAGGTTTTGAGATTGATGGATAACATACTAGTATATCAAGAAATGATGGTTTTGCGATTGATGAACAACAGATATCAAGCAAAATGTCGCATTGATGAAGAATTTAATCGGCGTATAAATCTTGGCTGGGGAGCGTTAGGAAGAAACAGTACAATTTTTAAGAGCAGTATACCATTATATCTTAAAAGAAAACGATTTAATCTGTGCACACTTTTAGTTCTTACATCTGGAACAGAAACATAGACCTTAACTAAACAAGTTAGTAAAATCACGCAATACATTGATTATGATACGCTTTCCAACATACCAGAAATCATTACTCAAGTTATCGCTCAAGTTATGAGGATAATGGCTGTGGAATAAATCTTGGTCTTGTGCCCTGAACTTTGATCCCATTTCGATGATATTCTACAGAACTGGTTCAATATACCTCCGAAATAACATGATAAAGTTTTGTCACAATGGAAGCCCTTTTACGTAAGTTATGATGCATAAGGGCTATGGTATAGATTCCGCTCCTGTGTCCTAACCTTTGACCCCATTTCGCCCAATTTCAATAGGATTCGTTGACCCCATTTCGCCCATTTAATAGGCAGGCTCCTACAACATACTAACGTTTCATCCAGATCGAATAATTTTTACGTAAGTTATGACGCATAATGGCGATGGAAGTGATTCCGCTCGTATGTCCTGACATTTGACCCCATTTCGCCCATTTTCAATAGGGTTTATCCCCAGGTGGTCCCCTACCATATACTAAAATTTAATCGAAGTCGAACCTTTTTTACGTTGGTTATGACGCATAAGAGCAGTGGAATGGATCCCGCTCGTATGTGCTAACCTTTGACCCCATTTCGTTCACGTTCATGAGGGTTCCTTCTCAGGTGATCCCCTTCCATATACTAAAAGTTCATCGACATCGAACGATTTTTACGCGAGTTATCGTGCGGACAAAAATACGCACACAAAGCGTGACGTAATAAGGCAGATGGGAATCGCGACCATCTGCTCGCAAGAGTGTGACGTCATAAAACTTTGATAGGATCCACACACAACGCGTGACGTAATGAGACAGAGGGCGTGACCACGTGCCAACATATCAAGCGCGAGATTGTGACGTCATAAGATCGTCCCCAGGTGATCCCCTACCACATAATAAATTTTCATCGAAATCGAACCATTTTTACGCACGTTATGACGCATAAAGACAATGGAATGCATCCCGCTCCTATGTGCTGACCTTTTACCCCATTTCACTCACTTTCAGTAGGGGTCATTCCCATGTGGTCCTCTACAATATACTAAAATTTCATCGACATCGAACCATATTTACGTAAGTTGTGACTCATAAGGACAATGGAATGGATCCCGCTCCTATGCCGTGATCTTTGACCCCATTTCGTCCATTTTCAATAGGGTTTGTCCCCAGGTGGTCCCCTACCACATACTAAGATTTCATTGAAATCGAACCATTTTTACGCGAGTTATCCCGATAAGCAGACGGACGGACGGACAAAGCTGGAGAGCATATACCCTTCTTCAACCTACGGTTGGAAAGCGTAAAAAAACACATACAAAGGCTGCAAACAACTGGAAAACGCATTGAAGATGTATGCTTGGTGTAACCAGGAAAGGTATGATGAGGAACTCGTGAATAAGGAAAATGACAAGAGTGGAAGACATCATGGTCAGAGTAAAATTCCTGAAATGACAATGGTTTTGGTAACTGTGGATACCAAAGTGGTTCCCAGTTTATTGCTATAATCCAATTACAAACATAGGGGATATCACTGAATTCTGCAGTACAGAAAATATAAATGAGAAAATACAGCGATATCCACAATGAAACGCAAACTGGAGATCAAACGTAAGGAGCGCAAGGCTACTGCGCAGTGACATCGGTATCAACAGAGTCGGTAAAACTTGGGAATCACCAACGCTAGCGATCAGCTTAGCATGAAATACACTGCCTAACAGAGAAAATACCACACCACGAAGACGTGAATGCAGAGCTATGCAAATTGCAGGGTGGGTGCACACGTACAAATTATGCAAATGATTGCAGTTGCAGGCCAATCGCACGAACAGCGCACGGGATATAAGCGGACAACCAGCCCGTAAAGCCATCAGTCGAGACGTCGTCACGGCCGCGAGAAGGGAGTGGATCTGCTGTAACCGTGTCTGTAGAACGAACAAGGGGTGCCAATGCCGTTAAGACGCCGTCGTATGAGATTTCGTCAAACTGATGAGTTCACGAGAGGTGTCATCGTAGGCCCTCGTACCGCCGGATGGTCCTTGCTTCGCATTGCGGAAAAGAAGCAGCGTGATGCCACAACCGTCGGTCGCATTTGCAGACAGTGGTTCCAGGAAGGATCTGTGTAACTTTGTAGGGGGATCGGAGCACGGAGACGGTCGTCCGAGTGCACCGATCGTCGCATCCGACGTCATGCCGTAGTGTACCCACAGGCCGCAACAGGGGACATTTTGCGGACTCTACGGGGAGGATTGGATGCTCCGATATCGACGCGGACAGTGTCGCGTCGATTGGCTGCGTCTGGTTTTCTGTCCAGATGTCCGTTGCGAAAGCTACCCTTAACAGCGAGCCATCGTCGTCACCGCTTGGCGTGGTGTCGCTTCAGAGCTGCGTGGGATGCTGAATAGAACAGTGTGATGTTCAGCGACGAATTGCGGTTCTGTCTCACCACGGGTGATCGCCCGTGTAATAGCCTGGAGGCGACGTGGCCAACAGGCGGATTCCTCCGCCATTGTGGGACGCAACACGGCCCGGCAAAGTGAAATCGTGGTGTGGGGTGCTATCAGCGCCAACAGCCGCTCACCGCTGGTACGCATTACGGGCACACTGACGGCACGCCGCTATGTTGACGAGACGCTGCGGCCCGTGGCACTACCGTATCTGCAGGGCATCCCAAACGCCGTTTTCAAAGAGGATAACGCCCGGCCTCATATCGCTCGGATCAGCCTGAATATTTTACACGGTGTGCAGATGCTTCCGTGCCCAGCACGATCTCGTGACATCTCTCCCATCAAGCTTCTGTAGGACACGATCGGACGTCGGTTGAGTACCCTTCCACCACCGCAAAATGAAGATGAACAGTGGACTCGGATGAACACCACAGAGTCCATGGTACCGTATGACTCTATTCGGACACTCATTGCCCCGATGCCACGTCGGATTCAACTCTACATCGTCCAAAATGGGGGCCACACTCCTTTTTGATCATCCAGTATATTCGGCAGATGGAGCCTTGTCTGTATGTCACAATTAAATCATTTGTTCAGGTCTTACTTGGCTATCAGTGTGTGCAGTTTGGTATGTTTTCGAGCATTCCTTTATGGTGTGTCATTTTCTCTGCCAAGCAGTGTGTATACAAAGAAAGGGCCTGGCAATAAAATCAGGGAGCCGACAATGTTAGGCAATGACATCAAATAGCACAGAAAGTAAAAAACATGTGCACAGAAATGAGGAAGAGCATAACGGCATATTCTTCGATACGAAGCAACACAAGTACAAAATTACAAGTATATGTGAAAGCACCAACCAAGTGGAGCATAACGGCGGTCAGAGAGTAAAACAAAATACAGTAATACACCAACTACACTATAAGTGCAAAGTTTGCAACTGTACCACTAAAGTAATCTGCGACGGATGAAAATACTGTAACAGCAAGGACATACAATGAGAGCTAAATAAATATACGAGGCACAGTAACAAAATCAAGAAACAACATCGCAGCGTGAGAGGGATAACATAACTGGAATATGCCAGTGCGAGAGTGATAACATAAAGGGAACATCACACAAAAAGCGAGACAGTGGAGGAATAAATGCGAAACTAAAATCATTCAGGCGACCACAAGGTAAAAAACGTCGCCAGAAAGAACTAAAAGTGATCGGTTTTGGTAAGAGAGCTGAAGGTCATCGGTTAGGTATCACAAATTTGTTTCTGAGCGAAATACTTCAAGGACGTGAGACGGCGTGTGTAACGTCGCAGGAAAACCTGGCATCTGGGATATGTGACACACAGAGATCTGAAAAATGACACATAAATCTCAGCTTGCGTCACCGCTTTAAACATTTCAAGATCAGGTAAATGGAGGAATTCTTTAGTACAAGCAATCATACGAGCAGTTTGGAAGAGGTGTAACATTTGCTGTCTGGACAGTGGTACAGGAACTGGAGGTAATATATCAACTGCCTGTATAACTTCATCATCAGAGAGAGGATTGACAGGATCTGAATAGGGATGCATACTGTTCGAAGAGTCATCAGGCGGAGAAATATCTGAACAGGAAACATCGGGGACACTAGATGAAGTCACAGACGGAGCAACATAAATATGTTTTACCTTTTTCGGTTTCAGTCTTTGGAAGTCCCAGTCTGTTTCGAAGACGGAGTAGATGCGAATGAATCCATTTGCCGATGAGGAAGACCACCCGAAACGGGAGACGAGGAAACAAGTTTCGTCGGGGAATCAGTATGTTTCCGATCAGTGTCTATGGACACTGGAGCAACAGCCGAGGCATCAAGACGGTGCGGCAACAAGGGAAGAGTGAAAAAGCTCGTAGCTGGAGATCCGATATGCGAGAGATAAGGAGGAGAGCCAGTCGGCCGGAGTGCCGAAGCAACACTCGACACATCCGAGTCGGAGCACTCCGCCGTACATACATCAGTAGTGGAAGACATCTCTGCTAACCCAGAAGGAGGATGCACGATCATATGTTATGGAAGAAGAGTTAAGGTATCTCTGTCCTTGACTGGAATGTTCTTCAGACGGAGGAAAGGAGACGTCGCGTCAGGCAAAACACTGGAAGTGGGGATGTTAGAAGGACCTATGCGATCGGCAGTGGGATGCGAGCTGGACGGAAGGCCACGTCTGAAACGCTCACAGGATGCAATGGTGTGATCCTGTGTAAGACCGTAGATACATTAGTGGGTGGTGAGAACAATGATCCTGTACGTGCGTCAGCCAATTTCATCAACAGCCTCTGAAAGGCAATCAGCCAAGGCTTGCTCAGTGGGAAGGACGCCCAATAACTGGCGGCGAAGTCCTGTAACGTGTGCAGATCGAGTTCCGCGTGGAGAATTAAAATGTCGACGAACTTTGCAAACAATTTTACAAATAATATTAACAAGGAGAGGACGCGCAATATGAGGCACTTCCTGTGAAGCAGGATAGAACGTCATGTTCACCGGACGCATGGAAACAGGCAAAGGGATGAGAAGATTTGTTCCAAGCGAAAGTCCGTTTGCAACAAAAACGTTTGCGTCCTCTTTGTGCTGGGACTGCACTGAGTTACCCCGAAGGGTACGAGGAATTACGGCAGCAGACGCGGACGACACATGACCGGGGAGGATCTCCACGCAGTGTGGCATAGGAGTATTCGATAAGGCATGAAAGAGCATACCTCTATCAAGGAGATTATGAAACTCACGGCCAATTTGCAAATTTTTGTCAATCCTTGCCTTTACCGTTTGGTAGGTCACCTGAATAATAACAGATGATTGCAAAGAGACCATCAGTTGAGAAGAAGCTGGCGTAGAAAGAGCGCCTCACTGCAATGTAAAGGCAAATTACATCCTCGAAAGAGAAGTGTGTGCTGAGTCGGCTGGCACAAAATGCATTGAGGGAAGAGGAGCAGAGGCAGAAGGCAAAGCAGTAGTCGCAGCAGTACCCAGGGAGGACACCGAGGTAGAGTTAGAAGCAGGAAACTCAGCATAGTCCATTGAGGGCACCTGCGCTGGATCACCAGGAAGCCGTGAAGGCACCTGAGCAGACACATCTGAGAGCACGAGTACATCCACATGCATGGTCGTGAGAAGTGCAGCCAACACGTTTGTAGATGACAAGGATTGACCAGAAGCCGCCATTTTGGCAGCTTTCAAACGTAAACAAACGAGCTAACGATATGAAAACGGAAGATTATGAACAAATATACAGACGATATAAACGTGCACAGTACCTTTAAGCAGGCGGAGCTCGCAACAGGTTAGTATGCGTTATAGTTATAATACACTATACGGCATAAAATGTAATAACGACTTACACAGCGTCAGACAACAGCAAGCAATGGGTTGGACTGCCAATGAACAACCAAAAATTTTAGACTGGATTATAAGGGACAGAAAAAGATTCACAAGAATACCACATGAGAGATGGATGGTTGAAATTCGTAAACATGCCAGATTAACATGGAGGAGAGTGGCTCAAGACACACAGTTGTAGAGAAAACTTGGGGAGACCTTCATCTAGAAGGGGAATGATAATGGTTGATAAAGTTGATGATGATGCTGATGCTGCTGCTGCTGATGATGATAATATTTATAAAGCATGGTTCAATTAGGCAAACGTTGAAACCTAAAAAATTTTAATGCACAACCTGAAGTTTTTGATGCATTTATACATGCTTACTTCTCTTTCTACATTACAGAAAACTAGTTCAACGGTTTAAATAAAAAGCTTGACGTTACCACAATGTATATATGAGGTGTTAGTCAGTTTTTATATATTAGAAATTTTTAAATTAGAAATGAATTCATAAACGTTCATTAAACCTCGTGTCTTTTTATTAACTACTAACAGGACGTGTTTCTTCATTAAGCTGTCGGGAACTATACTCACTGAAAATCTTAGATGGAATACTCATCGGGATGATGGCCGTATAATTTAACAACTGTTTGATCGAAGCCAAAGACCATTGCCAGCCCTCACCAATAAAACTCACGTCAACATGAGAGAGCCTCACACATTACCCAAAGCTCTTCAGTTATTGCCTCGAACGAAATTCGAATTTAAGAATTTAGAAAAGAACTGTCATCTCAGCATATAAGTGTGCCAAAACTACAATTGAAATCACGGCATTCAAAAGCGATTTGAAGGGGAAAAAAACTATTCGAAAGAGGAAACAATTATCTTTCCTTACACAGAAACATAATCCTTTTTACCATAACAGTTTCTGGTCAGGGCAATTTTGGGGCGAGAGTGTGGCTCATATCCTATCACAATCATCGTTACGACAGTTTTCCTAAAGTTTCCGGCTGTTGATGTCCGGAAATGTTCCCGAAAGAGAAACATTTCGCTAACTAAACGAAGCCGTGCCGTCAAATGGTGTGTGCGCGTTCATACGATATTGAAGTGCAAATATCACTGACTGAATGGGCGATCATCTCACTGCATAAATAGAAACCCAATTTAAGTAAATTTCAGTTAATGCATTACAACTAGTTTAAATTCATGTTTAACGGACAAAATGAAAGCGATTCTCTTTAAGAACAATTAATTATATATATAAAAGAGAAAACCATACAATACGTAAACAAATAATAAATAAAAATACGGGCGTATACATAATCATATATACAGATGCAAACTTTTACGTACCTCCCCGGATCTATGCCATATATAAATTTTAAAATTTGAGTGCTTAAATCGAAATTTGTTCAGATCATGGTATTCAATAGTGCGAATCAGGAGAAAAGTAATGTTAATAATAAAAGTAAAATAATGAAAGCAGTAAACTATAATATAGGGTGTTTCGAAAGGTTGTATACAACTTTGCAAGACTATTGAAAGGAGACAGTAATAGATGAAAAGTTAGTCTTACTGTGCAAATGTAGAATAACCCTTGAAGTTTCAACACAGAAAGTCAAATTTTGATATGATTGCCTCCAGTAATTCTGTAGACGCCCCACCTCTACTGAATTTCCTGCCACAAGCGGCATAGCATAATAAGCGTAACGACAACAATGTCGGCAGTAATTCTCGTGCGCAGCTCATCGATATTGGTTTGCAGTGGTGGTACATAGACACGATCTTTAGCAAAGCCCCACAAGAAAAATCTAGCAGTGTAAGGTAGTGAGGATGAGGTGGCCATGCTACAGTCGCACCTTTATCACTTTGCCTACCTGGAAAACGGAATTTTAAATACGACCTTACGTCGTTTGGGGAATGCGGAGGTGTTCCATCTTGCTGGAAGTGAAAGCGTCCGTCGTTGTAATCGTCGTCTCAGTGAGGGATGAGGTACTGTTGCAGCGTGTCAAGATACACAATACCGGACTCAGAGAAAAGAAAGGTCCGTACAATTTCGTCATTATAACGAAATAAATTTCTCCGTCATTTTTGTTCACGCCGGGGCTCGAACCCGGGTCCCCTCATTACGGAATAAGTCTCTCTACCAATTGAGCTACGTGGACGTTCGTTATCGCTGCTATCTGCCTTTGTATCGTGTGCGTCCTGCTGGACAGGCACTTCACATCTCCTCCCCCCACCGAAATAAGGCCGGGGACATGGCCCACGGGTCAGCCGTGACCATGACTCGTTGCAGGCAGCCATCCGCTGTAGAACGCGCACTTGAGAACTCCCAGTCAATCTGGTGTGTGGAATGCAACGTCACACATATTTATTTTTCGAAGCGCTGGAGAAGGGATTCTCTGGTTTTTCCTATCTCGCGGTGTGGAAAGAACATCACAGCATTGCGAGATCTTGAACTGCCGGGTCATCTGAAAAGTTCGGGCGCCATTATAACGAAGTAAATTTCTCCGTAACTTTTGTCCACGCCGGGGCTCGAACCCGGGTCCTCTCATTCCGGAATAAGTCGCTCTACCAATTGAGCTACGCGGATGTTCCTTATCTCTGCTATCTGCCTTTATATCGTGAGCGTCCTGCTGGGCAGGCACGTCACATTATGCTCTTGGCGCAAAGACGTTCACTTTTCGACTGTACGAACATGTTCTATGGTGGCGTGTGGTTGCTCGCTTCCCCGAAATTCTGAAGTTATGGGCGTTGACTTGACCACTTAGGGAAAACTGCACTCCTCACTAAAAATGATCGTCTCCAGAAAATCATCATTTTCTTCTATTCGACAAATAATTTCCTTACAGAAATCTTTGCGTATCTTACCATCGTCTGCTTCTAGCTGGCGCATGATGGTAAATTTGTACGGCTTGAAATGCAGACGATGTCGTAGAACGTGCCACACAGTCACATGCGAAATGTTAGTTTCCTGAGACGCTTGATTTTCAAGGACTTCTAAAGAAATTCCCACGCACTTTTTCGGAAGCACGCAGCCGACCACTTAACATCGGATGACGAATAGAAAAGCCTATTTCAACAAAATTATTGTGCCACGCGTAGATCGTGCACCTACTACACAATACCAGCAACGCTGCACTCAGCCTAAACGGAGGTTCTTCGCCGTATGCGTGCAAAAATTCCTCGGAACTTGTGTCGTAGATTTTATTTCCTTAAACCAAAACATACAACTTGCTCGCTCTGCACCCTGAAAAGCCGCCATTTTGCAAGCGTTTCACGTAGAACGCCCTCTCGTGGCGGAATTCGGTAATGCAGTGACGTGGCAGAAACTTGCTGTGTTCCACTACATTATGCAACTGACCAGTTTCTGTATGTCTTTCGAGTTATTCTGTGTGCCCTGCAAAGTTGTATACCCCCATTTGAAACACTCTGTATTTCAAGAAACAGTTAAGTTGTAGAATACATTGCGGCTCTAAATTAAACAAACGTATTTTGGTACACAAAAAAATGGCGAAGGTCTGAATTTAAAAATAAGCAAACTTCATGTCTTTCGTACAAGAATGGAAAAAGTTGTTACGAATTTCTGACCTAATAAACACATCCTGAAGTAATTTTGTCCTAATATCGCAGACAAAAAGTAGGTAGAGTCTGCGTGCTGCAGTATCGCTAAATACAATACGTAGAGATTCGTTAGTTTTCTCTGTAGAGACTTTGTTTATTCATAAAATGAAATAAATTGAAACGGATCCAAACCCCAGGCAAAATGCTTTCCACCTAACCAGTTGCATTCAAATGGAACCTTAACGCCTTTAACACTTAACGACGTAAAGATAGACATGTTTCCAACTCTGTTATGTACAAATTAATTTCATCCATAAATTCATTTGAATTTATATTCCTTTTTGAAATTTTCTAAATTTTCAATACTTCTAACTTTTACGGAAATGAAATCAGTAAACGGAGGTTCTTAGATTCCAGATTGAAACAATACTTCTATTTTGGGCTTTGCGGGGTCACGACCCGCTTTGCACATGATGGAAAGCTTATTCAATATTAAATATGGGGTGAACTGTTGCAGTGAAGATCTCCCATCAATTATCCCTTCACCCTGGCGAACTTTAACTTCACAGCACGCTCTAGGCGATGTTAAGGGCTCTTCAGATATTTATAACGTTATCGGAACTGGAAACGTCAGTAAATTGTTTGCATAAATGTTTGAGAGTGTATGTTATAAAAATGTAGTACCTGCTCGACTCTTGCCCACGCCTGATGATGTGACCAGAGTGACAGCGACAAATCTCGCGCATGTTTTTAGCCTTTTTATTGTAAATAAGGTCTTTTAATGTATTTTAAGGATAGTTTTTCAATGAGGTTGAGTAACTATTTATTATCGTGCGAAAACAGCTTATGCTTACATCTTTAAAGTGTTCTTCAAAACGGAGAAAACAAAAATAAAAATAATTGGAATTCATTTGGTTTGATTATTACTACACGAATCATGTTAGCAGAAAATTAGAGACGGAAATTAAAGATATTAGATCATGTATATACACTATCTACCAACAAGTAATTGGACACCTGTGATAGCAAAAGAAAACGACCCTCCGGGGCTTACTCTCAACCAGACGTTGCCCCGGAGAGCTGCGACCCACCGGGACATACTCTCAACCAGGCGTTATACGACGGCTAGCGGTATTTTCTTCCACTTGGCTTGGAGAAGACAGGTCAGTTCCGTCACCGATTTTGGACGGTGAGGGCACCCTTTAAGTCGAAGCTACAACTCGTCCCAGAGGTGCTCGATAGGTTTAAGGTCCGGACTCTGCGCAGGCCAGTCCATTCGATTAACCCCATTGTCACCATACCAAGCCATGGTAGACCTCGCAACATGACAGGTGGCATTGTCATCCTGAAAGTAACATAGGTCCAACCCGTAAAACTGCCACATTGTAGGAAGCGCAAGTTAATCCAAAATAGTGCAGTAGGTCTCGGCGTTGAGTCTACCACGAATTGTGACCAAGGATCCCGTGCCATATCAGGAGAAACACCCCCATAGCATAATTCCACGGCCGTCGAACTTCACAGTTGGCACAATATATTCCGGCAGGAAGCGTTCTCCAGGCGGACGCCAAACCCACACTTTACCATCCAAACGGTAGAGGGTGAACTTAAATTCGTCACTCCAGAGAACCGATTTCCACTGTTCAACGGTCCACTGTTGACGTTCTTTTCACCACGTTAACCGAGAAGCGCTATTGGACTTGGTGATCAAAGGTTTGTGGGCGGCAGCACGTCCATGATAACCGAGCAGATGGACTTTCTTACGGATGGTATTTATCTAAAGAACAGTCCCGAATGCCCGTTGAAACTTCTCGCGGATGTGGCCCATCCCTTTGGTGCGGTTCTTCCGAATTTCTCTGGCCAGCACTCGTCGGTCTCTAACTTCCCAGTTTTGTGGGTCTGCCGGGTCGGAGCACATTCCGACAGTCACGTCTCATCTTCCACTTGCCAATCACGTAGGCCACTGTCGATTTTAGGTACTTCAACTCGCTGGATATGTCACGTATGGATCGGCCATTTCTGTGATACCCGCCCATTACACATTTCTCCAAATCAGAGAGCTCCGAACTGCGGGGCATCTTGCATGCGACTGGTTGCGTTGTTGTTTCTCACACGATGTTTAACGGCGGCGGCCATGACATGTATCAGGATCGCAGTTATCGTCGATTGCAGGGGTGTCCAATTACTTGTTGGTAGATAGTGTATATCTCTACCTGTATCTGTATATCTATCTACACATATTAGCCACTGAATTAGAAACTTTCGTTTAATGTGACTATGCTCCGCACGATGTCGTGGTGAGGTTGAAAGAGCACGCGCCCTGTGTGCTCCATCCTCTACTAACAACAATCCATCCATGTTAAGGTCTCTCGTTATGTCAACGGCATTCATGTTGGATGATAGAAGATTTGATTTGATTTATTTGATTTGATTTATCAAATATTCTGCCATACTTTATAATAATACTGTACATGACAAAGTTTAACACAAGCAATACTTCAGCACAGTAAAACTGTGCTAAGTAGCTAACCAGAACAAAATATAATGTCAGTAATGTATCCTTAATATGTCATTACCTTATTACAATACACATACCATCAATTGCAATTAATAAACTTGTACAAATTAAACAAAAATTTATAAAGAAGATAACATGAAATGTAAAAATTAACTTATGTTTCCACAGTTCGCTGCAAATGGATTACATGGAGCCAGGGTAAAATGCTTTAAGGAAAAAGCCTGACGAGCCCTCGATCCCCAAGAAATGCGTGTCAGGCCAAGAACATACGTAGAACACAACTAATAACAATTAGACACAAATTACCATACAAAATACAGGAAAGTGAAGGATACATGATTGCAAACAACTGTAAATAGAAAATTTGATGGCATATAACCAATACAATTACAGTATATAGGAATCTCAACATATGCCAACAGTACCTCTGATAAACAGAGTATAAGAAAAACAATAAATAACTTATGTAGGACAACAAAGGCAACACCAAGAAGGAAGCATCTGATTGGCCTGAAATTCGCAGCATGCGTCGTCCGCGAGAGGACATGCAAACGATTAGCATTGCAGGGCACATGCAAATTATGTGAGCCCGGCACGCCACCGCGAACCACTATTAGAAGAGTGCACAGAAGGCGGGATATAAGTAGTGGAAGTGTGTTGTGCTGCTGGACCTGTGAGTGGGAAATTTCCTGATTCCTCGTCGCAGAATACGGCAGTCATTCCAGCACGTTTCGGAGTTCGTCAGAGGACGAATAGTAGCTTATTAAGACAGCGGTTTATCGTACAGAGACATCGGCGCCCGTGTGGTACCAAATACAGCCACAGTGAAGTGCGTATGGATTCGGTGGGTGCAGGAGGAATGGACGGACCGACGTGAACGATTGCCGCAGCCGCGGCACACCACCAACCGAGACGATCGGCATGTTGTGCTGCGGGTATTGACGGCTCGCACCGCCACATCACGAACGTTAGCTCAGGAATTAGGGTGTGTTGCTTAACAACTGTGTCAGCACGTACCGTTCGACGTCGTCTGCAGGAGCGGTGATATTTGGCACGGCGGCCATTGCTCTGATTGCCATTGACGTTACACCACCGGCGAGTGCGGCGGCAGTGGCACGTTGAACGCCGCTCCTAGACTGCGGAATGGCACGACATAGTCTTCTCCGATGAATCCCGCTTCTGCCTGCAACACCACGATGGTCGGATCCGCGTGTGGCGGCACCGTGGCGAGAGACTGTATGACGCCTGCATTATGCATCGCCATACCGGTCCGTCGCCTGGCAATATGGTTTGGGGCGCAATTGGATATGACACCCGCACCTCTCTTGTACGCATTGCCGGTACACTCAAGAACCACCGCTACATCTCCGACGTTTCGGAGCCTGTAGTCCTCCCTACCTGCAGGACCTGCCAGCGGCCATGTTTCAGCAGGACAATGCGCGCCCGCATGTGGCACCCATCGTGCAACAATTCTTTACGGTCCAAAAGGGGTCACTGCTGCCGTGGCCTGCTTGTTCTTCCGATATGTCGCCCATCGAACACGTCTGATCGCTGATCGGCAACCGAGTGACCCGGCAAGCACCACCGCGGCTACGCCTGATGGACTGTGGCAACGTGTGGAAGCAGCCTGGACCGACATACCCCAAGCTCACATCCAAAATCTCTTTCGTTCGATGCTGAGGCGTGTAGCGGCCGTTATTGCCAACCATGGGAGCCACACGAACTATTGATGTCTGCGTGTTTAGCAAGTCGCGGGCTTGTAAGCTCAATCGTTTCATCTTTGTATCTGTTGTTATGTGTCGAGTAAATCTGGCTTTGCTATCTCGTGTCCTTCTTGGTGTTGCATTTTGGGTGGCCAGCAGTGTATAATATACCGAATTAATGTAATCCAAAAATGCACACCACAAGAGTATCTGTGCAGCACATTAAACAATCCAAGGTGAACAGGACAAAGCAAAAACGTTAATCCTAAATCACACCATAATTCCTCAGATGCAGGAGTGCTGTTACGGGGTATTACAGCAGGTACTGCATTCTGCCGATGGTAGAGAATCTAACTGGCGTCAGCAGCATAAGACCAGGGATCTCCTGTGGATATCATCAGATATCCAAGCCGATTAGGGAGGTTGTTTTTAATGGGGCTTTTTTTTGGAATGAACTGGATGGAACCTCTGGATCAACGTATGGACGCCGGCTGCTACCAGGAATTGATTGTGGAACATATAAACTCTATAATGTGTTACCTACACTTAGAGAGAGATGGGTTATTCCAGAACGAAAATGACGAATGTCATCGTGACTGCCTCAGGCAGGAATGGCTCCCAGATTTGACTTATCTTAACCCAAGTGAAGATCTGTACGATGTTTTTGGAATGGTAGGTGAGGCCATTATGCACACCACCTTGCTCCATACCAGAATTGTGGAACTCAATATAAACAACAATCACAGGACAGGTGGCGGCCGTTCTCTAGACGAAACGAGTGCCCAAGAAGTATTAGGTACATACAGGGGGTGGAGAACGAATCCAAACGTCCGTGCTGTTCTTGCCAACTAAATACACTTAAACAACTGATTGCTGTCTAGACATTGTACCAAACAATGGAGATAATTGCAGATTAAAATATGAACTTTTATTTACAACTTAAAACCATATATACATGCGAGATCTTTCAGACCCATTATGGGTCTATCATCAGGCACCACAGAGGGGTGGTTCCGGGATTATAAAGTCGGGAAAAAACAACCCACAATGCCTTGGCATGGAGGCGCCGCTCAAGCCCGCGCATGCGCACTTGTTAAATATACAAGCATGGAAATATTACAGAGATACAATAAACACGATTATGGATTACGATGCTATGTACAATGGTGTAAAAAAATGTCTCCATGATGAGGGTAATGTGGTTGGCATGTCGTCATTACAACATTGGTTAGCAAATAGAGTTATATACATGCTTTCAGTGAATAATAAGCCAGTCTTAGTTGCAGGTGTTGCTAAGATCTTGGTGTTGTTCCAGTCCTGGATGTGTTGGCCTTGTTTAACTAGTCGGGATAAGGCAGTGGTACCTGATCCAGTCCGGACATTGTACATGTGTTCAGAATGGTGCATCTGTGTTCAAGTCAGCAAGATTTTGTGGTGTATCACGAGCGACGGTATCCAGGGTGTATCACGAGCGACGGTGTCGGCATACAGCAAGAAGGAAGAACTGCATCCATCTAATAGGATGAACTGTCGAGGTAAGAGGAAGCTGTCTGACACAGACGTCCAGGTGCTAACACGGATGATAGCCAAAATACATAAAATCGCAACTGCCCAACTCACCGCAGTGTTGAATACGCACCGCGACTCACCTTTTCCCATCAAAACTGTTCGTCGGAAGCTTCACCAGGACACGGTCGTGATGCTGTCGCCAAATCCTGGATCCCCAGTTTGAATTCCGAACGTCGTTTGCAATTGTGCCAGCAGCGCAAATCATGGAGGTTGGAAAACGTGAAATATGTATTGTTCTCAACGAATCGTCCTTCAGTGTCTTTCCTACAACCGATAGAGTTTACGTGTGGAGATATCTCCGGAAGACTTACCACCCGGACTGTTTTTTGCCCACAGTAAAGCACGGAAGTGGATTGGTGATGGCCAATATCGTGGCAGTGTGTCGGCCCGCTGATTGTTCTTGAGGAACACATCGCTGACAAGGAGTATCCGACAATTCTGGAGGATCACGTGCACCCAATGGTTCAAACATTGTAACCTGACGGTAGTGCCGTGTATCAGGATGATATCGCACCGATACACAGAGCCAAACCGGTGGAAGATTAATTTACTGAGCGTTAAAGTGAGGTTGAACATCTGTCATGGCCTGTACAGTCCCCCAACTTGAACATTACTGAGTCACTCTAGGGTGTTCTGGAGGAGAGAGTCAGGAAATGTTTTCCTCCACCAGCATCACGTCGTGAACTAGCGACTTTTCTGGAATAGGAATGGATTCAAATCCCTCTGGCCAATGTACAGGACTTGTATCGGTCCTTCCCACGACGAACTGCAGCTGTACTGGCTTCCAAAGGAGGCCCTACACTGTACTAATAAGTTGTTGTGTCCTAAACCCATGTGTTTCAGTTTCGTTGGCCACTCCCTGTAAGTTGTCGCAATTCAGTGAGCACTCAGTACATAATATGTTAGGTTGTATGCAAGTAATAATACAATAAAACGGGGTTACTTCGAGTAAGTAGTCCCACAACAAAATCCAATGCCTTGCTTTCGAGACATCGTGATATGTCCAAAAGCAAGAGCAGCGTTAAGGACTTCCGCGCAGTTTTTCTCGACAATATTTGGAGATAACAAGTGAAAGATCCCACTCCCAGTGGCTATAGCTTTGGTATATCACGAAACTAGCTTATAATACTACACTAAGCAACGCTGTGAAGTGGTTTTAGGCAACAGTAAATGTTTTAATTTTTTATTTTTTGATGGAAGGATCAAATAAACCACCGTGAGCAACTCAATGGGATATAAGCAGTCGCCCGTCCCTAATTTAGGGTCACTGGTTCCAGGAAAGGGAGAGATCCAGCGCCGTAAATCAAACACAACAGCCATACCTCATCGTAATTCGAACACGGACCCCTTTCTGGAGAATGATCAGAGGCCATCACTTAGACAACTGCGCCACAGAGGCGGTGTTTCAAAATTTCGAAATGCTTTCTAAAAACAACATTATCACCACGTTTTCGAATGTCTGGATACTTTAAAACCAAGTTCCTGGGTAATGTTTATATCTCAAGCAAATTTAAATGAACTTAAAACGAAGATACATTCTTGTGTTGGTATACAACATTAAAAATATATTATTCGGGTATTTTGTGTTTTGCTATTTTAAACTGTTTTCAAAGAAATTCTAAAGTGATGAACTTGGAAAAAATGGTTTGACTTGAGAGAAGTAAAGAACTAGAAACTGTATATCCACGAGCTTTGTTGAATTGAATCCTTTAGGCATTCTCAAAGATCCCGTTCTAAGATAAAAACACAGAGCAGAGCTTCTTTCAGAATTTCATCGAAGAACATACGTCACAACCCTAGTAACAAGAATGTTCTGGCAGCCCGCGTGTAACCTACAGCTCTGTTCGAAGATAGAAAACGCCTTTGTGTTTGAGCTATTTGAAACTCAAAGAAATCGGATCTCTTGTTGGAGGTACGTTAAGAATCATTTTAAACATAGTGGAATAGGAATAAAGAGAGAAAAAAAAGCCTATCAAGAAAACGGAAAAGGAATGCGCGTAAACTGCGAGATATATTTTCGGAATGTTATTTGTAAGAAGATGTTTGCCTTCCTTTTTATATATAACTATTATATACTAAAAATCAGCAACTGCATCATATTATGTCTATCAAACTAGCAGTTTATTAATGGTAAACTGAAAAACTAATGGAAACGTCTGTGGTTGCACGAAGAACAATGAATTCCCTGTGTTAACCAAAAAAGAGTACCCTCTCAGAACAAATCTATTACATTCACATCTTTTAACATAATTTCACGACCCCTCCAGATGTTTTGGGCAATAAGAAAAGATATTATATTCTACCGGCTTTATTTCGAAACAGAAATTCTTAGGATGTTTTTCCATCTGTCACTTCAAATATATGTTTTGCTTTGGCATAATCCACTCTTTCTCTTTGTATTTTTTATTGGATGTTTAACGACCACCATGAGCAACTCATTCGGTTATAAGCAGTAGCCAATCCCTAATTTAGGGTCACTGGTTCCAGGGAAGGGAGAGAGCCAGTGCGGTAAAACAAACACAACATCCATGCCTCACCGGGATTCGAACACGGACCCATCGCGGACGAATGATCAGACGCATCCCTTAGACCACTGCGCTACTGTGGCGGGGCGGCTCTCTTTGCTGCAAATTACATAGTTAGTTCATGTGAGAGGAGTAAAACGCAGTACAGCCTGCTTGTAAGGATCCCGTATTTAGCGAGATCTCAGATTTAACGCGCAAAAGATTTTTTGTTTAATATGTTAATTTAAAACTGGTTAACTCGTTTTTAACGAAGAAATTTTAATGATATTTCCGGACTAACGAGTGAGAGAAAAGCTAAGATGATCACTTTTAACGAGCAAAGTATAAGGATTTAATTGGAATTCCTTATTAATCGAGGCAGTAAAAATCTGCTTTGCACTGTTCTGGATTGGGGAAACAGAAATAGTGGCAAACAGGGCAAAATTGCAAATGCCCAAAAAGCGAGTTGTGCGAGGGCCTCTATCCGCCACCTACTCCAAAGACTGGGAAAATCGCGTCAACAGAGTTGATAAAAGACGAACAACATCGAGGCAAAAACATGAAACAAAAAAGGGTGAGGATTACGCATATATATCTGGAGAACCATTGCAGCAAGGAATAGGGAAGTAATGGAAACGATATTACTCTTAAGGTGAAACAGGAGATAAGAATTCATGTCCCCCGTTAATGTAGATTACGTTGTCGCTACGTTTGCCGTCTTTTCTGTGGACGATATTGTATTATCAGTTGAGCTGTCAGAAACTGCTGAAGCCAGTAAAGAAAGCGAAGAGAAAACACTCGACCACCATACACGCAGAGTCCACTAATTTTGCGGAAAATCTCCAAAGTTTCTTCGAAGCAACAGACTACGGGGATGTCGAGGAATTTAATGCACTAAGTGTTGTTCGGCGAAAATTAAAGGAACATAAATAAAAAAACAATACAAACAACATTGAATTCTTCTTTTGAAATGTTTCCGCATGATGCCTGCTTCTGGATTTGCTGATGTTATGTATCCATGTGAGTGCGTATTTTATTTTAACGTGTGCTATCGTAGTTAATTAAATATTTCAAGTATATCCAATTGTTATAGATGTGTAATATAAAGTTATATAACTGTTTTCACGTATGCATATGTTTACACACTGAGGATTTTTATCCCAGAACAAATTTAGCAAGGAAATCAATCGGTCCCGAGCTCCTCATCCAGCCATGTGCGACGATTTAGTTGCCATTTCTGAAGTTTCTCATAGTTTTTGCGTGCTAGGTTTGCATTTTCTCATGTTTAAAGGTTCCCTGATCCTGTTCATCCCCGGAAATTGTACAGTAAGTGAATTTTTTTATTTAAAAGACTATTTTTCTCGTGGACGAACTGTTGTCTTGCAAGTTGAAGTCCGTCATCCATTACGGCGGCTGCTGACGCTGTTCTGAGCGAAGCCGCGCTAGCAGCGGATTGCTCGTGTCCTGTTCTCGTCAGATCCCGGCTTCGATGCCATTCTGACGTTCTTTGTACCACTTCTGCTGCTGAACTGATGGAAACCCCCTTTTCACCTGTTCCTGCGACGTCGAGTACTGATGACGACCCTGTGTCGTCACCGTCGCCTACTTTGAGTTTTGTCGCTACGATCACGAGTGCTTGTGCTTCGCTGCCTTCTCCCCTTGACCGTGGCTCTAAGTGCCTAGTCTTCCGCAATTAACTCAGATGTAATATTACATGCCTGAATAAAAGACCGTATGTTAACTTCATCGCATAAGCTATGAACACCTATACCCTATCACGCAGTTCTTGTATAGCGGCCTCTGTGGTGATTTCATCGACGTATTCGTCCTGCTGATCGACCAAGCCAAGCAAGCAGATTTTATCTGACCTCTGTTTAATATTACGTTGTTTTTCAGAATGTTACAGGTATGTCCATGCGTGTGGAATATCGATAGGTGAATTACTGTTACAACACTTCCCTTTATATATTTCAATAATTAGAGCCTATGAAGTGAGAATTTGTTTATAAGATCGAAGTGATGTTAGAATTTTGACATTTTTCCAATCGGGTACAGGCATTGTTTTCGATGCAGTATTGAATAAGTGCTGTTTTTGGGCCTTTTCTTTCCCAAGTGTATACAAGTTCTTTTAATCGAGTAAGGCGTCTCTTAGTACTACCTATGCACATACTGTAGAATCTTTTTGATTGGGGTTCGTTATTATCGGGATAAAATATACGCCCAGTTTATCGAACATTGGCTTGTTGTCATTGCAGGTCAATAAGGAACCATTATCAGTGATAGTTTCAGCTAAAAATATTTGATGTTCTGCACATTCTCTTTTTAACAAATTAGTAATAGGTGGTAAAAAAGTAATTGATAATTAAGCTTTATATTCACTTTTTTTATGCAAAATTTGAACGTTATTTTTGATATTGCCATAAATGGAAGTAATCAATCTATCACTATAACCAAATGCTATTGCAGTATTCTTGATCCACTGCAATTCGGCCTGGTGTGATTGTAAGGAAGAAGAATGTGCAATTGCGCTTTTGATATAGTAAGAACAAGAAAGATGGCACCGAATTTTCGGGTGTAATAAGCATGTCTTTTGAATCCGTTTTGACGCAAATTAAATTTATCAAAGCTATTCAAAGGCAATGGAACCGGTATGGAAAAAAATAGTATCTGACGGAAGAAAGAAGTTTTTCAATCGGGTCTTTAATCCCTTAGATATTGGTGTAAACGGAATCGTGAGATTACGAACTCTTAGAAAAAGGGTTATCGACAAAAATAAGATGTGACTTTACGTCCCCTGGTGGGAAAACCATGCATTATTTTAGGAAGGAAGTATTCTCAAAAGGTTTATCCATATGAGCGGTATCGGTCCAAGAAAAAAATTAGTCGAGTTTTCAGGAGCCCAGATTTTGCTACAAATACATCACAAGCGGAAATTAAGATTTACGCCACGTGGTGGCCATACCATTTTTTTACAAAAATTGGAAATTATGTGCAAAAGATTTCCCATCAGGAGCTGTATCCGGTGCAGAAAGAGTTTTTCGAATCGGAGATTTAGAAGCAGAGATATAGGGCGAAACGCAATTTACCTTTACGGCCCCTAGCCGAAAATCTACGAATAACTTGAAAATTTTCAAGTTACCAGAAAAACATGTCACACAGAAAAAACTATCCGGCAAAGAAGGAATTTTTCAATTCGGACTCCTAGAAGTAGAGATATTGAGAAAAATAAGATATACATATACGCCCCCTGGCGGAGAAACTGGGATATTTTAGGAAGAAAATATTCCAAAAAGGTTTATCGATGTGATTGGCATCAGTCTACGAAAGAAGTTTTTCAATCGATAGTTTAGAAGCTCAGATTTTATGGCAAATACATCAGAATCAAAAATTAACACTTGCGCCCCCAGGTGGCCAAAGTATTCTTTACCAAAAATTCGAAATTATATGCAAAAGATTTTCCATTAGAAGATGTATCCGCTGAAAAAAAGATTTTTCAAATCGGAGTTTTAGGAAAAGAGTTTTCGGAAAAAATGTAATTTACTTTTACGACACCTAGCGGAAAATCTATGCGTAATTTGAAAAGGAAACTATATCTAAAACACGCTTCGACATAAATGGAATCGAAAGATAAAGCAATTTTTTCAATCGGATGTTTATAAGCAAATATGTGGATTAAAACGTAATTTTGAATTCGACATCACCTGCATTTACGCCCCTAGCGGCAAAAGTGTACATCGTAAAACAAAACGAAATGAAGGATCATCGTTCGCATATTTCAAGTTTCTGAATGCAAAAAGAGTTTTTCAAATCGGACTAATAGTTGCAGAGATACCGAGGGTACAGACGGACGGACGGACGGACGGACAAACCGATAACAGAAGCACGATCTTTTTTACAAAAGACGTGCTAAAAAGCAGCTGTTTTGTACTTCCAGGGATGCCACGAATCGTATGGGATCAATGCTGGGACATAAGTTGGCTTTCTAAAAACACTATTCAATGGAATCTTCGTACCGGAACAAATTCAAATTCAAAAAAATTAGTTTGTTAACAATTTCTCTCTAGAATGTTGCCAGAAGAGAAAAACGTCATCTACGTAGCGTATAGGTAAAAACAGGTGAGTCCAGGTAGGGTTGTTGGAAGATTGTTTTTTTCAATATGCAATATGACTGTGACTTCCTGTGCCTCCCTTAAGTTTGTCTTCCTGTTTTGATTTTTTCCCTGCATCACTAGAATCTTCTGCTATGTGTCTTGTTCCCGAATCACTTGAGTCAGCCGTTAAGTGTTTTTTTTTTGTTTTTTTTTTTGTGACTCCTTGTTCAGATTGCTGCTATGTTCCTTTCTTCATGACTGTTGCTTACTCCTGTTTCTAACCATGTGTCACTGAGCGTACTGCTCCTGCACTGTTACCCGTGTAGTGAGTTATATTGATCATGTGACTTTACCGCACCTACTTGTGACTTCATTGCATATATCACATACTCATCCTTGTTTCCAGGGCGAGTTTTCCCCTTTCCTTTCTATAATAATAAAGCGATTGTGACCTCCTCGTTAGAATAGCGTTCTACCGTGTCCATTTGTTTCCAAAGAAATAGTTCAGTGCTCTGAACTGTGATGGTTTGTATATATTTTATTCCTAACTATCTTAACTACCCTGAGATCATGCAAATAACACTTTGCAATACCCTACAATTCAGGAAGCCAAATGATTTGCGAATTTTCAGGCAATGCTAAAATGCCAAGGAAAGGCTTAATTGATACGATGGTAAATCAAAAGGTGATGGAAATTTGTAAATTTAACTGATATCGTAAGCAACCGCAGCCGACCAGCAGTAACGTTGTTTTACACTGATGTTTTTTGAAAATGTAACACCAAGAATGATATGAGGTATTATAGTGAAATTTATACGGTACTTTACTTATGATACAAGACGTAAATGATCGGAAATACACACCTGTAAGTGATGCGGAAAACACAAAGCTCAATACCTTGTGTACCCTCCACGAGAAGCGATAACAGCTCGTGCACGGCGTGACATCTGCTGGAAGAGGTTCTTGATGTCGCCCTGCGGAAGGTCATTCCATGGTGCCTTTATTCCCACCGATAATTCATATTGGGTAACTGGTGGAGAAACCGAACGGTTCAGACATAGAGCGACGACCATATCCTACCGTTGTTCAATGGGCGACAAATCAGGCAAACGCCCTGGCGACGGAAGACGTGAGAAATGGCTGGCATCCGTCTAAAATACTCAGCCCCACATGGGGTCGGACATTGTTTTGTTGAAATGTGGCACCGTGGACGGTCTGCAGATATGGAAGCACTTCAGCCTCCACAACGTCCGCGATGTAACGCTGGCTTGACTTGATTTCTGCAATGCATACGAGGCGGGGATGTGAATGGCACCCTACAGCACCCCAACACCAAAAAGCTTGGTGGCAGGCCCGTAGGATGCTGCATAATGCATGTCGCCAGCAGCCGTTCACCCCGGTGTGGCCGTACAAGTAACGTCCATCATGAGTCATTAGGTTGAATCGCGACTGCTCGGAAAACATTATGCGCTGCCATTCATCGCGTCGGTGCCTGCGTTCTTGGTCTCATTGCAGCTGTTGACGTCTAGGGTTCTCGTCTGTTGTAGCGAGGTATCTTCCGTTACTGCCATTATCTTACTCTCACAATTCCCACTAATCGACTATGACAACCCGTCCTCTGCGCCCAGGTTACACACGTCCTGCGGAAAAACAACGACGGCGTGGATGGCACCAATTCGTTTAATACGCGCTGTGGTTATAATATTTTTCACCTCCTCACGTGACCTAACTATCCTGCGGGTTTCAGTCCGAGCGCACACGTTTTTCCTGGTTCTGCGTTTTAAGCAAACAACAATGTACATACAATGGCAGTTAGACAAAGTGAAAAATTCACAGCGCAATAATACATATCAATCTGTTTCCGGGATGAATATGCAAACATAGAAGCTTGTATTTCCGATTGCAGCGCTGTTGAACAGCACACTGTCATAAGGTATCTTTGCGTAGAAAGGATGAAGTCCCCTGAAATATACAAAATAATAGAAACACAGTATGGTAATAAGCGTGAGCGTCAACGATAGATTTAAATCTGACCGAATAAGACCTACGAAGCTCGGTCAGGTCGCCTGTCAACGTTCGATAATTCAAGATCATGTCGATGGGTGTGAATTTTTTCATTCAAGAAAACCGAAAAATTACTGTGTATGTTATGTTGTAGCTGATATGTTAGACATACCATATTGAGTGAAATGTACGTCCCATTTGCAGCTAAAATATTTAATGATGCAAGAAAGTCATAGACGCTCACTTCTACAAAGTACCACCATTGTTTTATGTAGTCTTTTGCCAACGGTCTGCCAGAGCCACAATCCAACGGTGGTATCACATGGTAGGTTTCGAGGACAAAAACTCTGTGATGCCAGATTACACATCCACCAATGAAGCAAACTGCCGTTCTGTAGGAATCTTGCCATGGAGCGAAACATGTAGTATTTGAATGGGGATGTATGGAGGATATGACAAGCTCCGGATTGTATGGAGGGTAGGATTGGATCTCAGCCCCTTCTGATTTCTGTAGTTTTCAGCGTACTACTCTGGAAGTGGGACTTGGGGCACTATTCATTTGCAGCAAAGCCCGTTTCCTATCGATGAGCGCTGGGTAGTGTTCTACCTAGAAGGTTTCTAAGTGTACATGAAGTGTTTCGGCAGAGAGGTTACCATCCAATGCCTGGTCATATGGGAAGAGCACTGGACCAAGTTCTACCAAATGTACAACCATGGCTTTCCCTTGAAACGCCCTTTTTGCACCACTGGCTGCCCTTGCCCATTGGATCCATGTGGTAGGATAACATAAGAATATCCAGCTTTCATCATTTGTGGCGATATCACGTTTAAAAAACCTGTCATCCTGTGGATGTGACAGCAATTTGTGACAGAGAGTGCCATGTTGTTCCGTCTGCTGGGGTGTCATTTCACGAGGAATCATTCGTGGTGACAGGAGGAGAAACTAAGATGGTACAGGTGACGAATGACGGCGGACTAGGAAGACCCATCTCAGCTGCCAATTGTCGTGTACTGGTACTGAGTTTTGCTGTCACAGCTTCAACCAGGGTGTCAGTGATGTTGATCGCTGGACGTCTGGTCCTCTGCTTATCTTCGAGACTGGTGTCCCCACTATTGAAGAGATCAAGTTCTACTTAGTGCCTTAATTAGATATGTGGCCGTGGGGCCAGAGATCTAAAGGTGGCCTGAGATTGTGGCCTCCCCGTGATCGAGGGGATTGAGGAGATCTCCTCTAAGGCGGGCTACGGCACGGCTTAGAGGCCTGCCACTTTCTCGTAGCTTACGACCCAAAATCCCGACTACGGTAATCCCTGGCAAAAGAACCTCTGGAAGCAACCCCCGGTGATTCGGGGTATGGTGTAAAGCAAGGATTCCCATGGCCTGGCATGTGTAATTTAGGGTGCTTCAAAAAAAACGTTTTTTTTCCAAACCGTGCTCCCTGGCCATTTTCCCATTTCTATAGCGTATATGAGATCTCACAAAAATGTGAATGGAGTCGGAGCATTTTAAGCCTTGCCGCCAGTATGTCACTAATTTACCAAAATGTTCGCACTCCGTGAATGGCTTTGATAGGTTGAAAAGAAACAAAAATGCAAATTAGTCAATTATAATTGTTTAAATAATTGAATAATCGATACAACACACATCAAACTAAAGCTTCTTAAATCTTTTTCAGAGTCTTCTTTTTAAAATCTGGGATATTCCGACAGTGATTTTCAACCACCTGAAGAAGAAACTGGCGTTGTTCTTCATCATTTGAGATGCTTTTGGCAAAATCTTGGATCAGCTTTACTGATCGTTCTGCCAGATCATTAACGACTTTAACGTGACGTACGAACTCTTCGGCTTCTAAATAATCAGGATCTAAACTCCACTGACTTGGTGGCTTATTCAACCAATGAGAATTCAAACCAAGCGCTCGGAAAATGAACAACGACTTCGGCCCGATTAGGGACACCAACCTAGTAGATGAGTAGAGTGTTGGAAAAACAGGAATTCCTCTTTCCAATAGATGACCGATGTTACTTTGCGAAGTTCGCAAGAAATTTGAAGCTATTCAGCTTGGGACAACTATTTGTAAATAATGAGAATGGAGCTATCGCTTCAGTCAAATACCAAAAATGTCTTTCCAAAGCCGTGATAGCAGCAGCAGTAACGTCTGGATCAACGTCGTGGTAACCATTCTGATCATAGCACAGTTGAAGATCGTTAACTGGAGCATCTACCCCAATTGGAGCTGACAACCATGCTTTTACATAAAAGAGCGCATTGAAGAGACATATGCGTTTCAGCAATTTCATTTTGTTGGCATCATACTTCAGCTGATGTCCAAATGCATACATCTTTGCTTAATAGTGGACAGTAGACATCCAGCGAGCATAATGAAAGGCTCCTGGCCTTAACCAATGTATTCCTCTCGGTGGAGATTCTCCCAAGAGAATGAGCATCAATTCAGCACATTCTCTATAATCGTCCCGAGGAGGTTGTTTTTGGAATCAGGATTGGTAAGTTTCTCATTCAGAAATGCAGTAACATCACTACGACGTGTCTGTAGTTTTCGGTTACGAATGTTTAGGATCTTAAAATGTGTCTTGTGATTAGGGATTGCGCTCCAATTATTCTTGAATTTCTTAAATTCGGGGTATGTGGACTATTTGTGTCTCCAAACAAATTATGCCACACAGCATACAGAATAATATGGGATGTCGACATGCGAAGTAAAATAATTTTGTATCCAACAAGTCCTCAATCTTTACGCAGGCACATTCATCCATTCAGAATTGGATTCTGTAGTATCAAAGCTGAGTCCAATTACGTTTGGTGTAAGATTCCACTTTAATGTAAGTCCATAAGTGGTGTTAGCGTGGGTTAAACCAGTCCCATCTGGAATTGTAGGTACTCCAAGAGGTTTGCCAGACGCATACTCTGGCATACCAGATATAAGAACACCAAGTATTTCATGATCTCCTGGAACTATTTTTCCATCCCAATGAAGAACACCATATTTTGTAGGAACAAAAATATTCTTAATATCATGAGTTGCTTCAAGTCGAACATTCTTTCTCGCTGATCTAGTGCTTGTCAAAGATTTTGTAATCTGCTCTAAATCACCACCTCTTTCAGATACAACAGCAGCCATGAAAGCTGTACTTTTACCTGCAGACAGTTTCAAACTATCAGCCATTTGGGATACCCTGGCACTTTTATACGGATTTTATGGCAACTGCAGGGTAACAGATCTTTCTTTTTACGCGTCGAACTTGAAATGGACGGAACTTCAAAATCGTAATCATCGCCATCGTCATCTCCAACATTCGTATTAGCATCAGCACTGGCTGGTAATTAATTCAGTTTTCTTCGATCCTGGAATTTCAGCAACGTGGATTTCTTTTCTATCATCAAATGCTGAATCATCTGTATCAATGGTCACAGCCTGTTCTTGCTTGCTCTGTTCTTCAGCCTTTTTTCTGGACACTTCCAACTTATTCCGATAGAAGTTGTTATCAACTTTCTTAGCATAAATTCTATCTGCTGTGCCTAGTGAGACTTTTCTATCATCTACCGAAGTCTGAAGAAATTTCACATATTCATCCTTATGCTTCTGTGGACAAAACATGTCGGACTGAATAATATTCAGGGCATTTTGATGTGTAATGAAGATATACTTAGTCAAATCTTCAACAAAGGACTTTTCCTTCTCCTCGTTTGACTTTTTCCCTTTGCGTTTTTGGACAACTCGGTAACGGCTGTACATATCTAGGATTTTGGCATTTATCCTTGCGTTGCGTTACAATCCCTGCCTTGGTCCACTGTTTTTGAACATCCAGAATAAATCTTTCAGCTATTGCACTATTAAAGTTTATGAACTTTTCCAGCTTCATTGCCTATCTTTCAGGTAGAAAAAATATCTCAGAACATCTCCTTGGATTGCTATTCGGGAGGGAGGTAATTCTTCTATTACTTTCCCTAGGAACCACACTTCAGTCACTGAACGCAGCTGAGAACTAAGAGTTTCTTCTAAATTTGCCATTGTTGTATATATTCTGATAGTTAGCAGTTAGCACTTGGACGAATTAGAGTCTGCAAATGAAAATGCAATTGAAATAGTTGAATTAATTTTATGATATTGGTATGATTGAAAGTTGTGCATATATTACATCATAAAATATATCAGTAATTTAGTGTATGTCACTAATTGTGGTACATTAGTGACATACTGGCGGCAAGGCTTACAATACTTCGATCCCATTCAAATTTTTGTGAGATCTCATAATACTATAGAAATGGGAAAATGGCCAGGGAGCACGGTTTTGAAAACGAAAGTTTTTTTTGGAGCACCCTAAATTGTGTATGGTAAACCGACAAAAAGGTGCAGCTGCGTAAATTTTTGAAAATAATAATCTTTATACTTTCCTGAAGCAAAACCATATCTTCGAGGTTGTTGGTTCCTTTCATTGTCTCCTAAATTGAGGAGTTCGTTTCAGAGACGACGAAAATAGCATCCAACGGGATGGTGAAATATCTCCGGAGACGCTTGTGGCAGTTAAAGTTTTCTTATCGTGTTAGGGAATTGGAATTGCTTCGTCAAATTGTCCACTGACCGACGCAACAAATAAGAATTATGAATTCCACCAACTGGTATATACAGGAGACTTTGTCGATTTCGTAGCGCCTAAGTATGAAGCACTGTCTACGTTCACAATTTATTGTACCATACACGGGCTCATAACTAATTACGTGCATTGTGCATTTTAAGTATCTCTGCCCCAAAATTTGTTTTATCTCAGAGAGAGGATTTTCAGAAGAACGCTGAGAAAGTTTTAATGCTTCAATTTCATTTTTTGAATGGAATTTTAACGACCACCGTGAGCAACTAAATGGAGTATAAGATGTCGCCCATCCTAATTTACGGCGGTTGGCTTCAGGAAAAAGGAAGAACCAGTGCCATAAGAAAAACACAACATCTATGCCTCAACCGGGGCTCGAACCCGAACCTATCTCGGATGAGCCAGATATTAGACCACCGCGGCACCGGCATATAAATTTAAATTTAAAAAATCATCTCTCATAAGCTTGTATTTATGAATGTTGATGATCTGAAAATTAATTTGGATATTTTGACTACCTTGAATATTCTTAGGGGTGAGATTTCTGACTCTAAAAGAGACTAACGTATTGTTACGGATTAATACATTCAAACCCAGTCGCTGCTATCTGTTGTCTGTTGTTTTTCCAGCTTTCTGGAGACAAAAAGGAAGTTGACTAAAATAATGCCTAATCCACGTGGCTCACTGTCTTCTCTGCTCCAGAACTTGCCTTCTTTGTATTTTGTTTAATTAAGAATTGTTTATTTGCAAAAGAAATATCTACTTTTCTGTTTAATTCTTCAAAAGTGTCGTCTACTGATTTGCAGTGTCCAGCCATATAATCTTCGTCACTTGGAGTTCAAAGATTGTAAAAATGTTTCACTATTTTCTCACAAAAGAAAAGTGTTTGTTCTAACTGGAATATCTTGACTGAACATACTACCATTCGATGTAGAAAAAATGTTTTAAATACTTTTCCTAGCAGTACAGATATCATAACAAATACACACTTCCGCCTCTCCGTGGGAAAACTACAAGAAGGAAATAAGTACATGGAAAATCTATGCAAAAAGTTTATATGTATGTATACTACATATAAAAAAAAACTTTTAATAATTTTTAAATTGACTGCATCGGAAAGAATACAAGACATTCTTTATACCCAGAAAGAAAACTGTGCATTAGAGAATAGAGAAAACGCTCTATGGAAGACTTTGTATTATTAACATTTATTCGGGACAACAGTTCTTTGCTTAAAACGTACCCAGAAACATATATATTATACGAAGTACAGATAATCATTTATGACACTTAGCAGGTAAATTGTACACATGGAAATGGCATAAGAGTATTAAAAATACTAATGACGCTAAATCCAGCTAAATAGTAAAATACATTTCCAATGAATTTTCAAGATAAACATCTATCTGAGATAATAGAAATTTAGAATTCCACCTAGAATATTTATTCGTAAAGAAAAGGTAAAGTGGGTAGAAAATTAGTCTTGCCAGCTTTTTCTAAGTCCCGAAATTTTAAAATACCAATTCTATGTAATTATAGAGATATAATGCCGACAGACAGCAAGAATGTTGAATTGACGAACACAAAATATAAAACATTACGCGCTCATAGATATTTGAAAATAGGTCAAAAGTTAGTAATATATTTTCTCTCTTAGGGAGTTCCCTTAAGGATTTATCCACCATACACAGTGGGGAATTAAGTAATGGCCGTCACGGTGGCGCAGTGGTATAAGCGCAGGCTTATGATCATTCGTCCAACATGGGTCCGGGTTCGAATCCCGTGAAGCATGGATGTTGTGTTTGTCTTACTGTGCTGGCTCTCTCCCTTCCCTGGAACCAGTGATCCTAAATTAGGGACGGGTGATTGCTTATAGCCCATTGGGTTGCTCACGGTGGTGGTTAAACCGTCAATCTAAAAAAAAATAAATAAATAATGAGACTGATTTTTCTTCAAAAATCCCGGTAAAACACGCGGGTGTGGAAGGCATGGTTTTTTTCTAAGCCATTTATCAACTGTGTGGTGAAAACAGCGTTTGCGTGAGAATTGCGTAGCAGGGAGGGTCGCAAGTATTGGAAAGTTTTTGATCAAATGGCTGTAGTGAGAAAAAGTTACCCATCCTATAGCTAAAGATAATATAAAAAAGTTTAAATGGGACAATATTTTTCGTCTCGCATGACGATTGAAATCATAGAAATTTCCGAAATTTGCGGAATTTTTTCTAAGTACCAGATAAATTACAATCAAACCCAGCAAAAACAGTCTTGCTGGGCCAGCACTGGGCCACTTCTGGCTACCAGCACTGCCAGCGGTGACCCAGCACTATGTTGCCGCCGCCCAACCGTTAATAAAATGTCCGGGCGGCCACGATATGGGCCATTAGTTCGGGCCAGCAGCGGGCCAACAGTGGCACCCCCATCAGTTGCCATATGCCAGAACAGGACAATTAGTTTTTCCTCACAGGCAGTAGCAGCCACAAGTGGCCATTTAGCGGCCCTGCAAGCACGTACCATAAATGATGGCTAACCTAATGTGGTCCGCTAGTTTCCCGGCAGTGGCAGCCGGCAACCACGTGACGTAACTGAATGCTTGCCGAATCTTGTCCGCCAATGTCCTAGTAGTAGCCATAAAAAAATAAAACAAAGGACAACCGCAGTTTCCCAAAATCACAAATACTTATTTTTTTGGCCTTACGAAACTTCTGCATTACAGCACTGCCCTCGGAAATTTTTCAACAGGTCCTGAGAAACGTCCGTTTGGTTTTGGGTGAAAACGAACCGAGGGCTGTCTGCGTGGGAAGCTGGCGCTCTACCAACGGGACTGATTTGCCACGTCCGAGTACTTGCTTGAAGCCGAGCCTCTTTCTTGCGGAATGCGTAACGAATGGTTCTTTTTTTAATTTTACAATATTGAGAGGTATTTTTCATAAATGTCAGTTTCATATAATTCAAAAATTTATTTCTTCAACGTAACGATTGTTTTTTTTTTTTTTTTACCTTAAGGGAACTTCACTTGTTTTCAACGAGTGTACCAACTTAAAGGCGCTTTCCAAAGTTTCGTGCTGTCCTTGTCGTCTTGAAAGGCGATTGTTGAATTCATATATTTACCCGTGCATGTCACAATCTATTACAGTTTTAACGTTGTATCTTTCCTTTCCGCTGTCTGAAGTTACATCTGTTTTAAAGATAAAAGTTATTTAATTTACCTTCTCGTTATTTTTAGAAGTGAATTCCTCCAGTCTAGTGTATTCAGCCCGTGGATGAGTGCTTTATATCCACATAGGGGTTTTTCTTTTTGAAATAATTGATAAATTTTGTACGCGTGTAATTCTTTTTTTTTCCAACACAACGTTTTTTTAATGTTTTCCAGGACTTTTGTTTCAAGTGGTTCAGTGTATATGTTAAAACGAAAGATTACACAAAAATTATTTCTTGTTATTCATGGGAATGGAGTGGGTGTATATTATGGCTGTAATCTAGAATTCCATGGCTTAATCTGAGATCTTCGTCGACGTGGCATTTCATTATAGGAAATTAATTCGCCTCTCCACATATGTTTTTTTTTCTTTACATCTACTAAAATAGCACAATGGCGATGGCGTCGGCTTCAACTACTGATATCACCAGAGACACAGCACGTGCTTCTTCTGGGCATGCGCATTCCCGTTGCTTCCACCTGGTGCTGGGTTTGCATCGGTTGCCAGCTACGGGCCACTAGTGGCACTTGCTTGGAGGCCTGCAATTCACGGCGATGCTGCAGGGCCCTCGACGGCTGCCAACTGATGACACTGCCACCAACGACCGCTACCGAGCCGTGAGCTGCAGATTTCAGCCAGCAGTGACCCATCACTGCCAGCTGGTGGACAGCAGTTTCCCAACACTTGTGTTTTTGCTGAGAATCGTTATAGTGCGGAAAACTTGCCTCCATTATAGTGAAATTTAAAGTAAAAAAAGCTTTTTTTTTCAATTCAGACAATATATCCTGTCATCGCATGCCGATCAAAGTTATAAAATTTCCACAAATTTAGACATTTGTAAAGATTCGTTCGAAGTACCAAATCCTCCACGCGGCTTCTACTCTTCGACCTTGGCAAACAAATCCATATGCGGCTGAGACATTTGTCGACCTTGACAAATCCCCCATTCTTTCGGGCAGTCAGAGCTAGCATCAACCAGCGAGGAGCAGAATTTTAGTCCAGTAGCTCTACTTAAATTAGTACTGATCTTTACCTTGTGATATCGCAGTTTAAATGTGTGTTTTAAAGTTATGGAAGCAGTATAACAACATACAACTAGACAAAAATTTATTTGACCTTCATTTGGTCCCCCAATAGGTCTTGGGTGTAAATTGCCTAAGCATGACAATGTAATACGGTGCCTGTTTTGAAGAGAAATATAAGTCGGCATCGGAATGTAACAATAAGAACGCTAATTTTTCATCTGTTGTATTCCAGTGGCAAAGTAAAATCTGTATTTCATACAGTATGTATCCCTACAGTATCTGAGTACAGAGTAGTGCAGCTTTAAAGCACTGTCATGAGAAATATTACAAACAGCAGAAGTGTTATAATCGGAGCATAACCAAACTTTCAAAACAAGCTTGGCAGTTTTAAAAAAGAATCAAATACACTTTTTGATGTTTCTGAATCAAAGTGTTCTAAGACGCTGGATTGCGTTCGTAACATAAAACGTGACTCTCGTATTTGCCCAATGTGAATCACATGCACCAGCGAAAAATCGATAAAAATGTCTCTCCGATTGAACTGAAGTTCCTATATCTTCAAAGGCGGCATGGTAAAGGAAAGATTGGACCAGTAGATAAGCAGGAAAAGTAAAAAATAAAAAGAGGAAACAAAGAAAAGGACGTAAACTCCAATATATGTAAATCGCTGCCACTTCTAATTTTGAGTTTCCATCTAGTGGACAGACTAAGCATCAAGCAAGTTTGGGTTTCTCGGGACCGAGACGGGTACATCAGTGCAACTTTGCTACCAATATCAATCATGTCTGTATTCTCACATTAGGCTGCATTCAAAGTAATTCCAGAAAAAAGAAAAGGAAAAAAAGAAGTAAAATTGAAACTGAAAAATTGTGTAAATTTGTAGAATTTCTGTAATTTTAACTGGCATGCGCGAACGGAAAATATTGTCTTAATTCGATTTTTTTTACATTATATTAAGCTACACTATAGGCACCTTTTCCGCACTGTAGCGATTCGATTGCAATGTACTTGGCACTTAGAAAAAAATCAATAAATTTGCGTAAATTTGGGAAATTTCTATAATTTTGATCGTCATGCGCGAACTGAAAAGATTGTCTGATTTAAATTTTTTTCACATCATCTTTAGCTATACCACGGGGCAATTTTTTCGCACCTTTGCAATTCGATCAAAAACATTTCGGTATTTTCTACCCAACCTATTGCGCAGGTGATTTTTTAAACTGCGCATGACGTCATTCTGGGGAAGATAATTGTGTCATGGAGAGAAAGCAAATATCCGGTTCTGTTTAGAAATCAGTAAAACTGCATCTGAGACAGTTGAATTGTTGCATGATGTGTATGGGGCTAATTGCCGAACTCATTCACAAATATTCCGATGGTATGTACGTTTCAAGGATGGGAGGGAAGATTCGGAAAATGACGAAAGGCTGGGACGCCCAATTTCAGTGCGCTCGTCTGAACTCATTGAGAAAGTTCGCGAAAGGATAAAGAGTGATCGTTTTGTGACCTTGAGGATGCAGGAATGTGAGCTCGGTTTTAATAAGGTGACAGTTCGTCAAACTCTAGTGCAGGTCTTGGGGGTGGGGGTGAGAGTTTGTGCTCGTGTGTTTCGCAGGCTTTGTCAGACGACCAGAAACATTCACGAGTGGAGTACGCCAAATACATCCTGTAGCCTTCAAAAACAATGCGAAAATTTCTCCAAAGCATTGTGACAATTGACGAGACATGGTGCTTTCGTTATGATCCTGAAACGAAGCGACAGAGGGCTCAGACCCTTCGTTCCGCCAGAGTGCTCAGTCGCCTAAAGTAAAGAAGATCAGGTTAAAGAAAGCCAAATCAAGACAATGCTTGTGTGATTTTATGACAACAGGGGAATCCTGCATTACGAGTTCATTCTTGAAGATTCAACTGTCACTGGCAATACATCCATTTTGGAGCGATTGTGGAAGAGGATTGTTCATGTCAGGCCTGGGTACAAAATCCGGCAATGATTCCTTCTTCACAATAACGCATCCGCACGTAGAGCAGTGACTGTACAGAAATTTCTGGCAGGAAAACAAGTGTGTAAACTAAACTAACCACCTTATTCTCCAGATTTCTCACTGTGTGACTACTTTCTATTCCATAAATTTAAGCTGCTTGTAAAAGGAACAGTTTTTCAAGATATTGAAGACATACAAAGGACTGTGGCATCAGCTCTCCACTCCATACCAAAGCATGGCATCAGAAAGTCCTTCCTTTCGTTGGCTGATCATGTAAGTCCTTGCATTAAGGCAGGATGGATTTACTTCGAATAAAATCTATTCACGTAATTCTTCCTGTTTTTCCATATTGTCAGTCTCATTACTTAATTGCCGCAATGTGTAGTCTACTTTTAGTGTTACGCAGTGTGTCTGGCTCTTTAAACAGCAGCAAACCAGTGCATACATAGAGAATAAAATTACGAAATAAAACTTCAGTAGCACTTTAGTGGAAGGGGGATTTACCACAACACTGAAATCTTTAAGTTCATACTTTTATAAACTTGTAGTACAAGTTTTGTGTTATAACTGCCTAATAAAAGTTTCCTTTTTGTAATAGGAAGGAAAAGCTGTCTGTTTAATTCTGATTTGGGAAAAGATAACATCAAGATCATTTAAAATAAATACTTTTTTTCCTTATCTACAACGTTAAAATCACAGCGGGCAAACAAAAGAATCGTTCCAACAAATGTACCTGGGGAATTTTCAACAAATGTTGGTAACGAGAGAGTAGTCGTTGAATACGGAAGTAAAGAAATCCTATGTCGAGCAGGATTCCGCAGTAACTATTAGGTTAGCGGTCTTCCTCTTTGGAACCAAGTCTCGCAGTTCCTGTGGCTCAGAGATGATGCACGTTCGAGTCAATGGGATGCCCTGTGCTCAGGATCGATCGACGTCCATTAGAAAAGTGCGTCTTCTTTTCGAATTAGATGTAAGTAGTTCAATCCTATAGTCTCTTCCGAAATGCCTTTTAATACTGACTACAATTGCGCTTATTTTTAGCAGTTTACCTTGCGAACAACGGTGTGTTTCCTTACGTCTTTTATTTTTAAATAAAAGATAAGAGAGCTATAACATATCTTGTGAATTCCACTCTTTCTTCTTGGTAAAGCCTGTTATTTTAAATTAAGAAGTTAAACAATTGTAATGTAAGAGCAAAACGGATACAGATTTAGTTTTTTAAAATCTTCTTCCGAAAAAATTAAATTGAGTATTTGTAAAAATCTTCGCATGGGTATATACTCCAGAATCTCGGTTAAGAGTTTCTCGTTATATTTGTTTTCAGTTTCATACGCAATTTGGCATTAGTCCTAATATTTTACTGTATTTTCTAACCCTTTTTCAATTCGCTTATATGTAATTCATGTACAGGATTTTACAATTATACGTTAAAATTTGAATATCATATTATCAAAAATACGCGATTCTTTGATTCTTTTGCACGTTACCCGGTGTGTTACGATTTTGAGAGACTTGAGAGTGCGTTGTGTTGTTCCTTCTTGATGCAGCCAAAATTAAATTTCGATGCCATCAGAGAAGGTTATGTTCTTTACTTTCGGTTTGGTTGAAAAATTGGGTTCGCATTTCGTGACTCGCACACATATGCTCTATTTAAAAATTGATAAATTTCTGGGAAGTAACTTTATGGGTTCACCATTTCGTGGCGTAATAGGATGGAATCCTAAATGTGTCCTCTACGTTCAACATTCTGGTTTCAAATGGGTGCACTCAGGATCAGTAGAAAAAATTCTGTTAATTCACGAGTCCCATTAACTTTGAGAAACTTGTCTTGAGAGACAGCCATTTTTCTGCTTCTAAAATATCGGTTTCGAAATGTTTGAATCGGACTGCAGACGTTATGATAAGCAGTGTGCTAATTATCGCGCACCCCTTAGTTATACGATTTCACCAATGCCGACAAAAATGTTCGGGGATTGTTACTTCTATCCTATTACACATTCTTTTGAGTTGAAAGTTGTACTCATTTCAAAGGACAATTCCATTTTATTATTATTGTTTTTCGTTTTACATACTAATATATTTTCATCTCTACATGAACTAGAAGCACGTATCGTTTGTGTGTCGGAACATGTTTGGCTTAAAATTATTTGTGATTTGAACCACTGTGACGTGCCTGCACCGCAGACCCCATACGAGATAAAGGCAGATAGCAGTGAGAGCACATGTCCGTGTAGCTTAGTTGGGAGAGCGACTTACTCCGGAGTGCGGGGACCCTGTTTGAATGCCAGGCGCGAACAAACGTGTACGTTATATTGGCGCCCAAACTTCCAGGATGACCCGGCTGTTAAGTTTCTCGCAATGATGTGACGTTCTTTTTACACGACGAGACAAAAGAAATGAGAATCCCTTCTTCAGTGCTTCGAAAAAATAAAACAGTGTGATGTTACTTTCCACACACTAAATTGTCTGGGATTTCTCAAATGCCCGTTCTTCGTGGTATGAGTGCTTACAGCGATACATGGTGCCGGCTAACCCGGGGGCCAAGCCCCCGGCCCTTCTCCAGGAAGGGGAGAGGTGTGACGTACCTGCATTGCAGGATTCACATGAGATAAAGGCAGTATAATGAATAAAATTCTCCGGCTGGACGTGTAGTGCAGGAAAGCTTACGTTAAGTCACGTTAGGGTTATTGAAAGGTTACTTGACGTAGCTAAAGTGTGCTTAATCTTCAAAGTGCTAGAGTTTGTTTAGGTAAGACACGCACGTGCAATAAATTCCAAGAATATGGAATTTATTTTTACTCAGCGTTCCTCAATATCTTGAATATCAGTAATATAACTTCGGTTTTAGTACATTAGTACCTTGAAGGCTCCTTATTAGAGCGGTAAACACAATATACCCTGAACTTAACGAAAACACTCAATGAAATAGACTTAACGGCCAAACAGCGGTCTGACAATAAAATGAACTAAGAAAACGTACTCACTTTTAACCTTTTATTGGGGAGCTCCTGGTATTACTCAAATACACACTCCAAAATAACACAACTACTGATAGCCCGAACTTTCGTACTATCGTAATATCGTAGAAACGTAGGTAAATCGCATATCAATAATCAGGAAGAACCTATCACATATAAAACGAAATCCCTTTGGTATACTTGAGCGCGCCTATATATACTGCATACCACCACGTCATGACTTACACTCGTTGCCACATATAATTAAGCGGGAGAAACAACATCTCGTTAAGTGAGAAGATAATTTGCATAGGAAAATAAAATAACAAGAGATAGTAAAATCAAAAAGAAACTGAATCTAGAGTATACGTTAAAGCAGATAGCAGTGAGAGCACCTGTCCGCGTAGCTGAGTTGGGAGAGCGACTTACTCCGTAGTGAGGGAGCACGTGTTCAATGCCCGGCGCGGACAAACTTGTACGTTAATACCCCTTTGGTCTTGAATGCATTATGTGGCTCTATCTCTTCCTATACGTAAGCTACACAACTGTGTGATCTAATCGCTTTGCTGTGGAAAACTCTCCTGCGTTCTCCATTTTGCTGCATGTAGCTCGCTGGCACGGAGCAACTGAACTTAAGCCCTGTTCTGACAATCGGCTCGACATTCCGTCATTGGGATAATATTCTGTCTTCTGAAGATATACAGCGAAGAGCCTAAAATATGACCAGCACGTCGTCATGACAACTGAAGCAACTACAAATAAACGCGGCGCATGTGAAGGATATCAAACCATGTAAATAACTTTTAATACTGAGCTCTGTTAATCAGTGCTATTCTTGTTCTTCAGATGGGAAAGGCAGTGGACCTAAGCGAGTTATTTTTTTTTTTTTTGATTGGAGGTTTAACGACCACCGTGAGCAACTTAATGGGCTATAAGCAGTCGCCCGTCCCTAATTTAGGGTCACTGGTTCCAGGGAAGGGAGAGAGCCAGTGCCGTAAGACAAACACAACATCCATGAATCACCGGGATTCGAACCCAGACCCCGTTCAGACGAATGATCAGAGGCCATCGCTTAGACCACTGCGCCACCGGGGCGGCTCCTAAGCGAGTTAGACATAGGCCAAATTATAATGGTCAGATAACTGTGTCAGAGCATTTACGAGACGGCAAGGCTAGTGGCGTGCTCACTGTCAGCCGTGGTTAGTACCTTCAAAAAGTGGTACGAGGAGGAATAAATCACAAACCTCCGGCAACATGTGGGCCGTCCACTACTCATCGATGCTAGAGGTGAGCTAAGGCTATCCCGTTTGGCACGAACCAACGGAAGGGACATTGTGGCGTAACTCGCCTGTAATTTAAAAGCTGGTAACGTGAGTAATGTGTCACTCGCCTGTTGAATATAGGGCTACAACGAACCCTGTTGACAATAAAGCTGCGTAGCCTCAGGACGCTCCGAGTGTCCAAGCTAACTTCGGTTCACCATCGAAAGTTGCTACAATGAGCACACAAGCATCATAACTATCGTTGATGGTTTTCTCATGAAAAAAGAAGGGATCGTAAACCTTATGTTTGCTAAGTGCACAAAACACATTAACCTTTGTGGCTATCACGAACGTGTTTCAGAAATATACGTGGATGTTCTGCGCCCCAAATCCTGCAGTTTTTAGTATTAACCTTATCACTGACATGAATTTTCGAATCATCCCTGACCAGCAATGTCCCGTCTTCCTCTGTCCGATGCAACCTTTCCGTACATAATTCCTAACGTGTCAATCAATCTGCCCTACTAATTTCTTGAACCATAGTAAATATGTATGTTTTTAAGTGCAATCATTTTCGTAACCCTATCCAAACCGTCTTTTGTGAAATATACTCTTCACGAAACGCACGTCGTGGCGCTGATTTCGTGCGACTGCAAATGCAGCTCTTCCTCATTTGTTCCACGACAACCGCAGAAGCACGCGAGCGACCAGGGGATTTATCAAAGCAAACAGGGCAGTCCGCCTCAACAAAATTCTTAATCCAAGAGTAAATTGTTGGTTCAGTGGAAGAAACCCTACGATATGTGTGCTAAAATTCCGTTGGCCAGTTTTTGCGATTTCGTTTCTTTAAAAAAAACACACTGCGGGGCACGCTCCGTACCTATTAAAGCAGCCATTTTGAAATGCACGCCGCTAGCGGTAGCGGTTACGGAATTTGGATATATATATATCATAATCATTGTCAACCATTATCAATCGACTGCTGGATGAAAGTCTCCCCAAGTTTTTTTCAACAATTGTCTGTCTTGAGCCTGTCTCCTACATGTCACCCCGGCATGCTTTTGAATTTCATCCATTCATCTCCCATGGGGTCTTCTTCTGGGTCTTTTTCCGTCCCTTGGAATCCAGTCAAAAATTTCAATTGTCCATCGGGTTCTTTTGGCAACATGTCCAGCCCATTGCTCGTTCTTGAGAGATGTTGTGTTGATGGCTCCTACATTTTATGCATTCTAGTGGTATATACCTCGTCCCTTACTCATCTGTTGCGTGGCTCGCCTGTTTTAAGGTACTGTGTATGTTTCGAGCTACTTTTCTGGCGATATCGTCCTTCTATTTGTTCATATTCCTCGGTTTTCATATCGTTAACTCGTTTGTTTACGTTTGGAAGCTGCCAACATGGCGGCTTCCGGTCTTTTTTTTTTTTTTTTTTTTTGATTGGAGGTTTAACGACCACCGTGAGCAACTCAATGGGCTATAAGCAGTCGCCCGTCCCTAATTTAGGGTCACTGGTTCCAGGGAAGGGAGAGAGCCAGTGCCGTAAGACAAACACAACATCCATGCCTGACCGGGATTCGAACCCGGACCCCTTACGGACGAATGATCAGAGGCCAACGCCTTAGACCACTGCGCCACCGGGGCGGCGGGCTTCCGGTCTCTCCTTATCATCTCAGGACATGGCGGATGCACGTCACGTCGCACTTCTGGCGTCCATGAAAGTTAACTTACTTTCGTCCTTAGATGTGTCTGCTCAGGTGCCTTCCCAGCTTCCTAGTACCCCTACTCCGGTGCCTTCACTGGACTTGGCTGTGCCTTCTTCTACAGCTTCTGCCTCTGCCTCGGTGCGTTCCCTGGATACTACTGAGACTACTGCCTTGCCTTCTGCCTGTGCTTCTCTTTGCTCACTACCTTCTGCCTGTGCTTCTCTTTCCTCACTGCCTTCTGCCTGTGTTTCTCTTTCCTTACTTCCTTCTGCATGTGCTTCGCTTTCTTCACTGCCTTCTGTGCCTGCCGGCTCAGCACAGACTTCTCTTCCGAAGATGTCATTTACCTCTACAGTGCAGCGAGGCGCTACGTCTACGTCAGCTTTTTCTCAACCTTAAAGTCTTTTGCAATCAACACATATTATTCAGGTATCCAACCACAAGGTGAAGGCAACGATTGATGACAATTCGCAGGTTGGCCGTGAGTTCCATAACCTCCTGGTTAGAAGGTTGCTCTTTCATGCCGTACCAAATACTCCCTTGCTACGCTACATAGAGGCCCTCTTTGGTCATGTGTTGTCTGCGTCTATTGCCGGAATGTCTCGTAGCCAGCGGGGTATCTCAGTGCAGTTTAAGCACAAGGATGCTGCTAAAATTTTACTTGCACACGGGCTTTCGATTGGTACAAATCAGCTCATCCCTTCGCCTCTTCACGAGCGTCCGGTGGACATCATGTTCTATCCTGTTCGACAGGAAGTGCCTGATACTGCGCTTCCTTTCCTTGTCAATCATGTTTGTAAAATCGTTGGCAAGGTCCGTCGCCTTTCTGACGCTCCACGCGGAACTCGATTTGCACATGCTACGGGACCTCGCCGTCAGCTGTTGGTCATTCTTCCCACTGAGAACGCTTTGGCGGATTGTCCTATAAATTCGAGATGTGAGTACGGAGCAAAACTGAAGAACAAGCTGTGTACGTGCGTGACGTAGGGAAGAGGTAGTGGTTGCTGTAGCATGCTGATTGAAGTAGCCATAAATAACTGATTTCATCGGAATAAAAATGAAGGAGAAGTGCACGGCAAGCAGTGGCAGGATCGTGCGCCGCCAAGAACATGCAGTATCGATGAAAAATATCCTTAATACCTAATGTGTTGTTGATACGAAACATGAGTCGGAATAATGGGGATATGAGTGAACATTGTGAGTAGACATGAAATACTGAGTCCTGTACATTACAAAAGGAACAAACAGTGCAAACGGACAAACGGATATGGGAAAGGAGTGTGTCATGAAGAAAAGACAACTATCAATGGGGTCGGGATCTTTGGAGGTAGATAATGAGTTGTAAACAGCCGAGCATGTGCGCGGTAAAGGCGGTGTTGGTAGATCATGAATAGGACCTTAAAGCGTATTTGCTGTCAATAGCAACCGATACAATGACTTCATACATATTAAGGCTCGATATGCAAACATTGAAATGAATGAGGAAACGTCCATGCAGTGTATCTGGTGGAGTTATGAATATGTAATCCACGTTCAGTTCATTCCGAATGGTTGGTCTATCAATGCCGAACTGTATTTTCAACAACTGGACAGGATCTATGACAAACTTTAGCAGAATTATTCTGCCTTAGTCAAGAAAAAGCGAGCAGTGCTGCAACAGAATAATGCAAAACCCTCATACCGCTAATTGGACCCATGTTGAACTTAAAGAACTGCATGGAATCGAGCTGCTACCTCATCCAGAATACAGCTCAGACCTTGCCCCCAAGATTACTACTTGTTTCGGACGATTTGAATGATGTAGAACACTAGTGACAAGGGTTCTTTGCCTCTAAACTGATATCTTGGTACCTTGCCAGAATTGAAAAACTGGCAGACAGATGGGTGTAAACTACAGTATTGAACAGGATGGCACGTACTTTGAAGGTTAGCTTGGATTCCTCCGAGGTTCTGGGTAAGTGAACTTATTGTATCGAAAACTCCACTTTTTTCGGACGGCCCAATATTTCATTAAAAATTGGGAAATAAAATGATCCAGCGGCAACTGAAGACATATACCAATATCAATAAAATTTTCAGGACGTACTAAAGATCGTCAAAGGCAAGGCAACTTTTTCTGCACTAAATTCATTCAATGTCAAATCAATACACTGATTCTTACTGACATTCTGAGATTTTGATTAAACTTGGGATATCAAGTGTCCTTACATAGTTATGAATGAAAATCTTAAAAAATAATTTGCTTTCTGTTCAAAAGTTATTAAGTATCAATTATTTTAATTTTTGTTAAAAAATGTTGCATCCTGAAACAATTAATTGCCGTTTTCTCAGGAACCAGATGCGATACATGCCTGGAAAATATCTCATTTTAAAGCTCTTTTTGATGGGCTTTAATTTGATGTGCAACACGGTACAGTATAAACTGTAATAAGTCTCATAAAACCAAATTTAATTTTAAAATTTCAATTTTTCAAAAAACCAAAATTTTAAAATTTTGAAAAATTCACAAAATTACATTGTAATATCCCCTTACACTTCCCAAAGTTTTATTTTGGGATCACAATGGGAGCAGGGGATACAGGCAGTTCAAGTTTCAGATGTATGGAGAAAAAGCTAACATCGGATCTAGCTTTTCACAAAAGTCTAGCTTTAGATGAATCTAACTGACTTATTACCGGTAATTTCATAAATTATGATAGTGCTTTATACAAATTGCAGGCTGCATTTTCTAAGTTTATGGCAGCTAAAAAAGTTGAATTCAAATTACAAGGAGGAAACAATGATTTTTAGCAGCTTGCCGCAAAACATTAACACAGTATTTGTTCATATGCTGGAGGTGGAGGTTGGCTGTTGCTAACTCACGTCCGTCGGTCTTTTCTGCTACCTCAAGTCTGTCGGAAGTGTTTAATGAGCTCTGCAATCTTCTTCTTTTCACCTTCTGGTAGAGTGTAAGTCCGAACATTTTGCGTGACAGGATTTACTTTGCAAAATGCCTTAGTAGAAGGAATCCAGAACAAACGAGGTGTTGAGGGGTAAGGAAAAGGTGAAGGTCCTGGTGGGTGTAGAAATGTAAATTTCACTTCAGTTTCATCTCCATTTTTTCCCAAAACATAGTTCAGCCATCATCTGTCGTTGTAGTATATAGAAACGACATACCCATTAAATTTATCAAAGTCTGCATAACTTCTTAAAATAAAGGATGATTGGATAGCCAGTTCGGAAAATGAAAATAGCTTAGCATAAACGTTTGTTCCACACCTTTAGGGAGTGAGAGTATGATATTTTCCAGTCCCTTATATTGCCACAGCCTGACTGAACCGATATGCTAGACGTTCTTTTACTATGCACTCTTCTGACGTAACGTATGTACTGTCCATAAGGGATCTGGAAAACTCAAGAGTTGCCCATGAAATGGTGTCATGATCTGATACTTGAAAAGGTGTCATGATCTGATACTTAAAAGGTGTCATGATCTGATACTTGAAAAGGTGTCATTATCTGATACTTGAAAAGGTGTCACGATCTGATTTTGGTATTGCCTTTGTAGGCTTGTCCATGCCGAATCTCTTTTAACCGTTCCCTCCACCCCATCACACGGGCCTTTACCATGAGCTGGAGCTGAAAAATGCCATTCTGCTTCAATTCTAAAATCATTTTCGTGATTACAAAAGTTTAGAAAGTTTTATTTTTATATTGGATAACTGGGCTGTCCGAAAAATATGTTTTTTTCTTCAGATCATCGTTAAATTTTGACATTAAAAACTGAGTATGTTTTTCTGAAACAAATGGACAGCCATGGTGTTGTGTTTAAGGCACTCTGAGATGACAACAAATCTACAGTGTTCAACCTTGCCTTCCTTCTTGAAATAAACCACAAAAAGTGTACCATAGCCTGATTCCTGTTCCAATAAGATTGTGACTTCTCTTGTAAAACAAAACTACAGTTCTTTGAAAAATCACAAAATACGGCCCCATCAGAACAGGACAAACTTCCCTTGGTATTACTTATAAGAGCACTCTGTAGCTTGGCAATAAAATCATGAGGAAGAACTTTGAGATTTTCGCAGAAGAGATCAACCAATTCATGGAGGTTTTTCGTAGTTTCGAAGCTGCACCGGTCAACTGAAATTCACAGGCAAAACGTTACTGTTTTAATTAAGTTATTTTCAAACAGTTTAAGTATCTATTGTCTTTCCACTGGAATTCAAGATAGAGGGGATTATTAGAATAATAATTTGCAAGTAGTATGATGAACACTCACAAGGCACATTAAAACCACTCACAGTTCTGAATTTTAAGGCAACAAAATGGTACAGCACAACTAAGGTGATCCTACTAGGAGCTTTTAAGCATGACTGAAGAACATGCTTACAAGCATGTTCTTGCATGCTCCAACAGACACAAGCAGCCTGTTTAAGCTTGTTCAGTGGTCCTGAAACCAAGTAGAGGAGGGAGTAGGAAAGGACAATCAATAATATTTCTTCTGGTTTTCTGCTCTCTACAATCTAAACCATTTAAATTTAGATATTGTGTCATCATAAATTTACCATGGTTGTTTAAAAATTTAAATTGACATTTTCTCCAGACTTGTAAAACTTGTACTCCTTGTATCACCTGAACCCATTATGATACCAAAATGACACTTTTGGGAAGTATAAGAGGATAGAACAAAGTAATTTTGTGAATTCTTTTTTAAATTTTAAAATCAAATTCGATTTGTAAGAAACAAATTGTATTTTAAACTCTGTCTTGTTACATATCAAATTAAAGCCCATCAAACGAGCTTTAAAACGAGACATTGCCCAGGTGTGTGTATCATCTGGTTCCTGAGAAAATATCTGTGATCTATTTCAGGACGCAGCAATTTTAAATAAAAATTAAAATAATTACTACTTAATAACTGTTTAACAGATGGCAATTTTTAAGTATTTCCATTCATAGCTATGTCAGGGCACTTTATTCAACAAGTTTTATCAAAATCTGAGGGGTCAAGGGAGAATTTAATTCCATACTGTATTGATTTGACATGGAATGACCCACTACTGTTAATTGAAACTCGATTTTTTTTCTTTGTATCGATTCACTCACTGTGTATGCTAGATATCTCGTTTCGGAACCGTTGTCATATCCCCACGGCAACGTGACAAAATGAAGCTCGTCGGTTTTCTCGTCCAATCCTCGTCAACCGCTATTGCCCTAGAATATCGGCTAGTCATTTCGGCACACAGAAAGACCGCTGCTTGTTTTACCGTTTGTGCATCACTCATTGTAGACCCGCGATGCAGCTGTTCTTGCATAGCCGAGAAGGCTTGCCATTTCTGAGATGCTTGCACGGACCCGCTTAACTCCCGCTATCATGCCTCTTTTGAAGTTGCTTAAAGCACGAGTTTTTGCCATACTGCCAGTACCTACTCTTCTGACACATCTGAACCCTTCGCAGTGAGCCGTGTACAGTGTCATCTCAACGTTGTAGTTGCGTATATAGTTGAGAGAGGTATATGTCTGATTTATATTTGGTGTTCCTAATAAAATGCTACTTTAGTGTACATTTGGTATCGCTAAATCCTTAACTCTTTCTTGGCCATAGCTCCCAACGCACCCTTACATGCAAACAACCATAAGCGCCCAAATCGCCCGGATAACACGAGTAGGATTTCCTACCCATGTTTAATTCCCTGTAGGATTTCCTACCCGCCGTGTAAATTCCATGTTCTTTGAATTAGCACGGCATCTGAGGGATTTGCAGAGGTTACCCTCAGTCACCATTTTTGTCGCTCAAAGAGGAGTGAACCAGGAGTTGGTTTGTCTCTGGGCTATATCATTTAGTCGTCTGACATAGTTCAGTAGAACTCTTGCTTTGTTGACACGTGTTTCGTTTGTGATATTTTGCTTTGTCCCAAAAGTGGAATTTGTGGGCAATTATTTGTCGTAAAAAATTCTTTCATTTTGCTTAATCCAAATAATCAGATTGAAAGCATATTTTTTACAAGAAAAAATAAGAGAGGGATAAATAAAACAACATTTTGCAGCTTTTACCACTCCCTCCTATCTTCCTAAGTCTGTCAGTAGAAGAATGCACTGATAGCTCCAGAAAAACGTTCGCAGGTCAGTGCATGTGAGCCTAGACATCGGAAGTTTCGAGTGGTAACCCAGTACTAATCCTTCTTTTGTTAACTTGGAAAAGGGAGAGGGAATGAAATTCAAATTCGGAAACAAGGGCAGACATTTTCGGACGTTATGGTATTGTGAGCGGCAAAACATAGAAGGATCGTGGTTGTGAAAGGGTTAATTACGTAATTAGTTGATACTAATAGGCGTTATTAATGATACTTCCAATGAGTTTTCAAGGAGGTGCATATCAATTTATGTCATCATTGTTTACTATCGTCTACTTGCATCTTCAAATTATCTGACTCTCGAATAAGAACGTGAAGAACTGAGTGCGAAATCGTCACCTGAAATAGGGAATTTTTTTACACGCTTTCTGTGTGTTATGATTCACTCATATTTTCAAATGTAACGACACGAGAGGGTCAAAATATTTTTATTCAGTACAGCAGAGAATTATACTTGCCACTCTTTCATCAGATTCGCCGGATGGCTTTCGAAAGAGAGAACTCTCAGAGGACAGAGAATCTTCGCGTTCCTCTAAAGTGCATTATCGTCTGAAGATGACGCATAAATGTTTGAGAGCCACTTTGTGTTTATTCTTACTCTATCTCGTTGAAAGTGTACAGGAATTATTGAGATCTTTAAAGACACCAGCTTGCGATTTTAAAGACGGCTATGATTACAGAGTATTTCTCCACAGGAACAGACACATGATTCTAAGACTGATTCTAGTGAGAATTTTGGAGCTTTGCTAACACTAAACGGAATGTCTATTATTGTTAATATACGTATTAGAACTTCATTACATAACATTTTCCTGTACATATGATTTATAGGAATATAATCTGAAAAATTTAGTGTTATTTATTATGCTGATGCGTATCAAAAATGTAGCATATTGTAATGTTATAAATCTGATTAAAATGACTTAAATCAGTTCTACCTTCGCATTTTGTTTGAAAACTTATCTCAAAATCTAAAAAAGAAAAAACAAAAATTTTAGTGTTAATACGATCAGCATTCGTCATCTCTGTAAGAAATCAGTATTAAAGCAACAACTTGAATAACTTCGGAGGGAAAACTGAAATTACATCTTCCGATTTGATTGAAGTATAAGGTACCAGGCCCGGATAACACCTCCTTAACATTTGAAATGGTGTGGCTCTGGAAATAAGGTATATAAAAACAGGAACGTAATGACGAAGACATTTTAAACGCTTCTGTAGATAATAGCATAATGATATGGATGATAAGTGTTTTTTCATTAGGTAAACTAAAACTGAGTTAAGGAAAGCTTGCATGATGGCGTTATTTGGAACAGGTGGCCCAATTAACGCCATCTATTCTTTAACATAACATTACGAAATATTTTTCAAAAACCTAACATTTAACCAAAATGCAACAGAATCAAATCCATTTTGAGTTTATGTAACAAAATGATAAATATTCATTGATTATTAAGTTTTTCTTGGTCTACAGTTGGAACAACACCTGCAAAGGCAAAAATATGTCATGCACTTACTGTGTTATTAAAAACAATGATATGGGATACAAAAATAAAATCTTTCTCACAATACGAATAATGTGTTAGAAAAGTTTGAAAATACATAAGAGTTTAAAAATTCATGGGTGGTGGAAGCCATCACTCTACACATTCTCGACATCTGTAAGCTGAAAGATTTGTGTTCCTCCTGATGCCTCTACATTTATCATGTAAATACCCAACACACAATTTAGAGGGAGGCATGTTTTCTATCCGATCTTCATCACAAGTACAACACATCCAGCCTTTGCTTGTGCTTGGATGTGATTCAACCTCCTCGCATCTGGTTGGGACTGATTTAGAACTTTTCTGTGTTTTCTTTCGAGAGTTTTTCGTCAGTGACTTCGCATCTTTAAATATGGAAGTCTTGATTATGCTTGCCTTGTAGTTCAATGATTTACGTGTGATCTTGTTATAAAATGGAAATGGGTTTAACACGACGAAGAATAGTGATTGTAATAAATAACCTAAAAATCTCGTATGTACAATTTTAACGCCACCATGGCGTTACAGAGCTACTGAGTATTTGATGGCATTCTACATTTGTTCCTGTAACATTTTGAAATTTTATATAAATCAACTAACTTCTCTCTATAAAAGAAACTTCAAACATCAAGAACATTTATAGTTTTACAAAGTTATTCTTTACGGCATCTACAAAATCAGTTCTTTTCGCTTACCTTGTTATAGTAGAAGACGTTCAGTTCCGTGACTCAAGTGGAAATGGAGGATAAACTCGAAAATGATGGCGGACTTCTACTGTAATAACAATTTTTCTCGCTACATGGCCTATGAATGCCGACCCGTACTGCCAACTATCGCCCCCTGCTATCTTTACAATCAATTCGTTTGGCGTAAGTACCTTTCTACCATTTAAACAAACAAAAACATGCGAATTAAAAGCAAGTGAAATATTTGTAAAAGAATCATCAATAGATTGCACTGGAAGCAGAAACTTTTCTGCCAACTGCAATTTAATTGGAAACTAGCATCCTTATCATGTGGAAAGTATAGAAGATATGTAATAATTCGGGTCAGAAACCATCACTTCAATCATATAAGAAATATCGTGGAAATAGTGGAGTATTACTCCTGTCATAATTCATTGCTTCATTCACACGCCAAATTGCATGGAAGTTACGGAATTCAATGTCAACATTTTGTTCATATGTGACAAGGCATAGAAATTACAGAAAAATATTCGAGTCAGATATTGCTACCTCAATTGTACGTAAAATATAAATAATTAAAGCACATGTAATTAATATTTCCTTTTCGCAAAAAAAAATTACTTTATCTTTTGGCATGTAAGTCGATATGGAGTATAAATCGATTGGGTAAAATTTCTCAATTTTCTTAACTTCATTCATAGGTAGGTCGATCCTGAGTATAAGACGAGGCTAAAACAAATGCAATCAATGTTCCGAAAATCTAAAACTATATTTTTAATATTCCAGTAAATATTAAAACAGAAAAAGAAAATGAGGTGTTCCGCATTTTTCTTTTTGACAAAGAGTTGAATTTTGAAGTTTATTGTTTCTTACGAAACGAAGCTACGTGTATTATTTCCTCCAACCGAACAGTCGCAGTATCCGCCACGTAAAAGAGGAAAAAAATCAGAAAAATATGTTTAATGTTTTATTAAATATTAAAAGTACGATAAACAATGTAACTTACATAATTTTTTTTTCAGCAAAAAAGTTGAATTTCGTAAATTTGTTTTTTCTTACGAAATAGCGTTGTCCTTATTTCGGTTGTACGTCAATTCGTTGTGCCCAAATCATCGAGCGAAAATTCGTCGTCCGTCAATTCGTTTTTGACTCAGTTCGTCGAGTGCAAATTCATCACGCGTCAATTCTTCGCAGTTACAAATTCATCACGCGTCAATTCGTCGAAGTTACAAATTCATCATGCGTCAATTCGTCGCAGTTACAAATTCATCGCAGGCTCAATTCTTCGCGAGAAAATTCGTCGACTACTCAATTTGTCGTACACGAATTCGTTGTATTTCGACCCCCTCAGGGAAATACTTTGGAGTTTGGAAGATGCCTTTAGTTCTCCAACCCGAACAAGTCCTTCGGGAGGACGGTTGGGGAGTGAGCTGCCGTTACGATTTTGAATGTTGTATAACTTGTGGATCTTTGATGTTCCATGTGACATGTCTCCTCTCTCCGCCATGGGCCCGGTGAAGTCTTTTTGAGGGATATAGTGGTTCAGAGGGTGGAATCCCCTGCCCCTCGGTTGCTCTGGCAGTATTAAACTTAACCCTTGTACATTCCATTTATTTATTCTTAGTGTACTTTACATTGTTCTGCAGGTCCATGGCACCTCGCGGCACCTCGCGGCACCTCGGTGTCTTCGGGTCCCTCTGGGATCGCAGGACGGAGATTTGTATAAACCTGACGAAAGTGATTTGTCCGCATTTTTCGTGTTTACTGTTGTATCGAGTAGTAGACTTTACTTGTGGGCATGCCCTTCACCCTCCCCCAGACCATTGGTGAAGTGCATAAGAGGGATCCTAGTTGCTTGGGTTGGGTAGGCACTAACCCCAGCTTCCGTAATTTTTTTCTGGGCCGCTAGAGTCGGTCAGTGTATCCGGAATGTTCCCCGTGAAAGGTCTGTGTGGTCCGCGAAATTTGTGTGGCTCCCCAGAAAATGTTAAAGTAGATGTAGAGCTGTAAACATTGGTACCATGCTTCATAAAACGAATCTGTACACGACCACGAATTTTCAGAATGGTGGGATAAATTACCCAACCCCCAGGTTTGTAAGTGTGGAGACAAGGTGTTCAAGATAAGTTATTTGCTCACAATTTTCATGCTTCATGTTGTGTTGAGTGGCAAACTCTACTTGTGGGTATGCCCTTCCCACCCAGACATTTTATGAAGTCTAAGAGGGTTCCCAGGTGCTTAGGTTGGGGGCTCTACGCGCAACTTTCATAATTTTATGTTCTGGACCACGAGAATCGGTCAGTATATCCGGCATGTTCCCCCAGAAGCGTGTGCGAGGTCAGCGACGTTGGGGAGCTTCCCCCCTCCAAAAAAAACCATTAGAAATGAAATTCGCCGGACCCTCCTACAAATTCGTGCTCGTGTACAGAATCATTGTATAAAGCATGGTACCAATGTTTACAGCTCTACGTCCATTTTAAAAGTTTGAGGGAAGCTCCCCAATTCTCGCGGACTTTGCGGACTCTTAAGGGGGACATCTCGTATACATTGACAGACTATAGCGGTTCGGAATATAAAATTACGTAAGCTGGGGGTCGAGCACCCCCAAACACCTCGGATCCCTCTTACAGACTGTAGCAATTGTCTGGGGGGAAGGGCATACCCACAAATTCATCTTGTGTTGACAAATCACTTACTTTGAATTTGCACTTGACGAACTGAGTCGGAGACGAATTGACATGTCACCTTTCATTTCTTCCCTCTGACCGACCAGGCGGTGAATCCGCCGAGCAAATGTGAAAATAAATACCAAGGCTGCATAAATATGAAAAATCAGAGTGATGCTTACGCCGTGAGTTATCCTCCACTGCATTTTCACACAGAGAGTTGACTGAAATCAGAAACCAAAAAGAGCTTTTGGTTTCAATCAGAAACGTGAAAGAACTTAAACAAAGCATAACATTTGGCAGCACTAACTAATTTTAGTTCAGTTGATCTACATAATTGAGAGATATAAAGACACACAACTTAACAGGCAGTTACAATTCACGGTAGTGATGTGTGGATTGTGTGCCGCTGCTCTACCATAATAACTCACACTGTACAATCTCTGGCGATAGTTATTGTACTAAGCGAGCCATTACCAGCATTTCCTACTTTAGCAGCGATGAAAACGGCAGAGGAAGAACGGGAGTTCTTAAGATTTCTTACCATGGCTCTTTTGCCTCGTTCTATCAGTTTGTAAGGTTTTCCTGAACCTTTTTGTTTTCTGTAGTTGCAATAGTTGCACCATCCTGCTTTAATCTCTTCACGACATCACTTACAGTCGATTTGGGTATGTTTAGTTTAGGTGCAATGTTCCGAATGAAAACGTTACTCAAATGACCTCCTATGACCAGCGCACGCTGGAAGTCGGAAAGTTCACTTCCACGCGGCATATCCGTGTCAAAGTTACTGATTACATGACAGGACATCTCAGCTATACATGTATATACATACCTCCTCATTCACAGCGCACCTTCCTGCACAACCGTTCTTTGCAATAATGCAAATATTTGGTGGCATTCGAATACTTCTGATAATATACTGTATTTTATTTACTCATTTCATCTTGACCATCCGGCAACTTCCGCCATCTTTCCACTTCAAAAAGCTGATCTCCAACTTCTGTCTCACTTCAAGAACAGAGTACTTGCCCACATTCAAGAAGAATACACAGAAGCCTTACGTACTTCAAAGACTCCTCAGCTCTATACCAACTGGTCCCCTCAGCGAGATTGGTTCCAAATCACCAATCAACGAATATCTCTTTCAGTGCACAAGAAGCTATCATTGTTCTGCCACAGTACCTCAGCATCTTAACTTGAGCTTGCCCTTCACTCGTTCATAATCCTTCTTGGTTCAATGACATTTTCACAGAATTGATGTCTTGCTTCTATGTAATGTATCTTAAGCTCCTAATGACATTTCTTATGCACGATTACAACTACCGTGCTTGTGACCTTTCTCTCCAGCTTACAGCTGCCATTTTCAGCATTGCCTGTGCATGCTTCATCACTTATTGTAAATATTTATCATCATTGCTTAATTCCGCGGTTAAATGACACGTAATTGTACAGACCATGCAATTTAGCTCTGAATAAAGCGATTTTGAAATAGCGGCGAGGAAGTCCTTTTTCGTTCGTGAGTCAGTTTAACCTTTCATTTGCCGAATGATGACACTAAAACCACATCTTCTTACTCTGAAGCCACTGTTTCTCCAATTGAACTACGCCGGCAGGCACATCGCAATTTCATCGTCTATTCAACTCATATGTCACGACACATCTTTCACGAAATCTTAATGACAAACGCAAATGCATTTGCACCATTCGTACATTTATTCTACAATGCTTTTATAGCATTTCGATGTTTAAGTTTCACTAAATTCGTGCGCTCATTTTGTACTTAATTTTTAATACAATCTTTATATGACCACTAGCAGTATCACGAAAGTAGACAGCAAACAATATCAATAAATTGAATCTAGGTTCATTTGCTTCTTGTTTGTTGAATTACAAACCTAATGACAATTCCTTTTTGAACACTACATCAAGCTCCATTGTTTATTCACAATAAAAATTCGTAGATTAAATTATTTCAACGTATAGATCATAAAGAAAGCGAGCGTCAAAATATAATCAGTAAAGCATCTTTCGCCGTACTACGACCACACCCACACAAAACTTCACTCTCGATTCGGCTTTTGTATTTACCTTTAACTCACTGTCGGTTGTTAGGAATTGGCTTTTGTATTTACCTTTAACTCACTGTCGGTTAAAAGGGAATTGCGAAATTGACGGGCTGTTCAGACGAACATTTTAAGGAAGAAGTAACAAGATTTGACAAAAATAAAAACTCAAAAGACAAGGTTAAATTAGAGATATACGTCACAATTCTTTTTCATAAACACACCGGTGCTGAAAATGGTTAATTCATGAAAACGGGCCAAACCTCCTTGGTTTAGATTATTTGCCGATCATACAGTATTTGTCCTGACCTATTGTTTCTGATAATTGTTTGATAGTATCTTGCTAACTGCAAGTGTAAGAGGAAACATTAAGTACAAACGCATTACATTATAACCACACCTATCCTAGATAAATGAGTGCATCTGGAGACAGAACGGTGGCGCACGTGAAGTTTCCAAAGCAGTATATGTACAACCCGAGCTTTAGGTCAGTAGAATGGTTTTAAGTCAGACCATTTAGGTGAGTAGAATGTTCGGAGTCAGAATGGCAAAAGCTGCCGATTTATCTGAGTTTAATAAGGGACAAATTGAGATTCACTGTGCCTCGAAACTACGATCTCGGAAACGGCGCGGCTTGTTCATGTGCCGATGTGGTGAGTACGTATCAAAAGTGGTGCACAGATGGCCAAACGACGAACCGTCGTCCAGCCGTGTGTCGTCTTTCCTCAGCTCAATGCTGCCAGAGGGAAGCGGAGATTTTCGCGCATTGTTCACAGCGACAGCAGAGCCACAGTGCCACAAATCAACCATAGCTACAACAGTGGTGATCAGGGCAATCTGTCACAACACACAGTTCATCGCAGTTTTCTGCGTATGGGTCTGTGTAGCCGAAGACCCAGCAGGGTCCCCATGCTCACTGCACGTCATCGCCAACAACGCATGAAATGGGCCCAAGATAATCGAGATTGGACCGTAAATGATTGGAAGAAAATGGCCTCGTCTGACGAATGAAGATTCTCGGTGCATCACGTAGACGGCTGAGCGCGGATACGCCGATTTCAAAACGGAAGCTATGGCACCTGCGTTAACACCGGCGGCACCGGTGTTATGCTGCAAGACATGTTTTCTTGGGACACTTTAGGCCCCATTATCCCAATAGCACAATCATTGACAGCTGTCAGGTATCTGAACATCGTTGCGGACCAAGTTCACCCATTCATGGCAAATGCGTTCTCTGCTGGTGATGACCATTATCAACAGGATAATGAGCCATGCCACACTGCTAGAGTCGTCAAGGAGTGGTTCGAGGAACATGCTGGTGACTTTCTGCTGGTGACTTTGCTGTTCGTTTTGTTTTTGAGGAACATGCTAGTGACTTTCTTTCTGTGAGGCCCCATTATCCCAACAGCACTATCCCTGACAGCTGTCAGGTATCTGAACATCGTTGCGGACCGAGTTTACCCATTCATGGCAACTGTGTTCCCTGCTGATGATGACCATTACTAATAGGATAATGTGCCATGCCACATTTCTAGAGTCATCAAAGAGTGGTTCGGGGAACATGCTGGTGACTTGCTGTTAATGCGTTGGCCTCCAAATTCACCTGAAATGAACCCAATGGAACATGTGTGGTTCGACTTGGAAAACCAGTTTCGCGCTAAATCACCACCACCTCGAAATGTGAGGGTAACTAGAGGACCTGCTTTTGGCATTATGGTACTAGATACCCCTAGATGTATATTTCCACCTCATCGAACCGATGCCTCGCCGAGTGGCATCTCTTTTGAGGCTAAAAGATATCCTACAGCTTATTAGGTAGGTGGTCATAATGTAATGGCTGATCGGTGTAAATAGATGCATACAAGGTGTGCATCTATTTAGGTGGGTGAATAAACGTATGTGTGACTGTCTTAACTCGTAAAAGTAAATATTGTGAAAGGTACGGTAATTTGGACGACGAAGTTAGGTGCATGAGGGAACATATCTATGTTCGTAACCGTCACTGAACTGTGACAAAGGGTGTAGCACACGCAGCATATCTTTGCAGCTAATATAGGTGAACATTGTTATAGCGAGCAAAGAACCAATACCGAATTCTTCGTCGCATTTGAAAACTCTGCATCGGAAATATATGCAAGGCTGAAAAAAGTTCACGAGGATGAATCAGTAGCCTTGAAGTGTTTCTTCGACTGGCCCAATCGTTTCCGCGAATGAAGTGTCAACACAGAGGACGCCCCCTGGAGTCGAAAGACCGTTACCTATTAAAATCCGGAAAGCATTGGAAAAGTTCGTGAGTTCACAGCGAATGATTGCCGTCTGATTGTATGAATGATTTCAGAGGAACTGATTATAAATCACGAAACAGTACGTAGGATTTTAAAAGAGGATTTTGGGAGGGGCGAGATCTCTTCTGGATTTGCTCCACATCTTCTAACTACGTGATGTTGTTCCTCTGAAACACACACCATATTCGACTAAATTGGAACTGGCTAACTACTATTTGTTCCCCAGATGATATTAGTGCTGAAAGGGAAGAAATTTGAGGATATTTTGGATATTCCAGCGACCTTAAACCCAACTACAGACGATAACAAAGTAGGACTTTTTCCATAGCCCCCAGCATTTATACAGACCATGCCAAAAGCTCATTGTGTCGCGGTAGATTATTTTGTGGTTCAGGAAAGTAAGTTTTCTTTCATATTACCTGTTCATTTTTACCATGCATTCACCTACCTTTACTGACACACCTTTATCCAAATCCAAACATTCTGTGTTGAACACACATTCTAAAGTTACTTCTTATCTTCATAATCTTGTTCGAACTTTCTGAAAGGTCTCTGTCCGCAAATTGTACTGATTTTAAAGAATAAAAGTGCCCGTTTCTTACGGAAAACAACTTAACCCTTTAAGCGTCTGATGTAGCTGAACTAAACGTGGCACAGTGGTCTAAGCGATGGCCTCTTATCATTCGTCCGAAAGGGGTCCGGTTTCGAATCCCGGTGAGGCATAGATGATGTGGTTGTTTTACGGCATTTGCTCTCTCCCATTCCTGGAACCAGTGACCCTAAATTAGGGACGGGCGACTGCTTATAGCCCATTGAGTTGCTCATGGTAGTCGTTAAACCTCCAATAAAAAAAAAATTCTGCGTTCCCTAAACAGCATTTTTAACACAGCGGCAGGGTTTGACGAAGGCAAGAGTAAAGCAGTTCCTTTGTCCTTCTTATCTCAGCAGTACTGACCACAAACCCATCAAAAGTTACACGGATACCATGCCACTAGGTAGAAAGTTCTTTATTCTCTGGGTCCCTAGTCATTTATTCTCTTCTAGTCATTTATTCTAGGTCTGGGTCCCTAGTCAAAGTCCCTTCTAGTCATTTATTCTCTGGGTAGAAAGTCCCTTCTAGTACTTTATTCTCTAGGTAGAAAGTCCCTTCTAGTCCTTTATTCTCTGGGTAGAAAGTCCCTTCTAGTCCTTTATTCTCTAGGTAGAAAGTCCCTTCTAGTCCTTTATGATCTGGGTAGAAAGTCCCTTCTAGTCCTTTATTCTCTGGGTAGAAAGTCCCTTCTAATCCTTTATTCTCTGGGTAGAAAGTCCTTTCTAGTCCTTTATTCTCTTGGTGGAAAGTCCCTTCTAGTCCTTTATTCTCTGGGTAGAAATTCCCTTCTAGTCCTTTATTCTCTGGGTAGAAATTCCCTTCTTGTCCTTTTTTCTCTGCTCCATGACCAAAGTATAATAGGAATGGCAGTTCCCCTGACTTGGATATCATGCTACTGGAAAGAAACGGGACACTCAAACATAACTGTTCTTCTAACTGGCCACTTTGAATAAAAAAGCTAAGAGGACAGCAATTTTTTTGATAGGCAGGTTTACTCGTTCGTGGCGCGTTCATCCTATTTCTTAGACAATGAGTATATTCGTGTCAGCCGATGTTAGCCCGTTTATCTAACCCCGAGTTATATTGTTCTAGCCGGTAAAAGGGTTGAACGAAATACCTTTTCAAAGTTCAGAAGGGAAAGGGAAAATGTAAATTTTTACTAGCTTTACAGACATTTATTTGCCACATATTTTGATGGTTGTGAACTGCTGTAGAGTCCTTTTATTGAGAACGAATATAAAGTGGTCAAATATATTATGAGAAAATGCAAACTCTTGATTTAATAAATAAACATTTGTTCACAGCAAATTTATTATTATTAGTGAGCCAGTTCTCGAACATGTGTTCCATCAGGAAAACTGTACGTGAGTACTACCGTAATACCTTTGAATTTCATGGTATATCAAGCCGTCGTTTTTCTTTGACATCCAAAACCATTTTTTGAATACATCTGTTTTGGCTTCATCGCCGTAAATTTGGCGTGAAAAATAGCGGAGATTTTGGCTTTCCTTCCAAACCTTCAACTATTTCACTTCCTGTTTCTTTCTCTTTGAAACTGGTACTGTCCGATGGTATTACCTATTTATTTACTTTCAGGTGCATGCATGGATATCACATGAACGGAAGCAACCGTGGTTGCAAAAAAACTCAGTAAATTCTGCCTTCAATAAGGAAAGTCCTCGCCTGTTCGTTAGAAACTTCGCGAGAAATCTTGGAGTCTTCAGAATTTTTATTTTTAATCACCGAGAATTTCGATTTTACGAAAAACGAAGAAATGAATTCATCTTCCCCTGAATACAACCTCTTGATTAAAAAAAGCATCATAAAAATTTGGTGATGTTTAAATCTTCGATTTTTTAGAACTCTTGACAATTTTAATGTTTTTAATTCCCTGAGTGGGACAAGGTAAGCTCTGTGAAGCAGACCACCATTCCAAAATTACTTTTCTCAAAAAAAAAAAAAGCAACTGACAAAATATTGTTTGATTCATTTATTTTTAATTATTTTATGCCTTCATTGCCTTTTTTTTCACAAAAGTTTTGAGTACACCTTTTATCACAACTTTGAAATGTGTGTGGTAATTATTATACTTACTCATCCTTGCACGGGTATACCGAATAAAGGCATTAACGTACAAATTTATATTGTCATGTAGAGAATATTATATGCTTTTTTATGTGTAAATATCATATAAAGAATATTATAACCATAAGGTGTTCTCTCAGGGAGAGTTTATCAAAACAAAGAGATTTTTGCAGATTATTGCATCGAATGCCTTTTGCACGAGGGCGTAGTGTGGAACTTTGGAAAAATAAGTTTGCTTCTCTCTTTCAAAAAAGCAAATATTTAACTGGATTTCAAACGGGACATTAATTTCAAAGCCAGTCTCTTATACACATATTTAATGCGTTCTTCAGCATTGGAAAGTTGACTTCCTGGATTTGAGTGCGGATTCACATTCTCGTTTTTTTGGGGGACTAATTTCACCCACTAGCCTTGTGCAAAGCAAGTGAAAGCAGGATGGTAAACTTTAAATACTTAAGTTCTGAAATCGAACTGTCCAAACTATACGTATAATTATTTCTTAATTTGAGCATGGTAGAACACGACCATCATGACTAACATGATGAGCTATAAGTAGTCTCTCGTCCCTAATTTAGGACCCCGGGAAGTGAGAAAGCCAGTGCCGTAGGACAAGCACAGCACCAATGCTTCACTGCAATCGAACCCACAATTGTCTTGGGCGAATGGCGAGAAGCCAGCGCTTGGACAACTGCGCCACCTGGACTGTTTTTAAGCATCTTCCTGAGGCAGGTTGCATGGAATACCACATGCAAATCTAATTAATAACAAGGAACTGTACACCAATTACACTTAAAATAGTACTGGTGATCCGAATTTCTTGGCGTAGAATATAAATCAAAGTTTCCGAGATTTTGCACATCAACCATATGGTTTTTTCAAGGAAGGTAGACAGCTAACTGCAAACTGGATAATGGAACATTTCAACAATTTGAACGTGGTGACTTGACTAGTCAATAAATAAATAGGCGCAAATGTGATCAGTCATTTGAAGAAACGAGGTCACGTTGGTTAGGTGAGCGGTACTGTGGTAGAAAACACAGTATTATTTGAAGAATTGATTCCAAATGCGTGGCAACTTGTGAGAGACGCTATCATTGCAAGCTTCGTGGCTGGTCAAGATTTCCAAGTTTTCGCGAATGGCAGTAGATTTGGGCGTGGAGCATGAATGAAGCTATTTTCTTGATATCATTCCACATAGGATCAGCGGACTTGAGCTCGACCTCTCTTGATAGGGCAGTGGTTATTTTACTGTCTTTTGTATCCCTTTAATGTTCGTTGATTCTAATTCCAAACGAACGTTTGGTCATTCTGATGTAGTATCGCATGGAGCCGTCCAGATATTGCAGTGGGATTGCATAAACACCTGTGTTTATGCAATCTCACTACAATATCCGGACGGCTATAAATAACATTCGCTTTGACTTCCAATCAAGGTGTGTCTAGGCAATGACTACCCACCTGTCTTTATGCAATCCCACTACAATATCCGGACAGCACCAGGCGATACTACATCGGAATGACCAAACGTTCTTTTGGAATTAGAATCAACGAACATAAAACGGATACAAAAGACGGTAAAATAACCACTGCCTTATCAAGAGCGATCAAGTTCAAGTCCGCTGATCCTATGTGGAATGATATCAATAAATTAGCTTCATACTCTAAGCCCAAATCTACTGCCATTCGCGAAACCTTGAAAAACTTGCATTGACAGCGTCTCTCTCGAGTTTCCACGCATTTGGAATCAATTCTTCAAACAATGCTGTGTTTTCTACCGCACCACCGAGCACCCAACCATCGTGACCTCGTTTCTTTGAATGACTAATCACATTTGTGCCTATTCATTTATTGTCTAGTCAAGTCACCACGTTCAAATTGTTGAAGTGTTCCATTATCCAGTTTACAGTTAGCTGTCTGCCTTCCTTGAAAAAGCCATCTGGTTGATGTGCGAAAGCTTTAAAACTTTTATTTATTTTCTACGCCAAGAAATTCGGATCACTAGTACTATTTTAAATATGCAAATCTGTCAACGAGAAAGAAATCTGAAAATGAGGTTGGCGTTTTCAAGAGACTATGAGATTTTGTTAGATAACCTAGAACATTATCTGCTGCAAGGAGAGCACACATCAATTTATATGCCTGAACCTTGATTGACAGTCAAAGCGAATGTTATGTATAGATAGAATTAACAGAAGCCCTTTGACAGAGCCACCTGCGGACAAGGAAATTACAGCACTCTGATGTTAGACAGTCCACAATAATTTCTCCCTATACGGGACAACGATGTCGATTTCTGTCACTGAAGTATTATATTACTGCGATCACGAGCTTCAGCTATCCTATTACTCAGTGTGGTAAGAGTTTCCGAAAATTCCTCAGTATTTATTACAACAGACATATAGATTCCCGCCTTCGGGAGAATTCCAAACAGTTGAACATGATAGGTTATGATAAATATTTCTGCGATCCATCAATCGCTTAACACATGCAAATGCAGAGAATACCTGAGGAATTTCGCTTGGGATCAGAATACGGTTTCTGTCCGGATTATTTTTGTACTACAGAGAATGCGTTTTGGTAAATATTAAACGCGTTTTCAACATGAATCACGGTTATTTCGTTGGCGACGAAATGGGCATATTTTTAGCATCTTTAGTACATTTTTGCAAAAAAAAAAAAGTGTACCTGCTTACAGTTCCACTTTATCCTTCCGTCGGTGAACACCTTATCTCTGCACCTAGTAGTTGGTTTTGAGAAAATGGAAATTCTTTTGGCATTGGGAAGCCCGAAATGTTAGAAAGAAGATCCTTGCTTTTCAGTCCTTTATCTATGTTTAACTTCGACCCTAGAGGGCATAAATAGAGATACCATAAAATTTAAAATACATTTTATTCCATATCTTTGCTTTTAAATATCCTATTGAAAAAACTACTTTCTTTCCTTCGATATCGTTTATTACAAAGGCCATTTTGGGTAGACTTTCTTTTCCAAGTATTGCATGTTTTTTCAGCAAAGTGTTGTAAAAGTAAATTGCGATTTCTTCAATATCTCTCCTTCTGAAAGACTGATTTGTAAATACTTTTTGGCGATCAATAGATTTTCTGCTGGACAAAATTCTCCACATAGTTTCTCACTTTGTTGAAGAACTGTTTTGCCACTAGCGTATATTTTTGTTTCCGATGTTTTTGCAGCGATACCGGCGCTTATGAAAACTTGATTGAAAACGTTCCTTCGCGGTCAGATGTCGCTAAAACGTTTTGGGGAATATTTTGTTCTTAAATAAATGCAGTTTTTCTGCCAGGGAGCGTAAATACATATCATATATTTCTCTATATCTCAACTTCTAACAGTCCAATTTGAAAAAAAAATTCTTTGTCGGGCAGAATATCTTGTTTGGAATGTCTTGCACATAATTTAAAAATTTTCTTCATGTACAGGTTTGTCACTAAAGGTCATAAATCACTTTTTCTTTTACAGCATATTTGCAGTAATATCTATTCGTTTAAGAACAGAATTGAAAAAAATCCGTTTTCGGTCAGAAACTACACTATCTACCAACAAGAAATTGGACACCCCTGCAATCGACAATATCAGCGGTCCTGATACACGTCGCAGCCGCCGCCGTTAAATATCGTGTGGGAATAACAACGCAACCAGTCGCATGCAAGATGCCACACAGTTAGGAGCTTTCTAATTTCGAGAAAGGTGTAATCGTCGGGTATCACAGAAATGACCGATCCATACGTGACATATCCAGCGTGTTGAAATACTCAAAATCGACAGAGGCCTACGTGATTGGCAAGTGGAAGATGAGAGGTGACTGTCGGAATGTGCCCCGACCCGGCAGACCTACAAAACTTGGAGTTAGGGACCGACGGGTGCAGGCAAGAGAAATTCGGAAGAACCGCACCAAATCGATGGGCCACATCCATCAGGAGTTTCAACAGGCATCCGGGAGTGTTCTTTCGATGAATACCATCCGTAAGGAAGCCCATCTGCTCGGTTATCATGGACGTGCTGCCGCCAACAAGTCTTTGATCACCAAGTCCAATAGCGCTGCTCGGCTAACGTGGTGCAAAGAATGTCGACAGTGGACCGTTGGACAGTGGAAACAAGCTCTCTGGAGGGACGAATCATGGTTCACCCTGTACCGTTTGGATGGCAGGGTCTGGGTTTGGCGTCTGCCTGGAAAACGCCTCCTGCCGGAATTTATTGTGCCAACTGTGAAGTTCGGCGGCTGTGGAATTATGCTATTAGGGTGTTTCTCCTATTATGGCACGGGACCCTTGGTCGCAATTCCTGGTAGACTCAACGCCGAGACCTACTGCACCATTTTGGATGACCATGCCCTTCCTACGTTGTAGCAATTTTACGGGGTGGACCTATGTTACTTTCAGGATGACAATGCCACCTGTCATGTTGCGAAGTCCACCATGGCTTGGTATGGGTGACAATGGGGTTAATTGAATGGACTGGCCTGCGCAGAGCCCGTACCTTAACCCAATCGAGCACCTCTGGGACGATTTGGAGCATCGACTTAAGGGGTGCCCCCACCGTCCGAAATCGGTGAAGGAACTGACCTGTCTTCTCCAAGCCGAGTGGAAGAAAATACCGCTAGCCGTCGTACAACGCCTTTTTGAGAGTATTCCCCGGAGGATTGCAGCTGTAATCGCCGCTTGTGGAGGCTCCACCAACTATTGAAGTTGAATAAACTTCGTTTTCCTTTGCTATCACAAGTGTCCAATTACTTGTTGGCAGGTAGTGTATTACTAACTACGAAACCATTTTATGCTTATTTCATGTCCAAAATAATACACAATTTTCCTGCTAGTCGGCGAAAATGTTCAATTTGTTTTTCACGATCTCTCCGTCTAAAAGGCAGATTTTAAAATTTCTTTCAACACTGCATGTCATTCACCTTGTTGAACATTTTGCACGTATTTGTTGGTTGGTTGTAGTACACAGTTCTGACGGCAGGTGGTGTTACGTGTCGTGTGGTGGAGTTTTTAACAGGTGGTTTTATTTCTCTTTGCAACTGTATCTCCTCTTCTAATAATCCTAATGAAGACTTTCTTTTTAATGCATACCATTCGCTGCAGTGGATATTGGAAACATTATTCTCTTTTAATAATACACAGTTTTCTCCTAGCGGGCGTAAATATCAAAAACTTTGTCGCTACGTCTGATCCTAAAATACGCATCGGAATTTTTTTCGCCTTAGCAAAATAATTTTTGGTATGAGGAAAATTTTCACGTGTTTTCTACGTTTCCAATTTTCAAAATTCTGCAACATATATTTCTATGTGTGAAATCTTTTATTCGATACTAAAAATCCGTTAGAAAAATCCTTTTTTAGGAAGGTTACTCTTGATTATGAAGAGTGTTTCGCAAACATTTTCTTCTTTCAATAATGCACAGCTTCTTCGCTAGGGCGCGTAAATTTATATCACTTATATTTCATACCTCTTCTTCTAATCGTTGAGTTTGAGAATCCCTTTTGCCTGTCATATCTTCTGTTTTGAGAAACTCTACTCTGTGCACAATTTGTTAATTTTCGTTACACACCTTTCAGCTGCTAGTGGATGTAGTAGCTATTCCTACTTGCGGATGTTCTATCAACTAATGAAGTGCGGTTAATTTCTTTTCATAACCGGTTTCATTCACTATGAACAACCCTTGCTCTGATAATATATTTTAAACAATGGAAATTTTTCTCTAGGTGGTGCAAGCGTATTATTTTTTTTATGACATTTTAGGTGTCATAATAATGTGTTTGGAAATATTTGTTTCGTGTCGGAAAGGACTCAAAAAATAGGCTCATTACAACCGAATATTCAATATATTCCTTTGAGTTTGCTGCTGTTGACTGAATCGAACAATTAAAATGTCTCCGTTCGTGCACAAAGGTTGTGAATTCTCAAGTTTGTCCGCGGCGGACATTGAATCCATGTCCCCCTCATATCGGAGAAAGTCACCCTCCCAACTGGGCTACGCGGACAGAATGTCTCGCTGCAGATTTATCGTCTTGACGAATGTTTTCACCTCTGTAGATCGTCACATTATCTCCCTTTTTTTTTTCTTTGAAGCGAAGTAGGAATTTTACATTAATTCCAAAGAATGTGTGGAGCAAACATCACACATTTTTCGAAGAACCCAGCGGCCAGTGGATTCATTTTCCACAATCGGGCGCCAATGTGAAAACCCAAGTTACTTCCACAATCGGGCGCCAATGTGAAAACACAAGTTATTTCCACAATCGGACGCCATTGTGAAAACACCAGTTATTTCCACGCCGGGAATCGAAACCGGGTCCCCCTCACTCCGTAGTAAGTCGCTCTCCCAACTGAGTTACGCGGGCATGTGCTCTCACTGCTATCTGACTTTATCTCATGTGCGTCCTGTGATGCAGGCACATTACATCTCCTCACCTTCCCCGGAAATAGGGCCGGGCCCACGGGTCAGCCGGGATAATGTGTCGCTGCAGGAAGTCATCCCATGAAGAACATTCATTTGAGAAATCCCAGTGAATTTGGTGTGTGGAACGTAACTTCACACTGATTTATTTTTTTGAAGCACTGAAGAAGGTATTCTAATTTTTCCTGTCTCGCCGTGTGGAAAAAACATCACATCACTGCGAGAAACTTAACAGCCGGGTCTTCTTGGAAGTTTGGGTGCCAATATAAAATGTAAGTTTGTCCGCGCTGGGCACGTCCCCTCACTCCGGTATAAGTAGCTCTCCCAACTGAGCTACGCGGACAGAATGTCTCGTTGCAAAATTGTCGTCTTGACACATGTTTTCACCTCTGTAGTACGTCACAAGATGCTGGGTACCTAATTAAGATACCATTTTGATTAGAGCTTCTGCCTATAATATCAAAAATCTTTCATCCAGGAGATCATTTAGTCTCCTGGAGTTTTTTGGATGTGTACCGTTTTTAAAATTTCTAGGGGTATTGGCTCCTGAAAACCCCTGCATATAAAGAGAGATCCAGTGTCTTTTTACTATGAATCTCAAACATCATAACACATTCCTGCAGTACGGGACACCGAATGTGGCTTGGTGGCCTAATATAGATTCTGGTTCCATAAAAAGTAATTTTTTTATCATTTGTAATGTGGTGAAATCTTTTGGCTTCGCAGCTAAATACCAGGTGATCCATTGCAATTTGCACTGAAATGCACAGAATGGCATGGCATTTTTTTTTTGAAATTAAAACATTTTTAGGATATTTTGGTTTCATTCATAGTCGCCAGATGGCACTTCAGCCGAATGATTAATTGGAGGTTATACAAGGTAAATTGGCGTAACGTCCACACAAGGTTGCTTACGGTAATAAGTATTCAATGTGGTGCCCATCGTTCACGAGCTCTGCTTGCAGACGAGAGAACACATCATGGACAACATTAAACAGCATGTCCGTTGGTATGGCTGACACATGATGTCGGACAGTCCTTCAGCTTGACCAATGAAGTAGGACGATACGTGTACACCCGTGACCTTAGATTACCCCATAAGCAAAATCACATGGTGTAAGGTCTGGAGACCTGGGTTTCTCGCACTGCGGGAAATGATGGCTGATCACACAATTTTCTCCAAACTTTGACTTCAGACGTTGCTTGATAGGAGACGCGATGTACGGTGGGGCTCCATTTTGTATGAATGTTAGAGCATTCAGTGCATGCCACTCTTGCAAGCTCGGTATAGTGCTGTTTCGTAAAAGTTTTGCGTAACGCACACCTGTGATAGAGACGGTTTCGAAAGCACTATCACGGATATCCTCGAAGAAAAAAAGGGACAATAATGAAGAGCGATGTGTCCCCCACACCATACTGTGACTTCATCATGGAGTGGAATTTTTCTAATAGCCCGAAGATTTTCTGTTACCCAAATGTTGCAGTTTTGCGTATTTGCTGCTCCGTTGGGGGAGAAGTATGCTTCATCTGTCAGTAAAACGTTTAGCAGACAGTTCTCGTTTTCGGAAAACCCATGTTGCAAAATCCCTCGGCTTTGCGAAACTCGGAGCTTGCAGTTCCGGAATCCGTTTGATTCTCTTTAAATACCTGCGAAAGAATAGACTTAATGCTGTCATATGAAATGCCAGTTCCACGCGTAACTTCACGAGCACTTGATTCCCCACTTGCGGATGCCATCAAAATGTTTCAGATATCCTGTGAAACTGTAGCCTCTTCTGACACAGACGTTGCAGGTCTTCGATGTCGTGGACTTGCTACCATAGTTCCGGTCTTCTCAAATATCTCAGTCATCTGCTGTAATGCCGAACAAGACCATGACCCTTTTCCACTTCGAAGACTTCTTGAAAGCAAACATCGCAAAACTGAACTTGGCCGGTGGCGCAGTGGTCTAAGGCGCTGGTATCGGATCATTCCTCCGTAAGGGGTCCGGGTTCGAATCCCGGTCAGGCATGGATGTTGTGTTTGTCTTACGGCACTGGCTCTCTCCCTTCCCTGGAACCAGTTACCCTAAATTAGGGACGGGCGACTGCTTATAGCCCATTGAGTTGCTCACGGTGGTCGTTAAACCTCCAATAAAAAAAACAAAAAAAAACTGAACTTGTAGATTCCGAGTTACGAAAAAACAGTGTCAGCAACAGAGCTTTATCGGGTAATGACAGCATGATGACATGTTACAGTACGAACAAACAAGAATCGAGGACTCAAAATTTTGAAGCCAACGCTTCAATGATTTTGATAAACATTTTCAATTACCTGTCCCCGAAAGGTTCATTTGCCTGCATGTACACCCCACCAGCTGCTCCGGTGGCGCAGTGGTCTAAGCGATGGCTTCTGATCAGTCGTCCGAGTTGGGTGCGGTGTCGAACCCCGGTGAGGCATGGATGTTATGTTTGTCTTACGGAACTAGATCTCTCCCTTCCCTGGAACCAATAGCCCTAAATTTGGAACGAGCGCCTGCTTATAGCCCATTGAATATCTCACGGTGGTCGTTAAATCCCCAATAGAAAAAAAAACTCCACCGAGTAATGACAGACATGAGAAGCGTAACGCCGTAGGTCCAACCGCCCTCGAAAGGAGGAATGAACAGGTGTTCAGATAATCGGAAAGTAAAAGAGAAGAAAGGATTATGGTAAGAATGAAACAAAACTAAGGTTTCACACTCTGAGAGCACTTGGCTTAATTTAATTTAATTTGGTGAGATATCAAGCGGGCTAATTTTATTTAATTAATTAATTAGAGGCAGGGGGCTTCCATTTATATTAAATTTCTTGCATAATTGTCTATATGTAAGGCATCACAAAATGTTCATTATTTTATTTTTATAAAGCGGCTTGCTCTTTTATCTCAGTTTGTTATTTTATTTGATTCTTGGTCTTCCATGTCGCATGTTTTTGATAGGCCAAAATTGTATTTAGAACGAGATGGTTTGTGAGGCTTTTTTATCTAGTTCCCTTTTAAGGGCCAAGTACTATCTTTAATAAATTTTATTATATCTGGATTACATAAATGTGGGATTTGAGTCAGCTTTTCTTGTTAGAGAGTTGTAACTTGTTAGGTTTCCTTGAATATGAATGCATATGCACTGAAAAGGACCGTTTTTTCCTTTCTTTTCCTCGGTTGCATATACTTATGACCTGAAAGATGTATTTTTTAATTTTTCTTGATTGCAGTGCATATACCCTAAAAAAGGGCAGGCTTTTGTTTTGCATTCTTTTATTCAGTGTAAGATGCAATAATAACTTATTTGCCCTTTAAAAAAGGCTCGTTTGCGTACTTTTTGTTTATTTAATATTAAAAAACCGTGTATTAAATAGTGAACAATATTCTTTGCCTTGCAATGATTTATTTTCAATAAGATTGATATAACATTAAATATGTAGGTGTGAAAAGATAGCTTATATCTTTTTATGTTAGCCAGTCTTATTTCATTTCAATTCGCCGCCCCGGTGGCGCAGTGTTCGTTGAACAGACAAGTCGCATTTTTTTCGGCTCCTGCGTAGAAGTCAACGTTCGTTAGTTTACTTGTTCTTTTTGTGGTATTTCGTCGTTTTGTGTTTTGGTTGCAGTGTTTCGTACCCTCGCTTCACGAGCAGTGAGGCTGTGTGCCGAGTGGGTGCTCATTTTTTGTTTTGTTTTTTCATTTTCGTGTGTCGTCAGTTACGACGCATGAGTTTTGGTGGACCAGTGGTCGAGAATGTCCACTACCACTGTGAATAAGTCACCGTCGTCTACAGCTGCTTCGTCGATTGCTGATATGTCTTCGCTTCTTAGTTATGTGCCTTCTTCGGGGAATGTTGCGTCGACTAGTGCTGCTGGACTTCCAGAAACTGTGCTTCTGGCCACCCGTGTGCCGGCTGCGTCTAATATTCCTGGTTCCGCTAGTTCTACTTCAATGTCGTTCGCACAAGCTGTGGGAAGTACCTCATATATTTCTAGTGGTTCTGCACCACATTTCAAACGTGTAGCTTCGGCGTTGAAAATTATTCTTCCAAGTGATTCGCCTCAAGGTAAGCAGTTGTCGTCTGCCTTATTCTTAAGTGTTTTCATTCCTGCTTTGCGTGACACCCCCTCCCCCAGTATCTGCATGCTGTGTCGAAGGTCGTTCCAGCCAAAAGCATTGTGTCCATTATTCGCTTGGGTGGAGGGGTGGTTGTTCACTTCACCCACCAGCAAGCAGTAGATTTAATTATATTTCATGGGGTTGATATTGGGTCCTTTCATCTACAACCTGTCGCTGCAGCCAAAAGACCAGTTACGGTGACCCTCTCTCCTGTACCAACGGCTGTTCCTGATTCTCTGTTGATTGATGCCCTCAACACGATGGGTCGTGTTGTGGGAGTGACCAAGACTCTTCCAGCTACAGCCCGTGATTCCCCCCTGAAACATGTGCAGGGTGGGCGCCGCCAGTACCGGGTTATTTTTCCAACTTCTCAGTCAATTGCGGAATGCCCTGCAACTCTGGAATTAGTCACCGATACCCGGACGTACATTTTTAATCTTTTTGCAGGGGTTCAGTGCTTCCGCTGTAAAGAGGAAGGTCATCTCGCTTCTGCTTGTCCTCATGCTACTCCTGGTGCTAGATCTGATTCTTCATTAGCTACTAAAGTTCCGGTGGCCCCTGCGGATGTTGTGCAGGCCGCTGAGGCACCTGCTCACATTCTACCCTCATCAATTTTGCCTGTTGTTTCTCCAGTCGATTCTTCCCTCCCGGTTCCTGTCGTCGTACTGGATGGTTTGGAGCCCTCCAATGAGGATTTTCCATCGCTGGAAGTGTCTGCACCTAAATCACAGCTTAAACGCCCCAGCTCACCTGGTGTTTCTACTCGCTCATCTCGTACGTCTCAACGTCTTCGGTCCAAGAAACCAGCCCATTCTACCTCGGGCTCACCTAGCCATCATGAGCCAAATTCTGAAATACTAGTTTCGAACCGATTTGCATGTCTCCAGGATGATGATGTTATGGACACGGTTGCCCCTGATCCTGATGACACTGCAATGGTTGACTCTAACGATGATTCTCCTCCTCCTACACTTCTTGACTTTTCTACTATGTTTGAAGAACTTGCGGTGCCTTTGCACCATCTTACCTTAACTGAGCTGTATGCATTGACCACTCGCCCGCGTAAGGCGAAGTTGATCACACTACCTTGCATTAAGGGTAAGCTTCACTTGCTGCCTGAAATGATTGCACAGCTAAACCAGTTCCATGCATTTATAACTAATGTTACTTTGCCTGGCCGGACTGAGCAATATGCTCGCCGTCTGGGATACTTACTCAAGATTTTGAGGGCTGAACTGGAAGGCTGGATGCAACCTACTAGTGATGTCCTTGTTAACACTACTTATCTTTAATTGTAGAGGGCTTGCGTCTTCTGCGGCGAATGCTTTAGTTTACGAGGACGTTCGTTACCTGGGGGCCAATATCCTCCTTCTCCAGGACACGAACTGTTCCTTGGATGCCGGGTGTTCCCGCTGGAGACGCTGGCCGTACATTTTTAATCATAATTACCGGACCCATCTCAGGTCTGGTACCGCTATAGCGTTTCATGTGCGTTTTCATTCTTCCCTTTCTGATCTTGTTGAGTCACAGAGTCTGCTGGGTTCTTTTCAACATATTTATTTTTGTTTTTGTTCTAAACGTATTCATGTTTTCAATATCCATATTCCGCAATCTGCTACGGATGCAGAAACTCTCCTCCAACATCTTTCTTCTATCCTTTCGACCCTCCACCCAAATGATACAGTCATTGTTGCAGGCGATTTCAATTGCACTTTGCAACCCGGTTTTGACCGAGATGGTTCAACCGAAAGCCGTTCCGACCTTGTTTCCAATCTCACTCAACTCGTTCTTAATTTTGATTTGATGGATGCATTCCGTTCCCTCCATCCCCGGTCCAAGGAATTTTCCTGGTTCCCCCCGGCTGCTTCACGCTGTGTCGCAGCACGCCTAGATAGATTCTATGTTTCCAGTTTTCTCCATTCCTCTCTAGTTGAAGTTACTCATCATCCTTCCGTTTCGTCAGATCATCGCCCCGTTCTTTTGAAACTTTTTTTGCATTCTTCCTCTGTTCCCCCTTCCCCAGTCTGGTCGCTTGACGATTCAGTTTTAACTGATCCTGTTTTCTGTGCTAAAATTCGCTCTATGATCTCGTCTTCTGTGCAACAACTTTCTTCGTCTGACGACCCAGTGGCTCTGTGGCTTTCCACGAAAATTTCGATTATTTCTTTCGCACGTCAGTTTTCTTTCTCTTTCCGTACTTCTCGCTTTCAAGATATTGATGTTCTCCGTCGTAAATTGCGGACTATATTTTCTTCTGATCCTTTTTTTCCCGTGTTTCAAGCTTAACTTCGTCGTATTCTGTTTATTATTGCTTCAACAGCCATTACTCGTTTGAAATTCACTCCCTTGCGGTTTCACGACGACCCCTTTTCTAGTTTGAAGTCCCTTTAGGAGTATCATGTTAAAAGCAACACAATTTCCTTTCTTTCACTACCTGACGGATCTACAGTTACCGACCCTTATCGTATCTGTGAACTTACTTTTTCCCATTATTCTGATCGTTTTCAACACCGACTCCTTTCTCCTGCAGATACCTCCCCTCTTCTTCATGTCCTCCCTCAGGTTCCACATTGTTTTTTTTATTCTCTTGTTTCTCCTATCTATCCTTCTGAAGTCCGCTCTGCAATTTCCAGTCTGAATGACCATTCTTCACCTGGCGCGGACGGTCTTCCGCTCTCATTTTATAAGACGTTTCTTCCTTCTCTCCTCCCGCTTCTGGTTGCTTGTTTTAATGCCGTTTTTACTTCTTCAAATTTTCAGTCTTCTGATTTCACTTTTGCTCTTCTCCGTCTCATTACCAAAACCGGAAACCTTGGTCTTTTTTCTAACTGGCGTCCTATCTCTATTCTTAATACTGACTACAAAACCTTTGCTAAAATTCTCGCTTTTCGCCTCAATCCCGTCTTGCAGCATTTAATCCACCCCGATCAAACTTACACTATTCGCTTCCGTTCGATTACTACCAACATTTCCACCATTCGCAACTTATACTTTTCTTGCTTCCCAACTTTCCGAACCTCTCGCAATTTTTAATATTCATCAGAAACAAGTTTTTGACTCCATTAATCACTCTTATCTCTTTGCTGTTCTTCGTCATTTCGGCTTTCCTACTCTTTTCTGTCAAGCTCTTATTAATCTTTACTCTCACTCTTCTTTCCGTATTCGCACTTCCACATTCATGACAGCTACCATCCCCTTTGACAACGGGATCCGGCAGGGTTGTCCCCTTTCGGGTCAACTTTTTGCGCTTGCATTTGAACCTCTCTTAATTTGTCTGCGTTCTCGTTTGTTTTCTGTGATTCCTCGCAGTATTGCTCCTACTCGTCACCACCGCATTGTGTTGTCTGCATATGCTGATGACCTCACTCTCTTTGTTCGCACTGAACGTTCTTTCGGTGTTGTCCTTTCTGCTTATCGTGAGTATGCTTCAATTTCCGGTTCCGAACTTAATATGTCTAAATCTGTCGGTCTGTGGGCTGGATCGTGGGTGGCACACGGTGATTGCCCTTGCGGTGCCCGTTGGTCATCCTCGGTCATTAAACTTCTTGGTGTGTACGTTGGAAATCCCGTGGCTGTTGCTGATGCCACATGGATTCCTTTGGTTCAGCAGCTCAATCGCCGTCTTGCTCCTTTTTGCCGGTTCAAACCTTTTTTGTCCTTTTTTAGCAGAGCACATCTGGTTTCTTCCTTTCTTCTTCCCATTTTGACACATTCGTGGTTCGCTTATTTTCCCTCGCCCATTTTTCTCCAATCTGCTCAACGTTTGATTACTGATTTCATCTTAAATAAAGTTCACTGGGTTCATCGTTCTACTCTCGTCCTTCCTCTGTCCTTTGGAGGTCTTGCCCTCCCAGATCTTTTTCAAAAATCTAATGCTATTCATCTTTAGTTCTTTCTCCGATCTTTTTCTCATCCTCAGATTTCATCACTTACTATTGTTGATACTTTACTTTTCCCTCGCAGTCCGTTTCTCACTCTCGCTACTTTCCTCCGTATGGATCAGTTCCCCCTCATTCCAGATCACTTTCCCGATACTTATCGCACCGTTTTTTCCCTCTGGCATTCCTTATGTCCCGTCCGTCTCCCACCTACCTCAACTAATGATCTGCTTGCGGAACTTCTCTTTTACTCTTCTGCACTCCGTTCTCCCTCTTCACCGTACTTGTGCTTCTCCACCTGGTTCGCCAGTGGCGTGGTACAGGTATCCCAACTTGTAGATGCTTCTCTGAGCTGGAAGTCTCTTTCCCAAATCGACCTGCCTCTTGCTGACACTCCCTTACATCGCGCCCAACTCTGGTTGCTTCATTTTCAGCTTCAACGCCTTTACCCGTCCCTCGTGAATTCTTTTGGGTTAATTGTTTCTTCTTCGGCGTCCCCTTGCCTTCCTTTTCTGGTTTATTTGAATGATGTTCCCTTTCTGGTGCATCAAGTTACTGCAAAACTCTTGTACCGCCACTTTCTTACTTATTTTCGAGCACCTCTCGCTATTCCTTTTGTGCCTCCTGATGAAACTTCTCAGACATGGGTCGATTCACACATTTCTCTGGCTTCCCCAAAAGCAACTGATATTCATTGGCTACATCTTCATCGCCGCTTGCTCACACCTCGAACTCTTCATCGTTTTGGTCGCCTGTCTTTTCCCTTGTGTTTTTTCTGTTTAACACTCGGTGATGTTCATCACGCATATGACTCCTGTTTAGTTTTACAGCCACTTTTTTCATTGATGTTTGCTCTTCTCTCCAAGGTCTGTCCTTCTTTTCACTCTGTTTCACATTACTATTTTCTTTGCTGTCATCATCATTCCGCTGCTGTTCACAATCCAGTTTGCGCGTTTTTAATTTTGCAGGCCAAACTGACTATTTATTTATACTATCATACCAGTGTTGATCGGCCTGCTCTTCGTCGATATCATCCTGCGAGAGTTTTTCTGTGCCGTAGGTTTCGTTCTTCGATCAAGTCCGTCATTCAACTTGAGTACGAGGTAGCTCTGGCCCGGCAGGCAGTTCCTGCTTTCTTCTCGATCTGGTCCCCCAGCTCCCATGGTTTCGGGTTGAGCATGGGTTGATTGAATTCGTTTAATCAGTTTTTTTCTTGTTTTTGTTTTGGTGTACTGGTTTCTTCACTTTGTTTGTTTTTGCTTTTCTGGGTTGTTGTCTTGTTCTGTTTTTGATTGAGCTGCAGGTTATTTTTGCCTTGTATTCATTCTTTTCTTCTAATCCTGTTGTTTTTCCTTTTTTTTACCGTTTTCCTTTTCTTGTTTTTATGATGGCCCTTTGGTAATGTTGTAGTGTTTTGCTTCCTTGAGATTCCAGTCTTTTTGTTGTTTTATCTCCTGTGCTTTGTTAGCTCATTCTACTGGTCGGTATATTCTTTCTTGGATAGTGATTTTCTATAATTTTAATCTTACTAGCGGCCTCTGCCTCTTCGTCTGAATTTTCTTGTCGTTTTGCGCTGCGATTGGATGTTTTACAGCTAGTTGCTTTGACTTTTTTTCTGTCCGGAGTCCGTGGGCATTTGTGTTCCTGTGTTCTGTGTGTATTTTTTTCTGGTTCTTGGTGGTGCTGTGCAATCGGTTATTTTTTTTTGTGTGTGTGTCGGTATATTTGTTGAGTTGTTTGTCTATGTATTATTGTGTGCGTGCTTTCTATGTTTTCGTCGGCCACAGTTGTTGGTCGCCGCATTTCTTGTTGTGGTGTTTTGTTGTACTGGTTGGCCACCAATTGTTTGTGATCACTGTTATTGTTTGGTATTAGTGTGATGTTTGTTGGGTGTTGTTGTTTTCCGTTGGGCTAGTCTGTGTTGTCTAGTTTTGCAAAAATTTTTTGGCGGGTTGTGTTTCTTTTGTGCTTGTTTGTTTGTTGTTTTTCCTGTTCTTTTTTGTACTGTGTTTCCTTAATGTGGTATTACCGTGTTTTTGTAATTGCTCTTGCTTTTTGCACGTGTTGTGTTTAGTTGTTCGGATGGCGGCTGTCCTACTCGCTCTGCTCCTGTGTGAGTTTTTTTAATACTGTGATTGTATTTTACCTATACTGCTAATGTGATAATCTTGTTTTTTTCTTCTTTGTGTATGTTCTACTTTCGTGTTTCAGTTGGCTCCGCAGTTTAGGGAGCCTTTTTTTTCTCATATCCTGTGTTTCATGTTCACTTGTTTTGCTTTTTTTTGTGAACTTTGAATTACTTAGTGTGGCCCTGCTGGTCTCGTTCTGTTTTTTCATTGAGTACTCAGCCTTTTCTCTCGTTTTCTATACATTGTGCTTCTCGTGCGTATCTTGTCTATTGTGTTACGTTGACCCAAGGAGTTGGTCAACGCACTATTTGCCTTCTGCTTTTTTTTACTGTGCCTCTTGTGTTTTTTTCTTGACTGTATGTGACTACATGTGTAGTGAAGTAGTCAGTTGAGGCAGTTTTGTCTTTGATTATGTTTTAAGTGCACTTTTTGTGTTTTCGTTTTTGTGTTTCTTTGCACTCAAGCTCTGGTTCTACGTCTTTCTTCGTGCTTCTCTTGTCCGGGGTTTTCCTGTAATATTGTATTTTTTCTCGGCACAGCCGTCTGTGGCCGTGCACGACTGGACGTACTTTGTGTTGTTTTCAATGTGTTATGATGCTATGCGATCTTGTTTCCGCGTGATTCTCTCTATAGCGCCACGTCGGCTTGTGGGGTTTGTCAACGCGCGTGTTCTTGTTTTGAGTATGAAATTTGAAATGAGTGCGATCTTTTTTGTGAACCTCGTGTGCCTGTTTGGCTACATTTATTTTGTGTGATGCAGCGGTTTTTCCCCTTATTATCATGTATTCTTCTGTACAGTGTTCCTCCTGACTTACATGCGTCACTTCGTATTTCGTCTTTAGTTATAGCGGTTGGTTAACACCCCTCTTTATGTGCACGGTTTTTTTGTTTTTTATGTTCTTCTTGTACTAATGTTTTGGCCGCTGCTGCATTTTTTTTGAAGTACAGTTTTGTTTCTCCTGTCGCTGTCTTGCAGTGTCAGTCAATTTGTGTTGCGTTGTATTGTTGTTGTGTTTTTTACCTGTCACCTTTGTGTTCGCGCTGCTATGTACTAGTTTTTGGAATGTGATTTCTTCCCTCACTCTGGGGTTTGGGTTTTGTAATGTGTGTGTTTTTCGTTTTTGTTTTCTGTGTTCCTTTTTTATCTGTATATATTTTAATCTTGTTCTGATGTTACCAGTTTTCTTTCCTCCTTTCTTTTGTGTTGAGACTTCTTGGCCTCGTCTCTTTTAATGCAGTCTCATGTGACTGAAGCGTATCACATGTACCTTGCTTTAAGACTAATAAAGGTTTATTTTGAAGGCAGTGGTCTAAGGCGCTGGCCTCTGATCATTCGTCCGTAAGGGGTCCGGGTTCGAATCACGGTCAGGCATGGATGATGGCACTGTCTCTCTCTCTCTTCCCTGGAACCGGTGACCCTAAATTAGGGACGGGCGACTGCTTATAGCCCATTGATTTGCTCACGGTGGTCGTTAAACCTCCAATAAAAAATATTTCATTTCAATTCATTGAATACACATACGCCCTAGAATATGTTAGTAAATTAATGCTTCAAACAGTTGTATATTACTTTTACCTGATTCTGTAATGGGTAGATTTTATTGTAGTACGTTTTAGATTGAATTTTGTGTAATTTTTGTTTCACTACACTGAATTCGTAACATTTATTTTGATCTAAAAACACCGTTTATATTTTATTTAAAATTTCGTTTATGTGTTTGCTAACATCTTCATTTTATTTATTTTAAAAATAATTGCATGTGTCCTAACAAGAGCCGTTTTTTAATTTTTAAATGCATATGCTTAGAAAAGGTCGATTTTTGATTTTTAGGATTTTAAGTGCTAATACTGTGAGAAGGGGCCTTTTTAAAATTAAAATAACGTAGTTTCGGTAATTTCTTCTTCATGAAACTGAATGTGCTCTAACAACAACATTTCTAGATGCACTGATGATAATTCAGTAACGATCCTTCTGTAGTATAGGAATCAAATGAAATCACTCTATGAAGGCCACAGTGATCAAATACTGTAGCGATGTTACTTTGTCTAGTAAAAACAGAGTGATTAAATACTGTGATTTATCTACAGTAAATAAACATTCCTAGGAAATCCACAGTGGTACTGTGGGTAGGAAATAAACTAAGAAAATCACAGTGGTTGAATACTGTGATCTCTCTGTTAATACAAAGGAAATTAAATACATAAAATAAATAAATCAAATCACAGTGGTCAAATACCATGATGCTTGTCTTAATACAAAGAAATGAATTGCAGTCTGAGTGGTGTAATACACAGATTTTTGCCCAGTTATTAGGTACCGGCACCAGTATATATTGGAAGCTGAAGATGATGCTTTGTTATTGGGTCTCTTACGCTTGAAGCTGGGAAAAGCAAAACGACACGTTACAGTTTCAGCTGCAGCTGCTTTCATACCTGTCGCTTCTTGGATATCAGCTGCAATATTGCGTCATTTGGCGACCATGAATAAAACTAAAATGTACAATAAGTGTCTTAATTTTACACACACATAAAATGTCATTCTGTGCATTTTAGTGCGAACCGCATTGCGCTACTATCGAAACTCAGGGAAGTATTGATTTTTGAATTTTTGCGCGACTTTTGGATCACCCGGTAGTTAGGCTGCTAAAACAATTCATCACTGGCATTCTCTTGTGTCACCTTCTGATTTCAGTTCTGCTATTTACAAACCGGTCTTTGAAAAACAATGACAGTCGCGAAATGTAGCTAACAAAAAATAAAGAAAATCAAGCAGAGAAGCGAAGCGAAAGAAATATCTAAATACACGTTTACAAAGTACTGATGTTCTTTATATATATGAGAAGGTAAAGACGTTTTACTTTTTTCTTAAAATATGGCTGCAAGAACTTTTTAAAATACTTGTTATGAAAGATTAACCGTCTCCAGAGTCCCTCAAGATTGCGAATACGCTTTCAAAATGAAAGCATATTTCTGAAAAACTAGATATATGAAATACATATCCACGCAAATATTTGATCTTATTTCTGTTTAACTTTAGCATTATTGTTCTGCCCAGAAGTTGCAATTTTTTTCAATTCCTCATTTGGGATATTTTCATATTAAGAAAATTCCCGTGTTGCATGGAAGAAGTGGTAACAATATTTCGCAATGAGATTAACGACAGAATGCGTATACGCGTTTTAAAGTCAGTATCTACAATATCACACAGTAATTCCGGAATGCAGCATTTTGGTGCCGTACACTAACTGCATGGAATGAAAATTTTTCCACAACGTTAAACTACTGCTGCATATTTTTGTGCTGAAATTTGGGAAGCAAAGAATTACAACCTTCCTTTTTGTAGCTGAGACACGAGAAAAATGCTGTAATCTTAAAGACCTAAAAAAATAATTGTTGCGCTGAATTACAGTATTATCATTAACGACATGTGAATTGCATGATTTGCCTGGATATCGCTGGGTTTTGAAATAATATTAAAATTTTTATTACAGGAAGACCTTTGTCTACTGCTCTACAATTTGCTTTTGAGGTACGGATATATTGCATCTACTGTGGACACCTAACTAACATTTTTAGTTCTAGCTGGGGACAATCACAGCCAAAACCGTGTTGCTATCGTTTCATATGCTACTTGAATAAATTGAGATTGAAACCACGGCATTGTGTTGAAATTATTTTGGGTTGATGCATAAGTTCATGCCGTTTTTTTACCACACTACACGAATGTATTCCATCAGAAGGGAAAACGGAATCAATCAACTATGTATCCCCCACCCACATTGTTTACGATGGTGTCCCAACGTCTGGATAGGTCTGCAATGCCATTCTTGAAAAAAAACGTCCAGGTTTTGCTGCGTAGAAGTCATCAAGGAAATTTTGGAGATCAACATCATTGTTCAACGTTCTGCCACGGAGTGCATTCGACAGAGATTGGAAAAGGTGATAGTCTGAAGGGGCGATATATCGTAAATAGGCCGGATGTGAAAGTATCTCCCATTTCATATCCTGAATGGCCATTTTGGTCATATTTGCACTGTGAGGGCGTGCATTACCATGTTGGAGAAAGACACCATGGCGCCAATGTGGCAGTTTCTGCTGAATGGCTCCCTCCACACGGCGGAGTTGTTTGCAATAGAGTGCAGTGTTGCTGGTCCGATTCGTCGGCAGCATTTTCCGGTGAAAAATGCTTTCCATGTACCACCAGACACACAACATGACTTTCGCAGGATGAAGGTCATATTTTGGACATGATGTGGGTGCCTTGCTTGCGCTTAACCATTCCATCCGATGCCTGAAAATCTCGTACAGACATCACTTCTCATCTCCAGTAAAAATACGTGACAGAAAGGGTTTGTGTTGCTGAGAACAGTCGCGATAAGGGTGAGCAAGGAACCCCACATGGCAACACGCTGATTTTCGTTGTTCTCAGTGAGCGTGTGAGGCACCCAAGACCCCATTTATGAACCTTTCCCACACGTTCCAGGTGTCGCCCGACTGTGGCCTGATCACAGTCTACCTTAGTGGCCAATTCGCGTGTAGTTTGACGCGGATCCAAGTGGATGAGATGGTTCAAACGATACTCATCAAAGTGAGATGGACGACCTGCGCGTGGAAAGTCGTTGAGGTCAAAATTTTCACCTCGGAACCGCGCATACCATTTGCGGGCCGTCCTCACAGCAATAGCATACTCCCCATACACAAAAAGTTGTCGAGTAGCCTCGGATGCTGAGGATCCCTTGTTAATCTCGTACAGGAACAGATGTCGGAAATGTTCATTTCTCTCTGCTTGACACTCCATACTTCCGGACTTCAAAACCGAAATACCATTACCCACAATGCAATGTGATTTAGATACGCGATATTACTGGCTACATTTTGATATACAACTGGCCATCTGCACCGTCACTACTGACCTGGGAAATACTCGTGAAATAAAACGGCATGAACTTATTCATCAACCCAATATATGGAATTTCTAGTTCACGCAGTGAAGTCCGCAAAATTAAGTTATATAAAATATCACGTTTCATATAGTGATAGTGATTCCCGGGAAGACTCATGTCGTTTGACTGGGAAGGATAAGAAAGCTGCTGGTCGTTCGCTCATGTTCTTTGAAGAATCATCTACGAGACGATAGCAAGAAAGGTTAGCGTTTGGCCCTAAAAACAAAACAAAACAAACAAGCAAGAAAATGTGAATCCATTTGGTAAAAAACGATGCCTTTCTTTTTGGGAGCAACTCCAAGCATACAATGTTTACATTTTCTTCTATGAAATGAGTTGTTTTCAAGGCAGACGTAAAGACGAGCAAACCACATTAATATCCCAGAACAAGCAGATGTTCGGCGACATTCATACACTTTTTCCAGCATTATGAAGTGTGGGAGCTCTGTGTCAGATGGGACAACGGCTTCCCGGTATTATATTCACGTTCTGCCTCGACATTTCGTATAATGCAGCCTGTAAGGCAATTCATCGCATTTAATCACGCGGTTTTAGTTTGCATAGGTTTGCCTCCACTTTCACCATTAGACTGACCCGCGTGTTCTGCGCGGGTAGACGTAAAAAGTTTGAGTCATACTGTCCAAAATGTCCATATAGTTCAATTACCTGCTCATTGCTGTTGTAAAGAAGAAAGCACAGAAGTATTTCTCACTCATGTTCAATAGCTGTTGAGCTACGGTGTCCGATTCCGCCTAAAAGTGGGAGCTAATCTTATACGTTTGGGTCCTAGAGTAATTGCTTCCGATGATATTTTGCTGTATTATTTTCCATTGAGTTTCGTGGCTTTAGTTAGTGAAATCCAATTTTGTCCAGTTCCTACCTTGAGAATTAGGTCACATATCTTTATATCCACCATTTCACCCATGTGCTTGTGGCTCGTTGCGTACTACACAGTACGTGAAATAATTTTTAAGACTGGCGTTAGATTTCAGCCTACGGTGGTGCCACCGGTGAAATCGCGATTACGTTATAAACCGTGACCATCTGCTTGCTTTCTGCCAAAAGTACTGTGCAGTTGTTAAAGTAACTCAAACGAAACGGCCGTTCATTAGAGAAGTAAAAATTTTTTAATGTTGAATTATTAAGATGGAACAAAGAGCTGTTATTAAATTTAACGCAAAACTTGGTAAAAGTGCCTCGGAAATGTACCAAATGATGAAACAAGTTTACGGTGAGTTTTGTTAAAGTAGAAAAAATGTTTTCCTGTAGCACAAACGTTTTTTAGACGGAAGAGATACGCTAGAAGATGGTAAGCGCACCGGAAGACCAAGTTCATTTAGGACACCTGTGATTATTGAAAAAGTGCGTGATTTCGTGGAAAACAATCGATGTGCGTCACTAAGAACGATGGAAGAGTCTTTAAACATCAACAAAGAAACCATTTAAACCATACTGCATGAAGATTTGGGCAAAACAAAAGTCTGTGCTATATTTGTTCCACACACGTTAACCAATGAACAAAAATCAAGGACAAGTGCACATTGCAGAGACATCATTTCAGCAGCTGAAAATGATCCAAACTTCTTAAAATTGATTGTTACAGGTGATGAAACATTGTGTTTTCAACATGATCCTAAAACAAAGCGACAAAGTGCGGAATGGAAGTCAAAAAACTCGCCACAAGCCAAAAAAACAAGAAAAGTTCCATCGAAAATCAAAACAATGCTCATTACATTCTTCGATAGTAAGGGTATTATTCACAACGAATTTGTTCCAAGTGGACAAGCAATTACTGGTGAGTTTTATTTAAATGTTTTGAGGCTTTTGATGTGCAGAATTCGTTGCATTCGTCCAGAATATCGAGATGAAAACAGTTGGTGTTTGTTGCACGATAGTGCACCCAGTCACACCTCACTTCTTGTTTGTAGATTTTTGGCGAAAAATAATGTATGTGTGTTAAATCATCCTCCGTATTCGCCTGATTTAGCACCCTGAGACTTTTCTTTGTTGCCAAAACTTAAAATGACGTTAAAAGGGTGTTATTTTGATGATATTTCGACCATACAAACAACTTCGACGCGTGCTTTGGAGGCAATTCCGCAAAGTGAACTGGAACAGGCATTCGAATCATTATGAAATCGCTGTAACAAGTGTATTGAAGCCGGAGGGACTAATTTTGAATAACAAACCAAAACAAATTATAAATTCTTGTTTCTTTTTCATTTTATAGACCCAGTCTTAAAAGTTCTTTGACACACTGTGTATACCACAGTCATGACGGCCATATCATTGTGGTGTCACGTGCAAGAGTGTAAGCCATCCGTGCATCTCGTGTGCGTAGTGCTAGTTTTTCTGTTGTTCTAGATTTTCGAAGTATATTCTGAAACATACATCCAAATGCTCCACCTTTTCTAAACCAAACGAAACACTTCGTACAGTGTCTTGTAAGTATTCAGATTGTATGAGATTTTGGTTAGTAAATTTCAAACACGATTGGTACGATACTCTGCAACATATGTTTATCTCTGGAACACATTTGATGGTACTACATTGGTAAATTCCAAAAGTCTTTTCTTATTACTGAAAAAAAAAGAAAAGGTTTCAAATATATGTTTCATACAACTGGACTTCAAGGCATACGCTCGTAATGTTTTATTTTTTAATTGATTCTGCCTGATAGTGCGAGCCAGTCTTCAAATTTTGCATCCCAGAGTAATTGCTTCTGCTAACATTGTTATGTATTGTTTTCCACTGAGTCCCATGGCTTTCGTTAGTAAGCCGGAATCAGTCGAGTTCCTACTTGAAAAATTTGGTCAAGGATCTCTATATTCTCCTTTTTGACCATGCGCTGTAGTCATGGCAGTTGTATAATTGTACTGTCAAGTGCAAGAGATGTAAATTCCATTTACAATATTCCATTGTAAAATGGAATATTGTAAAACTTATGTCTTGAAGTAGGATTTCATAATGCAGTTGTAGGAAACATATTTTAAAAAAAATGTTTGATCAGAAATATAGATAATATTTTTGGAATTTACCAATGGAATGCCATAAAACATGTTTCAGAGATAAACGTATCTTGCACAATATCACATTAGTCGTGTTTGAAATTTACTAAAAAGATATCATACAATCTACTTTCGAAGAATAATTAAAAGGGCCTGTAGGAAGTTATTCGTTCGGATTAGATAAGGTGTCAGTGGTGTCATCCAGTGGTCCTTTGGTAGCGTCAACTAATCCTTATTTCTTAGCTCTAATTTCAACCCTTAGGAAGAAGAAAAAGGTTCTCTGTCTTGTTTCTATCTTCCTTCTTTTCTGGAACAAGGAATGTACTGTAGATGTAACTGCGTGTGTGTATGTGTGCGCTTCTGGTCATTATGCTCCTAATTAGCCCGAACCCGTCGTCGATGGTCAGCGTGAAGCTTTTCTTTCACATTCTCATTCAAGCTTTCCGAGGAATAAACGAAAGAAAAGCATTGACGCATTAAATGCATACAAACACATAAATGGTTGCCAGTTTGCCTAAAGATATCCAAAATGGTGGAAAATAACAATGTTTATAATTGTATTGTTTCCAGAAATAAATATAAGTTGTTACCAAATGGGATGTGCAGATTACCCTAAGCTACGTTTTAAAATTAAGCTGGAGAATAAATAAATTACTATGAAACTTTTTTTTTCATTTCGTGATGTAGAATTCAATCAGAAGTTTAGAAAATGTTTCAAATATTTTTTTTGTGAGTGTATAAACACCATAAGTATTTATTGAAGATTATTAACCTCACCATTTCTGTTGTTTCAAACTTTATAAAAATCTTTTGATAAAGTTTCACAACATTTCTGGAATATTTTCTAAAATTTAAGAACAGTAAAAACGCTTAAAGATAATAAAATAATTTCATTACACAAATTCAAAGAAGCAGATACCGTATTTCTTTTAACAAAAAATATATTCAAAGCGTCTGCTAGTCGATAACAAACTATACAAATTTCTCTCTTTGAGTGACAATTATGATAATCGAGTCGTCAAAATATGATGGCCGTGGAACTTTAAAACCATGGAATTGGGTTCCACAGCTTTTATCAATTATTATTTTAAATATTAAGAGCAGGACAAATGTTCAAAAATGGTGTAACAATTTTTGTGATGGCCTTAGTTCAAATAGTTTGATGCTGGATGTAAAACTATTTACGTCTTCATCGTACATATTGAAAGTACCATTGTAAAAATAACTCTCAAATTTTAGAGAACGTCTCAAATTTCAACAAAGGCCAGAAATTGTGGAAACTACTTGCTTTAACATGTTTAGACCCCATTGGTTACGCTCACTGGATTTCTGCTTCGCAATAATAAAATGAAACTCGGTCATTCTGCTGAGCAATTATAACACGACACATTGTGTTCTAAAGGGCATTTCAGCCTTTGTTGTCATTTGTAAACTCTATGAGTAAGGGATTGCTCTCAGAACGCAGCTCGATAGCAAGATATGACCATGGAAGGACATTTGAACTGCTCTTGAATAGTGGGCATTGGACCGCTATGAAGTAAACTCCTGAACTGTGAACCGTAGATAAGGAATAGACGTTATCTCTGGAGGTTTCATTTCGACCCAAGCTCTACCACACTGTAGTTTTAGAAGTCCAACACAGGTTTAGTCAAACATGACATGCTCCCACATGTAATGCAACCATCACTGATGAAACATGTATTCTCTCCATCTAATAATCTATTTATAATAGGTGTGCAGTAAAGTTACTCACCAGCCACTTCAGAAACAAACTGAGTCCCCTAAAAATGTGGAGACAACAGGTCTTGTGCAAATGCCAGGAAGACGATGCCATAGGCTTGATATCAGCACCCCTAGCAGAAATTTCCAAACCTAGCTCCTGAACTCCCAAACTATTATACATAGAGGGAAAATATCAACTACAACGTTTGAGACATCATTCGTTTGTGAAGAATTGGTCATAAAAAGTCCGAATAACGTGAGAATCTAGGCTGCAGACAGATGGCAAAAGTACGGAAGTGCGCTCATTTAAGACGTGTGAAACCCTATAATCGATAGTAAGACAGCGCTATTGTTGGAGTGTGATTGGAAAATGTGGCGTATAAATACCCAGCAAAAACAGTCTTGCTGAGCCAGGGCCGGAAACTGGCCAACAGTTGCCAACCCCATTAGTTGTCATATGCCACAACAGGGCTATCAGTTATCCACCACAGGCAGTATCTATCACAAGTGGCCCTTCAGCGGCCCTGCAAACACGTGACATAAATGATGACTAGCCTTATGTGGTCCGCTAAATTCCCGACAGTGACAGATGGCAATAACGTGGCGTAACTGATGGCTTGCCGATCAGTTACGTCACGTGATCGCCGCTAATTATCCAGTAGTAGCCATAGAAAAAAAGATAATCGCAGATTCCCAAAGCTACAACTGCTTTCTTTTTTATCCTTACGAAGTTTCTGGTTCAGAGCACTGCGCGGAGGAAATTTCCTCCACACGTCCGGTAAAACGACCGTTTGGATCTGGTTGGAAACGAACCAAGGATTGTCAGGGCGGGGAGCGGGCGTTCTACCAACGGGGGTGGCTTGGCACGCACGAGCATGGCTTGAAGCTGACCCTCTTTTGTGCGGAATGTGTAACGAAAGGTTTCTCTATTTAATTTTACAATATTGCGAAGTATTTTTCATAAATGTCAGTTCCATATAATTCATAAATTTAATTTTTCAACGTACGATTTTCTTTTTTAACATTAATGGAACTTCACTTTTTCAGCGAGTGTACCAACTTAAAGGCGCTTTTCAAAGTTTCGAGCTGCCCTTGTCGTTTTGAAAGGCGATTGTTGAGTTAATATATTTACCCGTTCATGTCACATTCTGTTACATTTTTAACGTTGTATCTTTCCTTTTAAAGAGGAAAGATATTTTATATTACTTCTCGTTATTTTTAGAAGTGAATTCCACCAGTCATGTGTATTATATCCACATAAGGATGCTTTTTTTTTCAAATAATTGATAAATTTTGTACTCGTATAAGTCTTCTTTTTATTTCTCTTTTTTTTTTTTTCAACGTAACGCTTTTTTAATGTTTTTCCAGGACTTTTGTTTCAAGCAGCTTAGTGAATGTTAAAACGAAAGATTACACAGACATTATTTCTTTTTATTCATGGGAATGGAGTAGGTGTATTTCATGACTTAATCTGATATCTTCGTCGACGTGGCATTTCATTAGGAGATTAATTCACCTCTCTGCTACTCGTTTGACCGAGCCGTTGCACAAGAGGGTTGACCGTGGAAGTTGTAGAACAGGGACCACCTGGGATACGCGGTGCATACAGCAGAGAAGCTTCAGGTGCATTTTACTTATACTCTCGGTATATCAAAACCATCTCACACCGCTGTTCAGAAATGCATTCCATTTTACGTGAAGTTGTTTTACGACGAAGTCTAGTTATCCTTTTTCAGCTATCGTTCGGAACTTTAAACACGATGTCAGCACTGGGTTTTGTCGCTGCATATCAGTTTATTTGCATATTATGTATGAATGAAAGTCGTAGTATCCCATCAAATCGTTTATCTTTGTTTGTTCTTCCTAATTGCACATTAAACATTGCTTACTATCCATTGCAATTAACGGCTACAGTTACTGAATGCGTACAGAATGTTTCCGGACAATATATTGCGAATTGATCACTAATGCTTGGTAATCATATCTGGACAAAAGAAACCATGTTTAGCTCTTCATTTTATTTCAAACCGCGTCTGACTATTCCATAAATTCTTAGATTTGCTCCAGTGTTCTCATTTCGACAGGCGAGCGGAAAGTATTGCAGCTGACGAAAGCAAACTTGCAGTTTTGTACGAACCAGGAAATGGGGGATTCCAGTGTCACGTTATATCTCGCCGTCCATTTAGGTGTCCTCCCATCCTTACATAGCAATCCAGTTACACTGCAACCCTGAGAAATGCCTTTGAGTGCTTTTGATTCCTCAGTGTACAGCCTATATTCGCCCGTTGACCTCCATCTCTTATGACCGATTAATAGCAGTGAAGGTTATTCTCAAATCTTGAAATCTCCATTTTTGCTCTGTCTATCGTATTTCTGGAGTTTGGAGATCTATGTTCACAAGTTTGCAACACTGATATTGAGCTGATGGGATCGTCCCATGTCTCATACACTAGTCCCGTTGGTTCCAAATCGTTTTGAGTCTCTTTTCGGTGGTGATATGGCATTACTCAGAAATGCTCTTGAGTACCCCCCCCCCCCCCCAGTGTGCAAATTAATTTCTCCCATTCAACCCAACTTTTTTATTTTTTACCGTTGATTTGCAGCTAACGAATGATACTCTCTAACTTTGAGACGGATATTTTTGCTTTACCTATCAATAGTGTCGGGGTTCGGTGAGATAAGTTCGAGAATTCGCCGTAAGAGTGACTGAAGTCGAATTAATGGGAACAGACCTCTGGGACTTACATAAGTTCCGTTGGTTTTGGAGATTTTAATATGCACCCTTTTTACACGAAGCCGTAAGACATCAGTCACATAATATTCTCTTATTATTCAGGTAAGAAAATGCGGTGTTCTAAACTACCCAAACCTTCAAATGAAAGTACTTTTCTGAATTACACTAAGTTAACTTTGTATCAGGAACACTTACCTAATAAAGCGTTGGTCTACCTTTCTCTGCAATCACGGCTCTCAGACGCATAGTAACAGAATCTACAACGTGTCGAACATACACCACGCGTGACTTGACCAATGTCCACTGCAGCAGCTTGGTCAGTTTACGCTCATTCCGTGAGTGATGATCAGCAGTTCCCACATCCCGATCCAGCATATCCCACAAATGTTCAATTGGGTTACTTTGGGGACCAAGGCAATGTGGCGAATTCGTTGTCGTCTTCCTCCATTCATTCAGTAGTTATACGAGCCCGATGACGACACTGTGCGTTCTCCTTTTGAATGATGGCACTGTAGGCCTAGTTAATCTCCTACAGATATGGATGGAGATGGTCGGCTAACAGCTCCCTATATCGTCCACCATTCAGTATTTGCGCAATGATAACCAGCAAACCAAGGACTTGCCAGGAGAGAGTTCCCACAGACCAAAACATCACCTCCACCCGCTTCTTGATCCCCAACTGTCCAATCAGAACATAGGGTTCCGTGGTGCTTACGCCATATGCAAGCCCGACGATTAGAGAGGTGCAGCAGGAAACGGGACTCATCACTCCAGACGAACTTCTCCCATCTGCCGAGTGTCAATTGCCGAAGTTCCTTGGCCCTATGGGAGGCGTTGTTTGCGATGACTGGGCATCATCATGGGTACCCTCGGCGGTCTTTGGATTGGAAAACCTAGGCGAAGCAAGGTACGGCATATGGTGCATGTGGAAATAGGTCGAACTGTACCCCTGTTGTACTAGTAGGTGAGCTGGAAAACTTGCACGTCATTGCTGAGGTACCAGTCGTGACACATGTCTCTCACCTCTACGATCAACTGCTCGTCGCTGACGAATGTTTGCCCTTCTGTTGGATGTCTGTGCTTGGTTAATACAATTCTGGTGCCCCATCGGTACAGAAGTACGAATGCAGCCAACAAGTACGGCTGTTTCCGAAGTACCAAACCCTGACCTCCGGTTCCCAAAGGGCTTGCTGCGGTCAAATTGGCTTACGTCACCACATTTGCCTATTGTAGGGGCGAGAAATTATGCCCCTATGTAAAGTGTGTGATGGACATTAAATCACCTGGATCTTACAAGATATGAACATTTCAGAACAACTATTTTCAGGTGTATTATTTATAACGGATGTTAAACGTGAAAATGTACCAGACAGGGGACATTCCGATGTGCCTATTTGTCATGACGATTGTATTCACGTAGGCACCGCTATTGTTCCTGGCCAGGGGCCTGCAAGCTGCAGTGCACACGGGAGCTAAAGGTCAACGAGGGGATGGCTAGAGGTCAGAGTGGGGATAGCTCAAGGTCAGCGCCGGAATGCACAGATCAAGGAGAACAGGGTAGGGGGCACCGACTCTTCGCGAGCTCCAACTAGAAGAGAGAGGGAGCGCCTCTAGAGAGGAAGGCAGGAGCCAATCAGCAGGCGAGGAGAAGTTACGGGGGGAAACTTCAGGATAGGAGTTAGGAAGGACGGACAGCGAGAGCTGGGGGAACGGTTTGAGGAGTGCTGGGAAGCAGCACGGACAGCTAGAGCTGGGAACGGTTGAAGGGAGTGCTGGGTGTCAGCGCTGGGAAGGAAAGTTGGTGATAGAACGCGCTAGCTAGGGCACGGGGGAAAACGATCTTGGATGGAAAAGTTGGAAGCCGACTCGTCGGTCTGTAAAGACGTACGGAGAAAGCGAATTGATAGGACACGTGTTCGGGACAGAACACGAAGCACAGCTTCCAAAGCAAAGGAAGGGAGGTGAACGGAAGGTTACGACTATTAAAACCTTTCACGTCTGCGATAGAAAAAGACCGGGCATAGAGTTATTGGCAGGAAATAGTATTGTTTAATGAATAGAGACTCTGATCATATTTTCGTGGAACTGCACTTGCAGGAGCTTGGGTCAAGGAACAATAGCTGCGGGAACGATTACTTTTGATTAAACGTTTTTGTTAAGTTTTCAACAAGCCTGAGAGTGAATTCATGCTTGGAATGTCTTGCCATTATTTTTACTTCCCCTCTCCCGAATAGCAGATTATTTCTAGTAAAGCTGGGTGGGCAAGAACGCCGGGCTGTCTTCAACTTTTCGTTGATAGACAGTCTCCAGACAAAAAGAACCTTACAAATAGTTTTCCTTCCTGCTGTGGGGAATTTTCATCAGCGCTGGAAGCCAGTGTTGTTTGGCCGATGAGCATTAATTAACATAATGAGCTTCCACCCCTACAGCAGAGGTAGGAAATGGCGCAGTCGGTAGGATGAGATGCTAAGGCGAGTTCAGTGGAAGTAATTAGGGCAATTTTATTCAGCGAAATAGAGCCTGTGTTCGAGGACTTAGACAAAGAGGACGCCTAAGTGTAACAGTAGCACGTGGCAGGAAAGTGGTGAAACAAGGTGAACTCATAAGTGTAACAGTAGCACGTGGCAGGAAAGTGGTGAAACAGGGTGAACTTCTAAGTGTAACAGTAGCACGTGGCAGGAAAGTGGTGAAACAAGGTGAACTTCTAAGTGTAACAGTGGCACTTGGTACGAAATTGGTGAAACATAGCAAACTTCTAAGTGTGACCGTAGCACGTGGCAGGAAAGCGGTGAAACAAACAAAGGACTGTGCTGCAATAAAAAATGCTTTTTTTTTCTCTTTTGTCAGTTTTATAGAATAATAGGTTACAGTAAGTTTAGAAAACTCAGTATGAGAATTAATGCTTAAAGTGAGTAGGAATTGTAAAGTGTTTTGTTGTATAAAGAAAGGAAATAAGTTATATCACTAGCAATTTATTGAATTACAAAAAACAAAATGTTAGATAATAGTACTTCAAGGATGAGAGCAAAGGCTATCGTCGGGAAATTGTAAAGTGTCATTATACTATTGCATGTGTATTGTGTATTGTATATATATATATATATATTTAGTTCATAACAATGGATGAGCAGCTTTTGGATGGGAAGAAGAGTGAGGAATCAGAGGACACGTGGTCCGAAGGGAAGGAAAAAAATGATAGTGATAGGGAAAATGACTTAATTTCTAGTTACGAAGTGCCAATTAACGTAAGAAAAACGCAAGAGAATACAGTTGATATGGAATGGAAGTATAAATTTAGAATGTTAGAATGGGAGGAGAAAAAATTAGCAGCAGAGCGAGAACAAAGGAATTTAGAGGCACAAAGGGAACTAGAAAAAATGAAATTGGAGATTCAGCTCTTAGATAAAAGGGAAGAAAGGGAGAGTCAGCTCTTAGATAAAAGGGAAGAAAGGGAGAGTCAGCTCTTAGATAAAAGGGAAGAAAGGGAGAGTCAGCTCTTAGATAAAAGGGAAGAAAGGGACTTCCAGCTTAAGATACTACAGTTAACTCAGGAAAGGGAAGAGGCGTCAGCACAAGGTAGAAATCAAATGAAGTTAGCCGATTACATAAGGATACTAGAAAAACCTTACCCAAAAGTCCTAGTAAGCCAGAAGAAGTTTTAGATTTTTTTGATTCCTTAGAAAGAGCTTTCATTTTACATACAGTCCCAGAATCAATGCAAGGAAGATTAGTCATAGCACTATTTAACTCTGATTGTGTCAATCATTTATTCCGGAGACCTACGATCAAGCAATATGATTGCTACGAAACCGTCAAAGAAGCCATTTTGGGGGAATGTCATTTAATTCCAGACATTTATCTACGACAGTTCGAGGCCGTCCTTAGGAATAAGGGAGAGAGTTACCAGTAATTGGCGGGACGCATGGGAAGAACGCTTAAATATTATGTAGCGAACAGTGGGATAAGTACTTTTAATGAACTAATGGATCTTTTAGTTTGTGATAAGTTCAAAGGATTGTTATCACCCAGTTTAAAAACTTACCTACTACAGAGAGGATCTTTGGGAATGCTAGTTCTAGCGAAGAATTTAGGGGAACTGTGTGATCAGTACGAGTGCCAAGTGGAAGCGTTAGAGTGGGGAGAAGAAAAAGCGAAAGGAAATTTTCAGGTAGGCTCCGACAGTAAGGGACAGCATTATAGCTCAGAAGGAATGGGAACAGGGAAGAAGGAATTTGGTGGATGTGGAGTTCCATTCCAAAAAGGAAAATTTCCAACGGCAAGTCAGGAATTCAAAAAGAGAGTGGGAAACAATAGACAACCAGGGAATCAGGGGAATTCCTATTTTGATTTAGGAATGAGATTTTTTAGATGTGGACAGATGGGCCACCGAAAATTAAATGGTAAGCAGAAGATACCCCAGGGTCAGGACAGTAAACACACTCCGTATAATTGGAGAAGTGAAGCAGCTAAGAAAGTAAGCAGAGTAGCGGCGAAAGAGAAGGAAAACGTTGTAGAGAAACAAGGGGAACCATATCAAGACCTTGTCCAGGATGTGAGAAAGGTTAGTGCAAAAATGGGGAGAGTATTGGGTCCCACAGGCAGTAGTGTCGAAGTAGTGGAAATACCCGTAGGGGAGCAATTAGTGGTAGCCACAGAGCAAGGGCACCAGGCAAAAATTTTGGTAGACAGCGGAGCGGAATTCAGTTGTGTGAGACAAGGCCTATTAGGGAAAGAACAGATGGAAAAAGTGGGGAAAGTGACTTTGTCCGGGTTTGATGGACGTACCGCGGTTTTCCCAATTAAGAGGTTACAGGTTAGGATTGTGGAGACGGAATTGGGGAAGTACGGGGACGCATCTTTAAGGACGAGTGAGATTATTTGCGCTATTGTGCCGAATCTCACCAACGAGGTCATAGTTACCCCAGAGGATTATGCCAAGATGACCACCTTGAGATATTCTACTCCAGAGTGGGCCACCGATAATGGGAAAGCGTTATGTAAGGAGGATTCAGTGCCGGAAGAGAAAGAAACCAACGAGACCCCAGGAGTTAGGGACTCAAGGAGTTAGAGCTAGTATATAGGCGAACAGAATTAAAGGGAAAGCTAGTGGAGAGACGCCGGAGACAGGAGCAACGCCGGAAGAAGTATGCGGAACGTTAGGATCAAGCAGCCAATCAGGGCCAGGCGCGCTTGACGAGGAGACCAGCGAGCAGGTAACGGTGTTTGGAGGTAACCCATGCCGCGAGGATGCAGAGCGTAGCCGGGAGGGTGAGCCGTCAGACCACAACAAATTCAAAGTACAACAGGAGAAGGACGTAACCCTAACAGAGACACGCGAGTGGGTGAAGGAAGGAAAAGCAGGGTATGTCTGTATGGAAGGATTACTGTATTATAAGGAAAAAGTGTTAGGGCAAAACACCAATCAGTTAGTAGTTCCCGAGAGTAGGAGGGAACAAATGTTAAAGCTAGCCCATGATTCTGTGTTCGGTGCACACTTGGGACATAAGAAGATGTTAGAAAGAATAAGATACTCCTTCTATTCGCCATCCCTTAAGAGAGACGTACGCACATACTTTGATGCGTGCGAGGCGTATAAGTTACGACGTCCCATCACAAGAGGTGACCGTGTACCGATAACTGCGGTTAGGAGGCCCGCGCTACCTTTCCAGATAGTAAATGTCGATCGCATTGGGCCGATAGACCCACCATCCAGTAAGGGGCATCGGTGGATCTTAGTAAAGATGGACCAGCATACTAGGTGGCCGGAGGCCGTATGTTTAACTTCTTTGAATGCAAAAAGCACTTGCGAGGCTCTTTTGGAGATTTTTCAGTGTACGGGCATTCCCGAGGTGGTGGCAATGGATAGGGGCACCAATTGTTTGTCGGGTTTAACACAAGAGCTCGTAAAGCGTCTATGTTCGACGCCTAGGTTCTCCGTGCCTAGCCACCCCTCGTCCAATGGTCTCGTGGAAAGTTTCAACAGGACGTTAAAGGGGATGTTACATCATGTCATAAGGGAGGAGCCACGACAGTGGCACAAAGCATTGCAATATCTTTTGTGGGCCTACAGGGAGGTACCCAACGTGACGACGGGAGTAACACTCTTTCAGTTACTATATGGGAGAGAACCCATAGGACCGTTAGCCATCCTAAAGAAAAATTGGACCGGGGAATGCAAGCTGCCCATTGGCATATCCGTGTCGGCGGTGCAGTACTTGCAAGGTATGAAAGAAAGAATGGAGAAATTATCCCAACAGGTAGAAGAGATGGCTGAAGAGCAACCACAGAGATATACGTCCTATTACAACCGCAGACTGAGGCAGAAGTCTTTCGAGGTGGGCGACCAAGTGATTGCTTTAATTCCAGACTCCAGGAACAATTTATATGCCAGGTGGACAAGCCCAGTGCACATCCTAGAGAAGAGGGGCACTAACAGTTACGTAATCAATCTAGGTCAGGGGCAACGTCAACATGTGCACGTGGGAAAAATTCAGGGAATTCAGACCCCGGATTACTGTGGTAGGCGTTATCTTCGAGTCTGACGAAGAATTTGGGAATATTGAAGAAGTACCAATGAGGAAAGGGAAGATAGAGAAGGAGAACCCAGAAGAACTGAGGATAGAAAGTGAATGAATGACCAGGGTGCAAATAGGGGAATTGCAGGAGCTAGTAAGCAATGCCGGGAAATTTTTCTCCTTGGAAGTAGGGAAGACAGCCGTGGGAAAACATGTGATCACTATTAAGCCGGGGAGTATGCTGCGAACCCAACATCAGTACAAGGTACCGCAATCAATGCAACAGGCTGTATAGAGCCAGATCCAAGAGTTATACGAGCGGGGCATGATCGAGAAATCCAGCGACGACTACAGCCATCCTATCGTATGTGTGGCTAAACGCTCGGGGGAGGTCTGTATGTGCGTAGACTACAGGAAACTTAACTCGCACACGGTTTCGGACGCTTTCCCGATGTCTCACATACCGGATTTACTAGCAAAGATGGGGGCGGCAAAATATATCACAACTCTGGATATTCTCAAAGGGTACTTCCAAATACCTATGGACCCCGAGAGTAGAAAATACACCACTTTGCCACCCACAGGGGTTTATTTCAGTGGAGAGTCATTACTTTTGGCCTGTCAGGGGCGGCGGCAACGTTCCAGAAGGCGATGAACAAGGTCCTCACCCCTCATTCGGAATATGCAGTGGCTTACCTTGACGATGTGGCCGTATTTTCAAAAGATTGGGAAGAACACATGCAGCATCTAAAGCTGGTCATAAAAAGTTTAGAGGATGCGGGGTTCACAGGAAATTTGAAAAAATGTTGCTTCGCCAAGGAAAAGTTTAATTATTTGGAACACGTAGTCGGCTCGGGAAGTCACCAGCCGGACCCGGAAAAATTACAGGCGGTTGGAGACCTGGATCCCCCAAAACCAAGAAGGAGGTACGTAGTTTCCTAGGGTTATGTAGCTACTACAGGGATTACGTACCCAGATTCGCCGAAATAGTGAAGCCTATGTCCGATTTGACAGGGAAAAAAGCAGCAGAAAAAGTTGAGTAGACGCAATCGCTCGGAGAAGCTTTCGAGTCGCTGAAGCAGAAGTTGTGTACAGCACCTGTACTGTCCACACCAAAGTTTGACTGGCCGTTCGTGTTACATACGGACGCGAGTTCTTTTGCAGTCGCGTGTTGCCTAGGTCAGCGGGACGAAAGACGGAGGATCAGGCCCGTGGCTTACGCGAGCAAAAAATTAAATGATACACAAGCAAGGTGGGCAGCTAGCCACAAGGAGGCCTATGCTATCGTTTGGGCTCTACAGACATTTGAAGGGTACAGACACGCCTGTAGATGCTATTACTGGAGATGGCTTTACACGATACTAAGTTCTGAAGCGAAAATATCTTGTATAGCTCTATAAATGTAATCAGTTATCTCCTATAACACGAAAAATATGTGATATAAATTCCATGTGAATAGCGCGGTTCTTTTTTTGGTGTTGAAATTTCACAAACAGAAGTGTAGACATGTGATTCAACATTACTCAAGCTACCAAATCTCGATTAATGGTCTGCAGGGAAGTCGTAAGTAGAAAAGGGTGATAGTTTAACGCTACAAAACCGGTTTGTGTGATGACAAAATTTCGCTATTTCATTCGTGAAATTCTTCTGCTGCACAAGTAAGTAGCGTTTTCAAAGCGTTTCGGTCAGATCTCGCGAGCCGGTATTAATATTTTAATTACCGCTTTAATATAATAAAGAGCATGGATTCTCTTAAAACCGAAGCCATTAGTTAGGATTTACAGTACAGATGTAATTTTTTAGGTACACTGATTTCTAAAGCATATTTGCTTTTAACAGTTCACAAGATTAAAGAAACAGTGGTACTTTCCGTTTTATTTTTAAAAAAAATCATATAAACAAAAAACTTGCTTTAATTAACTTTCGTGAATTTCATGCAAATGATCACGCCCCACGAAACAAAAGTACTTATGCTTCGAAGACAGATATTGTAAGCCCAGTTATGATATCAAGAAGTTTAATACATATGTTTCATTATATTGAAAATTTTAATATGAGTTACGTTTTATATAATATTATTATTCAGCGACCTAGGTTGATAATTTGAGTACAGTGTACTAGTGCTACTGTTTTTTCCTCCGTGCTACCGCGGAAGAGTCGTATATGAATTCCACCGATGCAGGAAATTTGCATCATCATTATCACGAAATATCGGTCTTGAAAGCCTAAATCATCGACGCTACTTCTTAAAGATGCAGTACTTTTTTCTTTCCCTTCTTTTTGTGAGAAAGGCTTAAAAATAAAGAAAGAATGTCTTCAGAATGATCCTAGAAGGAAGAAGAGATGAGAATGTCTGTTACCAGGTGGCTTAAAGACGAAGATATTCACTTCTTTTTCGGCCTTTTGTCTGTATAGGAATGGAGATGGGATAAAGGCTTGGAACCATGTGGGGATTATGTTGGGAAGCAGCAAAGGGGAGGGGCGGGGATGAGTGCTGCTTGTCATTTTGTTTCTGAGCAAAAGGAAGATGATTTGACGAGTCCATTGCCCGCAGCCCAGCTTAAATTACTTCATTAAGTGGGGAATGACAGTCATTAAAATGTAGAATGCAATCAAAATAATTATGTGGAATCTTGGAAAGCCGAGGAATGTTTTGAATTTACATCAAATTATAAATATCAAGAATGGGAATAGAGTTTTAGTACCACATTTGTTGTCAATTGTATTTTTCTCAATTGTAAAGTCTTATTGATATTACAAAATAAGATGTAACAAAGCAATACAGACATGTTTCTAATTATAGATAGCACATGAGATACGCGAATCAACAAAGCACCATTTTTAATTATAAAAATGGTTGTTGGCTGATTTTTATTATAGAACGCGTAATGATTACCAACGGCAACGATTACGTGCTGTCAAATAGCTGTTTCACCCCCGCGAGGGCAAATACTACCGCCTTCGTTTCATCACATTTTCTGACAAAATGCCCCTAAGTAAAAACAAAACATGTTGAACCCTTTGTGTTATATTTTTCTAGTGTTAATGCATTTTTCTTACTTTTTCCAATTATACCGCTTCTTGTGCACCATCACAACGCGTTTTTATTTTTGAAATTTAAATGCCGCAGTATTGTAAGAGGCTTATTATCCTCTGAACCTCAATTTATAAATTTTTTTAAAAAATATTCTGCAGATTATGAGACACAAATAATGCTAGTTGTCGCCAACGCGGTAACTGCTAAACCTAATCCTGTTTCAAAGTGAGTCCACGGAATTTCTTCTCCAAAAAGGAAGCAATCCCTTTGTTATGTAATTTTGGGCATTGTCAGAAACCAGATAAATCACACCATCTGTAGAAAGAGGTGCAACGAATCAGCATTTCTGATGTTTTCACAACAACCTGGACTTCGCCTATTGGGACTGACCGCAGAATCGTTGTAATCGAAGTTCAAAGTCTTGACCTTTTCATAATATGCTGCATAAATATTGCCATGGACGGCAAAGAAGAGGATTTGTTTCATGATTCAAGTTCAGAAAATAAAATACAGCTACAACGGTTATGTTTATAATGATTATGCAACTTAAACGGAAATGGACTTACAGGAACTATTTGAAAACTCCAATAGTAAACGAATTTTGAAGATTTTTAAAAAAGATAATTTTAGAAATTTTCAAAATTTAATTTCGATAAATATCATGTTTTCCAAATTTCTTGAGATTTACAGTGCTCCACAAAAGTATAGGTCCACCATGTTTTGTCGATATGTGAGATCGTAGAATAATCGCTTAAGAAAGATATTTGCATATGTCAGAATACTCGATGAGTGGAAGTTTTTGTCGTGCTAATTAAGATTTACCGGTAGACCATATTGCTGTCTTAGGCATGAAAAATAAGACATAACCCATTTCAACACGAAATAAACCAGGTCGAATCATCGCAAGCAGTGAAAACATCTTTACTTACAAAATTTAAAACTTGTTTAAAAGGTTAAGATGATTAAAACAATGTGCGATAACTTTCTGGGTCTATCTTTTACATACCCATCCTCAGGCACAACAAGAAAACTCACACGGGGCACGCTGGCTTATATATGCGCCTCTGTGCATTAGCAACATACAACGCATGCGCGGTACTACAAGGTCGGGTATGCTTTACACAGAAAGTAACAAATGAAAATATGTACAAATGCATGAAAAGAAACACAAATGGCAGTAAGTAAGAAATCAAAACATATTTACAGTAGAAGTGGGATTCTCTAACAGGAACCTCCAGGGAGCAGATACGATTTGCGGGGTTCACACAAGTATTAATGACCACGCAAGTCCACACAAGTATTGATGACTTTATCAACTCAAAACAGCCCTCATTTTTCCGCAATTGCATTCGACAGCTGCCTGACCAATGGCTCAAATGTATATAACACGACGGGGATTATTTCCTTGTTTAGGTACGTATTCGATTTGCTATGATTTGCTGTCTACGTATTTGAATTGCCATAATTTGCTGTCTGCTATAATTTGTTGCACCCAATACATTAAAAACTTTCTTCGTATGCCCGGTTTGAGGTGAATTATGGTGGACCTAAACTTCTGTAGAACACTGTAAGCTAGGCTTAGATGCCGGTCGCGGTTCGTTTTTTTTTCATCAATTTCTAGCTCTCGAACTCTAAAGAAAAGCTTATACGCAAGTATATACGATATAACTGTATCGCTCTCTCTCTCTCTCTCTCACTCAAATCTTTAACATTGACAGCTGCTTCTTTCAAAACAATGAAATAGGCAATTAATGCGCAACTTTGATTTTACCCGTAATCATCTAAACTCCCTGAAGCCTCAGCATGGCGTACATCGAAACCGATCGACAGAAAATATTCCACTCTATCTTATTCATGCTTGGAATACGAGTATGGGAAGGTCTGATGAAACTCAGGTTATGATATTTATTATTGCAAAGAATTTTGATAAAGATAATACCGAAACCTTCTGAATAATCACTCATGGGCCTTGATTCTATTGCCGGCCGCCACTGGTTCCCTAGTTTCCTATCTAGCTGTAGGAAGTTTTGAGAGCCGCCCCGGTCGCGCAGTGGTCTAAGCGATGGCCTCTGATCATTCGTCCGAACGGGGTCCGGGTTCAGATCCCGGTGAGGCATGGATGTTGTGTTTGTCTTACGGCACTGGTTCTCTCCCTTCCCTGGAACCAGTGACCCTAAATTAGGGACGGGCGACTGCTTATAGCCCATTGAGTTGCTCACGGTGGTCGTTAATAACCTCCAATCAAAAAAAAAAAGTTTTGAGAAAAAGTGATCTCACATGTCTTTTGTTCATCGAGGCATGCAATCATGTATTCTCAATCTTTTTATCACTTTTCTTCTTTCTATTTTCGTATCAATGACTTCGTTTACATCACAGTTAATGCAATGTTTTCGAGAATACCATCCATACGTCTTTAATTCCTTGTCACCAACATGAAGATCGCAAATATCTGCGACTGCATTATCTTCTTTTAAAACTGCAATGTTAAGGCCGTCTAAAACTGCAATGTTAAGGCCGTCTAAAACTGCAATATTAAGCCATTCTCACTCGCGTGAGAATGGCAAGCAAAATTCAGTACGTTATAGCAAGCAGTAAACGACACCAATAGTTGCCTCCTGTTTCCATGTCGTGAAAACCTTTGATAACAACAGTTGCATTTTAAGTCTGGACATTTCTCCTACAGCTAAATTATCTGACTAAAAATTAAGATTTTTCTTTTGAGCTAAACAACATTTTTCCTCTGAAGAACATTTGACACTACGAGAGCGTAATTAAGTCCCACATTAGAGTATGATTTTTCCTTTGGGACAGTGAACCACGATCACCACTGAAACATATCTATGTTCTGCACAAAATGGCAGTCCTCTTGGTTTAAATCCATACATTTATTGACCGTTTTCAATCTCTTCTTCAAAGCTCTATTTCTCTTTTTTGACATGATTGCAAACATTGTTCAAAAATTTTCACTTCTTGTTCGACCTCCTAAAATTTTCCACAGCGTTACCAGGAGGATGATTACTCAAGATCGAGTCTAGATAATTATAATCTGCCCTAATCGCTTTATCAACTCATTCAATCTTCATCCTTCAAAGATTTGGAAATTGTTCACCTGGATCCATGCTCCCCGTAAAGCTGAAATTCTGACTCTCATGATAAGTATTCCATAACGGTAATGTGAAAACAGTTCCCAACCCATATTGTATGAAAATACACTGGCCACAAAGAGTTAGAGATATTGCATGAAATGAAGGATGTATGTATCTAACTCGAGTAACACGCATTGAAATAACATCAGTGAGGCTACGTAACACAAACGATAATGAGCGAGTTTACAAAAACAATTTATTGTGCGATTTCTGCACACAACAAAGTATCACTGCAATATGGACAAATGGTAAATTCGGAGAATGTTCATACCTCTGGATTTCAGTACTTAGTAAACACCACCTTGTGTCGAAAAACGTCTTGACACGTACGAAGCATACTTGTAAAGACCGCATTGATCAGTATCTGAGCCAGCTCGTCCCATATTACAGGCAACACGTTACGGAGGTCTGCCAGCGTACTTGGGTATGGAAGGTTATTATTCAGACGTCGATCTACAATGTCCCAAATATTCCCCCTAGGATTAAAATCAGGAGACCTCGGAGGCCGCTGTAATGTTTCAGTCCTATGATTTTCCAGCTCCTGAAGTACACTCCAGGCACAGTGACGGGTTGCATTATCATCGAGAAAACGGATTCCATGTTCAATAGCAGCGTGAAACAGTATCACAGTGGTGAGCACAATGATCTTGTTTCGGTACACTAAGGCATTCATGTTGCATTTCCAAACATACAAGGAAGTACCGCCCCAAAAACACACTCCTGACTGCCGAGGGTAAGGGTGGGCAGACTGCTCAGAGCTCATAGTGTGGTTTCATTCGTGTGCCGATTCGCCTCCACACGTGCACTCGTGGAATTTTAGGATAAATGGGAAATGGATTTGTTTTTGGAAAGTACATGATGCTACTCTGTATTCCATTACGTGTACTGTTGGACCAAAGTACATCTTTGATGACGGTGAGCTGATGTCAATTCTATACATCTCAGCAGCCTCCTTACTCTGCGTCCGTACTCACGAAGACGGTTTCATACCGTTTGGGTACATACTGTTACACAAGAAGCGGCTCGAAGTAATTCCCAGAGTTGGTAACTGGTGATATTAGGACTTTATCGAGCACGTACTGTCAAGTAGCGATCTGGCTCCTAGTGGTTATTCTCAGACGACCAGTCATGGGTCAATCGTACTGTCAAGTAGCAATCTGGTTCCTGGTGGTTATTCTCAGACGACCACTCATGGGTCGATCGTACTGTCAAGTAGCGATCTGTCTCCAGGTGGTTATTCTCAGACGACCACTTATGGGTCGATCGTACTGTCAAGTAGCGATCTGGCTCCTGGTGGTTATTCTCAGACGACCACTCATGGATCGATCTGCATCATTTCCATGACGAAGAAATCTTGTGTGTAGCCGACTTAATACACTTTGCGGAACTCCTAAAGCAGAAAAAGCACCGATCTGACGTACATCTTGCCTGTAACATGTCATCAGCCGTATTTATGTTGTCAATGCTCAAACGTCGTCTAAGCATCATTTCAGGTTAATCCTAGACTAAAGGCAATACACTCAGCCAACTTCTAAACCAAGCGGTGAAATGACCCGTGTTCCATTTCTCGCAGGTTACCTTTATCGGAGCTCGCACGCATCGTACTGTGTGGTCATGATGCTAATTTACGTATGACGTAGCTACTCACGCTAAAAATCGAGCTCCAGTATTCGCTAAATTTACGTATGACTATAACCGAAATTTCCCTAAATTTTGTGACCAGTGAATTGTGCCAATCTAGCATTTCCAATTGATTATAATTATCATTTCCGTTCAGTGTTTCAAAAGAAGGTTAATCAGCTGATAAATTCGTTTTAAGCTGAACAACGCGATGTGTCATCCCCCAACCTTTTCGTTGACCAACTCTTCACACTCTGTTTCCTGTGCCATTTTATCTAAAACATTACCTACCGCTTCCTTCAGACGCAATTTTATACGTAGCATCCTGTATGTTATTTGCTTATCCTCTCTTTGCAGAATGTTTAAAGTTTCCCTTCTTCTGGAGTGTCAAAATACTTTAGGCAATGTAGTGCGGTTTTTTAAAATTAAATTGCTGCCTTACATCAGAATATTTCATCATGTACTTTGGAATTTTGAAACTTGGAAAGCAAAGAAAAATCGATAACGGCTAAGCTATGGAATGTCATTCGAAATACTTCTAAGAGATACCATGAATAGCAAGAAGTTCAAAGAATATTTGATGAACAGCATTTAATCAACAAGATCAAAGCTTGATGGATGATAAAAGCATTTCCTGTTATTGAGCTTAATTTTTCGAATTACTAAATAGATTCCCTGAATAGGTTGATGAAATCTTAATTCTGCGAACAATTTGCATAAAAATTAGAAAACCCTAATTGAGAGGCATAACACTTTCTTTGTTTAGATGTCAAAAATTATCATTTACGACAGCTTCGTCTTTGCCTTAAAATGTTAAAATAGCTCTAAGTGCACTGTTAATTAGAAAACCGCGAAACATTGTCAAGAAAAGTATTTTAGTGACATTATCACTGAGTTACTAATATCGGCTTTGAGAGAGGCTAAATATTATAATCCCATTCAGAATTTGTAACTTTACCTCAGTTCAACGAACAAATAGCGACCTGGTTGTTTTAGTTCCTAATCTGTTGTCTGCGTTTTACAAGAAAATATAAAATTAAGCGAATGTTAAGTTTCATTAGCCATAATTCTTCGCATTTTGTAAGTGCTCTCTTTCATCTAATAGAGGAAATTTTGCAATTTTCAACAGTTTCGGGAAATAGATTGGATCCCCCCCCCCCAAAGCTTTCCGGTAAAACACTTTTAAAAGCGCATACCAGGCTTTAAAACAATCAACTTCATTTAAGTATTGTTACAATAACTGCATAAGGCATGCAGATACAGTGTTCCCACAACAGATGCATTAAAGTAACGAATAGCAATTCATAAAAAATTGAGTAGGCAGCAGTACATTTTGATAAATGCACAGTATGTATACCGAAATACCGGAGTGCATATCACACACAGAATACACAGATGACACATTACATTATAACCACTTACTTATTAAGCTGTAGGACCTTCTTAGCCCCCAAAATTGCAGCCACTCGGCGAGGCATCCTGGGGTATTTGGTATCACAATGACAACAGCAGGTCCTCCAGTTCCTGTAGATTTCGGGGTGGTTGTGATTGAGTGCGAACCCGTTTTTCCAAGTCGAACAGCAAATGTTCGATTGGGTTCATGACAGGTGAATTTGGAGGCCAGGGAATAAACAGAAAGTCACCAGCATGTTCCGCGAATCACTTCTTGCCCATTCTGGCAGTGTGGCATGGATGATTATGCTACTGGTAATGGCCATCGCCATCAGGTAACACAGTTGCCATGAATGAGTGAACTTGGTCAGCAACGTTGTTCAGATACCTGACAGCTCTCAGCGATTGTGCCACTGGAATAATAGGGATAAAGTGTCCCAAGAAAACATCGCCCACGGCATAAAACCTCCACCGCCGGCCTGTTTCTGCCCCCCACTGCATCACGGTGCCATAGCCTCCGTTCGTAATCGGTGTATCCGCGATCGGCAGTCTACGGGATGTACCAGGAATTTGAATATGTCAGACCAGGCTACTTTTTTCAGTCGTCTGCGGTCCAATCTTGATGATCTCGGACTCATATCATGCGTTGTTGGCGATGACATGCAGTGAGCATGGAGATCCGGCTGGGTCATCATTACTTTTGTAGCTGCGGGTGATTTGTCGCCCCGTGGCGTGCGATCGCTGTGAACAATGCGCGACAGCCTCCGCTCCACTCTGGCATCAATGTGTTGGGTACGACACACGATTGCACGACGGTTCGTCATTTGGCCATCTGTACACTACCTTTGATACGTACTCACTACAGCGGCACATGAACCACCCACAACTTGCGCCATTTCAGAGACCGTAGTTCCGAAGCTCAGTGCCATCGCAATATGTCCTTTATCAAACTCCAATTAATCGGCAGCTTTTCCCATTCTGACCCCGAACACTCTATTAACCGAAAGCAGGTCCTCGGTTTGTAAATGTACTGATCTGTAAACTTAACTTGTGCCACTGTTCGGTTTTCGAGACTAGGGGTCGTTATAACGTAATGCCTCATCGGTGTATACTCACCACAGATATCGTATAAGGGACTAGATTGGCTGTCTGCTCTGTTGAGCATGGGCTAGCGCTGTGAGAAGCATGGAGCCATATTGAGCGGGTCAAGATGGCGACGGAGCATGGCACGTTACGCAGGATAGTTTGGACTTGGTTATTGTATAAATCATGGTGAAAGCTTCCTCAGATAAAAATCTTACGCAGAGAGACAAAAATATAATTGCTGTTACTTATTTGCCTCTTGTCCAATGCTGAAAACCATATATATATATATATTAAAATTTAAAGCTGGTATTGTATGCAAGTACAGAAAATTATTGGAAAACATTTTTGAGAAGGTAATGCGGCAACGATTTAAAATAATGTAAACGCAAATAATAATTTATTTAAAATCAATAAGTAGCTATTAAATCCAGCAAACTATTGATTTGAACCCGAAAAAAAGGCTTTCACATGCTTTACATAGAAGAGCTGAAATAATGTGAATCTTTTTCCTTGTTGCTATTACCTCTGTCATTCTGATTTATTTATTATGTTTGCTCAAAAAGTTTTGAATTTCACTAAATATTTTGATATTTCGTCTTGTTATGCACTAAGGAAATTTCAGGTTTTAACATTTCACATTTATTTGGGCAATATAGCAACGAAATGGCGTATTAAATGTAAGCATTCATTAACAAGGAAACGTCAAAATCATATCTCTCAGCAAATTAAAACAAGCGTGATATTTTTTTATATCGCAGATACCGGAATGTCTTCCTTGAAATTTAAGCCCTGGACGAATCTGAAATAATTCAATATTTTGCAAGACCCTTGCATGGCATTCTAGTTAGCACTATGGAATATTACTGTTTTTTACTTAAATTTTATAACTTCCGCCGCTAAATGGGTATACTGACTGCTTTGAATCTCAATATAAATAGAAAATCACAGTACCAAACTCGTATTTCTTTGACTTAATGCAAAGTAGCCTTGCTTAAATGGATCATGATGACCCGCTGAAAATGGTGCCTACCTTCTCACGCCTCATGGGCTGGGTGTCCAATCTAGCTTCTTGTATATGATATCTGTGATACTCACGGACAACGAAATTTGCGCAGCAAGAAGGAAACATCCGATTGAACTGAAATTTTATGGACGTAATGATACAGATGAAACATAGACAGGACGGCAAAAACAGAGCTGCAGGGCAATTACAGAGAGATCTGTGGTACGCAGTCCCGTTATATTCAATGACGCGTGCCAGCGCTTCGTACGGCAATATATGCTGCCATACCGTCCGACATGGAGGCGAACAGACTCTTGATGCTGTCCTGCGGCAGACTAGCCCCCACGTTTTGGACGATGTGCTACAAATCCCGGATAGTGCGGCACGCGGCTGAAGCCGACGTTTCAACTGGTCCCACACTTGCCTGATAAGGGGCATGTCCGGGGAGCGGGAAGGTCATGGAAGTGTCTGGACATTACGTAAGCAGTCCTTGGCATCCCGAGCCGTGTGCGGGCGAGAATTATCCTGCTGTTACAGCGCACCTGGAATCCCAGCCAGGAATGGGAGCACATACGGATCTCATCTACATACCGCCGGCCCGTCAATGATTCACGTACCACTACTAGGACTGATCTGCTATAGTGGGCAATAGCTCCCCAGACCATTATGCCTACAGTGGGGGTGGTGTGGCGCTCGATAAGGAGGTTGGGATTGTGCCGTTGACCGGGAGACCTCCACGCCCGTACACGACAAACATCTGTCCCCAAAACGGAAATGACACTTATTGCTAAACGCCACACGTCGTCAGTCTGTGGCGTCCCACGTCGCTCTGGCCTGGCACCACTGCGCACGGAACCGCGATGTTCCGGTGTTAATAGCAGCACACGTAAGTGGAGCTTGGATCGGAAATTCGCATCCGCGAGGCGTCGGGAATTGGTTAATGGGAACACAGAAACCGCTACATCTGCCTGTATAGTGGACCGGGTCCCCGTAAAATTTTCCGTCCGTGCCTGGCGAACGATCCGTCTATGCTCTCTACCGGGGGTCCTCCTTGTCCGTCTGGAGCCGCTCCGGCGTGTGGCAGTGGCGTCACGTGTCGACTGCTCCCAACACAGTCGAACGGCATGGTCAGAACGATCCACGTGGCCGGCTGTACGGCACGCCGACCACTTTTAGCCCGATGATCAGGCCTCTCTCAAAGTCCGTAAGTTGCGTAAATCGACGTCTATGGCGTCTACCCGGCATTCTTGTCGCCCTGTTCTCTTGCTTGTATCGGTCGGTGCTGTTCGCTTTCATGAGGCATTGACTACACGCCGGTTTATAAGGCTGCCGGTCCGTGCTTGCAGCGCCACCACAGGGTGGAAGGTCATGCACACTCGCACCAAACGTGGATCATTTGCATACCAGCACGCACTCTAGCTAATTGCAAAGTTTCGCGGTTGTAGCATGTTTTCTTCTAGGTACGCAAATTTCGTTGTCCGTGAGAGTATAACGGTTTGATTTCTAGCGTAAAGAATCAGTTGCTATGATCAGGTTTTAGTCGTTTGTTTCCATATTTGTTAATAGCATACATAGTACTTTACATCGTGTGATCATTGACTAATGCTCACGCCTATCAAAAGTGGATGCGACCCGTTGACCACATGATTTCCGAGAAGATTGGATTAGTAGACCGTCGTAGCATATATAAGGTGTGAGTGGAGTATTAGGTAGTAAAATTCAAAGCGTGACGAATAATCGGAAGGATTTATCGGACTTTGAGAAAGGACAGATAATGTGAACTCGGAAAGCGGGAGCCTGGATTTTCAAAACGGCTGAACTGGCGGGTTGTTCTCGAACCGCCGTAGTTAAAGTTTATAAGGACTGGCGTGAAAGTGGTCAAACAATGACCCGGAGGCAAAACTGCACAGGATAGCGAAAGGTTGATATGAGAAGTGAGCTTCAGGTCCGACGATTCGTAACTGCCAAAAGACGTGCAATCTACAGCAGTTGACTACTTAATACAGCATATGTCAATTTCGAACAGTGTCTGCTATGGTCAAGCGTCTTACGCACGCACGTATGGGCTCTAACAGCAGACGTTTCCGACGACATCCTCTCCGTACCACGGTTTATCGCAGCAAAAGACTCGCCTGACGAAAAGTTCATGCAAGCTGGACGTCGGATGACTGGAAAAAGTGGTCTGGTCTGACAAATCGTATTTTTTCCTCCACTCCGTGGATGGTTGTGTACGTGTTTGGCGAAAACAACATGACGCACTCGATCCATCCTGCATGATGTCCACAGTGCAGGCCGGTGGAAGCTGTTCTTTGGTGTGGGGTTTGTTTACCGGGCAGAAACGTGGTCCGCTGGTGCATGTCGAAGAACGCATGACAGGTGCCCACTATCGTGATTGGCTTGCTGACTTCGTACACCCAGCGATGTTGCACTTTTCCCCGAATGGCGACGGTGTCTTCCAAGATGACAATGCGCCAAGACACAGGTCTAATATTGTACGGGAATGGTTTGAGGAACACAGTTCAGACTTCCAGCATAATGATTGGCCTCCGAGCTATGGCGATATCAATCCCATAAAGCACTTGTGGGATACTATGGAACGGCACATCTGATACCTGGATACGCCAATTTCTTCCAAACCTACATTGCAGGCCGCAGTACATACAGCGTGGCAGGCCATACCTACCAACTGCTTCCGGCATTTTATTGAATCGATGTCACGTCGGATAATTTCTGTACTGAAGGCGAAATGAGGACCAACGAAATATTTGGTATGTGGTCATAAATCAGCAATCACTCAGTGTATAAGCGGATGGTATATTTGTTGCATAGGCGTGTGCGGCATTAAGTTCGAAATGCAATTTTAAATGCACGAAACTGCTTCTCGCATTGCTAAGCAATTGTTCGCGGTCCGAGTAATTTAAAGATATTTGTTTGACCGCATGGACGTATTTTTTTAGGTAGAGAGCTCCAAACTCTGAAACAACCCAATTCTAACATCTGTGGATGCCATGGAGATCACATCGAAACCAAAAGACACAGAAGACAATTTACCCAGTAATGTTTACTCTCTCAGAAAAAAGCAGATCATGTTTACCAACAAAATATTTTACGGAATTACCACAATCTGGTGTCTAGCAGGCTCTCGATGAATCCAGAAAGTGAACTTGTGTTAAAATTTAAAGTCCCGAGAGCAAATAATAATGTAACGGGAAAATAATGAATGCAAATTATAATATAAAGGGTAAATAATCTACGCTCAATGACATGTTACGATGTTCAGAGGACGTATGCAAATAGGCACGAAAAAATGCTTGCAGTAAAATTTGCATATCAGTGAGCAAAATGTTGTCCAATATGTAAGTTGAGTTGCATACCTAAAGCCAACGGGGAACAGTAGAGGAATTTCTCGTTAACAGCACATGTAAGAAATGTTCCAGTGGCTGCAAATGTTTTCTTTATGTCTCATACACGTGTATCGGCCGCTCTCGGTGGTGAGCGATGAGCGATCGCACAATTAGCAGCAAGCCAGTCTCAAGTGCATGTAGCAATGAAATTGAATATCCTTCCCAATGTGGTCTCACGGTTATGCAGCAATTCAACAACACCGGTGGGTGTCACAAATTTCCGAACGTGTTTGTCCAAGACCGAAGACATTTCGTGGATACCGTTCTGTCGCTTTCACCGCACGGTGTCGTAAATCCTATACCGCCGTGCCCCTGTTTTCAGAGCTCTCCGTTGCTACTTTGACTACGGTATCAAGGCAAACAATATAAAGAAATCTGAATGCAATAAGCCTTTATGACAGAAAACCCTTGGTTTGTGCCCTTCTAACCGCATCTCATAGGAGAGCCCTCTTGAATTAGCGCAGGCAAAGTGGTTCCTGGAGCCAAGAAGAATATATCGGTGTTCTTTTTACATACGTGTCGAAATTCAGTCTACAAACGGATGATCGTCGGTATTTGATTTGTAAGGAACACAAAACCTGTAATGATATCGAAACTTCCAGAACGAGACTCCTTCGGAGGCGGTGATGTATTCGTGTGAGGGAGCATTATGTTCGAACGATTCACACCACTCTAGGTGTTCGCCGGAGACAACATGAATGCTGTGCGCCATAGTGAACAGTTTCCGGAGCGCTGTGTTTCAGAATTTTTCGGGAATCTGTTTGTCCTCAGTTCTGTTTAATGTATGATAACGCTCACCCACACAGGGCTCTGCTTTTCGATTATTTCCTGCAGAGTGAGGATGTTTTGCATATGGACTGGCCAGCTAGGTCTCTAGCCCTGAACTCTATAGAGCATAGTAGGTATCACAAATGCTGTCTGCGTACGATAAATGAAATCATTAAAAGTTTGCAAAGTAAAACCACATTTATTTACAGATTAAAATAATTTAAAATCAGGAACTTCCGGGGCTCTCATGGCCCCATCATCAGGCTAAGTGCCGTAGGAATGCAGAGTCAATCATTATAAAGTACAAGTACCCATCATTCATTTCACCAGTTCGTCTCAAGGAGATGCCAGATAACAAAAGTTAAAGTTTCAGTTCAGTTCCACTACTCCAACCAAGTACATTGGCAAGATCGAATTTTACCCTCCTATTCTGTCTATTCTAAAGAAAGCATGCAATCGACACAATCTTTCATTCGGTGTAACCACTAGGAATATTTTTTCGTTAATTAGAAATGATAGAGATAAGGTATCACCACTGGTTAAACCTGGTGTTTATTGTATACCATTGATTTAACAGGTAAACAATGGTACCAACATGTTCTTCATTGGATCAACACTTCGGACATTAAACATTCGTCTGGCTGAACACAGATTTGCTCTCCGATCAAGATCCTCTAACACTGCCCTAACAGCAGCTTTTAATCAGGAGAGTTACGTACCTGATTGGAATAACGCAAAAATCTTAAACTCAGCTATTAACAAACGGACTGCCTTTTTCACTGAAAGCCTCTATATTATTAAATTTGGTGACTCCTGCTGTAACTCTGAATTCCCGGCCTATGTTCTGAGCCAGCGGAGACAGCTGGCTGCCCCTCTAGACAACCAGATGTTGAAGAACCTACGTAGTTGCTTTTTTGAACTGTAACTTTAACTTTTGTTATCTGGCATCTCCTTGAGACGAACTGGTGAAATGAATGATGGGTACTTGTACTTTATAATGATTGACTCTGCATTCCTACGACACTTACCCTGATGATGGGGCCATGAGAGCCCCGAAAGTTCTTGCTTTTAAATTATTTTAATTTGTACATAAATTTAGTTTAACTTTGCAAAATTTTAATGATTTCATTTATCGTACGGAGACAGCATTTGTGATAACTATTACCATGTCGTACGAATAATTACTTTCGTCTTTAATTTGTCTTCAGTTCTATTGAGCATAATTGGGATGCTCTGGGAGAACACGTAGCAGCTCGTCAGACACCTCCAAGAACCCTTCCTGAGCTGTTACGTCATAAGTTCATTCGAATCCGGCCTACGCAGGATTGAAAGAAAAAGACCTCTTACCTGCCATCTAATATTATGAATTACGACTCTTGTATATCCCGGGGGTCGAGGACGATTGAACCAGCCCACAAGAGCACCTTCGATATCGCCGTTGGATATCCTTCACAAAGCAACTATGTTCATTCGAATAAATCCGAAGTCGACACAGTGATTCACTCAATTCACAATAAGAACGTCGAACATATATTTTTAAACACTTACATGACCACACACACAGATTATAATCGAAAAAAAAAAGAATTCACCGCCATTGGTTACAATTGATGTTCCATCTCGAGTTCACTTCGCACAACCTGTTCTCTCTTCACACGCTAGAATGACAGCGCCTTCTATCAAATCGTTCTCTGTAGCTGCTCGGAATCGGAATCTTTCTTCTTCTTCCGACACGAGCAATGCACCGTCTTTATCGTGGAACACAATTCTTTGGCTCAGAGTTCATCAACAACCTGGTAATGAGTATGTATCGTTGTTGAGGGAATTATCGGTACGTACAACGTCATCACATTCTTTAGTAAGACATTTTCAGGTTACATTCTTACATCTTACCTTGGTGGCATTTGCTGATATATCCCTGTGTACTCACGATGTGTGCACATTTGTCTTTTGTTATAAAATGTGTATTACCCTTATAATTGTGTCTTTTTACATGTCAAACGTCTATACTTTCTTTCATGTGTTTTCCTTTTTATCCTTGTGAAAGTCTTCCGTACTTGAATTTTGAACATCAGTGTATTTGTAGTTGAATTAAGCTATGTGGACTTCGATTTCGCTGGTATAGACTTTAAACAGCCGAATGTTAACCTTCACCAAAGCAAAGTGGGAATTGTAATTAGCAATATTATTAATAATTTTCTGAGAAATGAAACATGATTATCGTTAATATTGTGGGAATTCTGAGAAATTGTTTTACTTCCTAATCCAATGTGAAAGAACAGATTGCCTTCCGTAGGAGGGCAACAACAGTGGTGTACCAAAACTATGACACCGGCAGCTGCGTCGTCGAAAGTGTAAACATTTATAAAATGTATTTCGTGGTGTTAAATACAAGCATTCACTGGCATTTTCTCCACCAACGTTTTCCTCTCCCTACCTGCCTCCATAGTATGAGCCGTGTCCCTTGCTCTCTTTGTCCCTTCTGTTGTTCCCTGGGTAATGTTCTCTTCATCTACCAGCACTTCCCTATCTTCCTTCTGCTCTTTAGCACTACGTTCACATTTGCCCAGAAGAACTACTAGCTGACCATTTCCCTCAAGAATTACAAGTTCTTCGCTCAACCGACTGCCCCCTCACAACGCCTTCCGCTGGTTTGCTGATCCCCTTTCATCTTCTGCAAATATGTAATTTATTTGTTTCACCTCGTCCGTGCGATTAGCTCTCATACAGTCACTGGCTTCACTGCAAGAAATCATCTCCTCTTCAACTTCAGAAATAAAGTGATTATCCGTCATAATGCCGACGGTATGGATGCTTTCGCCACATCGACTCTCCCACACTTCCATGCCACTGGGTCGCCCCTCAACAGTTTGTACTTTCGGGTTCACTGCCAACAGGTGTCTTTATTGGGGATAATATTCCTCACATTTTGCTTCTTCTGAGAATTTTGATTCTTTCTGCGCCAGTTTGATTGCACTCTTTAGCTTGATGACTAGCCCTTCACTTGCTCCGCTATGATTCTATAAATGATGGACATTTCTATGCCTACACTTAGTGCTGTTACGGATTCTTTGTATTGTAACGCCTGGTTTCTCCTGCTAAAAGCTGCTGCGTTCAGCCTCTGATGTTTCGATAGCGCACATTTCATGTAAATATCGGGAATCGACGTACATTCTCCATTCTTTACCTCTTTTGGGTGGTGCTGCGTATCTCTTTTTGTTTTATTTTTAACAGTATTTTTGTATTCAATAAAGCGAATTTGAACCGAATGTTTTTTCAGTTTTATTCTTTTTTTTTGTGAGATATTTAACCAAACGCTTCGGATTACTGTGAAGCTATAAGTGGTTTTATAGGATATAAAAGTGAGTCTTTGTTACCGGAAAGAACAAAGCTCTCTTGATTTTACCGATTAATCAATAGAACAAGACGAAGATGCTGATCTTCTGAAGAAATAGATATTTTTTATTTCATGGTTTCCTTTCGTTTGCAAAAAAATAGTATGATTTATTCGGCTCATGTTCCAGTGAAAAGTGCTTTATGCTCCATTCAACGTTTTCTACTTGGCTACTAGATTAATGAACAACAGTCTGAAAATCTACGGAATGATCCATTTTGTCAGGTGTGTCGAATTCCTTCTTATCACGTCTGATAATGCTGTTATAACATGTTGATGCATAATGTTCTCTCTTTGCGTTTGGTAGACAGATTACGTTACATTTCCGTCTAAATGTCGAAATAGAAATGTTTTTTAGCACACGATGAAGTTTAGCAATGGCTAAGGTCATCCGCGTGTATATTGTAAAAAATAATCACTTGTAGAAAGTTGATTTAAATCATTAACTTCCGGTAATGGGACAAAAGCTGCAACATAGTTTTTCTCAAGTTTTTATCAAATTTGAATACACAATGTCTCAACAATTAAAGCAAATTTATAAAGTGTTTTCTTTTGTTGCCTGTTTCTACGAGATATCCAGATTACGTTACGGGGAGCACTGACAAATATTTCACATTTTTCACATAATCCCAACCTTTCCTTGGTGTGTTACTACCACGTTATCTATGGAAAATATGAACTTTAATTTACAAATGTATTTGGGGTTTTAGCGCCCATGTATTCATACACAGGTATGGAATAATGACACGAACTCCCACAGATTTCCGAATATTAACCAACGTTTTGAGGGGTGAATTTTGTTTCCTATGTAGAGAACAGGGGAGCATTTAAAGGGAGGGACAAGGGGGTCTTGGCCTCCTCCCAAAATGTTTAATTTCTTTGTTCTTAAAATGTGACTTACATTAGAAAAAATGATTTAAATTAAAAAAAATTATTAAGAATAAATTTCTTCTTCAATTTTTCATTAGCTTTTAATTTGTCCTGATGGATTTCAAAATCTTCCATTTTCGGTCGCTCCTCCCCCCCCACCCGAAAAAAATGTATATACGCCCCTGGTAGAGAATATGTATTTTTATTTTTAACGATACTACTCTTTATGAGAGATATGAACTGAGAAAATTCATTGAGTGTGGATCTAGATAATTATAAAAATATTTTCTGATTATTCTTAGCATTAAATGTTTCCCTTATGTTTCAAATATTTATTTTGTTAAAAAGGTTCACGATAACGTTTCTGGTAGGGTAGCAGTATCTCTGCAGTCTTCTATAATATCTGAGTGTTTCAGTTGATTTGGGAATACGTTTTTGAACGTTTTAGGTTTCATTCACTGTTTCCTTTCTTTGTTTTTTTTTATTTTTGGCCAAAAGTTGTTTACGTTACAACCGCTCGTTTGGTAACACGCTTCACGTAATTTTAACTATTACTTGAAAGAGTGCGCCTTCCTAAACCCCAAAATATCATGGACAAGTAACATTTCATATCATACCTTATTTAAAAGGTCTGTGTTGATACGGAATCCACGATTTCTGTTTTTCAAGGAACAAGGGTGGCTACTCGCGATGATGAACAATAATCAGACAAAATTGTTGATTAACATTTCACCTTTAGTTTTCTGAGGAATAAACGTACCAATTATGCATACTAACCTTCCTAAATGCGAAATCATGCTAAAAAATATCCAAACAGAATTCTGCAGTGCTATAATCATGCTGAGAATGTTATAAGTTTCAAATCTCATTAGCCATATCATATCTTACATAAAAACAATTCCAGAGCAAAATATAAATATTTCCTGCTTATCGCAGAAATACTGCAGCTTTTCTTGTTTTCAGCAATCAGCCATCAGCGCGATTATTACAACATGAACAGAACCGTAACATGAGTATGCTAACTTTAGATAACACAGTTGAACATAAACTATTGAGAGTGATTAGTACTGCTGGATATCTCTTGTAACGTGTTACTGAAACATATGAGAACAAAGCCTATATAAAACAGATATGAAAATCCGAAAGTTATTCTGGGAATTTACACTGCTGGTCACCCAAAATGCAACACCAAAAAGGACACGAGATAGCAAAGCCAGATTTACTGGACACATAACATCAGATATAAAGATGAAACGATTGAGCTTACAGGCCCGAGCGACTTGCGGAACACGCAATCATCAATGGTTCGTGTGGCCCCCATGGCTGGCAATGACGGCCGCTACACGCCGCAGCATCAAACGAAAGAGGCTTTGGATGTGGGCTTGGAGTTTGTCGGTCCAAGCTGCTTCCACACGTTGCCACAGTTCATCAGGCGTAGCCGCGGGTGGTGCTTGCGGGGCCACTCGGTTGCCGATCAGCGACCAGACGTGTTCGATGGGCGACATATGGGAACAACAGGCGGGCCACGGCAGCAGTGACACCTGGTGGACCATGAAGAATTGTAGCACAATGCGTGCCACGTGCGGGCGCGCATTGTCTTGTTAAAATGTGGCCGCTGGCAGGTCCTGCAGGTAAGGGAAGACTACAGGCTCCAAAACGTCGGAGATGTAGCGGTGGCTATTGAATGTACCGTCGATGCGTACCAGAGAGGTGCGGGTGTCATATTCAATTGTGCCCCAAACCTTAACGCCAGGCGACGGACTGGTATGGTGAAGCATAATGCAGGCGTCATGCAGTCTTTCGCCGCGGTGCCGCCACACGCGGATCCGACCATCGTGGTGTTGCAGGCAGAAGCGGTATTCGTCGGAGAAGACAATGTCGTGCCATTCCGTAGACCAGGTACGGCGTTCAACGGCCCACTGCCTCCGCACACGCCGGTGGTGTAAGGTCAATGGTAATAGGAGCAATGAGCGCCGTGCGACAAGTTCCCTCTGCTGCAGACGACGTCGAACGGTACCTGCTGACAAAGGTTGTTGCGCAACACACCCGTATTTCTGCGCTAACTTTCGTGATGTGGCGGTGCTAGCCGTCAGTGCCCGCCGCACAACATGCCGGACCTCTAGTTAGGTGGTGTGCCGCGGCTGTGGCAATCGCTCACGTAGGTCCGTCAGTCCCTCCTGCACACACCGAATCCATACTCGCCTCACTGTGGCTGGATGTCGTCTCACACGGGCGCCGATGTCTATTTGTCCTCTGTCGAACTCCGTGACGTGGCTGGATGTCGTCTCACACACAGCCACTATTCGTCCTCTGTCGAACTCCGTAACGTGCTGGAATGACTGCCGTATTCTGCGACGACGCATCAGGAAGCTTCCCACGCACAGGTCCGGTAGCACAACACACTTCCACTACTTACACCACGCCTTCTGTGCACCCTTCTTATAGTGCTTCTCGGTGGCGTGCCGGGCGCACATGATTTGTATATGCCCTGCGATGCTAATCGTTTGTATGTCCTCTTGCGGGCGACGCATGCTGCGAATTTCAGGCCAATCCGATTCTTCCTTCTTGGTGTTGCATTTTAGGTGGCCAGCAGTGTAGAATGGAAACTGATATTACAGAAATGTGAGGCATATGAATAGTAAGTTTTCTGAATTCCAAAATGGCATGCACGCAAAGAAACAGATTGGTTTTCTTAGGCTTATAAATGACTTTACAATAAAATAAAAATTAGAACACCAGAGATTTTTCCGTTAAATTGGCTTCACGAAATGTCTTAAGACTGAAATTCAAATGAAATGTGAAGGACTAATACGTGCCAAAAAAAAAGTCAAGCCAGTATTTTACATAAACTAAAAGTTGAGGCCAAACCCTCGAATCAAGAAAAATCTCTAAGCTCCTTTTTTTGCCTATGATACACCGGTTCGACAAAGGAAAATTAATATAGATTTAAGCAACAAAACGTATTCGAGGGTGCATCAAATATACTTCGAAATTGAACCATTTTCATTCATCGGAATGTGATAAAACTCAAATCTTTGTGTACATTGAGGGTAATCGAAGACATCCAGTATTTTCCTTTAGGTTTGTGTGTGACGCATTAACCGGCCGAAAAATGAAAAAGTGTGAACCTCTGTGCGATTTTATTTTGTTATTTTTACCGTATCTTCCGATAATTAGGACATATTTGCTCAATCAGATAGTTGAAATATATTCTTACTAGGAGAGTGTACCTAAGGTAGGAAAGGTCATTCAAAATTCAACATTCTGCAACTCTTAGCTTTTCACGGCCCTTTCTTTTGACTAAGAAATTTATCAGAACGCACCACGAGGAGGTGGTTGTAGTTTGATCGTGCCCAACCCAACCACCCGGTGATATAGAGACTATAAGCTTCATAATGCTTGTTACTTTTGAATTTTGTCCTGATGGGCCTTGAGTCAAACATTAAGAGAATGCACCGGTATGGTTTTTATATCCGCACACAGATTCAGCAACAGGGGACTAGCTTGACGGTGCGCTCCACCGATTGGGTGTGCTACCGGTATGGCAGTGCAAGCTCTTCAAGTGTAACTTCCCGCTCCACGATGTCTTGAATTTGAGTTGTGACGGGCGTCTTATTTCAGTCAATGAGCTGGAAGTAGTCAGCAGCATGAAATCTGAAGTGGGATACTTCAGTTGCTCGTATTTTACCCGGAGTGGTCTTCCTCTTTGCCTAAATGCCTCCGCACTTACAGTATTATACGATCTAGATTGCGACGTAGGGCCAGCAACCGCACCTCTTTCCGGTCAGCCACTATCATGGCTAGCAGCAGGTTTTGTGAGTGAACAAAGAAGACATTACACTGGAATACTGGATCAACCACGGCTTTTATATATGCACATGTACAGTTGTGCATGGTCAGCCATGATGTTAATATACAGTACGATTGTTGTACCGAAATTAATGCAAAAGTGGGCATAACGTTTTATTAACTGATAGATGTCGTTCAAATTGTACCTGCTAGTAGAGTAACCCTTTCTCTATACACAGGTACTACTCAACATAGTCTCCATGACAAGCGATGCATTTGCGCCATCGTTGAACCCAACTCTCGAATCCTGTTTTTAAAAAATCCACTTATTCACAGCCACTTTCACCTCATGTGTGTCATCAATTCCTTGTCCCCAGAGACTGTTCTTTCTTACCCTAAATTAGGTACGGCCGACTGCTTATAGCCATTCGAGTTACTGACGGTGATCGTTAAAACCCGAAACACAAACACGCACACACACACACGCACGCATGCACAAAATCTGCATATATTTAACAGTGAACTTAGTCTAGAACATTCAGTGTTGTGCAACTGCATTTGCCGGATTCTGCAAAACGAGGAAAGGAGGTGTCTTCAATAAGTCGTCTGCCCGAAAATGTCTGGCCATTGAGAGTTTTTACTAAAATTGCCACACGTTTTGCTACCTACTAAAACAGGTAGCAAAATGCCGAAAAAATCAACTTGTATATGCAAAAACAAAATGTGGGAACTTAGGAAAATTAATAAATAAAACTGTCACTGATATTAATGCTCCCTTTAAGTGTTTATGAGTGTAATTTATTTATCATTTCTGGTTTACATACAAAGTAGTTCATTTTTCAATAGTGTCGATGGACAATGAAATTCTTAATTTTTTAGCCAATTTATTATTTTTCTGCAAAACACAGTTTCGCCGCTAACATTATATTTATCAGAATTTAGAAAATATCCAACACTATTTATTTCACCATTTAATTAGCATACATATCACGCATAATATAACAAACTTGAACTTTCAGTGTAATAATTGCATTTTCCTGGGTATTGAACCAACCGGAAAGAAATATCTTCAACGAATCGACCCCCATAACATCCTGGTCTTCTTTTCTCTTATTCCCATGTCACGTGAACCATACTAAACTAAGGGCAAAGGCAAAGCAATCCCTCCAGAGTCATTAATCAATGGAAATGAAGAACTAAGACCACCCTGGCGAGGAAGTGTATTAATCCTGCATTGCTGACTAAGAATTCGCCTTTCATTGTCAGTTCCCAGAAGCCCGTCGGATTTTTGTAGTTGAACGCAAAGCCTAGGGCGTACGGTCGCTGATTTCTTTCACTGGCAAAAAAGAGTATACCAAATAAATATATGCTGTAGGTCCACGTCTTCCAATAAAAGAAAGTAAGCACGTTTTCGACCCTAGGTCGTTTTATATAATATGTCTGCTTCTCATGATATATGGCCCTTTCCGGCAACAGAAAACACTTCAGAAAACTCCAGCGACTATGTCATTCTATTTTTTTTCATCGTAAGAGCTTTCCTTGCATTTCTTGACTCCATTAGCAAACTGTTGTTTGCAAAATAAACATCAACTGAGTCAGACATTAAAAAGCAAACTTGCCAATGAATAATGACCGAAATAAAATATTGCTTAAAATGGCCATCTTAACGAACTTTTGCTACATAATTATGAATTAAGTAGCCGCAAATGATTTATTTTGCGATAAAGAGAAACTGCTTTCCGCCTTCCATAAGACTGAAAGTAATTTGAAATTGCCGATATGTAAGAAACCACAAATTTCATGCCATGTTCCGAATTTCTCCTGGAAAACTTAAAGCTCGTCAAGTCTGCATGTTAATAACGTTAATGATGTTTATGTTTTTAGTTGTAATTTATCAACCAAGATTTATACGTGTCTCGACAGGGGCTATATTTCGTCGTCAAGCAACTGCTCCTTCTTTGCCTATCCTGTGAGTTGATAAGACAAAGGAATTTTGAAACAAAATTTAAAGCTTTAACAGGAACAGATTTGAAACATTTTTATGTGCATTTTTTATGTTTAAGAATTTTATGACTGCTTTCAAAGAATTAATTTTTTTCTTGGAAAAAATGCCAAAAAACAAAAAACAAGTGGGATTAGGCTGTGTCCGGGACACATACGCAGGTTTTGTTTACGTGGATACGTGTTTGACGGTAAGGGGTTTGAAGTAGAAGTCGGTTGATAAATGAAGGAGGAATGCAGTTAGACTTTTTATATTATTTATTAAAGGTCGATGATATGAGAAGTGACAAACATATGGCATACAATTCACATCTATATTTCGTACAAAGGTTTTTTCGATACAGGTACTGCCGAAGGTTGTTAGGGGAGAATGCATATAAGACAAGCCGAAATTGTCTTTCATGAAATTGAGTAGGTTGCTGTTTTGTTGCATATCAATGTTAAAGTCACCAGTGAGAATGATACGGGCTTGAGTACCCGCTACCATACTTGGAATGATTTTCTTGATGTTTTCAGTGTAATCGCATAGCATCCGAAACATAAAGACCTCTAGTGATGTTTGTGAAACGTTGGGATGAATGTAAACCGAACCAAGTATGAAGTGAGTTTGAGCAGACACTGTCCCATCAACTAGACACATGTAACCCACATAGTCATATTCAATTCTCAATCTGTTGTTAACTGATACCTTTACGGGTTGGCAATCTGTTAGACTATTGATGTTTCCCAGCTCCCCCGCAGTTCCTTTTGTGGGCGAAGTAGTACGTTTGAAAGTGGATGGTTTGTGTTGGGCTATTGCCCTATTTCATTTCGCCTTCAATTCGAAACCTGGAAAATGTATGGTACTAAAATCATCCATCCAAGTTTTTTTTTTTTTTGGAGGTTTAACGACCACCGTGAGCAGCTCAATGGGCTATAAGCAGTCGCCCGTCCCCAATTTAGGGTCACTGGTTCCAAGGAAGGGAGAGATCCAGTGCCGTAAGACAAACACAACATCCATGCCTCACCGGGATTCGAACCCGGACCCCTTTCGGACGAATGATCAGAGGCCATTGCCTTAGACCACTGCGCCACAGGGGCGGCCCATCCAAGTTTCACTCACGGCCAAGTAGTCCATTGGTTCACATGTACTAGTTGTAGAAGTGCTTGGTTGTGGCTTCATGCGTTGCTCCGATTCGGCTTTCTTCTTCTCTCTAAAAGCCCTACATTGTTCTTCATTAGTAGTTTTGGGCTTATTCGATTCCTTTTGAATTCCTCTTCTTTCTTCTGATATACGTTTGGAGTATTTTGAGTTGGACTTTTGCTTCAAATATTTAGACATTTTGATTTTGTCACAAATATGTTTTCGTTTATCACTTATAACTTATACATTACTTACCAAATGTTTGTGAATTGTTAGTTTCTAGATAGATCTCATCCAGACAAATCGTTTGAGGCTAACATCACGATCCTACCTCTACGCGATCTCGAGTTATACGGATTTCAAGGTGCTTGACTCAGCATATTCGACCCCAAAATGGCGGACGCCCTCCCCTATCCTCGCGCATGCGCATGACCTTGAAGTTGATATTTTCGGAATCATTGGTATTACTCTTTTTATGTCAGTTATTAGATTTTAGCTATTTGTTATAATTTAGGAATTATAAGCACTTGATCAATCGTAAGAAATTAGATCGATCAAGTTTTCCAAGAGGGTACCCCGATGGTACCGATTTTAAAGACATATCCACGTCAAAATTTATAAATTCTGGCCTGTCAACTAATACTTGTCTGTGTATTTTAAAAGTCAGCGTAGTGTTATCTTTCGAATTTCAGTGTTCATGAAGTAAAAATTAGGGAATAGTTAGTTTCTCAGAATATGCACGCGCTATCAAATTGATTATACCGGGTGCGCTATATAAAAGAGCTCCCGTGGCCAGACGTTGTTTGGCGGGTTTCCAGTTAAAACCACTTTGTCTCACTTCTAACCGGTTTCTGCGTGTCAGCTGCAAAGGAATTCTCCGGAGTGGTTAGTCACAGCCAGAACAGTGTAGGTACGCGGTCATAAGTATAAGTGAAGAAAAGAGAGAACAAAGGCAACGGAAATGGTTTTAAGTACGGAACAGCGGATATTTATTGTGAAACAGTATTTCAGAAATAACTTATACAGAGTTTTATATTAGTTCTTTACAGGAAATTTTTCACATTGTGCAGCACCGGCGAAATCAGCGGTACAGAAGTTAGTGCGGAAATTTCGTGAAACCGGCACGATGTGCAGCAGGAAAAGAAACAATCCCAAGACACTCCGAATGAAGGCAATATCAAGGATGAAGGCAATATCTTACTGAAGGCAATATCAAGGATGTGTGCACATTGGTGTTACAAAGCCCTCGGAAGTCGATTCGCCGGTTATCGTCTGCAACGAGAATATCTGCCACGTCATGCCGATGCATACTTAAGGTGGATTTGCATTTTCGGCCGTACAAAGTTATGGCGCTCCAAGAACTTAAAACTGCTGATTATGCAAAACGGATGCAATATTGTAAATTGTTTCTGGAGATCATTGTCAGCGGTAAAATGGACCTAACACTTTATTTCATGACAGATGAAGCATGGTTTCATCGCATCTGAAAGACACTATATTTCATGACAGATGAAGCATGTTTCTATGCTCAAAACAGCAGGATTTGAACCGACACGAATCCCAGAAGGACAATGGAGACTCCTCCATACGACCAGCAGATAGGCGTTTCGTGTGCTGTGTCTGCGAAGAGGATAGTCGGCCCATTCATTTTCACTGACACCATTTTTTCGGAACGCTATGTTCAGCAACTGTTCAACCCATTTGTTTCCGCACTTACAGAAGAAAAGGGAATATGTGCTTTCTTTCAGCAGGATGGTGCAACGGCGCATACTGCGCGGAACAGTCTACGTGCTGTGCATGAAGTGTTTGGGGAGGACAGAACTGTACCGAAGAGACTATGGCCACCTAGATCACCCGATCTCTCCACCTGTGACTTTTATCTGTGGGGAGCATTGAAAGGGAAAGTATACGCAAATATGCCGCACACCCTTGATGAATTAAAAGTGAACATTACGGATATCATAGCCCAGATTACTGCCGATGAGATGTGGCGCGTTACTAACAACATGATCCGACGTGTGTAGCTGTGTCTTGCTGTCGAAGGGCAGTACTTTCAGCAATTGTTGCAAACGCAGGTAAATTACTCCTGTTTTCTCTCATTTCAACTATTTTTTACCATGTGTAGTAACATTGCCTGACTGTTGTCGTTGATTATACTCGGGCCTCTTTTATATGGCACACCCTGTAGTTGAATACTTTCAATTTGATTCGGAGATAAATTTGAGAAGCTTCTGAAACGTCAAACAAAGAAATGTAAATCAAACGTAGTCATTTCGTAAAAAGACTGACATATACCACCAAGAAATTTTCTCACACATACATATTTTTGACTAATGAATAGAATCGCAAGGTTGTATCATATACACTGGTGTGCAAAAATTAAGCACGAAGAGGAGAAATTAGCATAACAGTGGAACGAGCAGGCAGAACGGACCGAAAGACAACTCATCAGATAGACTAGGGTCCGGTACGGGGTAGGGCATGCGCATATATGCAGTATGACGTAGGGGGAGGGTGAGTGTCGAACGGGTACAAAGCACACGGGCGGTGTACGCTCAGCAATTCGGTGAAAGCTGTTGCACGGTGTACGTCGGTTTGAACGACGTCGAGTTGCTGCCACCGTGTGATATGGCCAACAAGCAATCCAGTAGACGACTTCTGGATGACTTTACCCGAGGTCGCGTCATTGGGAAGTTGGAAGAAGGTCGAAGTGTGACTAGTGTGGCCGAGGAGTTCGGGATCGCTCACAGCATCGTTTCACGAGCTTGGAGAGCATTTCAAACGACAGGAACAACTGTCCGAGAGTTTAGCAGCGGTCGTACACGAGCAATCACAGCGGCGGATGACCGGTATATTGTCCTACAGGCGAGAAGAGACAGACGGCAGACAGCGGGAGATATCGCAAGGCACATGCAACAGAAAATTGGACATACGTTATCGCGTTTTACCGTGGCCAGGAGGCTGCACAAAGGTGGTCTATTTGCACGACGACTAGTACGGTGTGTGCCATTAACGCCTGCTCATCGCAGACGGCGGTTTGTGTGGAGCCAGGAGCACAAGAAATGGACACCTCAGCAATGGGGTCCAGTTCTCTTTATGGATGAGAGCCGATTTCGTCTGACGAGCGATTCTGGACGTATAAATATCTGGAGAAAGCAGGGAACGCGAAATCACACCTACAACATCATCGAAAAAGACCGGTTTGGAGGGGCGCAGTTCTCGTTTGGGGCGGTATCATGTTTTGTAGCCGTACTGACCTCCATATCTTCCTAGGAGGTTCAGTCACTGGTGTCCGCTATTGTACCGAGGTTCTTCTGCCTTACGTGCGTCTGTTTAGAGGTGCGTCTTTTTTAACGCTACACCTCATCGTACAGTGGCTGTCGCAGAGCTGTTGGAGAGTGAAGACATTCAACGCATGGATTGGCCCGCAAGGTTTCCGGACCTACATCCAATCGAACACGTGTGGGACCTTCTCGGGAGACGCTTAGCGGCACGTCACCAGCCGCCAGCAACGATTCCGCGGCTGCGATTGGCGCTACAGGAGGAATGAGCCGGGATGCCTCAACAGCTTTTTGACAACCTCGTCCTCAGCATGGAAAGACGTTGTAAATCCTGCAACGCCGTCAGAGGTGATCATATCCCCTACAAAAGAGTGAACTTTTCTTGGAAGCCGCCTGTCACATGAACGTTTCTGTCTTCTGTCCAGTTGTGGTCGATGCTACCTTTTCAATAAAGTGCCTTTGTATCTTTTGGATTTCTTGTTAGGACGATTTTGCTCACTTGTCCCATATTCTTGCATCTTGGGTATCTTATGGTATGATTTGAGTCGATGCGGAGCATTTTTGCACGACGTTACATTCGAAAAACTGTCTCGTCCTTAATTGTTGCACGCTAGTTTACTAAAGATTCGACAGCCTTAACAACCAGAGGTGCAAACTCTCCGCAAGGATTTCAAACTTGTCCAAATAACTCTGTGGGATTCCCATTCCATTGTTTCCTACCCCTCTCAAGCAGACTAAAATGTGATACATTTTTAAAGCTACAGTTCCATTTAATGACGGTAAAGTCCTTACCTTAGATCCGCAGCACTGTCTTTCGTCCAAAATTAAATTCAGTTGCAGTAACACAGGCATAATTCTTGTATGAAATGTGACCCACAAAATATAATAGGAAAACTGAAATTTCGCAAATAGCGATCTTTAAAGTATTGCCATGCGTCAAAATCTTATTTTATATAAACAGTAATCTGATTGAAACACCGTGCACATTATCGCAGTTTCCCAGACTTTCGAAAAGTAGCTGAGTAGTGAAAGGAGAGGCAGACTTACAATGAACAGAATGTAATCTCGTTATAGGAAATGAAAAGTATCATTCAATAACATCATTGTTATTAATGCCTTATTTCGTGGCTTTTGCATTTCGCAAATGCGCATATGTGACAAAACTACATGCTGTCGTTTTGCTTGACTATCGCCTCATGGATATTATTTCCCATCTTTTGGAGTCGAACTGGAATAGGTCTTTTAAATTAACAGAACTGAAAGCATGCACGAAATGTTTAATTTATTTTCCGTTGTATCTCGTCCACAATGTATCTGCTAGAAGCTATAAATGCAAAATTTATGTTCCACGGTACCCCGCTTTGCTAAAGTTGCGTTCAGCAGGACAAAATATGAATAACAGTTTTTTTTTACTGAAGAGTGATCCCGCTGCCTCGTGGAAACACGTGACTCTCGCATAATAGAGATATGGTAATTTCCTCAAGTGTCATTATGCCGCCCCGGTGGCGCAGTGGTCGTTGAACAGACAAGTCGCATTTTTTCGGCTCCTGCGTAGAAGTCAACGTTCGTTTGTTTACTTGTTCTTTTTGTGGTATTTCGTCGTTTTGTGTTTTGGTTGCAGTGTTTCGTACCCTCGCTTCGGCTGAGTGCCGAGTGGGTGCTCATTTTTTGTTTTTTTTAATTTTCGTGTGTCGTCAGTTACGACGCATGAGTTTTGGTGGGCCAGTGGTCGAGAATGTCCACTACCACTGTGAATAAGTCACTGTCGTCTACAGCTGCTTCGTCGATTGCTGATATGTCTTCGCTTCTTAGTACTGTGTGTTCTTCGGGGAATGTTGCGTCGACTAGTGCTGCTGGACTTTCAGAGACTGTGCTTCTGGCCACCCGTGTGCCGGCTGCGTCTAATATTCCTGGTTCTGCTTGTTCTACTTCAACGACGTTGGCACAAGCTGTGGGAAGTACCTCAAATATTTCTAGTGATTCTGCACCACATTTCAAACGTGTAGCTTCTGGGTTGAAAATTATTCTTCCAAGTGATTCACCGCAAGGTAAGCAAGTGTCGTCTGCCTTATTATTAAGTGTTTTCATTCCTGCTTTGCGTAACACCCTCCTCCCCCAGTATCTGCATGCTGTGTCGAAGGTCGTTCCAGCCGAAAGCATTGTGTTCATTATTCGCTTGCGTGGAGGGGTGGTTGTTCACTTCACCCACCAGCAAGCAGTAGATTTAATTATAGTTCATGGGGTTGATATTGGGTCCTTTCATCTACAACCTGTCGCTGCAGCCCAAAAGACCAGTTACGGTGACCCTCTCTCCTGTACTAACGGCTGTTCCTGATTCTCTGTTGATTGATGCCCTCAACACGATGGGTCGTGTTGTTGGAGTGACCAAGATTCTTCCAGCTACAGCCCGTGATTCCCCCTTAAACATGTGCAGGGTGGGCGCCGCCAGTACCGGGTTATTTTTCCAACTTCTCAGTCAATTGCGGAACGCCATGCAACTCTGGAATTAGTCACTGATACCCGGACGTACATTTTTAATCTTTTTGCAGGGGTTCAGTGCTTCCACTGAAAAGGGGAAGGTCATCTCGCTTCTGCTTGTCCTCATGCTACTCCTGGTGCTAGATCTGATTCTTCATTAGCTACTACAGTTCCGGTGGCCGCTGCCCCTGCGGATTTTGTGCAGGCCGCTGAGGCATCTGCTCACATTCTACCTTCATCAATTTTGCCTGCTGTTTCTCCAGTCGTTCCTTCCCTCCCGGTTCTTGTCGTCGTACAGGATGGTTTGTAGCCCTCCAATGAGGATTTTCCATCGCTGGAAGTGTCTGCACCTAAATCACAGCGTAAAAGCCCCAGCTAACCTGGTGTTTCTACTCGCTCTTCCCGTTCGTCTCAACGTCTACGGTCCAAGAAACCAGCCCATTCTACCTCGGGTTCACCTAGCCATCATGAGCCAAATTCTGAATTACTAGTTTCGAACCGATTCGCATGTCTTTAGGATGATGATGTTATGGACACGGTCGCCCCTGATCCTTATGACACTGCAATGGTTGACTCTGACAATGATTCTCCTTCTCCTACACTTCTTGACATTTCTACTATGTTTGAAGAACTTGCGGTGCCTTTGCACCATCTTGCCTTATCTGATCTGTATGCAATGACCACTCGCCCGCGTAAGGCGAAGTTGATCACACTACCTTGCATTAAGAGTAAGCTTCACTTGCTGCCTGAAATGATTTCACAGCTAAACCAGTTCCATGCATTTATAACTAATGTTACTTTGCCTGGCGGGACTGAGCAATATGCTCGCCGTCTGGGTTACTTTCTCAAGATTTTGAGGGCTGAACTGGAAGGCTGGATGCAACCTACCAGTGATGTAATTGTTAACACTACTTGGCTTTAATTGTAGAGGGCTTGCGTCTCCTGCTGTGAATGCTTTGGCTTTCGAGGACGTTCGTTACCTGGGGCTAATATGCTCCTTCTCCAGGAGACGAACTGTTCCTTGGATGCCGGGTGTTCCCGATGGAGACGCTGGCCGTACATTTTTTATTATAATTACCGGATCCATCTCAGGTCTGGTACCGCTATAGCATTTCATGTGCGTTTTCATTCTTCCCTTTCTGATCTTGTTGAGTCACAGAGCCTGCTGGGTTCTTTTCAACATATTTCTTTTTGTTTTTGTTCTAAACGTATTCATGTTTTCAATATCCATATTCCGCAATCTGCTACGGATGCAGAAACTCTCCTCCAACATCTTTCTTCTATCCTTTCGACCCTCCATCCAAATGATACAGTCATTGCTGCAGGCGATTTCAATTGCACTTTGCAACCTGGTTTTGACCGAGATGGTTCAACCGAAAGCCGTTCCGACCTTGTTTCCAATCTCACTCAACTCGTTGTTAATTTTGATTTGATTGATACATTCCGTTCCCTCCATCCCCGGTCCAAGGAATTTTCCTGGTTCCCCCGGCTGCTTCACGCTGTGTCGCAGCACGCCTAGATAGATTCTATGTTTCCGGTTTTCTCCATTCCTCTCTAGTTGAAGTTACTCATCATCCTTCCGTTTCGTCAGATCATCTCCCCGTTCTTTTAAAACTTTTTTTTGCATTCTTCCTCAGTTCCCTCTTCCCCAGTCTCTTCGCTCGACGATTCAGTTTTAACTGATCTGTTTTCAGTGCTGAAATTCGCACTATGATCTCGTCTTCTGTGCAACAACTTTCTTCGTCTGACGACACAGTGGCTCTCTGGCTTTCCACGAAAATTTCGATTATTTCTTTCGCACGTCAGTTTTCTTTCTCTTCCCGTACATCTCGATTTCAGGATATTGATGTTCTCCGTCGTAAATTGCAGACTATTTCTCCTTCTGATCCTTCTTTTCCCGTGTTTCAAGCTCAACTTCGTCGTATTCTGTTTACTTTTGCTTCATCAGCCCTTACTCGTCTGAAATTCACTCACTTGCGGTTTCACGACAACCCCTTTTCTAGTTTGAAGTCCCTTGAGGAGTATCATGTTAAAAGCAACACAATTTCCTTTCTTTCACTACCTGACGGATCTACAGTTACCGACCCTTATCGTATCTGTGAACTTACGTTTTCCCATTATTCTGATCGTTTTCAACACCGACTCCTTTCTCCTGCAGATACCTCCCCTCTTCTTCATGTCCTCCCTCAGGTTCCACATTGTTTTTTTTATTCTCTTGTTTCTCCTATCTCTCCTTCTGAAGTCCGCTCTGCAATTTCCAGTCTGAATGACCGTTCTTCCCCTGGCGCGGACGATCTTCCGCTCTCATTTTATAAGAAGTTTCTTCGTTCTCTCCTTCCGCTTCTGGTTGCTTGTTTTAATGCCGTTTTTACTTCTTCAAATTTTCAGTCTTCTGATTTCACTTTTGCTATTCTCCGTCTCATCCCCAAAACCGGAAACTTTGGTCTTTTTTCTAACTGGCGTCTTATCTCTATTCTTAATACTGACTACAAAACCTTTGCTAAAATTCTCGCTTTTCGCCTCAATCCCGTCTTGCAGCATTTAATCCACCCCGATCAAACTTACACTATTCCCTCCCGTTCCATTACTTCCAACATTTCCACCATTCGCAACTTATATTTTCTTGCTTCCCATCTTTCCGAACCTCTCGCAATTTTTAATATTGATCAGAAACAAGCTTTTGACTCCATTAATCACTCTTATCTCTTTGCTGTTCTTCGTCATTTTGGCTTTCCTACTCTTTTCTGTCAAGCTGTTATTAATCTTTACTCTCACTCTTCTTTCCGTATTCGCAGTTCCACATTCATGACAGATACCAGCCCCTTTGACAACGGGATCCGGCAGGGTTGTCCCCTTTCGGGTCAACTTTTTAAGCTTGCATTTGAACCTCTCTTAATTTATCTGCGTTCTCGTTTGTTTTCTGTGATTCCTCGCAGTATTGCTCCTACTCGTCACCACCGCATAGTGTTGTCTGCATATGCTGATGATCTCACTCTCTTTCTTCGCACTGAACGTTCTTTCGGTGTTGTCCTTTCTGCTTATCGTGAGTATGCTTCAATTTCCGGTTCCGAACTTAATCTGTCTAAATCTGACGGCCTGTGGGCCGGATCGTGGGTGACACACGGTGATCGCCCTTGGGGTGCCCGTTGGTCATCCTCAGTCATTAAACTTCTTGGTGTGTAGGTTGGAAATCCCGTGGCGGTTGCTGATGCCGCATGGATTCCTTTGGTTCAGCAGCTCAATCGCCGTCTTGCTCCTTTTTGCCGGTTCAAACCTTTTTCGTCCTTTTTTAGCAGAGCACATCTGGTTTCTTCCTTTCTTCTTCCCATTCTGACACATTCGTGGTTCGCTTATTTTCCTTCACCCATTTTTCTCCAATCCGCTCAACGTTTGATTGCTGATTTCATCTGGAATAAAGTTCACTGGGTTCATCGTTCTACTCTCGTCCTTCCTCTGTCCTTTGGAGGTGTTGCCCTCCCAGATCTTTTTCAAAAAAGTAATGCTATTCATCTTCAGACCTTTCTCCGTTCTTTTTCTCATCCTCATATTTCATCGATTACTATTGTTGATACTCTACTTTTCCCTCGCACTTTCTTACTCATTTTAGAACACGTCTCGCTATTCCTTTTGTGCCACCTGATGAAACTTCTCAGACATGGATCGATTCACACACTTCTCTGGCTTCCCCAAAAGCTACTGATATTTATTGGCTTCACCTTCATTGTCGCTTGCTCACACCACGGACTCTTCATCGTTTTGGTCTCCTGTCTTCTCCTTTGTGTTTTTTCTGTTCAACGCTCGATGATGTTCATCACGCATATGACTCCTGTTTAGTTTTACAGCCTCTTTTTTCATTGATGTTTGCTCTTCTCTCCAAGGTCTGTCCTTCCTTTCACTCTGTTTCACATTACTATTTTCTTCGCCGTCATCATCCTTCCGCTGCTGTTCGGAATCCAGTTTACGCGTTTTTAATTTTGCAGGCCAAACTGACTATTTATTTATACTATCATACCAGTGTTGATCGGCCTGCACTTCGTCGATATCATCCTGCGAGAGTTTTTCTGTGCCGTAGGTTTCGTTCCTCGATCAAGTCCGTCATCCAACTTGAGTACGAGGTAGCTCTGGCCCGGCAGGCAGATCCTGCTTTCTTCTCGATCTGGTCCCCCCACCTCCCATGGTTTCGGGTTGAGAATGGGTTGATTGAATTCGTTTGATCAGTTTTTTTCTTGTTTTTGTTTTGGTGTACTGGTTTCTTCACTTTGTTTGTTTTTGCTTTTCCGAGTTGTTGTCTTGTTCTGTTTTTGATTGAGCTGCAGGTTTTTTTCCCTTGTATTCAATCTTTTCCTCTGATCCTGTTGTTTTTCCTTTTAAATTTTTTACCGTTTTCCTTTTCTTGTTTTTGATGGCCCTTTGGTAATGTTGTACTGTTTTGCTTCCTTGAGACTCCGGTCTTTTTGTTGTTTTTTCCCCTGTGCTTTGTTAGCTCATTCTACTAGTCGGTATATTCTTTCTTGGATAGTGCTTTTCTATACTTCTCCTCTTACCAGCGGCCTCGGCCTATTTGTCTGAATTTTCTTGCCCTTTTGCGCTGTGATTGAATGTTTTACAGCTAGTTGCTTTGACTTTTTTTCTTTCCGGAGTCCGTGGGCATTTGTGTTCCTGTGTTCTCTGTGTATTTTTTTCTGGTTCTTGGTGGTGCTGTGCAATCGGTTATTGTTTTTTGTGTCGGTATTTTTGTTGAGCTGTTTGTCTATGTAATATTGTGTGCTTGCTTTCTATATGTTTTCGTCGGCCACAGTTGTTGGTCGACGCATTTCTTGTTGTGGTGTTTCGTTGTACTGGTTGGCCACCAATTGTTTGTGATCACTGTTATTGTTTGGTATAGTGTGATGCTTGTTGGGTGTTGTTGTTTTCCGTTGGGCTAGTCTGTGTTGTCTAGTTTTGACAAATTGTTTTTGGCGTGTTGTGTTTCTTTTGTGCTTGTTTGTTTGTTGTTGTTCCTGATCTTTTTTGTACAGTGTTTCCTGTATGTGGTATTCCCGTGTTTTTGTAATTGCTCTTGCTTTTTGCACGTGTTTTGTTTAGTTGTTCGGATGGCGGCTGTCCTACTCGCTCTGCTCCTGTGTAAGTTTTTTAATACTGTGATTATATTTTACCTATACTGCTACTGTGAAAATCTTGCTTTTTACTTGTTTGTGTATGTTCTACTTTCGTGTTTCAGTTGACTCCGCAGTTTAGGGAGCCTTTTTTTTTCTCATGCCCTGTGTTTCATGTTCACCTGTTTTGCTTTTTTTTATGAACTTTGAATTACTTAGTGTGGCCCTGCTGGTCTCGTTGTTTTTTTCATTGAGTTCTCAGCCTTATCTCTCGTTTTCTATACAGTGTGCTTCTCGTGTGCATCTTGTCTATTGGGTTACGTTGACCCAAGGAGTTGGTCAACGCACTATTTGCCTTGTGCTCATTTTTTTTACTGCACCTCTTGTGTTTTTTTTTCTTGACTGTATGCGACTACATGTGTAGTGAAGTTGTCGTTTGGGGCAGTTTTGTCTTTTAATATGTTTTAAGTGCACTTTTTGTGTTTTCGTTTTTGTGTTTCTTTGCACTCAAGCTAGGGTTCTACGTCTTGCTTCATGTTTCTACTGTCCGGGTTTTTCCTGTAATATTTTATTTTTTCTCGGCCCAGCCTTCTGTTGCCGTGCACGACTGGACGTACATTGTGCTGTTTTCAATGTGTTATGGTGCTCTGCGATCTTGTTTCCGCGTGATTCTCTCTATAGCGCCACGTCGGCTTTCGGTGTTTGTCAACGCGCGACTTCTTGTTTTGAGTATGAAATTTGAATTGAGTGCGATTTTTTTGTGAACCTCGTGTGCCTTTTTGGCTACATTTATTTTGTGTGATGCGGCGGTTTTTCCCCTTATTATCATGTATTCTTCTGTGCAGTGTTCCTTCTGACATACATGAGTAGCTTCGTGTTTCGTTTTTAGTTACAGCGGTTGGTTTACACCCCTGTTTATGTGCACGGTTTTTTGCTTTTTTGTTCTTCTTGTACCAATGTTTTGGCCGCTGGTGCATGTTTTCAGAAGTACAGTTTTGTTTCTCCTGTAACTGTCTTGCAGTGTCAGTCAATTTGTGTTGTGTTGTATTGCTGTTGTGTTTTTTACCTGTCACTTTTGTGCTCGCGCTGCTATGTACTAGTCTTTGGAATGTGTTTTCTTCCCTCCCTCTGGGGTTTGGGTTTTGTGATGTGTGTGTTTTTTGTTTTTGTTTTCTGTGTTCCTTTTTTATCTGTATATATTTTAATCTTGTTCTGATGTTACCAGTTTTCTTTCCTCCTTTCTTTTGTGTTGAGACTTCTTGGCCTCGTCCCTTTTAATACAGTCTCATGTGTCTGAAGCGTATCACATGTACCTTGCTTTTAGACTAATAAAGGTTTATTTTGAAGGCAGTGGTCTAATGCGCTGGCCTCTGATCATTTGTCCGTAAGGGGTCCGGGTTCGAATCCCGGTGAGGCATGGATGTTGTGTTTGTCTTACGGCACTGGCTCTCTACCTTCCCTGGAACCAGTGACCCTAAATTAGGGACGGGCGACTGCTTATAGCCCATTGAGTTGCTCACGGTGGTCGTTAAACCTCCAATCAAAAAAAAATCAAGTGTCATTATGTATCATTTGGTACAGTTAGACATGACTTACTGAGGTATATTCTTGACTTACAATGGATAATTCTGGATCACTTCAAATTTGTTTAAAAAAAAGATTTGATCTTTACATCCAAATTTTTATGGCATCACATTTGTTAGTTCCTTTGTGTCGATGTAAAGGAACATTGTCTAATGGCAAAATTTTCGAAACGAAATTTAGAACACTCATAAATATTGTACATAATGTTAGTGCTCTGAAATTTCCAGTTCCAGAAAGTATGCGCCGTGAACCGGGACGTATGTTAGAAGGTATAATAATAATAAGGCCACGGGGGGCCTAGTGGATACCGTAAGCAGTTTCCATCCAAGCGGTCGCACGTTCGATTCCACCTTGAACGAGCGCCAGCCGCCGTGGATATCGACGTGAGATTGCCTTCCTAAGAAGATGTCGACACAGTTGCAGGAATGTGGCGCAATCTAGTGCTTACAACATCAGTTAAGCAGATACAATATTCACTATTTAAGAAACCTGCATACTGAAAAATCTCAACTCCATCAAAACGATACTAAGAAAGAGATCACCACATACTGCATTGAGTGTGGGGCAGGATAAAGTCACTCGCGTTCGAGCCTTACGTAGCGTGGCCCGTTCGACAAGTACGTTACAGTCTCCAGAGGGAAGCAATGAAGCAAGTGGCGTTGCCCCTCTCATGGTTACCACAAGAAATAGTCAACAATCGGCCGGAGATGTTTCTGGGGCTATTAAGCCTAAGACTAAGTCGGACCGAAGAACAGGCCAGCGCATGAGATGAGTCTTGAAATAAACATGTACTCCATGCGAACATACTACAAAGTGACTAAAATGGAGACAGAGATGACAATGTACAGGAAGAGACTGAATGACAACAGCAATACCCGGACATTCAAGTCAGTGACTAGCGGATCAGAGATGGACCATTGTCTCAAAGAATATGATACCATCTCCCGTCTTGAAAGCCATCAAGCAAGAACTAGGTAATCAACCATAGAGTAGGGAGCAGCACGCTGCAGAAGGGAATGCAATGTCTGATGACAAACATGAGACAGAGTCAGAAGACCGGACCGAACAAAGCCAGAGGATGCCATCAGTTGTTGCCAACGAATTCAAGACAGTCGTCCTAGAGTTCGAAGGAAATGGACCCTACAATGATACAAAGAATACCGAGGCAAAGATCTACAACATATCTATGGCAAACAACAGAACATATCAACAAGTCCATGACACCAGCCTACCGGGATGAAAATGGCACCACATTAGAATCCATTCACACAGCTATGTACTGTGCCGCAGTTGCAGCCACAAGACTAAACGGGAAAAACATCATACAGCAAAAAGAGGAAATGACCAAGGAACCCATCCTACCAGCATGGCAGAGAATACTGCAGAGCAGAGTTGATGAACTGCGGTAGAAAATCAGCAAACTCACAAAGTTCATAAAATAAAATAGGTCAAATGAGCTGGTAGGAAAAGTAAAGTTCATCCTGAAAAGCGCCAAAGTTCACATCAGCTTCGAAGAAAACCAGCAAATGGAAGAATACTTAGATACGCTGAAACAAAGTCTACTAGCTATCAGTAAGAGACTAAGACGATACACAGCGACATGTGGGCATTAAGACATTCGAAAACGATGAGAAAAGCTTCTATCGTAACATTACCAAGAAAGAGATCAAAGACGAAGGACCACCAGAATGTGAAGCGCTTGAAAATTTTGTAGTAACCACTGGGCAAGGAATACGAACCGCAACAGCACAGCCGCATGGCTACAGCAAGAAAAAAGGACAGCCACCTAATATCAGGAAATGGTTGATTAGAAGATCACAGCAGAGGACCTTTAGCTGTGATCTTCCAATCAGCCATTTCCTAAGACACACAGCTGGAAAGCACCAGGTGTTGATAACATCCACAACTACTGGCACAATAGGTTCACCTGTATATACAAATATCTGGCAGTTTAACTGATCAACATGATCCAAAATCCAGCCATAATCACGGAATAACGATACTGAAGGCTAAGGTTGAAAACAGAAGAAATCCGGCCAACCATCGACCGGTAGCGCGTATACCTACGCTGTATAAGATCATAACAGCGTGCATCGCCAATCAGATAATGAAGAACATAGAAGGACAAGCAATTATGGTAGAACAGCCAAAGTGACACCAACAGGAATGTACAGGATGAAAGGAAAAGCTTACCATTGACCCTGTTGTAATCGAGCAAGCTTTCAAGATGCACCGCAACGTGTACACAGCACACATCAATTACCGTATAGCCTGGGATTCCGTACCTCACAGTTGGCTGATAGAGGTCTTTTAGATCTACAGAGCAAGTCCTGTAGTCATCAACTTCCTTAAGGCGGCAATGGCATGGTGGAAGAAAACAATCAAAGTCGAGAACATAACGATCAAGCCCATTCACATAAGGAGGGGCATCTTCCACGGAGATTCACTTAGCCCACTATGGTTATGTCTAGCACTCAACCCGCTGTCAACCATGCTCAACAAAATGAAGTATGGGTTTACCATCAAGTGCAAAAACCAACAAGTAAAAGCTCTTCCACCTCATGTACATGGAGGACATCAAGCTGTACGCATCGTCGCAGAAGCAACTCCAGCATCTAATCTGGATCACCGAGGGCTTCCACAATGACATCGGGATAGAAATCGGCCTAGACAAATGCAAGACACAAGGTACGAACCAAGGAGAGCATGAAGCACGTAGCTACCAATTGAAGACCGAATGACAGATTGCATCTATGGAGGAAGATGAAGCCTATAAGTACCTTGGTATGCTTTAGGCACAACGCCTAGAACACAAATAAATCTAAAATAATCTAGCCGCCAAATACCACCAAAGGCTGAAGAGACTTATGAAGACCAAGCTCAACGCTCGCAATATCACTAGGATTATTAACACATAGGAAGTTTCAATCCCCACGCATTCCTTCAGAATCATCAACTGGACCACGACAGAGCTTGAGGAAATAATGGGTAATAACACCGGCGTGCAAAAATTAAGGACGAGACGGTTTTTCAAATGTAACGTCGTGCAAAGGTGCTCCTGATAGACTCAAATCATACCAAAAGATCCCTAAGATGTAAGAATATGGGACAAGTGAGCAAAACCGTCCAAACAAGAAATCCAAAGGATACAAAGGCACTTTATGGAAACGGTAGCTTAGAGCACAACTGGACAGAAGACAGAAACGTCCATGTGACAGGCGGCTGCCAAGAAAAATCTAGTCTTTACTAGAGGATATGATCACCTCTGACTGCGTTGCAGGATTTACAACGTCTGTCCATGCTGAGGACGAGGTTGTCAAGGAGCTGTTGAGGCATCGCGGCCCATTCCTCTTTTAGCGCCAATCGCAGCTACGGAATCGTTGCTGGCGGCTGGTGACGTATTGCCAAGCGTCTCCCGAGAAGGTCCCACACGTGTTCGATTGGTTTTAGGTCCGGAGACCTTGCGGGCCAATCCATGCGTTGAATATCTTTACTCTCCAACAGCTCTGCAACAGCCGGTGTGCGATGAGGTGTAGGGTTGTCGTCCATGAAAAGGAACTCAGGACCCACAGCACCTCTAAGCAGACGCACGTGAGGCAGGAGAACCTCGGTACAATAGCGGACACCAGTGACTGAACCTCCTTGGAAGATGTGGAGGTCAGTACGGCTACCAAGCATGTTACCGTCCCAAACGAGAACTCCGCCACCGCCAAACCTGTCCTTTTCGATGATGTTGGAGGTGTGATTGCGTGTTCCCTGCTCTCTCCAGATGTATATACGTTCTGAATCACTCGTCAGACACTAAATCGGCTCTCCTCCGTAAAGAGAACTCGACCCCATTGCTGAGGTATCCAGTTCTTGTGTTCCTGGCACCACAGAAACCGCCGTCTCCGATGAGCAGGCGTTAATGGCACACACCGTACTGGTCGTCGTGCAAATAGACCGCCTTTGTGCAGCCTTCTGGCCACGGTAAAACGCGATAACGGACGTCCAGTTGTCTGTTGCATGTGCCTTGCGATTTCTCCCGCTCTCTGGAGTCTGTCTCTTCTCTCCTGTAGGACAATACACCGATCATCCGCCACCGTGGTTCCTCGTGGACGACCACTGCTAAACTCTCGGACAGCTGTTCCTGTCGTTTTAAATGCTCTCCCAGCTCGTAAGACGATGCTGTGAGCGATCCCGAACTCCTCGGCCACACTAGCCACATTTCGATCTTCTTCCAACATCCCAATGACGCTACCTCGGGTGACGTCATCCAGATGTCGTCTTCTGGATTGCCTGTTGGCCATATCACACGGTGGCAGCAACTCAACGTCGTTCAAACCGGTGTACAGCGCGCAACAGCTTTTACCGAATTGCTGAGCGTACACCGCCCGTGTGCCTTATACCCTGCCGACACCCCCCCTACGTCATGCTGCATATATGCGCATGCCCTACCGTACCGGACCGTAGTCTATCTCCTAAGTTGTCTTTCGGTCCGTTCTGCCTTCTCGTTCCGCTGTTCTGCTAAGTTCTCTTCGTCCTTAATTTTTGCACAACTGTGTACTAGGACAACTCTCACTGAACATCGGCAGCACCACCCAACGTCAGCAGTAGGAAGGCTTACCATTGGAGGACAGAGAATGATTGATCTTCTGGAACACCGAGACAAAGAAATTAGCAGCCTCAGGATATACTTCCATCAGAACACGGTGCCCCTTCACCAAGCGATAAACCAGAGTGACAGAAAGTACACAGCCTTAGACCTCTCTATTCAGAACATCGAGATTGGAACGAGGGAGCCAAAAGAAGAAGCTTGGGGTAAGAAAGTCCTACACCGAAAGCACTACAACGATCTGTGATCCGACCATGTTGATAAGACTGCTTCCAATGCATGGCTAACAAACGGATCACTATTCCCCGAGACCAAAGGGTTCCTGGTGGATATACAAGATTAAGTTGAAAACACCAGAAGCTATCGGAAGCATATCTTGAAGGACACGTCAGTGGAAAGCGACACATGTCGGTAATGTCATCAAGCGACAGAGGCCATCCATCATATCACAGCAAGGTGCAGAATCCTCACACAAACAGAGTACACGAACAGTCACAATCAAGTCGCCAAGATCCTCCATCACAAATTGGCAAGAAAGCACCACCTCATTACAACTGAGCATGTTCCCTACTACAAGTATGAGCCAACAACGCTTCTAGAGAACAACACCCCCATGATGTATTAGGACAGATCAATCAGAACAGATAAGACCACCCCCACAATCGACCCGACGTTGTCCTGGTTGACAAGAAGGGAAGTCAACATACCTCATTGACATTGCTGTGCCCAACACATGCAACATCCAGAAGACGCACAGAACGAAGCTGTAAACGTATAACGACCTACGATACGAAGTCAAGGAAATGTGGCATATGGAGAAAGTCACCACCGTTTTCATAGTAATATCAGCGTAAGGAGTTGTACCTAAGACCATTCACAGCTCTAAACAGACACTAGATCGTCAACCTAACACTTACATGGAACTAAAGAAGGCAGATATCATATGTAGGATATTAAGGTAGTTATATCACTTGTAGGATATTAAGGTAGTTCCTAGAAAACTGTGAGATAGAAATAACACTTCCCAGACTTGGTACGTCGTGCCCGTCTCGGAAGGAAGAGGTGGAATCATATTTTTATATTTTTCTTACTAAAACTGTTTCACCCGAAAGCATTGCTTTAAAAAGTTAAAGAAACGTAGACGATTAAGATTGAATAGTTTAAGAGAAGTGCAAAAGTATGTGGTGTTTTGGTGTTTATGGAGAATACCGTGTGACTTATTCGCAGTAAGGGCGTATCAATATCTAAAGACCATAATCTGCGCCGTCACTAGGAAACGAATGACATAGAGAATTTTGAGAATATGCATGGAAAATTAGGGAATAAAAGGTACGCATCCTAAAATTTAGCTTCCAACGACAACAATATTTGTTTACTGCTGCTAATAAGTCATACGTATGAAGCGACAGTTCCCGCAGGTTTTGCTGCCGTGAAGGTAATATTAATACAAACCCAGCAAACACGTATACAAATGGCGACTTTATCAAATAATGCTGAACTTAGATTGCGTTTCTGCTTTGCAATGAAAAACAGCCGCTTTTTAAGAATATCAGTTTGTCTCCAAACTAATATTTTTAAAAAGAGCGTTGATGAAATGGTCCGCGATTTACAATGTTTTCTTTAAAAAAGCGTCTTATTGTATTTTCTACTGCAACTGATGAGTGCACTGACTTTACAGATATCGCACAACTTGCCATTTTCGTTAGGAGCCCCACTTATGAGTTTAAAGTTATTGAGCATCTGGTAAAACAAATTCCTGTGGAAGAAAAAAATAGTTCCGCGGAAAACGTTTTTTGAAGTATTGATTACAATAGAGAAATATCATTTACAGTGGATTTAAAATTAAACTTCAGTTGTGGGAAAAAGAGCTGCAGTTGGAGACTTTCCAAATAACCCTTGCAAAATGTAATGCAGAATTTGAACTTACATTCGTATTATTGCATTGCCTTTGGTAAAGGACGGATACGTATTTACCAGAAAATTTGCAAATGGAACTAATTAACATGTAAGGTAACGCAAGCCTGGTGCTAAAATTTCGAGAAACAGATTTGATGCACTTTTATTCGTACTTACAGGTTCATAAATATTCTAATTGATGGTCTTCTTCTCTAAAGATTATTTTTCTGTTCTGCAGTACATATGCATGTGATCAGTTCTTTTCAGTAGTGAAAACTAATAAATCGAGGAAGAGAGACATGCTTATTGATCAATACTGACAACTTGAAATGAACATCCTTTCAAAAGTGTTTTCGCCTATGATATTGAAATTGGGAGAATCAAACCGAAAGCAAGTTTAAAATTGTACTCTATTTTAATAAAAAATTACCGTATCCACCTGTTTGTCTATCTGTCGGTCGCCTACAGAGGAAAATACTGAACGTAGAGCCTTGAAATGGTATGCACACAGCGATTAAGGTGGCATAATGAACAACAGAGGGTTTTTTTTTCTTTTTTTCTTTCCTTTTTTTTTTTTTTTTTTGAAATTCGAATTTACGGATTTTTAAATACTTTTTTTAACTTTTAAAGCATTTAACAATGTTAAAGAAACCATTCTTTAAATGGGATCTTGGGCATCCTGTTCAAGAAGTGACGTAACAATAGTTACTTTCATTTTTCATCTAAACAATATATTTTCCAAACCATCCACGAACATTTTTTCATCACGATTTACATAAACGTAACAATATCTCGTTGCAATCTGCGTAAATTACAAGTACCTGTTGCTAAATGCCATAAAAGCCATCACAAAAATCAGTTTTTAATACACAAAGACATCGCTCTTTCCACGTTTTAACAACACATAGCAACCGAAAAATTGTTATTCGGTCACCGCTGGGGATCCGAATCCCAGATCTCTCGATATCCAGCCGAGCGCGTTAGCCTTACACCACAGCCAACAATCCACCGTGCTATGTGTGTTTTTCTTTTTCAGTCAGCATCTGACATCATAAATCCGTAAGATGGGCTCAGCTACTGAGACGTCTCCATCTGGTGGGCATTAACGGCATTGGCTATATATTAATTATAGCAGTTAAATCCAAAGGGCGAGATCCCAAGTGAAAATCCTCCAAATACGTGGCGTCTCTGAATGAACAAAGACATCGCTCTTTCCACGTTTTAGCAACACATAGCAACCGAAGCATTAATTCGGTCACTGCTGGGGATCCTATTCCCAGATCTCTCGATCTCTAGCCGAGCGCGTTAGCCTTACACCACGGATTTACTGCTGTAATTAATATAGCCAGTGCCGTTAATGCCCACCAGATGGAGATGTCTCAGTTGCTGATCCCATCTTACGGATTTATGATGTTAGAAGCTTACAGAAAAATACACATAGTACCGTGGATTGTTGGTCACCGTGGTGTAAGGCTAACGCGCTCGGCTAGATATCGAGAGATCTGGGATTCGAATCCCCAGCGGGGACCGAATAACATTTTTTCTGTTGCTATGTGTTGCTAAAACGTGGAAAGAGCGATATCTTTGTTTATTCAGTGACGCCACATATGTAAAGAATTTTCACTCAGTTTGTTTTATTGGAGTTGCAACTTAGGTATATGTGCCAAATTTTCACAGATTTACGGGTCGCTTTATCGACTGAGACAAATACTACAAACCTCTTCAGGAGAACGCCTACGACACAGTAGAAGCAACGATACTAATAGGGTTCGCCGAATTTTCTTGGAATACACTTCCGAAGTTTGACGTGTATGATTTGTCTTCAGATGCAGGCGAATTTGTTTATGTTTTAGACCGTGGTTCTCCGTGTGTTGCCCTGCACTATAAAAGTTCCAAGCTTCTTCTGTGTAAAGATTTTGACTAAGTTCATTCATCCATTGCTTCGTATTTGACACAACGCGCGCGATGTACGATTTGAAATTTGATATTGATGTGTTCTGTGTTACACTTCCTTCCGCCGAAGTAGTCCACGGGTTTATTTGTGTTTTAGACATCTACTTCTTATGTGTAATTACGCACTATAGACAGGTCCAGTCTATTTCTTCGTTGAGATTTTGACTAGGTTTTTTCAGCCATTGCTCCAAATTTGACATGACGCGCGAGATTTAAAATAACGAATTTGATCATTCTGTTTACTGAGTTTGTCTTCTAAAGTGTTACGTGTATCATTATTCCGCTGTTACCTTCGGTTTTGTTTACGTTTCACAAAAAGCCTTTTCGTGTCTTTCTACTCGCAATAAAAATTTCCAGGCTATTTCTAAGGAAAGATTTTGACTGGACTTCTTCAATCATTATTTCGAACTTGCTATAGAACGCGGGAATTACAATTTGAAATTTTATCCTGTTGTTTAGAATGTTAGGCATCCGAATTATGACAATCCTCTGCAATTACCCGCGCTTTGTTCACATTTTAGACTGCGGCTCCCATTGTGCTACTACTCATTATATATAGTTCCAAGCTATTTTTACGGAAGATTCTGACTAGATGTTTTCAATCATTGTTTCGAATTCGACATAACACGCGCTATTTATAATTATAAATTGGATCTTTTTGTTTGTTGCGTTGGACTTCTAAAGTATTACACATATCTTTTCACATTAGTCGCCTGAGGTTTTGCTTAGGCTTCAGACCACAGCTCTCCGTGGGTTACTACTCGCTATAAACAGTTCTAAGTTATTAGGAGAATTCAAATTCGTGCAGAAATAGTACAAAGTAATCGAGGTAGTTGCCTTCAATGCACGATCTTAATATCAAGAGTCACTCACAATACAAATTTAAAGTCGTTGGCTGAATTTAAAGATTTTATTGTATAAGAAATTTCGGGTTTCCATAGAACCCATCATCAGATACAGGAGAAAGAATAAATTTAAATAAAGTGTTACGTGAACATAATATAGATATCAGATATGAATATGACATAATGTCACGTGGCATCAAATTCTCAAACGCCGTGGCATGTATCATGAAATAAAGAAAATAAAGAAAATAGAATGCAGGTATACATAAAATACTGCATTGTAAAAATAAAGGAAGGTTAGTAGGTAACTAAGTTAATTCTGTTGTTCTCATCAGGAGATACAACAAGGAGCACTATAGCAGAAATCGAGATTAAGTGATTTCGTCTTCAGTTTACCCCGTATTCGGAACTGTAAATAGTTTCCAGATTGTAGGTACAGATACTGGTAGATTGTCATTACAGCATAAATGTCTCTGAGTAGCAATTACAAGGCTCTCAGTGAACAGGAATGAAGAGACGGCACTAGGTGTTACGATGATGGAGGCATCATTCCAAATTGGATAGTGCAGGCCATCGCACACGAGTCGAGACAATGCAGAATTTTTAAGTCCATTCTTTACGGCGTATTTATGTTCATTCAGTCTTGTTGCTAGTGTACGTTTTGAGATCCTATATATTTACTATCGGGAGTGTCAGCATCAATACTTTTTAAGGGGATGCTGTAAACGCCAAATTTGTTTAGCTTTGTTGCCTATTCTCGATCTTTTTTAATTAACTGGAAAATGTTTGTAGTACGTATTCCGAATTCCAGGTGAAAGGTTCTGCAAATGGCTTTGAGAACAGGTGTTATGGTTGAATAATAATCTGTGGAACCTATATATCTACGAGGTTGTTGGTCCCTCTGGAGAGTAGTTGAGTTTTCTTGGTGGAGCTTCTTAAGAGCTTTTTTTATGATAAAGGTGGGAAAGCCATGGTTGAGGGTGATGTTGAATATTTTGTTAATTTCACATTTACGTCTGCTGAAACTAGATGAATGCGTGATGGCTCTGCGTAGAAGGAAAGAGATTGAGGAGAGTTTATTGCTTTTTGGATGTGCTGAAGAAGCCGGGATCAATGTAGGTACAGAAGTGGGTTTCCTGTATACAGAGTGTTGCAAGGTGCAAGTAACAGCATTTTGTTCAAGCATAAAATCCAGAAATGGCAATTTACCTTCATTTTCCTGTTCAATGGAGAATTTTATAGTCGGAAATTGGGATGATAAGTGTTCAGCAAAAGTTTGTAGGTCAGCTGGTTCGTGATCCCAGAAGAGAAGTACATCATCAACATATCTTATGTAAAAGCACGGAGGTTGTTGATATTCTTGTAGCACTTTATTTTCTATGTGCTGCAGTAGAATTTCCGCTAGAATCAGAGATAGTGGTGATCCCATTGGGGCGCCCTCAGTTTGGCGATAAATAATGTTGTCGAATTGAAAATATGATCTGTTTTGAACTAGTTTTAAGGCTGTTATGATGGATTGGATCGTTTCCGGTTCGTATTTTAGTCCAAGTAGTTTTGTCTGAATGATGCCATGTACAGTTTTTATCGGAACATTAGGGAACAAAGAAATGACATCGAGAGAAGCCATAATAAAGGTTGAGTTATTTGCATTAAAGGATTTGATCTTGTTAATAGCTTGTACTGTGCCTTTAACAGAGTAGAGTGAATTATTAACTAGTGGTTGAAGGGAATTAGTTAGTGCCTTCTCTATAGGTCTGGTTGGTGCTGCAAATCCAGATACTAGCGGGCGTAATGGGTGTCCGGGTTTATGAGTCTTTAGTTTACCTAAAAGTTCAGGAACTCGTGCACCTGGAGGGCAGTATAAGCATTGTGAAATGGCCGTTGGGAGGCTTGAGATTTTCTTCAATTTATGTATGGCCGCTATGGTAGCATTAATAGGGTTCGAACTAAGAGTGACGTGTGGGATAGTATCAATTGCCTCTGGCATTTTCTTCCGATAGTCTATTTTGTTCAGAATAATAATTTGCGAGGTTTTATCGGTGAATATGATCGATATATTGGGATCGTTGCGTAATTCTAAAAGTTGCTTCTTCTGTAAGACGAGTCAAATCCGTGTTGTGTCTTTGAACATGAAATTTCCTAATCGAATTGATTATTCGATGTCGTGCTTCGTTTTGTTTTCTTAACGGCAGATGAGAAATGATTGCTTCTGCTTGCGGAATGAGTTTCAACCTAATAATTCTGGAGTTCGGGAAAACGAATTTTAGACCTTTATTTAGTGCTGATATTTGGACTTGGTTTAGAAGATAATCACTGTAATTGATGAAGTTAGTTTAAGGTTGTGATTTATTCTGGTTAGGCCTGCGTGTACATGAGGAACGATTCCTCTCAACAACGTCCTGGTCCACAAGATTACGTAGTTTATGGATGTGCCTTTTTTGGGCTTGCCTAACTTCAGATTCGATAATAGCCGTAAGTACCGTGAGGTATTTATTAAAGTGAATAGCATGGCTAACACCAGCTAGTCGCAGGTATGAGTCATAGGATCTTCTTTGTAGTGAGTCCAGTAGACATCTTTTGGCTCTGATTTCAGCGATGAGTCTTTTATTTTCGGCATATTTTAGCACTTGATCGTCCGTATCCAGTAGACATCTTTTGGCTCTGATTTCAGCGATGAGTCTTTTATTTTCGGCGTATTTTAGCACTTGTTCGTCATTAGTCTTAGGAATCTGCGTATGATGTGCAAGTCTCTACAATTGATTAGAAAACACAAATGCATTTCCTCCACGGCGAGTCTTATTCGGAAGCGTTTGAAAGCGTTGAATATTTCCTTCTTCATTTTGTGAGGAGTGGTGCAAAAATATATACGTGATAACTAGGATGGTATTAGGAGAATTCAAATTCGTGCAGAAATAGTCCAAAGTAATCGAGGTAGTTGCCTTCAATTCACGATCTTAATATCAAGAGTCACTCATAATACAAATTTAAATTCGTTGGCTAAATTTAAAGATTTTATTATATAAGAACTTTCGGGTTTCCCTAGAACCCATCATCAGATACAGAAGAAGGAATCAGTTTAAATAAAGTGTTACGTGAACATAATACAGATATCATATGTGACATAATGTCGCGTGGCATCAAATTGTCAAAGACGTGGCATGTATTATGAAATAAAGAAAATAGAATGCAGGTTTACATAAAATACCGCATTGTAAAAATAAAAGAAGGTTAGTAGGTATAAATTAATTTTGTTGTTCTCATCAGGAGACACAAAAAAGAGCACTATAGCAGAAATCGAGATTAAGTGATTTCGTCCTCAGTTTGCCTCGTATTCGGAACTGTAAATATTTTCCAGATTGTAGGTACAGATACTGGAACATTGTCATTACAGCATAAATGTCTCTGAGTGGCAATTACAAGGCTCTCTGTGAACAGCAATGAAGAGACAGCACTAGGTGTTACGATGATGGAAGCATCATTCCAAATTGGATAGTGCAGCCCATCGCACACGAGTCGAGACAATGCAGAATTTTTAAGTCCATTCTTTACGGCGTATTTATGTTCATTCAGTCTTGTTGCTAGTGTACGTTTTGTAGATCCTATATATTTACTATCGGGAGTGCCAGCATCAATACTTTTTAAGGGGATGCTGTAAACATAAAAGAAGGTTAGTAAACGCCAAATTTGTTTAGCTTTGTTACCTGGTCTCGATTTTTTTAATTAACTTAAAGTTCTCAAAGACATTTGCAGAACCTTTCACCTGGAATTCGGAATACGTACTACAAACATTTTCCAGTTAATTAAAAAAGATCGAGACCAGGTAACAAAGCTAAACAAATTTGGCGTTTACAGCATCCCCTTAAAAAGTATTGATGCTGATACTCCCGATAGTAAATATATAGGATCTACAAAACGTACACTAGCAACAAGACTGAATGAACATAAATACGCCGTAAAGAATGGACTTAAAAATTCTGCATTGTCTCGACTCGTGTGCGATGGCCTGCACTATCCAATTTGGGATGATGCTTCCATCATCGTAACACCTAGTGCTGTCTCTTCATTGCTGTTCACCGAGAGCCTTGTAATTGCTACTCAGAGACATTTATGCTGTAATGACTATGTTCCAGTATCTGTACCTACAATCTGGAAACTATTTAAAGTTCCGAATACGAGGCAAATTGAGGGCGAAATCACTTAATCTCGATTTATGCTATAGTGCTTGCTCTTTGTTGTGTCTCCTGATGAGAACAACAAAACTATTTTATACCTACTGACCTTCTTTTATTTTTACAATGCAGTATTTTATGTATACCTGCATTCTATTTTCTTTATTTCATAATACATGCCGCGTCGTTTGACAATTTGATGCCACGTGACATTATGTCACATATGATATCTATATTATGTTCACGTAACACTTTATTTAAACTGATTCCTTCTTCTGTATCTGATGATGGGTTCTAGGGAAACCCGAAAGTTCTTATATAATAAAATCTATAAATTCAGCCAACGAATTTAAATTTGTATTATGAGTGACTCTTGATATTAAGATCGTGCATTGAAGGTAACTACCTCGATTACTTTGGAGTTCTAAGTTATTTGGATGGGAAGATTTTCACTAGGTTTCTTCAATCATTGCTTCGAACTTAACATAACGAGCCCGATTTAAAATTTATAATTTGATTTTGTAGTTTACCGCGTTAGATTTACAAAACGTAACATGTGTCTTTCTGTCGCAGTCGCCAGCTGGTTTACTTACGTTTTAAAGCGCGGCTCGCTTTGTGCTATTGCTCGCTATGAATAGTTCCACTATTTGAGAAATAGCAGTGCCGCAATTTTTTATAGGAGAAATATACTTTATGAAATGTAAATCGAATACATGAAATGAAATGGGAAAGAAATGTGAATTTTCTTGTATTTTACTTTTTCAAAATTAAATATTGCTATTCCTCCGTTAGCACATTCTTCCACATCATCTGAAGGATGAAAAACCTGGTTTCCTCTGCACTCTACAATGAAACAGGACTGACTATCGAGAAACTAATTTCAAATGTTATCGGTGCTACTATCATGACTGGTCATGCTGCTGGAGACCATGATTTGATTCCACAAATTGCAATCGTCCCATCTCAATTTCTATTTAAGTTTAAACGCCTGCAGGCTGCTGTTGTTCCCAGTTTTTCCACGAGTATCAACAATACACAGAGGTTCAATCGTTAAACGTTATTAGACTTAAACTGCAAAATTCATGCTTTTCCCAAGGCGAGCTCTTAGTTGGATGCTACCGAGTTAGTAAAAATAAAAACTTCTTCATTTTGGCTCCAAATAGAAGAACACTCAACGACAATGATGCAGAGGCTCTGCAAAGGATAATCGTACTTGCACTTCGAATTAACGGTACATTCCGCTGATCGCAACACGGTAGAAAAATGTAGATGTTTCAGATATTTTAAATTTCCGATATTAGCAGCCAATAAAGATTGCTGTTTTAAGCCAATTGTGCCGGCACAAGTATAGATGTTTTTCTTTTATCCTTTCTTTTCATTACCGGAACACATACATGTTTCCGTACAATATATCCTATTCAGGAAACTTTGGTAAATGCTGGACCAGAAGCTGATTTACGTATTTTTATTAAACCCGGCAAACGACGGGTACCAACACCCGCTAATAGAATATATATATTTTTATATAATTCGTAAATTTCTGGTCGTGCATTATCTTTTTTATGTCTTTAGTAAACTACATTTGCATTCTTGCTATTTCTTGCATAAGGATATATGTTTTTCGCTTAGAATAAAAATAAAACTAAGATCCGCAAAAACGTTTGCTAACAATTAACTTAATATTTTCTCGCTTTTATGTGCTCAACATTTTGTAGTGTTGCTCACAAAATCTTTTAAAGTACGTTTTCTAATGCGGCACCCAATTTGAGTTTGAAGTCAGCACTCTAAGTTATATGGTCGCGAATTTTTCAGTTGTCTGTTTTATAAAAGAATAAAAGGATACAGTTCATTGTTAGAATACGAATGTGATGGATTCCCATAACAAAAAAATTGGGTATGCGAGGCCACGATTTTTCCCTTTTAGCTTGCTGCGTTATCAGTTCCGCATTTAGAAAGGTCGCTACGCCACCCAACTACTTACTTTACCTTTACCTCATGTCACCTAATATTTCCCCCTCCCCTTCTTTTTTAGTGGCTTGATGTAAAAAGTTCTACTCCCAACGCACTCTTCGTTCCTTCTTAATACGTGGCCATATACCCTCGCAAAGATGCCGCCGCTGCCTTCTTTAAAATATCCCTTCCTATAAAAATTCCTTTTTACCTCTGATTCAAAATTCTATTTTTTCTGACGATTCTGCTTACTCACCTCATGTGATCCCATGCCAGTGTTTTTAGTTTGAAAGGAAACTATGTTGTCTGGGAGCATGTAAGGTGGGGAAGTCGGAACACCTTAGTGAAGAGGAGCAGTAAAGTTGCAAACGAAAATGAAAAAAAGCTTCTGGGAAATTTCGAACTACCACACATTAACAAGCGCCCAAAAGGACTAACGCCGCGCTGGTAGGGTAGTAGTCTAAGATTTATTCGAAATAAGCACGGATGAGGCATGGGTGGTGTGCTTATATTACGGCACTGGCTCTGGAACTAGTAGCCCCTAATCAGATATGGGTAACGGCTTATAACCCAAAGATTTGCTTATGGCAGTCACTAGACTCCGAAAAAAAGATAGACTGAAAGTCAAAGTTGTGTGTTAGGCACTCTAAGGGAAAGCATTTAATGATTCCTGGAATTATATGGAAAAACTTTCCAAGGTTTCGAAGTGCTTCTGAATATTTCTAAATGAATGAGTACGGTTTATTTCACAAAGACACGACACTTCGTACATTCTCAGAAGATGTATCGACTAGACTAATCTTTAAGAATCTGTTGAACCCAATCCACGTACAAATGGATAAGTACCTAATGAAGAAAAAGATGTTCGTGAGAACGACTAAGAAGTTTAGACAGCTATAAGTGCTCGTGATCAACTGTTTTGCACTTTAAACCTGGTAATGTTGAAAGTCACAGCTGGGAAGTTTTAGGTGGAAAGGCTTGTGAATGACTTCAGTATCATGGCATTCACTTCATAACTTCTAACATACGCAGCAACCAAATGCCCTCACAGGTACCCCATGAAACGCCTTTTTTAAAGTCATTAAACACATATGAACCCTGAATTGTTTAACCATATATTTACATCCCCTGATTACAAGGACTCATTAAAATGGCATGAAAAATTGTTTTGCTTCCCGAGAACAGGCAGCAGCCTATCATGTTGCTAAATTACTAGGAATGAAATATGGCTTACTGGAAGAATTACTGTGCACAGTTTTAATAAGTTTCTTCTAAAAATACACTGGGGTACAAAATTTAAGGACGAAGAGGAGAAATTAGCATAACAGCGGAACGAGCAGGCAGAACGGACCGAAAGACCACTCAGGAGATAGACTAAGGTCCGGTACGGTAGGGCATGCACATATATGCACCATCACGTAGGGGTGGGGGGTGTTGGAAGGGTATAAAGCACACGGGCGGTGTACGCTCAGGAATTTGGTGAAAGTTATTGCATGATGTACATTGGTTTGAACGACGTCGAGTTGCTGCCACCGTGTGATATGGCCAACAGGCAATCCAGTAGACGACATCTGGATGACTTTACCAGAGTTCGCGTCATTGGGAAGTTGGTAGAATGTCGAAGTGTGACTAGTGTGGCCGAGGAGTTTGGGTTCGCTCACAGCATCGTTTCTCCCGGAGAGCTGTTCACGTCGTTTGAGAGCATTTCAAACGACATGAACAGCTGTCCGAGAGTTTAGCAGTGGTCGTCCACAAGCAACCACGAAGGCAAACGACCAGTATATTGTCCTACAGGCGAGAAGAGACAGACGGCAGACAGCGGGAGAAATCGCAAGGCACATGCAGTAGTCAATAGGACGTCCGTTATCGCGTTTTACCGTGGCCAGGAGGCTGCACAAAGGTGGTCTGTTTGCACGACGACCAGTACGGTGTGTACAATTAACGCCTGCTCATTGGACACAGCGGTTTCTCTGTTGCCAGGAACACAAGAACTGGACATATCAGCAATGGGGTCGAGTTCTCTTTACGGATGAGAGCCGATTTAGTCTGACAAGTGATTCAGAACGTATACACATCTGGAAAGAGCAGGTAACACGCAATAACACCTCCAACATCATCGAAAAGGACCGGTTTGGAGGTGGCGGAGTTCTCGTTTGGGGCGGTAACATGCTTGGTAGCCGTGCTGATCTCTACATATTCCAAGGAGGTTCAGTCACTGGTGTCCGCTATTGTACCGAGGTTCTCCTCCCTCACGTGCGTCTGTTTAGAGGTGCTGTGGGTCCTGCGTTCCTCTTCATGGACGACAACGCTACACCTCATCGTACAGTGGCTGTCGCAGAGCTGTTGGAGAGTTAATATATGCAACGCATGGATTGGCCCGCAAGGTCCCCGGACCTAAATCCAATCGAAAACGTGTGGGACCATCTCGGGAGACGCTTGACAGCTCGTCACCAGCCGCCAGCAACGATTCCGCAGCTGCGATTGGCGCTACAAGAGGAATGGGCCGCGATCCTTCAACAGCTCCTTGACAACCTCGTCCTCAGCATGTTCAGACGTTTTAAATCCTGCAACGCAGTCAGGGGTGATACTAAAGACTGGATTTTTCTTGGCAGCCGCCTGTCACATGGACGTTTCTGTCTTCTGTCCAGTTGTGCTCGAAGCTACCTTTTCAATAAAGTGCCTTTGTATCCTTTGGATTCCTTGTGTGTACGGTTTGGCTCACTTGTCCCATATTCTTACAACTTGGGGATCTTATGGTATGATTTGAGTCGATGTGGAGCACTTTGGCACGCTGTTACATTTGAAAAACCGTCTCGTCCTTATTTTTTGTACACTAGTGTATTTATTTAATGAGGGAAAATGTGGCTTGAGTATAGACAGAAAATGCCGAAACAATACGTTTGTACTCACTCCAATATCCGAAAAGTTTCACAAAGTGAATAAGGATTAATATACGATGTTGAATAACTTTAGAAAAGCATTTGAGAGGGTATCTATGAACAGGTTATTTGGAGAGAGAGAGAGAGAGTATGTGTGTGTTAAAAGCTATGGATTGAAAGACTGCTTAATGAAGTCATCACAAGTTTTTTTCTGGAAGTTTCGCATGAGTCAGAATGAGAAAAAAGTGCCCTGTAAGTGGTTAGCAATTTGAAATACACTTTGTTGAATAGCAGGAGGGTAGGCTGTTCCTGTTTTCGTTTTTTATCTTTACAGATAAACTGCCTAAATAAGGTATTTATTATCAGGTGTTCTAACACATGGCTGTGGTATCAGTTGTATTCTTTAAGCTGATGACTTAGGTCTGATTTCCAAGAATGTAGGATAAAATGAAACATAAACTCTATCGTATACATAGCTTATGAAAACAGTACAGTATTATTTAACAACAATTCCTCGGATTTTGGCTGTTATTTTTGGTTTTTACTCAGAAATTCGGAACACATTTACTTTTCTTGAAGAAAAGCTCTATCCACAAAGAAGCTTATAGTATTATGATGCTATTCAATTTCAAATTAGTAGTTGCTAACGAAAAATCGAATATCTGAATACGTAGCACCAATGGACAAAATAATAGCAACTGGCTATTTCTTGTTCACAGAAACCCCTTTCCCCCTGAGATTGTCACACTCCATGTTCTACCATTACACTCCAGGAAGTGGTGGCCATAGTAGATTCGAAACATACTACAATTTAATACTCTGCCCCTGATGCAGTGTAAATGGCCGAAGGCCACTTGTGTTAATAGTTATTGGGGAGTGACTGTGATTTTCAGAGTGGCACTGCAATTTCATGAAATTTTCGATTTGGGTTATTAAAAGTTTCTGGAGCTGAGGAAAATGGATATTACTCCTAGGAAGGCTATTAAAATTAAGGCTTTTGAGGTCTGGGATGACAGACGAAAAATGCAGAAATTGTCGCTACTCAAAATCAACATTTACCACCAGTTAAGGAAAATGGAATAATAGGGAGAAGATCTAAGTGGAAAAATTGGCAAATGTAAAAAAAAAAAGAAAAAAATATGTACCTGTGAAACAGCACAGATTTTCGTCCGCTGAAAACTTTGCCAAACAGTGGAAATACTACTGGAATAGAAACCACTGGCAGAACTGTATGAAAAAGCTGGCTCAAAAGGACATCAAAATCGAAGTCGTTCAATGTAACAATCAAAACTGCTACACAACAGAAGGTACGTGATACTTAAGCCAAACAGCATCACGTTGGTCTAAAGAACAGGGGAGTAAAGTTCTGTTTAGTAGTGAAACAAAAGTTTATCTATGTGGCAGTGATTGCTGCCTAGCTTTTCGCAGTTCTGTTGAGCCACTCCAAACTTCTCGTACTTCTAAGACTGTCACGTTTCCAACAAGTGTGATGGTATGGGGAATTTTAGCAGCAAATGACATGGGAAGGCTGAATTCTTTTGGTATCGCTGGGAAGGTCAAAAATGTTACAAATGTTACCTTTGGCAAGGGAGCTGTTCAACAACAGATAATTCATCTTCCAGTATGACTCTGCTCCTTGTCATCGAGCAAGATCATCCTTTGCCGTCGAAAGATGTTAAAATATCAGGCTCGTCAAGAAATTCACTGCTTTTGGAGACATTACTTATGCAAAAAATCTTTACAGAAAAACAGAATTTATGGAGATAGTGAACTTTAAATGCCTCAAAAAACTTAAAAAGCTGAAACACTATAAAGACGTTACTCAATCACTCGAATATCGAATAAAATACTGAATTAAAATTTGTGTTAGCAGAAAACTAATTCTTTTTTTAAAACAAACTTGTCATTAAATGCTAATATTTTCTCCATTAGTACTACAATACTTCACTTTTCGCTAACAACTGCGAATTTTAAATTGAGTAATGTCCTTTTTCGTGCATAAGGCTGTTGGTTAAAAATAATAAATTTACTCTGAATTTCTGAGCAGAAACTGAGAAAAATAGCCGAAAACCGACGAGTTTATATTAATTTGCCTAGCACTACAATTGGGGGTGTAGATAAGTGTGGAGAGGTTTAAATTTGTGGTTCTAAGTAAAACCTCACACCAGGTAAGCGGCTTTTATTATTTAGGTTTAATATATATAATTTTTCAGTTTTACAGGACTGTAAGTTGATTTACTGGATTATCAAGTCGTATTTTAACTTAAACTGTGTGAAAATGTATGTAAATATTATTTTCTTGAGCCGTAAAAAAGTTAATACAGTTTTGACCCATACAACGGGCATACCTGAATCTTAATAATTCCCATGATTGTCTTCTTTATAGATAGTTTATGGGGCAGGAAATTAAGGTACAAACCGTTTGAAAAGCAATTGAATGAACTCAGAGGAAAAACAGGTTTAGTAAATCTGTCATTAGAAAGTCGAAAACATTAGAGATAACATATTGAGGTGTTTCGTACTTGTGTGTTCCACGAAAGATAAAGCATTGCGTATACAGAAGCGAAATCCTGCATTATCAATCCGAAAACCCGAAAGAAGCTCTAAATCAAGGTGGACTGAATGTAGGAAATCAGGAGTAAGTGATCGAGGAGGGAATATTTTAGACCAAGAAAGCCTTCAACGCATAAAAGGAGATGGAGAAACAATACCACATTTCTGGAACACATGATTGATTTAAGTGATCTGAGTAAAAAACATGACAGCTATTTTTGTCTCAGATCTCTCCGAACAATTGTACTTTTATGTAGTTGTGAGACGATGCTAATGTTGATTTCCTCAAGATTAAATCGGTAACCATAAGACTCCTTTATACATTCCTGTGTAGCCGTTTCTGAATCGCGGGGCACATGACAAAATGAAATGTGACTAGCGGCCTACATAACAATAGGACTGGTGGTCACTTGCTAAAATGAGTAAGACTTGCTGGCAAATGAAAAGGTATAGTAAAATGCTAACGTTTGTTATAAATATCGATTCTTTCAGAAAGGTTTCAAACCCTAAAACTTAGTTTTCGGATACAGAAGTGCCATAGCTAACATGATACCTACAAAGAATCCGAAGTAATTACCTAAGGCACCTACTAAGGAACCTACTGAAGTAGTTACCTAAGGCATAGACCTAAGGCACCTACTGAAAACATCTTATTTAAAATCTGAACAGTGACATTATATAATTGCGTTTAATCTAAGGCCTACTGGTGAAATAATATTGAAATATGCAATTTATTAGTCAAAGTGAAATAATATTGAAATATGCAATTTATTAGTCAAAGTGAAATAATATTGAAATATGCAATTTATTAGTCAAAGTGAAATTTAAATTAATGTAAAACGAAAACTACTAGGAAATATAAAATGAAAGGAAAACATAACAATTGTTTTTATTGAATTTATTACATATATTTCCTGTTTAGAATTTATTACGCGGGAAAGGTCTCGCACGCCACAAATGGTCCACAGGTGACGGGTTAAAGACCCCTGCATTTGCAATTTGAGCCACAGCCAGTTATTGAAGAAAGTAGTCTTTATTCCAAAACAATCACTACGCATATTATTTTCATACACCGATGAATATCTCTTAGGGAACATCATGTCATTTGGGCTTCAGATTCTCTCTGCAGTTTACTTCTTGATAGCAATTTGCCCAGTTTGGGTTTTGCAACCAATATTTATATATGGCTTTCTCTCGGTAATGGGTGATTTAAGCCAAATTTTAGGTCACTACTCTTTCGCCAGAGAAAATAAACATGCAGATATCTAGGTGTACGTTCTGGAGACCCTTTTTAAAATTTGTACAAAGTTTGAAATTTTTAAATTAATTGTTTTTCGAGAAATGATTTCCACATCGGAACAGAACAGGTACACCACTTGTTGTTATTTATTTTATCTTTTTTCTACAATTTCCACATGCCGTCCTGGTGGACGAGTGGTCTGAAGAGCTGACTGCTGGCCATTCGTCCAAGATGAAACCAAGCTTTACACTCCGATCAAGCGCGAGTAGTGTTTTGCCTTACGTCACTTCCTGCTCCTCCCTGGAACCAGTGGTCCTAAATTAGGAATGCACGACTGCTAACAGCGTTTTGAATTGCTCACGGTTTCCGAAAATGCAAAGTTATATTCATTCCTAACGGCAAAACAACCAGAAATGCAGCAACAGAACAGCTAGGTGACTCAATTGGTACTTCATGCGAGCGGATCAAAGGAGATGTTTTATTAATACTATATGATGTGAAGTAACGGATTGTTGTAGATTTAGAAAAGCTGGGATGAACTATAATGAATCCATCTGTTTTTAGCAGATTTAGCCTCGTTTGCATTTGGGTTACTCGGACATACCTGCTAGCTTAATCTTGTAACTTATAAAACGAAATCATAGAGCCACATAAAATATAAACAGATGTGGAAACATCGTTCATAATAACAACGATGCCGCGACTGAAACCATTGTCTCGTGCAAAGTGTATATACTGTATAACATTGCAAGAAGAGGAATTTCTTTCCAGAAGGAACTAACAAAACTTAACTCTAACTTTGTGAGTTCCTTTCATCTGTTTGAAAGCAATATTGACTGCCATGAGGCTCACAATATTGGACCTCAAAATAGTGTGGGTGATTCGTTAGCAAACTTACCTGAACTTATAAAACATAGCTCTATTTCCGTTTAATGTAATAACTGTGGAAGAACATGCACATTTTCCACAGGAGCTGTCGTAGGTCAAAACAAGTTAGTAAAATCATGCAATGCATTGGTTATAATACGCTTTCCAACATTACAGAAATCATTACTCAAGTTATCACTCAAGTTATGAGAATAATGCCTGTGGAATCAATCTCGGTCATGTGCTCTGACCTTTGATCCCATTTCGATGATATTCAACAGAACCGGCTTGGCATACCTCCGAAATAACATGATAAAGTTTTGTCGCAATCGAAGCATTTTTACGTAAGTTATGATGCATAAGGGCTATGGAATAGATACAGCTCCTGTGTCCTAACCTTTGACCCCATTTTGCCCATTTTCAATAAGGTTTGTCGCCAGTGGTCCCCTACCACATACTAAAATTTCATCGAAATCGAACCTTTGTTACGTTAGTTATGGCGCATAACTGCAGTGGAATGGATCCCTCTCTTATGTACTGACCTTTGACCCCATTTCGTTCACTTTAAATAGGGTTCCTTCCCAGGTGATCCCCTACCAGATACTAAAATTTCATCGAAATCCAACGGTTGTTACGCGAGTTATCGTGCTGACGGTCATACGCACACAATGCGTGACGTAATGAGGCAGATGGGAATCGCGACCATCTGCCCGCCGCAAAAGTGTGACGTCATAAATCTTTAATAGGATCCACACACAACGCGTGACGTAAAGAGACAGATGGCGTGACCGCGCGCCAACATTCTCAAAGGCGAGTTGTGACGTCATAAGATTTCTAAGCACTGGTAACATTAATGGAACAACGACATCACTAAAAACGTTATAATTCGGGGTGGTTATTTAACCGACTAAACGAATTTTTCAAAAGTAGAGATCAAGCTAAATCGATTTCTAGTACCAGAAAACGGTAGGTTAACGACTTTCATCAAAATTCTTAGAGCCGTTTTCAAAATAAAATGTACATATATACATACATACATACATACATACAAGAATTGCTACTTTAAGGTGGACGTCAAGTAACTTTGCTTCCTATACTTCCAATGGAAAAATTTTGTACACATTTTCTTCACAATTAATGTGTTCCCAAGGATGAAAATTTTAACATCGATTAAAATATCTTCATTTTATAACTTGCAATAATTAATATTTTCTAAACCATAACCATATTTATGCAATTCAACATTTGTTTGTCTACTGACGTCATGAAAATACAGGTCGCGCCATCTTTTTTCTAGAAAATTAATGCATTCACAAGGAGGAAAATTGGAACATCGATTAAAATAGCTTCTTTTCATAACTTGGAATGCTTAATATTTTCTAAACCATAACCGTAATTATGCAATCCGACATTTTTTTGTCCAATGACGTCATCAAAGTACAGGTCGCGCCATCATTTCTCTGCTTTCAACACCACCAAAGGAAAAGTTATTGATTTGTATTATAATTATGGTTATGTTTTAGAAAATATTAGGTTTTCCAAGTTATTATATGAAGTTATTTTATTCGATGTTCAAATTTTCATCCTTGGGAAAACATTAATTGTAAAGGAAATGTGTACAAAAGTTTTTCCATTTTAAAGTATAGGAAGTAAAATTACTTGACGTCCACCTTAATAATATGGGATAAGGACAATGGAATGGATCGCAATCCTATGTCCTGACCTTTGACCACATTTCGTCCATTTTCAATAGGGTTTGTCCCCAGGTGGTCCCCTACTACATACCGAAATTTCATCGAAATCGAACCATTTTTACGCACGTTATGACTTATAAGAGCAATGGAATGCATCCCTATCTTATGTCCTGACCTTTGACCCCACTTCACCCATTTTAAATAGGGTTCGTCCCCAAGTGGTCTCCTACCACATAGTAAACTTTCATTGAAATCGAACCATATTTACACAAGTCAGGACGCATAAGGTTAATTGAATGATTCCACTCCTACGTCGTGACCTTTGACCCCATTTGTCCCATTTTCAATAGGGTTCGTCCCTAGGTGGTCTCCTACCACATAGTAAACTTTCATCGAAATCGACCCATTTTTACGCCAGTTATCGTGCGGACGGACGGACAAAGCTGGAGCATATACGCTTCTTCAGTTCAACACAATTTTATTAACAAGGTTGGGTTCAGGAGGCGAACATGGGCGTCCTGATACATATATTGTACGGTAAAATATACAAACTCTAAAATTTTATGTACATTATATACAGCACGATGTATTGATTCACAAAGGAGCCTCGTGGTCAGAGGTGCAGGCATTTTGCACAAGAAGAATAACAGAGATTGTCGAAACAATTCGTCTCTAAGCATAAGTATATTATAGTGCTGAAAAATAACAGAACGAGAATATTATAATGATGCACTGTACAAAAGGAGAACTGTAGATGACAAAGTAGACAATGTGAAACCTAAGGCAAACAGAATAACGATGTCTTAGCACTGATAGAAAAAATGATAATCAAAGAGAAAAAACAAGAAAGACTATATACATTTGTACAGTATGGTGCATATTATATTCACATTTGTTAGAAGATATAAGCTTTATGTTGAAGTTTGATTCCGAAAACCAATGGTGAGCATGCACGTTGAACTGAAGTTCAACAGAGCTAGGAACAATGAGGTTATAAATTACCGACAGTCAGTTGCAACGTCGCAGGCATGCCGGCAAACCAGGAAGCGGCCGGAGACCAGGTGGAATGGAAAAGTGGTTCTCTCTGTTGGGCAACGGCCACAAAGTTCTCTAGACGAAGTCTTGAGAGGAGACGCTCCCGAAAGTGTCAGAGTAGTTCCACAAAAGCTTGGTGGATAGTATAAGGAGATGAGATATCTCGGCAGCGCTGATGAAATACGTAGATGACGTGTTACACCAGGATGAAAATATATGAGCAGATGGGTGGAAGCTTGACTGGCGGAGAGACCTGCAGGAGGAGTGTCTGATAGGCATCAAAAAGAAGATCAGTTGTGGCTGAACGTTGAACAATGGAAAATGCAAGATGGAGTAGTGGAAGGAGTAAGACACAATGTATATAAACGTGAGAGACATCAGCTACTTGAGCAAAGAGGTGAGTCAAGAATGGTCATGCGGTGGAGGATGGATGGAACGGGAAGACGGCGGTGGAGAAAAAGCCAGTGAGTGCTTATTTCAAGAGGAGCTGAAAGAGGAGAAAGGGTGGCAGACCAGACAGCGGTGAGAGAGGATTGGGAGACATCAGGGATGTGAAGGGGAGAAGAGGAGTGGGATTTTAAATGTAACCGATAGAGAACTGAGGTTGAAAGAGAGGAGAGTGGAAGTGTAGATCTGCCGACTGAAAGAAAGAAAGGAAGCGGGAGGGAGGCGGAAGGAACAAAGGTCTGGCCGGTGGTGGTTGCGAGATGAGGAAACTTAGCAATGATGCTAGAATGTAGGGAGTCATAGATAGAGCGAGGGGAGGGTGAAAGTAGAACGGTGGGGGAGGCTGGCGTAGGGTCGCCAGGACAGATCTGAGGTTACAAGGTCTTTGACGGTTACAACTCCGACTCGGAGCCAAGAAGGATAGGCGAAGCATGAAAGACGAGGGGGTGAAAAAGAGATGAGAAGAACAGGGGTTCGGCAAGGAGTTCAGTTTTGGAATCGGGTGGGGATCGAGTGAGCGGGAGACAGCGGAGAAAGGTAAGAGTCTCCCGTAAGGCAGGAAGAAGGCGAGAGTGAGTGGTAGTACGGAGGTCCATTAGAATAAAAGAAGTGAAAGTGAAATTAGTGTTGCTCGAAGAGGTGATGACATTCCTTGCAGTAACAGCGTCGGCAACAGGTGAGGTATGAAGACAGAGGAACGAAGTAATCCGGAGAGCTGTATAGTACAGTCGTGTATCAATTAGGCCAATGCCACCTTGGTCAGGAGGAAGGCTGAGCTTGTGGGCACTGAGCCAGTGGTGTCCGGTCCAGATAACTGAGGTGAAGCAGCGAGTGATATCATATAGACGAAGAAGTGGAGATTTAGTAGAAAGCCAGGAATGTGTGCACATGGAGAGAAGATAGGTTTGCGCAAGACGTGCACGTTGAAAATATGAGGTGCAGAACTGCGCTTTTTGCCAAACCGCAGTTGACCGATGAAGACGTGGCTGGATGGTATTCCACGTTGTGCTGGAGGCTTCAACTGGGACGCCAAGATGTACGCCAAGGAAACGTTGAGAGGCTGAAGACCAGTGCGCTCCCAATGGGGAATCCAAGCGGTCAACCCATGAGCCGCACCACAGGCCTGTGCTTTTGGTTGTATTAATCGCAGCTCCGGAGCAGGAAGCGTATTCGGCGAAAAGACTTTGTAGGAAAGAGAACTGTGAATCCAGGCGTATACAGAAGGGGTAACGTCGTCTGCATACGCCACGGAAGTGGTGACATGGTGTCTCATGCGGGCGATGAGTGGCGGCAGGGTGGCTTGAAAGGAGCGTTGAACGGAGCGGAGAAAAGGTTCTAAGGCTATAGCGAAAACTTGACCGGAGAGTGGGCAGCCTTGCCTCACTCCACGGCGGAAGAGGATTGGTGCTGTAAGCAAGGTGGGCAACTTGACCTGGAAACTGGCGTCCTGGTAGAGGGAAGTGAAGAGAGAAACAAACGGAGATGGAAATCCAAATCGGAGAAGTGTGCCGGAGAGATAAGTGTGGGAGATATGATCAAAGGCGGACTGTTGGTCTAAAGAGAGGAGGGCGAGGGGTTCAGAGCGGGAGCGCGCAAGGTGAATTAGATCAGTCAGGAGATGGATGTTGTGAGATAGGGAACGGCCGGGAACTGTGCAAGTCTGGTTAGGGGAGAGGATGTAAGTGAGGATGGGATTTAGTCGTTGTGAAAGAAGCTTGGTGTAACGTTTGTAGTCGAGATTCAGTAGGGAAACTGGGCGCCAGTTCACCAAGTCAAGGAGATCACCTTTCTTGGGGAAAAGGACAACGTATGCATTTGTGAATCCCCTCAGGAGAGGAGAGTAAGTAAAGGCAGCAGAGAAAGCGGATAAGAGAAAGGGAAGAAGAAGAGGCAGAAAAACTTTATAAAAGTGAAAGGTTAGGCCGTCCGGACCCGGAGCGGCACTAGAATTCAGAGAAAATAATGTAGTGTTTAGTTCAGAGTTCGTGGGGGAAAGGAGAAAAGAAGAAGCGAGATGGGGGGAGGGAACCTGAGGTAGATTAGAAAGGAGAGAATCCATTGCTGCAGAGGATGGTTAAGGAGGTTCACTGAACTTTATGGAAAAGTAGTGACGGACATGGGAACAAAGCGCAATCGGCTCATCTGATACCTCTCCAGAAGAAAGGCGTAGATGATGAAGTATGGACGAAGCTCGTCGGGTGTTTTCCACTGACGTCAGGAACTCATAGTTGTGAGCATCCGGCGTCAGGTGTTGCAAACGAAGTCGGCGGAGAGCTTGTTGCGCCAGAGGAGTGAGAAGAGATTGAAGCTTTTCTTGAAAGGAGAAGAAGAGAGGATCACTGGGACTGAGCATGGATAGCATTGAACGAACATAGTCTAGGCGCATGTTCTGGAGTGTCTTTAATTAGAAAGAGTAGTTTCGGACATGCAGAACGAGCTGTTGCTTGATCTCCAACCAAGAATTTAATCCGCAGAGGGCAGATTGAAGCTGCGGTCGTCTGTCAATCAGGAATGACCGGACGGAAGAGCAGAATGCCGGGTCGGAGTGAAGTGCATCATCAAATGTCCACGGGCGAATTATCCTGGGTTTGAATGGTGCAGTATGGACTATGATGGCAATGGCGAAATGGTCAGATAAGGCCGTGGGATGCACACTCGATTCTGTCACGGCAGGAAGTATAGTACTGGAGGCATAAAACCTGTCAAGTCGGGCTAACAAAGGATTTTGCGCATGAGAGGAGCGCCAAGTGTAAATAGTCGACCATGGATGAATATGCCGATGTACATCATGAAGAGCGTTGTTGGTGACAACTGTCTGAAGCCGGTTCTCCAGGGCATGGCGGCGCTCTCTATTTGTAGAAGACCTATCCAGAAGAGGATCCAGGGTAAAGTTAAAATCCCTACCAACGTGAACATGGTCTGACGGTGGGATACGGTCGAGTGCTCTGTGAAAACGCGTGAAGTGAATTGATAAATGTGTTGTAGTGCTTGGAATATAGATATTGAATAAATGGTATCTGGAAGACGCGATGGTAAAGGATGCATGCTGTAAGAGATCTCGACAAATACTTCGCACAGAGAGGGATGTGATAATAGAATTGAGAGTATGACTAATGCCGATGGCAAGACCGCTATGAGATTTTTGTCCATAGGCGTGATGAAACACAAAGTTCCACTGGCGCCATCGAGAATAGACGGTAATTGGTTTGCAATTTGTTTCTTGAAGGAGGAGAATATCAGCTCCCAACGGGTTGAGGTCTTCATATGAAAGAGAGTTGCTGAGGGGGGACGCGAATCACCTGCAATTAAGTGACACGATCTTGAATTGTGGGGTTCCTTGCCTCTAGCTGAATATCTTTCAGAGCTGGAGGAAAAAACTTGAGACGATTATAGGAGATTTGTGCCCACGGATGGGTGGGAACATTCTGGCGGCACAAATGCGACACATTGAAGATCTGCTCCGGCACAAGTTGGCGAAGCGATGGATTCTTGACTGCTAAGGCACGTGCTATTGCGTAGCTTGTCGGATTCGTTAAGTATGTATGGAGATCAATGTATGAGAAAGGTACGGGAGGTATATTGGCTGTCTGGAGAAATGCAGCGAACTCTTCGACCGTGGGAAAGGAGACTTCGGCTGGCGAGGTGTGTCGAGGAGAACTGCTGGAGAGGGAGGTTGAACGAGGTGAAGTAGAGTTTTGCTTCTTCGCTACCGGCCTGCTGCGGCCAGAGCCGCGGCGCTTCAGTGGAGGCTCGGTCGTCTCATCCTCACACTGCGTCTGTGGACAAACGGACTTCACATCAGCTGTTTCGGAGGTTCCAGCGGTAATAGCTGGTTGTGAGCCTTCTGAAAGGGACTCAGTGGTGGAGCGACGACGTTGCGGGAGTGAGGAGGCAAATGTAGGAGAGTCCTCTAGTGAAAAAGAGGAAGCGGCTGTGGGAGCGTTGCGTTGACCAACGTCTGTAAGCGAACTTTTTCATCATATCTTGGCTCCGAGGCCTGCTGTGCTGAAGTAGATGGTGTAGTAGACTACGAGGTAGGAACAGTACCTGTAGGAGCGCCAGTCGGAGTCAGTGGAACTTGATGTGGGCAGTGCACGCGAAGATGGTTTTCTCCATGGCAAAGCGTGCAGTGCAAGGAGGTAATGACGTCGATTCTCCAACGTTGCTGGCCACACCGTACGGTTAGGATCTTCGGGCAAGCACGCAGTTGATCGTCCGACGGAAATATGACACGGGCACTTCGACGAAACCCTGCAATGGATTTGTCATCGGGATCTCTGGGCACCGCCGAAAGAGTCGTTATTGGTCCAACCACTCGACCAAATTTGCTGAGTAAAGTGCATAGAGCGACATCTGAGACTTCAGGTGCGACTGGGTGGAAGGTGACCTGGATAGGTCGCTGCGCCACAGGTTCAGCCAGAAGATGCACATCTTTGATGGATAAGCCATCAGTCATCACAAGGTCTGCATGTTCTTTACGGGCAAAATACACTAATACGGCCCGTGGCTTTCGAGCCATATGAGTGATATAAGCTCCTGTAGGAAGCATCTTCTTTAGGGCAATACTATATTCCTTGCGTTTCGTGTCTGGTAATGCTTCAAAACAGACACCGAAATCCATTGTGGAGAAAAATTGTTTCCCGGCTTGAGAATCCTCTGGGATATCGATGGTGGCAGAACTACCCTCAACACTGACGTAAGAGTCCGGAAAAACGGGAGCAATAAACTTGGAAGGAACTCTCGCTCCGGAGGTCACTTTGGAGTAAGTTAGAGACGTAGAGTTGGCAGCGGAAGGATGCGACACAGTGCTGATTGCTGGTAGCGGCTTGGTAAACTGAGTTGAGCCAGTTGAAGGCAACGCAACCGTGCAATCGGTCACATCCATAGCTTCGGCAAATGAACCAGGGACGTGCGTCAAGGTGACGTCACTCTCTTGGGCAGAGATATCAGCTTGAGCCTTTGCAGAGGAGTCGCGTGTCACATCTTGTATGCGTATGACGTCTCTGACCTGCATAAATGCTGATTGGTCTCCTGAGAGTGAGGAGGAGGAGGAGGTTGAATGAGCATCACTGATGTGGGCGTGGACATCACCTTTCTCAGTGCCCGCCATTGTAAATGTCGAGGATTAACTTAAGGATCGATCAGCTTGATCGAAAATAATAAAACGCTGAATGCAAACAAAATATGCAACTCACCGACTTGGGAGCTGAGCTAAAGGAAAGTACAGATCTTCCTCTTAAAGGGGAACACAAAAATAAGAACAAATACTCACTATACACTTCCAAAAACTGGGCACAAACACAGAGCTCGAAAGGAACGTGACTATATCGGTTATACGCTTCTTCAACCTACGGTTGGAAAGCGTGAATAATTCTGGAACTTGTCTTTCAAAAATATCGTCAGAGACTGCGTTACATGTCCTCTTGAATTATCACAAGAGCAACAAATATCTGGCCTTTTCATAAGGCTATAATTTTTTGAAGCCAGAAAACGTAATTAGGAGCACACTATGGAAAAATATTGGATGATTAATCTACGTCATATAATTATCTGATCAGAAACAGTTTCACAAAAAAGTGCGCTGGCTGCTTTAGGGCGACAAAGTGAAACATGCACTTTTCTCCGCAATCACTTCTTGTAGATGACTGATTCGGCAGGTTTAAAATAACAGCTGCTGCAAATTTAAAGATACATTTACCAACATCTCCCATGTACATACTTTCTCATATTTCACAAGCTACGTGGCAAAAACGTTTCCTTAAGGAAAAAGCCATTTTCAAAAAGCCATTCAAATTACTCTTTCGCATTTGAAGAAGTTATTTTTGTCAAAAACGTCTACTATAGTAACATAACATTTTTTTTAACAGGGCTGCATTATTAAAGCAGAAAAAATGAATAAAATGTGCTTTTACTTCACTAATAGATTTCTGAAGTATATTAAAACCTTTAAAAAGGAGGTACATATGGTACACCGAAAGCAAATAATTATATGAAGCTCTCTGAGGTATTCCGTCCCAAACTTACATCGTTGAGTTTCCTTTTTCACCTCCGGAGTGCCGAACGCAATGTTAATGCTTCCGCGTTGATCTTTTTACTTCTACTGTCATACGTTTTACGTGAGATGAGTAACAATACTAATCGTAAAAATAGCGGACTTCATGATTTCAGCGGAGAATCATGTTTTCGATTTCTATGATCCCATCAGATATTAAAGACCGACTGATATAGAATGACGGCGATTGCAAATTTAAACTAAACGTTCCATTGGAATTCCTTTTAAAATTAAACTGAAAGGAACCACCCATCCACGTCTGTTTGCAATCGTTTTCTGTTGGTAAGGCGCATTTGAAGAATTTACAGATCATCAAAGAATTATATAAAACAATCTTTACAAAATTCGCTTTACATTTCCCGAGTTACAAATTTAAAATACTGTAAACTGCGGTTATGCACGGGTTCGTTATTAAATTTGTATGATATAATAGTGCCATGGTTGTTTATATCTTCAAATGTTTTTCCACACACACGGAATTCCATGGCGAAAAAAGTTTCTAGCGATTGCACAAGACTACCTTTAAGCTTTTATCAGAAAAGTAATATATACAGAAATAAGTGGGGTTGAAGCTGCTGAAGCACAGCAAGGAATTTATGAGATGTGCTACGAGAGCATGAAAGGACGTTTTGAGCATCGCATCTGATTCATATCTGCTAGACAGGAGTTTCAACCCTGATTTTTAAATTGAAATCTGTGGATTGCCCTACATGGTAACGTTTAAGAGTATCGCGAACCAAATAACGAAAAGTCATAGCAACAGGAGAAGCACAGAAAATCATGTCGCTGCTAAGGATTCAGCACGAGAAAAAGAAGGTGGAAATTATTAGATATTTTGAAATTCTGAATGAAAGTGCCCCCCTGGTGGCCGATTGGTACGAAGCGCTGGACACGAATCATTCGTCCAAGATGAAACTGGGTTCGAATGCCGATTATGTGTGGTTTTCTTGTCTTACGGCCCTGGCTCTTTCCCTTCCCTAAAATCTAGCCCCCTACGTTACAGGACAGGCGACTGTCTATATCCCATTGATTTGCTCACGGTGGTTGTTAATCCTCCAAAGAAAAATTAAAAATTCGATCGATTGTAAGAGTCGCAGGCGATGCCATTGAAAACGCGTTTTGTAATTTAAACAATAGTACACTAACAGATGCATGTGTGTCTTTCAGAAGAAGTAGACATGCACTGCTCGTCAAACGTTAAGCACGAATTGCGAAAATGCGCATAACAAACGTAAGAGTAGAGATCGCTACGGTGGCACAGTGATCTAGTGGGCTTTTGACAGTTCATCTGAGAGGGCCTGGTTTCGAGTCCCGAGAAAGGAATGGTGGTGTGTATTACTTACGGCACTGGCGTTCTCCCTTTTTTGGAACCAGTGTCCTTACATTAAGGACAGTGGACTGCTTTTAACCCTTAGAGTTTGCTCACGGTGGTCTTTATACACCGAAACAAAAGCAAACAAGCTAACAAACAAGGCAGTAGAGATGTATTTAAAATGTTCACTGTATACACAAAACAGAATAGCCCTAAAAATAATTCTTTCCATCGGAATTTATGGCTTCAATATGGAACGTTCCAACGAAAATCAAATCTCCCCTGTGGTGCAGTGGTACGAGCGTTGGATTATGACTATTCGCCCGAGATGGGGGTTGGATTCGAATCCCGGTGAGGCATGGATGTTATGTCTGTCTCACCGCACTGGCTCTCTCCATTTCCTAGAACCAGTGGCCCTAAATTAAAGACGGGCGACTGCTTGTAGCCCATCGAGTTACGGAGGTCGTTAAACGCCTAAACCGCCTAAACAAAAAACAAACAAGCAAAAAAACGTAAAAAGAAAATAGAAATTTTCCTCGCCATGTCGCAAACAAGACCTCTAGAACGATGGAGAAGCCCTGGGAATGAGAGAGGCCGAATTTCAATCACGGAAACCGCTCGATTCATTGTTATCAACCAGTGTATATTATCCAGGCTGTAGAACCTCCTAAAAATTGGAATAGTTGTGCGGATACCTATATCGTTTTTTTATTATTTGTTGAGGTGTTGAACGACCTCCGTGAGGAACTCGATGGACTATAAAAAGTCTCTCGTCCCAAATTTAGGGCCACTTGTTCTAAGGAAGGGAGAGCCAGTGCCGTAAGACAAACATAACACACACATCTTCACCGGAATTTGAACCAGGAGTTATTTTAGATAAATAGTCTGAAGCCAGTCTTTACACCACAGCGTCACCATGACGGACCTATTCCGTGCCGCCCAAAAGAGACAGTTGCATGACTACTACGTCGCATTGTTTGCCAGCGATATCCCGAAAGTAGCACGACCCAGTTTGCATTCGGAATTCATCGCAGCTTCAGAAAGCCAGTTACCCGTTTCCGCTGTTACTAGAAGGCTCTGTAACTGTTGACTCTATGTCCATTGATTGTATTGATATGGGTCGTTTTGTCGTGACTAAACAACCCTGCTCATTTAATGTAGTGTAACAATCATGTCGACTGGACCTTGGAACAGCGGCATAACATCGTCATATGAAAGGAGAAGTCACTTTTCTCTCTGAAACCAAAAAGCAAACGTGCATTCACATGATGAGAGGCTAGATTCCGCTACATGTCTCGTAACACCGTCGTACGAATTATTTTTCATAGTAGTTGCAGTGTGAGTGTCTGTGCTGGTTTTTCGCTGGGTGGCCGCAGCTTCCTTCATGCTCTTTATGAAGGTCAACTTTATAAAAAATATACAGGTCGGTTCTTTGTAAAGATGGTAGCATTTTTGTAGCTGCTTTGGCAATGACTGCCGTAAAATATCCGGATGACATTCGCGATTCATATGTAAGGCCGCAATACTTTGCGGTTAACGTATAATTCACTATATTGCATCCTAATTCATGTTTCACAGAGATAACAATGCAACGAATTAAATGGCTTGAATATTTTTCAGACAACATTCCCATTTATAATTTGTGGGATGCCCTAGGAAGTATTACTGTACCCCAAGTCCACTCCTCGAAACCTTCGAGAAATTCAGACAGATAAAATTTGCCAGAGGGAGCTATTTATCTATTTTATCTTTGCACTTGCTCGCACATTATCCATAGGTAATGTCTGGTCACACGACTTTGTCAAAACTGCTTTACTTCTAGAAGGGGTCATACTCCATATTGTGTAACCGTTATTTTATGCCAGCACCAGAGGTTGTATATACAATGATGAGCCACTACTTTATGACCACCTACCTAATAATCTGGTCACACGTCTTTGTCAAAACTGCTTTACCGTCCCATAAGTGCTCTATTGGATTCACGTCGGGCGACCGTGGTGGCCACACCCTCTGTCGGAAAGGTCTAGAATGCTCCTCAAACCAATTTTGGGCAACTTGTGTCCGATGACATGGTGCATTGTCCCCCTCGAAAATCCCATCGTTGTTTGAGTACATGAAGTCCATGAAGAACGGCAAATGGTCACCCTGCAGAGAAGCAAAGCTATAACCGGTTAAGGATGTGTTTACGAGGACCAGAGGTCCCAAACCGTGCCACGTAAAGACACCCCACACATGTATGAAACCACCACCAACTTGCACAGTGCCTTGTTGACACCATGACATCATGGGGACTGCGCTAAACCCTGAACCTACGATCAGCTCGTAACAACTAGTAGCGTGACTCATTGGACCACGCCACATGTTTCCAGTCTTCCAGGGTCCAATTACCGTGTTCACGAGCCCACGTGAGGTGCTGTGTCCGATGTCGCGGTGTTAACAAAGGTACTCTTGTGTTCTTCAGCTCCCATGCCCCATGGAGGCTACATTACGCTGCATTGACCTGATGGATATGTTTCTGGAATCTCTTCCATTGAATGTGGATGTTATTTGAGACAGTGTCGCGTGTATGATAGCATGTACAATCCTGGTCAGATACCGCTGGTCACTATCATACAGCACCCGTGGTCGGCCAATGCGCTGTCCACGGTTGGGGGTAATGCCTTGTATGAGGTAATCTTGGTAAACACGTGACACCGTGGATCAGCCGCCCCGGTGGCGCAGTGGTCTAAGGCGCTGGCCTCTGATCATTCGTCCGTAAGGGGTTTGGGTTCGAATCCCGGTCAGGCATGGATGTTGTGTTTGTCTTACGGCACTGGCTCTCTCCCTTCCCTGGAACCAGTGACCCTAAATTAGGGACGGGCGACTGCTTGTAGCCCTTTGAGTTGCTCATGGTGGTCGTTAAACCTCCAATCAAAAAAACAAACAACAACCGTGGATCAAGGAATGTTGAATGTTCGCACAACTTCGGAAATTGCATGTCCCATCCGTCTGGCTCCCACTACCATGCCTCGTTCAAACTCCGATAATTCACACCGGCTTGCCATAATCCTAGTAGCGGTTGTTCAACTTGACTCATGAGATTACACCTTGCAACTGATAAAAATCGTGGCGTGAGTCGGAGCCTTTGTACGACGGCAGCGCCAGAAAAAATTTGCATACTGCTATCCCATGACTTTTTTGCACTTCAGTGTAAAGTTAGGATAGTGTTGTCCGTGCTGATCGGTGGCGCTGTGTTCTCAGCTCTTGTTTTTGACCCTTCGTCCGAGTAGGCGTCGATTCGTCTCCCGTATGCACCAGTGACCCTAAATTAAAGGTAGAGAACTCCTTTAATCCTTTCACGACCATAACACCCAAAACGACCGTGCATGCAAACGGCCATAGCCACCCGAAACGCCTGCCTAGAGTGACTCAGATTTCCTACCCTTGCCTGTTCTTCAAATTTTCTCGACCTATGAGGGATCAGCAGGAGAGTCACCCTTAGTCACTATTGTTGTTACTAAAGAAAGAAGTGAACCAAAGTATAGTTTCGGGCGTTATGGCATTTTGGAGAGATAAAACATTTTTGGGGTCATGGTCGTTAAAGGGTTAAGTGGATCACGGCGGTCGTTAAATACCACAAATAATTTTGTCTGTCATTAATATTTTTGAGATTCTTTGCGGCGATCACATCCTCTGAACTCTAAAAATTCGCGAAAATTGTTTTTTAGTGCTGAACCGGATTCTGTGCCGTCATTTCACTAATGTTGCATATACAGTAATTGAACATTCGAAAATTTTATTTTCTGGACTACTATTTATAGTTTTTTCACACCAATCCTCTATAAACCTCCAACTCCGCCTTGCGTCCACGTGTTACAAATCTTATCTTATTCTATTAAGCGGAAATTTCCTTTTTTAAATCGATACCTTTGCGGACGGTCATACTCTAGGGCATTCTAGTGGCAATTTGGTGTTTATCGGTAAACACTATAATTCGTGCATAAATACTAGTATTAAAATGAATCCGTCTTGTTGCACGATGATATTTATTCATCTAAAAAACGAAATCTATGTACAGGTTAAAAACACATGAGCACTTTCGGTGTCACGGTGACACCTTCATCAGATGTGATTTTCATCATGTGGTTACATGCTGGTCTTAAGTATGTGGAACAGATGCATCATGGGGAAGGTAATGTCAGCGTCACATGATATACCAGATAACAAGACAGTCAAAAGAGCATATTTAGCCAACGAAAATTACTCAACAGAAACAATAGTTATTGTGCTGTCCTCCTCAATAAGATTGCCCCAGGGTTCAGGTAAAATACAAGGATAATAGTCATTACAGCAACGCGTATTATAAGCCGAAATATAGAGGCTTTCTGTAAATAACAAGGAACAAACTGAATTAGGTGTGTTTATGATCTTAGCGTTGTCCCAGTCTGGGATGGAATTTCCAGCAATTACAGTTCTTGCAAAAGAGGTGCTTTGGTGATTCATTTTTAAATTATATCTGTGTTCATTTAATCTCAAATCCAAATTTCTTTTGGTTGAAGTCACATAATGATTATTTAGTTCACCAGAAATAGTGTCGAGCATAGGAATAACATACACACCCCATTTTTTCCCTTTTTTAATTTTGTCACGATCGTTGCGGATAATGGAATATAGAATGCATGATCGTATTCTAAATTGCATTTTATGGCGGGAGCATATGTTGGTAAGAAGGTTTGCAACATGTGGATTAAAATCAACAGATCCAACATACTTTTTAGGCACTTGTTCACTAATTAAAGCAGTTGACATAGCATACCGTACTTTATTGTGCATCTCCTTAACAACGTTGCCCGGATAACCATGGTTTTTAGCAAAGGATGATATCCATTGTAGTTCTTGAGCTCTGGCAAAACGGCTAGAAGAATGTGAATATGCTCTTCTAAATAGGAAGTGCAGAGCAGAAATTTTATGTTGAAAAGTGTGGGCAGAATTGTACGGAATTAGAGTGGTTGTGGAAGTGGGTTTTCGATAAACGGCAAAGACCGGGAATTCTCAACAAATATTAATGACGGTGTTTATCGTTGAAGATACTCAGTTGAATCGCTTCTTAAATTATTAACTTGCAACAGACACTCCGAATCGCCCACTTTATCTTCTTAAGTGTGCCCTCAAAGCATATTAGATGGACCAAATGACAATATAGCTTAACTGTTGTGTCTCTGATTTCCATAGAAACCATAATCCTTCAGAAAACGACATATACTCTCTCACATTTCACATTCTAAAGCCTCTATTCATACACCTTTGGTAGTGACTGTTTCTCGCAGGACTTGTTGTTCTGTAGGCTTCTTCATTCACAGTTTTTGTTTCTTTTAAAGCATCCGGAAATTGGTAAAACATTGTTGGATATTCATGTAAAAATGTTGATGTGCGAAATCAAAGTTCGTAATCTGGGATTTAGCCATCAGGCAACAGCAAATCTCTTTTCCAGCCTTTTTACAAATCATTTGGCAAAATAACGGTAAAAGACTTATGGGATCTGAGAAACAACTATGCCTAGTTAAAAGATTTGAAAGTGGCAAGGGCAAAATTTAGATAATGATATTGTTCTATGGATTGGTCATCCAAATGCTAAGCATGGAGTTATTACAGAGGAAGTGTGAGAAACAAGTTTGTCCGCGACGGGTATCGATTCCGTATCCCTTCACCCCGGAGTAAGTCGGTCTCGCAACTGAGCTACGCAGACAGAATGTCTCGTTGCAGATTTGTCGTCTTGACACTTGTTTTCACCTCTGTAGTAAGTCACAGACGTTATTCGTGAGAAGCCTAGGCAATTTGGGAAAGAATACCGAATTCAAGAATTCAGCTACAGTAATGGTTGGACTAAAAGGTTCAAAAATCGGTAGGGATTATCATTGAGAATGCAGCACGATGAAACAGCCGAAACCTCTGAATGTTTAGAAGATGAAGCAAGAAAAAAATGTAAGAAATTATATTTACGAAGGCTATTCCAAAAGTACGTGAATACGCAGCACTGCGACGTTGTTATGGAAAAGAGTCACGTGCTTCCTTTGGGGAACATTTTCCGATCCGTGCTGTGCTAGTTTGAATGAAGGCAACGCACTGTCTTTCTTTGCAGATGTTGTGAAATTGTTCACACAGAAGTGTGTATTACAATGGCGGATGAGCACGACATACCGCTAATTTACCAGACAAAGATACGTAATTGAATACTGTGTAAAGTTACACAAATGTAGCCTTAAAACGTTTGAGGTGATCCCAAAAGCGCGTGGTGCAGAAGCCTTGGGTCGCCCCGGTGGAGGAGTGGTCTAAGTGATGGCCTCTGATCATTCGTCCAAACGGTGTCCAAGTTCGAATCCCGGTGAGACATGGATGTTGTGTTAGTCTTACAGCACTGGATCTCTCCCTTCCCTGGAACCAGTGACCCTAAATTAGGGACGAGCGACTGCTCATGACCCATTGAGTTGCTCACGGTGGTCGTTATACCTCCAATCAAAAAAAAAAAAAAAAGCCTTGGGCTGGTCGGCTGTATTCAATTGGTGAAAGCATTTCCAAGACGGCAAACGCAGTGTGCAGGATAACCCGCAAAGCTTGCGTCTGTTAACATCAGTGAACAACGAAAGCATTGTGAGCTGCCCTGGTGGAACAGTGGTCTAAGCAATAGCCTCTGACATTCGTCTGAAAGTGGTCCGGTTTCGAATCGCAGTGAGGCATGGAGGTTGTGTTTGTCTTACGGCACTGGCTTTCTCCCTTCCCTGGAACCAGTGACCCTAAATAAAGGACGGACGACTGCTTATAACCCATTGAATTGCTCACGGTGTTCGTTATACCTCCAAAAAAGAGAAAAAAAGAAAGCATTGTGAAAGACGAAAAATTATTGAAAGACGATAGGCGTTTATCAATTCGTGATTGAGAACTGCAGCTGAATGTCCGTGTAGGAAGATGTCATGAAATTGTACAGACGCGCCGGAAGATGTATCGTGTTTGTCCAATATAGGTGCCACTGAATATCAAAAGCAATGCAGCATTGAACTTATTGAAGGTTTTTTTTTTTTTTTGATTAGAGGTTTAACGACCACCGTGAGCAACTCAATGGGCTATAAGCAGTCGCCCGTCCCTAATTTAGGGCCACTGGTTCCAGGGAAGGGAGAGAGCCAGTGCCGTAAGACAAACACAACATCCATGCCTGACCGGGATTCGAACCCGGACCCTTACGGGCGAATAATCAGAGGCCAACGCCTTAGACCACTGCGCCACCGGGGCGGCCTTATTGAAGATCAAAAGCAATGCAGCATTGAACTTATTGAAGATCAAAAGTAATGCAGCGTTGAAATTTGTTATGGTTTTCTACAACGAGTGGAAACAGATCATAATGACTAAGTTTTCGTGCTAATATGATAAACACACGTATTAACCAATTATACTGTTGAAGCATGATTCAAAAAACATTTAAGCCTTAGTTCAGAAGTAAACTAAAAAGGAATTTACTTACACTCTACAATGCTAAAAACGTTAAAAGGCAATATATTTCGCAGGCCACATTGGCTACATCATCAGGCCTAACAGTATGTCTAAAGTACAGAAGCAAGCAGAAAGTTATATAGTCATAAGCATTCCCAAGAGTCCATGGGTCCCTTATGGGATTGCCAGATTACGAAAATACTCACATCTCAAATTTTCTGACGATTGACGTCATATGCTTGGTGTGGGTAGTGGCTGAATGAGGTCCTTCCAAATAGGATTCGAAAAGGCAGGGAAATCATCATTACAACATTGGTTTCCGAAACAGAAAATGCAAAGAGCCTCAGACAGCAATAACTATTGTCTATTAGTGGCTGACTCAAGAAGTTTAACACTATCCCAGTCTGAATAATATAGTCCAATAGATAGCACTTTAGTAAGTGCTGTGGTAAATGTAGAAGACCGAGTTGAATATTCATGTTCAGAGACTCGGGTTCCAATGCTTCGAGACGTAGAACCTAAGTACACAAGGTTTCCATGGTTGGGAGAGATTGAGACAAGATAAATGCAGTAGACGCCACTTCTGGATCCAAGTGGGATGGTATCTCTATCCTTCCGTACCAGACTAAAAATATTAGAGGTGAACACCAAATCCAAATAAATTAGTCCTGCACATCCTCTTCAAGACGTTCACAATGTCGGAAATGTAATCAATAAATTCAATGAAACGCAGATTAAAAGTTTAACGGTTTAGAGTAGTCATACTTATGCGCTTGTAGTTCTTAAGAAGGGTACTATAAGTTCCATCGGAATAACCCTGGTCATGAGCAAGATGTATAACCTTCCTTAATTCAAGTGTGCGGTTTTTCACCGATGATGAATGGGTAAAAGCACGAGAAACTAGGAACCTCAAAGAGGACAATTTAAAAGTAATAGGCTGAAACGAGGAAGCCGGACTAATTGAAGAAGTAGTTGTTGGTTTTCTGTAAACCGAAAACTGTAAGGAATGGGTTTGAAGATCCTTAGAGAGTAAAATGTCTGAAAAAAGGAGGGAGCCCTCCCAACTCCACCTCAAGAAAAAGGACAATAATAGGGTAAACAGAAGTTGAAGTGTGACATAGTAAGTTCAATTGGTCTGGCAAATGTTGCCAAAAGACCAGAACGTCATCAACATAGCGGATGTAAAGCAGAGGTTTGAAAGGAAAAGCGGCTAAGACTTGATTTTCTATTGAGTCTTAACCTCTTTTCCTTTAAAACCTCTGCTTTCATCCGCTATGAAAAATCTTGATGGAGGCTACCCACTCACCGCGTCCCCCAAGAAATCCTCAGTTTGTGGTTCTTCAAAGAAATTGATGTTGATTTTTGTTTTTGACGTGCACGGGTTAGTATTGCAGCATTAGTTGCCGCAGAAACAAATTCTTAATTTACAATATTTTGCTCACATTTTGCGAATTCACCTGAAGGAGAAAATGCGCAGCAAAAGAGCGGAACTTCTTACTCAAGAATGTTTTTCCTTCTTAAGGATAATGACAGGCAGCATGTGGCCCAAGTAGCAATGTTAGTTTTGGAAAACATTAGTGGTCAAGATCTAGCACAACCTCCATACAGCATAAATCTCGCACACTACGATTTCTGGACTTTTCCAACACTTAAGAAGGAGTTCAGGGAAAGGAAGTTCAAGACAAATGAAAAAGTGAAGCCTGCCACATCAGCTACCGTTAAGCGATTTTAACATAATGGAGAGCGACACCTGTTTGAGGAGCTTGTGAACCTCTATATACGGTGTTACCATGTGAAGATCGTTGAAGCCCATATCGAACCTCCAAGTGGCACTCAGAACAGTGACCTCAGTCCACGTACTTTCGGAATAGCGCTTATAGCTATGAACTAAAAGATATGTAACATGGGTTTATCTGGTTGGTTTTACAGTATGATAACAGATAAATCCGTTTCAAACAAAAATGTGAGAGGCTGCTAAGAGATGAAAGATTAAAACAATAGTTCGCCCTATAAATGTCGATGGTGCCGATAAGCGAAGTAACGATGTCATAGGAAAATGTAAAAAACCACGTCATTTAAAGAATTTTCTCCGCTCCGGTGGTGCAGTGGTCTAAGCGATAGCCTTTGTTCATTCGTCCGAAAGGGGTCCAAGTTCGAATCCCGGTGAACCATGGATGTTGTGTTTGTCTTAGTGCACTAGCTCTCTCCCTTCCCTAGAACAAGTGACCACAGACTAGGGACGAGCGACTGCTTATAGCCCATTGAGTTGCTCACCGTGGTCGTTAAACCTTTAATAAAAAAAAAGAAAAAAATAATTTCGTCAAAACCTTTTCTTAATCACACTGAATTCAAACCTACCTGCCCGGAATTAGAGATATGATACGTAAGAACGTTTTCTTGTTTTACAGAAAACGTTCACATATTTTTAGAACGATTTTCGAGCAGTATAATTAATGTTTAAAACAAAATTATTTCTTTCTTAAATTTTCTATCTGATAGGAATGAACCTGCATTGGCCGCCCCGGTGGCGCAGTTGTCGTTGAACAGACAAGTCGCATTTTTTCGGCTCCTGCGTAGAAGTCAACGTTTGTTTGTTTACTTGTTCTTTTTGTGGTATTTCGTCGTTTTGTGTTTTGGTTGCAGTGTTTCGTACCCTCGCTTCACGAGCAGTGAGGCTGAGTGCCGAGTGGGTGCACATTTTTTGTTTTTAATTTTCGTGTGTCGTCAGTTACGACGCATGAGTTTTGGTGGGCCAGTGGTCGAGAATGTCCACTACCACTGTGAATAAGTCACTGTCGTCTACAGCTGCTTCGTCGATTGCTGATATGTCTTCGCTTCATAGTTCTGTGTCTTCTTCGGGGAATGTTGCGTCGACTAGTGCTGCTGGACTTCCAGAGACTGTGCTTCTGGCCACCCGTGTGCCGGCTGCGTCTAATATTCTTGGTTCTGCTAGTTCTACTTCAACGTCGTTCGCACAAGCTGTGGGAAGTACCTCGTATATTTCTAGTGATTCTGCACCACATTTCAAACGTGCAGCTTCGGCGTTGAAAATTATTCTTCCAAGTGATTCACCGCAAGGCAAACAATTGTCGTCTGCCTTATTATTAAGTGTTTTCATTCCTGCTTTGCGTGACACCCGCCCCTCCCCCAGTATCTGCATGCTGTGTCGAAGGTCGTTCCAGCCGAAAGCATTGTGTCCATTATTCGCTTGGGTGGAGGGGTGGTTGTTCACTTCACCCACCAGCAAGCAGTAGATTTAATTATAGTTCATGGGGTTGATATTGGGTACTTTCATCTACAACCTGTCGCTGCAACCCAAAGACCAGTTACGGTGACCCTCTCTCCTGTACCAACGGCTGTTCCTGATTCTCTGTTGATTGATGCCCTCAACACGATGGGTCGTGTTGTGGGAGTGACCACGATTCTTCCAGCTACAGCCCGTGATTCCCCCTGACACATGTGCAGGGTGGGCGCCACCATTACCGGGTTATTTTTTCCAACTTCTCAGACAATTGCGGAACGCCCTGCAACTCTGAAATTAGTCACTGATACCCGGAAGTACATTTTTAATATTTTTGCAGGGGTTCAGTGCTTCCGCTGTAAAGGGGAAGATCATCTCGCTTCTGCTTGTCCTCATGCTATTCCTGGTGCTAGATCTGATTCTTCATTAGCTACTTCAGTTCCGGTGGCCGCTGCCCCTGCGGATGTTGTGCAGGCCGCTGAGGAACCTGCTCACATTCTACCTTCATCAATTTTGCCTGCTGTTTCTCCAGTCGTTCCGTCTCTCCCGATTCCTGTCGTCGTACTGGATGGTTTGGAGTCCTCCAATGAGGATTTTCCATCGCTGGAAGTGTATGCACCTAAATCACAGCTTAAACGCCCCAGCTCACCTGGTGTTTCTACTCGCTCTTCCCGTTCGTCTCAACGTCTACGATCCAAGAAACCAGCCCATTCTACCTCGGGTTCACCTAGCCATCATGAGCCAAATTCTCAATTACTAGTTTCGAACCGATTCGCATGTCTCTATGATGATGATGTTATGGGCACGGTCTCCCCTGATCCTGATGACACTGCAATGGTTGACTCTGACGATGATTCTCCTTCTCCTACACTTCTTGACATTTCTACTATGTTTGAAGAACTTGCGGTGCATTTGCACCCTCTTACCTTATCTGATCTGTATGCATTGACCACTCGCCCGCATAAGGCGAAGTTGATCACACTACCTTGCATTAAGAGTAAGCTTCACTTGCTGCCTGAAATGATTGCACAGCTAAGCAAGTTTCATGCATTTATAACTAATGTTACTTTACCTGGTGGGACTGAGCAATATGCTCGCCGTCTGGGCTACTTACTCAAGATTTTGAGGGCTGAACTGGAAGGCTGGATGCAACATACCAGTGATGTCCTTGTTAACACTACTTACCTTTAATTGTAGAGGGCTTGGGTCTTCTGCGGCGAATGCTTTGGTTTTCGAGAACGTTCGTTACCTGGGGGCTAATATCCTCCTTCTCCAGGAGACGAACTGTTCCTTGGATGCCGGGTGTTCCCGCTGGAGACGCTGGCAGTACATTTTTTATCATAATTACCGGACCCATCTCAGGTCTGGTACCGCTATAGCATTTCATGTGCGTTTTCATTCTTCCCTTTCTGATCTTGTTGAGTCACAGAGCCTGCTGGGTTCTTTTCAACATATTTCTTTTTGTTTTTGTTCTAAACGCATTCATGTTTTCAATATCCATATTCCGCAATCTGCTACGGATGCAGAAACTCTCCTCCAACATCTATCTTCTATCCTTTCGACCCTCCATCCAAATGATACAGTCACTGTTGCAGGCGATTTCAATTGCACTTTGCAACCCGGTTTTGACCGAGATGGTTCAACCGAAAGCCGTTCCGACCTTATTTCCAATCCCACTCAACTCGTTGTTAATTTTGATTTGATTGATGCATTCCGTTCCCTCCATCCCCGGTCCAAGGAATTTTCCTGGTTCCCCCGGCTGCTTCACGCTGTGTCGCAGCACGCCTAGATAGATTCTATGTTTTCAGTTTTCTCCATTCCTCTCTAGTTGAAATTACTCATCATCCTTCCGTTTCGTCAGATCATCTCCCCGTTCTTTTAAAACTTTTTTTGCATTCTTCCTCTGTTCCCCCTTCCCCAGTCTGGTCGCTCGACGATTCAGTTTTAACTGATCCTGTTTTCTGTGCTGAAATTCGCTCTATGATCTCGTCTTCTAAGCAACAACTTTCTTCGTCTGTCGACCCAGTGGCTCTGTGGCTTTCCACGAAAATTTCGATTATTTCTTTCGCACGTCAGTTTTCTTTCTCTTCCCGTACTTCTCGCTTTCAAGATATTGATGTTCTCCGTCGTAAATTGCAGACTATTTCTCCTTCTGATCCTTCTTTTCCCGTGTTTCAAGCTCAACTTCGTCGTATTCTTTTTACTTTTGCTTCATCAGCCCTTACTCGTCTGAAATTCACTCACTTGCGGTTTCACGACGACCCCTTTTCTAGTTTGAAGTCCCTTGAGGAGTATCATGTTAAAAGCAACACAATTTCTTTTCTTTCACTACCTGACGGATCTACAGTTACCGACCCTTATCGTATCTGTGAACTTACTTTTTCCCATTTCTCTGATCGTTTTTAAACCCAAACTCCTTTCTCCTGCAGATACCTCCTCTTCTTCATGTCCTCCCTCAGGTTCCGCATTGTTTTTTTGATTCTCTTGTTTCTCCTATCTCTCCTTCTAAAGTCCGCTCTGCAATTTCCAGTCTGAATGACCGTTCTTCCCCCGGCGCGGACGGTCTTCCGCTCTCATTTTATAAGAAGTTTCTTCCTTCTTTCCTCCCGCTTCTGGTTGCTTGTTTTAATGCCGTTTTTACTTCTTCAAATTTTCAGTCTTCTGATTTCACTTTTGCTATTCTCCGTCTCATCCCCAAAACCGGAAACCTTGGTCTTTTTTCTAACTGGCGTCCTATCTCTATTCTTAAAACTCACTACAAAACCTTTGCCAAAATTCTCGCTTTTCGCCTCAATCCAGGCTTGCAGCATTTAATCCACCCCGATCAAACTTACACTCTTCCCTCCCGTTCGATTACTATCAACATTTGCACCATTCGCTACTTATATTTTCTTGCTTCCCATATTTCCGAACCTCTCGCAATTTTTAATATTGATCAGAAACAAGTTTTTGACTCCATTAATCACTCTTATCTCTTTGCTGTTCTTCGTCATTTTGGCTTTCCTACTCTTTTCTGTCAAGCTCTTATTAATCTTTACTCTCACTCTTCTTTCCGTATTCGCACTTCCACATTCATGAGAGCTACCATCCCCTTTGACAAGGGGATCTGGCAGGGTTGTCCCCTTTCGGGTCAACCTTTTACGCTTGCATTTGAACCTCTCTTAATTTGCCTGCGTTCTCGTTTGTTTTCTGTGATTCCTCGCAGTATTGCTCCTACTCCTCACCACCGCATAGTGTTGCCTGCATATGTTGATGACCTCACTCTCTTTCTTCGCACTGAACGTTCTTTCGGTGTTGTCCTTTCTGCTTATCGTGAGTATGCTTTAATTTCCGGTTCCGAACGTAATCTGTCTAAATCTGTCGGTCTGTGGGCCGGATCGTGGGTGGCACACGGCGATCGCCCTTGGGGTGCCCGTTGGTCTTCCTCGGTCATTAAACGTCTTGTTGTGTACGTTGGAAATCCCGTGGCGGTTGCTGATGCCACATTGATTCCTTTGGTTCAGCAGCACAATCGCCGTCTTGCTCATTTTTGCCGGTTCAAACCTTTTTTGTCCTTTTATAGCAGAGCACATCTGGTTTCTTCCTTTCTTCTTCCCATTCTGACACATTCGTGGTTCGCTTATTTTCACTCACCCATTTTTCTCCAATTCGCTCAACGTTTGATTACTGATTTCATCTGGAATAAAGTTCACTGGGTTCATCGTTCTACTCTCGTCCTTCCTCTGTCCTTTGGAGGTCTTGCCCTTCCAGATCTTTTTCAAAAATCTAATGCTATTCATCTTCAGACCTTTCTCCGTTCTTTTTCTCATCCTCAGATTTCATCGATTACTATTGTTGATACTTTACTTTTCCCTCGCATCCCGTTTCTCACTCTCGCTACTTTCCTCCGTATGGATCTGTTCCCCATCATTCCAGATCACTTTCCCGATACATATCGCACCGTCTATTCCCTCTGGCATTCCTTATGTCCCGTCCGTCTCCCACCTGCCTCAACTAATGATCTGCTTGCAGAACCCCTCTTTTACTCTTCTGCACTCCGTTCTCCCTCTTCACCGTACTTGTGCTTCTCCACCTGGTTTACCAGTGGCGTGGTACAGGTATCCCAACTTGTAGCTGCTTCTCTCCGCTGAAAGTCTCTTTCGTAAATCGACCCATCTCTTGCTGACACTCCCTTACATCGCGTCCAGCTCCGGTTGCTTCATATTCAGCTTCAACGCCTTTACCCGTCCCTCGTGAATTCTTATGGGTTAATTGTTTCTTCTTCGGCGTCCCCTTGCCTTCCTTTTCTGGTTTATTTGAATGATGTTCCCTTTCTGGTGCATCTAGTTACTGCAAAACTCTTGTACCGCCACTTTCCTACTTATTTTAGAACACCTCTTGCTATTCCTTTTGTGCCACCTGATGAAACCTCTCAGACATGGATCGATTCACACACTTCTCTGGCTTCCCCAATAGCTACTGATATTCATTGGCTCCACCTTCATTGTCGCTTGCTGACACCACGGACTCTTTATCGTTTTGGTCGCCTGTCTTCTCCCTTGTGTATTTTTTGTTCAACGCTCGGTGATGTGCATCACGCATATGACTCCTGTTTAGTTTTACAACCTCTTTTTTCATTGATGTTTGCTCTTCTCTCCAAGGTCTGTCCTTCCTTTCACTCTGTTTCACATTACTATTTTCTTCGCCGTCATCATCCTTCCGCTGCTGTTCAAAATCTAGTTTGCGCGTTTTTAATTTTGCAGGCCAAACTGACTATTTATTTATACTATGATACCAGTGTTGATCGGCCTGCTGTTCGTCGATATCATCCTGCGAGAGTTTTTCTGTGCCGTAGGTTTCGTCCCTCGATCAAGTCCGTCATCCAACATGAGTACGAGGTAGCTCTGGCCCGGCAGGCAGTTCCTGCTTTCTTCTCGATCTGGTCCCCCACCTCCCATGGTTTCGGGTTGAGCATGGGTTGATTGAATTCGCTTGATCAGTTTTTTTCTTGTTTTTGTTTTGGTATACTGGTTTCTTCACTTTGTTTGTTTTTGCTTTTCTGGGTTGTTGTCTTGTTCTGTTTTTGATTGAGCTGCAGGGTTTTTTTCCTTGTATACATTCTTTTCCTCTGATAATGTTGTTTTTCCTTTTAAATATTTTACCGTTTTCCTTTTCTTGTTTTTGATGGCCCTTTGGTAATGTTGTACTGTTTTGCTTCCTTGAGATTCCGATCTTTCTGTTGTTTTTCCCCTGTGCTTTGTTAGCTCATTCTACTAGTCGGTATATTATTTCTTGAAAAGTGCTTTTCTATACTTCTCCTCTTACTAGCGGCCTCGGCCTATTTGTCTGAATTTTCTTGCCGTTTTGCGCTGTGATTGGATGTTTTATAGCTAGTTGCTTTGACTTTTTTCTGTCCGGAGTCCGTGGGCATTTGTGTTCCTGTGTTCTGTGTGTATTTTTTTCTGGTTCTTGGTGGTGCTGTGCAATCGGTTATTGTTTTTTGTGTCGGTATTTTTGTTGAGTTGTTTGTCTATGTATTATTAGGTACTTGCTTTCTATGTTTTCGTCGGCCACAGTTGTTGGTCGACGCATTTCTTGTTGTGGTGTTTTGTTGTACTGGTTGGCCACCAATTGTTTGTGATCACTGTTATTGTTTGGTATAGTGTGATGCTTGTTGCGTGTTGTTGTTTTCCGTTGGGCTAGTCTGTGTTGTCTAGTTTTGCAAACTTTTTGGAGTGTTGTGTTTCTTTTGTGCTTGTTTGTTTGTTGTTGTTCCTGATCTTCTTTTTTGTACTGTGTTTCCTGTATGTGGTATTCCCATGTTTTTGTAATTGCTCTTGCTTTTTGCACGTGTTTTGTTTAGTTGTTCGGATGGCGGCTGTCCTACTCGCTCTGCTCCTGAGTGAGTTTTTTTAATACTGTGATTGTATTTTACCTATACTGCTAATGTGATAATCTTGTTTTTTACTTGTTTGTGTATGTTCTACTTTCGTGTTTCAGTTGGCTCCGCAGTTTAGGGAGCCTTTTTTTCTCATGCCCTGTGTTTCATGTTCACTTGTTTTGCTTTTTTTTATGAACTTTGAATTACTTAGTGTGGCCCTGCTGGTCTTGTTGTGTTTTTTAATTGTGTACTCAGCTTTATCTCTCGTTTTCTATACAGTGTGCTTCTCGTGTGTATCTTGTCTATTGGGTTACGTTGACCCAAGGAGTTGGTCAACGCACTATTTGCCTTGTGCTCATTTTTTTTACTGTGCCTCTGTGTTTTTTCTTCACTGTATGCAACTACATGTGTAGTGAGGTTGTCGTTTATGGCAGTTTTGTCTTTGATTATGTTTCAAGTGCACTTTTTGTGTTTTCGTTTTTGTGTTTCTTTGCACTCAAGCTAGGGTTCTACGTCTTGCTTCGTGTTTCTCCTGTCCGGGTTTTTCCTGTAATATTTTTTTTTTCGGCCCAGCCTTCTGTTGCCGTGCACGACTGGACGTACATTGTGTTGTTTTCAATGTGTTATGGTGCTCTGCGATCTTGTTTCCGCGTGATTCTTTCTATAGCGCCGCGTCGGCTTTCGGGGTTTGTCAATGTGCGACTTCTTGTTTTGAGTATGAAATTTGAATTGAGTGCGATTTTTTTTGTGAACCTCGTGTTGCCTTTTTGGCTACATTTATTTTGTGTGATGCGGCGGTTTTTCACCTTATTATCATGTATTCTTCTGTGCAGTGTTCCTTCTGACATGCATGCGTCGCTTCGTATTTCGTTTTTAGTTATAGCGGTTGGTTAACACCCCTCTTTATGTGCACGGTTTTTTGTTTTTTATGTTCTTCTTGTACTAATGTTTTGGCCCCTGCTGACTGTTTTCAGAAGTACAGTTTTGTTTCTCCTGTCACTGTCTTGCAGTGTCAGTCAATTTGTGTTGTGTTGTATTGTTGTTGTGTTTTTTACGTGTCACTTTTGTGTTTGCGCTGCTATGTACTAGTCTTTGGAATGTGTTTTCTTCCCTCCCTCTGGGGTTTGGGTTTTGTGTTGTGTGTGTTTTTTGTTTTTGTTTTCTGTGTTCCTTTTTTATCTGTATATATTTTAATCTTGTTCTGATGTTACCAGTTTTCTTTCCTCCTTTCTTTTGTGTTGAGACTTCTTGGATTCGTCTCTTTTAATACAGTCTCATGTGACTGAAGCGTATCACATGTACCTTGCTTTTAGACTAATAACGGCTTATTTTGAAGGCAGTGGTCTAAGGCGTTGGCTTTTGATCATTCGTCCGTGAGGGCCCGGGTTCGAATCCTGGTCAGGCATGGATGTTGTGTTTGTCTTACGGCACTGTCTCTCTCTCTTCCCTGGAACCAGTGACCCTAAATTTAGGACGGGCGACTGCTTATAGCCCATTGAGTTGCTCACGGTGGTCGTTAAACCTCCAATCAAAAAAAAAAAGAACCTGCATTTGGATTTCCAAGATAACAGCGCATGTCTTAAAATTGGTAGTGGTGTTTGTTTTCCAATTCTCTTCCACTGCTTTCCATAGTCCAATCATTATTTTAGGTCTGCGTTTAGAAAGAGCTGTTTTCAGCAGTCCGAAGGCACAATAGTACATTGGTGACACATCAAGGAATTGTAAAGGAATACGAACCAAAGGTACAGACTTGATAGCAATCTTTTTTTCATTTTTTCAAGAAATAGAACGGTAGATTTGAATGTATGACTGGTAGCTTTATCCTGATTGCGTTCTGCTCTTTGAAGGTTCTGTGGGTAAAGGAATGTTACTATGGTATTTCCTTTTTAAATATAAGACTTAAAACATTATTTTTGTAATATGTAGGATTGATTTTAACATTCATTTCAACGTCTCTTAACTATAATTCCCCATTGCACGAGAAACCAGATATGATCATGAATCCTTTACTGAAATGTTCTTTGAATTCTTAGAACCAAGTCTGTAACACATTTTCTGCTCTTCTGCGATAGTAAATCGATCTTTTTTTGTTGCAGTAGTTTAGATAGATCCATGCTTCATTAATAGTCACAATACATTTTAATGTCTCCGGCTAAGTGATCTACTTAAAGAAATGTACACCGTGTTCAGCACCCAGCCACGTGCCTAAGCAAAACGCTTTAACGTTATGTGTTTTTTTCAGACTCTAATCTTTGTTTATCACCTTGTTTACAGTTCATTCTGAGATTGATAGCGACTTACCGATTGCTCTTCGGGTCGGTGGATTTTCTTTTAAGACCAGAGACCTTACTTTGAAATAAACGTAAAAGAACGTTACCTTCTCTGGATATCTGTTGCTGTTTTTTTCATGTAAAGAGCAATGCTTGACGATTTCCCCTCAAATACACAACTGGCCACCCAAAATGAAACACCAAGAAGAACACGAGATAGCAAAGTCAGATTTACAGGACACATAACAACAGATACAAATATGAAACGATTGAGCTTACAGGCCCGTGCGACTTACGGAACACGCAGATATCAATAGTTCGTGTGGCCCCATGGCTGGCAATAACGGCCGCTGCACGCCGCAGCATCGAACGAAAGAGGTTTTGGATATGGGCTTGGGGTATGTCTGTCCAGGCTGCTTCCACACGTTGCCACAGTTCATGAGGCGTAGCCGCGGGTGGTGCTTGTCGGGTCACTCGGTTGTCGATCAGCGACCAGACGCTTTCGATGGACGACATATCGGGAGAACAAGCAGGCCACGACAGCAATGACACCTGGTGGGCCGTGAAGAATTGTTACACGATGCGTGCCACGTGAGGACGCGCATTGTCCTGTTGAAATGTGGCCGCTGGCAGGTCCTGCAGGTAGGGGAGGACTACAGGCTCCAAAACGTCGGAGATGTGGCGATGGCTGTTGAGTGTACCGGCGATTAGTACCAGAGGGGCGCGGGTGTCATATCCAATTGCGCTCCAAACCATAACGCCAGGCGACGGACCGGTATGGCGATGCATAATGCAGGCGTAATACAGTCTCTCGCCGCGGTGCTGCCACACGTGTTGTGGCGGAAATCTCAGCCACGTTATATAAAGTTATTATCATTAATAGCCAAAAGTAAACCTGAAGGGAAATTTTAAATTCAGGCTAAAATTTAACTTTGGGAGACGGTTAGATGCATTTTGAAACAACCAAAAATTCAAATTTATAAGAGGAAACTTTGAGATGTCATATTTGTTATAGCACACATGAGTTTTCACCGGTGATATTGTTTATGTGAATACTGAACATGTTTTTTTATGTTTTTCACACCTGAGGAATAACTATAGCACTGTGTTTTTGGTACATGTGTAACATATGTGTCAACTCACAGAGACCGTATTTATGAACTCGTGTTGGTAATCATGGGAAAAAAATTATCAGACCATAATTATTGTAATTACTAGGATATTATCATTATTTAAACAACACCCAAGGGACTTCCTAGCCAACGTCAGAGCGTTGGGTGATGAGTACCATTGCTCAGAAATTTAGGAGACATCAAGAAACTGAATTGCCACATCTTACCAAAAATTTGGTTTTTTGAAAGGCTAATGCCTATATTTATTTGTAAAACAATAACAATATGGTATTAAAAAAATAATATTAGAAGAACAAAACTGTACTGATAGTGTTTCGAGATCACAACCTTTTTCATATGTCATAACAACTCCTGTTGATACATTTTTGCCTCTTTTTGTAGATTTGGTTTAACATGCCTCTCCCATTTTCAGGATTTTTGAGGCCATTACAAAACATCATGAGTGATTTTAATGATTTTTAGTTTCTTATTCTGAAGAATTTTTTTTCTTTCTGAACTATAACACTAGTTAAATATTAGACTCTTACGGTCAGCTACAGCCTCTCCCCTTCCATAGGGCCTCGCTCTTAATTTTTTTCAGCAAATTTACACCCCCTATCCAATAAAAAAAAACTTTTAACCAAATTATGATGATACAAGCCAATGAAAAAACAACTTACATACGTAAATCAAGGGATACATCCATCGTTGTGTCCAGTTGTTTCTTATTGTTATTATTAGCACAGTCCATACAGTCAGCTCGCAGGGAGTGGTTGCTGTCTGGAAGCTGGTTTTCACCCAAAATTTTGGCCGGCCTGTCGGTTTCGCTGGTGGTTCCTCCAGCTGTCGTTAGGTCGACATTTCTGTGCGATTGTATTTGATGACAACGCTCCTCCGCCTTTTCTCCTGATATCGCGAGTTCCAATAGTAAAAGCATGCAGCGCGGCATTAGGGTTTTGGTGCTCCTCTAGGAAACTATTCTGGCCAACGGCACTCCGGAAGACTTCAGCTCATCAGCATTCTGATGAGAAGGTTTTGGCGGCAGGCTCGGTGATGGTATCATCAACATTCTGGTGAGAATGTTTTGGCAGCATGCTCGGTGATGGTATCATCAGCATTCTGGTGAGAATGTATCATCAGCAGCTATTTTGCACGTTTCCGGCAAATTGTAGCTCTCAAGGTGGTGGAAAACCCCCTAACCACATTCTCTGAGCTATTGAAGCCTTCTGAGCCATTTTTTCTTGACTCAACAGCCAGCCACCTTTTTTTCTCCTCCCTCTAGCAGTTCATTTTTGCGACTTCTCTCGAAAATCAAAATGGACGCGCAGAACTCCTCTCCTCTTGGGAGGGTCAAGCGACCAATCGCATCAGGCCGGGAGGACGCCAGCCATCCCATTGGCTGCTTCCAGCCAAGAACACGCGAAATGCACGTGTTTGACACCTGACAGCTGAATGCTTCGCAAGGGTCCACATTTCGTAAACAACCTCATAAATTTAGGCGCGAGGGACTGCTGCTTCCCACATTCAACCGGCCAACGTTTCCCCTTTCATAGTGCTTTACACAGGTATCTATCTCTTTCCTAAGCCCCTTCTCAGCTAGTGAGATTAGCCAGACCTCGAAAAAAAAAGAATGTTTGCCCTCCCGGTGGTCTTTTCTAGGAAAGAAAATCTCCAATAGGGTAGAAAGAATTTGCTGCTTTAATCACTTTTTCTGGAAAACCCAGAGCAATGACTGCTATTTGTTAAAGGAGAGACACTGCAACTGGCTTACAAAATGTTTTAACATGTTACTTCTTATACTGAACAAAGCAAGAAATACAAAATATTCCTTTTTTTTTATAATAATTATTATTATTATTTTTTATGAGCATACCCCAGGTTTATTCTTATGAATGTTGCGACATCGCACCTTTTGGTACTGCGTCGTATAAATGCTACATTTTGTTCATACACATAGAGGAAAAAAATTATTTACACTGCTCTTACTTTAATTCTGCTGAGTATGTCTTTCTTTTCCTCCTGCTGGGCTGAGTAATACCAAAACAAAAGGAACAGCATTGTGACTTCCAGTTCACGCTATATACATTTTTTTCTTTTGTGAATAAAGCGAACACCTTTCTCGCAGGCCCCACAGAACAAAGAAGGAAAAAAAAAACAAATGGGAAATAGAATTTCTGTAACTTTTTCTTGACTTTTTCTCTCTTGATCCAAAGATCGAACCCAGGGTAGGTGAAATCTAAGTTTACGAAAAGTTTAACAGCAAATCACTCCAGGGAAGAATCGTCACCCTTTCCTGAACTGATCACTATTACCCCTTCGATAATTTTTTTTCTTTCAAGAAAAACGTGGATAATGTTGATGAAAATCTGAAAACATTGATCAGGTGTCCACAGATTTTCAGCAACATATCACACGCGAATCCGGCCATCGTGGTGTTGCAGGCAGAAGCGGGATTCGTCGGAGAAGACAATGTCATGCCATTCCATAGTCCAGGTGCGGCGTTCAACGGCCCACTGCCGCCGCACTCGCCTGTGGTGTAACGTCTATGGTAATCGGAGCAATCGGCGCCGTGCGACAAGTCCCCGCTCCTGCAGACGACGCCGAACGGTACGTGCTGCACAGGTTGTTGCGCAACACACCATAATTCCTGCGCTAACGTTTGGGATGTAGCGGTGTGAGCCGTCAATGCCCGCCGCACAACATGCCGGTCGACTCGTTAGGCGGTGTGCCGCGGCTGCGGCAATCGATCACGTCGGTCCTTCCGTCCCTCCTGCACCCACCGAATCCATACTCGCCTCACCGGGGCTGGATGACGTCCCACACGGGCCCCGATATCTCGGTATGATAAACCGCTGTCGCGATAAGCCACTATTCATCCTCTGCTGAACTCCAAAACGTGCTGGAATGACTGCCGTATTCTGCAAAGAGGCATCAGGAAGCTTCACACGCACAGGTTCAGCAGCACAACACACTTCCACTACTTACACCCCTCCTTCTGTGCACCCTTCTTATAGTGCTTCTTGGTGGCGTGCCGGGCGCACATGATTTGCATATGCCCTGCAATTCTAATCGTTTGCATGTCCTCTCGCAGGCGAGGCATGCTGCGAATTTAAGGCCAATCGGATGCTTCCTTCTTGGTGTTGGATTTTGGGTGGCCAGAAGTGTATTTATAATATTGCTCATTTTACATATAGGAATGCTGATTCCATGATTTTCACAGCGTTTTTCAATTACAGAAACAAATATTTTTCTTAAAGAGAAGAAACATAACCTTCAATCCAGAGCTATGTTTGCCTGTGTTATAACGAAGTAAATTTCTCCGTCATTTCTTTCCACGCCAGGATTCGAACCCGGGTCCCCTCATTCCGGAATAAGTTTCTCTACCAATTGAGCTACGCGGACGTTTTATTCTGATTCCTATCTGCCTTTATGTCGTGTGCGTCCTTCGGGCAGGTACGTCACATCTCCTGGTACGTTACATCATCTACCCCTTATTTTTTATTTATTTTTCGAAGTGCTGGAGAAAGGATTCTCTTATTTTTCCTATCTCGCGGTGTGGAAATGACATCACACCAATGCGAGATTTTGAGCGGTCGGGTCATCCGGATAGTTCGGGCGCCATTATAACGAAGTAAATTTCTCCGTCATTTCTGTCCACGCCAGGATTCGAACCCGGGTCCCCTCATTCCGGAATAAGTTGCTCTACCAATTGAGCTACGCGGACGTTTTATTCTGATCCCTATCTGCCTTTATGTCGTGTGCGTCCTTAGGGCAGGTACGTCACATCTCCTGGTACGTTACAGTGTCATTTTCTTAGCAGATGGTGTTTAACTGCAGCAGATGTTTCTTTCGTGTTCATCTAATACGCTGTTACCCGTTTCAGTTCTCTAAACTTCTTTCATTGTCTGTAATTTCTTATCAAAACATTCTAACCACGTGTGAAAGTTATCTGTATTTCTTCCTTATAGTGGTTCCAATTAATTGTACCCTTTTTTATGTTAAAATTTTTAAAGCGCCACCCTCGCTTACCGAAAACTAAATCATGAACAAAATATGGGGGGGGGGTTGTTTAACGAGATTAGACTGTACATCCCAGTAATATGTCTATGGAAGAAATCACCCAGAAATTTTGCAGTTGTTGAAACGCCGCCCCGATGGCGCAGTGGTCTAAGCGCTGACCTATGTCCGTCCGTCCGAGATGGGCCTGGGTCCGAGCCCTGGGTGAGGCATGGGTGGTGTGTTTCTCCTCTGCACTAGATCTCTCACTTTCCTAGAATAATTGGCCCCAAATTAAGGACGGGCGACCTCCACTGCCCACAGAGTTGCCCACTTTAGTTTTTAGCACGTCTTTTGTAATTTTTTTTTTTTTTGATTGGAGGTTTAACGACCACCGTGAGCTTCAACAATATTTATTTGGAGCAAACATGGACAGGAAGATACAGATGGCCTGTGCTTAACAGTTACCAAAAGATAAACAAGTAGATGACCTATTTACAATGACGATGAGATATTTACACTATGTGGATGCACTATATACAATGTAAGCAAATTCATAACACTGACAATACTGGACTGAAGATTTGACTTATTCTATGTACATCATATGTTCGCAATGTGCATCAGCAGAGTGCCATCTCTAATAGGTGAACACCATTACAAGGTATAACTATAAATTTTACAGTGCAAAAACAAACATGTATATTTTGAGCAATCTTGAAAAAAGAAGAAAAGAGCATAAGGCTTATACTTTTCAGTGTCTGAAAGATAAGCGAATAAATAATCTAATTACAATGATGGTGTGAACTCTATACAAATTGAATGCAATATCTCTATTGTGAAACACTGTCAAATTATAAAAAAAACTATTACTTAGGCTTAAACAAGTGCCTCAATCACAATACTATAGATTAACATGTAATGAACAACAACATATGTACACAAGGTGCAACGGCATAGGGAAGACACTAATAAAGAATTACAATTCCATGGTACAACTGTAAATTTCACAGTGCAAAGAGTAAAGTATATTAGTACAAACAGAACTTGCGTTTTACAGAAAATTTATACTTCGGGTACAATACAAATAATGAAAATATGAAACTGACTCTTTGTACAGCAAATGTGCAATACAGCGCAGAACATTATGTAAAAGACTGATTATTTCCTGGTAGGCACATGTGACATGAGAAAAACCACACTGTGTAACATTAAACATATAACTGAAATACTATCAAAACGTTTGCTCCGCACCATGAGCATAAAACTTAAGACATCTAATCTGGACCCAACATGCGAAATGTGCCGAACATAAATTTTACAGTGCAATTACGAAAGTACGTTAGTATATACAAAACTGAGCTTTTGGCATAGCAACTATACTTCAGGTATAGTACTAATATCTGAACGAGGAACAATTATTCTTTGTACAACAAAAGTGCTAAACCTCGCTGAACATTGTGTATTTGACTGATCATATACCTTTATGTACATGTAACATGATCAAAAACCCCACTGTGCAAAATTAATAATTAAATTTAAACATTAACAAACATTTGCTCAGCACCGTGAGCATAAGCCAGAAATTATAAAGCCCGGCAGACATAAGGAAAGCGTTGAACATAAAACTTTAAACTTTATCTAAGTGCCTGTGGTGTAACAAAAAAAAAAAAAAAAAAAACCCTCACCTGCAGGACCTTGTTGGTGAGAAACATGCAGACGCTCAGTAACATTGGGCAGCAATGGTGAAGAGGGCACCTAAGAACACGTTAATTACAAAACTATACTTTAGTTAGTCTAAACAAATTCACAAAAGTCAGAACAATAGTCTAAGGTCTTCTGATGGACCAGAAAACCATTGACGAAAAAGGTGACCACACTGACATAAAGTGTTTGATTCGATTCGCAGCCTTAGCAACAGTGAAAGCAAGCCTCAAGCGTGAAATCAGTCTGTTCCGGAACTGACTGCACATGGCAGTTCCCGCCTGAAAGATGGTAGGCTGTATAGGGGTAGAACGAAGCTGTTGATAGTAGCAAAAAATCACATGTTTTGCTAATATGAAAACATAAGCACATGACTCTGATATAGGAATAGGCAGAGTACTGGATCTGAGTAGCGTGCTATAGGCTGAGAAAGAGAGATCAGTAGTACTAAGGCACTGTGCAGTAGTGAAGGTCAGATGTAACAAGGGAAGAAGCACTGTGCAATGTTGATATACATGATCTACATCCGCAATCGTAGAGCAAAACATGCAGTTAGGCGAATCAACAAGCGTCATCCTGAATAATTTGGTAGGAACTGGTAACCGCCGATGAAGAAACAACCATTGGATGTTTCTTTCTGCTGGAACAGATAGTGGCGAATTAGACATGGACCACACTTGTGAAAGGGCGACATTCGGAACATCTGGAATCATCAATGGTGTAGCATACAGTGGATCAATGAGACAACGGTAAAGAGACGAGATAGAAAAACTGGAGAGAGGAAGTGATGAGCCCCGAACGGAAAGGAAAAAGGGAAGAGGAAGAGAGGCAGAGGGAACAAGAGTTAACCCAGCTTGAGAGGCAAGGTTAAGGAAGAGGGTAATGATTGAAGAACGGAAGGAATCATACAGCGAAAGAGAGGAAGAGGTAGGGGAGATGTGGGGGGATAGATCAGAGAAGGGTTTCCAAGAAAGATCTGGAGAAATTAGATCTTGAACAGATACTATTCCGGCGGGGAGCCAGGAAAGGTCAGTAAAGTAGGGAGCATTAGGGGGATGAAGGATGGAAGAAAAGAACAGGGGCTCAGCTAATAGTTCAGTGGTGGAAGCCGGTGGAGCACGGAAGAGGGGTAGAGAACGGAGAAAGGAAAGGACCTCTTTGTAGAAAGGGGAAAGTTTAGAATGGAAAAAAGGAGATTGATCCATTAGAAGATACATGATGAAAGTGATTCGGGAATTCCTAGGCGATATCATGACATCTCTAACGAGCGTAACTGGCGACTCTGGTGCACTTGGTAGCCGCAGGAAAGAAACCACTTTATGTGCTTTATAGTAGGTGCGAACGTCCAGCAGTGAAATACCTCCATCAGTGACTCGACGACAGAGAGTGGAGACCTGGATCCAATGGTACCTGTTCCATATTATCGTTGAGATGATTCGAGTGATTTCATTGAGGTGATAAATGGGCATACGTTCAGCTGACCATGCATATAGGCATGGTGAAAGAATATAAGTCTGAGCTATTCTAGCTCTTGAGAAGTAAGAAGTACAAAACTGGGAACCTCGCCAGAAGGCAGCAGTTCGAGTAAGGCGTGTTCTGAGAGCATTCCATGTTTCATTTTGAGCTGAAAGACGGACTCCGAGATGGACCCCAAGGAATTTCTGGGATGAAGCAGTCCATGAGGCGCCCCACGGGGTGTCAGTCCTAGAGGCCCACGCTCCGCTCCATAGACCTGCACTCTTGGATGTATTAAGTGATGCCGCTGAACATGAAGAATATTGATCGTAAATCTGGAGCAAGATGTCGAATTGAACCTCTGTCCGTACACAAAAGGTCGCGTCATCAGCATATGCAGAGTATGTCACAGAAAAGTGCCTAGTACTTGCAGTAGGCGGTGGCAGTGCATCTATAAAGGTTTGATGGACAGACCGAAGAAACGGCTCAAAAGCAATGGCAAAGAGCTGCCCAGAAAGTGGGCAACCCTGCCGAATGCCTCGCCGAAAAGGAATAGGTGCAGTCAAGAAGGCGGCCGTCTTGACATGGAAAGCAGCTTCCTGATAAAGGGCAAGAATAGAGGTAAGAAAAGCAAAAGGAAAGCCGAAAGCAATAAGAACAGCAGAAAGATACGAATGTGAGATATTGTCGAAAGCAGCTCTTTGGTCAAGATTAAAGAGGGCAAGTGGTTCAGAGTTAGTACGAGCCAGATGTAGGAGATCTCGAAGGAGATTGAGATTAGAAGTGATGGACCGACCAGGAACCGTGTAGGTCTGGTCGGGAGAAAGAAGAAATGGAAGAACTTGGTTGAGTCGACTGGAAAGGAGTTTAGTGAAGAGTTTATAGTCAATGTTTAGTAGCGAGATAGGACGCCAGTTTCCCAAGTCAAGCAGATCGCCTTTCTTGGGGAATAACACCATATGAGCCTCTGTGAAACCCCTCGGAAGAGAAGAGGAAGAAAGAGCAGCATTGAAAGCGGCGAGAAGAAATGGAAGCAACGAAGGGAGAAAAGTACGGTAGAAAAGGAGCGGAAGGCCATCTGGACCTGGGACAGCACGGGAATTTAGAGAAGCAAGAATGGTCCGAAGTTCAGTCTGCGAAATAGGTTGTAAAAGGGAATCAGAGAGATTGGAAGGAACTTGGGGAAGAGCAAAGAGTAAAGTAGCAGAAGCAGAAACAGAAGGCTGAGGAGTTTCACTGTATTTGATAGTAAAATATCGACGAACCTGAGAGCAAACTGCATCCGGATCAGAGATGATTTCACCATCAGGCCGCCGAAGTAGTCGAAGCTGATGCGACGAGCGGCGTTTTTCTTCTAACGCGGATAGAAACTCAAAGGAGCAGTCCTCTGGTGATAGATGTTGTAGACGGAGACGAAGAATTACCTGACGTGCACGAGGCTCAAGAAGTGCTCTAAGATCCGCTTGGTAAGCTGTATACATGGGATGACTCGCACCAAGCTGTAACAGGATGTGTCGGAGATTTTGCTCTTCCATGGAGCGCTTCGTGCCTTCGGAGAAGGAATGACGTCTGAGAAGATAAATTAGGTAAGATTTTACCTCGAGCCAGTAATTGATGGCACAAGGTGCAGTGGACAGGCCCTCTCGCATATGATCAAGAAGATCTTTGATCTCGGTGCACATATTCTCATCAGCTAGGAGAGAAGTGTCCAGTGTCCATGACCGAGGTCTAACATGCAGACGAGATGAAGAGCTACAGGAGATAGTGATTACACAATGATCCGATGAAGCTGTAGGAGAGTGCATACAATCCGTTGTAATGGGCAATAACGGAGCAGAAGCGTAAAATCGATCCAGCCTGGCAGAAAGAGAGGAGGATGCAGATGAAGATCTCCAGGTATGTGAAATGGATGTCGGATGCAATCGTCGGAACACGTCATGTAAATCAAAATCAGACACTAATGATCGCAATTGCTCCATAAGACGTGAACGATGTTCAATCCTCGAAGGAGCGCGATCGAGCTCTGGTTGAAGTGTACAGTTAAAGTCTCCTCCAATGAGCACATGATCTGATGGTAATGCTGACTGAAGTGCAGTGCGGAGCGACGAAAATAACAACGTTAGATGTGTAGATGAACATGGAATATATATGTTGAAAACTAAATATCGTTGTCCATCTAGGACGAAAGTGAGTCGCTGCAATAAGTCTCGGCACAGGTTATGAACTTTAACAGAGGAGAGTGCTTGACGAAATCTATTATGTACACCAATCGCTAAACCTCCGCGAAGAGAGAACCTATACGCGTGATGAAACTGATAGTCCCATCTCCTCCAGCGATGGAAGGGTGAAGTGGATAGACAATTTGTCTCTTGCAAAAGTAGGAGATCTGCTTTGAGGTGGTGGACGTCTTCATACACTAAAGCATTCGCCAAAGGGGTACACATACCCCTACTATTCAGTGAGACTGTCTTGAACAGAATAGTCTGATGATAGTTGGAGGATGTTGTCGGCTGCGTTCTGTAACTTGGCGAGACGGCTACGGAACTTCTTTGCCCAGTAGGGACCACCCAGATCTCTGCCCGGAACGGTACGTAAATGAGAATGTATCGCCAACATTTGATTCATGGTGTCAGACAGACAGTGGGAGTAACCTTCCAAAAAATTGCGACACAGCTTGTCTCTACGGGGACTTATTAGGAACGCATACACCTTCTCCCCAGACACAGGTGTCTGTGGAAGAGAGGATGCCTCTAGAATATGTAAAAAGTTTTCACAGGAGATCGGAATAATTGTTCCATCATCTGTATCAGATTCCATAGAGCCTTCAGACGTGAGCATCTGACTACTAGAACAATCACGTCCTGCCTTAAGGGTAGTTGTAATTCTAAACTTCTTATTCTGAGCGCGCGACGTTCTACGTCGCTTCGCCCGTCCACGACTTTGTGCTGTAACCGGAATTGGAACTTCCGGCAATTTAAAAGGAACTGAAGAAACAACCTCAACGGTCGGTGTAGCAGTATGACGAGAATCGTCATCAACCATCTCTATAGGAGACTTTGGATTAACAATTGATGCCTCTTTTGACTGAAGAGGTAAAGTGGGCGCCAATGCATCACCCGAGGTCGAGGGTTTACCCATAGACGTCGTCGGTTGACCAACGGCTGTCTCACTACTTCTGGTAGACGTCGGTTGACCAACGGCTGCCTCACTACTTCTGGTAGACGTAGGTTGACCAACGGCTGTCTCACTACTTCTGGTAGACGCCGGTTGACCAACGGCTGTCTCACTACTTCTGGTAGACGTCGGCTGACCAACGGCTGTCTCACTACTTTTTCTAGACGTCGGTTGACCAACTACTGTATCACTACTTTTTGAGGAAGTCTGCTGTTGCTGGTCTTTAGCACCAGAAGAGGATGCCGATTGGCGTGACAAAGAGGAAGAAGGTCGTGCTGTTGACTTGGAAAGAGTGTTCGCATTATGAGGGCATAGAGCGCGGGGATGTCCCGTGCCTTTACAATTCGGACAGACGGAGCCTACTGTGATGAATATCTCTCTAATGTGCGTGCAACAGCGTACACGTAAAGTGGGTGGAATACGCAGCATGTGCTCCTCTGAAGGGAAGACCACACGAACATTGCGGCGAAACCCGAGTAGGTATCTATCTTCTGGCACCTCTGGAAACGAAGAGTAGGTAGTTACACCTCCAATGATCCGGCCATAAGGAAGAAGAGCGGCAATCAAAACATCATCTGAAACCTCAGGTGGAACTGGTGGGAAGCTTACAACAACGGAACTCTGTGAAACAGGTTCGGCATGGATGTGACGATCACCAATTGAGATGCCCTTGGTCAGTACATGTAGGGAATGGGCAGGAGTAGAGAAGTAAACAACTACTTTGTAAGGCTTCCTGCCCACATGAGTTATGGCTGATGCAGGAACAATCTCTCGAAGAGCAGCAGTATATGCAGTAAGTTTTGTATTTCTCAGGCTCGGAAACACAACACCATTCTCCATAGTTTGAAGGAATTTCAGCCCAGAAGGGGTATCTTCTTTAAGGACAACCTCAATGACTTCAGCATTATGCGTCATCTCATATTGTCCAGGAGAAAAAGAAGACTGGGAAGGTCCCGACTTAGATGCGGTTACGTCAGCATATGAGAGGGTAGTTGTACGTTGCTTTGGAGATGATTCCGGCATGGAGGGCGAAACATCCATGGCGTCATCATTAGCTTTCAGAGAAGACATCGTATCGCCGCTGGGAGACTTGGAAGAAGAGGCGATATCCGATGGTAAGGCAGCAACAGAAGGCTGCAAGGAGGAGTGGTTTATCGAGATAGACACGTCATTGGTAGTAGTATTTAGAGAAGCTGTTATCGGGATATCATCATTTCCGGTAGCAAGGGTTAGGACGTCATTCTCCCCGGAAGCCGCCATTTGCAATGGCGAGGAGAAGCTTAGCCCTTAGCCAGCTTGGCCAAGGCAGAAAAATAAGGATAACTAATCAAAATAAGCACTTACCAGCTCGGCAGGCATATAAAAAGAAACACGGGACCTTCACACACAACACACACACGAAATAGAACACTGACAACGAAGAAAAATAACACACACCGACGAAAACTTGAGGAGCACAGAAAAACACGACTAACCCACCGTGAGCAACTCAATGGGCTATAAGCAGTCGCCCGTCCCTAATTTAGGGTCAGGGAAGGGAGAGAGCCAGTGCCGTAAGACAAACACAACATCCATGCCTCACCTGGATTCGAACCCGGACCCCGTTCGGATGAATGATCAGAGGCCATCGCTTAGACCACTGCGCCACCGGGGCGGCATCTTTTGTAATAAAAGATCGTGCTTATGTTATCGATTTGTCAGTCCGTCCGTCCGTCTGTACCCACGATATCCCTGCAACTATAAGTTCGATTTGAAAAATTATTTTTGCATTGGGAAGCTTGAAATATGTAAATGACGATCATTTATTTCGTTTTTTTTTACGATGTACAATTTCGCCGCTAGATGGCGTAAATGCAGATGATGTCGAATTCAAAATTACGTTTTGTTCCACATATTTGCTTCTAAACATCCGATTGACAAAAAATGTTTGTACTTCGATTCCATTTATGTCGAACATTATTTTAGATAAGTTACTTTTTCAAATTACGCATAGATTTTCCGTTAGGGGGCGTAAAAATAAATTACATTTTTCCCGATAACTCTTCTTCTAAAACTCCGATTTTAAAAAAAATTTCTTCAGCGGATACACCTTCTGATGGAAAATCTTTTGCATATAATTTCAAGTTTTTGGTAAAGAATACTTTGGCCACCAGGGGGCGTAAGCGTTTATTTTTGCTTCTGATATATTTACCATAAAATCTAAGCTTTTAAAATATCGATTGAAAAAATTCCTTCATGGAGTGATGCCACTGACATTATAAGCCTTTTCAGAAAAATTTCTTCTTAAAATGTTCAACAGTTTTACCGCCAGGGGGCGTAGATGTATATCATATTTTCGTCAATATCTCTACTTGCAGAAGTCCGATTTGAAAAACTTCTTCTTTGTTGGATAGTGTTTTCAGTGTGACATATTTTTCATGCAATTTCAAAATTTTCAAGTAATTCATAGACTTTCTGCTAGGGGGCGAAGAGGTAAATTGCGTTTCTCCCTATATCTCTGCTTCTAAATCTCCGATTTGAAAAATTCTTTCTGCACCGCATACAGCTCCTGATGTGAAATCGTTTACACATAATTTCAAATTGTTTGTGAATAATGGTTCGGCCACCAAGGGGCGTAAATCTTAATTTCTGCTTTTGATGTTTTTGCAGCAAAATATGAGCTTCTAAAATCCGATTGAAAAAAACGTCGTTTTACTGTGAAAATTAAGGGACAAGTTAATTGGGTAATTAATAGTTAAACTTATGCACATATCAAAATTATGGTAAAAGTTGTATTTAGGTAAAAATTAAAATTTGGGAGATGGGTGGATGCATTTCAAAACACAAAGTAAATTCAATTATCTTAAAGCCATGATAAATGAAAATCTAAATAAAATGCAACACTGATGTTTGACAATTCCTAAAAGTAATTATTGAAGGTTCGCGTTGTGTGAGTATATGATGAGTTGAGGCACCTGCAAGTGTAAAATAAGTAATTATTGTTTACATGTGTACCAAATTTGTAAACACTAAAAATTAGATGGCATACAATGTACACGTGTAATAACTTTTGGAGGCTGTGATGATCAAATTAGTGGTTAGGACAAAATGCATGAATTAAATAAACAAACTGCTAGGGTCGTTTCTGGCCTTAGGCAAGCTAAGCTGGATTAGCATGTGACCCTGCAATGAACTTCAACTGTGTCAACTAATTCTTCACTGCACAAGGTTTGGGTTTTTGAAAGGCCATTTGGCCTGCATTTATTTTAAAAACTTAACCAAATAACAAAAAAAAAGCATGTCATTTGAGTTTCAAAACACATAAAGACCTTTGTGTGTATAGAACATGCATAACACCTGATTCAACATAGAGGACAAGTTCTGTCGCTGAAGTGCAATGTCTCTCTCATCTCAGTTTGGAAAGCTATAAGAATATGTGTACTATAGTTTTGATTATTCACCTTCGAACAACCCTCTCAAACCAATTTCCTTAGCCAACATTAATTTTAAAATTACAATAACTGAGCAAAAATTTATAAATAACCAAAAGTTACATTAGTAGACAGATCTACCCTCCCAGGAAAATTTGCCTTAAAATAACTCAGCCCTAAACACTAGCATTAACTGATACAATATCTCTTCTAGACACTATACCGAACATACTGCACTTAATACCTTACTCAATTAACTCAAATTTTTCATTAACTTGCAACGCTGACAAAAAGCATAAAAATTCACACTATCATCAAGCAAATCCAAATAACCTTTCTAACACAAGCTTGCGCTGAGTACTCAATATATTACAATGTAAATAAAAAGGCAAACACTAACTTCCAACACTATGCATCCTTGCCGTTTACCAAAATTTTAAAATACACAACTATTTCTGACATGCAACTCCTAAATCAGCTTAACCTACATTTGCAAATGTACACTAAGTTTTTCACTAATTTTACAGATCCCTATAGTAAATTCAGGCACTAGCGAGACAAACATCTCATTGAAATCACTCAATTTCACTGAAAACAAAATTCTCACTGTGAGGAAGTATTATTTAGGCTAAAGGTGAGATTGGGTCGTGAATCCAATCTGGCCTATGCCCCGAAATGGAAGTGTGTGACATATCACTCTGTAACTGTTTTCTTCGCTTACTGTTTTGGGACAACACTCCTGCGCTCGCCCTGCTCAGGATAGCTTCCTACGGGTCTTCGGCTTACAGGGGGGAGAACACCCCCCCCCCCCAATTGTTTTCATCTAAAGCCTTTCAGACGCGAAGCATTTTCCACATAAGGAAAGCACCCTGCAAGAACTTTCTGGCCCCCAAATTATTTTTCTTTAATACACACAGCTTCCAGAAAAACATCATACGAAGACTCACATTATTTCCAGAAATACCCTTATCTTTTCATTCCCTAGGCATACATCTTCCAGGAGAATTAACACTACTTTCCAGAAAAATGCACTATACAACTTATTTCCCAGAAAAATACTCTATATAACTCATTACCCAGAAAAACCATTTAATCACCTTTTTCCCAGGAAAACACACTACTTCGCAGAACCATTTATTTCCAGAAAATTACACCTATCGAAGAACTATCTATTTCCAGAAATCATCACCTCCTGAAGAATTCCAACATTATACAAGGGTAATATACAGGCCAACACTTTATTAACCTAGTCTGTGTGCATGCCTTTTTTAATGTCTCCCACTCATGAAAATTCATTTTCCAGATCCACTGACTGATATTGGAAACTTGTCTTCCCTACTACAAAATGGTACAGACAATTTTACACCCATTACTTGCCAAACTCAAAAATCCCCATACCCTGCCTCCAAACACAAATTTTAACTACATGGCCCTGTATGTGTATGAATACAAATGCAAGTTATATATATTAATACAAACTACCAAGCACAAAAAGTTAAATCTCCTAAATAAAAAAAATTACTGGTTTGAGAGGTTGTTCTTCAAAATAGTTTATAACACAATTATGATACTATATACTAATGCCCTACCACATAAAAAATTATATTCCCTGTCTGTTGCCTCTACAAGATTACCAAATTAACTCTTACCACAGGAACAAACATGACTTGCACAAATTATTTACAGTACTCTCATCCTGAATTTTAACACACAATGAGCATACTACAGAGAAGACTCGTCATAGCAGAAAACAAGCGTGCCACTTGGCAAAAAAACAACATAAAGTAACTATTTGAACCAAACTTTATCATGATTATCAAAATTTTGTTTTTGCAAAATTATTTTTTTTAGCAGACCGGTTATTTTAAGTTGTTACCGCAGAACCCTGTTATGTCCGCAGGTGGATAACAATTTTACTTTAAGAGCTGAATGCAACACGCTCTAGTACACAGAAATTCACCTAACTGCCGAACAAGATAAACAAAAAAAAAACTAAGCCTTTCCTCCTGAATTTTGAGCTCAGGTCATACATAACCAGAGGCAACATCGACCTGACTTACAAAGCATAAATTAGCACATTACCTTTTGCTGACTTCATTTGAAAGACAAAAAAAAAAGCCATCTTCCTCTAGCGGCAGTCGTCTTTTTTTTTTTTATTTCTCTTTCTTTGTTTTTCTCCTCCTCTGGGGATGAGGGGTTTCAGTCACCATTATGCCCCTGAGCTTAGTTCCTCTGCTTGTCTTTATGGACGGAAAAACAAAATATCGACTCCTAGATGAAAGGCCACCGGCAGGAATCTTTCCCTGGTTTCAGGAAGGGCTTTTCTTTCAGATGGTTGGAAGTCGGGCGAACTAGCAGAAGCTTCCGTAGGGGTCCAACACACTGCCTCCTGGGTCGAGCGGAATCAGCTTCCCTCCCTCTTTGATTTCATAGGATGGTCCAGGCACCGTACATGGAAGAAACATTGCTAGTCATCGCTGGCAGATAGTCAGCAAACTGAGAGCGAGAAAACATTTCAATTTGCTTTAGTTGTTTGCTTTTTTTCATTCAAAATATTCAGCCCGGCGTGGTATACAGGGTCCACTCACAACTTTTTTTTTTCAATAAATCCGAACAACAGAACTAATTTTAATTTCGCCCATCACGCCAAGCTCAAGAAGAGCTGGCTGGCCCCTCCAACGGAGCTTTTTCGTTGTTCTTGTTACATGCTGGCCTACCAACGGAGAAGACAAGAGTGACGCTTTCTCAAAAAAAACTGGGGTGCTTGAAAAACCGCTGACCCCTCATTGGCTAAAAACTTCCCTTAGTAACCAACGACTTCGCTGGCCATTGGCCTTGACCTTCCAGTATAGGGAACGCTGTACCTTCCTGCATGCTGTTGATCTAAAAATAGCCTGACGCTTGTTTAGAGACTTCTAAAAACCTTGCCTAAAATGGCGGACGCTGAAAAGAAAGATTTTGGGTTTTGCACAATTTACAAAAACACTTTCCTTTCATTCCGTGATTAACAGCGAATAATTTTGTTTTCTGAAAGGGTTGATGGTAACTTCTTGCTTGCCTTTTCCTTCTAACTTACAAGAGTAAAAAGTAAATTAATCCAAAAGAAAAAACGAAGTTTAATTCTTAATATCCCTCACTCCTTTTTTAAGAAATTTTGCTTGTCTGGTCAGGGCTGAGAAACGAACGAACATGGCCATTATTCCCTCACTTCACCGCCACCTCCAAACAAAACTTTTGAAACGTGGACTGTAGAGAATTTTCATTCCATTTACTTACTTTGTTTTATTTATTTATTTATTTTTCCCGTAAATCTCAGCGACGTGATCAGTTTCCCCAAGATTTACGAACATGAAAATTCTCGACAGGATAAAATCCGATTGAAAAAAACGTCGTTTGCAGACCGATAGTACTCATGTCGACAAACCGTTTAGAAACAATTTCTGCTTAAAATAATGCATGGTTTCTACGCCAGGGGGCGTAGATGTATATCTTATTTTTGTCAATATCTCTACTTCTATGAGTCCGATTTGAAAAATTCCTTCTTTGTTGGATACTGCTTCTAGAGTGACATGTTTTTCATATAATTTGAAAATTTTCAAGTAATTCATAGACTTTCCGCTAGGGGCGTAAAGTAAATTGCATTCCCCCTTTATCTCTGCTTCTAAATCTCCGATTTGAAAAATTCTTCCTGCACCAAGTACAGCTCCTGATGGGGAATCCTTTGCACGTAATTTCAAATTTTTGTAATAAATGGTGTGGCCACCAGGTGGCGTAAGTCGTAATTTCCGCTTCTGATATATTCTCAGCAAACTATGAGCTTCTAAAATCTCGATTAAAAAAAGTCATTTGTTGACCGATACTACTCATTTCGGCAAACGTTTTAGGAACATTTTCTTCTAGAAATAATGCATGGTTTCTACGCCACGGGCGTAGATGGGTATCTTATTTTTGTCAATATCTCTACTTCTAGGAATCCGATTTCCAAAATTCTTTCTTTGTTGGATGGTGTCTCCGATGCGAAATGTTTTTCCTAAAAATTCAAAATTTTCAAGTAAATCATAGACTTTCCGCTAGGGGGCATAAAGGCAAATTGCGTTTTATGCGTTATTTCTGCTTCTGAAACTCCGATTTGAAAAATTCTTCTTGTATCGCATTCAAGACCTGACGGAACATATTTTTCAGATAATTTCTAATGTTTGGTTAAGAATGGTTTGGCCACCAGGGGGTATACGTGTTAATTTCTGCTTCTGATGTATTTGCAGCGAAATCTGGGCTCCTGAAAACACGACAATTTTTTTTTTCTTGGACCGATACCGCTCATATATGGACAATTCTTTTGAAAATACTTTCTTCTTAAAATAATGCATGGTTTTCCCACCAGGGGACGTACAGCCACATCTTATTTTTGTCGATATCTCTGTTTCTAAGAGTCCGATTTGAAAAATTATTTCCGTGTTGGGGAGCGTTTCCGGTGCGAAATGTTTCTCATATAAATTCCTGTTTTTCTTAACACACAAGTCTGCAACCAGAGGGCGTTAGCTCACGATGCGTTTACAGCAATATCTGAGGGATTAAAAACCCAATTGAAAAACTTCTTTCTTCCGTCAGATGCTATTGTTTTCCATACCGGCTCCATTGACTTTGAATAGCTTTGATAAATTTTAATTTGCGTCAGAACGGATTCAAAAGACGTGCTTACTACACTCGAAAATCCGTTGTCATCTTTCTTGTTAAACCTCTAAACACATTGTTGAAACAACAGTTTCATATAAAATATCTGCTGAAGATTCAATGCTAAACTAAATAAAATCTACTTACACTACAAAAGTTCATCGCTTTTTTCCATTTCAAGAATATGGGAGAGAAAATACACTATCTAACAACAAGTAATTGGACACCTGTGATAGCAAAGGAAAACGAAGTTTATTCACCTTCAATAGTTGGTGGAGCCTCCACGAGCGGCGATTACAGCTACGACCCACCGGGGCATACTCTCAACCAGGCGTTGTACGACGGCTAGCGGTGTTTTCTCCCACTCGGTTTGGAGAAGACAGGTCAGTTCCTTCACCGATTTCGGACGGGGGCGGGTACCCCTTAAGTCGACGCTCCAACTCGTCCCAGAGGTGCTCGATATGGTTAAGGTCCGGGCTCTGCGCAGGCCAGTCTATTCGATTAACCCCATTGTCACCATACCAAGCCATGGTGGACCTCGCAACATGACAGGTGGCATTGTGATCCTGAAAGCAACATGGGTCCACCCCGTAAAACTGCCACAACGTAGGAAGCGCATGGTCATCCAAAATGGTGCAGTAGGTCTCGGCGTTGAGTCTACCAGTAATTGCGACCAAGGGTCCCGTGCCATACCAAGAGAAACAGCCACATAGCATAATTCAACAGCCGTCGAACTTCACAGTTGGCACAATACATTCCGGCAGGAGGCGTTCTCCAGGCAGACGCCAAACCCAGACCACGCTATCCTAACGGTAGAGGGTGAACCTTGATTCGTCGATCCAGAGAACCTGTTTCCACTGTTCAACGGTCCACTGTCGACGTTCTTTGCACTACGTTAGCCGAGCAGCGCTATTGGACTTGCTGACCAAAGGCTTGTGGGCGGCAGTGCGTACATGATAACCGAGCCGATGGGCTTCCTTACGGACGGTATTCATTGAACGAACACTCCCGGATGCCTGTTGAAACTCCTCGCGAATGTGGCCTATCGATTTGGTGCGGTTCTTCCGAATTCCTCTGGCCAGCACCCGTCGGTCTCTATCTCCCACTTTTGTGGGTCTGCCGGGTCGGGGCAAATTCTGAGAGTCACCTCTCATCTTCTACTTGCCAATCACGTAGGATACTGTTAATTTTGGGTATTTCAACTCGATGGATATGTCACGTATGGACCGGCCATTTTTGTGATACCCGACGATTACACGTTTCTCGAAATCAGAGAGCTCCGAACTGCGTGGCATCTTGCATGCGACTGGTTGCGTTGTTGTTTCACACACGATATTTAACGGCGGCAGCCGTGACGTGTATGAGGACCGCAGATATCGTCGATTGCAGGGGTGTCCAATTACTTGTTGGTACATAATGTATGCTAAATCACTTGTATATCTGCGTCACTGTTTGTAGTTCTAAATCTGATTAGAATGAGCTGAAGGAAGTTAAGATAATATTCAAACGAAATCAGTGCCTGTCCCAGCAGGAAAATGGACGAGTCTCAAAAATTGGAGCTGTCAAACTCTTGCAGTCTCCTAAATAATTGATGTCATATTTTGGTTCTTCAGATGTGTTATAAATGGTTCATCTAATATTCAACGCATTCCTTCTGGTGCTGAAACATTCCTTTCAAGTGTTAAATTCTTTTGCGAAAGAATGCGTAACTGTATGTGCACAGGTGTGTGTGACCACAAGCACTTGTTAAAGAAATAATAAATATTGAAAGGTGATTTAGGCACAACAGCCACATGCATCCATGTTGATATAAACCTGAACACAGCCACAGTTAATTCTTCAATACTTTTCTACCGATGAGTGATGTAGTTTTAATCACATCGTGAACAGTGCATGTATTTTGAGGGCATTCCACTGGGAATCCTTCCTTTACAAATATTGAATCACATGCAATAACAATTTATTAAGAGACTGAGCTCTGAGAATCGGAGTCCAACTTTTAACGAGTGCGTATCTTGAAGCCGAAATACTCCTTGACAGGATTGGCTTTCATGGTATCGTAGGAAACCGAGATGTATATGAATTACCTTCGATGTGTTGATTTCTAAGGTTTTCGAAATTGCAGTATGTCAAGATGTTATTATACACAGACAGTGAAGTGAAAAGTAAGATTTCAGGTTATATTATGTTTCAGATTTGGTTCCTCTGGAATTGCCTCGTAAATACATCAGCGAGTACAGAGTCTTAATCTCCTCGTTCGTAAGTTTCAATTATTTCTATCGCCGTTGTTTCGAACATTGCCAAACTTTTAATTTTAGTGCTAGGCATCCGACTCAATCTATCGCAAATACTTTCCGACTGATCCGGATCACATCGGTGTCAACAGCAAGCAGTTCAGTCAAGTAAATAGACTTGGCTAGTTGCACGTTATGTAACTAAGCTGTTGGTTTATATGTCTCGAATGAGATTGCTCGGTAAAACTCGAATCCTCGGAAACTTCAGTCGGGTATGAAACAAGCATAAGGACGGTGCGATGAAGCTGTCTCAATGACTACTACCAAGCAAGGGGAAGTGTGCTTTGAATCCAGTAGTTTGCATGCCGCCTTATTTGTGCGTTAACGCAAAATGAAATAGTTTGGCGACAGATTAAATTCACTTGTCTCGGGGCAGATGTCGTCGAAGTGAGCTGACCTACTTTTCAACGGAAATGCCAAAATCGGAACATTTCGGATTTCCTCCTGTAAATTGTCGAATGGATGGCAGCGAAAGCCATAGAGCCGTCAGTACTAACGGTCGAGATAATTTCCGATTCCCTCGAATCTCCACCCGAGCAGCTGAACGGCGTAAATATGAAAGGGCATTAGGAGAGGCCAGAAAACAATAAGCTCCTTGCAAACGAAGGCGATCCTGATTTCCAAAATGAATCTGCCAGAAGGGAAATTTAGACGCGAAGAACGTTGTTCCATATATTTACTCCATTCACACGGTGCGGAAGGACGGGATTTAACTTGGAATAAAAGAATCATTCTCCCAGATCAAAATATAACGTGAAAATTATTCTGATACACTGAACGAAACGGAAGTTTTACTAGAACCACCCTAATGAAGAATGCGTAGCATTTTACTAATTAATTTGAACTGTGTTCTTAATTACTACAGGATTTTCGTTGAAGCCGTAAATGTCAGATACACTATGTTTTTAGCATATCTTAAAATCTTTAAATAGAGTTTTAGAGGAACTGCTAATGTTACACTGCCTGAAGTATAGATGGAAATTATCCACATATTAGCTTTAGGTACCGTACGAATTCACACCTGTTTTGCATAAACTTTGTATTAACGCGAGGAAAGCCAATTTCTAGTGCTTTGCGTCACCTATCATTCTAAAACGCAAAATAACATCATGATGGGCCAAGTTAACCGTAAAAATGAAACTACGGACGAATATATCGAGAAGGGTGAAGAAGCAGTAAAGGCGTAAAATTAAGTCGAAGGAAAAACGTGTTCTGTGTAATATATGCACCAAAGAAAGCACACGCTTTTGGTTGCTTTTTCGAAGAAAGCGCATTCCTTTGGCTGCTTCAGGGAATCTGAGGCTATATTGCCGCACCCAAAACTAAGGAATTTGAAATTTAAGAAGTGTCAGTAACTTAACGAATGATTAATGATCGATAAAAAAAGTTGCTTTTGACTGTGAACGAGTTGTGAACCCAAGCGCTGAAAGGACATTACGTTTGGGTTCGCAACGAAATTCCGAAATTAAACGTATGGGCTGAAAGGACAAAAGCACACAATACCGTTAGAGCGTATCACGAGCCTTTTTTCTCGAAATTCTACATTTCAACAAATAACTTCTAAAAAGAACTAACCAAGATCAAACCTCCATTTAATAAAAACTGCATCAACGTTGTTTTTACGTTTATTAATTTTGAAACTGTTAAAAAGCAGTATGTTCCACTCTTATTTAAAAAGACGAATGTTACAATGTTCCGTATGAAATAACCGAGTAGGGAATTTCTGAGTACTGACATGACAATAAAGAACCAGTTGGTAAAGTGAAAGATAGATCCTCTGCTGGAAACAAAATCACTATTCAGTTTTCGTGTCCGTTGTGGCGCGAAGGAAAACTGCAGAATATGGATCAATTAATGCCAACTATTGGAACACTGAGAAAAACACATAGGGCTCATGCAAATGCTACCACCGCTACCATTACTATCAGTCTTTACAAAGGAGATTGAAGATTATCAATGAGTTTTGGATTATTAATAAGAAGAACCAGTCTTCAGCGTAGCACCAAGAAGTTTTCACGCGGAAATGGGTCCATTATTTCGAATGCAAGAGTAATAGTCAAGGGTGCAGCGAAATTCGTACTGGTGCACTGTTAAAAGCTGTTCATCAGGTGGGTATTATTTAGTCATAGGACGACTCCTACCCTATTCAGAGCTATCTTAGCCACAGAAGGGATGCGGAGATACCACGACAAACTGGAGATAATATTTAGACATAAAACACACAGAGAATTGTTCCATTAAAAGGTAAAATATTTTTGTCGCTTTCACTGTACGCTGCAGAGGACGTTTTTTATTGAGGGTGTAACGACCATCGTGAGCAACGAAATGCTTTCTAAGCAGTCGCCTGTCCCGAATTTGGGGCTTCTGGTTCCAGGAAAGGGAGACAGTCGGAGCCGTAAGACAAACACAACACCCATGCCTCATGGAGTATGGAAGCCGGACTCATCACGGAAGAATGGTCAGAATCCAGCCACTACGCCACCGGGATTCCTGAGCAAAGGACTAAGTGTTGTAATTGTTAAATTCTAAGGTTAAATGGCTTCAGAACCGCAGTTCAAAGGTTAGACAGTTAAGATGATGATCGTGTTTTTTACTTTATATACACTGAAGAGCAATTGAATTAGAGATACATGTCTAGTAACGTGTAGCACCACCTTTCGCCTGATGACGGCGACGATTCGTCTCGGCATGGACTCGAAAAGACACCGAAAGCGTTGGGAAGCCATACAGATCCACGACCCCTGAACAAGCTCCCACAGTTCACGAAGATTTCATTGTGGGGGTCAGAGCCACGAACATCTCTTTCGATGGCATCCCAGATGTGCTCGATGGGTTAAGGTCAGGTGCCCTAGCTGGCCAAGGAAGCGAGGTCACATCGGTGGAGTGTTCATCCAACCATTCGGATACAATTCGGGAGCGATGGCACGGTGTATTCTCTTGTTGCAGGATGAGGTCCCCAGTGGGATGTTGAAGACTCACATACGGGAGCAAATGGTCGTCCAGGATATCCCGATAACGTTGACCTGTAAGGGACGATGTCACAAGTACCAGGGGTCCCATTTCAGTGTACACGTAAACAGTCCCTAGACGAGAATGCCACCCGCACCAGCTTCAAGAGTACCCTGCTGGCAAGAAGGATCCATCGCTTCATGTGGTTTGCGCCGTACTCGTATCCTGCCATCCGCATGTACCAACGTGAATCAGGACTCGGGAGTCCAGGCAACATTTTTCCACTTGTCTAGGATCCAGTGGCAATGTTACAGCGCCCATGCTAATCTTTGCACCCTGTGATGTGTGGTCAGCACCGGTACCCTCGTGGTACGATGGCTTCTGTACCCCATAGCGAGGAGATGGTTCTGGATGGTGTGGCTGCTTACACGTGTTTGTGCATCAGCGTTAAATTGCCTAGTGATTTGTTGCATTGTGGCATGTCTATTTGCTTTTACAATGAGAGCTAGCCGACGACGACCCCACTCATCCACACGCTGCTGTCCCCAGCAGTTGGCTCTGGAAGGGATGGTCTTACCGGATTCGATGTACTCACGGTGCACCCGTGATACCGTGGCTCGTAAAAATCCCAGTGCCTGCACGACTTCCGAGATGGAGTGACACATTCGTCATGCCACGGCAATTTTCCCACGATCAAATGAGCTTAGATCCTTCGTCTTACATATACTGCTTCCGACTCTTAGTGATTCCCGTCACATCACTCCTTATATTTTCGGATCGCTGCATACGTCATGTTGTTTCCGTTTACTGGGCCGCCCACAGCGCCATATTTGCATAACGCCAGCTGTCTCTAATTCAATTGCTCTTCAGTGTAAATCTCTTCATTTTATTTTAGTGTCATCATCATCATCATTGTCAACCATTATCAATCCACTGCTGGACGAAGGTCTCCCCAAGTTTCCTCCACAACGGTCTGTCTTGTGCCAGTCTCCTCCATGTCACCCCTGCATACTTTCGAATTTCATCCACCCATCTCCCATGTGGTCTTCTACACAGATATAAAACAGTATTTCCTTTTCAAAACACGTATGCCTTAAACGCAATTAAAAAAAACACGTTTCCTTCTTGAACGGGTAAGAGAAATGTTCAGGTTCTCAAATATGGGAGCTTTTCCTGCGGAATGCGCCGATTTCTTTCTTTCTTTCTTTCTGTTTTGTCATTATATATAAACGGTACATCTTCTAAGCCAAACAAGTTTTTGTGTGTATTTCTTTATTTTTTCTTGTTTGGAGGTTTAACGACCACCGTGAACAAATCAGTGGCTATAAGCAGTCGCCCTTCCCTAATTTATCACCACTGGTTCCAGGGAAGGGCGCGAACGGGCGCCATAAGACAAACACAACATCCATGGATCACCGGGATTTGAATCTGGACCTATCTCGGACGAATGATCAGAAGCCATCGCTTAGACGACTACGCCACCCGGGCTGTGTGTATTTCTTGGAGCAAAGTTTCCGTTTTAAAATGACTATATACCTTTAGAAAAAATTCATCTGCCTGCTAGTATGAATACATTTATTTTAAATTGACACACAGTAAAAATAATCGTAAGTAGCAGTGCAAACTGATAGTCTTTCCCAAATTTTGCAGGACATAACATGGACTTCTTTTTTTGTTTCGGGATTTAAAGACTTCCGTGAACCTGTCAGGTTTAAAGAGTGGCTGTCCCTAATTCAGGGCCACTAGTTCCTGGGAAGGGAGAGAACCAGTACCTGCAGCCTCGATTGCCAAGTAGTTTGAGTCGTTGACTTCCGATCATTCTTCCGATTTTGGCCAAGGTATGAGTCTCGGTGAGGCCATGGATGGCGTGTTTGTCTTACGGCTCTGGCTCTCTATCCTCCTTGGAATCAGTGGCTCCAAATTCAGGACCGGAGACTGCTGGTATCCCAACGAGTTGCTGTTGGTGGTTGTTAAACAACAACAGTAAACCAAAAAGAGCGAGTGTCTTAGAATTAACACACATGCCACCCCGATAGCGCAATGGTCTTAGCGCTGGCTTATTACCAATCGTCGGTGAAGGGTCTGGGTTCGAATCCCGGTGAGACATAGATGTTGTGTTTGTCTTACGGCACTGGCTCTCTCCCTTCCATGAAACCAGTAACCCTAAATTAGGGACAGGCGACTGCTTATAGCCCATTGAGTTGCTCACGGTGGTTGTTAAATCCTCAATTTAAAAAAAAAACACGCACACACCAGTTTTACCGCATCCGGGATTAGAAACGGAACCCAATTCAGGCGTTTATCCAGAAGTCTACGGCTCTGACCACTGAGTCACCTGGACAACGAAACGTGCTTTTTATCAAACTACAAGTATTTCAGCGCCATCTCTATATGCATTACGTTATACTTAAAGGGTAAACACTTATGCATTATATTGTCTAAGAATATACTGAACTTCCTTTGCGTAATATTATAACGTAATTGAGTTCCAATTCCTGCCATTACAATTCTGTAACCTCGTGAATGTTCGTGGGTTTACAACTCTCATCTTTACTGGTAAGTCATTTCTTTTCAGGTTTGAAGAAACGGACCCTGAAGTATGCGAAAGAAAAATGCTAGAAAAGTATTCTTATTATTTATTTTAACAGCAAAAAACATGAAGACGTGAAACTTAAGACACTACTACATATTGAGTACATATTTGAAGAACGGCATGAACCCGCGGACTACAGTGCACATCATAATTACTTCCTTCCTCTGTTTTTTACAACCTGGTGCTCTTTTTGCAGCAGGAATATATATGTTTTTGTTTCGTTTACGCATCTTTACACGTATATACCACAGTCCCTCCCTTCGTTCCCGCAATGAGTTACTTAGCACGCCTTCATGCCCGATTTCCAACATCCACTGTCCCGAAAGGACGTGGCCAGTAATTATCCTTTCTAATCGTAAATCCAGTTCTAGTGGGTAAAGTGTTTTTTTTTTTTTTTTTTTTTTTTGAGATTTAACGACCACCGTGAGCAACTCAATGGGCTATAAGCAGTCGCCCGTCCCTAATTTAGAGTCACTGGTTCCAGGGAAGGGAGAGAGCCAGTGCCATAAGACAAACACAACATCCATGCCTCACCGGGATTCGAACCCGGACCTCTTCCGACGAATGATCAAGGGGCCAACGCCTTAGACCACTGCGCCACCGGGGCGGCGGTAAAGTGTTGGACAGATCTCCTTAAAAATTTCCCATTGAAAAGTTCTACAACAAGAATGGCATCTATAATGAATATAGCTTTTAACTACTAAGCTAATTATAATGAATTCAGCTTCTTCTAAGCTAATGCTTCTTCTAATGCTTGTTGTTTGTTAATTATATCATGAATAAACTTTCCTGCTAGTAGTGTAGTAATAATAATGAACAAGCTTTTAACTGCTAGTAATGTTGTAGTAGTAATTAAGATGAATAAAGTCTTATGCTGGTTGTTAATAATAATCACCTAATGAAATAAACCTAACAGCCAGACAGAGATCTGACAAAACTATGAACTGAGAAATGAGAAAGACGTACTTACAACAAATTCTTTATTAGTGAAACTTCTGGCTCTCACATAAACGAAGATCTCTTTATACAACAACAGCTTTCTGACACATAAACCACAGCTCACTCTACGCACATCAACAAAAAGCTATCTCACATAAACAAACGCTCTCTCTCTCTACAACAACAAACGCTCTCTCTATACAACAACAAACGCTCTCCTATGTATCGTTGAACGCGCCTACTAATACTGGCTACCACCACGTCATGACTTACACTCATTGCCATATCTCATTCAGCGGGAGAAATAACATCTCGTTCAGTAAGAAAATAATTTACATAGTAAAATAAAATAACCAGATAATATAAAAATCAAAAGGAAAGTGAATCTAGAGTATACGTTACACATCTTGCCGCCTCTTCCTACTTATGTCTGATGTAATAAGTCTGTGTTCCACATAATTCTTTATTCATTTGCTTCCTAAATGTAAACAATGAAATATTATTTTATGTTCAACTTTTTATTTACGTGCTTTATTTACTTGGTGAGCTGACTGACTTTAGATCTGAAAGAAACATTTGACGTTATATTTTCCAAAAACTGTCGAACAATAAATTTCGGTATTTGTAGGTCTTGTTCGGTTCTTCTATGCTGGAGTTTTCCGTAGCACGTTCGCCAAAAATAAACAAGATTTTATTTTACCAACCAAAAAGTATCCAGGAGCCAGTCAGAGTCTGTAGTACCGGATTTATTAATAAATCTAAATAAATTTTAAGGATATTGAATTCAGTATTGTTTTGATTCCGATGAGAGTGGTTAACAATTTTAATATGTCTTCCTAATGTACTTTTTAAGCACACTTCTTCGTTGACCGTACTTATACGCGTAGTTCCCAAAAATCACCTCAACATAAAACTCGGTCTAGGATTATAACCTGTTTTATAGCATAGCTTCAATAATAATCCAAAACATCGGGATCGTTTAGTTGATTTCACAATTTGCTAAGACTTTTGTCTACTTTCTTAAACGTTTTGGGCTAATTGGAATGTACTGAATTACATATACCTCGCCTTTCAATAAATCATCTAAGAGCAGTCAGGAAAATTGTCCATGTCAGATAAGAAACTAGTTTCAGATTTATGGCTAAAATAACCGCACAGGTAAAGAGTGCAATGTAAGCCTTGTTATTTTCTCTCAGACCTTAGACGTAAACTGTGTCTGAAATCCACCCACGTAACCTCAAAAGGTGAAAGTTCTTTGATTTTGCAGGGGGAAAGAGGCGCCATATCTTGGGTTATAGGTTGCCATCTGATTGTGCAACATACACTGTCTGTCGCCACCTTGTTATCCAACATTTTTCTCAAAGTTGAAATGAATATCTCTGCTACTCCAAAATGTTCCATGGTTGAATGACCATATCTTATTTTTAAAATTAAAACGGCCAGGCAGATGTATTGGTTGAGATTGTGAGAAAATTCCATCTCCTTCTGAAGTCCGCTACCCAAAGGAATTACATTATCTTCTTCTAGAAATGGATTGCAGTCCTTAAGGTTCGAGACACACTTGCCCTCTAAGCAATGATTCAGGATTCAGTTTCGTTCGCAAAGATATATTTCTGTGTTTCGAATTTTTTTAGTTTCTTTGACAAAAAAAACACACCACCAAATTAGTTTATACAGTATCTACATCTTTGGTGTTGTATACAACACCAAAGATGTAGATACTGAATCAGTACCTTAATTCATGTAACTCCGTACAAGCTGTTGAATTTTCTTAAATCAATTAAGTCTGTCTCTTCTATCTTTGTAACACAGATTTCTTAAAATATTTTTTTCCCATTCCTAATTTCTCTTTCTGAGAGTTTAAAACTTTTTACCTCAAGTTAACAAATCTGCTGGGTTCTCCTTTCTAATGCAATACACGCATACAAGCGGTTCAGTTTTCTGTTGAATTTCTGTCACTCTATTTTGTACGATAGTTTTCTATATTAAAAACTTCCCTTAATCCACTATAATCCAATATATTAATCAGTTCGAAATATTATATAATTTTAAATTCGTTAGCCAGGTGGTATTTCACATATTTATTAAATCGATCTCCTACAACTGGCCTTATGAGTTCTGACTTTGGAACTGAAATCTTTTTAAAGATGTACTCTTGTTTTAGATGTAAGAAAACTTCACCTGTGATTTAATTTTGTGTGTAATTTTGTGCGTGTTGTATAATTTTTTTTTGTGTAACACAAAATTACTTCACCTCTACTGTCGATGTACCGCAAATAAATTGCAGTTTCGTACGCCCTTTCAATGGCCTTTGCGAAAGAGTGTAGCTAAATATCTTACAACTATTCCTTTGAACATTTTCTGGAACAATACCTTCGTACTTTCAGGACAACCACCAACTGGGATAATTTTTTACACAAATCAGTCCATGGTTTCTGTAACACTAAATAGTGTCGTTCCAGTTTATTGCATTTCCCAAATTTTTTTGCATCATTATTCGATTTCTGACAGTAACCTGGGTTATGAATCAATTTGGATCATACTCTCGTCCAACTAACTGTTTGAAAGAAAACCTATTTTAGTAATTTCCTTCTAACTCGACAGTAGCTGCTTGATCAAATTAACCTTCAGTATATCCTCTTTATCACCCATCCGTAGCCTAATACTTTGCTGAATTCAATTGCTATTTTGAAATCGATATACTCATACTTGCCCCGTGCTTGTTTCAAACTTTACCTGATTGTTTTCTGTTTCATCATGTTCAAGCTAGCTCTCATAAAATGCGCTTTTTTTTATAAATGCCTTGGTGAATTCTAAAGTTTCATCCTCTTGGCTCATTCCACCCATTAAATTATCCCCCTAGAAACAGCTGTTTAACATGTTTAACATAAAATAGTACTTTCGGATAATCAAGTTAATACCTATTTATATGATCTTTTATATGGTTTAGCGAATAGAAAAGGGTTTGGGGATGTGCCAAATATCACTGGGGTCACGCGCAGGGATTGTATTCCATGTTACTTATTTCGCACCAAAAGACCGTCAATCAATGTAAATCTTGCGGTATGTCTACCTTCTTTTGCCAGCGCTACTTGCAGAGATATTTGCCCACTGTCGGCTGTAAAGGCTAACTTGCGTTGTATAGGGTTACAACATCTGTGAGTGTCCGATATCTCCGATTAACCCAGAGGAAGAACAGGACGGCTACAACGACACAGCTGCGACGTGCCCTTGCTGTAGCTACAAGAAGGGTGGTACCTGCTTCCACTGTGATCAGTAGGCTTAACGATAGAGATATTTGTGCAATGAGACCAGACCTGTGCGTGCCACGTGTCCCCATTACATGCAGGAACGTTTGAATTGAGAAAGACTTCAGTTCAAATGGACTGAAACAAACGGAGTTCAGTACTCTTCATAGATGATCCCAAATTTGCTTTACAGAACGGTTCTAGTCGACCTCGGATCTGGACAGAAAGTGGGACATGCTGCCATCCCTCTATGACCCGTAAAATAGACAATTAATGTAGTTGTAGAATGCTGGTTTAGAGTAGCATCTCGTTAGGTGGATGAACACACATCTATGGGCTTTTAATAGGAACTATGAGTGCTTGACGCTATCGGGATGATATTCATGTTCGCCCATATGTTAATGACATAGGAGATGCATTTTCCTTATAAGGCGATAAAGCTCGTTCTCATCAAATAAGGCTGATAGAACATCTTCAAGAGAAGACCATTGTCCGGACGTGTTGGCTAGCAAGATATCCCGAGCTTAATCCGATCGAGCAAGCCTTGGATATTCTAGTGAGAGGTGTTGCTGCCCTCAAATCCCCTGTGCAATCCTGGAAGCTATTACATACGTTTTGCAAAAAATAGTGGTATTTGCTACCTACTCATCTCGTTGGCACAATCATAAACAGCATTAAACATTGATGTGAGTCCTGCATTGCTGTTAGCTGTGACCACCCTCACTATTACGGCCCTTTGGCTGTTTCGTTTTGACATCTTAGTTTTCACTAGTTCAGGTTGTGGTCATTTTTGTAGAAAAAATGTTTCTTACGAAATGTATTAGGGTATCTCTCGATTGTACGACATGATACAGATTTTCATCGGATTTCATGACATTTTATCATGCATTTTTTGATTTGCCGCGATTTTCCTGTTTTCTTCTTATTTTATGAAAACCAGTTTATTGCAGCTTTTGACTAGATTCATCTACCGCTTCATCAGCTATTGCCTTCTGAAAGTATTGTTCACTAAATTCCCTGTTCTGATCACAAAGCTGTTGCGTTCACTTGAATCTTTGAATAAAGTCATGGAAGCTACTTTGTGCTGTGTCATAATTGTCACCCAGCGACTTTGTGATGTGACATAATTGCCGCCCAATTCTGTTGCCTGTTAATTCTACGAACACCCAATTTAATGGGGATTGCCTTTTACTTTTGTTGACAGATAAATATTCTTTAAAATGTGTTTTTTGTTTGTTTTTCCGTTTGAATTTTGTTAGGATTAGTACTTGAAGTTTGAGTTTCAGCTTTCACAACGCTAATCGCTGTTTGCTCTGTTTTGATGTTTGGTAATGCATCTGACCTGTTTGCTGTCTATCCAGAAATGACCTGTTTGGCTTCAAGTGATAGCGATAATACCACTTTTCTACATCCTACCTGCTGGTGCTAAATATATCAAATTAATATGTAGAAAGACATACCGTCCTGCCCGCTACGTTTTCTCTCAGACCATTGCAGCTTGTTATCTTCGCAATACAACCCTTTATTTCTCTACGAAGAACGTCAATCAAAGTATTGCTAATATTCGGTGCAATTATACCGCTTCTACAATTATACTATACTTAAGCACCTGAGAATTTTTCAGCAGTATATTACACATCTTCTATTTTGGACAATTATTTGATCGGATCCAAAAAAAGCATGACTATTTTGAAGGATAATTGTTTGTTCACTGTCTCCATAAAGCAAACATCGTAAATTCTGCATCTTCCTTTTCCCCAAGAGTCATCGTTGTTCCTGCTGGTAGTAGTAATTTGTTATTAAATTTACCATTCTGCGGTAGAGATGCAAATACTGCTTCTGATTTCAGAGAATCTGGCTCTTGAATTTTTGTCCTCTCGCAAACTAATCTATTATGCTTTCAGTTACAATTCTGGCATCGAGTGTTCCTTTGCAAGATGGTGCTTCTTCAGACAATTAAAACATCTGCCCTGTTTCTTTATGGTTTATTTCTCTTCCGCAACTGTTAGTGATCAATTCTTTAAAGAGTGGTCAGACTCCACGCAGAATAGACATTCAATTTGTACTGAAGAATTGAGAGCAGCAGTATCAGGAACGCTTTTGAAATTTAGCATATCTCTTTTATCGTGAATTTCTCTACTTGCATGGAAGTCTCGTTTCGAGTGTTTTGCAACAGAACATTTATCTCCGGAATTCGATGATTTTACTTCATATTTATTACGAAATCGAAAGGTATGTTCTCTGTTTTCAATTTCATATCTAAGGCAGTCTAAAAGTTTATAAACGTTCCAGTCATTAATATCATTTTGTTATATTGAATTCTAAAACTATGGTATCGAGTATCAGTTTAACCACCCCGGGTGGCGCAGCACAGGTTTACGATGGGTGCGAATTCTAATGCCGGTAAGGCATGGGTTGTGTTTGTCTAAAAGCAGCACTGTGTTTGTTTTATGGCAATAAGACTTCCCTGGAAACAGTAGCCTTAATATTGGAACGGGTGACTGCTTTGATACCACCGAGTTGCTCGAGGTGGTCTTTAAACCTCCAAACAGAAAACAGTACCAATTTAATCAATATATTTAACAATAAATTTTCCTAAATGTTCATTTCGATCCCAAAGGATTCCAAACTAAAATTTTAATTTCACACGCATCATGTAATTCGCGTAGCTCTTTCACACGTCATAGGTTGCTAACTGGATTTAAATTCAATAATTTACCTGCATCTGTTCTGAAAGCAATATCTTTTCTTCCACGTCATTGTTCCAATATCACCACCACTGTATCATTACGGTCTTTATAATAATTGCATTTGTCTACTTAAGCAAAGTTTCATTATGTGGAATCGTAGTTTCAAATTGTACTCAACATTCTTACCAGCTTTCTAAATCCCTAATAAACTTTTCGACAACTAATTTTGGTAATTTAATTTTACTTATGTTCCGCTGCCCGGAGGCCACAGTCTTCGGGGGTGCATTTACTGCAGTGTTCCGATTTTTAAGACTAGACAATCTAAGTATCCGTTTATCAAATTTAACATTACATCCGATACTGCAGTCTGAATATCCTTGAATGATCTCAACTTCGGCTTCTAGCTTATCTAGTGTTCAATTCTATCTTCAATTTCTTTATATAATTGTAGTAACCGTGTAGCTGCATATATAATTCTTCTAATTTATCAAAATCCATTTACCCTGGTTCTAATACTTCAGAGACTTTATTCGAAAGTTTAGTTGTAAGTGCCTTAAGTGACAGCTCGTTTTCCTTAGTTTCTCCAGAGCCTTTTTCAGTTCCTCGGTTACCATTCACATGTATTCATTATTTATTTCTTAAACTCACGTATAAATAATATCAACTCAAGGCGCCCCATGTTAGGCACCCACGAAATGTAATATAACAATGTAATAGCTTTCCGAGGGTTCCATTCTTCTTATTATAATTTCTGTAGCCTCGGTTATCATCTTGAAGGTGTAAACATCTTTCTATTACGAGTGTGTCATTCTTCCTCATACGAGCTGTAAAACACGGTGAACTATTCGTAAGAAGTCATTATGCCATTTATTTTAATATCATCATCATCATCATCATTGTCAACCATTATCAATCCACTGCTGGACGAAGGTCTCCCCATGTTTCTATCACAACGGTCTGTCTTGTGCCAGTCTCCTCCATGTTACTCCCGCATGCTTTCGAAGTCCATCCACCCATATCCCATGTGGTCTTCTTCTCGGTCTTTTCCTTTACCTTGGAAACCAATCAAAAATTTCAGCTGTCTATCGATGGTCTGTCCTCTTGGCAATATGTCCAGCCCATTGCCATTTCAGGGATTTTACCTTGGTCATGTCATCTTCCAGCCTTGTAATTTTTCTGATCCACGAGTTCCTCTTCTTATCTCTCCTGGTTACACTAATCATGCACCTCTCCATACCTCTTTGAGTTGTCTGCAGTCTTTGTATTTCTCTTTTAGTTAAGGCCCACGTCTCTGCACCATACGTAGGCACTGGAATGATGCATTGATCAAACACTTTTCTTTTAAGACATAATGGCATATTGCTTTTGAAAATTATGCTGTTTCTTCCAAAAGCTTTCCAGGTAAGTTTTATACGCCGAAAATTTTCTTCATGACTATTTTAATATATTTATTTATATATGTTAAGTATTTATTTAATATATATAGCGAATAATATATATTTATTTATATATTTAATTTAATATGTATAACGAATAAAAACAAGGAAAAAAGACATAAACGCACTACCAGTGCACATCATAATTCCTTTTTTTTTCTGTTCTTTTACAGGGAGATTTTTTTTATTCATGGCACCATTTTTTTCTTTGCAGGGACGTCGAATCGCAGCTTTTGGAAATTTTGTGACATTTCTGTGATAGAGGAAGGTTGAAAGATTCAGTTACAATGGAAGCATACAGTACATCACTGAACAGAAGATGTTCGTTGTGCAGCAGTATTACATCAGTGACAAATCTTATGTTACTGCCCAAAGAAAATACCGTCAACCTTTCAACGTGAGTGATGGACCCCGTAAGAATACAGTGTTGAGATTGGTTGACAGGTTTGAAAAGATTGGCAGCGTTTCGGATGCAAAGAAAGGATATAGCGGGCAACCATAATTGAAAATGTAGGAAAAGGTGGAGGAAGTACGGGAAATTTTGCTGCGAAGTCAGTGAAAGATTTGGGTAAATTTTCAAAGCAGATGAACATGTCCTAGAGTACTGTAAGGAAACTCTACCGAAGCGATCTGTCAGCTTATCCTTTAAAATTTCAGCTCACCCAGCTAATCACCCCAAATGCTAAAGAGAGACGTCGTCGTTTAGTTAGAGCATTTATTGAACTTCTGGAAGAACCGGATGTTATGCAAACAATTTGGTACTTCGATGAGGCACATTTTCATTTAGACGGATATGCCAATAAACGCAATGCAAGATTTTGGGCCTTACGAAATCAACATGTTGCAGTGGACAACTCTTTACATGCAGAAAGAGTTACTGTTGGTATGTAATGTCTGCATTGGAATCTTTGGACCAGTCGTTATTAATGGAAAAGGTCACAAGTGATGTGTATCTGAGGAATATCAGGGATCAATTTGTCTCTTGTTTGTACGGTATGGGTATTGAACGGTGTCAGTTTCAGCAAGATAGAGCAAGGCCTCACACAGCAGGAATAATCCTGGAGTATCCGGATGAGATTGTTGACAACCGTGTGGTGTCTAATCGTTACCCAAAGGTGCATGGGAAAGGTATAGAGTGGCCTCCACTGTCGCCAGACATAAACCCCTTTCAAGTTTTATCTTTGTGGGTTATCTCAGAGATAGGGTGTTTCTGAACAACCCACGAACAATTCCAGGTCTTCGACAAGCCATTGAAACTATAATCTTCCCTGTTTCGTAGGATACACTAGATGGAGTTCACAATTTCGTTGTCAGGTTGCAACCTGTCACAGAGAAGCGAGAGGGATATCTTGAACATATTGTGATTTAAACTCCCGACCGGGTGTAACATTCTGCAGCGGAAGTTCTCTTGTTCCACCTACAGTTTTCTCATTATCAGTTTGTTAAATGGTATCATGAATAAAAAATCACCCGTGAGATTTTGAACCGCTTTCTTCAGAGCAGGAAACCTTCTGTCCCGTTTCGGTAGACACATGCAACATAGTTGGCTGTTGTTTGGGGAGATTAACGACCAAAGTGAGCAATTCGACGAGCTATAAGCAGTCGTCCGTCCCTAATTTAGGGCCGGGAGGTAGGGAGCCAATGCAGCAAGACAAACACACCAAACATGGTGTCGCGGGAATACGAACTCGGACCGTTCTCGGACAAATGATTAGAAGCCAACACTTCGTACCATTCGACCACCGAGCTGAACAACAGTCTGTAGCTTCGTCCTTACTATGAGCTACTTCGAATTCCTCCAGCTCGCGAACCAACACATTCAAACGTGCATTTCAAGGCCATTTTTTGTTTGAGAGTTTAACTACCACCGTGAGCAACTCGATGGGCTATAAGCAGACGGGCCACTGGCTCCAGGGAATATAGTGCTGTAGGGCAAACTCATTATCCAAGCCTCACCGGGATTCAAACCCGGACACATTTCGGACGAATATTCAATAGCCAGCGCTCAGACCACTGCGTAACCTTGGTGGCCGAATCTTTTGCGTTTCGTTTAACATTTGCAAGTGATATGCATATAATTCTTTTTTCTGGTGAAAGAGGGAGATTTAACTACCATCATGTGAAACTCTAAGAGCTAGAAGCAGTCACCTATACCTACGTTGGGACCACTGGTTCCGGGGAAGGGGGAGAGCCAGCTCCATACGACAAGCAGGACAACATGCCTCTTCCGCGACTTGAACCCGACCCATCTCAGAACAATGGTCCAAAGTCAGCGTCTTAGACCACATAACATGGACACCTGCGCTGCACATGTATTTCTATGCAAACGCCAGTTATGTGTCTGCTTTTTGCATTTCCGCGAAAAAATAATATTGTATTCGATATTTGTGCAGGAATATCAACATTAAATTTCAGTGGTTAAGACATTACTGTGCTCTAGTTAAATTGACTGGATATCAGTACTGGCTTAAACGTTAAACGGAACTATACACTAAACAGCTGAACGCGACGTTTGTAATGATAAAATAGAAAGCTAAGGAGCAGCTTTGATTTGCTATTGGTTATGTGGATCTTTTTAATTAGGTGTTATATTTGGTTTGCAAAAATAGAACAGAATAATAATTCCTGAGAGAAAACGGCGCATGACAGTTTTTAGCCGCACGGATATCCTTTGATCATGGACCATATACTCTATACACATACATGAGAATAGCATTTATAAGTTTACGAAACATGTCTGTAGATAGGGGGAATAGGATTATCGAATCCCCTCTTGATTTTTGTCAAAAAAGGGTAGATTTTATTTGAAGACTCTGTAAACGTTCTCCAGTATATAGTTAAAGAAAATTTGAGTTCACTTGAGTCCTCTGACGCAAAATTATATCGCACAATAAACATTTTCATTATCATACCCAGCAAAAAAGTCTTGCTGGTCCAGCACTATATTGCCGCTGCCGAACCGTCAATAAAATGTCCGGGCGGCCAACAGAAGGGCCAGCAGTTCAAGCCAACAGCTGGCACCCCCATCAGTTGTCATATGCCACAACAGGGCCATCAGTTATCCATCACAGGCAGTAGCTGCCACAAGTGGCCCTTGAGCGACCCTGAAAGCACGTGCCAGAAATGACGGCTAGCCTAATGTGGTCCGCTAGTTTGCCAGTAGTGGCAGCCGGCAACCACGTGACGTAACTGATGGCTTGCCGAATCTTGTCCGCCGATTTCCAGAGTAGTAGCCATAAAAAATAAATCAAGAATAACCGCAGTTTCCCAAAGCCACAAATTTTTCCCCCTTAACCAAATTTTTGAATTATAGCACGGCGTTGGGGACATTTTCTCAACAGTCCAGAAAACCGCCCTTCTGGACCTGGTTGGAAACGAAACAGGGCTGTCGGCGTGGGGTGAGTGCTCTACCGACCGGACTAATTTGCCAAGCATCAGCGTGTGCTTGAAGCTGTCTCTTTCGTGCGGAATGTGTAATTAATGGTTGTCTCTTTCATTTTACAATATTGCGATATAGGTTTCATAAAAGTCCATTTCATATAATTCATACATTTATTTTTTCAACGTAACGATAGTTTTTTTGTTTTGTTTTTTACCTTAAGAGGACTTCACTCATTTTCAAGGAGTGTACCAACTTAAAATCGCTTTTCAAAGTTTTGTACTGTCTTTATCGTCTTGAAAGGCGATTGTTGAATTAATATATATTTACCCGGGTTCATGTCCTGAAAGCACGTGCCAGAACATTTTTAAAGTTGTATCTCTCCTTTCCGCTGTCCGAATCTACATTTGTTTTAAAGAGGAAATATATTCATTTTACTTCTCGTTACTTTTAGAAGCGAATTCCTCCCAGTCTTGTGTATTCAACCCATGGATGAGTACATTATATCCACATAGCTTTGCTTTTTTTTTCTTTCAAATAATTAATAAATTTTGTTCGCATATAATTATTTTTTTTTTTCCAACAAACGTTTTTACAATGTTTTTCCAGGACATTCGGTTTCAAATTATTTCTTGTCACTCACCCACTCCATTCCATGAACTGTTATTCATGGGAATGGAGTGGGTGTATTTCATGGCTGTAATCTAGTATTCCCTGGCTTAATCTAATATCTTCGTCGACGTGGAGTTTCATCAGGAAATTAATTCGCCTCTCTACATATGGCTTTTTTTCTTAACATTCACTAAAATAACACGATGGCGATAGTGTCGTCTTTAACCAACTGGTACCATGAGAAGCAGAAAAAGTGTTGCTTCTGCGCATGCGCAGTCCCGTTGCTTCCATCTGCTGTTGGGGTTGCATCGGTTGCCAGCAACGGGCTACTAGTGGCACTTGCTTGGAGGCCCACAATCCACCGCGATGCTGCAGGGCCATCAATGGCTCGCCAACTGATAGCACTGCCCCCAATGGACCGCTACCGAGCGTGAGCGGCAGATTTTAGCCAGCAGTGACCCATCACTGCCAGTTGGTGGCCAGCAGTTTCCCAGCACTTGTGTTTTTCCTGGGTAGGTGTGCATGATTACAAATTTCTGTAATGAACTCGGTTATTGTTTCACATATCCTGATTATGCCTAATACAAGTCAGTTTAAAGAATACGTATGCTCAGACAATCTGTTAAGCTATGTAGGATGAGTTTCTCTTTGTTTGTCCTGTGTCGTTGGGGTGATTTCAATACTCTAAACTTTGCGAACGCTTAATTTCTCTCAATAATAAAAGGATTCAACCTCTCTAGAAAATTCATGTCAAAATTCTGTGCTCATTTTGACAGTTGATGTACTCGTCCGCTTTCTTCTCAGATCACCCCAGGTGCATTTTAACATGATATTTTATGACACGTTGACACCATATACGAAATTATATTTACCCAATGTATTACTGATATATACTAAAAACTTTATGAACAGCCTGTAATTCCGCTATTTTAACCATACCATCTATTGTACTTTTATTTCAAGCATTCGATCAAGTAATCGCTTTTATTTATATACTATCTACCAACAAGTAATTGGACACCCCTGCAATCGATGATATCTGCGGTCCTGATACACGCCACGGCCGCCGCCGCCGTTAAATATCGTGTGGGAAACAAAAACGCAACCAATCGCATGCAAGATGCCACGCAGTTCGGAGCTCTCTGATTTCGAGAAATGTGTAATGGGCGGGTATCACAGAAATGGCCAATCCATACGTGACATATCCAGCGAGTTGAAGTACCTAAAATCGACAGTGGCCTACGTGATTGGCAAGTGGAAGATGAGAGGTGACTGTCGTAATGTGCTCCGACCCGGTAGACCCACAAAACTGGGAGTTAGAGACCGACGGCTGCTGGCCAGATAAATTCGGAAGAACCGCACCAAATCGATGAGCCAAATCCGCGAGGATTTTCAACAGTAATCGGGGAGTGTTCTTTCGATCAATATCATCTGTAAGGAAGCCCATCTGCTCGGTTATCATGGACGTTCTGCCGCCCACAAGCCTTTGATCACCAAGTCCAATAGCGCTGCTCGGCTAACGTGGTGCAAAGAACATCGACAGTGGACCGTTGAACAAGTTCTCTGGAGCGACGAATCAAGATTCACCCTCTACCGTTCGGATGGTAAAGTGTGGGTTTGGCGTCTGTTTGGAGAACGCCTCCTGCATGAATGTATTGTGCAAACTGTGAAGTTCGGCGGCGGTGGCATTATGCTATGGGGGTGTTTCTCCTGGTATGGTACTGGACCCTTGGTCGCAATTCCTGGTAGACTCAATGGCGAGACCTACTGCACCATTTTGGATGACCATGCGCTTCCTACGTTGTGGCAGTTTTACGGGGTGGACCCATGTTACTTTCAGGATGACAATGCCACCTGTCATGTTGCGAGGTCCACCATGGCTTGGTATCGTGACAATGGGGTTAATCGAATGGACATGCCCTGCTCAGAGCCTGGACCTTAACCCTATAGAGCACCTCTGGGATGAGTTGGAGCGTCGACTTAAATGCCCCACCGTCCGAAATCGGTGAAGGAACTGACCTGTCTTCTCCAAGCCGAGTGGAAGAAGATACCGCTAGCCGTCGTACAACGCCTGGTTGAGAGTATGCCCCGGAGGGTCGCAGCTGTAATCGCCGCTCGTGGAGGCTCCACCAACTATTGAAGGTGAATAAACGTCGTTTTCCTTTGCTATCACCGGTGTCCAATTACTTGTTGGTAGATAGTGTACTTTAAAATAAATACATCAGCATCCGGGAAGGATACGCTGTACCCCACACGGAAAATATTAAAATTGGTACATCAACGGAGAAAAAAAATACAGGTAAACATATACAAACGTGTGAATATGTAGTCAGAATTACGCTGGGAGCACCACATCCACGATAATAAAAAGTATATTAGCCGAGGAATCGTCCATGGCAAAACATAAATCCATGCATAATATAAGTAAGCGTGATGCTCGCAAATAGTAGGCGAGCTAGAAACGCAGTCTATGAAATAAGCTTTCGAAAAGTAAGCAGAAAGTTCCAAAAATTCTTACGAGAATTCACAGAATCTTCAACAGCAAATGCAAAGACTTCATTGTCGTAATCATCTAGATAGTAAACATTATTACGATAGTCGTAGCAAACTTCATCCGAATACTTAAATGTGAAATCTGGACGTTCTGGACTTTGAAACCGGGAGCATTGATGATTTCGCAAAAAACGGAGTTTAAAGAAGTTTGCCCATGTCGATGTACGGTTCTCATGGCTCTCAAAATAAGTTAATAAGCCAACGATATCTCTCCAGCAAAGGCGAAAGACAGCAGAGAAAAATAAGACGAAATCTGACGGAGCGATCTCTGCTGCAAGTTGCAGTAGAGCTGACAGAACTGGGGCGGCAGGTTAGCCCAAAGGACCAACAACAAGTTCGACTAAAGGGATAAAACCCACAGCCTCGGGAGATGGACGTGCTGGCAAGAGGTAATCAACAAAAGACTCAAATTTAGGGTGCGCCAGGAGATCAAGTTTCGATGATGTAACTGGATACTTGATCTCCTGCCGCACCATTCGACTAAAGGGATGGTCCCAACAACCTCGGGAGATGGACATGCAGGCAATAGATAATCAACAGAAGACTCAAATTTAGGGTGCGGCAGAAGATCAAGTATCGATGACATAACTGGATATTTCAAGCATTCAGTTGTGCAGAAGTATTCATTTTCTTTTTGTACTTAGCATGCTTTCGCTTGTCAGCTTTGATATTTATTGTTTTTACTTTAACTCCCTATCTATTGCCTGTGTCGTTGCAAAAACGTTGCATACCTGACTTGTTTCATCTCGAGATCATCTCTGATTCCCTTAGAAAAAGTGTTTTATATGATTATTTTATTGTCCAGGCACTGTTGATCGTGGAAATGTAACTTGCGACAGTTCAAATGGCTTCCTGTAAACTAATATTTCCACCAAGAACATTGTACAAAACTTCCAAATTCGTGTTAAAAAGCTGTCATAATGACAGCAAGATCGCGTAGATACCGGAAATGGATGTGTAAAAATTACAAATGCTATATGAAAAGCAAAAAAAAAAAAAAAAAAAAAGAGTGCAACGAGAACAATTTTTAAAACAATGGTGTTATATTTCTACATATCGCACTTCACATATTCTTAAAATTCCTTATTTTGGACTGCAGTGTACCTCGTGTATTAGACGGCATTCTTTATTATTGAAGATACGATACGTAATACATGGGTCTCATTTAGAAACATATGCAGTTTATGTTTACACACAATCGTACACCCTTTTGATACATGCATTATATCCGGGGATCAATGAGTCAAAACTATGGTTGGAAAAAGATGCGCCTTTCATAGTAGTCATCAGTTGAACTCTGCTTGCACATCGTTATCAAATTAGAATATTTGACCTCGAAGGTGGCTCTTCAGTTTCAAGGAAAGGAGGAAGCCCGGAATTGTCAAACCAAAACTTGTTCTAATAATGCCTCCAGTTCCTTTACTTTACATGGATAGATCGTAGGTAATATAAGCTCTGCTGCTTACATTATATTGTGGGTCATTTTACAAATATTGGCTAAAGCTTCCGCTCATTTAGTTTATAATGTGTCAAACCGCCTTATCTCTTTTGAAAGCTTTGAACTAAAGCTCTTCGCTTCCTTCAGACGGTTTCCTCTCTCGGATTATCCCCAATATTGGTTAATAAATTCCGTTTTGTTCTTAGTGCTGCTGCCTTACCAACATTAAAAATCTCAATATATTTTACCGCGAGCCCATCTTACAAAGATCCAATTTTCCATTCAGATTCATGAATTCATGGTTTAACGTTGGGAGTACTTGACTCCCTTTAACTTAGCATTTAATTATGTTTCTTATAATTTAACATTGCTTACGGGGAAAGTTTCATATGTAGAGTATTTAGTGGAAGTGTTATTGGGGAACGGATCATGAAAGGCAATAGCAACTTCAAGGCGCGACACCAGGATGAATGTTTTATTTTCTCAATTCTAAAAGATGAAACAGCTCAAATGTAGTTCATTATATATTTCTCTAAATGGATGAAAGTTATTTTATTCTTGCAAGATGTAGCCATATTAGGTTTCCAAGGCACCGATGTGTCAAGGATGAATAAACCCAAAAAAAATGATTGACGTATCTGGGAAAATTAAAAGGGCGATGAGGAAAGGCATAATAAAAAAAACAAAAGCAAGTTGCTTCAGCAACAGAAAAAGAAACGGACAGGATAAATTGTTGTATTCAACCTCTCTTGTTCGTTTGAGGGTTTAATGGCCACCGTGATCAACTCGATGGGTTATGAGCAGTCACCTGTCCCTAATTTAGGACCACTAGTTCCAGAGAAGGGAGAAAGCCAGTGCCGTCCCCTGTATTAGAACCCGGACTCGTCTCAGACGAATAATCATAAGCCAGACAACGGCTGTCATTTGATCGGATTTATTTCTAACGTAAACTGAAGCCTATCTTGACCTCTATAATAAAATAGTTTTCCAACTTTGAAAAGCATTATGCTTGAAAAACAATAGCTTAACAGTAAATTGTATTTAAACAAAATATTTTTTCCTAGTTCTTTTAGTAATAACGGAAGTTTTCATTCAAGGAAGTAACACCTCACCAACTTTTCTGCAACAAGTACAGATAGATGGATTAGTGAAAGAAAAGAAATCGTCGGCCCCCGAGAGCATAGAATAAATGTTTGTGGTCACCCAACTGAACTGATTTATTACACCATAATCCACGCTGGTCCTAAGAATGTGAAATGGGTGCCATAAATGGTGTAAAATTTACAACTGAAGAACGAACAGATATATGTTTAGGTGAGACAGGATAAAGTTTATATTTTAGACTCCTGTTAGTGAGAAAGAGAAAAATGTAAGGTTTATTGACAGATACATCAGGAATCCTTATTTGAATGTCAGTCACTTGAATTAGATCACAAAGTACTATAAGTCCTTTGATTTTCATAGGAATAATGGAGTGAATGTGTTTAATACATTGCCCTAGTGATACACCTCCGAGGCCAAAACTTCTCCCACGCCGATGGTCCAGCTTCTTTAAGTATTCCAAACAAAATCCGATGGTTTTGCCTGAAACTACGTGTCAGCAGCCGATGTGGAATCGGAAAAGATCTGGAATTCTGTTTCCTCTATATGGATCTTCCATTTAGAGGGCAAATGTTCATCAGATGGTATAAATTCCAGTGAGTTAGCAGGATGTTTCAACAGATAAAATTGAATTTTGCGAAGGTTTGCCAGAGTGATTCCAGTAGTGTGAGCCGAAGCATTTTCAGGCAGATAAAGAAACCCCTTTTAGAACTTTCTCTGCGTTTAAATTTCAGTTTTTCTAGAAGTAATGTATAATAATTTGCATAATGATAGCCCCATCTTTCCCAGTTAGTCCACCAGCACTAATCTGGTCCCAAAACGATGAAGCCATCATCTTTGTTGCAGACGTCTGTGCTCAAAATATTTTTAGGCTTGGCGAACCTCTTCGTCATCATCTCGTTTTGCTTGTTTCTTCGCCTTCGGATCACATAGATGTTTCCACGTTTCATCCATAGTTAACAATTGATCCAAGAAACTTTTCGTTTGAAAACGTTGCGAAATTGCCGTAACTGATGCGACTCGAGTATTCTTCCGATCATCAGCCAAGCATTTCTGTAAGCATTTAGTCGACAGCTTCAGCATGCCAGGAACTCGTGAATGATAAAGCCGAGGCGGTTATGGGACATCTCTAAAACCTCTGCTATCATTTTCGGGAGATTTCCAGTCTTCCAAAATAAAGTTGTGTACAGCATTCACATTTTGTGGAACGGTGGCATCAACAGGCTTTCCATGATGGTCTTTAAAGCCAATGTTGAAATGTCCTGTCTAAAATATGACAACACAGGAATGACACTGATCACATAATGTCTCTGAAATTTCAGTGTGTAGTTATTTCGCTAAATTCTCTTTCACGAACCGGAACTTAATTGCAGCTCTACTCCCCTTCGCTGTGAATTCTACTTGAAAGGCTACCATCTTGACCTGAAAATGAAATGGTTATTCATGTCACAATGGGATCGAAATTGGTGAAAAATATTACAAAATATATACCTTCATGTGACATATGTTTCATTTACAGGGAAACAGAGAAAGATAAATTGTTAGAAGGTAAAGCTGAATGCTTATCAGCATTGCCCTCGTATAAAAACAATTCCTCTCATTTGGTTTCAGTACGGTTATGGCCGGATTAAGAAAACCGATTTGCATTGTGAATATAATATCTTCAAATGTACATAATTCACCTGAATAAAGACTAGATTCCTAAAGCCCCTATTTTTCCTGAATAAAAGTTGGATTCTGAAACAGAAACAACTTCGTAGAGACAGTCCGACAAATAAATGTAGTTTAAATCACCAACTGAATGGCAGGTATAATAGATGTAGTTGGTACAGAGAAAAAGTGCATTTGAACCGCATATGCAACGTATTAAATCATTTATAATCAACGTATTAAACCGTTTTACTCAGTACGCTGATGGCACAAGACACCAAACATTATGAATGCATGCACGACTGTGATGAATAGAATTTGATTGTGAAGTATGTAACCAAGGTGATGGAGATGTGTGCCATCATGCTTTTTTATTTCGCTGCTTGACATCAAGCATGAGCAGATCTAAGTACCATGAGTGGTCCTTGTCCTTAATTCAAAACCTCTGGCACCAGGGAAATGATCACCCATGATCCATCTGGAACCCAAACCCGGTCACAGCTCGGACGGCCGGCAAGAAACTCACGCCCACTGTAAAAAATTTCATGGTCAAATTACGGTAGATACACCGGCAGCTGAGTGGCCGGTCAATAAACCGTAATTGTACAGTACCGTACCGATATGTTCATTAACGGTCTAATGACCGGGAAATAAAAAACGGTCAAACTACCAGAAAATGTGGCCTAATACAGTAGATCAACCGTAAATTTAATACGGTAGATAAACCGTATTTGAAAGAAAAAACATGGCAAAGCCTGTTAAATAAATACGGTGTAAAGACCGTTTTTTCTATTGCTGTTGCTAAACCATTAAAAAACTTATGTTTCAAAGCAATAACTTTTTTATTACCACAACTGTAGCATGATAAAGGGTAGAAATCACCTAATTATTTGTCATTCACACACAAAACTCTGTCTGTACTTTTACAAATGTGCAAACCACTATCTGAGCACCAACGACCCTCCCACACATTAACAATAAAAAATATTTCCTTGTTTTTATCTTCTAATATGAACAGTATTTCTCCAAAGACACAATCATTATCTTTGTTCTTTACGTTCAAAAACTGGCCTACAGTATAGGGAGTACCAAAAATTTTCACTTTGTTTGAAATGTGCAGAGGTTGATATTCTGATTCTTTTATTGCCCTTTGTATTTGAATGGAGTACAACTCGATAATGAAAGTTTGACTGTCTTCAAACCGAACCCTTTCAGCAAAAAGTGAGCCATTTAGAAGATAAGCTTGCAATAACTTATGTTTGTTTGACAGTGTATCAGTGAGGTTTTTGAAGTTCTGACATCTTCGGGCAACTCTTTTGAAATATGAATGTTTACTCTCAAAGGGCAATGTCCAAAGACGAATAAGTGGTCCAAATTTCATCGTTAACTCAGGATAGTGCAGAAGGAAGTGGTGCTTTGGTCGAAGAGGCACATCTGCAAAAGCAACCTTCCTTCCCTCCAAGTACTCTTCAATTATGATTTTGAAATATGCAATTTGTGAATGACTTATGCTAGGTGCACAGGCAAATTCCACAATTTCTCTGAGTGTAACAACTACGTAGATTCCATACAGAATCATCAGTATCTATCTTAGAGTACAGAAGGATTGGCAAAAGTGAAGTAAGGCCCAGTTCTGACAAGCACTGCCATTTAACCTTTTGCTTTTTGGGTGAAACACAGCAGGCCTGCAAGAAGCATCATGCTCAAAAATGAAAAGCCACGTATTAGATCATTTAATAAAGTATACGTAAGCCAGCCTTTCTGAACAAAATAATTTAGGTAAAGTGACAAATCATAGTCACAAACCCCTTCAAACAAGTCATGACCAACACAAGGAGGGAGCCCAGGAAGACAAACATGAAAGTACTGCAACTCATTGAACAGAGACGGGGAAATGATTCCTTGGCTACCCATGGCTAATTGCAAAGCAGATGCATCATAATTTTCAACAGTTCGTGATGAAGCACTCAAATATGGATACTCTTCCAAGTATCTCTTTGCATTAGACAATAACGGCACATATATTCTGAAGTTGAGAAATTCTGGTTAAATCCACCAATAAAATGTGCTCCTAAATTGTCAGCAGTAATACAAAAAACCCTCCCTACATAACATACACCATCCACATTAAATCCATTCTCAATTTCTTTAAGGTCACCAATCAATTGCCTAAATACTACTTTTTGGCCAAACAATTTTAAATCTTTTTCACAGCACAGTAAAAGAAGCTGCATTTGGTGAACTGATGACCTATACTGAGGGTATATGTTTCCTAATGTGAAATAAAATCCGAGAATTTTATGTTTATTTCGTGAAGAACCTAACGGGTTAACAACCTCAAACACATCCTGAAAAAGGATAAGCTGAAGGATTTTTATTGATCCGTCTGCTTGGCATTGCTGAAACACGCTACCGTCAGTAAAATCACTCATTCGATCTGCTACTTCATTTTTCAGTGGATGATCTACTTGATCCTTTACAGACTTATCGTGGAGCAGATTAACAAGTTTTTTTTTAATTGGAATGTAGTGGCAGTAACGCAAGCAATTTACCTCATCACGACCCATGCAAATTTCAATGGGTTTGACAAATTTCATGCTTTTTTAAAAATATTGTTGTCTTAAATAGATAAATTTAAGAAGTCCCGATTCAGTATCGAATGCAGATTTTAAAAACTTTGAGTCATGGACATATTTTACAATTTTTTTTCATCTTCAGATATATTTACTAATTCACTCAATTTAGCAGTGAAACTCTGTGTGAAAAAGGAATCCTCCTGAATCAGTAAATAATTTATCTCTTCCATTATCAACTGTATTGTTTTACATGGGATTAGGCATTTTGATTCCAAAAGCAAGCAAAAAAGAGCAATATTTTTCAGTGTGAGTTCTTCAGAGATATGGCTGTCTGACTGATTAAGTTGTTCACTTACGTCAGAAGTGACTAGTTCCACAGTACTGTCAACTCTCAAGGTCAGGGCAACTGGCTCAGAATTAAGAAACTGTGGAGATAGGAATTTTGTACTGTGATTCAGATGATATCTAGATAAATGGGATGAAAATGAAGATCTGACTTTAAATGTTTTGGCACACCCCTTAAAACAGCATCTAATAAAGCCCCCGGAGGTTAGATGTGACTTAATGTGCGATATTAAATCAGAAACTCTATTAAATGCCTTATGACACAATCTTTGGTTGCACTTTAAATCCACTTCTGAATTGCAAAGTTGTAAACCACGCAATCCACGGTGGTATCGCGAGACATGAGTATTAAAGCCATAGTAAGAGCCAAATGCCTTGGAGCAACCACGCACCCCACACTGAAATCTAAAATTATTTACATTTCTATGAATGCTCATGTGGTGAACATATTTCTTTAAAGATAAAGAAACATAGTTGCAATTGACACACTCATACATGATGTTAAGTATTAAGAATGCACTTTTATGCAAAATGTTTTATAATATGAGATATTCCTAAGAAAAACAGAAGGAATCACTTTATGTATTGAATGTAAAATTTCATGCATCAAAAATAAACAATAACTGACACTTATTGCCAAAGGCTTTGATTCATCTGAAACCAAATTCTTTTACATATTTTTTAAAAATTCAACCAATTTAGCATGCAGAACAAAGATTCATTACCAAAATTATTTACAATACAAAAAATATGTCCGCAAAAAGATCCTCCGTAATTGTCAGCACTGTTGTCTTAAGCAATATACAGGGTGTCCCAGAAATATTGGATACATTACAAAATTATGTAAAAAAAACAACTGAGCATTGTCGGTTTTTCTATGTCACGTATTACAAACACGGTTTCTATATTTTTGTTTTGCAGAATTGTTATTCCCAGAATCCGATAGATGGCACTAGGTGTGGCCTGATGAGGAATGTATGAGAAATGCGCAATCGGTAGTAATGTCATCCGTACAGCACAAGGCGATGTGTGTGTTATGGCTTGCGAAATTAAAGTCTGTCATTAAAGTTAAAAGACGATACCGTTTAGAGTATGATCCTCCGTAATTGTCAGCACTGTTGTCTTAAGCAATATACAGGGTGTCCCAGAAATATTGGATACTCAATAATAATCCTCCATCAATGAATTCAATTAAGCAATGGATAAAACAGTTCTGGCAATGTGGAACCTCGTGGAGGAGCCGGTTGGCCTAGCATCAGCGGTGAGACGGTTGACCAAGTTAATGGAAGTTTCCGACGAAGCTCCAGGAAATCCGTTCGTAAAGCAAGCAGAGAACTGTGCATTCCGAAATCGACAGTTCACGATATCTTGCACAAGAAATTAAAGTTTTATGCTTATAAAATCCAAATAGTGAAAAAGATGCATGTAAATGATCACACTCAGCGAAACGATTTCGCTGTGGTTATGCTAAATTGAGTGAAAAACAACGAAAACTTTCTCAGTACTGTCATTTTCAGTGATGAATCCACATTTCATGTATTGTGAATTGTCACAACTGTAGGATATGGGGTAGTGAACTGCCTCATGCTGCTAATGAACTGGAACGCGATTCGCCAAAAGTTAACGTGTGGTGCACCCTATCAAAAAGACAAGTGATTGGCCCTTCCTTCTGCAAAAAAAACAAATGATGACATTTACTTGGATACGATAGAAACTTTCGCTATACCCAGATCAAAAGATATGATGTCATTTTCCAACAAGACGGTACGACTGCGCATTGGTCAACATGTATACATAAGTGCCTAAATGAGCCTTTTCCCCAACAGATAGATTGGCCGTGGTGGTCCCATTCTGTGGCCTCCTCGCTCTCCAGATCTAACTTCATTGGATTATTTCATGTGGGATTAGGATCGTGTCTATAAGACGCCTTGTACTGATTTGCAGGAACTAAAGTAGCGTATCACAGCTGCTATTTAATTCCATAACTCCTCAGATGCTTGCCAATACATGGCATGAAATTGAGTATCGCTTAGACGTACTACGAGCAACCAAGGGATCTCACATCGAAATTTATTAACTTGTGCAGTTACATTGTAAGTTAATACAGTCAGTTTATTTCTGTCTGTTTAATGTTTTGTTTTATATAATTTTGTTATGTGTCCAATAATTCTCGGACACCCTGTATATATACATTTTTGTAGCAAATAAATGCAACAGAATAAAAACAAGAATTTTATTTGTTGAGAAGGAAATAAGAAACTAAGACTTTTGAATCCAAAAGATTTTGAAAACCGGTAGAAACAGTTAAGATTTTATGTGTGCAGCTCTGTGGAGCACCACATTAACAGGACCTGCAATTTTATGAGAGTTCCTAGTTATTTTTTTTATGTGAAAAAGACTTTTTTTCTTTTTCATACATTAGCATGAGAAAGTATTGTAATCATGAAAAATTCGACTCCAAGATGTCAAAGGAAATGCAAGTTGTGATGTACTTTGCACAAAAAAGAGTAGTCATGACTACTTTCTATTTTTAAATAAATCCGGTACTTGTATGTACCTCTTATTTTTCCAGTTTTTCAAAAAAATAAGATTTTCATTTCTAGAAACTTGTCTCCAGCCTCATTTATTTATAGCACTGATGGAGATAATGCTTCACTGGTGATGTGACTTCATTGCTGATATTCAATCAGAATGGCGACACAAGAGGCCTGAATGTTACATTGTGATTAAAATTTTCACGGATTCACCCTTTCATGATGTACATTCTCGGAGATTTGTTTCAATTCATTTATAGTGACAAACTGACAATGAGGGACAGAGAGGCCCCTTGAGATATATCAAATATGGCATCAGCCATCTTGATTGAAGTCCATGGTAAAGTAAGGTTTAGAAATTACCAGATGATTATATTTATATTTGGTGTTTTCACTAACACGCTGCAAATTTTTTATTGGATTTTGCCATTTTTAATGCTGCGGCGGGGGGGGGGGGGGCAGGTTTGGTCTTTGGAAAAAAATTATCTTATCAGGAATTCAGGATGTTATTTTGGGTTTTGTATTAGGATTACAATTTATCTGTGGTTGACTTTATTACTATATATATACAGCTAAAAACAATTAGGGAATAGGGAATATCGTAGTTTTGTATTAAAACTGAGTGACAGAAAACTTTAGAGGTTGGAATAGGAACTACATACACTTAGTATGCTATGCAAAAAGAAAAATATGGCCAAAACAATTAGTAAATTTAAATTTAATAATTTTTGGGGAGACAAATGTACAAAGGCATATTTATGATCATATCGTAAAAATGAAAATAAAGGTAAATTTCTCACTGAAAAACATGTACGGCAATTTGCATTGTATAAGCCACGAATAAACGATTTAAAAAAAATAAAATAAAAAAAAGTTTTTGCTGCCGTTCAATTTGAAAAATAATCTGCAGGGTAATTGTGCTGGAGAGGGGCTATATAATTGGAAAAGGAACTCTCTCGGAAAAAAATTTCAGTCTAGGATTTGCACGAAGTGAAGAGGACGGAAAAGGGATGTCATAATGAAAGACCGGGAAAGCTGTAGGAAGGGGCGGCGGCAGTTATTTTGTCTTTGTATTGTCGGGAAAGACAAAATGCTGACTGTGCTTGTGCCCTCTCCTCATCAATTGGCCAATAAAAATGTATGCACAGTGCTTGCTGCAGGAACCTAAACATGCACGCTTCATTTCAAAGTTCTATGTTCTGAATCTCGTGTACACTGTGCCTTGTATTTTAGTTTGTCCTTTGCCAGTTTGACCAAAGTCTTTGTTTCATTTCTTCGGACTCCGGGGTCTTTATGTGCCTAACTTTTCTGTCGAAAATTCCGCTTCTGGATCAACATTTGTGATATACAAGATCATATGGCTATTTTTTTCTTTTTCTTCTGAATGTCACAATCTGTGAATTATACGCCGGCACAGATTATACGAAAATAAAAAAAAAGTGCGATATCCAGGGTCTGAGGATAAACGATGAAAATTATGATAATTCAGGAATTTGCGAGCCCCAGATGAAAAACAAAACAAAAAAACGAGTACCTTTTTTTTTTGCCAGGGCTGAGGGCAGAACATTTTTGGACAGAAGTGTACGACTTTGACATTATATATAGCCCCTCCTCCCCGCAGGTTCAATGTCTGGCCACTAAAAAATTTAGCTGGCCACCAGATTTCAGAATATTTTTCTACCTCTGGTTGTTACAAATACCTTGTTCCCTCAAAATAATCAGGATGTACAGTAAAGCAAGACACGTCTGAGAAGAGAACGTTGCTCCATTAATTTATTCTCTAATCAGCAGGGTCATGTGCTCAAAATCTGCAGGCAGCACGGTGGCATGCGGTTAAAGAAACACATACCATAGGTTGTCGAGCATACAGACCAACACTGTGTAGTCGGGTGCGAACAGTTTGAGTCGAAACATTTGTGTCAGTAGCCGTATGGAGTTTGCATTGCAGAAGAGGGGCGCTCATACTCCGGTTTCTCCTGGCAGTCAGTGAAAAAAAAAAACGATCCTCATTTCTTGACGTTGCTTTCCTGTGACCTTGCCCTGGTCTTTGCCTTAAATTTTTGGTATCTGAAAACCAATTCCAAAATCTGGAAATCATGCTTCGAGACACTCCAATGGCGTCCGCTACTTGCGATTGGGTTTGACCAGCTTCTAAGTGACCGATAGCCCTCAGGCTACAGATTCGGGTAAATCCTGTTCGGACATCACATTCAAAGCACGAGTCATTTTTATCCTGGACTAAACGATCATAAGATACAATTCACTTTTCATTCGTTGACAGAAACATACCCCTTTTAACGTCCCACAATCAATTTTGCATACTGAGGTGTTTGGAAGTATGCAAAAGTTTCATTGTAATAACTTTCCTTCAATTTCTCTTAGCATACAAACAGTTGATGTCAGTAGTTCATATCTAAACCACGATATCTCCCAATAGTTTTGAGCAGTGTATTTTAAGCTAACAGGGGGGGTAACAATGATGTTTAGCATTGGTGCTAATGCAGAGTTTGACTAAGGAATTTCTTAGATTTAAGCTTGGAACATAATGGCAACTCTACCTGGAAAAAAGAGGGATTTGCCAGGCTATTTGAGATAGCTATTGGCTGGAAAACAATGGCATCAACTTTAACTCTGAGTAACAACTTATGTGTTTTTACAGAAATAAAATTTGACCACCCATAGAAATAAAGTGTTTGAAGTTGGGCCGCATCCCGGCGATTAAAAAATATTATCTAGCATCCTGGCATGTAATAAATTTTAAACCCGTCACAGACTATGTAAAGAAATTAGGATGAAAGCACAAATTTGAACACAAAAATCAGCAAATGAAATTCTTAATGGATTAAGTTGATGAATGCTTAGCAGCTGGGACAGGAAAGATATAGGAGGCAGGAGTATGGTGTCAGAATTCTTGTTAAATCACCTACAATTGTAACAGTGCTAGCTAAATAATTTTCTGGCGCCCATGTGGTCTGCAGGTGAAATTGATCATTCCACGACTTGTGCCTCGTTCTCCAAAACCAGTTGTCAGAGCAGGGGTGTTTGGTGGGCTAAAGGAGGTTGGAGTATTTGGAACTTTTTGGTCCCCAACAAAACTAGTAGAGCTCACACCTGTTTTACTGAGGACTGAAAACTTTGTGTGGGTAAAAAGTTCCGAAAAGCGCAAATTGAAGAAATAATTTGCATTATTCATATTAAATTTAGGACTTCCATTGTCTAGAAATCCTAAATCTTTTCTTCTACCTACAGAGATTGGATGTTTTTTCTTCAAGTTTCTCTCATAAATTTGATCTATTTTCATGTGTGCTCTTTGGCACCCATTTTCAATAGGGTTCGTCCCCAGGTGATCCCCTATGACATACTAAAATTTCATCGAAATCGAACCATATTTACGCAAGTTATGACGCATAATGGCAATGGAATGCATCCTGCTCCTATGTTGTGACCTTTGACCCCATTTCCAATAGGGTTCGTCCCCAGTGGTCCCCTAACACATACTAAAATTTCACTGAAATCGAACCATAATTACGCAAGTTATGATGCATTTTAGAAAGATGTGATAAAGTTGATACTAAATTACAAAAGCCATCACTAGATTTGTTAACTGGACGTAACCTTCTGTCATTATCCCATTTCATTGCCAATGAAAGAAATAATTTTGAAAAATATGAAGAAATAGATAAAACATTAAGTGAAAAATCTTCTGGAAGTTTTGTCTAATCACAATTAAAAAATATGCACATGGCAATAACCGTAATGAAACTATTCTTCAAGGACAGAAAAAATGTGAAGTAGAAACATTTAATGTGATTATTGATCAGTTGGATAACAAATGTCTGTTAGCTTATAAAAAAATTCAATTTCCATTTCAGTTCTTAGTTAACTGTCAACTAAATTTCTCTAAATAACTGTTTAGATTTTTACAGTGAGGATTTGGATGAATCTTTACATAGTAAAATTTCACAGTTCTATGACTTTATCAAGTGTGAATGTAGCTACTGCACAAAAAAAAAATGTTCTTGTCAAGACATTGCAAAACACACACACACACACACACATATATATATATATATATGATATTTTCCCAAATGTACATTCACCGTATTAAAACTACACTTGGTAAAAAATAACTTGTGATTGACAATGCTTCAACAAAGGCTTAACAGTCTTGCTATCATGTCATTAGAGCATGATATTGCTCAGCAGTTAGTTTGACGATGTTGTGCACTTCTTCACAAACCTCAAAGCAAAAAAAGACATTTTAAAGACGAACGCCTGAACTTTTTTTTTTTTTTTTATTGGAGGTTTTTTTTTTGGATTGGACGTTTAACGACCACCGTGAGCAACTCAATGGGCTATAAGCAGTCGCCCGTCGCTAATTTAGGGTCACTGGTTCCAGGGAAGGGAAAGAGCCAGTGCTGTAAGACAAACACAATATCCATGACTCGCCGTCATTCGAACCCGGACCCCTTCCGGACGAATGATCAGAGGCCATTGCTTAGACCACTGCGCCACCGGGGCGGCCTTATTGGAGGTTTAACGACCACCGTGAGCAACTCAATGGGCTATAAGCGGTCGCCCGTCCCTAATTTAGGGTCACTGGTTCCAGGGAAGGGAAAGAGCCAGTGCTGTAAGACAAACACAATATCCATGCCTCGCCGTCATTCGAACCCGGACCCCTTCCGGACGAATGATCAGAGGCCATCGCTTAGACCACTAGCCACCGGGGCGGCCTTATTGGAGGTTTAACGACCACCGTGAGCAACTCAATGGGCTATAAGCGGTCGCCCGTCCCTAATTTAGGGTCACTGGTTCCAGGGAAGGGAGAGAGCCAGTGCCTTAAGACAAACACAGCATCCATGCCTCACCGGGATTCGATAGACCTCTTTCGAACGAATGATCAGAGGTCATCGCTTAGACCACTGCACAACCGGGGCGGCAAACTTTTGTTTTTGTGCATTCATTTTTCATTTATGTTGTCTACACTTGATTCAATGTTTGAATTTTCTTTAGTATAAAATTTTTTGTAAGATATGTGGACACTTAAGATTTTGGGGTATACTAGCAATGTTTATTTCTTGCACAGTACACCTGAAGTGATTTTTTTGAGGGGGTTTTCTTAGCTCACGAAGCAGTTCTAATGTAATTACTGCCTAGCATAAGTGACCTGTTTGTAAAACTTTCTACGTGCAATTGTGTTTGCATTGAAATACACCTTTTGGGGTACTCATTTTATAAATAAAACAAACAGATTTTGGTACTGCTATTAAGTTTACGCGACGCGCCTCGAGTTGTGCGTTGGGCATGAGTTGAGTGATATTTCTGTCATTTTTTTATAATTTTACAGAAAACACTGGCAGTTATTACTACACAAATACCTGTGTATTGATATATTTCAACTAATTTTTAAGAAATTGATTGGTTCTGATAAATTTCTATCTTACCACAGATGAGGTATACACACTGCTCACATGAGATTTCTTCAATGTGTTAGTTTGCAGAAAAATGTTTCAGCATCTTTAAACAGACATTTTAAAGACAAACTCCTGAACTATGTGTGAACTTCTGTTTTTGTGCATTCATTTCAAATTTTTGTTATCTATACTTGATTCAATGTTTGCATTTCTTTAGGAATAAATATTATAAATAATACATTTCCTTATGTCTGCAAACACATAAGATGTATTTTACAAAGCCTTTACATATATAAAGGAAATAGGTATCCAACATATATACAAGACATACATATCTATCGTATAGTCAATAGGACATTCGTATTTTACAAGCACTTGTGACCAGAAATAGGGGCCACAAAATATTCAGTAGCCCAGATTCCAAAAAACGCTGTCTGGCACTGAAAAAAAAAAAAAAAAAGGAAGGAAGCAGGAGCATAGTGTTAGAATTTTTAGCACTTGCGAATGCTAAATAAAAATTTCCTGGCACCCACGTGGTCTGGGTAAAATTGACCATTATACAATTTGTACCTCGTTCTCCAAAACTAGTTGTCACCTAGTCACAGGACAAGCGAGGAAAATTAGTTAGCAACTGCATTCGTTTACTGAACTTGTTCGGCCTAACAAATAATTTGAACGAAATACATGAAATATTTTTTTTTTTTGAGTGGAATTTTAACGACCACCGTGAGCAACTCATACATGAAATAAAACATCAAACTTGCTTCAATTGTTACCAAAACCACTTAATACTAACATTCTCATCATAATGCACTGTGACTTACACAAAACAAAAAAATACTTACCGAAAATAAATGCTGCGGTGCTTATTTAGTAACATAGAATCCTTATTTTGGGTATAGAGAGACCTCCATCGCTTCGTACCAACTACCAACATGGCGTCCGCGACCAGCCCGTTGCCATTCGACAGCACGTAAAAAAACAGGTATTATACCGCAATGGTTAAAACAGTTTAAACACCGTGAACATGTTGTTTATCTACCGAAAATTTACGGTTCATCGCCCGTTGGCGTGCTTACGGTCTGTAAACCGTTTTAATACAGTTGAAACACTGAGAATTCACAGCAATTTTTTACAGTGCCCGTTATCTTTCGGCCATCGGGATAGCAAGCATCCTCCTGCTAAATGGTACTCATATTTCATTCTGATATTTGGGAACACCCGTTCCTCGCAATACAAGCTCATTCCGTCCCAAAACATTTGCTCGTGAGCACATTCTTGTATAACGAGGGTTAAATTAACATATTATATAAAATTTTATGAGACGTACCGAAAGACAAATTTTATATAATGCATGCAAAATTTATATTGAAATTGTAATTATGTGCCAGAATATAAGGTTCAAATTCACGTTAAAAATTACACAGAAACCTCGGAAGTTCCGCGAATAAAAACATCCGGCAAAAATGCCTATCCGTTAAATGAAAAAATGAAAAATGACCGCAAAATATGTTTTTTTGCATTAAAACATAATTTGTTATTCTTACATTTCGGTCGCTAAAACAAATTTACATCACGCTGATAATACGCTAGTTCGTAGCAGGTCATCTTTGCAGTATTTCGCTAGTAGTACGTCTTCATTTCGCGAGTAGCAGTATTTCTTTGCCATGATTGGGGATTGACTGTATCGGTTTAATTTGAGAACAAAATCGCAATTTCCATTTATGAAGTGGATGGTGAAAACTCAGCTGGAGTTGAGAGCTGAGTATCTCTATTTGCTGGGGACAAGGCATTGTTTCTTTCTGCGGTGGACTCCTCTTCTCTCTTTTGTAGCTCTTGATAACAAGCAGTCACGGCGTTCACTTTGGGATTCAAAGAATAACTTATTTTTGTTTGTGGGACATCTTCCATAACGCGGATAGCTCTTCTGCAAATCGTGAAAAACAATGCAAGTTTTAGTGTCTAGTATTCTCACTGATTCTTCAACTTTCTCATTAGCGTAGTCACTTTCTTTCGGTCTGATTTTGTCGAGCTGAATAAGTTCTTCTTTCGGCAATCTTTCAGAATATGATGCCAATACCTCTTCAACATCGCCTTGGTGAACTTCTATTTCGTTGTAAATTGCGAGATTCGCGATTTTCCACTGAATATCACGCCCACAAAATCCTGGTCGTCCCGGTGGCACAGTGGTCTAACCGATGGCTTCTGGCCATCGTCCAAGATGGGTCTGGATTCGAATCCCGTGAGGCATGGATGTTGGGTTTGTTTTACGGCCCAGGCTCTTTCCCTTCCCTGGAGACAGTGGCCCTAAATTAGGGACGGGCGTCTGCTTATATCCCACTGAGATTTTCATGGTGGTCGTTAAACACTTAATAAAAAAATCTTGGATAATATGAACACATCTTGAAACAAAAGCCTTCCAAATGCTATCCGCCGCCCCGGTGGCGCAGTGGTCGTTGAACAGACAAGTCGCATTTTTTCGGCTCCTGCGTAGAAGTCAACGTTCGTTTGTTTACTTGTTCTTTTTGTGGTATTTTGTCGTTTTGTGTTTTGGTTCCTGTGTTTCGTAACCTCGCTTTACGAGCAGTGAGGCTGAGTGCCGAGTGGGTGCTCATTTTTTGTTTTTTTTTAATTTTCGTGTGTCGTCAGTTACGACGCATGAGTTTTGGTGGGCCAGTGGTCGAGAATGTCCACTACCACTGTGAATAAGTCACTGTCGTCTACAGCTGCTTCGTCGATTGCTGATATGTCTTCGCTTCTTAGTACTGTGTCTTCTTCGGGGAATGTTGCGTCGACTAGTGCTGCTAGTTTTCCAAAGACTGTGCTTCTGGCCACCCGTGTGCCGGCTGCGTCTAATATTCCTGGTTCTGCTAATTCTACTTCAACGTCGTTCGCACAAGCTGTCGGAAGTACCTCATATATTTCTAGTGATTCTGCACCACATTTCAAACGTGTAGCTTCGGCGTTGAAAATTATTCTTCCAAGTGACTCGCCGCAAGGTAAGCAGTTGTCGTCTGCCTTATTATTAAGTGTTTTCATTCCTGCTTTGCGTGACACCCCCTCCCCCAGTATCTGCATGCTGTGTCGAAGGTTGTTCCAGCCGAAAGCATTGTGTCCATTATTCGCTTGGGTGGAGGGGTGGTTGTTCACTTCACCCACCAGCAAGCAGTAGATTTAATTATATTTCATGGGGTTGATGTTGGGTCCTTTCATCTACAACCTGTCGCTGCTGCCCAAAGACCAGTTACGGTGACCCTCTCTCCTGTACCAACGGCTGTTCCTGATTCTCTGTTGATTGATGCCCTCAACACGATGGGTCGTGTTGTGGGAGTGACCAAGATTCTTCCAGCTACAGCCCGTGATTCCCCCCTGAAACATGTGCAGGGTGGGCGCCGCCAGTACCGGGTTATTTTTCCAACTTCTCAGTCAATTGCGGAACGCCCTGCAACTCTGGAATTAGTCACTGATACCCGGACGTACATTTTTAATCTTTTTGCAGGGGTTCAGTGCTTCCGCTGTAAGGGGGAAGGTCATCTCGCTTCTGCTTGTCCTCATGCTAATCCTGGTGCTAGATCTGATTCTTCATTAGCTACTACAGTTCCGGTGGCCGCTGCCCCTGCGGATGTTGTGCAGGCCGCTGAGGCACCTGCTCACATTCTACCCTCATCAATTTTGCCTGCTGTTTCTAAAGTCGTTCCTTCCCTCCCGGTTCCTGTCGTCGTACTGGATGGTTTGGAGCCCTCCAATGAGGATTTCCCATCGCTGGAAGTGTCTGCACCTACATCACAACGTAAACGCCCCAGCTCACCTGGTGTTTCTACTCGCTCTTCCCGTTCGTCTCAACGTCTTCGGTCCAAGAAACCAGCCCATTCTGCCTCGGTTTCACCTAGCCATCATAAGCCTAATTCTGAATTACTAGTTTCGAACCGATTCGCATGTCTCCAGGATGATGATGTTATGGACACGGTTGCCCCTGATCCTGATGACACTGCAATGGTTGACTCTGACGATGATTCTCCTTCTCCTACACTTCTTGACATTTCTACTATGTTTGAAGAACTTGCGGTGCCTTTGCACCCTCTTACCTTATCTGATCTGTATGCATTGACCACTCGCCCGCGTAAGGCGAAGTTGATCACACTACCTTGCATTAAGAGTAAGCTTCACTTGCTGCCTGAAATGATTGCACAGCTAAACCAGTTCCATGCATTTATATCTAATGTTACTTTGCCTGGCGGGACTGAGCAATATGCTCGCCGTCTGGGATACTTACTCAAGATTTTGAGGACTGAACTGGAAGGCTGGATGCAACCTACCAGTGATGTCCTTGTTAACACTACTTAGCTTTAATTGTAGAGGGCTTGCGTCTTCTGCGGCGAATGCTTTGGTTTACGAGAACGTTCGTTACCTGGGGGCTAATATCCTCCTTCTCCAGGAGACGAACTGTTCCCTGGATGCCGGGTGTTCCCGCTGGAGACGCTGGCCGTACATTTTTTATCATAATTACCGGACCCATCTCAGGTCTGGTACCGCTATAGCGTTTCATGTGCGTTTTCATTCTTCCCTTTCTGATCTTGTTGAGTCACAGAGTCTGCTGGGTTCTTTTCAACATATTTCTTTTTGTTTTTGTTCTAAACGTATTCATGTTTTCAATATCCATATTCCGCAATCTGCTACGGATGCAGAAACTCTCCTCCAACATCTTTCTTCTATCCTTTCGACCCTCCATCCAAATGATACAGTCATTGTTGCAGGCGATTTCAATTGCACTTTGCAACCCGGTTTTGACCGAGATGGTTCAACCGAAAGCCGTTCCGACCTTGTTTCCAATCTCACTCAACTCGTTGTTAATTTTGATTTGATTGATGCATTCCGTTCATTCCATCCCCGGTCCAAGGAATTTTCCTGGTTACCCCCGGCTGCTTCACGCTGCGTTGCAGCACGCCTAGATAGATTCTATGTTTCCAGTTTTCTCCATTCCTCTCTAGTTGAAATTACTCATCATCCTTCCGTTTCGTCAGATCATCGCCCCGTTCTTTTAAAACTTTTTTTGCATTCTTCCTCTGTTCCCCCTTCCCCAGTCTGGTCGCTCGACGATTCACTTTTAACTGATCCTGTTTTCTGTGCTGAAATTCGCTCTATGATCTCGTCTTCTGTGCAACAACTTTCTTCGTCTGACGACCCAGTGGCTCTGTGGCTTTCCACGAAAATTTCGATTATTTCTTTCGCACGTCAGTTTTCTTTCTCATCCCGTACTTCTCGCTTTCAAGATATTGATGTTCTCCGTCGTAAATTGCAGACTATTTCTCCTTCTGATCCTTCTTTTCCCGTGTTTCAAGCTCAACTTCGTCGTATTCTGTTTACTTTTGCTTCAACAGCCATTACTCGTCTGAAATTCACTCACTTACGGTTTCACGACGACCCCTTTTCTAGTTTGAAGTCCCTTGAGGAGTATCATGTTAAAAGCAACACGATTTCCTTTCTTTCACTACCTGACGGATCTACAGTTACCGACCCTTATCGTATCTGTGAACTTACTTTTTCCCATTATTCGGATCGTTTTCAACACCGACTCCTTTCTCCTGCAGATACCTCCCCTCTTCTTCATGTCCTCCCTCAGGTTCCACATTGTTTTTTTGATTCTCTTGTTTCTCCTATCTCTCCTTCTGAAGTCCGCTCTGCAATTTCCAGTCTGAATGACCGTTCTTCCCCTGGCGCGGACGGTCTTCCGCTCTCATTTTATAAGAAGTTTCTTTCTTCTCTCCTCCCGCTTCTGGTTGCTTGTTTTAATGCCGTTTTTACTTCTTCTAATTTTCAGTCTTCTGATTTCACTTTTGCTATTCTCCGTCTCATCCCCAAAACCGGAAACCTTGGTCTTTTTTCTAACTGGCGTCCTATCTCTATTCTTAATACTGACTACAAAACCTTCGCTAAAATTCTCGCTTTTCGCCTCAATCCCGTCTTGCAGCATTTAATCCACCCCGATCAAACTTACACTATTCCCTCCCGTTCGATTACTACCAACATTTCCACCATTCGCAACTTATATTTTCTTGCTTCCCAACTTTCCGAACCTCTCGCAATTTTTAATATTGATCAGAAACAAGCTTTTGACTCCATTAATCACTCATATCTCTTTGCTGTTCTTCGTCATTTTGGCTTTCCTACTATTTTTTGTCAAGCTCTTATTAATCTTTACTCTCACTCTTCTTTCCGTATTCGCACTTCCACATGCATGACAGCTACCATCCCCTTTGACAACGGGATCCGGCAGGGTTGTCCCCTTTCGGGTCAACTTTTTACGCTTGCATTTGAACCTCTCTTAATTTGTCTGCGTTCTCGTTTGTTTTCTGTGATTCCTCCCAGTATTGCTCCTACTCGTCACCACCGCATAGTGTTGTCTGCATATGCTGATGACCTCACTCTCTTTCTTCGCACTGAACGTTCTTTCGGTGTTGTCCTTTCTGCTTATCGTGAGTATGCTTCAATTTCCGGTTCCGAACTTAATATGTCTAAATCTGTCGGTCTGTCGGCCGGATCGTGGGTGACACACGGTGATCGCCCTTGGGGTGCCCGTTGGTCATCCTCGGTCATTAAACTTCTTGGTGTGTACGTTGGAAATCCCGTGGCGGTTGCTGATGCCACATGGATTCCTTTGGTTCAGCAGCTCAATCGCCGTCTTGCTCCTTTTTGCCGGTTCAAACCTTTTTCGTCCTTTTTTAGCAGAGCACATCTGGTTTCTTCTTTTTCTTCTTCCCATTCTGACACATTCGTGGTTCGCTTATTTTCCCTCGCCCATTTTTCTCCAATCCGCTCAACGTTTGATTACTGATTTCATCTGGAATAAAGTTCACTGGGTTCATCGTTCTACTCTCGTCCTTCCTCTGTCCTTTGGAGGTCTTGCCCTCCCAGATCTTTTTCAAAAATCTAATGCTATTCACCTTCAGACCTTTCTCCGTTCTTTTTCTCATCCTCAGATTTCATCGCTTACTATTGTTGATACTTTACTTTTCCCTCACAGTCCGTTTCTCACTCTCGCTACTTTCCTCCGTATGGATCTGTTCCCCCTCATTCCAGATCACTTTCCCGATACTTATCGCACCGTTTTTTCCCTCTGGCATTCCTTATGTCCCGTCCGTCTCCCACCTACCTCAACTAATGATCTGCTTGCGGAACCTCTCTTTTACTCTTCTGCACCCCGTTCTCCCTCTTCACCGTACTTGTGCTTCTCCACCTGGTTCGCCAGTGGCGTGGTACAGGTATCCCAACTTGTAAATGCTTCTCTCCGCTGGAAGTCTCTTTCCCAAATCGACCCCCTCTTGCTGACACTCCCTTACATCGCGCCCAACTCCGGTTGCTTCATTCTCAGCTTCAACACCTTTACCCGTCCCTCGTGAATTCTTTTGGGTTAATTGTTTCTTCTTCGGCGTCCCCTTGCCTTCCTTTTCTGGTTTATTTGAATGATGTTCCCTTTCTGGTGCATCAAGTTACTGCAAAACTCTTGTACCGCCACTTTCTTACTTATTTTCGAGCACCCCTCGCTATTCCTTTTGTGCCTCCTGATGAAACCTCTCAGACATGGGTCGATTCACACATTTCTCTGGCTTCCCCAAAAGCAACTGATATTCATTGGCTACATCTTCATCGCCGCTTGCTCACACCACGAACTCTTCATCGTTTTGGTCGCCTGTCTTCTCCCTTGTGTTTTTTCTGTTCAACGCTCGGTGATGTTCATCACGCATATGACTCCTGTTTAGTTTTACAGCCTCTTTTTTCATTGATGTTTGCTCTTCTCTCCAAGGTCTGTCCTTCCTTTCACTCTGTTTCACATTACTATTTTCTTCGCCGTCATCATCCTTCCGCTGCTGTTCACAATCCAATTTGCGCGTTTTTAATTTTGCAGGCCAAACTGACTATTTATTTATACTATCATACCAGTGTTGATCGGCCTGCTCTTCGTCGATATCATCCTGCGAGAGTTTTTCTGTGCCGTAGGTTTCGTTCCTCGATCAAGTCCGTCATCCAACTTGAGTACGAGGTAGCTCTGGCCCGGCAGGCTGTTCCTGCTTTCTTCTCGATCTGGTCCCCCCACCTCCCCTGGTTTCGGGTTGAGCATGGGTTGATTCAATTCGTTTGATCAGTTGTTTTTTCTTGTTTTTGTTTTGGTGTACTGGTTTCTTCACTTTGTTTGTTTTTGCTTTTCCGGGTTGTTGTCTTGTTCTGTTTTTGATTGAGCTGCAGGTTTTTTCTTTCGGCTTGTCTTCATTCTTTTCTTCTAATCCTGTTGTTTTTCCTTTTTTTTTTACCGTTTTCCTTTTCTTGTTTTTATGATGGCCCTTTGGTAATGTTGTACTGTTTTACTTCCTAGAGATTCCGGTCTTTTTGTTGTTTTTTCCTCTGTGCTTTGTTAGCTCATTCTACTGGTCGGTATATTCTTTCTTGGATAGTGATTTTCTATACTTTCCTCTTACTAGCGGACTCGGCCTCTTTGTCTGAATTTTCTTGTCGTTTTGCGCTGTGATTGGATGTTTTACAGCTAGTTGCTTTGACTTTTTTTCTGTCCGGAGTCCGTGGGCATTTGTGTTCCTGTGTTCTGTGTGTATTTTTTTCTGGTTCTTGGTGCTGCTGTGCAATCGGTTATTGTATTTTGTGTCGGTATTTTTGTTGAGCTGTTTGTCTATGTAATATTGTGTGCTTGCTTTCTATGTTTTCGTCTGCCACAGTTGTTGGTCGACGCATTTCTTGTTGTGGTGTTTTGTTGTACTGGTTGGCCACCAATTGTTTGTGATCACTGTTATTGTTTGGTATTAGTGTGATGCTTGTTGGGTGTTGTTGCTTTCCGTTGGGCTAGTCTGTGTTGTCTAGGTTTGCAAAAATTGTTTGGTGTGTTGTGTTTCTTTCGTGCTTGTTTGTTTGTTGTTGTTCCTGTTCTTTTTTGTACTGTGTTTCCTTAATGTGGTATTACCGTGTTTTTGTAATTGCTCTTGCTTTTTGCACGTGTTGTGTTCAGTTGTTCGGATGGCAGCTGTCATACTCGCTCTGCTCCTGTGTGAGTTTTTTTAATACTGTGATTGTATTTTACCTATACTGCTAATGTGATAATCTTGTTTTTTACTTGTTTGTGTATGTTCTACTTTCGTGTTTCAGTTGGCTCCGCAGTTTAGGGAGCCTTTTTTTTCTCATGCCTTGTGTTTCATGTTCACTTGTTTGTCTATTGGGTTACGTTGACCCAAGGAGTTGGTCAACGCTCTATTTGCCTTGTACTTTTTTTTTACTGTGCCTCTTGTGTGTTTTTTTTTCTTGACTGTATGTGACTACATGTGTAGTGAAGTAGTCAGTTGAGGCAGTTTTGTCTTTGATTATGTTTTAAGTGCACTTTTTGTGTTTTCGTTTTTGTGTTTCTTTGCACTCAAGCTAGAGTTCTACGTCTTGCTTCGTGCTTCTCCTGTCCGGGTTTTTCCTGTAATATTGTATTTTTCTCGGCACAGCCTTCTGTTGCCGTGCACGACTGGACGTACTTTGTGTTATTTTCAATGTGTTATGATGCTATGCGATCTTGTTTCCGCGTGATTCTCTCTAAAGCGCCACGTCGGCTTCTGGGGTTTGTCAACGCGCGTCTTCTTGTTTTGAGTATGAAATTTGAATTGAGTGCGATTTTTTTGTGAACCTCGGGTGCCTGTTTGGCTACATTTATTTTGTGTGATGCAGCGGTTTTTCCCCTTAGTATCGTGTATTCTTCTGTACAGTGTTCCTCCTGACTTACATGCGTCACTTCGTATTTCGTTTTTAGTTATAGTGGTTGGTTAACACCCCTCTTTATGTGCACGGTTTTTTTTTTGTTTTTTATGTTCTTCTTGTACTAATGTTTTGGCCGCTGCTGCATGTTTTCAGAAGTACAGTTTTGTTTCTCCTGTCACTGTCTTGCAATGTCAGTGAATTTGTGTTGTGTTGTATTGTTGTTGTGTTTTTTACCTGTCACCTTTGTGTTACGCGCTGCTATGTACTAGTTTTTGGAATGTGTTTTTCTTCCCTCACTCTGGGGTTTGGGTTTTGTAATGTGTGTGTTTTTCGTTTTTTGTTTTCTGTGTTCCTTTCTTATCTGTATATATTTTAATTTTGTTCTGATGTTACCAGTTTTCCTTCCTCCTTTCTTTTGTGTTGAGACTTCTTGGCCTCGTCTCTTTTAATACAGTCTCATGTGACTGAAGCGTATCACATGTACCTTGCTTTTATACTAATAAAGGTTTATTTTGAAGGCAGTGGTCTAAGGCGTTGGCTTCTGATCATTCGTCCGTAAGGGGTCCGGGTTCGAATCCCGGTCAGGAATGGATGTTGTGTTTGTCTTACGGCACTGGCTCTCTCCCTTCCCTGGAGCCAGTGACCCTAAATTAGGGACGGGTAACTGCTTATAGCCCATTGAGTTGCTCACGGTGGTCGTTAAACCTCCAATCAAAAAAAAAATAAAAAAAAAATGCTATCCATGTTTCTATATCTTTCATTTATTTTTCTCCCAGCAGTTTAAACATTACCAGTAGTCATTTTGATATATTGGTCTTTCCCCAACTGTTGAATGTTAAGCTTGGTGTCTTCATCAGATCTTGTGAAAGATATCTGCAGGCAATAATCCTCAAAGTAGGCTGAAACATCTTTACTCATGAGCTGCAATACAGTAGTTGTGTTTGAAGGTAAGGAAAAGGATAAGGTGGATATTATCAGTCTAACCATCGTTATTAACAAGGTGACCACTGGCGTTAACACGATCAGAAAATGCTTGTTGTTGGTATTAAGCATGGCACAATACCGTATCATTAAAGTTAAAGATTGGCCCCAGAAGAGCCTGACCTTTTTGTCCAGGCTTTTCAACTCAAACGTTGAATGAACCCAAATCTCGCTGATTGTGAGAGTGATAAATCAGTAGTGGTGTCAGCTACTCGCTATCTCCAAGATTATCACTAGGAAGAATTGTGAGACGTTCGTTCAACGCGTTGAAACTTGGTGTTTTCTTTTCATTTCTTAAATACTCTTCCAAAATAGTCCCGTCTCTTAAACGTAGAAATTCTGTTTTAAAATATACCCTCCTTCCTCGATGATTTCTACATCTCCTTTGAGAATTTCCTCGCAGCCTTCGTATCTGCACTCGTTTTTTTACGCGTAATATGTGAAAGATATACAAATTGGCAAGTTTTATAGATCATTCCAACCAGCTTTGGCAAGCTTTAAATTCATGTTCATGCACTCCAGTAGCTCTTTCTTGCTCAGAATACTCAGAATCACGTTTCGTTTATTATGGCTGCTTATTCAAGTCATTAATGGTTCCTCCAATTTATTATTTAATCAATGGTTCTTGTTATGCACATGTTGATTCTACTTTCAGCCCACTAAATTGTGTTTCTACAACTTTCTTAAACACATAGTTATATAAGTAAAGGGATTTCGCATTTGATGAACTTAAGGTCATGAGGTGCAGACATCTTTCGATTGTTCATCTTCTTTAACATTTGCAATTATGTCTAATTATTTTTAGGAACGGTTAATGGGCTCGATATGCTTTTGGTTTCAAACGCACCAGAAACCCTTGAAACATATTCTGGACATATGATGTTCAAAGTAAGAAATATACAATCAGGCCAAATTATTCTGACCACCAGATCATTTTATACAAAGTAGCTATCCCGCACATGCTGTTGATACCAGACGGTTAAATCAGTAAAAAAAGGGAACGCTGCATTCTGAGACTAATGAAGTGCATTGCTCAAGAAATATTGAGTAAAAGACGAATGAATGTGGAAAGATCGTGGGTGTTCGAAGTATTAGTGCGATCATTAGCAACATGTCTGCACTTGTGAAATGCTCGAGGGCAGCAGTTGTTAAAGATTACAAGGTGTGGACCACCAGTCAAGATACCGGGTCTAAGCGCAAGTCATATATTCGTCGAAGGCTACGGGATGTTCGAGCTGAGCGGAGAGTACGAACACTTGTTTAGTTCAACAGACGGGAAACACTTAATCAGATAACAGATAATTTGAATCAGGGACCAGGTCCGATGGCCTCTCAACGTAAAGTTCGCTGTGTATTTTATCGTATGGGCTAGAGAAGCACAGGGCTGCCCGTAAGCTAATGCTATCTGCAGCGAAAAAGAAGAAACTCCTCCAGTTTGGCTCAGGAACACAAGAATTGGACAGTAATGAGTTGAAAACGGCAATGTGGTCCGATGAATCTCGTTTTCAACTTCGCCATGCAGATGGAAATGTGAGGATATGGAGACAGTAGCTCGAAAGCATGAATCCATCTTGCATCATCACTACTGTTCAAGCTCGAGGAGGCAACGTTATGATCTCCAGAATGTTAATGTGAAGCAACGCCTGACGCCCAAAGGTATTAATTATCGTTGCTAACCAAGTCCACCCAGTAATATCGATGGTTTATTCCAATTGAGATGAATACTTCCAGCAGGATAATTCTCCATGTCATAATGCTCACATTGCATGCAAATGGTTTGAGGAGCATCACGGATACCTTTAGCTTCTGCATTGGCCTCATCAGTCACCAGATCTCAATCCAATGAAGCGTTTGTGGGATGAAGTCCAAAGGGGCATCAGGCAGCTGTATCCTATGCCAACAACTCTTCCAGACCTAGAGGGTGTGATTCATCGCATTACGGTTAATATACCCCTAGCCGCTTACCGACATTTAATAAGATGGCACAGCAACCAACAACGTGTAAACCCGGTGATCATAATAATTTGGCCACTCAGTGTATAAAACACAAGCGAAAATGAAGAGAACCTTCGTAAGAGCAAGATAGTGCTAATGTATCATTAATTATACTCGAGTATTGAAAAATTAACTCGCTTAGAAATAAAGGAGTTACGTAAAATTTTATCTCGTGTAAAAAGGAATTTGAAAAGTGGTTTGCTCGAATAGAGAGAGATGAGTGTATTGGTTATACCTAGGTATTGATGGGTAGCATTGAGATTAGTACTTAAATCTGGAACCTTGACGAGGTACTTAAATGTGTATCGGGGTTAAAGCAAATGAGATTGTTTTTGTTTGTCTTCATTTTCGGAAATGTGCTGAGATTGATAAATTGGTAAAATTTGAATGCAATAGGGGTAAACTGCAATCCCTCTCTCAAGAATATGCTTTTATTTCATTCAGGACACGTGAGCGGGTATCCCAGAAAAGCATATCTTGGCACTGTGAAGAGTCAGGGAAATTACACACTTTATTTCGCTAACTGATGCAACCCACTAATCTGGAATTACAAACAGGTTTGAGCTGTTCATGTCGAGGAATCCAGACTAGGAAAACATTTTAACTACTGACCTTTCAGCTGAGGATGTAACGAACTCATCCCTCAGAGCAAAAGTGTAGCTGTTTCCTAAAAAGAGACAAAATATTCATCTGAGATGCGAACTTCATTCAAAAATCCCTGCGTGAGTGTATCTTATGAGAACTGCTGAAGACTGGGGATGTAGTATAGCACCAGAGTTTGAGCAGTCCATCACTCTGGGATCTATAAAATTTACAGGGAAATTCCAGATTTTATTCTGCAGAGAAACTAGTCTAACTGGTATTGTCGGTTCTGCTGATAATCGTCACGCAGCTCTCCATCCAATATTAGCTACGTTGGTGGAGAAAAATGGCCTAAGAATATTTCAAATGAGTGTGCCATAAGCTTTCGTAGGTAGACTTACAGTCTAAAGTGTGAAAATGCAAAAAAATACATTCACTAATTTCTTTTAGCATCTGTTTGATGTAGGAAATATAGTCCTCGTCTTCAACGAGTAGTGACAAAATGAAGAACAAGAAAGATGACAACGGACTTTCGGTTGTAATGAGCACGTCTTTTGAATCCGTTCTGACGTGAATTGAATATATCAAAGCTATTCAATGCTAATGGAACAGTTAGGAAATCAATCAACCGGTTTCAACAATCGATAAAACATCCAAAAATAGAAACAGCTACTTACTTCCACTCGCGGCTAAAAATCATGTTACGAAAATAAGGAAATGGCGCACACATTTTTTTCATAGCACAAGGAAGGTTTCAAAGACAGAGATTCTCAAATCGAACATTTAAAAGCAGAAGTATAGAAGGTAACATGGTGTAAGTCTACGCCTGCTAGCAAAAGTATTTTGCATATTGGAAAAGTTGGGAATAGGCGAAAACTATTCGTCATGGGAAAAGGTTGCTGAGGAAAAAGAAATTTTCAAATACGTATCCAGAAGTAGAGATAGCGAAGAAACGTTTTCAACCTTTACGCCTCTAGGGGGACTCTTTGCATTATTTAAAGAGAATAATGTTCGATATCTCTGTTTTAGCGAATGGAATACAGTAAAGAAGAAATTTTTCAATAGTAGCGGAGATACAGCTGCAAACTGAAGTACACAAAAACCACCTACCGACAAAACTGCGAACTCTGGAAAATTCCTCATATACTAGTCTATATTCTACAAAGAAAATGTCTGTATTCTACAAAGAAAATGACATTCGGTGTCGAAAGATCTTTTTTAATAGCACATGTACAATTATTTTTTAATAGCCTATGTAGAAGTTTTTATACAAAGAAAAATAGATTTAGCATTTGCTCCCCTAGCGGAGAAATTGTTTATTTTTTGGGAAGAAAATACGCACACAGAGTTTTCATAGTGAGTAGTGTCTGACCGAAGAAAAGTTTCCCAATCGGGTTTTTAGTCCCGAAGGTATTGCTGTAATCTACGCTCTCTGATGGCAGACTTGTGCGTTAAGAAAAATACGAAATTATATGAGAAACGTTTCACAGCGGAAAGACTCTCCAACAAAGAAATAATTTTTCAAATCGGTCTCTTAGAAGCAGAGAAATCGACAAATATATGACATACATTTACGCCCCTGACGGAGAAACTATGCAATATTTTACGAAGAAAGTGTTCTCAAAGGGTCTCCGATGTGAGCGGTATCGGTCAACGAAAAAACGTTTTCAGTTGAGTTTTCAGGAACTCAGATTTTCCTGCAAATTCATCAGAAGCAGAAATTAAAACATACTTCCGCTAGTAGCAAAACCATTCTTTGCGAAATATTATAAATTATATGCAAAACATTTCCCATTAAGAGCTGTATGCGATACAGGAAGAATTTTTTAAATTAGAGTTTTAGGAGCAGAGATATCGGGAGTAACGCATTTTACCTCAACGCCCCCTGCGGAAAGTCTATGAATTAATTGAAAATTTTCAAATTATGAGAAAAAATATTCGGGAAATGCTATCAACAAACAAGGAATTGTTCAAATCGGAATTATAGAATCAGAGATATTGAAAAAAATGTAATATACATCTACGCCTCTGGAGGAGAAACCGTGCCTTATTTTAAGAAGGAAATATTCCGAAAAGGTTTATCGACGCAATATTTTGGTAAAGAATGGTCACCATTCTTTACCAAAAAATTCGTTACCAAAAATTAGACATTTTGTGCCAAAGATGTCCCATCAGGAGTAGTTGTATCGCTGCAGAAAGATTTTTTCAAATCGGAGTTCGAGAAGCAGAGATATGGGATAAACGCAGTTTACTTTTACGCCCCCTGCGGAAAATTTGTGCGTATTGTGAAAATGTGCGTGTACCTAAAATAATCTTCAACATAAATGTAATCGAAAGGTAAAAGTTTTTTTCAATCGGATGTTTAGAAGTAAATACATGGAATAAAATGAATTTTGAAATGGATGTCATCTGTATTTACACCCTCTAAAGGCGAAATTGTAAACCGTAGAAAAACAAAATAAGGGATCATCATTCGCACATTTCAAACATCCTAATGCAAAACTAATTTTTCAAATCGGACTAATAGTTGCACAGATATGATGTCCAAAGGCGGACTGACGGACAAACCGGTAACACAAGCACGATTTTTTTACAAAAGACGTGGTAAAAATGTATGGGAAAAACAACAACAATCAATTTAATGGTGAATTGCAGACATGAATATTAGTATGGTCACTACATTAACTTTGTCACTATGCTGCAAACTTTGTCGGCAGTAAACTGAATTATCAATTGCTTAAATAAGATACTGAAATGAATCACAAGACAGAATTTTGCTAGAATAAGCTTTTTTTTTTTTTTTTTGATTGGAGGTTTAACGACCACCGTGAGCAACTCAATGGGCTATAAGCAGTCGCCCGTCCCTAATTTAGGGTCACTGGTTCCAGGGAAGGGAGAGAGCCAGTGCCGTAAGACAAACACAACATCCATGCCTCACCGGGATTCGAACCCGGACCCCTTACGGACGAATGATCAGAGGCCAGCGCCTTAGACCACTGCGCCACCGGGGCGGCAGAATAAGCTTGTCTGTATATGATAGGATTATGAGGTGGCCCAAAATTCCATTAAATATTTAATAATAAAGTTGTTTTAAAGTGAAACATGTGATCTACGTCCATGTCTTCAATATTCACAAATAAATATTCACTCGTTTCCTTATTCTCTGTATCCGTATCCACGTTCATTTTCTTTTGTAGTTATTGCTTTATTTCCATCATTTTATTCAATTAGCTTAGCATAGAAAACGAATAATGTGACCAAAAAATTGACATGTAAAAGTCATTTAAAAGCTTTGCTTGAATGTGTTTTCTAAGTGTAAACGAATAAACACGACATGAGAGGAACAAAGGTATGATTATTAAAAGTTATCAAACTCATTTCAAATAAAATGCGTTTGGATACTTATTTGAGGTTTCAGAAAATTCTACTTAAACTTTCTACATACAAGTAAATATACGGAGTCCTGCTTTCAACACCGAAACAGAGTAGAAAAATAAGAAAAACCATTACAAAAAGTAAATTCGAGGTTTATTTAGTTCTTTGAGATATTGATTTACCTTTAAGATTTTCCCAGGGCTGCAACTTCCGATCTTCAGCTAGTTTCAATAATAGCTAAACTGTGAACTTTTTCATAAGAGACGGTACTTTTTCTCCTGCTGGTACTCCTCTGTCGTCTTAGGTAATATCTAGACACCTCACGGTCATTTCTGCTGCACTAATGTTCTCCCTTTGCTGAAAAAAGTGACTTTGAATTAGGGAAATTTGACTCCGCCTCTTAAGACTTCATGGAGAAAGTTAAGCTGATAAAAATAGAAAGTCGGATTGCACTTTCAAACGCTTTTGCAAATTACTGCCAGAAGAAATACAAAACGTGTTGCCCAACAGAAATACAATGTATTAGGGAAAAAATGAAACATTGAAAAGGAACATAAATTATTAAAATTTCTGGTAGGTGGAAAGCTTATTGATTTTTAACGATCTCTCTGGAGATCGTTAAAAATCGATCTCCAGAGAGATCGTTATTTTTTAACGATCTCTCTGGAGATCGTTAAAAAATAACTTTTTTTTTAATGATTTTTAACGATCTCTCTGCAGATCGTTAAAATTAGCGATCAATATTTAGGGTAAAAAACTCCACTAATTCCCTGTTTCGCTTGAAGATTTCTATTTCTTTCCATGTCTTGTATATTTATTCTCATCATATCTTGATGCATCGCCCTTTCTTATACGAATATTTGTAGAAGTCTTATACCACCATTGTTAAATTTCAACGTAACTTGTTGGTAAAGCTGAGAGAAAAAGTTCTGTTTTCGCAGCACTTAGTTTCCTAATAAATTGTTGCAATATATGTTTAATATACGTATATGATTTATCATTGTATTGCAATATATATTCCTACTAATTATCTTGAAAGTTACGGAATGGTGCGGGAGCAAAGACACTTGTTTTATTCAGAGAAAATGGTCTACTTTGAAAAAATAAGAGTTCATGTGGGAAAAATAAAAAACAATATGTTTCATAAAAAATTCTACTAAGGCTTTTTAAAAGATGTGTATAATAAAAGGAATATGCGAGATTAAAAAGGAAAAGAAAGTTGTGAAAAAATATTTTAAAGAAACACACTTTAACACACCTTTACCTTTTCATCCCGTTTATTTAGAATAATTGGAAGTGCAGAACTTTATCATAACTCTTCCTTTGATTATGATGAACGCGTTCTCAGCATACATACAAACAGACTGAGAAGATGAAGGGGAAGGAATGAAGCGCGAAGCTCAAGCGAAAGAGGAAAGAAAGATAGCGATAAAAAGTTTTGGGAGTCAAGAGGAAATTTTAGTTATGCATGCAATGTTTTCCATATTTTAAAGATCGGAACGTGATACCGGTCTTGTCACGAAACTTGAAAGATAGCTGCTTGCGAAGGAGAAAATTTTATGCTCATTGTAATGCAACTTCGTAAATATTAATTGGGTTTCGTTATGTAGAAAGGTCTATTTTTTTGCAGCAGTATGATCTTTAAAACAAGAAAATTGATGCAGTGTAATTTGAATCATGCAACTATAATAGCTGCACTGCGAAAGAAGATCATCAGGTCATGTTAATATCGCCAGAAATGAAGATAATCTTTTTTTGCAAGTGTATTGAAAAAAATTAGGAATCTAAATCACATTTTGAAAAGAAATCTCGACTATCTGAATAGTTTTACAAGATATAAGAGTTCCTGGAAATGAGAGTTGTTTATTGCTTCAGGTATTTTATTCGTGTAAGGGAAAACAGAACAAGTTGAAATTTCTGCTGTTTGGTAAAACGTTTCAACAACAACAACAACAAAAGAAAAATAAACGTTGAAGAAGCATTTTTGAATTTTATAAAATCAGTATTTAACAGCAAGTTATAATTTATGAAATAAGAAAATGTAATACAAAAACGTATTTTAAAACTTATCTTGTTGTTTTCGGCATGATGATTTGTGATGAAAATGATTTAGAAAGTTTTCTGTTGTCAAATGTAGAAATCAGAATATTTTGTTCAAAATAATTTAAGTACGCGCTCGCAAATTTTGGTCATACTGCCAACAGAAAATAAATCATGAACCACCGTACAATGATCTCTTTGTGCCGTCCCAGTGGCGCAGTTGTCTAAGCAATGGCCTCTGATCATTCGTCCGAAAGGGGTCCGGGTTCGAATCCCGGTGAGGCATGGATGTTGTGTTAGTCTTAAGGCACTGGCTCTCTCCCTTCCCTAGAACTAGTGACCCTAAATTAGGGACGGGAGACTGCTTATAGACCATTGAATTGCTCACGGTGATCGTTAAACCTTCAATCCAAAAAAAAAAAAAAATATTAGTATTTACTGTAATACCAGGGCTGTAAGAAAAAGAATGAGACTGCATTTGTAGTGAGGCAATAACGTGACGTACGTTAAACTGGTCGTGTTATTAAAAACACTGTTGTTTTCTCAGTTGGCTTAACGAAAGGTGTCGATCGGTGACTGGCCTTTTCGCAGGCAGAGGGAGGGAAGTGAAATGCCATCCGATTTCGAATACGTGCGTAAAGACTGCGATGATGGAAGTGCAGTATGCTGCGTTGAAATTTTGTTACCCACTGAACAAAACAGCCACCGAAGCATACAAATTGTTGAAGGAGGGCATATGAAGAAAATGTTCTGCCACGTTCAACAGCATTTAGGTGGTTTAAAGGAATTGAAGAAGACCGTCAATCAACAAGCAAAGAAGGCGGTGTATGTAGGATATCAAGAGACGGTTGAAACTGGTGAAACGATCAACACTGCTGCTGCTATAATGGAAGATCATCTAGTGTCAGTGAGGCAATTGGGAGACCTACCAGGAGCGTCTCACGACCGTGCTCATGTGGTATTGCGTGATCATTTGCATACGTGAAGGGTGTGTGTGAAAGGTGGTTTCTACGTTTGCCAACACCCGAACAGATGTAGGTGTGCGTTGATGTTGGCCGAACATGTGAAACTAAGTTTGAGGAGCTTAGCAATGCTTTCCTGGATACCATAATAGCAGGAGATGAATCCTGGATTCATTAGTATGATCCGGAGTCAAAGCAACAGATGTTCTGTGTGGAAGTCGCATTCTTCTGCCACACCCAAAAAGGGTACGTTTGTGCCTTCCGCTGACAAGACAGTGATAATCACATTCTTTGATAGTGTCAGGATGATTTATCAATAAACTCTATTACCTCATATGACCATCACGCGTGCTTATTATGGAACTGTTCTGCGATATTTGCGGGAGCATATCGGGAAAAAGGCCGACTCTGCACGCAGCAGAGTGGACACTTCACCATGATAATGCCACACAGCATGTGGTCAATATTTTAATGGAATACTTTGCCCAAAACTGCATCTCTTGCGTGCCACATCCGCCTTGCACCCCGGACTTGGCCCCTTGTGACATTTTCCTTTTCCCATCGTTGAAAAAATTATTACGGGTCAGCGCTTTCCAACTCACTGGGTTTTGTTCCAGAATCCTTAGGTTGAATGACCAAGTGGAACCCTTAGCTGTTGGTTAATCCCCCACACTGATGTACTTATCCGATTAAAAAGACAAAACGAAATATTAAGAATGACTCAAGTGTAGGATATGGTGGACCTACCACACTTGAGAAGGACGCTCCACCACGGAATCGACCTGAACTTTCTAAACGGCGTATGAGAAAGAGATCTCGGCTGAGTGAATGTAAGATTGGTGTGTGGAATACTGAAGGTATAAATGGCAATAAGAGTGAGGTGATTGAGGAGATAAATAAATATAGACTGGATGTGCTGTGTGTAAGTGAAACCAAAAAGAAGGAAATTGGGGTAGAAAAAGTGAATGGCACGGGGAGTGTGTGGTCTGGAGTATTGGATAATATGAGAGGAAAGGCTGGTGTAGGTGTGATTTTAAGAGAAAAGATTAAGAACAACTTGATTCACTATAGTTGAGTAAGTGAGAGAATTCTCTGGATTCGTTTGAAAGTGAAATTTCAGAGAATTGTATTTGTTGTAGTGTATGCTCGTTGTGACTCGGAACCTTCTGAGAAGAAGGAATATTTCTGGAATCAGCTAAAAGCTGTTTTGAGCCAGTTTGGTGCTAAAGAAAAAGTTATAATAGCAGGGGATTTCAATGCTAGAGTAGGTGTGCAGAATGCAATTTCTGACAATGTTCTGGGCAAGTTTAATTATCCTTGGGTGAATGATAATGGTGAAAGATTAATTGAACTCTGCATTGAGAATGGGTTGTGTGTATCTAATGCATTTTCAACCACAAGTATATCCACACATATACTTGGAAAAATCGTACTTTTGGTCAAAACAGAGTGATAGATTTTGTTGTCTACGATCAGCGTTTGAAACACTTAGTTGTTGACACCAGTGTGATGAGAGGTGCAGATGTTGGTTCTGATCATTACTTGGTAGTGTCACGAGTGAAACTTAATGTTGGTTGGAGGAAAAGGAATAGGGAGAGGCCAAGGATAGAAAGAAAAAATGTTTATAAGCTCCTTGAAGATCATCAGCGTTATTCTGACTTACTCAGAGAACGACTGAAGGATCTGAAGTCTGGTGAAAGGGATGTAGAAAAGAAGTGGGAATGTTTTATGAACTGTGTTGTCACTGCTGCTAAAAAGGTCTGTGGCACCACAATAGTGGGTAACAGCAGAATTGATGCTTGGTGGAATAGTGAGATTGAACAGGCAGTAAAGAGAAAAAAGGAAGCCTATTTGGGGATGTTGCAAAGTAGAGTCTCTCTGGATGATTATCGCTGTGAGAAGCGTAAAGCTGCTAAGCTGGTTCGCCAAAGTAAGGCAAACGATAGGAAGGATAAAGTGGAAAGACAGGAACTGGCTTTTTGGAAAAATAGGAAGTCCTTCTGGAAGTACATGGAACTCAGGAAAAATAGCGGAAACAAAGTTGTAAGTTGTGTGAAGAATGAGATCGGGGAAATGATATGGGAGCCCAATGAGTTAAGTGATAGATGGGGTGAATACTTATGTGAGTTATTAGATCAGGAAAGCAAAGATGATTCTGAGACAGACGCAGATGATGTCAAAATGAGGGATGAAAGTATAGGAGGGATCTCAAGAGAAGAAGTGTGTGAACCTCCAAAATCTTTTTAGAATGGTAAGGCTCCGAGAGTTGAATGCATAACTGCAGAGATGTTGAAATATGATGGTGACTTTGTAATTGACTGGTTAACTGAAATTTGCCAGTTGTGCTGGGAGTTAGGAATGGTCCCTCGGGATTGGAAGGATGCTATCATTGTTCCCTTGTATAAGGGAAAAGGTGATCAGACTGAATGCAAGAACTATCGTGGTATTACCCTACTGAGTGTGCCAGGGAAGGTGTTTGATAAGGTTGCTATTGAAAAAGTACGGGGTCTTACATCAGAGAAAGTGTAGGATGTTCAGAGTGGTTTTATGGCTGGTAAAGGCTTCACCGACCAGATGTTTGCATTACGCACGATGATTGAAAAGAATCTGGCTGTTGGTAAGAAACTTTTTGCTACTTTCTTAGATTTAGAGAAAGCTTACGACCGAGTGAATAGGACACTTTTGTGGAAGTTACTGAATGAATATGGTGTTACTGGGAATCTACTTAATAGTGTGAAAGCCACGTATGCGGGTAGTAGAGCTTGTGTATGAGTGAATGGTGTTTAATCAAAATGGTTTTCTATTGGTGCGGGAGATAGACAAGGTTGTGTTATGTCACCATGGCTTATTAATATATTTATGGACGCATGCATGCGTGATGCCAAAATAGATAATAGTGGTTTATGTCTTGGTGATATCCGTGTGTGCAGATTGCTGTATGCTGATGACACTGTCCTGTTGGAAGAGAGCAGAAGTGAGTTGCAGAGTATGTTGACTCGGATGCACGAAGTTTGCATGAAATTCAAACTGAGTATAAATAAGGAAAAACCAACGTTATGGTGTTTGAGAGAGGAACGGGTAGCACTGAATGTAATGTAAGTATAAATGGCACTCTGATTGACCAGGTGAGTGAGTTTGTGTATTTAGGAAGCATGTTTGACAGAGAGAACAAATTGGATGGTGAAATCAGCAGGCGAGTGAATTCTTTGAAAGTCATAGCTGCTCTGGGAGGTTTTCACAGGATTGATGGGTTCTCTAGAGAGTCCCGCATGGCTGTGTATGAAACTAATGCTTCCTACTCTGATGTATGGCAGTGAAACGTGGGTACTGCAAAAGAAACATAGGTGTCGTTTGTGTGCTGGAGAAATGCGTTACTTACGTGGGGTTTGTGGCAAGACACGGTCTGATTCTGTGAGGAATGAAGATGTATTGCAGTTGTATGATGTGAAGCAAAATGTTGTTAGCAAAGTGGAGACCAATATGCTTCGCTGGTTTGGCCATGTTGAAAGAATGAGTGAAGAAATGCTTACTAAGAAAATCTTTTTATTCCAAGTGGCAGGAAGGAAAGACAAAGGAAGGCCAAGGAAGACATGGGTGGATCAGATTCAGGAGTGTGTGCATGAGAAAAAGATTATGCGTATGAAGTATAAAAGATCTTGTGTACGGCGTGTAATGGATACACAGTGAAGCACAAATTGTATGTCAAGATCTCTGTAAATGGAGAAGTTGGATACAACAAAAATAAGTAAAAATATCTGGAAGTTTGTATTTCTTTTGGAGCTACCCTCTGAATCTCAGAGAACAGCTTAGTGATATATGCTTTCCATTAGATAAAACCGTTACAAAAAAGACGGAGACGATTTTGAAAGACAAAAAAGGGTTTCTCTCACGTGTTTCAAGAGTGGCAGGGAAGATGGCACAATAGTATTTTTGCTAATTGTCCATATTTCGAAAAGAACCCCAGACACCTTCACAATGACTAGCTCCGTTGGTACGACACAGCTGGTTTCATTGTTTTCCTGACAGCCTACGTAATAACAGATAATAATTAATTAAATAATAAATATCCAGAGAACTAATATTCGTACATTAATCGAAATGAAAAAAGAGAGGTAAAAACAAAATATTTACAAAAGCACACGATCAAAGTAGGGAACAGTGTCATAAATATCAGTTGGATGAAAAAGGAAAAAAAAAACAGAAAACGGTGAACTTTGTTACACCATTACAGTACATATAAAGTACTGCTTATGGATAATCAGTGGGATAAAAATGTCCTCATCTTTTATGGACTGAATAATCATATTCCAAAGACCGTCTATATGAACATTAAGAAACCTGAAGCAAAAATCAAAGGACAGCATTAGTGCAATTGTGCTAGAATAATGACTTTCAGCTAATGTATGAATAACGGAAGACAGAAGACATCAGAAAAGCAACTCTAATCAAAATGAGATGTATAGACAGTTATTCTACTTTAGCTTACTAACTCCAATACACTGAATGAGGTGAACATACGCTATGTAGACAAAGGTGTTCGGACACCTCCACATATGCAAATAAACGTATATTTGGAAAACCAGATGCCCCGATCAGGGTGTGTCTGGTGTTGTATATAAAGGAAGGTGTTGGCACACTTGTCAGACTGCATGAAAAGTGACTATGCTGCGCGAAGCTGAACTGGAAAACTTAGTATGGGGCATGGTGGTTGGATTCCACCTCAGTAAACAATCAGTGTGGGTCATCTACGCTCTTCTCGTATTCCAAAATTTACTGTCACTGATCTTGTTAATCTATGGAAATCAAATCGAGCCACCGCAGCCAAGCCACGCTCAGGGAGGCCGCACAAACTGAGTGATAGTATCAATCGAAACTTACTGTGGAATGTGAATTAGACATTCACTTCTAGACACTCACTCCTCTGCCACAGACCTGGCCGAAGAGCCGAAGACTTCACATGAAAAACTGCAACAGTTATTTGCAAAAAAAACCCCGTCCGTCCGGAACTTCATTCCCAGGCCACTTTGCTACGTCATCTAAGAACAAGTCCTACACCACTTCAGGCAGTGCAAACTACGTCTGCAGTGGTGCACTGCTCAACGTTCGTGGAAAACATAAGAGAAGAAAAGGGATGCGTGGAGTGGTGGATCACGCTACTCACTCATTTTTTCGGATAGGGATAGTTGCGTGATGTGTTTGCACGAGGAAAGTTCTCAGACGGACTCCACTGACTCTAGAGCAAAGTTTGGAGAGCGACGTGTTTCTCTTGGGAAGATATCGCTTCTGCAGGCTGTGGTGCTTTTGATCCCAGTGGTCGAAAGGTAAAAATACATTCTGAACAATTCCGCCCAACCTACACTGTAGCAGTATTTTGGCAAAGATCCCTTCCTGTTTCAGTAAGATTGAGGGCTTTACCACACTGTCAGGTCTGTCCAGGCCTATTCAGTAGCTGGGCGTCCAGGTCTTTTATTGTCCAGTTCAAAGTCCCAAATTTACTCGAAAAGAACATCTGATGAACCAGCTGGAACGCCGATTACGCTATTACCCTGTAATATCTTCTACGGCAGCGCTGGCAGGTACTTTGCAAGAAGCACGGAGGAATTTTCGGGTACCAACATGCAGGCATCTTATGGAATGTATGCCTAGAAATCTCGCTTACTCATGACGGCCAATCGCAAACTAACTGTGTTCCAATTTCGCAAATAGATCCTGTTTTCGTTCGATATGTCCGTCCCAGTAAATATGTATACATATCGTATTGGGATATTTGATTGTTTATCAAAACAGATCACTTCATTGAACGGTGCGTTCAGTTTATAGGAGACTATCTTCGTCATAACAAGGAATTAATACCAAAAAGCTCATAAATTGCACAAATAAACAGCAAAATCAACTTCAAGAAGTAATATAGTACAAAATGTTTGCCAACATTCTATTACTTATTTGCAAGTTTTATTTCGTCCCACTTATATAGCAGCGTTCTCGACATTCGTTTTCCTGTAGTTCAATAGCCCACGTTTATCCTTGGCCTCCTCATATGATGGTACTACCTCAGAAATACGCCAGGCTGGGTGACTAATTTATTGCTAGAACAAAGGTCACAAATGTCAGGAGGAACCGCCATTAACCGCTAATACATGCAGTGCCTATTTTGAAGGATTCGTCTGCGAATTTGAAATGCATTCGTGAAAAATCACTGAACAAAATACTAACTGGAAATACGGAAAGCTGATTAAAACCTACAACAGCCATCTACCACACAGACACGTTGGCATTTAAACAGCTAAGCCACGCTTGTGTTCTCAGAATTTTGCAGTATGTAGAGGAAGTCTCAGTCCTTAAAATTTTGTTGATCTTTTTTGGTTTACTTTAGCTAAGAATGGCCTTCACATTTTTGCAAAAGTACCGTATGTACAGTCATTGCTGAAGACGATGGAAAATATACGTTGTGTGAAGTTTCGGTGATTTTTTCTGCTTAGTTTAGAACTGATTGTAATGGCTCACAGGTGCAACATTTTGGAAAAACGCAAGGCGAAAAAAATTCAAAGTTTTAATGTGGAAGACATGGATGAGGTTTAAAAGCTGTTCATATCATGTTTAATCAGCCGGGCGCAAAGAGGACACAAAGAGGATTTGAGATGAAATTGCGAGTATGGTTCATTGGTAATGGAAAAGGAACTGATAATTCTAGACAGGATGGCCTTTTATTTTTTTTTTGTAAATAATAAACAGTTCCTGGAAAAGGGATTGGAGACAATCGTGTGGTGCTAAATCGTTGACCACGTGGATTTCTCTTTTGTGTCCGTTATGAAAATATTTTATGCTTGAAAAGGAAAATTTATTAAGTTCGGCAATAGGAAAAAGAGTTTGTTCATACATACATACATACATACATACATATCAAAAAGCTGTTCTCTGATATTTTGAGCTTAGCTCCTTAAAGAAAGAAATTACTGTTGCTGTATCGAACGTCTCCATTTACAGCTATTTCGGCACACAGCTCGAGATTCACTGGCATCTATCACAAGACGCACACAAAACCTTTTGTACTTCAAACTCATTATATGTTTCTCCTGCAGACATCCCTGAATCTGGTCCTCCTATGATTTACTTAGCCGTCCTCCACTTTTCTTTCCTGCTACTTGGGCTGAAAAAATTCTCTCAGTAAGAATCTCATCACTCATTCTTTCAACATGGCCAAACCACCTAAGAATAAGAATACTAGTCTCCACCTTATTAACATAATTTTGCCTCGCATTACACAATTGCAACATATCTTCATTCCTCACATGATTAGAGCTAGTCCTGCCACAAACACTCTGTAAGTAACGCATCTCTCCAGCACACAAACGGCTCCTATGACTCCTATGTAGTACCCTGGATCTACTGCCGTACATCAGAGTAGGAGCAATTGCACTTTTATACACAGCCATTCGGGACTTTCTTGAGAACATATAATTGCTGTGAAATCTTCTTAAAGCAGTTATGCCTTTAAATGAAGAATTCACTCGCCCACTAATTTCACCATCTAATTTGTTCTCTCTGTCACAAACATACTTCCCAAGTACAAAACCTCGTTCACCTGGTCAATAACTGTGCCATTTAAACATATCCTACATTCAGTACGAACAGTTTCGTGCTCAAAAACCATAACTTTGGTTTTTCCTTTATTAATACTCAGTTTGAAATTCATACAAACTTTGTACATTCAGTACAACATACTCTGCAACTCACTTTTTCTCTCTACCAACAGGACTGTGTCATCAGCATACAGCAATATGCACACATGGGTATTAGCAAGACGTAAACCAGTATTGTTCATTTTCGCATAACGCATGCATGCATCTATGAATTTATTAAGTAGCCATGGTGAAATAGATAAATTACAAAAAGTTTAATAATTGCATTGCATGTGTCATGGCGAAAATTTTAACCTCTGGTGAATTTCAGAGAGACCTGATCAATCTTTCTGTTGGTTTATCGGAGATTAATTAATGCAAAAATTTTCTCCCATGACATACGTTAGAAGAAAATTCCTGGTTGAAAGGCAGGGGAATTCATGCGCAAAATTCGCTTGTCTTAATCACAACCAGAAAAACAAAATTTCATGTTGGTGAAAAAAAAAAAAAAAAAAAAAAAAAGAATAATATTTGATTTAACTGACTTTGGGCTTTTGAAAATAATTAATTTATCTATTCTTTTATCGCGATAGGAAAAGGCGAGTAGGTGTGCACCTCAGAGAATCAAAATTAATTTTAGTTTAACATCACGGAACGAGAGAAAAAGAAAATTAAAATTAGTGATTTTCTGCAAAGCAAGAATTCGCCATTTTTTGCGTTCCTGTTTCTAAACGTCGTGGAGAAATCACCCAAAAGTGTAACATCTTTTCGTCTTTTGGGGTAAGGAATTCAGCAACAGAATCTATTTTTAGACCTCAGGGTCAAAAAGAGCTTGGTCTACACGTGTGAAGGTCAGAGTGTCACCCCTGGCTTGCGTGGGAGTGAAATTCCGTGGGAAGCCGTGAGTTGCTAGGCTGAAGTTTCGACCAATGAGAGGGGTCAGCGGTTTCAAACACCCAAGAGTTTTATCCGTTGAGAGAAGTCACTTCTGTTCTGGTTCTCTTGCTGGCCGTCAGAGAAAGAGGGGACGGCGGAGGTTTTTTTCTCCTCGCCTTTTGGCGGGAGAGTACCCACAGAAAAAAAAGTATTTTTTCTTGACTACCTTTGCTGACCACCAGTCCACCACAAGGGGACACTCTGGATCTGGGCTGCCTATTGAACATTTTGACGATGTAGAACGCAGTTAAAGCGGCATTCCGCCGGCCGGGAACCTCGCAGTGAAAAACTAAAGGCGGAAGGCTGGGACAATGTCGTTAGTGGAAAGTTCTTGGCTGAAGGGGGACATGCCTTCTCCCTTATGGAAATCCCGGAAAGAGTGGGCCCAGCCTCTACAGCTCCCCAATTCGGTTGCTACTCCGAAAAGGAGGCCTGCTTCAGAGGCCGAAGGAAAGAAGAAAAAAAATTAAATAAATAAATAAAGGTTCCATCTCATCCCGAAGTTTCGAAAATGGTTACCTCGGCTATTAACCGTTTAAGGAAGGGAACTGGGAGGAAGAAAAGAAAGAAATACTAACGAGACTGTGGTTGTGCCAGGACTGTAAGCTGTGGTGAAAAAAAAAAGGAAAAAAAAAGAACGCCAGCTCGAAGGTAATGTTTTAGTCCATATCTTTCTGTATTGATATATAACATCCCACGCAGGGTACCTAAACTTTGAGCTGAGCATAAGAAACAAAAAGAAAAAGAGCAAGTTTTTTTTTTTTTGCCTCTGATTATGGCTGTGTTGTCGTTCAGCTTTCAAAATTAAAATTTATTAGTTACTCAGGTATGAATTCAGAAAAAAAGAAAGAAAAAAAGAGAGGGGAGTTGAAAATGCTTTCATTTATGTTTTTTTTTTTGTGTTGTCATGTATGGTAGTTTAGCAACTTCCCAGGCCAGTAAATTTTGATGTATCGGAAAAATTTGGTTTAATGTTTGAGCACAGTAAATTTTGGTGCATCGATAATAGTTTAGTTGGGCATGTGATAATTGAAAAGCAGTGTTATTGTGATGCCGTGGGTGATAAAATAATTGTAAACAATTTTCTCTAGCCTTTTACAGCGTTTAGTTATTTTTTTTTTATGAGTGAAGATAAATTATGGGATGATTTATATTGGAATTTTGGGAACATATTATAGTGTGATGAAATTGGAAACCTAAAGTGCTGTCTACATTCTTGGAGTGTTGAGTGTCGAAATTAAGATGGTAGGTGTGTTATTTGAGGACCAGTATTTTACATGCTCCAGATGAGTGTTAATCTCCCATTGGAAAGGGGTGATCTTAGGGCAAGCAGGGAACTTGTCCTAGGGCAGAGGGCTCTGAGTAGGGAATTTTCACCAGGATGCGATATGTGCAGAATAGAAGTTAAAGTATTTTTTGTTCTCAAGTTTAGTATTTCACAAAAAGAATGAACATCATGGGTTGAGAAGACACACTTTTGCTCACCAGTTCCAGTATTAATTGTTCTTTTCTTTGGCCTAAATTTTCTTGTTTTTACTATAAGGTTAAAAGTCTAAATGTAATTTTAATTTTCAATAAGGTGAAAATATTTAATGGGTTATGTAAATGGTCAGTGTTATTGTCTGAAGTGGACCTGCGCATTGCCATGGTGCAGAAGAATTTCCTTGCTAGTGATTTTTCCTGGTATATATGTGGAGAGAGATAAGTGAATTTTCCTGGGATATATGTGGAGAGAGATAAGTGAATTTTCCTGGGATATATGTGGATATTGTGATTTAGGATTTCTTGGGATATATAGAGAGATAAGTGATTTTTCCTGGGATATATGTGGATATTGTGATTTAGGATTTCTTGGGATATATAGAGAGATAAGTGATTTTTCCTGGGATATATGTGGATATTGTGATTTAGGATTTCTTGGGATATATAGAGAGATAAGTGAATTTTTTCCTGGGATATAGTTGTGTTGGTTCTGGGCCGGATGTGCCTGGAGTATTTAGGGTTGAAGTACGACAGGCTCTTGCAGGCGTGGTTGATCAAGGTGGGATCATGCATTGGTTCGAAAAGGGAGATCCTTGAAGACGTGGTTTTTGGGGGAAAACTTGTCTTCAAACCCCCCAGTAGTTTCGCTGCTCACGGAGATATGTACTGCCAGCGAGGGTCGGTCGAGCGTTGCTTCAAGAAATGTGGCGAGATCATGTTAGAGGAAATTCTGTGCCTGATGATGATGTGTCGCACTTGAGGATTTTTTTCCTTTCCTTTTGCATAATCTGAAAGTGGATTCACGACCCAATTTCACGCCTTCAGCCTGACTGGTATTTTCTTCCTGTGTTGGTTCTCAAAACCCAGGGTAGTGTCTGAACGGAGAGTATTTGCCTCACCGCTACCTCAGTAATTCACTGCAGGTGTAAAATTTAAGTTTTGTTGTGGTGATTTAAAGTATCTAAATTTATTTGTTTATGATTTGCTGTAGTGCTAGGGATGTAAATGTTGTTAGTGTTAGTGGGCTTGATATTTAGTTTGGAAATTTAGTTAATTGGTATTTTGAGCTTTTGTTTACAGTATAGAGTTATTAAGTATCTTGAGCTATTATGTGAAGTGAAGAGTGAGGTGATTTTTATGAGCAAGCTAGTGCAAGAAGATTGATTGAATTTCTGAATTATGTTGATGTTATGAATAGTGATAATTTTTAAGATTAGTTAGTGAGGTTTCTTTATAAGTGAAGTAGGTTCATTCAGGGTAGTTCTATAGGTTATGTAATGTTAATTAATGCTTGTGCTCAGTGTAAATTCTGTTTTGAGGATAATTTACTTGGTTTGTTTACTTTCAGATAGTAGATTTGGTTAATGTATAATTTGTGGCTCTTAAAATAACTGTAAATTTAAATTGAAGTCTTCGAAGCTGGTCTGGGAGATTGCGGAGTTTGCTAAGATTGTTTAGGTGCTGTAAATTTTAAATCAATAAGTGTAAAATTGTAAATTTGTCATTGAGCTAACTAGGTGAGAGAGAAGAGAGTACGTTTCAAAAGAACAGAACTTGTCCACCTTGTGGAATTAAAAATAATCCAGTATCTTTTTTTTGTGTAAGCTATGTGAATCATGGTATAATTTTGGAGGCATAAAGTCAATGCCTAGTGTTCAAACCAACTGTGTTGAAATATGTAAAGTTGTGCTGTTCATAAGGCCAGTGGCCAAAGAGAAATAGAAAAGAAATTGAGATTCTGTTTTTATACTGCTGTGTTTTAGCAAACAACAAAAAGGAAATGCCATCTGATTGTCCACTAAATGACCTTATTAAGTTTTTAAAGAAAAATAATAAATACAGGCAGTAGCCTTTCAAAAAAAGTTCAAAATGAGGGCAGTGTAAAAATTTTTGTGTGCTGTTGTCTTCCATGACTTGAGCCCATGTACTCCACCTTAGCTTGACTAAGGCTATCGATCCGAATCCTGGTATTATAAGGTATTTCATAACTGCAATTTTTTGTCCTATCCTTTTAAATTGACTTTCACCGCCTCCACAAGTTGTTATTGAACGAGTACATTTTATCATATGACTTATAGTGACACATTTTCATACACATGCAACAATATCCACTTATTTTTGCACTTTCAGATGACTCAAATCTGCGTGAACACAAACAACGCAAACTTTCCAGTAGCTTCTTGTGGAATGTAAATTTTAGATGCATTTTTTGTTTAGGATGTTCATGGCCTTTTCTAATACTTAGAAAATATTTTTGTTTCGAAATGCATCCACCCATCTCCCAAATTTAATTTTTCTATAATTTCCATATTAAATTGCAATACCAACATAAATATAGCAACCCTTTTAATAAAATAGCATCAATTCAATATAAACAAGTTAAATTATTTTTTTTCACCAAAACACATGTATTACATAACTCCAACACTAAGTAGGTGTTTTTCAAAAAACAAAAATAAGCAGGTATTAATTGAAATTTAATCTTTCCCCGAATTTGCTACTTGACATGCAAGTATACATACAGTGTTTTCTATCTGCATCCACCCCGTACGAGTTTTTGTCCACACAATGAGAGAAGAGGCAAATGAAATCCTAAAGTCACTTTTTTTATTCATAATCTCATTGTATCCTTAAATTTCGCATCCGTTATAGAGCGACAGTATTGAGTAAAAAATCTTTAGGATTTTTACAAACAAAACTGAAGAAATAATTTTGGCACTAATGACAAATTTATTTGCATAATTTTGGGAAGTGATAAACTGAAACAAGTCCAGAATCAAATTTTAGTGCAGCAAATTCATGATACCTGGCACTGTGCATGAAATCCACTGAAATTTTATTTGTCTGCTGTTTGTTCGTTTGAAATTCCTTGAGAAAGGAAGGTGCACATTTTGCAAAAGAACAGCAAAACATATTACAGCCACAGGGAAGCTGATTCCGTCAACTCAGCAGCCCCAAATCAACTGGAAACACAAGCTGATTTCTTACGGTTGATCCTTTGGAGAATGAATGGCCAGTGTGCTTCCAGAATAACGCCTGCAATCGTTCGATAACGAGATGCTGCTTCGGTGGCGTAGTGGGCTAATCGTTGGTTTTTGATCATTCGTTCGAGATGGGCCCGGGTTTGAATCCCGGTGAAGCCTGGATGTTGTGTTTCTCTTACGACACTGGTTCTCTGCCTTCCCTGGAACCAGTGGCCATACATTAGGGACGGGCAGCTGCTTGCCCCATCGCGTTGCTCACGATGGTCGTTAAACCTCCAAAACAAAACAAAAAACGGAAATTTACTGTGTTTTGTAAACTTTTGGACAGGTAAGTGGCCTGCAGAAAAATGTCCATCTCTTTCAACAAAGCATCAAAAATAAAAGAGGCCTTCCGTACTGTTTAGTAACAAAAGTTGCCAGATACAGTTAAAAGAGTGTGCGTTTGTGAATACAGTTAAAAGAGTGTGCGTTTGTGAATACATTTTATATCCTAGCAGTGCTCTGAAAAGCACATCATGTACCGGTGATCCGAGTTTTAACAGAGCGATAAAACTCAAAATAATATCATAACACCAGTTTGAATTTATTATTTAAACTAGGAGCAGACTTTGGCAGAATGTCGTATCTTCACATAATATGGCGACAAAAAAATTATATTTTTTCGAAGACAGGGTTTTTTCAAAACGTCCATGCTCCAGAACTACGTCGCATGCTGTGTGTCTTAAATACATCGTATTAAAATGCAGCACACCTGTGACTGTAAAATGAACAGAATATGCAAAGTTTACATGCCGCGGAATTCTAAGGAATTTTCGTGAAACAAATACCTTTTAATGTCTGGCGAAGAGTGCACCTGATTTGCCATTTCCGGAGCTGAAACGAGAAAGCAAGATTTAAGTTAACAGGTGTGGAGTACTTTACTCATGTAGTCTCCCTGACTTCTGCATCTCACAGTTAAGTATTCCACATTAGTTTCTGCCAAATTAAATCTGAAGAATTTAAAGGAACGCGCTTTCTCTTGCATACGAAAGAGGTTGGCAAAGAATGAGATATTAGACAGTTTTGTTTATCACCCTACTCTTTATTTCTCGTATTTCTGCTTTCTCAGAGAGCGTGTTCCTTGGTTAAAGAAGCGTTGGCTCTCTGATGGAACTTTCTCTACAGCTATTTTCCCACTAAATTTTGCTAGTTTGCCGCCATTAAACATCCCAAATGAAGCAACTGTTTTATTCGTAGTTCGCAAAGTGAAGTCTGCACATGCCGGCCAAGTAATATAATCGCCAGACCACATTTGAACTTATTTCTTCAGTCCGAGTGTCTCACTGAAAAACAAACACATACCACTCTTCCTCTTTTGACGGAAAACGTCTTTCCCCGCGGGTCCGATATGTGGGGAAACTATGCGAAAGTCGATGTTACGATTTTGTGTATACCAGACAAATCTTAATAACTTTGAAACTATAACGCATATCGAAATAAGCAATACACGGTTTAAAAGAGCAAGGATGGAAGAATGTCACGCGACATTAGCCTCGGGACATAAAACTTGAGGGCGTGACTTTATACTCCGCCACAAGATGGTTGCCAAGTTGGACTGGAAAATTACCGGTTCGCCGCGCGGCAAAATTAGTATAGCTTGGGAACGCGAACGCGTGCCCAAGCTATACTAATAAATAAAATAAAAAAACATACAATTTAAATAAAATAAAAAACATGCAATTTAAATAAAATAAAAAACATGCAATTTAAATAAAATAAAAAACATGCAATTTAAATAAAATAAAACACATACAAGTGCGTTGCGCTCATTTCTTTCTTACCCACCATACAAACAACCTCGCCCCGACAACACAGACTGGCTAAGACGTTTTCCGTCAAAAACCTCAGCGGTAGTGAACCTGACACTACCTACACCAATTTTTCTCATACTTGTAGCGTTATATTTGATTTAGAAATTATTTTAAAATGTGTTTTAAAGTGAACCGTTTTTCTTCCTTTTTTCTCACTTATCTTATGAATATCCAATCAAACCCCTTACTCTGGAAGTTAAACGGCTTCTTGTGAAAGCTATAAACATTGTTCTGTAAAGCACTATAGTTTTTTTTTTTTGCGTTGTTCGCAGGCATATTAACACGCAGTCATCGTACAGAATAACTCTACCATTCAGCACTGTCGAAACAAGAGTTTACGCTGTCGTAAAACAATAATGTACTTCGAGGTAAAAATTCACTTAGGGAATAGGATGCTCTCTATAGTAAACAAGACTACACTTTTGTAACGCCGGATAAATCATACTTCCGATAATTCAAGTATCATAGCCTTTCATAAGATTACATTCGATAAGACAACCTTCTGTAAAATTCCTGTCTGAAAATAAGTTTCCTCTCGAAAACTGATAATAGCATTGCCTCTCGAAGTCTGAAAACATTCGTGCTTATCGATTTCGTAATTACAGTTTGACCTGTTGTGAGGGTTGAAAAACTCAATTTCATTGTATAGGAATCAGTGGAGTTCAGCTTAGGAAAATACTTAACGAGAATGAACAAAATTTACATAAGCATACAGTAACTCAAAAGGGAAGTTAAATTATTATGTACAATGGTGTGCAAAGGTATTGCATCAACTGCAAAAACCGTGAATATTTAAGTTTAACTCTTTTTGTCCAATTTTCATCGTTATTTCATCATTTATATGTTATTAAGTGTGAAATTTAACGGACATTTCAAAAATGTCTTAGATTTTCCTGTAGCTATTTTTGTTCTTAAGATACATTACAAAAATTATGACCAAGTCGAAATTAGTAAGAAAAACATAATTTATCCAGTACTTCCCAGCAAAAACAATCTTGGTGGGCCAGCACTGGACCATTGCAGGCAGCCAGCACTACCAACAATGGCCCAGCACTATTTTGCAGCTGCAGAACCGTCAATAAAATGTCCGGGCGGCCAACAGAAGGGCCACAGTTCAGGACAACCGTTGGCACCCCCATCAGTTGTCATATGCCACAACAGGGTAATCAGTTATTCATCACAGGCAGAAGCTGCCACAAGGGGCCCATCAGCGGCCCTGAAAACACGTGCCAGAAATGATGGCTAGCCTAATGTGGTCCGCTAGTTTCCCGGCAGCGGCAGCCGACAATCACGTGACGTAACTGATGGCCTGCCGAAATTTGTCCGCGAATTTCCTAGTAGTGGCCATGAAAAAAAAAATCCAGTATAGCCGCAGTTTACCAAAGCTACAACTTTTTTCCATCCTTATGAAACATCTGAATTACAGCACTGCGCTGGGAAAATTTTCTCAAAATACCGGAAATACGCCCGTTCGGATCTAAATAGAAACGAACCTGGGCTGGCAAGCTCTCTACCGACGGTACTGATTCGCCACACACGAGCGTGTGCTTGAAGCTGTCTCTTTCCTGCGGAATATGTAATCGAATGTTTCTGTCTTTAATTTTATAATATTGCGAGGTATTTTTCATAAATGTCAGTTTCATATAATTCATAAATTTATTTTTGCAACGTAACCATATTTTTTTTGTACCTTAAAGTAACTTCACTCTATTTCAAGGAGCGCACCAAATTTAAAGGCGCTTTCCAAAGTTTTGTGCTGTCCTTGTCGTATTGAAAGGCGATTGTTGAATTGACATATTTACACGTTCATGTCACATTCTGTTACATTTTTAACGTTGTATCTTTCCTTCCCGTTGTCCGAAGCTACATTTGCTTTAAAGAGGAAATATATTTTATTTCACTTCTCGTTATTTTTAGAAGCGAATTCCTCCAGTCTTGTGTATTCAACCCATGGATGAGTAAATTATATCCAGATAGCGTTGCTTTTTTTATTATTATTTTTTCAAATAATTGATAAATTTTGAACGCGTATCATTCTTTTTTTTTTCCAACAAACATTTTTTAAATATTTTTCCAGGACTGTTGTTTCAAGCGGTTTCAAATTATTTCTTGTTATTGTAACTGGTACCACGAGATACACAGAACGTGTTGCTTCTGCGCATGCGCAGAAGCAACACGTTATACCACACTTTGAACCATACATTTTCGATCGTTATACCACACTTTGAACCATACATTTTCGATCGAGTTTAAGTCCAGTGATTGTGGTTGCCAATCCAGGTGCTGAACATTTTCGATCGAGTTTAAGTCCAGTGATTGTGGTTGCCAATCAAGGTGCTGAACATTTTTTCCAGAAACCTCTCACTACTTTAGCTACTTAAACCTTCTCACTACTTTAGCGCTCTGACAGGGAGCATAGTCATCTTGAAAAATAAAGTGGCAGTCAGAAACTCTTCTAGATGATGATTGTATCTTGTTTTCTAATATCCAGATGCATTTTTGGGAATATACCGTACCATCGACAATATGGAGGTTCCCAGCACCATGTGCACACATGTGGCTCCAAACCTTCACCTGATGCTTAACATTAGTTACTAAGCAACTGGGATGATATTCTTCATGCTTGAAACTCCTTACATAAGCACTGCTCTCATCCCCATTTAGGCAAAATTCTGATTCATCACTGAAAATAACATTTTCCAATTGCTTGATTATCCATGCGACATGCTGTTTTTTCCACTGAAATCTACGCTGTCTTTGATTTGCAGTTAACAGTGGTTTTGGCATGCCTTTGCAGCCATTTAAGTCATAGTGAAATATCCTCCTCCTAACAGTAGATGTACTAAAAGTAACATCAGTCACTTCAGACCACCTTCGAAGCAAATCAGGTGAATTGAAGCTCCTGTCTGCCAAGCTTAGCTTTCGGAGCATTCTATCCTGTCTGGTTGTGGTGGATCTTGGCCTTACACTGCGGCGCATATTTTTAATATCAGCAGTGTTTTTTTACTTTCTTCAGTAGCCTAATAACTGTAGATTGATTACAGCCCACTCCTTCAGCGATTTGCCTTGAATAATATACCTCTTTATGCAGAACAACTATTTTTACTACGGGTGGGACATTCGAATCCTCGAATCCCGAGAATCTTGAAAAAGATTCGAAAACTCGAAGCTTTGCATTGTTTCCATCATTCAAATCTTAACCTAAAAATATTGGTGTTGGTACTTGTTCTAGAGCGATATTTGTTCGAATTTTTGTCAGCATGACGAGTTCTGACATTAGAAAACAACCAAAGAAGATCGTCTACAGTGTGTACACAGCTGTTTGAAATAACTGTTACTTCCAAACCGGATACAACAAGAAAGGAATTGTTCAGGCAAACACAGAGAGCAACTACCGAAGGTACTGGCGTCTCCCATCGGAGAGTGCTTTAGCCACCATACCTCAAGTATAGTAAGAAAAGTGATTTAGCCATATTTTATGTCTTTTCCATCAGCTGTAACCGTGGTAACAAGCGTGAGAACGGAAGGGAGAGTGGGACTTTGAACCGCGTCCAGCACATGACTCAAGTTACTCAGCGTACAGCTCAGCGTTTCTAGTTCTACACAACTCTCCGCAGCGTCTCACTTTCACATGCTATCAGTATACGCTCGGCGTTATCTGATCTGTATTTTTTGTCTCAATCTCAGCGTTTCTCACGCTTTATTGTTTTTATTTCTACGTAGTTTCTGTCGCATACTCATTTTTTTTTTATTGAAGGTTTAACGACCACCGTGAGCAACTCAATGGGCTATAAGCAGTCGCCCGTCCCAAATTTAGGGTCACTGGTTCCAGGAAAGGGAGAGAGCCAGTGCCGTAAGACAAACACAACATCCATGCCTCACCGAGATTCGAACCCGGACACCTTTCGGACGAATGATCAGAGGCCATCGCTTAGACAACTGCGCCACCGGGGCGGCGTCGCATACTTAGGAGCGATTTATCTTGTGCCTGTCACACAGCTGTCACATTTCCTATAACCTGTGTCAACCCATGAGATGACATCATCTCAAGCATCTTCGAATATCTGGAACTATTTCCAAATTTCGCATAATGAAAATTATTAGAATTTCAGTCTGTGTTCTGCAAACATATACAGAGGAAAAGGGTCACATACTACTTCAGCAATTTGGAAAAATTTGAAAGCCAAACATTCATCTAAATTTCACGAACTGAAAGATATAAGTTCACTATCCTCATTACTGACTCCAGCTTCACATTTAAGCCCTTTGGCTGTCAGAGTTGACTCCCGATTGGAAGACAATAATGACCCAGATGATCGAGCTATCATTAAGAGTTTTGCATCAGTTAGTTCAACTCGTAGTTCAGGTTCAGCAGCTTCTTCTTATGGAGAACAAATACCTTTCGAAGCACCCCCAGTAAAACGCAAAGCAGTGTCTTCTAACCAACCGACTCTGAAAGCATTTATTGATAAAATGCAAAGTTTAAGTCTGGAGCCAAAAGATCTAAAACAATTACCGGATTAGTCGCCGAAATTATCTGCAAATATAACCAACCATTGTCCATAAAAGAAGATAAAGGTTTTACAAAGTTGATAAACCACCTTGACCCAAGATACATCATCCCAAGCAGGAAACACTTTGCCCAAAAGGTAATTCCAGACACGTATGAAGAAGAAAAAGTAAAAGTTGAGAATCTTTTAGATAAAACTGAGTTAATTGTAATCACAACAAACATGTGGATATCAACCTCTTCTGATGATTACCTCAGTTTTACAGGTCACTTCATAGATGTACACTTTTAGTATCATTACTTGTGCTTAGAATGTACTTCATTTAGTAAATGTAAATTGTAGAAGTTTCAAATACAGCAACTGCAATAGAAACGTTCATTCCCAACACTATGAAAGAATGGAATCTCTTAGAAAAAGTTGTGTGTATCATGAGAGACAATGTGCCTAATATGGTTGCAGCTTTAGAACGCAGTACCTTTGACCATTTGCCATGCCTTGCTCATACATTTCAATTAATTCTCAAAGATGGTTTACTGAACAAGAGTGAAATTACGGAAATAATGTCAACCTGCCAGAGTATTGTGGGGCATTTCAAGCACTTTTCTAAAGACATGAAAATCTTACGAGCTTCTCAAGCTAAGCTAAATCTTGAACCCCATCGTTTGATACAAGACAAACCGACTAGATGGAATTCTCAGCTTTACATGCTCATTCGTCTCATGAACTAAAAGCAAGCTGTTTTATTATCTGCTTCAGAATTAAATTCTCAGGTAGATCTTAGTGCTCGACAGTGGACAACTATAGAAGAAGTGATACGAGGTGCTCGACAGTGGACAACTATAGAAGAAGTGATACGAATCCTAGAGGTGTTCGATAGAGCTACATTTGTGGCCAGTTCCAGCGAAGTAACAATCTCAGAAATAAGTTTTTCAGTGAATAGCATCATTAGTATTCTGCAAAACTTTAAATCAACTTTAGATTCCGTACAGGGTTTTCGAAAGGACTTGCTTACATCTGTAAAAAGCGCTATCAGTCTGTTGAGACCGAAATATTGTATGCTCTCGGAACGATGCTGGATACCTGATTCCAAGGAAGTGTATTTTTGAGCAAAGAAAACCTTGAGGTAGTTAAATCAACACTGGCCATTGAAATTTCTGATATTAGTATTTTGCAAGCAGATGACAGTGGATTTTTTTTTGATTGGTGGTTTAACGAGCACCGTGAGCAACTCAGTGGGCTATAAGCAGTCGCCCGTCTCTAATTTATGGTCACAGGTTCCAGGGAAGGGAGAGAGCCAGTGCCGTAAGACAAACACAACATCCATGCCTCACGGAATTCGAACTCGGACCTCTTTCGGACGAATGATTAGAGGCCATCACTCAGACCATTGCGCCACTGGGACGGCCAGATGACAGTGACCTGTAGTCATCAGAACAAAGACAAAGAGATAGCACTCAAATATCGTTAACTCAACAACAAGGAGTTCATAGCATGTGAAGTTACTATTCACATTTGATGACACCATCTAGCAGCAGTGAGCAGAGTTATAGTCTGTCTCCTCAAGAAGAAATAAATGCCTACTTAGCAGAAACACTGCTTCCACCATCTACGGACATCTCTAAATACTGGAAGGACAACAAAAATATTAAAATTTGAGGAAACCCTCTAAAAAGTTCTTAATCACACCACCATCGACAGTAATGTCAGAAAGACTATTCAGCACAGCAGGTGTCATAGCTGGTAAAAAACGAAGTAGGCTAGACACACAACGAGTTCGAATGCTATTGTTTTTAAATAAAAACCTCCATTAAAGGCTTCTAATTTCTTTGCACTGCCCTGAGAGATTTCAGTGTTTAGTGTTTTTATTAACATTTACAACAAATATTTTTTTATTTTTCTTAATTTTCTGGAAATAATTTACTCAATTTTGTGTTCCCTGTTTAGTGTTTATATACATTAACTCTTGAAATAATCCTCCCCACCTCTATAGTTGCTTTGATTTAGAAAGGTTTTGGAACTTTTGTTATTAAAGAAAAATGTCAAAAACGTGAATTGTAACTTAAAGTTTTTGGTCAAATTATGTTCAGAAAATGGAAATGAACCTCATGACTCAAGAACTATGTACTTCATTTAGTAAATGTAAATTATAAATTTCATTTGTATCTTCTTTAATGGGTATATTTTTTGAAAACTGTATTCTTTAATTTGTTTTTCATTAGACACAGATTTCAAATTTTGCTTCAAATACAAACTTTTAATTTTAAATAGAAGTAATTTCTTTCCTTTTTTTCCCTATAATTATTCTTATATGAAGGATTCGAGAAACTTTTAGGATTCACATTCGTATTCGAGAAAATTTTGGATTCGTCCCACCTCTAATTTTTACTCTGTACGCTGTGTACAGTTCCGCAGCTTTAACCATTATTGAGAATGTACACAAATTATACCCTAATAACAACAAGAAGCGACAACTATAATGTTCTTGTAGCTCTGCGGCAATCCTTATGAAGTCTGGAGTAGGATTAGGATAGCCCTACGAAGCAGCCAATCAGGTAAAAGAATGTCTATGATTGGCTGAAACAACTGATACGCAGCTAACGTGAATTTTAAAGTGTTTTTCAAACCCCATATTTTATGTCATATCTTAAGAATAGAAGTAGCTACTGGAAAAACTAAGACATTTTTAAAATCTGCATTAAATTTTGCATCTAATGTCATATAAACGATGAAATTACTATGAAAATTAGTTAGTTCAAAAAGAGTTAAACTTAAAAATTCACGGTTTTTGCAGGTGATGCAATAATTTTTCACATAACTGTATACTCTAATTTAAATTTAACTTTTAGTTTATCTCTCTCTATGTACACTTTGAGGTCCTTCTCTTTAAGCGCTTCAACCTCAACGTTATATTTTTCTCACTTAATAAATGTTTCTTCCTGACAACAGTCTTGAGGTCCGGATGAATGACGTGTGTGTTTTGCCATGATAAGAACGAGCTATATAATGTGTGGAGCGAGTGGCGTGGTGTTGATAGTTTAGAGATGCTTTACGTTGTATTTTCACGGTATGTGTAAAGAAGGTGTAATTGTTGTAAGAGCTTGGAAACTCAAGATATAGAGGTTCAGTTTGTGGCTGTCATTGTAAACTACAGCTTCCGTATCCTTATTACGCTGACGATGATTATCTTCGATGCATTGTTGACCTGAAGTACCTGAATGTAAATAAAATGACTGATTTTGTAAGTTAACGTGACTCTTTTCTGGCAGTTAGGTCGCCTAATTTATCTCCGTGTATAATTAAGGATTTTGTGTATTGTGACGTGCCTGCACCGCATGATGCACATCAGATAAAGGCAGATAGCAGTTAGAGCACATGTCCTGGTAGCTCAGTTAGGAGAGATATTTACTTCAGAGAGAGGGGGCCCGGTTTCGATGTCCAGCGTGGACAAACTCGTGTACGTTAAATTGGCCCCCGAACTTCCAGGATGACCCGGCTGTTAAGTTTCTCGCAATGATGTGATGTTCTTTCCACACGGCGAGACAGGAAAACTGAGAATCCCTTCTTCACTGCTTCGAAAAAATAAATCAGTGTGATGTTACTTTACACACACCAAATTGTCTGGGATTTCTCAAATGCACGTTCTTCAGCGGATGACTGCCTACAGCGATGCATGGCCCTGACTGACCATGGGCCATCTCTCTGGCCCTCTTTTTTGGAGGGAAAGGGGTGGGGGAGTGACGCGCCTGCACCGGAAGACGCACATGAGATAAAGGCAGATAGCAGTGAGAGCATATCTCCGCGTAGCTCAGTTGGGAGAGCGAATTTTACCCGGAAGTGAGGGGAATTCGATGACCGGCGCAGACAAACTTGTACCTTATAGTGATGCTTAACACTATGCCTATAATTAAGGATTTTCTAACTGGTGTTTAACACTAAGTAAGAAGTTACACTGCTACCAGAAACACAGACCAATAGTACAAAGACACTGCTTTAAATGAAGTAAAGACTAAATAGATAAATAAACATTACAGAGTGAAACTCGTGGACCAGGGCAAATAATGGGCTGAACTGTCAGGGCAGTGTCTGATATATTTATGACGACCTTGCCATTAAAAAGCAACAGTAGAACAATACAGCCTCTGTAGAAAAGTTCACCATGCATACTTTGGAGAGAAATTAGGGGAGAAGGACAAATCATGGACTCAAAATACGGTCTGTCTTACTTATCTTGAATAATTTAGGAAGTGGACGAAAGGCAAGAAAAACACAATTCGTTTTGGTGTGCCAGAGATCTGGAGGGAACCAAAAACTCACATTGATATCTGCTACTTTTGCTCTTCTCATGAAGAACACAAAATTAAAAATAACGTATAGATTTTGAATCCAGACCTTCCATTTGCTACACGACCTGTTGCTCATGTACTCAGTTACTACAGCACCAATCTCATCTGAAACCTCTGAGCATGCTCCTGTAAGCTGTGATTGAGAGACCAGTGATAATGGAGCACAACATTCCAACGAGATAGCTATAACACATGACCTCAAGTTTCTTATCAATATGAGTTTAATGATACTGTGTGAGACTTAAGCTTTGCTAAAGGTTCTGCACAGATTTGAACCCAGACTAAAATGTAAGGACATATAGCTGTACTTGGCACAGAATGAGCCTCATATCGGAACCGCGAGAAATACTTTTTCCCATATTTTGCTCAAGAGGTGATTTAGTCTACTAGGATGATTTTATCGGATCAATCGAAACTTTCCATGTCGAATGTAATGTTGATGGGAGACTTTTATCCATTCTTCAATAAAAATTATCAAGCCGGTTCTTTTACACAGTGGTGGAAAATATGCTTTTGTTCCTGTAAACCATTTTGCGCAAGTCCAAGGAAAGTCTGAAAATCGGCTCTGGTTCTAGCCGTTATTAAATACAAAGACCTCGGGTGAATGATACGTAGGAATTGCAAATACATTAGTATGATGATTGCACAAAAGTCGTAATTCACACATTTCCTTGTCTAGTGTGAATGGAGTAACAGGCGAAGAACACAGAAGCTGTGGCCAGTTAGAAGTAGGCTTACGCCTGAGAAAAAGAGTGTTGTATAAGAGAGTTTTGTCGAACCAAAAAAAATACAGCAATCTTTTTTCCTCCTCTATATCTAAAACTTAGCATTAGAAAACAGTTTGCGAAAGCTTCGCGTCGAGATGGAGACGGTTTAAAATTTAGTTTAAAGGATCGTCGGACAGCAAGTTGAAAGAAAGCATATTTGTATGACCAGACAGTAGTTCAGGATTCAAATTTTAAAAATTCACTGATCGGCATTGAAAACCAAGCATGGATTGACTTTCGCTATGACCCAAACTGTCGTTAGGTAACTACCAGGACAGGAACTACAAAACATTCGGTAAAATGATGTTAGGAAAGTGCAAGACCTTGAATGTTTTCTGCTTGAGTGAAAAGCGAGGTGGAATGTTTGACTTGGATATAAGGGAGATGAGGGAAAGTTTCCAAGGCAAATGGAATGCCAACATGATGTGAGACTACTGCTGGATGCTGCAAACGGAGATGCCATGACATACCCTTAAGCGGAAATGTGTGAAGTGCAGTTTTCGGAAGGGAAAGGCGCAAACATTTTACTAAATGCGTGAAACTAATTAGGTGTAAGGAGGAAGATATGTATGAATGTTTTAAATGTGTGTGACGTGAGTGTACCTTTAATAATAATTTTTGTTTTACCCTTTTCCTATTTGATACCTACTATTTTGCACATATTCTTCCGAAAATTCTACATCATTTTATGGAAAAACCTAACCTGACAGAGTAAAACGAATATTATATTTGCGATCAGCACCGCACGTATGGACAACGTATTCTAAAATAAATCAAGCAACTTTTAACAGCAGCTTTTTATAGAACAGTCTGCTTATTGAATGGGGAACATCGGCGTTGAGAAGTTAGCTGGAGTTTCGGTGAAGGATAGAACGACATGATATTCAGCCAATGAGTCAATCCGTATATTACATTTTGATAACGTTGTTCCACATGCATTTACCTGGATATCTGCTGTTCCAGAGATAAAGAAGATGCAATGTACAAGAAAATCAGCATTCCTTACGGAGGTATAGTAATGATTTCCATTTACACTTTCATTTATCTTAATTATTTTAGTTTCCCCGCAAAATTGTGGAGTCAGGGTCACGAATAAAATATTTAATCTTAAGTCAAGAGTGAAAATTATTCCGATATATTAATAAAAAAAAATATTATTTTGCTTCTTGGTCCACCATGTAGTTGTTCTAATATTTCAGTACAATTTATCTCCACCTTTCGATTATTGCCTGTAAGAAAAACTAAGTTACTTCATCTACAGTAAATCCCGAATGCACGTCGAAAAACTCTGTCTGCTTAATATTGCACTCTATGGCACTTTTTTGCCCTGACGTGTGGAAAACAATTATGAAAAACATTCAATGCATATATAAGTAAAGAATTCTCCTTCTGGAGACAAGAAGGGAATCAAGCGAAAGAAAAAGGTTTTTTTTTCTTTTGTGAAGGAAGAGAATTTGTCTCTTGTTGCATAAATTTCCTCCTAACAATCTTTTCAAGAACCTTATTCTTTCTTAGAAATTGGGAGCGTCAACATTGTCCTTTTACTAACAAATTCTATTGAACAGGAGCCATCGTCCCTTCGTCACCCGAGCTTTATTGCTTGTGTCGTTTTTCGATGATTTATTTAAGTTACGTACAATGAGTAATCCCGTGATGAACACCGGCAAAAGAAGTAAATTCTTAAGATTAGGTTTTTAAGAGATTTTATTTCTTGAGCCGTATGGCTATGATTCATTGTAGATATTATAATGTGATTAAAATAATTTCATAATGATAACTCATAGTAAGCCGTTTAAGTTAACTATGGTTACCAAACAGTAAGTTCACTCCAAATTCATAAACAGTAGCACTTCAAGGAATATCCTTACGGCTAGGTTACTACACTGCTGGACAGTTGCTAAGGACGGATCATAAACGGCTATATAGCGCATAAAAAAGTAAGTGTGGTTGGATGCCAAGTGAACTAAAATAATGTCAGAATGCCAGGACATTACAAGAAAGACAATTTATGGTGCTCTGAAATCCAGAAGGCTTTGGAACGTGTTCAAGGGACAAACAGGCCATTTTGTGCAGAATACGCAAACGTGAAAAAAATGCAATTACCGTCCGCAGGCGTTCTGGCGTAAGATGTCAATACGGGATATGGCCACCATGGAGGGCGATGCAAGATTCCACACGTCGTGTCATGCTTTGCACAACATTATCAAGCAGCTGTTGGGGTAATTTAACCCATTCCTCTGTCAGTGCACGGATGAGGGTATCCTTGTTTATTGGAGGTCATTGGCGACCAGCAAGACTCCTCCATAAAGCATCCCACACATTTTCAATGAGATTCGGATTTGGAGAACGTGCTGGCCATACGAGGCGTTGAATATCCTTGCTCTCAAGACACTCCTGGACAGCTACTGTTCGATGACATGTTGCGTTGTCGTCCATGAAAATGAATCTATCACCGACAGCACCACGGAACATGCAAACATGAGGTAGCAGAACATCATTAATGTATCGTTGGCCAGTCATAGTCCCAGTTAGAAGCACATAGAGGGACGTACGGCCATTGATTATGGTGCCAGCCCACACCATGACACTACATGTCGGATATCGGTCCCTTTCCTGTATGCTTGCTGGACAATATGCAGTACCACTATCACGCCAGATCAGTTGTCGTCGACAATCAGATGATAGACTGTATCTACTCTCATCTGAGAAGAAGACAGCAGACCAGTCGTTATCAGTCCCATTGCGATGTTCGTGGCACCATTGCAAACGGGCGGTACGGTGACGTCTGGACAATGGGATGCACACAACAGGACGGCGGGCGTATAGTCGTCCTTCATGCAAACGTCTGGCGACAGTTTTTCGGGAGATCCGCTTGCCAGTAGCAGCCATAAACTGATTTGCTATCTCACTAGCTGTGCTGCGCCGGTGTCTTTTCGTTGATAGCACTATGTACCAATCTTCTGCAGGTGTCGTACAGCGAACACGACCTCCCCCGTGACGTTTGCTACACTCTCCATTTGTTTGAAATGATTTCCAAAGCCTTGAAACAACACTGTGGCTGACGTCGAACTCCCTGGCAACATCTGTTATTTTTCGCCCTTCTTCAATCTTGCCAATAATACGGCCACGCGTAAAATCATCTAGGTGATGTCGTGAAGACATACTGAAACTTGCGAGTTCGTCAATTGATTCTTTCCCTTTCAACTTTGCGTTTGAACAACAACGGTCAATACGCGTCAAATCCTTTATATCTCTTATCAGAGCTATCACGTCACGAACAAGTTCGGCAATCCAAAATTTGGATACGCACAACACGTCTTACTGTATCACGCACTTATGCTAATTTCCACATTTTCCTGCCTTCCATTTTAGGGGGACTATCGTTGCTATTGTCTTCCGTCCTTAGCAATTGTCTGGCAGTGTATAAGCTAAGTATCAACTTACTGCTTTTGTCTGGTGCATCTTCTTTTATTCTGTCCTTAATTGTCCATTTACTTTCCAATAGCTTCTCCCTCTCTCTCTCTCTCTCTCTCTCTCTCTCGTCTCAGCGTAACATCAAAAGTCCAACGTAAGAGGCTTAAAATATACTGTTGCATTATTGGCAGGTAAAAAATTGAACTATAACATAGTAGCATCATTCGCATTCACAATCTTTTATGACAGCACGTAATATTGGTTTGACCACAAAGTTCATCACCACCTATCTCACACCGAGAGCGTATGGGTTTTACTTTCTTCCCGTTTAGCTTCTAACCGTTGTCAAAACGCCAGATAACTTTGGTTGTCTGGTATGAGTTGAGAACAGGGGCGGATTGGCTGTCGCAAAAGGGCCCTGGAAAATGTTTACAAATGGGACCCGTTCAGTTGTAGTTCTGCGGTACTATTATATCACAATTGAAAATCACTTTTTTTATTTAAGAAACAAAACAAAAAGTACAGTTGCTCTGGAAACAGTGGCAAGCATAGTACTGTGTGTGTGGGGGGCGGAAGGGTAAAAAGTACACCCGTCATCCTTAAATTGAATTGAAATGGGTGTTGCGGAAAATTTTTCATTGCCACATGCCGAGATTTTACTGCAGAAAAATTTTACTGTAATTTTTCTGTTGTGGACAATCACAGTTAGAAATTTCAAGATATTTAAATATTTGGCGAACTCACTTAAGCGACGTGGAAAAAGTTAATAACCAGGTTTAAATCACTAGTTTAATTAGTTAAGTATGGAATTGCGCTTGAGAAGCTTCTAATTTTATACACACTCAATATTTATAGTTGTTTAATATTTTCTCTTGAGAACGCTGAAATAAGAACATTAAATTAAAAAAAAATTGCTTGTATAGCCTTTTCATGTTTGACAGATCATAAAATAATCTTGATTTTCATACTTTTGAGCTTCCAGTTTTTAAATTTTCAACGAAGTGGACTGAATATTCCAGCAACTATTTGAGAGGGAGAAAAAACTGCTACTACCAAAATTATGTTGGAGTTGTACCAACAATCCTTTCGCATAAGACCTGATTTTTAAATTTAATTAAGTGAAAAACATACAGAACTTTTGCACTGTAAAATTTTCTATTTGTACTGCACGTTTTGTACTTTTTCTATTGGGAACAATCACAATTACAAATTTCAAGGTTTCTAAATATCGTGGCGAAGCGATTCTTCATTTCGTGATGATATATTCGTATGTGTTTGAATTACAAATCGTGCTTTTATGCTGCGGTTATGTACTGTAAATACACTTTACTAAATAACGTAAACAAAACATTTTGCAACTTCATGTTAAAATTATATCTGCGTTCATGCCTTCATCTGCAGCATTTGTCAGTTATCACAAGGAGCGTAGGCTGCGTAGGTAGAACATTTCGGAGGAAAGAGATCGTATATGTACATACATACATACATACATATCACTAAGCTGTTCTCTGAGATTCAGAGGTTAGCTCCAGAAAGAAATACAAACTTCCAGATATTTTTACTTATTGTTGTCGTATCAAACTTCTCCATTTACAGCAATCTTGACAAACAACTCGTGCTTCACTAATATCCATTACACGCCGTACACATGATCTTTTATACTTCATACTCATAATCTTTTTCTCATGCAGACACTCCTGAATCTGATCCACATATGTCTTCCTTAGCCATCCTCTGCCTTTCCTTCCTGCCACTTGGGCTGAAAAGTTTTCTTTGTAAGCATTTCATCACTCAATCTTTCAACATGGCCAAACCACAGAAGCATTTTGCTCTCCACCTTGCTAACAACATTTTGCTTCAAATCACACAACTGCAATACATCTTCATTTCTCATACAACCATATCGTGTTACGCCACAAACCCCAAGTAAGTAACGCATTTCTCCGGCACACAAACGACTCCTATATTTCTTCTGCAGTACCCAGGTTTCACTGCCATACATCAGAGTAGGAACAATTACAGTTTCATACACATCCATGCGGGACTCTCTAAAGAACCCAACATTCCTGTGAAAACCTCCCAGAGCAGCTATTACTTTCAAAGAAGAATTCACTCGCCTACTGATTTCACCATCCAACTTGTTCTCTTTGTCAAGCATGCTTCCTAAATACACAAATTCATTCACCTGATCAATCACAGTGCCATTTATGCTTACATTACATTCAGTGCTACCCGTTCCTCACTCAAACACCATAATTTTGGTTTTTCCCTTATTTATACTCAGTTTGAATTTCATGCAAACTTCGTGCATCCGAGTCAACATACTCTGCAACTCACTTTTGCTCTCTGCCAACAGGACAGTGTCATCAGCATACAGCAATCTCCACACACCGAAATCACCAAGACATAAACCACTATTATCTATTTTGGCATCACGCATGCATGCTTCCATAAAGATATTAAACAGCCATGGTGACATTACACAACCTTGTCTAACTCATGCACCAATGGAAACCATTTTCATAAAACACCATTCACTCGTACACAAGCTCTGCTACCAGCATACATGGCTTTTACACTATTAAGTAGATTTCCAGTAACACCATATTCATTCAATACCTTCCACAAAAGTGTCCTATTCACTGGGTCGTAAGCTTTCTCTAAATCTATGAAGGCAGTAAAAACTTTCTTCCCAAAAGCCAGATACCTTTCAATCATCATGCGTAGTGCAACATTCTGGTTAGTGCAGCCTTTACCAGGCATAAAAACACTCTGAACACCCCACACTTTTAATGATGTAAGACCCCGTACTTTTTCAATAACAACCTTACCAAACACCTTCCCTGGCACACTCAGTAGGGTAATACCACGATAGTTCTTGCATTCAGTCTGATCACCTTTTCCATTTTACAAGGGAACAATGATAGCATCCTTCCAATTACGAGGGATTATTCCTAACTATCAGCACAACTGGAAAATTTCAGTTAACCAGTCAATTATAGAGTCACCACCATATTTCAACATCTCTGCAGTTATGCCATCAACTCCCGAAACCTTACCATTCTGAAGAGATTTTAGAACTTTACACACTCCTTCTCTTGAGATCCTTCTTGTGCTTTCATCCCTCAGTGTGACATCATCTGCGTCTATCTCAGAATCATCTTTGCTTTCCTGATCTAATAACTCACAGAAGTATTCACCTCATCTGTCACTTAAATTCATTCGGCTCCCATATTATTTCCCCAATCTCATTCTTCACACAACTTACAACTTTGTTTCCCCTATTTTTCCTGAGTCTCATGTACTTCCAGAAGGACTTCCTATCTTTCCAAAAAGCCAGTTCCTGCCTTTCCACTTTCTCCTTCCTATCTTTTGCTCTACTGTGGCGAACCAGCCCTTAGCAGCTTCACGCTTCTTACAGCGATATTCATCCACAAAGGCTCTGGCTTTCAACATCCCCAAATAGGTTTCCTTCTTTCTCTTTACTGCTTGTTCAATCTCACTATTCCACCAAGCATCACCTCTATATTTACCCACTGTTGTGGTGCCACAGACCTCTTTAGCAGCAGTGACAACACAGTTCTTAAAACATTCCCATTTCCTTTCTACATCCCTCTCACCAGACTTCAGATCCTTTAGTCGTTCTCTGAGTAAGTCAGAATACCGCTGATGATCTTCAAGGAGCCTATCAACCTTTATCCTTTCTATCCTGAGTCTCTTCCTATTCCTTTTCCTCCAACCAACATTAAGTTTCACTCGTGACACTACCAAGTAATGATCAGAACCAACATCCGCACCTCTCATCACACAGATGTCAACAACTAAGTGTTTCAAACGCTGATCGTAGACAACAAAATCTATCACACTCTTTTGACCAAGAGTACGATTTTCCAAAGTATATGTGTGGATATCATCATCATCATCATCATTGTCAACCATTATCAATCCACTGCTGGACGAAGGTCTCCCCAAGTTTCCTCCACAACGGTCTGTCTTGTGCCAGTCTCCTCCATGTCACCCCTGCATACTTTCGAATTTCATCCACCCATCTCCCATGTGGTCTTCTTCTGGGTCTTTTCCTGTCCCTTGGAATCCAATCTAAAATTTCGGCTGTCCATCGATGATCTGTCCTTCTGGCAGTATGTCCAGCCCATTGCCATTTCAGGGATTTAACTCTGATCATGATGTCTTCCACTCTTGTCATTTTTCGGATCCACGAGTTCCTCTTCTTATCTCTCCTGGTTACACCAAGTATGCACCTCTCCATGCTTCTTTGAGTTGTCTGCAGCCTTTGTATGTCTCTTTTAGTTAAGGTCCACGTCTCTGCACCATACGTAAGCACTGGAAGGATGCATTGATCAAAAACTTTTCTTTTAAGACATAATGGCATATTGCTCTTGAAAATTATGCTGTTTCTTCCAAAAGCTCTCCAGGCAAGTTTTGTACGCCGATTAATTTCTTCATCAATGTGACCCTCACTAGATATCTGCTGTCCAAGATAAACGTACGTGTCTGTTATCTCCAGCTTTTCTCCATCAATCGATAAGTCTTCATTTCTTGTAAAAGCATTGAACATCACTTTTGTCTTCTGAAAGTTCATTTTTAATCCCACTTCTTTACTCTTGTCAGCAAGTTCCTGGATCATACTCTGATATACTTGTGGTTAAAAATGAATTAGATACACACAAACCATTCTCAATCCAGAGTTCAATTAATCTTTCACCATTATCATTCACACAAGGATCATTAAACTTACCCAGAGCATTGTCAGAAATTGCATTCTGCACACCTACTCTAGCATTGAAATCCCCTGCTATTATAACGTTTTCTTTAGCACCAAACTGGCTCAAAACAGCTTTTAGCTCATTCCAGAAACCTTCCTTCTTATCAGAAGGTTCCGAGTTACAAGGAGCATACACTAAAACAATTACAATTCTCTGAAGTTTCACTTCCAAACGAATCCAGAAAATTCTTTTACTTACGCAACTATACTGAATCAAGTTGTTCTTCATCTTTTCTCTTAAAATCACACCTACACCAGCCTGTCCTCTCTTATAATTCAATACTCCAGTGCCATTCACTTCTTCTACCCCAATTTCCTTCTTTTTGGTTTCACTTACACACAGCACATCTAGTCTATACTTATTCATCTCCTCAATCCCCTCACTCATCTTGCCATTTATACCTCTAGTATTCCATCCACCAATCTTACATTCACTCAGCCGAGATCTCTTTCTCATACACCGTTTCCGCACGCAAATAATTTTACAGTTTTTTCAAAATAGGTTCGTGATATTATTAGATTTCACTCTGAATTCTGTGTTGTCATATAGTGGTTAGTACATCCCATAATGACAATTATTGTTCTGCAACTTTATCAAAAATGGGTGAGCATTTTCACTACTTTAACTAAAGTAGTGAAAAACATTTAGCCCTAATCAGCCGCCTCCCCAATGCTGTCAACATAGGTAGATTGTTGTGCCTCCCGATTTTTCCTGATGTCGGGCACCTCGAACTATTTCAGGATGAAATGAATAGTCAAAGAAACTATAGAAATATACAGACACCCCTTCCCCACTCCGCAGTTGAGAAAGACATCGGTTAATTGCACGGGGAGGAAGCAATGGAAGTTTGAAAGAGGATATATTTTTTAATGCCTACACAGATTAATCATAGTTTTTGGACTCGTTCGGGCCCTGGCTCTGTCTTGCAATATAATATTCGGGCTCGGGCGGGCTAGGGCTGACATACTTCGGGCTCAGGGTTGTTAAAATTGAGTATGAACTCAGCTCTTATGAGCACAGCACTAATGCATCCTACAACCAACGGTAGTAAAAGCAACTACCCCTAACCTTGGGGAATATATAGAACATCCTGTACACATCCCGCCTTCCCTCAACATACGGTACATACATTCTCGTTCCTCAGCTACCCAGAAGTTCGCAACCACACGTGGCCCATCTATTGTACACTATCTGCCAGCAAGTAATTGGACACCCCTGCAATCGGCGATATCTGCGGTCCTGATACACGTCACGGCCGCCGCCGTTAAATATCGTGTGGGAAACAACAACGCAACCAGTCGCATGCAAGATGCCACGCAGTTCGGAGCTCTCTGATTTCGAGAAAGGTGTAATCGTCGGGTATCACAGAAATGACCGATCCATACGTGACATATCCAGCGAGTTGAAGTACCCAAAATCGACAGTGGCCTATGTGATTAGCAAGGGGAAGATGAGAGGTGACTGTCGGAATGTGCCCTGACCTGGCAGACCCACAAAACTGGAAGTTAGAGACCGACGAGTGCTGGCCAGAAAAATTCAGAAGAACCGCACCAATGGGATGGGCCACATCCGCGAGGAGTTTCAACAGGCATTCGGGAGTGTTCTTTCGACGAATACTATCCTTAAGGAAGCTCATCTGCTCGGTTATCGTGGACGTGCTGCCGCCCACAAGCTTTTGATCACCAAGTCCAATAGCGTTGCTCGCCTAACGTGGTGCAAAAAACGTCGACAGTGAACCGTTGAACAGTGGAAACAGGTTCCCTGGAGCGACAAATCAAGGTTCACCCTCTACCGTTCGGATGGCAGGGTCTGGGTTTGGCGTCTGCCTGGAGAACGCCTCCTGCCGGAATGTATTGCGCCAACTGTGAAGTTTGGCGGCGGTGGAATTATGCTATGGGGGTGTTTCTACTGGTATGGCACGTGACCCTTGGTCGCAATTCCTGGTAGACTCAACGCCGAGACCTACTGCGCCATTTTGGATGACCATGCGCTTCCTACGTTGTGGCAGTTTTACGGGGTGGGCCCATGTTACTTTTAGGAAGACAATGCTACCTGTCATGTTGCGAGGTCCACCATGGCTTGGTATGGTGACAATGGGGTTAATCGAATGGACTGGCCTGCGCAGAGACCGGAGCTTAACCCTATCGAGCACCTCTGGGACGAGTTGGAGCGTCGACTTAAGGGGCGCCCCCACCGTCCAAAATTGGTGTAGGAACTAACCTGTCTTCTCCAAGCTGAGTGGAAAAAAATACCGCTAGCCATCGTACAACGCCTGGATGAGTGTATGCCCCGGTGGGTTGCAGCTGTATTCGTCGCTCGTGGAGGCTCCATCAACTATTGAAGGTGAATAAACTTCGTTTTAATTTGCTCTCACAGGTGTCCAATTACTTGTTGGTAGATAGTGTAGTTGGGATTCTAGTAGTTGCCTGATGAGGGGATTGTTTACCCTAATTCAAAATAGAAGTTTTTCCCCCCGTTTGTTATAATTACATTATGTGTATTTCGTTTATAAAAAAGTGTTGTGGTTCAGTTGTATGTGTAAAACAACTGAACCGAACACATTTTTAGGAAAGTAAGAAAGGAAGAGACAAAATATAAGGACAGGGCCCACCGCGGAATGATCTCGGTTGGCCAATCCGCCCCTGGTCGAGAATAGAAACGGAAGAGGAATATCACACCGAACTTCCGGTTGTAATGAGGAGCACGTGTTTTGAATCCGTTTGACGTCATTTAAATTTGCTAAAGCTATTCAAAGTCAATTGAACCGGTTGGGAAAACAAAAAACCAGTTTCTGCAATCGATAAAATATCTGGAAACAGAAACAGTTACTTAGTTCCATCAGCGGCTAAAAAGCATGTTACGAAAATTAACAAATGGCGCACAAAAAGCACAAGGGAGGTATTAGAGACAAATAAATTTTCAAATGAAGAAATGCAAAAGGAAACGTCATGTAAGTCTACGCCTGCTAAAGAAAGAATTTTGCATAATGGCAAAATTGACAACAGGCGAAAAATATTCTTCATGGGAAAAGGTATCCTAAGGAAAAAGAACTTTTCAAATGCGTAACTCGGAAGCAGAGATATGGGAAAAAATGTTTTGACCGTTACACCCCTAGCGAGAAGACTTTGCATTATTTAAAGCTGTGAACTCCAAAATTCCTCATATACTAGCCTAAAGGGCACTACAAAGTAAGTGTCATCCGGTGTAGAAAGAATTTTTTGATTTGCACATGTAAAAGCAGAGGTATTGAGAAAAACAGATTAAACATTTGCTAGCGGCGAAATTGCGACTTATTTTGGGAAAAACATTCGCTCACAGTGTTTGCATAGTTAGTAGTATCTGACGAAAGAAAGAAGTTTTCCAATCTGGTCTTTGGTCCCGCAGATATTGCTGTAAACGGAAATGTGTGCTTACGCCCACTGGTTGCAGACTTGGGCGTTAAGAAAAAAATTAAATTATATGAGAAACATTTCTCAGCGGAAAGGAACTCCAACAAAGAAATAATTTTTCAAATCGGACTCTTAGGAGCAAAGATATCGACAAATGTATGATATGCAGCTACGCCCCCTGGGGGAAAACTATGCATTATTTTACCAACAAAGTATTCTCAAAAGTTTCACCGACGTGAGGGGTATGAGTCAACGAAAGATTTTGTTTTCAGTCGAGTTTCCAGGAGATCGGATTTCGCTGCACATACACCAGATCCAGAAATGAACACTTACACCCTGTGGTGGCCAGACCATTCTTTACCAAACATTAGCAATTATCGGCAAAACATTTCTCATCAGGTACTGTATGTGATACAGGTAGAACTTTTGAATTTATAGCCCCCAGCGAAACGTCTATGAATTACTTGAAAATTTTGAAATTATATAAAAAACATCCTCATCGGAAACGCTGTCCAAGAAAGAAGGAATTTTTCAAATCGGACTCTTAGAAGCGAAATATTGACAAAAATGTGACATAAAATTATACATGTACGCTTCCTGACGGAGAAACCATGCATTATTTTAAGAGAAAAATATTCTGAAAAGTTTCATTGACGTGAATGGTATAGGTCCCCGAACGAATTTTTCAGTCGAGAATTTAGAAGCTCAGATTTTGTTGCAAATACATCACAAGCAGAAATTAAAATTTATGCCACCTGGTGGCGAAATATTTTTCCCCAAAAAATTAGAATATATATGCAAAATATTTACCAACAGGAGTTGTATCCGCTGCAGAAAGAATTTTCAAATCGGATTTCTAGAAGCAGAGATATCGTGGAAAACGCAGTTACTTTTACGTACCCTAGCAAACAATGTGTTCGTAACTTGAAAAAGAGACTATACCTGATATAGTATTCGGCATAAATGAAATTGAAAGGTGAATAAGAGTGTTTTCAATCGCATATTTAGAAGCCAATATATGGAATAAAATGTATTTTCAATTCAATATCATCTGCATTTACGCATCCAAACAGTGAAATTGTTCATCGAAAAAACAAAAACAAATAAAGGATCATCATTCTCACATTTCAAGCTTCCCAATGCAAAAATTATTTTTCAAATCGGACTGATCGTTGCAGAGATATGGTGTCCACAGCCGGAGGGACGGACAGACGGACAAACCGGTAATATTTTTTACAAAGATGTGATAAAGATACACATAAGAGGTAAGAAACTTTACATAAAAGTAAGAACTTTAAAGGAAAAGTTTAAATAGTTCTACACATTGTCTGATCAAAATTACCCAGTCACTTACTTATACACCAACTTTTTGCAGTAAGAAAGGAATTCATACCTAGATGGTCCACGATCTGTTGCTATCACAGCCAGCTCTCTCTTAGGAAGGCTTTCCATTAGATTACTATGCGTCGCTGCGGGAATTTCCCATTTATTTTGACACAAGAGCATTAGTTAAGTTGGTCACCGATGACAAGCGGTTAGGCCGTGCTCGCAGGTACCATTCCAATTCATCCCGAAGATATTCCACTGGATTGAGATCGGGGCTCCGTCTAGGCGCGTTCAGTTCTCCTTTACCCATCTCATCAAAAACTTCCAACATAGACCTCGTTTTTTAGACGAGGGCGTTGGGCTGTTGGTAAAGTAAAGAATCTTCAGTGAACCGTTGCCATAATATTGGGAGCACAGAATGTTCGAAAATGTCATTACAGGCAGCAGCATTAATACTTTCTGGGTAATGGAACTAAGTGTCCCATCACAAACCACAAAAAACAGCGCCACAGCATGAAGCCTCCTCCACCAAACTTCACAGTTGGCACAACACACAGTCGAACAGATAGCGTTCATCTGACATCCTTCACACCGTGATGCGTCCGTTGGACTACCAAATGGTGAAGCCAGCTTCATCTCTCCAGAGAGTGCGTTTTTACTGCTGCAGAGTTCACTGGCGACGAGCTTTGTACCAACCCAAACGACGCTTGGCATTGTTTTTGCTGATGTTAAGTGCGTGTGCGGCTGCTCAGCCATGGAAACCCATTCCCTCCAGCTCTTGACAAGCCGGTATGGTGCTAACCTTGCGTTCAGAAGCTTCTTGGAATTCCGTGGTGGGTGTTGCACCCACTGATAGGCGATTTTGCCCCACCACCGGCTTCAGAACTTGGCGGTCTCATTCCGTCATTTTACGTCAAACATCATGTCAGGATTGGGCCAACTTTGCTCCTAGGCGTTTCCACTTCAAAATAATACCACTTTCAGTTAACCAGGGCAGCTACTGCAAGTCAGAAATTTTCTTAATTGACTTTATAATGTAATTGTCTTACTGCTGTAACTGTAGAGCTTAGTCCTTAACGTCTGTGAATACGTTATGCGTACTAAAGTCAGTGTAATACTAGAAGGTACTCATAGGCATTCCAGAAAGAGGTCAATATTTGTGCTTACGAATACGTTTATTCTTATTGCATGTCGTTTACTGCACACTCATAATTTGTTACTGGCCAACTATATCGTAATATCGTAATCCAGTTCTCTGGAGCACTCAATACAATAGCAGCGATTTAACATCCAAATCAATAACATAATCCTCAAAGCAACCGGTACATCAAATTTTTATCTAACGTTCTTATCAGTATACACATACGTTACTCTCGTTCGGACCTCATATTGTTATAGGTTTGAAAACCGGATTTATTGGGCCTGGTGGTACAGAGACATGACAAACAGGCAGACATAAACAGGATACAGATATTTCACATCAGCAGGTACATATCATACATGGTATACATGATGCCAAATGATCAATTTACATAGAGATAGCCAGTGTTGATCAAGTACCACATTGTGAACAAGTACACATAAACATGGTTCAGTATTATGCTAAATAACCAATGTACACATAGAGCTAGTGTTGATCAAGTAACATAATGAAGGTCAGTGCCGAAAGACAAACACAGGCATCCATGCCTCACCGGGATTCGAACCCAGACCCAACTAGGGCAAGTGATCAGAAGCATTTGCTTAAACCACCGCGCCACCGTGGGCAGCTCAGATTGTTGCCAACGTCATTCTCGTTTGAGGGAAAAGACATAATGTTAAGGTTTGAAAATGTCTACGAGAACGAACTCAAATTTAGATAGAAAAAAAAAACTCAAAAGAAAAGTTAAAATATACGTTACAACTTGTTGCTAAGATGTCATCCTCTGACCGTGCCACGTATGAAAAGCAACAAACCGTGCCGTACGCCCAGTCCACGTGCGTCGTTCACGCTGCTGTATGACGTCGTTCATGGTGCTCTATGATAGGAGCGTCGTTCATCCTGCTCTATGATAGGAGCGTCGTTCATCCTGCTCTATGATAGGAGCGTCGTTCATCCTACTCTTGTAGTTCATACTCCTCCTGTAGTTCGTGCTGCTCTATGACGTCTACCAGTCTACGTGCGTCTTTTTATACATGTATGAGAAATGGCTGGGAGGTATATGGGGCAAATCCATAGTTTAAAAAGAGTGTCCGGATACTTTTGATCATAGAGTGTATGTCACGTGATAAAAACGCAAATACACTTTTCAAAATTGAATTTAAATTAAATGCTGAATATTTCTGATACAAATAAGGATAAGCTGTTCGGTTTTACAAGGGTGGTCAGCTGTCTTTAGGAGATGTAATACTAGTAGAAACAACAATGCGAAACATCTTGATCGCTCAAATACTTTTCATACAGGAAGCCGAAACATGAAGGGACAACATTTCACTTTAATGATTCTACTATACTGTGCAAATTAATTGGAACAAAGTAAAAAATCAATCTTTTTTCCAAAACTATGCCTTTATATCATTCTATGCCTTGATATACACTGATAAATACCTGCATTTGCATGAAGTATATCCTCCATTAGCAGAAATTACCTCTTGAATTCGTTTTGGCATTGACTCCACTAATTGAGTGCACATATGTTTGACTTCATAATTGTGGAACCACACTTTTATAGCATTCGTTATCATGCGTTCTTTGGTTGTACAGTCATTTTACCTAAACGTCTCTTCAAAATATTCCACGAGTTTCCTATGGTATTTCAGTCTGGTGAATTTCCAGGCCAATCAAGCAAATGAATTTGATTTTCCAGCATGAAATTCTTGACCAATTTCGAATTGTGACATGGGACCAAGTCATGTTGAAATGTTCCGTCAAAAGTTTGCAAGAATGGAACAATCCTACGTTGTAATATTTCTACGTACTTGGCTGAATTTTTTTTTTTTTTTTTTGGTTGGAGGTTTAACGACCACCGTGAGCAACTCAATGGGCTATAAGCAGTCGCCCGTCCCTAATTTAGGGTCACTGGTTTCAGGGAAGGGAGAGAGCCAGTGCCGTAAGACAAACACAACGTCCATGCCTCAACGGAATTCGAACCCGGACCCCGTTCGAACGAATGATCAGAGGCCATCGCTTAGACCACTGGGCCACCGGGGCGGCTTTGGATGAATTCATCATACCTTGAACAGGAACTAAGCTTCTAGTGCCATTTGATGTGAAAATCCCCAAAACATCTGTTTCAGAGAGTGTTTTACAGTTTGTTTGACATGCTCAGGTCTTAAGGGTTCACAGTTGCTTCATCTAACGACATTTGCTTGGTTACCCTGCACAAATAAATGAGTTTCATCACCGAAAATTACCTTTTTCCAGTCGTCAGCAGTCCATGATTAATATTTTTGGCCCATGCTAAACGTTTTATCTTCATTTTCGCATTCAAACATTGTTTTTTCGTTGGTCTTCTTGCCTTTCGGCCAACTTCCAGAAACCTACGGGGTACAGTTGAATCACTAACATCACAACCACTAGCCAATAAATTTCTTTGAAGGTCGGTGCTTCTTGTTTTTTTTTTTTTTTTTGGATTTAATTTACTATTTCTGATTCGATATTTATCGGTTCATGGAGTTGTTTTTCGTTTTATTCCACATCTATCTCTCCTTTTTGGAGACGATGATCCAGATGCATTGTATCGCGTAAGCAGTCTTGATACACTTGATTTGCCTACACCAACTGCAGAAGCGATATCTCTCACTGTCATAGAAGTGTGATCCTTAAGAGCAATTATTTTTGCACGCTTTCTTGGGGAAATATAAATATTTTAAAACACGAAAGTAACACGTACTCACAGAGAGCAAAAACTAACATCCACCTGTCACACACGAAAGCTCACAACTGAAGCTGAAGTGCCTATTTCCTGTTTAAAACCGGTCAAACCACATTCTTACTATCACGTTCTAACAGTCACACCACCTCACAGCTGCTAAAACTGGTTTACGTTGTTTTCCGACATCAACTGGCGATCACATTACAATTCTGAGAATAAAATAGCTTCTCCGAATTAATTTGCACGGTATAGTATATACTGCAAGAAGCTTGGTCTACATGCATCTGATATTTTCAACTTGTATGACATGGTTTCTCCAACTTACGCAACGAGTTCCTCATCCCTACGTGTCTTTAAACAGCTCCAGCAGACACCTGCTTTCGTTCCATATTAGGCAGATATTCAGAGTATTTTCGCCATTAGGGTGTTGGAATTTTCTGCTCCCTTACGGATCTCAGCTCATTCCTGCATGAATAGTAAGATCACGAGGTAGAATGGCACGACAAATTTCTGATAAGTGGCTTTTCCGTTAGAAATCGATTAGCTGGAGCGATGCATTCGTCTTCAGATTACTAATCTTCAATATTTCTTTATATTGTGGTCATACCTCCCATTCGTAAAATACTTTACATTTATTTATACAATAATTATTTATACAAGAATTATTCGTATAATTCGACGAAGTCTTCTGAACTTTGTGGAAAGCTCAAATACTTTACTATTTATTACCTTTTTAATTACAGGGAAATTCATTATTTTACCCTTTAAGCTGTTTTCAAGTAATCGCACATGCAAAGTCATCCTGATCTGCGAGGATGAGCTTATCGTCTAAGAACATCAAATTCGTGAAAAATGAAATTCCGTTTGCTGATTACCAACGGATCCTCGAGAGGAATCCATTTCATATAAGGATTAAGCTCGAATTATTTATCGATTAGTCGGTTTGTTTGGTTTAATCGGAATTTAGATATTGCGAAAGTTCGATTTTTACCCGGTTAAAATCTAGATCAGGTATAATGTGTCTTTCTAAATTTCAACGCAAAAACTAAGAAAAGTTAACAAATCCACTGCCCACGAGGTCTCATTACTATTACATGATTAATACTGTATTAGATTTTTGTAAGGGTCCTTCGGATATCCTTTATGGTATGGTATGCTTTACACAATCTGTGAAACGATGAAAACGTATTTACGCCACTGATCCCCTGAGGGATCTTGTAGCCCATGTAGTGTATTCAATAAAGTTTCGTGCACTTGAAATGCTTTTAGTTTAACTTGTTGCAGATATCAGTTAATTATGTATGTTAACCTTAAAAGCTAGTATTTACATTATTTCAATGTAAATACTTTCCCTAATGTAACGTTCCGTACAGTTAAGTCTGCTCCAGGAAGCTTAATTAGCACACACAACACTTAAATAAGCAGTTTTAAAGGCTCTAATGGCCAGGTAAAATAAAATATCTTTTACTTACAGGTATTTGCTGTTTAGTGGATCAATTGTAAGCACTTAAAGGTCCGCAAAGCATCATTTGACGACATCGCACGAATCGTATTTAATAAATGGTTCTTTTAATAGCAGAATAACCCAGCACTCAAAACCCCAAACAATATCCAAGTCACACGAACTCGATAACACTTTAAGGACTCAATTTCAGCGTAACGTAACATTAAACGTGAAAGAATCAAACACATTATATAAAACAAATGCTAATCTAACATAACATCAAAGTAGTCTAAGCTCTCTTAACATATCTCTCCAAAGCAGTTATAACGATCTTAGGCTATAGCCGACTTCTAACAAGAGCACTGATACAGTTGTAAATTTCACTTTTATCAACCTCGATAATATATGTCACTCACCCTTTGACCTAGCGTCAGGTTGCAACACCAATATTCCATGAGAAAGAAAATGTAGCGCTAAACTTAGGAATTCTTTAAAGAGAATGAATTAAATCTTCCACAAGCTGATGAGTCATAGTCCTGCACCGCCAAAATGCCGGCTCTACAGGGTTTGACGGAACTCTCTCAGTGCATTTACCCGCAGTAAACGGCAGGATACCGATTCCGATCAAGGGACCGCAGATTCGGACGCACCGACAGGTGTTGCGAACTTGGGAGGTCGTACACGATGGACTATGTACTCTATTGAGAGACCTCTGGGAGATCGGTTCGCCACGCGGCATATTTTTTTGTTTCCTTTCGGGTCGTAGCCTTTAACCCATTATTAGGGTTATTGGTACAAAGCTTACAGTCACATTAAAATACTTCACATTGTTTGCAAATCCACAGAAAAGAGTTAACATCAAAATAGTATTCTCGTTACCAGAGAACTTAGTCTCCGCTTTCTTCGTTGGAAGCGCAGTTCGATGTTGATCGCCAGGTGTGTTCAGCCATAATCAGTCTTCCCTCGTTGAATATCTCGCTCGCGTTGGAGGCTTGGGCATTCTGTGTTCATACTGGAGTGACCCGTCTCAAACTTCATCTTGAACTTTTCGTTGGCACGTCGACAGTTAGGGCAGAAGGCGTTCCCAGAACATTTCCAGTGCTTGTGCCAGCAGAAGGCGTATGTCTTGAAAACCTCGGGGCACCTGGACGTGTAGTTCCAAAACACGTTGCACCTGAAGCAGCGGGTTTTCCGGAGGGATTCCTTAGTGGTGAGGATTCTTCAGGCGAAGTTTGTTTTGCCTTTTCTTTGAATAGTGCTGAAGTCCACCGGGGCGAGCTCAATCATCCAGTGGACTCGCTTTTCTATTCCCTTCATGGGAAACAGGACAGCAAAGTCGTCCGGCTCTCTCAATTCATTTTGCCGGGGAAAGTCTGTCTCGAGGTGTCCCTTTAAGTTTCCTGACTCGGACCCATAGATAATCACTGAGGGCTTTTTCATTCTTGGTTTCTTCACTGTGTAGCTCACCGCGAGGTCCTACTCGTTCTCCATCTTCTGCTGACCCTCTACCGTAATGCACTCAATTATGATACCGCCTCCAGATACTTTTTAACTCCTCTCATTCTTATCCTAAGTTCATCTGGGGTGACATCTCTGAGCACTTCTTCCTTGACCTCTGCTGAGGTCTTCTCCCAGTCATTTGGGAAGATCATGGAAGATCAGTGCTTAGTGGTTCTCTTTTTTCTTTCCTCAGGCTGAGGAGTCCCGGATACCGCTTGGGCATAAGTTTTCACTGAAGTAGGATTGTATTTCTCACTCCTCGCACGTTCGCGCTGCTCGAGACGTGCTGTTACCTGGGCTTTATCCAGCACCTGATTAAAATGGGCCACCTGCATCCGATCCAAAATGTGTCGGAGCAGACCTCTAACATTATGCAATACCCTGGTGTTCGGGTTGTCCAGAATCTCGTTTATCGCAGTCATGAAAGCTTCGAAGATAAGTAATTCTGTTCTGTGGTTCAAAGTATTCTCGTCCCTCATCCTTGTGGTTAGGATACGAGGATCCGAGCACGATGGTATGTGCTCGATGGGTGACCCGCACTTGGCCCGTTCAAGCTGAACGGGGAGACTGACGCTACGTCAAAGCGGCAGGGTGGTGGATTGATAGGAAGCAATTAGCTCTAACAAGAGCTTTTTTCGTTCGAGATCGAACTTTCTATTCAGGCGCTCCTTGCGCGGAACCTATCCACGCCTTCTGCGATTCGTTTTTATACCACGTTAATAATTTGCCTGACCGCTCCCATTCATCCCGACTGAATTTATTATCCGCCGCTCAAAACTATTTTACAGAAGAAAAACAGGAACTGAAAAGGAAGGTTAAATTAGAGAATACGTCACACACTTGAATGGCACGATCGATATTGTCACAAGGTTTAATCAGATTTGTGTCCTGCATTTCGGGTTCCTGAGCACGTTACTGGAAATATTCCATCATACACTTCATTCCTGTCGCATGCAGCTCTTTAAAGGCGATTTTTTCATTCATTTCTACGCAACACTCGTATCTATTAGGGTGGAAATGTTACTGTCTCGGAAACATCCCGTCATCCGGAGTTTGCGCAGAAGTACAAAAGAAACAGCACTAGGGCATAGCATGCAATCATGCATCAGAAATGTACACTGGTTGTAGAGTCTAAACAATGAGAGTTACTTTTGTTTTCGTTTTTCCCGGTTTAATGAAAACCATGAGCAACTGTCAGACACACATGCAGTCATCCGGCCCTAGTTAGGACCACTGGTACCAAAAAAGGGACAGGGTAAGTGTCATCGGATAAACACCGCGAACATGCCTGATCCCCAACTCAAACTCACGTCAACCATTCCTCGAGGAGGATACTTACAGCTGGGAAACCAGAAGCCAGCATCTCAGATCCTTCGGTATCCTGGCGGCACGACGTGGGTGATAATCTATTAGGAATGGCTTCCATTTGCCGTCGCCTAAATATAGAAATTGGAGTGCAATATGTGGTACATGAGACAAACAACCGGTTTCTAATTAGTTATTTACTGTGTATTTCGTAAATGACAGCAGATCTGATTCCAAATTGCCGTTGTGGTAGCCCAATGTCCAAAGAGTCGGGCCTTCGGCTAATTATCCGAGAAGGGCAAGAGTTCCAGTCCTGGATGAGGCATGTAAGATGTTTTCCCCACGTTCCATGTACATCCAATTCATCCAATTGAAAATCGTCCCAAAAAAACAATTCTTCCGATACACATTGATCCAAAAGTCAAGTGGTACAAAAGCAACAAAAGTCCAAAGAAGATAAAATACGATAAAATTACGTTAAATACATTAACAATAACCCCAAAACCTCCAAAGGCAATAATATGAATATTTAGCCGCTAATGGACGCAAATACAAAATATACTTTTTTGTATACCTTTGATTCTAGAAACACGATTCGAAAATATCTTCTAAAAGTCGGTACCATTCGTTTCTTGGAACACTTTAGAGATACCTTTGGAGTTTTGTGGTGCATAATAGTGATGATTAGTGGAACATTTATGTTTGCAACTGTGTCTGGGATTTTGAAAATCTTATTGATAAAATTATTTTCCTATTGTATGCCGTTCCCAGCAAAAAACATGAAGAACATTATCCTTCTGAAATCGCGAAATAGTGCACAGTTCACCCGCAAGGAGACATACATGCAAATACCTTTTCCTGGAATATCGAAAAGCTGTATTTGAAAAATTATTTTTCCATCGTGTAGCTTTTAGAAGGAAGAATATTGTACGCATATTTACTTGTTGGTGATTTAGAATTCTACCCCGTCAGGGGGCATTAACATGTATTTCTATTTGAAATCCTATCTCCTATTCTCAATAGCCCTTGGAAAAATACTTCTTTCGTAGAATACTCTTCACTGTGAAGAGTATTTTGTTCACAATCGCTTCTGCAAATAAGGCATAGCTTTGCTGCTAAAGGGTGTGAAGTTATACTATGTTTCCCTACATATATCTTCTTCTCATCGTCCGATTTGAAGAAATTCTTTCAACTTCGTGTATCTTTCGCTACGAGGAACATTGGAAAAATTATTTTCAAAAGATTTTGAATAATGCACTCTAATCACATTTGTCAGTTTTCCAGGCATTCGCAATTTTTCTCACAATCCCCGTTTCTGGAAGTGCAGTTTTGAAAACCCTTTTTGTATCAGATGCCTTCAGCTATGAAATATTTTGCGTATATTCTCCAGTTTTTCGTAATGTATTGTTCAATCACTGTAGGCATAAGCTCCATTTGCGGACACTTGTTCGTTTTTGAAACAAAACGTTTAAACGCATTCTTTTTGTCCCGGATGCCATCCACCAGGGCTGAAAATTTAACAACATTTTCTATAGAATCAGATTGATCACTTTGATAGACATCAAGGACAAGTAATTGTACGATTTCATATGGAAATAAATGTGTGACAATTGCTACAATGCGGTTTATCACATTTTTTTTCTTTCAAAAATTGTGCTCATTACATCAGAAAATTTTGTGGTATCCATTTCGTTTACTTGCATTTTTGTCATTGGATTGAAATATTTCCCATATTGCTTCAAAGCAGGTTATTTTGGTAAACTATAAAGGGTTAAAGAAAAAGAACAAAGATATTCAACAGAAGTGACTGCTTGTTTTGCGTGAACAACTTTGTTTTTAATTACCATAATGACCTCCCAACGCATTATGCGCTAGATAAATTGCTTACACTTTTCTGCAAAACGTAAGGACAAACTGAAAAAAGTAAAATAACGCCATACATATCACAGCAGCCAAGCACAATTTAACCGAGGAACGTGTCTGGAAACAGGAGCAATAGTACATGCGTAATAATGGAGCATGACATGTGGTTTGCGTGACGTGAGAACAAAATATGCTGCAGTCAAATAGGATCAATTGAACGGCAGTCGCAAGACGGAATGCATAAGTGTTATGGACGTAGTATTGCGTTTGTTGTGCGCTAGAGACAACGAAATGGCCCATCGAGAACATCTTGATTATTTTACTCCTGTTCGAATAATTGGGAGTCTCCAAGGGTGGAGGTGGTCGAACTATGAGCAGTGTGACACAAGAGTTCAGTATCGCATATAGTCGTATCGCCTGCATATGGGACCATCAGGATTACGGGTACAGCTATGCAAAAGGCCGGTTTTGGTCGTTTTCCTCAACCCCCCCCCCCCCCCCCCCCGTGAGAACCGCTATCTACTCCTACAGGCCAAGAGGGCTCACCACCGGACAGCAAGTAACCTATCAAAACAACAGAATATAAACACTGGACGCACAATATCATGGCTCACAGGGACCAGGCGACTACACAAAGGTGGACTGTGTGCCCGACGACCAGTACGCTGTGTTCCATTGACAACTGCTCACCAGAGACAGCGTTTTCAGTGGTCCAGAGAGCATAAAGACTGGACAGCAAAACAGAGAGGCACGGTATTCTGTACTGACGAGAGTAGATTTAGTCTCCCTAGCAATTCTGGATAACCGGTTAACCTAGCTTGAGGTAAGCAATCGGTATCACCCCGAAAACATCAATGAAAGGGATAGGTATGGTGGCCAAGGTAATGATCAATGCGGTGGCATTCAAGTCGATGGATGTACAGAGATCAATACTGGAAGGAGGTACTGTAACCGTTGCGCGCTACTCTGATAAGGTAATCCTTACCCATGTTCGTCTGTTCCGAGGTGCCATTGGTCCAACGTTTATTTTAATGGACGGAAACGCCACACCCTATCGTATGCTGGCTGCTGAGGAGCTGTTGGAAAGGGATGAATTCAGCAGATGAATTGACCAGCGCGTTCCCCTACTTAAATCCCATAGAACACGTGTGGGACGCTCTATGGGGACGCGTTGTTGCACGTCAATACATACCGAAAACTGTCCAACGGCTGAAGACGGAGCTGACGGAAAATTGGGTGATGTTACCGCAAGAACTAATCCCAACCTAATGCGAAACATTCACAGAAGGTGGAAATCAGTGCTGTGTAGCCAATTCTGAATAAAACTTCCACTATATTCATTAGTATCTGCAGTTGCGTGCGTGTTGTTTCCGTGATCATTTTGGTAAGTAATGGAGTTACTATAGTTTGAATTTCATATATCCAGGACGCTCCTGTGCGTCGCCATAGGCCAAAACCTGGCTCGTCCTTAAATTTTGAACACCAGTGTTTTTTTGCAGTATTATTAAACGCATGTAAGTCCAGCTAGTTGGCATAACACTTTTAATTTGTTTTTATTACCTTTCTACTTTTGACGTACGTTTTGTACCGAAGGCCTTATGGTTAGGATATGAATTTTTGAGGTAAAAAACAAGCATTTAAAAATATAAAAAAGAGTTAATATTGGTAGGCAGAACTAGAGGAGCTTACTTAAACAAAAGCAATCTATTCTTATTAAAAATTTTGAATATCATTGAATACCGAAAACATTGTTGCTGGTATACTGAAATATTCTTGCACTTTTATTTTTCCTATTAGCATATAGGAAAATTATTTGATAAATAAATTTTTAATATCTATGAAACAAACAATATTTATTTAAGTACAGCGGATTGAAAGATTTAATTATTAATTTGACTGGCAAGTAATAAGTTGCATGCACCTGAAGAAAAGTTTTGCTAAAACTTTTCTTGCGATCTAGCAGAAAGTGGTTTTAGTTAAAACGATATAAAATATTCCATTTCCTATAAAATATTCGTGCTAATAATTTATTTATTCAGCTTTGACAAATATGTTCAGAATGCTCTCTAATGGGTTTGGTTTGAAAGATCTCGCGATAGACAGTTTTCAAAAGGTCTCGACCAGCGTCAATGGCTTTACCAAGAAAAGATAATTACCGTATTTTTCCGTGAATAAGACGATATTATTTTCTAAATATTTTAGACCAAAAATTGGGGGTCGTCTTATACACGGGGGATAACCGGTTGAGAGAACCCAACTGTGACCGCGGTGAAGCTGCCAGTACGTCCTGTCCCCTCTCCACTCTACGACTTACAAGCAGTTGTTCCTGGTGAACTTACAAGTCAGCTACAGTTTCTAGATGTTTCCATAAACAAGCCCTTCAAAGACCTGATGAAAGAAGAATGTAATAAATGGATGTAAAGAGCAGGTAATAACTTGACACCGACAGGGTGAGTGAAAAAAACAACCATTACTGAGGTCTGCAACTGTGCCCTAAACTCATCTAATGGAGTCAAGCAAGAGGTGATTGTAAAGTCATTCAAGAAATATGGAATTAACAATGCCATGGATGGAACTGAAGATGCTCGGATATACAGTATATAGACAGTGACTTAGACAACAGCAGTGATGCAGTTGAGGTTGAAAAAAAGATATGTCTGGAACTAATAGTGCTGAAGAAAGTGATGCATAATTTCATAGTTAGTATCTTAAAGATATTACCTTATTTCTAAATAATATAAATTTCCAAACTTATTTTTTATATATATTACGATAGGCTTTGTCTGTGATATTACCTAATTTCTAAATGTACTTCAATTATATTACCTAATTTGATGTACTTCAATTATATTACCTAATTTGATGTACTTCAATTATATTACCTAATTTGATGTACTTCAATTATATTACCTAATTTCTAAAATATATCAAATATGTCCTTTTCTGTAATACAAATATTGATTTCGTAATTTTCGGTTCGAAGAAGTAGGGCTCGTCTTATAGATGGGGACGTCTTATACACGGGAAAATGCGGTAACCCTTTAGGAAGTATAAGTGCCTGAACTAAATGGTTTCCTAAATTTTCTGTGCCCGCTTTTAGGTCTTTATTTTCTGCTCCATGACTCAAATTCGGACGGGAAAGATCTAGTCTACCTGACATGGTCATCATGCCACTGATTAACAACAAGTGCCTCAAACATACTCTATCTTTTCTTAGATTCGTTGCCATTGTTTTAACCCTTTTAGTATGTGATCACTCAGAAAAAAATAATGTAAATAAACTCCCCAAATGACCACTTCGCCAAATAAAGTTAAAAGTAAGCAACGCTTTCTGGTGCGCATGTTCACAAGTTCCAGTCCGGTAAGGCCCACTTCGTGGACAGGGAATACATTTTTTTGAGTTTATTTCGGCCCACTTCGTGGACAGGGAATACATTCTTTTGAATTTATTTCATCCCACTTTTGCAATTCCGAGTTAATTCGTTTAAGCGGCTTAAAAGGTTCAATTATTCTATTTATGCACGTATTAAAAATCATCAGCTGACAGTGATACTCCCATAGCTGTTTACTCGTCAAGGAATGGCGGGACTAAGTATTCGAATTTCCATCCAATGAGGGGCTTAGCAGATGTGAGGCCGCCAAACGATTGTTAACAGCAAATGGCATCAATCGTCACAGAGTCAGTCTGGCTGTTTATATGTATAAACGCAAGTTATTGGAATTAAAAACTTATTAATTTTACATGAACATTTACTGATTTTTTTTTTTTTTTTTTTGGTAAAACCTGGTTGAAACTTAAATTCTGAGTACCTAAATCATTTCTATAAACGGAACAATGCTGAGGGGGTGTAGCAGGTATTCCACTGTTTAAAACTAAACAGCAGTCTCCATTGAACCTTGAACAGAAGTGCAGGGATTACATTAGTTTTACTTATTCCCTGGAGGTAATTAGAAGAAATGGCCATCGGGCGGATAATACCATTGGACGATTAGGTACTTGACAAAATGTACCATTGGAGAATTCGACCAACTGTATATAAAATAAAGTATTCTACCAATTATACTGTTGAACCACTACGGATTGAATCATTTGTCCCTTTTGGACGAATCGGACTTATCGGCATTGGACCAATTGTTCGAATCATCAGAACCAGCGTAGATTTTTTTATTTTCTGTTTCACCGCAGTCTGGCTTTTGGCTGCTGGGAAATTTGAAATGTTATGAAGTCTGTCAAACGTTTTCAGACTTCCTACAGTTTAGTTCAATACGCGTTGGTGCACGAAACATGCAGTACTTCTCTCCGTATCGTGAGGAAGTACGACCCCTTTATTATATTGAGATTTCAGTCAATCTTAGTATATTCCATTTTTGTAGCTATTTGAAACAGCTGCTTTATTTGCTTCCGGTCTCATTTTCTCCAGCTTTTTCCTATTTCCGGTGTTTATTGTTATTTGGAATGCACCAAGAGACTGTCATTCTTGATTTTTCCATGAACATTAAAATTATTCAACGTGCGTCTGTCCGACGTTTCTTGGAACTCAAAGATGCTGCTCCTACACAGAAGTTGCAAAGCTGTGATGTCAGTTTGCACTGGTGGTCACATTTGTGTATTTATGTTGATAAAGCTGGCATAAATCTAGACCATATCAAAATGAGTATACACTTTGTGCTTGCAATGAAAATGCACACGCCATTTCTTTTATTGGGGGTTTAACGACCAGCGTGAGTAATCCAGTGTGCTATAAGTAGTCGCCCGTCCCTAATTTAGGGACACTGATTCCAGGAAATGGAGAGAGCCAGGGCCGTAAGACAAGCACAGCATCCATGCCTCACCGAGATTCGAAACCAGGCCCACCTCGGAGGAATTGTCAGAAGCCATCGCTTAGACCACTGCTCCACCAGGATGGCCACACACTGTTTGGCTCCTAAAAGATTTGTGTCAAATACCATGGCCTTTAAGTGCTTTGGAATGCTGTAAATCAGAATTTCGAAACGCTGCCAAATTCGATTTCGAAGGACCTGATAATCTGTTACATGCAGTTTTATCCATGCAAATGAACAGTTGAAGAACTTAGGGAATCACAGTACGTATTGATAAATCTCCGGGCAATTACCGCAGGAGTTCATCAAATATGAACTTAGAATTCTATGAAAAATGAACACCTTCTTTTTATCGCAGCATGTGCCTCAATAAAAACGTTTAACAAATCACTGAAGTATTATTTGCATTTAGGTCAAAGGTAAAACCTAGAGCAGATATGAAAGAAGACAATGAGTCCAAATCAGTATCGCGTTTTCTTTTATTCGACAAACTACAATGACACGAACATTTTAGAATGCAAAAATATAAAACAAATTTCCAAAATGTTAATAATATTTGTTTCAACTGATGAAATAATGTCCTTTTCTCATGCTGCTCACAAAACATGAAGTTTCTGCTCCCGCGCTCATGTTACAGAAAAAGTGTAAAACTTCAAAGCGAATGAAGTTTATGTCCTCTCTGACGGTTTAGTGTGTTAAGGCAAATGAATGAAAATCCAATGAACAATAAAAGAAAAACAAATGCTACTTTTTTCACCTGGCGTGACACTAACAGAAAATTGGGAGCTGTAAGAAAATGACACCTGCTTAAAATATGTTAAACGCACATTAAATATTCATTTAGTATTTAAACGGTATTTTCATTAATTAGATCGATCACAAAAATATTGCAAATGAGCTTTTTGGTTTATTCTTCTACCAAGAAGTTTTAAATGGAAGAGCGATGTTTCATGGAATTCCTAGCAGTTTTTGTTCTTTAAATATATAGAAAGGAGAAATAAGTTTCTATTTTCTTGAAATATCCAGTGTTAGAAGATTCATGTGCAACATAAAAATAAAATATTTAAAGAGAGACTCTTGATTATTTTTGGTACACTTACATAAATTCGTAAGCTAATCAAACGCTCGACTTGTTTCCTCAAAATTGAGACGGAGCCTTCTCATGATGCGCAGCATATGATTGCAGAGGGAAGAAACATGAATAGCTATACCCAGATAACCAGGAGCGGAATTTAAACCATGAAAGAGCAGCATAGTATAAAATTCCTCAAGGATGGAGACAAAATCCAAAATCTTCGTAGGTTTTGCTGCAGATCATAAACAGCGGTTTTTTGTTGGATGCTTTTGTTTAAGGATTTTTTACCATTTGTATGAGGAAGATGAGAATACTTGAATATCAATTTCGTTCTTTCTTGTTAGTGGTCCTTAAATCCGATGAATTTTCCGCTACTGAAGATTAGGTTATTTATCCACCAGATATCCAAAAGCGAACGGGTAGTTTGACTGAAAAACGGAGTGGGGTTTATTTCGGTCGAAAACACAAACCCTTAGCCATACGTTTTATTACACCATGTAGAAAAAAGTATTGTGACACCGTTTTTGGGACAGAAACATCAGACATTTTTAACCGAAATGAGAGCACAATCGGCCCATATTTTGCCGTTATGACTGTAACAACCCTTCTAGGCATACTTTCCTTGATAGGCCGGTGGGTCGGTACCGTAACTTTCTTCCATTCATCTAGCAAATCTTTAACTGAAACTCCTGTACAGGATGGTCATAAAGGCCACGATCGGTTGGGCTTCCCATATAATATCGAATTTATAACCTTTGTGTATAAAAGTGAATTTAAAGCTTCTGTGTCAGGCCCAATGTCTCGAATTAGATCCGAACTTCGGTCCAGCTAATTCAATATTTGGGCATTCTGCTCCTCAAACTAGGCCTTGAGAGACCTTGCAGTGTGGCAAGCTTTTCCAATTTGCTGAAACAAGCAGGAATCTGTGCCAAAGTACTGTCACACCGTACGTAAGGCAAAAATGTTGGGAATGTCTTCGTGCGTGACAGCCGTTATGCTAGAGGTTACCACAATAAACATACCTATATCTTCGTAGAAGAATAGCTCCACACCATCGCAGATTCCACTCCAAACTTGACTTTAGGACTTGACAGCTTTTCCAGTGTAAACGCCACTCGCAAATACATTAATCCATAACCAAAGAGTGAGTCAGTCCACCTGACAGCGTTCCCTGGAAAACCGCAACATCCTAATTACGTCCATCTGGACGAAAGACTGAGTAGCGTGAATCATCACCCCGTACGACACTCTTCTGCTGTCCACGAACTGTGAGCAAGGCACCACTGCCAATATCGTATGCTTTTACATGGAGTGATGTACGGCGTGTGCACAGCTGATCCATCATGGTTACCGTGGTTCCGCCGTTCCGGACGATTTGTTCAGGTGCAAATGGCTGTTGCAGTGGTTTGTGCGACGTCACAGGCCGAATCTCTGGCAGAGGACGTGCGCTCCTTCTTCACATGCCGCAGTAAGGTTCGTTTGGCATGATCACTCAATCCGTGTGGACTACCAAAGGGTGGCTTCCCTTTAGTGGCACTACCTACTTTCCATCAATGAAAAGCATCAACGGAAGTGGATTTGATGATATCAGAAGACCGGCAATGCTTTAAACTGACAGCTTACTCAAGAGCAAACTCCACCAGTTGCTCTCACCTGCTTAGTTGCTTTCAGCGAAGTCTGAGATGTGTGGCAACATACCCCTTTTTGTACAGCACCCAATACACCCCACGCGTGCGCCTGGTTCTCCAAATTCACGATTATTTACGAATGGAGAGGTCTCCGAATATTTTCGTCAACATTGTGTGTGTTAAGATATTTGCAGATGAGAAATAATTGTAGCAAAGTATGTGTCGGCAGTAAGATACAGTTTACAAGGCATCGAGGAGTGTGAAGATCCTAGCCCAACCATTCCTCGAGGAGGATACCTTACGGCCAGAAAAAATCTACACGGGAAGCAGAAAAAATAGCGAGCAGCTTGTTCTATCGGTTAGTTAAACTACAGCAGTTTAGATAAAACAAGGCCGTAGCATTAAAGAGATGAGTTCCCTCCGTTTATGAGGTTATTCTCATGTTACACAGCCTGGTGCATTGGTTCAGTGTTTGACGTCACACACAACAGCGTTTGAAGCCAATTGGTAGCCGTGATTTCCGCGTGACGACAATGAAAGACGGAACCCATCTCTCTAATATCATGGCCTTGTGTTTTGTAAACGGCCTTGGTTAACCGCAGTGGAGGGGCGCAAATAGGTATTTTGTCGCAGGTAAAACATTGTGTTCCCAAAAAAAAAAAAAACATACAGAATGCAAGTGTGTACGAGGTCCGTGTGAAGACGCAAACACCTCGGGAATAAAACAACTATTAAAAGTCATGAATAGACACAGCTCGTCCCATTGAAATATTCGTAAGGAAATACTGCTACCGACGAACTAGACTTTTCATTTCAGATACACTGGATACATGGCTTCATGCGGACCCAGCCTGTCATGTTTCCGCCTTTAATACAAAAGGCTGTATAATGACTTCAGTGGGACTACAATCTATCCTGTGCTCCAGGAATTTAACATACACCCAGCAGTACTGGAAGCCTGAAACCACCGCCCTAAAAATGAGTATGACAGCGGACTAAATTTGTTGAGTCCTTCGACTCCATACTGAAGTATCCCTCCATGGTGGGCGAGTGTTCTGAGGCTTAGGCTTCCGGTCAGATGTGCCAAATAGACCAGACGAGGCATGGGTGGTACGCGTTGTGGATGGTGTTGGATACGTTCCTCCGATGGAACTAGTGGCCTCAAATTAGGAATTGGCGGTTCCTTATGACCCTCAGAGTTGCTCATGCTAGTCGTTAAACCCCTACACAAACAAACTACCTCTCTAAATGTGTAAATACAGCCAATTATATACACTATATTGACAAAAGTCACCAGACTCTCCTTCAAAAGCAAATGAATGGATCCGCTGCATTGTTAAGATGCGCGGTACAAATGGTATAAAACAAGCCTGTAACTGACCGCGATCTTATCGCATTGTGAGGTTGAGTGAAAATGTCGCGGAGGGAGAGAAATGACTTTGAGAAAAGAGAGATTGTTGGGTGTTATATGAGAGGGTTGTCCATCAGAGAAACCTAGAGGCATTTAAACATGCCCAAGTCAACTGTTGTGGATGTACTGAATATGTGGAAGACACATGGCGTGCCTGAAGCAGCAAAACGTACCGGCAGACCAAAGAAAATCAGGGATAGATGACGTCGAAGCCTCAGGAGAGTCGTTGCAACTAATCGACGGAGTAATGCACAAGACCTCAGTTTACAGGTGAGTTAAAATGCTGGAACCTAGGTATGTACACGTACCTATTGCAGAGAACTTCATTCCTTTATTTACCGTGGTCGTGCGGCTGCTCATAAGCCTTTCATCTCCACTCGGAATGCTACTCGTCGATTAGCATGGGGTAAATAATATTTATCGTGGGCCGTAGATCAATGGAAACGGGTGCTATGGACAGATGAATCCCGATACACGATCCATCAGTCTGATGGCCGTGTGTGGGTATGGAGGCAGCCGAGAGAACGCTATTTAACACAGTGTACTGTTCTTACGATCACGTTTGGAGCTGGCAGTGTACTCGTGGGGGAGGGAGAAGGTTTACGAGGTATTGTCCAGGTCCATTGATTATCGTGGACAAACCTGTTAACCAGCACGTCTACTCGATATTGTGGACAATTATGCCCTACTAACTCTGTGGCAATACTAATACTATGGGACCGAGTCTTGTTGGTACCAGCAGGATATTGCACTGAGACATAAAGCAAGGTTTCAAATTTGATTTATTGTAACATAAAGAAAAAGGAGACGTACAACATGGGATCGTCTCAAAGAAAAACAATATAGTATAAACTGCTAAAATCAATGGTATGTACACGGATATGAGTAATGCCAATATGCAGAGTATGATGCAGAAAGAGCAAAGTCTGTAGAAGCAATGAGAATCACATGCGGGGAACCACGGTACCAATCAACATAGGAAAGTCAGAAAGAAATAAAAGCCTTAGCCTACTGTGAGATGTAACGGCTGTGACGTGATATCAAACCACGGGGCAGAGGGTGACCACGTGGCGAAGAAGGCACTTTCGCTGGGCTTTGAGGGAGCAGATTGATGTCCCAGCCTGAGGCGAAATAGGAAAGCGATCACGAAAATGACACAGCAGGGCACTACTGGTCTGGGGAGGAGGTACGTGAGTAGAAACACTACGGAGCTTCTGGTAATAAACGTAGATCACATGTTTCACCAACACAAACATATATGCCCACACAGGAGGAAGTGGAATTGGTGGATGGTCACGGAGAAAAAGGTACTTGTAAGCAGCAAACGTGAGGTCGGTGAAGCAGGAGCAACGTGCAACGGTGAACGTCAGATGGAGGAGGGGTAGCAGCACCGCGCAGTATAAGTAAACGTGAGAAACGTCCACCTCCTCAGTGCAGAAGGAACAAAGAGTAGAAGAGAAAAGTGCCATCCGATAGAGATGGAAAGGAACAGGGAACTGGTTATGCAAAAAAAAGTCAGTGTGAATTAACTTCGAGCGGAGACGAGAGAGGAGAGCGAGCAGCAGCCCAGACGGTGGAAACGCTAGAGAGAGAAGGGACGCCGAGAATAGGGAAGGGCGAGGGAGAGGCAGAGAGGGAGAGAGAGAGAAGAGAGGAAGGGACGAGTCAAAGGCACTCGGGAAGATAGGAAATGGAAGCGGGTTAGAGAGAACAGAGACGATGCCAAGAGGAGTGGCAAGATTAGGAAAAGAGAAAAAATAGCAGCACGGGGGTTGTCATAGACGTAGCGAGAAGAAGGAGAGGAGATAAGAGCAGGTGGAAGGCTAGAGAAAGAGTGCCAATAGAGGACTGGGTTAGTGAGGTCCTGTACAGTTACCACTGCAGCACGGAGCCAGGAAGAAAAGCAAAACAGGGAAGATGAGGTGGATGGGGTAGGAGGGGAAAAGAACAAAGGTTCTGAGAGGAGGTCAAGAGTGGAGGACGAAGGGGAGTGGATAAGTGGGAGAGAACGAGGGAAAATTAGGACCTCAGAATAGGCCTATGGAAGCCGAGAAGGAGGAAAAGAACAGTGATCCATTAGAAAGAGAGAAGAAAAAGGAAAGTGAGGGTTGCATGAGGAGGCGAGGACGTCACGCACAACACCTGCTGATGGGACAGAAGAGGTGAAGAGACGGAGAAATGTAACGATGCGGCTCACCTTATAGTCGAGCTGAACGACGCTCAAACTGACTCCACCATGTGACGGAGGAAGGCGAGCTTAGTGACGCTAACCCAATGACGGCAGGTCCAAACTACACAGGTTAGGCAACGGGTGAGTTCTCGGATGCAAAGGAGTGTAGACGTGGAACCTCTCCAGGAATGCAGGCACAGAGATATTAGATAGGTGCGAGCGAGACTGGCACGCTGGAAGAACGACGTGCAAAATTGAGCACGGCGCCAGGACGCAGACGTGAGAAGCAAGCGTGAACGAAGCGCAGTCTGGGTAGTAGCAGAGGCAACATGAGGTGCACCAAGGTTAACTCCAGGAAAGCGTTAAGTAGAGGAGGACCAAGTAGCCACCACGGGGTGTCAGTGCGTCGAGACCACGCTCCGAACCACAATCCGGTGCTCTTGGCGGCGTTAAGTTTGCAGCAGAACAGGAAGCATAAGCGTCAAAGAGACGACTAAGTTGGGATAATTGAGAATGGTTGCGAATTCCTACTGTCATGTCGTCAGCATATGCAGTGTAGATAACAGAAACGTGTCGGTGCTCAATACTGTAGGCGGCAGAAATGTGAGGAGAGATTGCACGGTGCGAAGAAAAGGCTCCACGGCGATCGCAAATAACTGGTCAGATAACGAGTAGCCTTGGCGGATACCGCGCCGGAAGGGGATGGGTGCTGTGAGGAATGAGGCCTTCTTGACGTGGAAATCACGTTCCGATAAAGAGAGATAAGAAGAGAAGCAAAAGGGGAAGCAACGATGAAGCTGAGAAGAGTGTCAGAAAGGTAAGCATGGAAGACATTATTAAAGGCGAAGCGGAGGTCATGAGAAAGCAGGGCAAGAGGATCAGAGCGAGCGTTAGCGATGTGAATAAGGTCTCGGAGGAGCTGTACGTTGTTTGAGATGGATCGACCGGGAACAGTGAATTTTTGGTTAGGGGAAAGAATGTAGGGAATAACATAGTTGAGTCGGCGGGAGAGGAGTTTAGTATAGAGCTTATAGTCTAAATTTAGAAGTGAGATGGAACGCCAGTTTACAAAGTCAAGTGGTTCCCCTTTTGGAAAAAGGACAATGTGTGCTTCTGTAAAACTCCGAGGAAGAGTAATACAATGGATAGCATCGGTTAGAGCGCAGAGGAGAGAAAAGGCAAGAGAGTGGACAACAAAGTACGATAAAGGAAAAAAGGGAGTTCCTCTGAACCCGGAGACAACTCGATAGTAGTAGGAGGGAGAATCAGAGTAGTTGAAAGATGAGGGGGGGACCTGAGAAAGGTCAGAGAGGAGGTGAGAGGAAGCAGAAGAGGAAGAAGGAGGAGCTTCACAGAATTTATTTGTGAAAAAACCAAGAACCTGAATGCAGAGGACAGCTAGGTCTGAGGTGATGACTCCAGTGGGAAGAAGAAGATGTCGAAGTGAGGTAGACGACAGAGGCGAAGGAGAGCCTGCTCTGCCAGCGGTTCGAGAAACGCTTTAAGCTCGACCTGATAGACAGGGAAGGGTGGATAAACTAAACTGATGAGAGAGAGAATTTGACATGTATGGTCGTGTTTCATACTCCATAAAATCGTCTTTGTAAACGAAAGTTGGCGAATGTGCAAGGGGAGCTGTTGTTTTACCGTCAGCCAATACGAGGGAGTGCAAGGAGCAGATTACAGCCCTTCCCGACAGGCAACGTGGAATGAACGCATAGAGGAGCAGAACTCCGGATCACTGAAAAGGGTGGAGTCAAATGAACATGGGCGAATTGTCCGGGGAAGATATTGTGTCTGGCTCACAGTCAGAGCCAATGCACAGTGGTCGCATGAGGCGGTAGGGTGATGAAGAGATCCAGTCACAGAAGGAAGCAGTGAGGATGAACCGTAAAATCGGTCCAATCAAGCAGTTGAAGACAGATGGGACCCGGACGACCGCCAGGTGTGAGAAGTGTCTGTGTGGTGCAACTGACGATGCACATTAGTGAGAGAAAAATCTGAGACAAGTTCTTGAAGAAGTTCAACCAGATCAGTGCGGCGTTCACGGGACGTAGGCGAACGATCAAGAAACGGGTCCAGAGTGCAGCTAAAATCACCGCCGACAAGCACTCTATCAGAAAGAGAGATGTGAGAGAGGGCTCCTCGGAAGCTTGTTAACAACAAAGATAAATGTGCGGCGGTACAAGGCACATAGATATTATAAATGTGATAACGCTTTCCGTCCAGATTGAAGGAGATGTGTTGCAGAAGATCCCTGCACAGGTTGCGCACCGAGAACGTAGTCAAGTTGGTCCGGAACTGATGACGCACACCTACCGCTAGAATATCATGGAATGAGAAACGATAAGCGTGATGAAAAGTGTAATCCCAAGAGCGCCAGCAATGTAAAATAGTCGAAGAATGACAATTGATCTCCTGAAGGAGGATCTAGTCAGCCTCGAGTGGCGAGAGATCTTCCAAGGCGAGAGCCTTCGCAAGCGGGTTAGCGAACCCCCCATAATTCAGAGTTGCGATCCTGAATTGGTAGGCCTGTTAGCGGATGAAGGGAGTTTCGAGCAGCTTCAGGTTGGACATGGAGGATATCGATGAAGGCGTGACTCCACGAGATAAACGTTGGGTGCTTGGCATTTCGACGGAGGAAGATTTTGATGGATTCTGCTTGCTGGATCACGCTAGGAAGGACGGTCTCATACTGTTGTAAAAAAGTGCGAGTAGAGGTTCGTTGAGTGCGTGAACAACTGGTAGAAGTCCTCATAGAAGAGGGGTTCTGACTGGATAAAATAGCCTGTGCGCAGTGCAGAGAAAACGTCAGACGCTGGAGGAGGCCCTTTATGCGTGGACTCCATCGGTTCAGTTGCAGAAGGAGAAAGAGACATGATTCCCGTGGAGAGGGAAGTGCGCGATGGCTGGGCAGTAGTAGAATAGTACTACTTTTTCTTCCTCCGGGTTTCGGATCGTTTGGTACACCGTCGTTTTCCCTGGTCCGACAACGCATAGGAAGTGGAGGGAGAGTCTGATGAGGGATCAGTCCTGCCGCCAAGGTCGGAAATACCGACGGTGAAGGAAGCTTGAAGATGAGTAGTGATGTTTCTAAATGGAGATATAACTTTTGGAAGAGAGAGCGAAGATAGTGCTGAAAAATCCTGATGTGAGAACAGATCAGCCTCTTAAGACACACGTTGATCGAAGGCTTTAGTTGACTATTGTGTGGAACTGGGCTCTGGGACCACAGGCACAGGAATGGACGCTGCAGTAGATGTTGCTGAAGAGATCGGAAGCGATTCCGATGCAGCAGTGGTATGTGACACATCATGGAGGCTCTGGGCACGCTGATGGACGTATCATTTGCATTGAGAACAGTGTTGAGAGGTGAGCAGCTCTATTCGACGACGCTGCTGTCCACATCGAACATGGAGGAACCGCGGAAACTTGAGGAGATGCTCTTCAGACGAAAATACAATGCAGGCGCTCCTGCATTTAATTTTCGTCGATATGTTTGTCGTCGGGGTCGTTCGGAGCTGAAGAAGAACTGGTCAGAGGACCGATCACTCGGGAGCAACGACTGAGCGCAGCATGACATCTGAAATCTCCGGGGGCACTGAATAGAGAAAAACTAGAGTAGGACGGTGTATAACCGGTTCCGCTGGGAGATGATGCTAGCCGAAAGTGAGCCCCTGCGTCAGAACGAGCTCGGCAAATTCTTTCTTTGAGAAGTAAACCATCACAGTCCGCGGCTTGCGGGTTAGATGTGGGATAGCACTAAGGGGAAGAATTTTCTTCAGAGCTATGCTATACTTCTTCAACGGACTGCTGGGCAGAGGATCGAGAAAAAAACCCAAATGGAGGGACCTGTGAATGCGTTGACTCGCAGGAGAAGTTTCGGGGATATCCAGCAAAAGTGCGTCCTCAGATAGCGTGACCTATGAATCCAAAGGGTACACTGTGGACGATGTTGAAGCCTAAAGAATACCAGATGCTGCAGAAGATTATGAGCGGGATGAAGCTCCTTTCCGGGAAGATAGCGGAGTAGCATTGGAAACCTTGCCCGAAGCAGTGGCTGAACGAACGCCTAAAAGCAGAAAAACAGCGTCATCTGACACGCCCATGATGTCATCCTCGACATCGGAGAGCAGCGAAGCACCGTCACCACCTGTGAGAGTAGGATCGGAGACCTGAGTAGCAGAAGAAGAGGCATAGTCTACAGGAGGACGAAGGAACGCACCAATATCGAGCAAAGGTGATTGGTCGACTTCGACAGAGGACGATAAAGATATGGGAGAAACCACAGCGATGGAGGCGGGAGCAGCGGCCTCATTGGCAGCCGCCATGTCTAATGGTGAGGGTTAACTTAAATTTCGACCAGCTCGGTCAGGAAATTAAACCAATGGTAAAATAAACAAACGTGCACTCACTAACTCATGAGATGACTTAAAAGGAAAACTAAACCTTTAACGTCAAGGCACAAACAAAAGATAAACGGTATATCTTCCGGGAAAGGCACTTGATGCACAGAAACACAGAGCTCGGGAAGACACGTCAGGTGATCAGCATGAAGCAAGGTTTCAACATAGCTTTAATAGTTCTCTTGGAGCGTTACATGGAAATAACGGGAAAACTCATAGCAATAAAACACAACAGGGCAAAACATAAAAAAAAACTGCTAATAACAAACAGTGGCAGGGGAAACATTGCAGTAACGTGAACACACAATGATGTGCGTGGAACACGAGGTAGGTCTCAGTCAGTAGAAGTTCAGAACAGAAATGTTTACTCGAGCCGGTGGAAGACCGTTTCAGGGGAAGCATTACTGTAACGTGAACACACAATGATGAGTATGGTGCACGAGGCAGGACGCAATCAGTAGAAGTTCAGTACAGAAATGTTCACACCAGCCGGAGGAATACAGCGAGAATACATTGACACAGGGTAAAACATATAAAAGCCGCGCATAAGAGACCGAAGCAAGTGAAACATAACAGTAACTTGAACACACAATGATACGCATGGTGCACGGGGCAGGACGCAATCAATAAAAGTTCAGTGCAGAAATGTTCACACAAGCCGGAGGAGCACAGCAAGAATATGGAAGTAACATAGGCTTGAGTAGCACAGACGTGGCAGGGCAAACGATGAAGAACAGTGGAAGCGGCTACAGCGGTGTCTGCGTCTCATAAGAGGAGATCAGGGCGTTCGCAGAAGGTGATACACTGCAACAGGTGGTGCTGGCTGGTGGAAACTGGAATCGTCGAATGTTGAGGCAGACAGCTGTGGAGACACGCGTTGAACAGTTGCTGGAACTGACTGTTGTAGAGAAGCGGGTCCAAAAGGCGATGGAAGCGAAGACACGCATTGAGCAGTGGCTGTAAATGACTTTTGCTAAGAATCAGATCCAGAGGGCAGTGACATAAGTCTGGAAGCGGGGCGAGCAACACTGCCAGAGCAAAATGCACAATGACAGACCGAGGCTTTCTGGCCAGGTGAGTGATGGCATTGGGGGTAGTATCATCTAAAAAGCAGAACAATATGTCTTCAAGCGAGTGTCAGGCAAGACTTCGAATGAAACTCCCAGGTCGAGCAGTGGGCAGCTGTTGACCAGTTGGAGAGTCTTCAGGAAAATCTTGGAAAGGTTCATGGCCATTGAGGGTAACAGAGGAATCAAGAGCACTTACCGAGGAACGAAGTAGGAGATGAGGCAACAGATGAATGATATGTGCAATTGGTTGTTGCAGTCTTCACGCAAGGCGAGGCTGTTCTGAAATGGAATCCCAGGTGAGGGATTCGGAGCAGTAGCTGGTAAAGCAAGCAGCAATGGAGCTATGCGCAGCTGAAGGGCACAGCAGCAACGGCAGTAACAGGAAAATAAGAAGTATCCATCACATTGTCCGACGTAGGTGGCGAAGGCAGGAAAGCAGAGGCCACAGCTGGGAAAGAAGAGGCATCCTTGGTGCTATCGGAGATAGGAAAAGACAGGATGGCGTTATGGAAAGCAGTAAAGACTAGCTGATGACAATTAATCTGTACCGTCCAATTGCGGACTCCACAGGGTTAAGCGAACTCTCTCGAAATTGATAGTGACGGCGTCGCGAGTAATCCTGCCAGGATTCGACATATCCCCATCCGGACAGAATCGGTCTGTAGACCTGCAGCTTGCTGCTACCCCCGTGGGCCGGCACTTCTCACCTCTCCGTCATGACCCGGGTGTGAGTGCCATTTGGGCAGGGGCTAGAAAAGAAAATTCTCTACCCCTGACTGGGAGAAACAATTGCTGGCGCGAACTGTTTGGGGCGCCCGCCCTTTATTCAAACAGAGATACATGCAGATTTATTTACACTGAGGAACCCATCTCCGCGTAGGAAACAAATCCTTTGCTCAATGGGCCCTCTTACACTGAAAAATATTTAAAGAAAGTATTTACATTGTTATTTACATTGCCACAGGACTAGGGTCCGTTCTGTGGTGATGACTCTGGGCTGGAGTCATCGGTTTCTCTTCTCGATTTCATCCCTCTTCTTTCTTCTTTCTTCTTCGGTCACCCCTCAATTAGGTAGACCACCTGTTCCTCTTTGAGGTGCTTGACCATCTCCATGAGCCCCTGTCGCGCTCTTGGGTACGCGAGCAAGATCGAGAGGTCCCTCGTTTTTGCCAATTCTGGTACTAATGTTGCTCTCTTCCCTGCCAGAGAAGCACACGCTAGAATCTTGTGTGCGACATCTGCAGTCTGGGCCCGCACATGCACAATCGCTCCCTAACCGCAAATCTGCGGAAGTACTCCGGCGACACGCCGTGCCCGGTTAGTACCTGGTTGAGGAGGCCATTACTCTCAATGCGCCTTATCGAGATTCGGGGGAATATACGGTGTGTTCTTCTACCCGTGTCCCCCTCATCCCATCTCTGCTGCCTCTCCACCAATGTGGCTCTTTTCAGTTGCGTCCGCACGCTTTGCAGCGGCGTTCGCATCTGAAAATCTATGTCTTCTTTACCAGTAGCTTCCTTCGCTAGCTGGTCTGCACGTTCATTTCCAACTGTACCGACATGACTCACGATCCAGTGGAAGGTAACCCTCCTACTCTCCATTGACTTGAATAGCGCTTTTATCTCTCTGACAAGAGGAGTCTTGCTCCCGAACTGACCAAGCGCTTTCAGGGCCGCTTGGTAATCAAAGAATGTGCTATAAGCCCCTTCGCAATTAATAGACAGCACCCAACGCAGTGCTTCTCTGATCGCCAATAACTCTGCTCAGAAGACAGAGGAATTGGGCGACAGTTTCACTCGCTCCGCGTGCGTCTCATTGCCATCCGAGATCACGCATCTATTTTTCGAACAGTCCGTGAACAGTTCCTTCCCCTGTCCTGTGGGGAGATCTTTGTCCCAGCTCAGATAGAGCTCGTTGGCTGGGTGGCAAGTCCAGTCCGTTTTCGGTAGTTCCACCTCAGACGACCGGTACTGGTGTCCTAGGAAAGAAACATCGTCCCCGTAGCGGAGGGTCTGCATTACTGCTTCCCTCGCATGACTAGGTCCGCCGGTTCGCACCCAGCCAGCACTTGGAGCGCTACTGTGGAGGTCGGGCGGAAGCACCTCGTAATGCCCATTAGCGCCCTGCGCTGAATTTGGTTGATACCATTTCTCATTCTAACGGTATCTGAACACGAGGAGGGACACGCATATGTTAATATGCGCTCCACCCCTCGCTTATAGAGCACCTTTTAGCTGGCCCAGTTAGCCGCATTCCGTTGATCTTATTGAGAATGCTGGTGCATCTGTTCTTCAAGTAGCGAAGATGCGGTAGGCCTGACAATCTGGTGTCAAGGATGACTCCTAGGTACCGCATCTCTCTCACCGCTTTAATAGTGTGCCCATTGAAGCGACACTTTGGTGGGGTGACCAGTTCCCCTATCTTTGCTATTAGCATTAGTGTCGTCTTTTCGGGAGCGAAGCAGAGCTTACACTCCTTGCTCCAACTATCTAGCTGTGAGAAAGCGGTGTGTACCTTCCGCTCAATCACGTGCCTACCAGATGCTGACACTATTAGCATTAGGTCATCTACGTAGGCCTGCAGCTGCACCCCGTCTTCCAGTCGAAGCTCAAGTGCCGTATCTGCAACCACATTCCACCACAAGGGGCCAGAGCATTAGCCCTGCGGGCACCCTTTGGTGTACTCCCTGCTGTAGGTCTTATCTCCGACCTCAAACTCTACTCTTCTATGCGAGAGAAAATCGGTTATTAACAGGAACAGATTCCTGGGGATGCCAAGTCTTTTCAGACGGTCCAAGACCAGGGGCCACCAGACGTTGTTGAAAGCGCCCCGCACATCCAAAGAGACGAGAGAGGTGTGCTTTCCCTGTGCACGATTTTGCTTTACCTGCTTAGTAAGGCTGACCAGCGCTTCGCCGGTACACCTCTCTGGCGTGAAACCGAATTTGCGGCTGGAGAGCTTACCTAGGCCGACTAGGTAATGGGTTGCTCGGATCACAAGGACCTTTTCCAGCACCTTACTCCATGCTGTTAACAGGCAAATCGGCCTATAGGCTGCGGGGTCTGCCCGGCTCTTGTTTTCTTTGCTGAAGAGGACGAGCAGCGCAGTCTTCCACAAAGATGGGAAGCAACCTTTTTCCAGGCATTTATTTAATAGGGCAGCGAAGTACCCAGGGTTGGCTAGAAACACCTCTCTGATGACCGAGAGGTGCAACCCATCTATGCCTGGTGCCTTGCCTTTGTTCAGGCTGCTGATTGCAGCACCTATCTCCGCCTCCGGGCAGGGCGGGTCGTCAACCGTGTCTGGTGGTTCTCTGCAACGTTCTTTGATCGATATTTGATCGGGGAGTCCCCCGTCTCCTCCTCGGTCGGGAAGTGGTGGTTAAAGAGCACTTCCACTGTGTCTTGCAGAGTGTCGGTGTTGGTGCCACTCTCTGTTCTGACGGATGCCAGTAACACGGGGCCGGTGATCGAGCCCTTCGCCACCTTGTACGGTACCCCAAAGGGATTACCGACAGGCGTGGTCTCACACAACTGTCTCCAGTGCTCTCTCTTCGATGCTACCATTGCTTTGCGATACATAGCGTTGGAGAGATTATAATCCCTTTTCAGGCGTTCCCTCCTGTCTGGGTCAAATCTCTCGCGTTGCATTCTTCGTCTGCTGCGTCTGGCCTTCCCTTGCAGAAGGCTCAGATTTCTCGACCACCAGGGAAGCAGGGGTCTTGCCCTTCTCCCCGCTTTCCTGCAACCTTCACAAGTCTCTACTATCTCTTTGGTAAGATTACCGAGATATTCATTTAGATTTTCTACCTCATCGAGAACTGCTGCACTTCTGTCTCTTAGCAGATCTGATAGTCGGCCCTGGAGATCCGACCATTTGAGGTTCCGGGCGTCGAACCTAGACCTGGGTTTTTTCTCAATTTTCTCAAACCCTATCGTGAAGGTTATAGCAAGGTGATCGCTGCAACTCACATCGTCTAGCACCTGCAAGTTCTGGAGGAGGTTAAGAACCTTGTCCTCGTGAGGGTGAGGTCGACCCACGACGTCCCAGTGGCAGCTTAGAACGTGGGAACACTGTCGGGGTCGTACCTGATCGTCAGATCTGAAGAAATGACGAAGTCAAGGAATTCACTACCTCGCCCATCTTCATCTTGGGCACCCCAGAGGGGACTTTTCGCGTTAAAATCGCCTGCAATGATAGTCTTGTGTTGCGGGTAGGAATCCAGCAAACGAGATAGTATTTAGCACGTCTGAGAGAACACCTGACGGTGAACAGTATGCATTAATAAGCAAGATTTTTCTGTTACTGCTCTCAATGCCCAATGCCACCACATTGGATATGCATTCAAGTTCCAGAGCTCCCAGATCTGGATCAAGAACGACTGTGGATACCATTGGTTTTTTGCATTGAGAGTAGTACCTCCGTGAGGAGCTGGGAAACCCCGCTACCCTACCATGGGAGTGGTACGGTTCGTGCAACAGCAGGATTTTTGCAGCGACTTCACTGGCAATTTTTAGAATATGCCCTGTTGCGGCTCTCGCATGATGAGCGTTGAGCTGGAGAACTGTAAGACCGGTGCTTGTCCTTAGCCGATCAACCATAATTAATTCGGCTTCTCTGCTGCTCCAACTCCCTAATCAGAGAGGGAAAAGTCTTGCTGAAGCTAGAATGGGTTTCCAGCTTCAGTTTAAACCGCATGTTCGCGGATGTGCAGTTGTTGCACTTCGGAGCAGCAGTGCAGTCTTTGTGTCGGTGACCTGTCTCACCACACTGTCCACACTTGTCCTCTGCTTCCTTGCAGCCACTCCTGTAGTGGCCGAAGCCGTTGCACCGGAAGCATCGGACTTCTCTAACAAACTCTTTCAAGCGCAGGATCGACCAACCCATGTTGAGTCGTCCTCGCTTGATCAGTAATCTGTAGGCCAGGGGTTCGGCTTCCACTACCCAGTGGGTCTTACCCCCTTTGGCCTTAATGGCGAATTTCGCAGTAAAATCCCCTTCGAGGTCCGGGTTTTGCTCTTTAACTCCGGCCTCGAAGTCCTCTCGCGAGACCTCCCCGTCGACGCCATAAACGATCAGACGCGGGAGTCGCTTTTAGGGGGGTTTAGAGTGGGTGCAATCTTTGGTCAGCGGATTGCTCCGCAGCTCTCCTTCCAGCTTGGCAATGTCTTTGCTCTTTGAGCACTCCACCGCCACCCCTCCATATCGTACCTTACGTACGCCTTTGACTCCTATCTGCAGTTTTGCTGGCTGCACTGCGGATAGGAGTGTTGCTTTTACGTCATCAGACGTCTTGCCCTCATCTGTGGGATAGATAAGGAGCACATGTCTCCTATCTGACACCACCTTTTTTCCCACCTTCGCTTTGGGTGCTGGCACATACCTTGCGCCTTCGTGGCACCCATTTTGGTTGCGGCGGCATTGGACATGGGTCCTACTGAGGGGGGGGGGTCTATGGCGCTCCACCCTCTCCTCAAGCTTGCCCTCCAGCTTCGAGGTCAGCATCCCTTGCTGAGTGCAGGCATGTTGGATTTTCTTCAACACCGCCGCGATCTTGCTCGCCGCAGCCTTGCCTACCGTCTTGGGTAATGAGCCCAAGACCACTCCGATCTCTTCCACACAGCCATCCGCCAGGGTTAAAAACTCCCTAGTGGTCCTTACTAGGGAAGTCTTACCCCCTGACCGACTTTCGGACTGGGCTCCGAGGTCAGCACTGGCGTGGCCTTTGGTGACCGGGAGGTACCGGGTTTAGGAAAGGACTTCTCCATTGCCTGGACCTCCGAGGTTTTCACCCTGGTGGATGAAACTGTGTTTTGCTTTGATTTCAAAGCAGATTTAGGGATGGCCCCTTTCAACATCAGCATGTCAGCTGTAGGCAAGGCAGAAGGAGAAGGATCAGAGAGATGGGCAGGGCTCTAAGCCAATCCGGGAGAAGACACCATTTGCAATAGCGAAGAGAGTTCGTAGAACGACCAACTTGGTCGATAAGTAAAACGAGGATAGTAAAAACAAATGAGCACTCATCGACTTGGGAGGTATCTCAAACGAAAGACGAGAACTTCACAAACATCACACGCAACAAGGCAAATGACGGGAATCGCAGAATAAGCGTAGAAGGACACAAAAACACAGAGCAATGGCACACACGTCCAGAACGCAATAAAGCAAGGACTGTTACAACGTGGTTTAACGATAATTTCGTATCGTGTGTGGACTGGCCAGCACGGAGCCCTGATCTTAATCCCATAAAGCACCTATGGTATGAAGTAGAGCGCCGCATAAGAAGTTTGGAACCAAGGCCTACTACTAAACAACAGTTAGCGGCAGCATTATGTACAGAATGGAAGCGCATACCTATCGCTGTGTTCCAAAACCTTGTCGAAAACATGTCTCAAAGGGTCAGTGCATGCATTAAGGCCAAAGGTGGTCCGACATCGTTCTAATGTATGTCAATAAATGATATGGTGTGTTTCTCTTGTAGGTGTCCGGTGACTTTTGTCAATATAGTGTATTAATGATAGTCCACATGGCTCATGTTATTTGCACGTAAAAATATATGATCTTCTGCTTTGAATATTTCCCTTTTTCTAATGTATTTTTATTTCATTCTTTCATTAGGAAACAAAACCTCAGGATGCTTAACTGATTTCTGATAAAATGTTTCGTCTTTATTTCCCTTCTTTGCAGATGTTTGCTCAGTCAACTGAGTTTCATTCATCAATCTGGCATCCTACCACATCATTAAGGTAATCAAGGCACCAGTACTACAGAGACACCAGTTTTGTCCCATGCTGAGGAAAGGGAAGTGAAATGTAATACCACACGAGAAGGTAATTTCCAAGTGCAAGAGTACGAGGAGTTTACATCGCAATTCTCAATCACTGGGGTTTCTGAAGACGAAAGATCGAGACTGAAAACAACCGCATTAGTAACAGTTCCTGAAAGTACTATCACTTTTGAAACTTCTCGTTCCTTTCGTCTGTTTGACATCTTTCGCCAATCAGAAAAGTTCACCTTAGAAAGTGGTTGCAATTCCGCCTTAAATCGAGAAAATAGTATAATACTGCAGAAGAAGTTCATTTCCGGGAGAATCATCCCATCTTCGTTTAGAAGTTTAGTTCTTTAGAAAACGCTCAATACTTACCATTTAGTCATCGCATAATTATGTTTTTGCCTTTGATTTTCAATTTGCGATACTTTCACCTTTAAGACCACACGAACATCTATCTCATAAACATGAAAAACAGGCTAACGATGTCACAGATGTAACTATTTTGATACACCATAATACTGAGAACATCCGATCAATAAAGATTTCTAGACTGATGACGGAGAAATGGTAATTTAACTCAACGATGCTGTGTTTCTCTGTCGCGCTGCAAAAAAAGTATAGGAGGAGTGATTATGAGATCACCTGATTACTTTTTCAGAAGGAATGTTAATGACAAATGACTAAACTCGTAAAACATGATGGCAAAAATAGGGTTTTGCTGCAATAAACTTAAAAGAATAGACACTTGCGAATGTAATTGAGAAAGAAAGCAAGAGGTACGTGTTTGACATTGATAAAGATGGACATAAATGCAAGAGAAATAAGGAAGAACAAGGTAATTTCATTATGGAAAGTAAACAGTAAAAATCACATTAAGCAGGTGGAATCACCAAAATATTGTAAATGTGTTATCTGCAAGCGGCGAAGAGAAGCCAAAAAGTCAAATCTAAAACTTCAAGTGTTAAAACTTCACAAATAAAAGCAGGTTCTGTAATATGAAAAATTTTCCCTTTATCACTGGAGAGCAATAGGGAGCACTCTTAACAATGTTAGAACTTTGCTTTCAGTACATAGTATTTAAAGCTGTGTAGAAAACGGGCAGCAAATCTGATAATTTCGGAAGGTCAGACACTCAGAAAAATATATGTTACATGGAAAAACAAAATAAGGGAACACCTTAGACTTATTTTTCAAATAGAAAGCCCCAATTATATTCCGAAGTGAAATACGAGGGGGAACTAAAATCCAATAAACTAATTTGTTGCAATAAATTTGACTTTCCTTCGGTAGTAGTGAGAAAAAGAGAACTGCAATGCTACAAAGTAAGGTACAAAAAGATTTCTAAGCCCGATATTATACAAAAATGTTATGCCTGTCTTTTGTTTTGTTTTTCTTTTCTCACTGGAGTGCCTTCCCCAAAAATTAAGCTGTAGACCGTCTTGCAACCTTTGATTCCAACAGAAGACTTTAAACTACCCTCCGAAAAATTAAAAACAAGGTAGTAAAATCATGCAATGCATTGATTATGATACGCTTTCCAACATACCAGAAATTATTACTCAAGTTATGAGGATAATGCCTGTGGAATAAATCTCGCTCCTGTGTCCTGAACTTTGATCCCATTTCGATGATATTCAACAGAACCGGTTCAGTACACCTCAAGAATAACATACTGAAGTTTTCTCGCAATAGCAGCAGTTTTACGCAAGTTATGAGAATAATGGCTGTAGCATAAATCTTGCTTTTGTGCAATGACCTTTGACCCCATTTCGTTTATATTCAACAGAACCGGTTCACTATACCTCAGGAACAACATGATAACGTTTTGTCGCAATCGAAACATTTTTTGGTAAGTTATGATGCACAAGGGCCATGGAATGGATCCCCTCCAGTGTCCTGACCTTTGACCCCATTTCGCCCATTTTCAATAGGGTTCGTCCCCAGTGGCTTCCTACCACATACTAAAATTTCATCGAAATCGAACCATTTTTACGCAAGTTATGACGCATAAGGGCAATGGAACAAATCCCGCTCTTATGACCTGCCTGACCTTTGACCCCATTTCGCCCATTTTCAATAGGGTTTGTGCCCAGGTGGTTCCCTACCACATACTAAAATTTCATCGATATCGAACCATATTTACGGATGTTATGACGCATAAAGGCAATGGAATGGATTCCAATTTTATGCCCTGACCTTTGACCCCATTTCGCCCATTTTTAATAGTGTTCGTCCCCAGGTGGTACCTTACCAAATACTAAAATTTCATCTAAATCGAACCATTTTTACGCAAGTTATGACGCATAAGAGCAATGGAATAAATGCCGCTTTTATGCCCTGCCTGACTTTTGACCCCATTCGCCCATTTTCAATAGGGTTCGGGCCCAGTGGTTCCCTACCACATACTAAAATTTCATCGAAATCGAACCATATTTACGTATGTTATGACGCATAAAGACAGTGAAATGAATCCCGCTTTTATGTCCTGACCTTTAACCCCATTCCACCCATTTTCCATAGGTTTCGTTCCCAGGTGGTTCCTTACCACATACCAAAATTTCATCGAAATCGAACCATTTGTACGCAAGTTATGACGCATAAGGGCAATGGAATAAATCCCGCTCTTATGCCCTGCCTTATCTTTGATACCAATTTGCCAATTTTCAATAGGGTTTGTGCCCAGGTAGATCCCTACCACATACTAAAATGTCATCGAAATCGAACCATATTTACGCATGTTATGACGCATAAAGGCAATGAAATGGATCCCGATCTTATGGCGTGACCTTTGACACCACTGCACCCATTTTCAATAGTGTTTGTCCCCTGGTGGTCCCCTACCACATACTAAAATTTCATCGAAATCGAACCATTTTTACGTGAGTTATCATGCCGACAGACAGACGGACGGACGGACGGAAAAAGCTGGAGCATATACGCTTCTTCAACCTACGGTTGGAAAGCGTAACAAATATGCACACGCGCGCTCCGAAAAAACAGTGCTAGATTGAGAGTTGTACTTGTCACATAATGCAACTACATATAAGTAAATTGATGGCACAAAGAGAAAGGAACCAAAGAGAAAGTGCTTTCTTTTTTATCGGATGCAAAAAAGTCACATAGCGACCTAACACTGAAGAGGGTTGTATGAAGGATTCACTGATTTGTAATAAAAATCACAAAACTAGATTGAAACCGTGATATTTAACAGGACACTTTGATATACTCGGTGTTTCACAGACCTTTTAACCAAAGTTTATTTCATATGTGATTAATCGTAGACATAAATTCCCAATTGAAAAATTAACCAAAATGAAGCGTAGAATTTTGTCATAGCAGTTTCATTACCAAACTGAAATATTTGCGTAGAAATAGGAAATTTAAATTTTATACTAACCACTCACAGAACATTATCTATTTAGAACAAGTTATGCTATACATTGACATTAATCTAAATAAAGCACACAATCCCGTCTTTTTAGCTGCAGAAGTTCCTAAGATATTAGCGACTGTGAAAATTTGTGGGTGACAAAGATGAATTCTGCGCCTCCCCGCTCCGTAGCCAGACGTTTTAACCGACTAAACTACACAAAGGAAATGTATCTCTGCAGATTTGTCGTCTTTGCACGTATTTCACCTTTGTAATACGTCGCGTAATCTCCCCTTAATTATTTTTTTTGAAGCGAAGAAGGAAGTTTTCTTAAATTCCAGACGATGTGTGAAACAAACGTCACACATTGTTAGAACCCAACGGGCAGTAGATCCATTTGCCATAATCGGGCGCCAATGTGACAACACAAATTTGTCGATGACGGAGATTGAACTTTCGCCTCCTCGCTCCGCAGCCAGTTGTTTGAAGCGACTAAACTACACCGAAGGAATGTAACGCTCCAGATTTGTGGTCTTTACACGTGTTTCTCCTCTGTCGTACGTCGCACAATATGATTTGAGAATAAATGTGACAAAAAATCAAAATAATGCATGCTGTTGGAAGATTAACGGGTAATATTTGCGTCATGTATTTGAGTGTCTCATGCTCATAACTCTTTCTAAGAACTCCTGCTTTGATCTAACAAAATACACCATATTGACAACAGTCACCATGAACCCCTTTAAAAGCAAATGAACGGATCCTCTGCGTTGTTAGGACGCGCGGTACAGCTGCAAACGGTATAAAAACAAGCATGTAGCTGACCGCGATCATATCGCACTGTGAGGTTGAGTGAAAATGTCGTGGGATGTCCATAAGAGAAACCGAGAGGAGTTTTAACATACCCAAGTCAACTGTTTTGGATGTACTGAATATGTGGAAGACACATGGCGTGCCTGAAGCAGGAAAAGGTGCCGGCAGACTAACGAAAATCGTGATAGAGGTTGTCGAAGCCTCAGGAGGGTCGTTACAACTAATCGACGGAGTATTGCACAGAAACTCAGTGTACAGGTGAGTAAAAATGCTGGAACCTCGGTATGTACACGTACCATTCGCAGAGAACTTCATTCCATGGGCTACCGTGGTTGTACGGGTGCGCATAAGCTTTACATGTCCACTTGGAATGCTACTCGACGTTTAGCATGGTAAAAAGAACATTTATCGTGGACCGTAGATCTGCGGAAATGGGTCCTATGGACTGACAATCCAGTTACACGATCCATCAGTCTGTCGGCCGTGTGTTGGTATGATGGCAGCCGGGAGAATGCTATTTACCACAGTTTACTCTTCCTACGGTCAAGTTTGGAGCTGGCAGTGTACTCGTGTGAGTTTGTTTTTTCGGGGTATGGTCCTAGCCCATTGGTTATCGTGGGCAAACGTGTTAACCAGCACGTCAACCTCGATATTTTGGACAAGTGTGCCCAACCAACTCTGTGGCAATACTATGTAACCGAGACTTGTTGGTCCCAGCAGGATAATGCACCGAGCCATAAAACAAGGACTGTTGCGGCGTGGTGTGACGATAATTCCGTATCGTGTTTGGACTGGCCAGTACAAAGTCCTGATCTTAATCTCATAGAACACCTATGGAAGGAGTTATTGCGTCGCATAAGAAGTTCAGAACCAAATCCTACTACTAAGCAACATTTAGCGGCAGCATTATGTACTGAATGGAAGCGCATACCTATCGCTGTGTTCCAAATGCGTGTCGAAAGCATGTCTCGAAGGGTCAGTCCATGCATTAAGGCCAAAGGTGGACAGACATCGAACTAATGCATATCAATAAATGCTATGTTGTGTTTCTGTACTAGTTGTCCTGTGAATTTTGTCATAATAGTGTATGTGCGATTTAACTTGGATACTTTTCATCGGCAATATGAATGAACGGTCAAAATAATATAAATTATGTTTTAGGACAAAAACAGGCAATTGAAAGTGAAGGGTATTTTATGAGTGTAAAGAACATTCCATCCATAGACGAAACTTCGAGTATAGTCCGCGCAACTCAATCACTAACCCCATGTGATCTGTGATCAGTCGAGCAGATGGTGTGCGGAAATTGATTGAATATCCACACAAAAGATATCATGATTTACGTTCTTGTGGTACTATCCACAATCACAAAACTGTTGTCAGAATCTCTTCTTTTTAATCAATTCCATGAGGATCTTACGACACCAAAAGTCGTCATTCGCGAACATAGATATAGAAACAGGAAGAACCAGTGGTAAAAATAAACAAAACTATCATGTCTTGCCAGCAGCTAACTATGCAGGGAAAGATAATCATGAACTACTCTTTCAGAGGAAGACAAGAAAGCAGTCTGGTTTTGATGCATCAAATTTTTCAGGATGCTCCGCCTTATGCTTTTACTTGCGTTTAGTACAATACATCCGTTTTATAAAAGTCAAGATGTACACTTAGTCGTTAGTTTTCTAAGAGCATCTAATACCAATTTTATTGAGATAAAGGATGTGTTTACAGGTAAATTACAAAAGGAACATGGATGCTCTACATTTCACGTAATTTTTAAACTTCTAATATATTCTTCAGTAAATAAAAATTGCCGTCTCACGAATGATGTCCTCAGTGGTAAACAATTTAGAACGGCACGTTCTTTTTCGCCACAGTGGAAGTTTCCTGGACAGTGGTCCGACAGTAAGAATATCATCAAACCGAACTGTGTCTTACGTGACATGATATGACTATGCACGATCTGGAAGCGTACATACGTGCAGAGAAAGTTGAATCCTTATATCAGGTTACCCAGTTCACTGCATGTACGCCCCAGAGGTGAGAATGGATCAACAACTTAGATGCTATGCTCCCAAATTCTAAGTCTCCCATTTATGGTAAATAGGTAACACTGAATCACAAGACGCTTACAACTGCTTACTTGCGTCGTCTTTCTATGCGAAACACTGAATCACAAGAGGTTTAAAACTGCTTACTTCCAGTCTTGTAGGAAGACCAAATGCTTTCGATATATTAAGGTGGTTCCACCTAAAATCTCTCTGCCGCCCCGGTGGCGCAGTGGTCTAAGCGATGGCCTCTGATCATTCGTCCGTAAGGGGTCCGGGTTCGAATCCCGGTCAGGCATGGATGTTGTGTTTGTCTTACGGCACTGGCTCTCTCCCTTCCCTGGAACAAGTGACCCTAAATTAGGGACGGGCGACTGCTTATAGCCCATTGAGTTGCTCACGGTGGTCGTTAAACCTCCAATCAAAAAAAAAAAAAAAAAAAAAAAATCTCTGCCTTATGTTTCCAATGCCAATACCTCAGTACATATTTTCTTCGCAATTAGTGTATTCCCAAGGATGAAAATCTGCACATCGATAAAACTAACTTTGAATTACATCATGGGATACTTAATACTTGCTCAAACATAACCGTAATTATGTTAAAAATCAATCACTTTCTTTTAGTAATGTTCAGACCTTTTAATAGATGGCGCGACCTGTACATTGATGACGTCAGTAGACAAATAAATTTTGGATTGCTTAATTATGGTTACGTTTTAGCAAGAATTAAGTATACCATGCTATAATTTAAAGTTAGTTTTATCGATGCACAGATTTTCATCCTTGGGAATACATTAATTGCGAAGAAAATTTGTAAAGAAGTTTTACCATTGGAAACATAAGGCAGAGCTTTTAAGTGGAACCACTTAAAAGCTCTGCCTACTGAACTCTATGGTGACTGAGTAGCCATAGAGTTCAGTAGACATAAACATTCTGGATTTTTCTTGCGGATTTACCGCAAATTCAAGGCCACCCGAACCCCAGGAGATGGGTTCCACGTGTTCAGAAAATCTGCTAGAGCTGTTTTGGCTGATGCTCAGAATGACTTCCTCCCATCCAGGTATGCACTACAGTCGATAGTGGACACGTGGAATACGGTGCACCGCGAGAGCTATATTCCTTGAAATATAGAAACTGCCGCTTTTCTTTTAAATATCATCTGGCAGAACATGGTTGTGTGCTAACTCAATTGTGTTTTACGATGAGTGCTTTAAATATATATGACTCACTCTCGACTTGCTATTTATACACCTTGTTTTCCTATCCCACTCCCGCAACAGCGCTTTCAAACGGTTAAGGAGTTTCACAGGTCTTAAAGAGGCACTTTCTCACATTTACCTTATAAGTGTACAGCCTAAATTCACAGTTTGACGCTAAATTTTTATGTACGATTTCTAACAACCGAATGATACTTTCTAACTCTGAATTGTTATTTTGCGTTATATGTAATATTTTCTGATTTCGGTGAGCTTAATTCACGAATTCGCTGGTATGGGCGCTGAAATCGAGCTAATGGGATCGGCCATATTACAGTAATCCTGTTGGCAACACCGCTGTCATCCTCCTTTGTCTGCAAAGCGGCTGGTTCGATACTTAACTACACGTCCCGTTTTATGCTTTTCGTAATGCATTTTACTATGTGAGCTGTATAGAGATTTTGTGACCGGCTTTGAACAAGGTGATACGAATCTCAGCTGTGACTTTGAATCCCTGTAATGTGGAACAACAGCGTTTCGGTCAAGTGACAAAAACTGGGGGGTTTATCCGAAATATTTCCTTGGTGACTTGACAAATTCATAAAACATGCATTACAACCTTTAATTGTGCACAACTCGAAGCAATTTTGCGAAAGTTTATATACTACTACACAGTAAAAGACGAGCGTTAGCGAAATATTTTCAAAGGCTGGAGTCCGCTGATTACTACGCATCTTCGAAACAAGAGACTGATGCCTCACTGGTATTGAGTAGGTTAATTCAGGAGAATTATATTAATATTCTGGCTAGAATACGAGTTCATTCGAAGAATTATCATCGTTCACAAACTCGGTCCAGTGCCGGAAGAAAGTCTCAACAAATCTCTTCTACAACTCTCTGTGTCCAGCAATTGTCTCTTCCGCACCACGCTACCATGCTTTCGAATTTATTCCACCCATCTCGCTCGAGGTCTTTTGTGTTTGTTCTTGTTCTTTTGTATACAACCTAGTAAGCTGGAACCGTGTACCTCTTGCTTAGGCATGCAAAAACAACCGTTCACCCCCAAAAACTTACAGGTTGTTCCTAGAACGCATTTGAATTGCGCACCGAGTGGTATAGATAAGAGCTGTCAGAACCTTGCTGTGTACATTCTGGCCATGTTATCGAGTGTTTTCCCAACAGTTTGGGGTGGTCATGCCTCCACGACTCCACAGAAGACTCAACGAACAACTGAGCTTATTAAAGATGTGCCGCTTCGTGGGACTAGAGAAAGCAGGCATTTTGGATTGACGAATCGCTCATTATCTGAGCCATAGTGATGCACCAAAGAGACAGACAGTGAAAACAGTAGTGGGTACGTGACGGCAGGCATACACGCCAAAATGGTTCTAGTCGGTCAAAAGGGCAATTGGGAGGGAGGATCGTCTCTAGTCCGTCAAGACCGAAGCGTTTCTACAGCTTCTCTATCCTCCATCTAGCGAGATTTAGTGGCCATTACCCAGCATCCTATATCACCGCGCACCATTGCAAGACAACTGGGAGGGGCAGAACTATTTTTATTTGCCCGATCGACATCTTCAGTTAATTACCCTAAATTGGTGGCATTGTCCAGGGTTGGTCTTTGACTAGTATCGCATTGCTTTTACTGTGAAATCCAGCTTCGCATATGGAGCTCAGCATTCCCTTTCGGATTCACTTGTGGAGCGTTGCAACTAAACCTAGTGGACGTTACGGTGTGAGGTGCCATCTCTTATAACAGCCAGTCGCTCATAGGCATAGCAAAAAGGAAGGTAAATAGCATAATGATACGTTCAAGAGATACAACGACCAGTCGTTTTGACTTTTATGTCACGTATGCCCGCGGCCATTTACCAGCATGAGGATGCGCGGCCACACACGGCTTCTGGACTCTTGGCATAAACTGTCACAAGGCAGCATCACAATTTTGTTTGACTCTAGGCCACGCTGTATGCCAGCGTGCATCGTAATCAGACGTTGCTTTACGAGGAACTAATCTGTAACGGTTATGCTACGACTGTTCTGAAATGAAGAGTCCTACTGATGTAATACTGTAATAAATTGTTCATCTCTTCCTCCATATTTCACGTCCTAAGTTCTATTAGTGTGCGGAGAGATTGCTTTGAGGTGCGTCCATCTTTTTGTTTAAGAGTGTATTTTAGTTTTCTAACGGCGATCAGTTCTTCTGGAAATATGTTCACCCCATTACCATTTGATGGCGTTCACCCTCCGCATGATGTCTTCAGCTCTTGACATTTTTCTGATCCACGAGTTTCATTTCTGATTTGGCCAGCTGCATTCTAGAAATTACAGGCACAGGGCCAAGTTTGTAGTTTTGAAGTCATTTAGGGTGTTTAGCGATAACTCCTCACGCTGGCCATGACAGTTCTTTCTGTAATCCGGGGAAAATAATTATAGTGTTATGGGTCGGTCGTCAAATACCCCTTAGTTGAAACACGATGCAGCACGGGAAGGCCGTTTTGATATTTACCTGAGAGAAGCTTTATGCTACGAATCGATTGACCTTACATTTGAAACATTCTTCAGCCTACATAGAATTAAATACACTGACGGAAAAAAATCCCAACACCACGAAAAAATAGTTGTAGAGGAATGAAATGGCGGCAATACATTTGTATAGGTAATATATTTAATCGATTAAGGTTTCAAGATCACAGCTTATTGTAAGCGCGAGAAGAGCCATTTTAAATGTGAAATGCTTGTACATTAATAACCGGTGTAACCGTCAGAATGTTGAATGCAAGCACGCAAACGTTCATGCATTGTGTCGTACAGGTGCTGGATGTCAGTTTGTGGGATGGAGTTCCATGCCTGTTGCACTTGGTCGGTCAATACAGGGACGGTTAATGCTGGTTGGGGAGGACGCTGGAGTTGTCGTCCAATGATGTCCCATACGTGCTCGATTGGTGAAAGATCTGGGGATCTAGCAGGCCTCGGCAACATGTCGACACTCTGTAGAGCATGTTGGGTTACAACAGCGGTATGTGGTCGAGCGTTATCCTGTTGGAAAACACCCCCTGGAATGCTGTTCATGAATGGCAGCACAACAGGTTCAATCACCAGACCGACGTACAACTGTGCCGTCAAGGTGCGTGGGATAACCACGAGAGTGCTCCTGCTGTCACAGAAAATTACTCCCCAGACCATAACTCCAGGTGCAGGTCCAGTGTGTCTCGGCCGCAGACAGGTTGGTTGCAGACGCTCACCTGGCCTCCTTCTATCCAACACACGGCCATCACTGGCACCCAGGCAGAACCGGCTTTCATTATAAAACACAACAGATCTCCACTCCGTCCTCCAATGAGCTCTAGCTTGACACAACTGACGTCGCAAACGGCAGTGGTTTGGAGTAAGTGGAATGCACGCTACAGGGCGTCTGGCTCGGAGCTGTCCTTCAAGTAACCGATTTGTAACAGTTCGTTGTGTCACTGTGGTGGCAACTGCAGCTCGAATTGCTGCCGCAGACGCGGTACGATGCGCCACGGCCATACGCCGTACACGGCGGTCTTCCCTCTCAGTAGTGCCACGTGGCTGGACGGAACCCGGTCTTCTTGAGGCCGTACCTTCCCTTGACCACCGCTGCCAACAATCATGCACAGTGGCTACATTCCTGCAAGTCGTTCTGCAGTATTGCGGAAAGAAAATTCACCTTCTCGTAGCCCTATTACACGACCTCGTTCAAACTCCGTGAGCTGTTGATAATTGCTTCTTCGTCTTCTTAAAGACATTCTTGACTAACATCAACACCCTACGTCGAATCTCAATGATAACTAACGCTCACGAACGTTACAGCGCGTATTTACAGCAAACCTGCTTTGCATGTTCCGAGGGGCACTACTGGCGCCACACGTATGCGCCGAGCGCGAAATTTGCGTAGACGTCATCTTACAGATGTACTCTCAACGCCTACAAACTGTGTTTTATCTAACACAACCCCTTCTTGGTGTTGGGATTTTTTTCCCCTCAGTGTAGATATCCAGCTCCTCATGAAAATGAAATATAAAATATTTCGTTTAGCAACAACGTGCATATGCAAAGCAGCGTTATTCAGGTTTAAAAAAATGAAATCAGAAGACGGGAACTGGTTGGCGTACGCATGTATTTAGTAACACACTTACGTCCAATGATTAAAAGAATAGAGAGTAAAAGTGGTAGCAAAAATCTCAGTGACTACCAAAATGTCCCCCCTATTTTATTATTAAACAACTTCGGTGTACCATATGCACACTATATTGACAAAAGTCACCAGCCACCCCTTCAAAAGCAAATGAATGGATCCTCTGCGTTGTTAAGAGGCGCAGTACAGCTGCAAATGGTATAAAAACAAGCATACGGCTCAGCGTGATCATTTCGCGCTGTGAGGTTGAGTGAAAATGTCGCGGCGGGAGAGAACTCTCTTTGAGAAAGGAAAGATTGTTGGGTGTTATATTAGTTGGTTGCCCATTAGAAAAACTGAGAGGCGTTTAAACATACTCAAGTCAACTGTTTTAGATGTACTTAATACGTGGAAGACACATGACGTGCGTGAAGCAGCAAAACGTACCATCAGGACAACGAAAATCAGTGATAGAGGACGTCGAAGCCTCAGGAGAGTCGTTACTGCTAATCCACGGAGTACTGCACAAGAATGCAGTGTACAGGTGAGTAGAAATGCTGGAACCACGGTATGTACACGTACCATTCGCAGATAACTTCATACCATATGTTACCGTGGTCGTGCGGTTGTTCATAAGCCTTTCGGTTCCACTCGGAATGCTACTCGTCGTTTAGCATGGTGTAAAGAACATTTATTGTGGACCGTAGATTAATTGAAACAGGTCGTATGAATTGATAAATCCCGATACACGATCCATCAGTCTGATGGCCGTGTGGGTATGGCGGGAGCCGAGGGAACGCTATTTACCACAGTGTGGACCGACACCGTGCTAATGTATGTCAATAAATGCTATGTTGTGTTTCTCTTCTAGGTGTCCGGTGCCTTTTTTCAATATAGTGTATACACAAATGAACAATTTAATGAACAATGTGTTTTATGTTTATTTCACAATTTCATAATTATCTACATCAGTATAATTCTAAATGCTCACCGTAAATAGTTAAGACGTTTTGTCAGTTGTTCAAAAGTTTCGGTACATTGTATTTGTGAAAAACATACAATTGAAGCACCCAGAAGGAATCATTCTATCAAAATAAAAATTGATATGTGCAATGTGCATGTACAGGAAAGGAGATGATTGCAATTCCAGAGTAGTTCGGCTATTTATTCTGATACAACATCTACACGAGTGGAACAAGTCAGTACGCTGTAGGGCCACCTCTTGCTCGGATACAAGCGGTCACCCGGTGTGACATAGACACATACAGTTCTAGGATACTGTTCTGAGGAATAGTATGCCAGATGGTGTCAAAATTGCGGGCCAGTTAGCCAGCATTTCGAGATGGGCGTAGGCGGCGTGCTATCATATTCCAAACATGTTTGCTCGGTGAGATGTCGGGCCTTCGGGCTGGACATGGAAAGAGGTCACTACATTACGGAGGCAGTCCTGGGAATGTCGTGAGTTGTATGGCCAGGCATTATTCTGTTGAACAAATGCTCAGTGATGCTGTTACACGAATTTCTACATGACAGGTCACAGGATGTATCAACGTACCGATGAGCCATGAAGATGGTACGGAGGACTACAAAAGGTGTTCATCTGTCGTAGAAAATGGCTCACTAGACAGTCATTCCCAGCGTGCCAGCCGTGTTCTCTTCCACGGTAAATGACCAGCATCCACGGACTGACTAGGCAGCCAGCGCACGGTATTCGCACGCTGGCCGGCTGGTCTCCAGACACATGTGCGGTGGTCATCGCCGCTAAGTGCAAACCATGTTTCATTATTGACGAAGCCACGACGCCACTGAACACTATCCCACGTTCATCGGGCCCGACACCACTGCGACAGGTGCCGGCGATGCTCGTTGTTCAGTGGTAGGAGGCGGAGTGGCCTCCTTGAATGTAGCCCCGTGCCCGAAGTCGCCCGGAAAAGGTACGGATGGTCACTTACGTACCTGTAGACGACCCATGTCCACGGATGGTTGAGAGCCACGAATTCGGTTCTGTTCGTGCCGCTCTCACAATCGCTCGATCCTCGCGTTCCCTCAATGCACTTGGTCGTTCACTGCCCGCGTGCAGCGGAGTTATACCCTGCTCGCCCCATTGGCGCCAACATCGTTTAACAGGTCATCCCAGAAGTAATGTCGTTTTGCGCAAGCTCAACAGTAGTTAGTCTTCTGGTGTCCAGACTATGACGTTGACCAAGGTGAGTATAAGAAGGACCACGCGAGCAGACCTTCAAGTCACTTGAGACCGCAGACAGGAGTTCTGGGTGCAGTCGTTGTGTACCTAAACCGTATAGGAAATGGCAGTGTCAGAAGACCACATTAGGCACATTATGCTGTATTAGCTCCACCATCAACATTAAGCGACGGTCGCAACACGAAACATTAATGCCGTATATGGGCAGGGGACCCTGAATGTCAGGAAATGTCAACGCTGGTTTCAGAAATTTCGAAGGGAGGACACTATCCTCAAGGATATGCAGCGACCCGGACGGCCCGTTGAGATGGATAACGACGTGCTGAAAGCTTCTGTTGAGGGATATCCACAGGCAACAGTCAAGGAATTGGCCGCACTTGTCCATTCAATCCACTCCACTCTTCACCGGCATCTGCAGGACCTCGGTTATGTGTCGAAACTGGATAAGTGGGAACCCCATGATCTCACTCCACAACAGCTGCAACAGCGTGTGGACATTTGCACTTCTTTGCTCTCCCGTGAAAAAAGGGAGCCGTTTTTGCCACAGAATTGTCCCGGACAATGACAAAATGGATTGTTTATCACAACATTAAGCGTAAACGGCAGTGGCTTCCCAAAAGGAATGTACCTGCAGCATGGGAGAAACCAGGACGTTTCACACAAACGGGTTTGATGTCTGTGTGGTGGGATATGCAAGGCATAATGCATTACGTGTTGTTGCCACCAAATAAATCAATTACAGGGGAAGTCTATTGTCAGCAGCTGCGGCGTCTACGCACTGCTTTGCAGGATAAACGTCCAGCACTCGTGCATCATAAAGGCGTGCTGCTGCAGAAGGACAACGCAAAACCACACACAGCGGAAATGACCAGTGCCACGTTGCAGGACTTCGGATGGAAAAAACTTCCGCATCCAGCATATTCCCCTGCAGTCGCCCCATCCGACTACCACCTCTTTCACAGTCTGCAAAACCATCTTGCTGGGACTACACTTTTTAATGTGGAGGAGGTACGGCGAGCCCTTTCTGCCTTTTTTGCATCGACACCCATGGAATTTTATACGTCTGGGATACAAAACCTTGTCGATCGATGGGAGAAGGTTGTAACTACCGGGGGCACTCATTATATGCATTAAAACATCTGTTCCAGGTACGTTTTTCTTTCTTTTCTTCACACGTTTAAAAAACGACAGTATCTTTGGGATTACCTGATAATTGCCGCGTCACTCGAACACAAATGACTGGCGATATGGCGACTGGAACAACTGGCCTCTCTCATCCAATTATACATCCTCTCTCAAACTCGCTCAACTGCTCGTATGGTGAACGGATCTGACGTCGAGGCATCCTCATTGGCCGTGGAGGTTAATGCAACCACAATCCACTCTCACAATTTTACCTGCGTGCGAGCTTTGCTTTTGATTCAACCTACTAGATGTGTTGTTCCCAAGCGTTGTGGCGGGTCACTATTTAGTCATTCGTGTTTCTTTTAATCATTTGCATATTCGGCCCCGAGGCACTTGCATGCGGCGTTTCATCAGAATCGGTCTCAGGGTGCTTCGTTTTTTCGTTTTCTTTTTGTTTTTTTGTTTTTGCTTTTCGCGAAGAGTGTATTTAGTTTATTTTAAGAATCAATATATTGTACAGGTCTGCAAGTTAGTTAGTGCTTCTGCAACAAGCACTGTCGCTTTATCGTACGCTATTCGTGGGACGCCGTTTTGATAAAGTTGAATCTTTTGAGACAGATATAATGAACTGGGAAGATTTGTTGATTCTACAATTTAGCAGATAGACTTATTTATTACAGAAACAAGTTTACTGAGATAGCCCAATGTTTTAAAAATGGGGAACTATTATTTGAAATGCAATTTCTTAATATCCAGAAATACATAACTTTCCTGATGTATTTCTTTCGATAACTTGAATGTTACGGCTGTTGAATATGATTACCAACAGATATGTCGTAGCATGGATATTTATTTTCAATTTTTTCTGTTTCAGTCGTTTTTTGGATTTTTATGCTCTGTTTAAATATTGCCATCAGTTTGATGGCCATTGTCACGCATGTATTGATACGTTTTCAGTGAAATGCTGTTCACCAGGAAAGCATATGAATCTTAAACCACAGTGTACGTTTTCAGAAACTTATCGAAGTCTGCAATAAGTGTACCATGAAATTCTTCAGCAAAGTATTATTTGTTGAAAACAAAATTTAAACTTTCTATCTATTACTAAGGTAATTTCTAGTACTATATTTAGAGAATAACACCCGATTCATTTGAATACTTCGCTTTTATCTTCGGATGGATCTTTTTGCTCGAACATTTGACCGATTTTAGAAATACGGTGTTTATCGGATCATATCAGATCATATGTAAAGGATTTTAGGACGGGAGTGTCTGACCCCAGGTATTAAATAACCCTTGGAAATAGGAAGCTAGGAGATTTGGGCTAGAGTGCCCGATAGGTAAGTGACACCGAAGCGAGGTAGAAAGGGGAGGAAGACGCCCTTATTTATTACCGGGGAAGGGGGAAGTACCCGGGATCCGACGGCTTAATGTGCCCATCGGACTCACGGCGGATAAGTAGTGGTTTGAGCGTTCGTTCCTGCTCGGGATCAAACCAGGGGTTTCTCCATGGCAGTCACAAACGTTGACCACTAGGCCATCCGCGGCCTATGATGTTTTTCAATGACAAACACATGCTTTTATAACAGAATTTTCATGACAGCATTTATATAGTTCACATTAAATTCTCAAAAATACTTTTTTAGGAAGGAATTCTCAAAATACTTTTTAAGGAAGGAATTCTCAAAATACTTTTTTAGGAAGAGCTCTGGTGTTCGAATGATAAGAGGCCCTGGATTCTGACTAATCATCTGTGTTGAGCAGCAGTTCTTGTCGCTGATGAAGCACGCGTGGTGCACTTGTTCTCAGGCATTGTCTCTCTCTCCAGCCTGGAACCAATTTCTGCAATCTATTCACGGTCGACTTCTTATAACGCTAAGAGTTGCTTGCGGTGGCAGTAAAACCAGTACCACTGCTCAAAAGCAATGAAGATAATTGAACAGCAAAAGAAGTGATGGGTAAAATTATTAAAAAAACCTGTGCAGGCGGTAAAGTAAAGAGACTAAACGGAAACGGAAAAAGGATAAAAAGAACAACTGTCCTGGGAATTCAGCAAAATTAAAACGTTTGAGGTTGCCAAAATGATAAAAAAAATAATTTATTAAAAATTTAGTTCCGATCAGAAAGTTTATCAAATAATTCAGACGTTATTTCACCGCAGATGGAAATGATGGCGAGAAAAATCTCTCTAAATCTAGTGGAAAGGCTTGTGATTGGCAAATGCAGGATGAATAGAAAATCGAATAATCCTGATTACAGACGAACTGTTAGTTAAAGCTGATAGAAACAAATGGATTTCACCGAGAATTAAGCAGAGTATTTTCGAGTAAGCTCTATTAGTTTAACAATTTTATATCATTTCTGTATTCCGAACTGGTGTTTTGGAACCTCTGTTTGAAATATTTTCAAGACTGCGAAGACGACTTTCGCAAACAACATTTTGTAATTATTTAATAATTCAGTATGTGTGATAATTAAGGACTGCACTGGAATGCACCGCGCTGTGCTGTCGCGAGTTATGTATAAGGGTCGTTCAATGGAAACGTAGACTCTGGAGATGGCGCTGTTGGAATCTACTAAGCTTCACGGCAAGTGATCGGTTGTCGTAACAATGCTGAAGGGTGCAACAGGCCACTACTGGGCGTTAGCTATGACATGAAGACGTCAAGACTAGAGCAACTCACCGTGTGCCCGCTTTTGACCACGGAGGTTTCGACGCTTTCAGAGGTTTTCAGCACATGCAGAAGGTACATGGAGGAGTAGGCTTAGTACACAGTACGGTAATTAGTTTGTGGAAAGGATTTCGGGAAGATCGTCAAATGACAAGGCGATTCCACGACCAGGGCAGTATCAAAGCGTAACCACGCAAGAAACCAGTGCAGTGATTGGCAATCGGAGAAAGAAAACAGCAGTCATCGCTCGACAACTAGAATAGGGCCTAGAAATCAGCGTAAGATCCCCCAGAAGTATCATCCACTATCATCACGGGGTAAACAAAGATGTTTTAACAATTGAAGGGTGAAGGAGAAAAACCAAATGAGTCCAAAAGTTCGAAAAAAAGAGACTAGGACGGTATTGTGCAGCTACTGTTGCGTATTTCCGAGTGGCAAATGGTGAAGGGGAACATACGAGCAGGAAACTAAATATTTAGGGCAAAAGAAAAGGTTTAAAGTGCGGAAACCAAATGAGTCACTTTCTTGTTTTCTTTCTCCTGTAAAATTCCAGTTCTTTGGACTCATTTAGTTTTTCCCCTTCACCCTTCAATTGGTTCCAAAGCACCTATCTCCAGAAAAGTAAATTGAGCGTGTTCGCTACTCTCGTTGGAATACCTTACACGGTTTTGATTCCAGATGTATACTACGCTATAAGCATTTTGATATTGCATAGTCTGGTGTAACCGATATCAGTACAGAAGATATGCAACATTAATTATGAAGCTAAATGTATATATAAAGGACGTTTAGGTGAAATGTAGACTGAGGATACGCTTCAATGTTTGCACATTAGGCTTTACTGCAGGGTGACACAGTTTAAGCACAAAATTGAATGTTACTATACCATTTACACGTACCCACCTCTTGCGTTCAGATAAGCGCCCAAAAGTAAACTTGTTTCCACTTGCTGGCATCATGTAATGCCAGCAAGCGGAACACGTTTCTTTCTAGAAATTAGCTCTAGAGACGAAACTTGGCGTAATTAAATACACGGTATATTCAGAAAACCATCTTTGTTTCTTACTCGTTCTAATGCTCTGCATTTTGTGTTCAACTACTGCGGTGAAAAAGTATCCTAGTGCTAAGCGAAAGCATGTGATTAATACAAGTACATAATCCTTTACGCTAGTAAATGAAAGGATTTATGCTACACCATTAGCGTTTGGATCTTCCCAAGGTGCCGCTCTAAATTTAGCTTTACTCCGGCTGTGAAGAGAAATGAAGCAAAATGTACATTAATGCCGTTTTAAGCTGCCTTCAAAAATTGAAGTATCATCAAAAGTAATTTATTTGCACAGAACTTTTTTCCAATTCTTTCAAGAGATCGAATTTCAGTTATGATCATTCGTTGACAATTTTCAGCATCTCCGTGATGTTTGCCTAAATTGAACACCAGTAGTAGCACGTTGTCCTTCGCAAGTCTTTTTTACTCAATTCCATGAAATCGTTCCTAGCGCGATTTCTCAGTCTTCTGTCGGAATGTTATATGCTACATTGTTGATAAAATCTTCGGATATGTATTTTTCGTCAAAGAAAAAAAAAGAAAGGAAAAATTGAGCCACCGTGCATAAAGTTTGAACACAGTTGTACGCGTGATATCTCAGTGAAAGGGAGCTATCACGCGGTTCAAAATCGTGCTAATTAAGTCATGTAGCATGCTAATTAATACTCTATTCTTCGACATTTCCATAGAAAGTATTTTTAGGGCCTTCGATTCTCCAAATTCGGAAACCATTAATTCTGAAGTTTCCTTTGAATCAATCAATAAATACAAGCACAGGGGAAAATATGCAACTAATTTTATACTACAGAATTTGTTTTCAATTCATAGATGCGACTGATTTAGCGTTGCAACAGGAAACAACACAGAAATTCAGATAATGTAAGTCGCCGTAAAAACACATACATTTTTAAATGCTGGGAATTAAAAAAAATAAAATTGTGCAGAAAAATAAGTACCTAGGATTTCGGTAAAAATATTTTTCCCGCAATGCTTTGAAACACAACGAGAAGAAAGTGTTTACACGTGATGCTATTTGATGCTGAGGAGGTGGATAGTTGGTTCCGTCAAAGCTATAATACAAGGCGAAACGGCAATCTAATAATAAAGTGCATCTGCACGGTTGATTCGAGTTTTTAAAGTACAATATAAGAAAGTTATTAATACTTTTATGGGTTTTAAAAAATATGAAACTCTAGCCATACAAAAAGAAAACTGCAAATGTTTGCTTACGTGAGATAACATGTGTGCCTGATTTTGTTTTCTATTGAAATTTTTCCGCAGTGTCCATTCACTCATGCATTGAGACAATCAGCATGTATTTGCGCATTGCTCTGGTTTTCAGGTTTTCGTTGCAATTATTGTTCAAACTGTGAGTAATATTGGAAATGTAATTGTCGTGTTGAGAAGTGGAATCTACATAGAGTTGAAGAAAATGTCACTAGTGACCCTTATTGCGACATTGTGGCACATGTTGCGCCAAACGATGTGCCAGGTCCTAATTTTTCTGACGGTTGCTCTATTAACTGCAACATGATAACTCAGCTATTAGCACCAGCGGAGCTGTCAGGAACAGGTTGACCGAAGTTCCATGTTTTTGTCATGGCATGGCCAAGAAATGGTGTGTACCTCAACCCTGTCGAGTGTATTTGGTCCGGACTCCAGCAGTTCATCGAATACACCGGCGTACTGACTGGCGACGATTTATGGTTCGCCATAGCAGCAACATGTGACCAGCTGGAGAGAGACCCAGATCTTATGCCGTCCTTGATTGATTGTATCCCTCGTTGGAATCAAGAGGTGATAACTAGAGTTGAACGTTTCTTCTCTTGTTAGAGGTGAATGTGCTTGATGATTTACACCATAGCTACCAGTGTTAAAGATATGTTCTCAGCTGTTTATGATATATATAACGCAAACCAACGGTCTCGTAAAAATATAGCATTAAATATTTTTATTTCTGAAATGACAATAATGGGTGCATCTTTATTTGGTGTGTGGCTGATGAGCAACTACATATTCAAAATTGCCACTCATGGCATAAAAAGACCTTCTCGAAATAGCGCGAGTCACAAGCATATTAATCGTCATAACTAAAATAATGCATAAATTTCCTTCAAGAGTGGGTTCCAGGGGTGGGCTCCAGTGGTGGGTTTGAGTTAACTGTAACTTTACTTCAAAGAAGTCAGGTGTCATTTGGTAAACATGAAATGCATCTGCTGTCAATTAATTAGGTACCTTAAGCCCCAGTATTTCTATAATCTATAGTGTGTATATTAGAGGTGAACAATTTCATTCCATTGAGTAAGAATGTTTTTACGGTTTCCCATATTACTGCTGATGACAAGAAACTGTATTGAGGGCGGGAGAGATGAGCGTTTATGAGGCAAGGATCGCAACGGGCCAAATAGCGCCAACCACCACCGTTTACAATGGAAATAAAAATAACATCAAAATATAATAAAACAAAACAGTTATGCGTCACAAGATGCACGCAGATCATTAAAACGTTTAAATGACCCTATACGAATATAATGAAAACGGATAACACAAACCAAAAAGAGCCAGTACAACGTAAAAGACACAACAGATATGTCACATCACAATTATCATTTAAAAGGCGACCCAATGTTTCTACGTCGTCTGGTAGAGTGGGTACAGGCAGAAAACGAGAATGCTCACTGACAGAGCGACAATACGCACACACACACACACACACACAGTGCGCAGTAGTCAGAGCGACATTATTTGCCTCAAACATTAAAGGTGAAGGAAACGACAATGCTCTTGCAAAGACGTGCTGGTACAATAAATTCCCTACGCTAACGACGAAAACTGGGAGACCATATTACCAAAACTGATTATATACGATGCAGTTTTTCCATTCATATTGGACCCACCGGTCAGCCATATTCGTTTGATATGCCTTCGAACTAGAAAGCACTAGTACCTGTGGTATAGTGGAAAAACTGCGGCCTCGAAGGAGAAAGACGGGACCTAGCAGAAAAAGCAGACGATTCATGTGCCTAGATCCCAACATGGCAGGGAATCCTATTTTTCTACGGAACCAAAGAAAGGCCTGAAAAAGGAAACAAAAAAGGCCAGTTGAGTTCCCTGCCCACTACGTAGTCGTACACAAGATACCTGTGGGTTAGCAAGGCCATTTGGAACGAGACATATCTCTAGGGTTAAGAGTCAGATATAATTGATTGATGAAGTAGCATGTGCATGGACGTGCACTTTGATGTTCTGCTTTCTCATCAACATTCGTTTCACATTACCACATTACCACAGGGCTTTACTAGCCGTACTCAACTACAAGCCATTCGAAGCCTAGACTTTACTCGACCGTAGACCTCATTGACTAGGTGTAGGTTAGTTCCTAGAAAACCGCACCCTGGCCCACGGATATCTAAGAGTACAGTAGCCCCGTTTTCACCTTACGTGCTATTGCACACGGCAGACATGCAGATAGGTCTAGCTAACCAAGCCCAGAAAACAAAGGGAGAAACAAGAACAGAAAAAGAAAGGAAATAGAACAATGAGATAAACTCCGGCGCTGACGCATTGTTAAAACCTCAGCATCGACACCCATGCAATTCTATCGTAACAAGAGAAGAAAGGAGATAACATGGCATAGAAAACATCTTCTGGGGACGTGGGGTCAGCCGTCTACATTGGATGAATGGACTTGCTGTGATAATATTGTACAATGACGGCAGAACAAATGTATCGCTCACAAGGTTAACTCGATACGTGGTGTGTTACTCCCTAAATAACGGTAAGACCAGTATGCCCGTGTCAGACTTTGTTATAAGATTTACTTCATTAGGTAGGCTCGGCTCTGTTACGATCCGTGTTATGACGTTGCTAGGACAGGTGGGAGTTCGGACCTTAGAGCTGATTTTCGTAATACGTGGCCAATGTTAAACATCGTGGTGTTCTGCACGTATTTTCAGATATATTCGATATTTTAATCCTTGTATTATCGCATTTTTGCTCTCCGAATATGTAGAGAAAATACATTCTTGTGCCTGACATTGGCACTTGGAAACCTCACTGACGACAGCAGCGTAATATTACTACAGCCATCTACACACGAACAAAAGAAACTGGTCTCTTGATGATTGTCTATGACAGTGATCTTTTTGTCCTCTTATTTTTTTATTTCCTATTTCTTTGCTAACCTACATGGCAAGAACTGATTTGGGTTTACATTTCTATACTTACATTTTATTACTTGTAGCTGATCTTTTGGAAACTGATTGCATCCGAAACCATCAGATTTTATGTCTTTCTTATATTTTTCATCACGAAGCAAGCTTTGCGTGATACGTGAGCACTTAGTGCCTCGAGAAAATGTGGGATTAGAATATTTGATATTATAAACAAAAGAACGTGCAAAAATCTGAGTAACATTCACCAAAGATAAAAGCAGTTATTAACGTATGGAAATCCGATTTTTGGTGTATACATAAGAACTAGATACAAGTTTTCGGACATCGGAATGGGTAACTTCATTAGGCCATGACTCGGATATGGACTACCTGACCTTGACTACAGACGCTGGTATCTATCCCATCTCTCTGGAATACCCAGACGCATCAATGCGATGTTACATTCAAATGACCAAACGATTTTTCAGGATAAAACTGATGTTTTAAATGAAAATCATAAACTTTTGAAGGACTTTATTACATAAAATTGATATCAAGCTTTTACTGCTTTGATGCGGCAAGTTAAAATCCACTCCGCTCTCCCTAAATGGGATGATATTAATAATATCCCTCTATATTTAAACACAGCAGCCACGACACAGAGGGGAACGATTGAAATCCTCACTAATCCGAATGTTTGCTATGAAGACCTTTCAACAGACCTTCCTACTATTTGGAACACACTTCTTGATTCTCCACCCGCATTGATTTACAATTGTTATCTCCTGTGCGCTACGTAATATAAGCATCTACCTCGTTTTATGTATTTTCTAAGTTTTAGTCAGCATTTTCGTCTCATCTAATTTGGAGGCAGCGACGTTCTAATGAAGCCACCCGATCGATGTGTGATGGATTGCAAGTAGTTCTTATGTTTACACCAATAAACAGATTTCCATATGTTATTGGAATCTGGTATAAACGAATTTCAACTTGCACAAAATTTAAGTTTTCCAGGAAAAACAAAGTCGTTGTTCTAACACCAATTAAAGTCATTAGCGCTAACGAATAAAGTTATTTTAAAGCAGTCTGAAACAGTAAACTAACCGCACAGTATAATATAGATACAGTTCAGGTCCATGCTCATCTCTTCTATGTACAGTATGCAGTATATCAATCGATAAGTTTGCACAAGCGCTTAAATATTATCAGTGGTTACCACAAGATGCAAGCTATCGAGAATCGTCACTTATTGCTCAGGGAAGAAAATATTCCGGGTGTGCATCCCAAATGTAGATATATAGGTTCTCCCTTTACCTTTTTGTGCATATGTTTTCGTTGTTTGTCATCCGATTAAGTCGAAATGTCATATATAACGGTTTTTCAGTGCAGGAAAAGTGATGCTCCCAGGACATTTTGCGCGTTTTGTAGTGAAGTGCGGAGTTGGAATGCTAATTAGCATATTTCCTTGGGATCAAGTGGTATTTCCCTTTAAATACTTCCTAACGGGATCTTTATTGTTTCTATGCAGCAAACAGTTCAAACGTTAAGAGGATAGGTCTCATCGTTTTTCTGGGGATTATACATATTTACATATAACGAAAGCTAGCGTAAATTAGGTATTTTCCCTAATCAATGTAAGACATATTAAATGAAACACCGATCATCTTTAACTGACTGGAACGAATTAAAGCGGGATTTGCAGAAACAATAGGCAGAAATTAGCTCAAACGAATGTATGTGCTGTCCCAAAAATGGGGGCCGAGTGGGACTCGACCTGGTGAACCTTCGCATCAGAAGTTGTTGCTTTCCCTTAGCTTTGTTATTCAGAGTGGTCATTTAGGAGTACATTGACACTAATGCTTTCTGCCTTATTACCTGATAAAATGGCTAGAACAATGTGGAGGAACCCAAGATAGGAGAGAGAAGTTTCTGTCACTTGCTTTCACCCCAGCTGCATGATGTCCCTTGCCAGAGGCCAATCCCATCATGCTTTGGATCATGCAGAAGACAATAATGGGCTAGAAGTGAGAGCTCATCATCCGTAACAGTGTTATGATACTGCCAAAGCGAGAGAGGGAAAGGAAAGGTTTTGCCGTAGATTTCGTACAACTCTGCTTAAGAAGTGCCAAAATTTTTTGGGGACCAAATACGTTTTGGTGTATAGGCCACTTAAAGGGTTTAAAACACTTTGTCTTCCAGATCACCACTATTTTATCCTGTATATTAAATAGGCAGAATAATACCAGTATTTACTGTACGCATTAATAAGGGAGATAACAAAAATGCCGCTTCAGCATTATTTACTCAAACTACATTTTACAAAAATATTGACGTGTTGAGTGGGACTCTAGTTATTTGTTTATTTTCTGGAGATGACGAGTACTTCCTTCTCCAACTCAGTTGCTGCACATTGTTCTCTCTTCTGTCTCTGTTTTGTTCAGCGGAAAGTTACAAAGCGAATGTTTATATAAACACTCTCAAAATCTTATTATTTACTGGCTCACCGGGATTTGCTGGGAACACCTGGACAGCTACGCGCAGGAAAAAGTGATGTACACCGAAGGATATAGTGCTTACAGGACGTGATAGTCAAGCGATTACTGAGCCCAAACCCCAGGTGGAATACAACAGGTCGGAAGCAAAGAACTATAACTACTGTCTACTGGCTAAACATAATTAATACAAGCATTTTCTCCAAACGCTTATTGTTATTATACCAACGTACGCGCGGCGAAATCTTTGTAATTTAGTGTGAAATATTATCCGTGCAAATCTTTAAATATAAAGGAATGTGAACTGCGCACATCATTGGCTTCAATTGCTTAAACTACTGCACCTCTGTGCTCGGATATTGACGCTTCGTAATTCTGTTTGAGATTTATGAAGTGTTAAATCTATCTGCTCGTTTAGTTCAGGTGTTATGTCCGTAAATATTTATCTAAGAACTGAAAAACAAACAAACAGGTATATTTGGGATATTAAAGACATGCTTGATGGAATCTCTAGTGTAAGGTAATGTTCATTATATAAATCTCTAAAGTTTAATTTCCCTCTTGAGTCAAACTAAGTTTCCTCAGATTAAGGAAATCAATGACACGTGTGAAGGTGATGCAAGAAACCGTGAATGCTTAAGGTATTTATTTGCCTTTGAATTAGGAATGTGTCGAATTTTGCGTAAAATCCCTAGCGTTTTTGTCATTTTTCATCTAACTTGGCGATACTTTAATGGATATTACTGTTATCACATTATATTTTGTAACCATGTAGTCCCAGAGAACTACGCTATCCCTTCAGCTGCCAATATGCTTTAAATTTTGTTTTTTTAATTATTATGAGCTTTCACAGCTGTTTTATAATAATCTTTAAAACTGACTGTTGCGAATTTATAGTATCTTGTTACAGCGAAACTCCTTTGGTTTCAGAGAATAGACAAATTTATAAAATTAAGTTTTTCTAGAAAACTTAAACATTATAATAAGCGGGAAACTCGCTTTACGTCCACGTTGGGCGAATTCCCAAGGGCTTTTAACTAATGTTTTATGCAGTTCCATGTAACGTTGGGAACCAACTCGTGAAGTTCAATCCAACAGAATTGTATTGAAGTACATTATAGCATTTTTCTGAACACGAGAACATAATCTAGATATTCAGAGCCGCGAAAATCACAGAAGGAACTTCACTACCTGGAATGTACACCTGTTTATGATACAACTGAGAGTTTTTACTTGGGAGACTGGTTGTACGATTTGAAGTGAAGCCAACCAGACATATCGATAGAAAGATTTGGAGTCTATGCTGTGTATGCACTCGCCTGGGCAATAACAGAGTCTCCTATAGCGAACTGACGAGCATAAAAGTTTACAATCGTCATTTAACTGTTCTAAGTAGGACAGCATAAGAAAATCAAAGTTCCAATTTTTTCTGTGGCATTTGAAATCTGCGACAGTACTGTTCTCTTTGGCTTACAGGTTGCATAGCGGCCAGTTTCTAGCCGTCAGCGCAATCCCAGCCGTATATTTTCTGAAACCTAAATTCAAGAACAACGTTGAGGGAATATTCTGAATAACCGGATTGTTCAGATTCTAGATAAAAAGTAACAATCTGAATATTAGTTGCACATCAGTGCCAGTTTGAACAATCTAATACGCTCAAAATGTCCCATGTCACCATTTCCACAGTAATTTCAATCCTCGTCATTACAGCTTCAGCTTAAAGTCATTCAGACAGTTTGTTTCAAAACATAAGAGCCACCAATGGCACGAATAGAGATCTTCATTCCCTAGTGGACTAGTATTTTGGCATACAGATTGATGGTAAGACACATAAAAGGCGTGAGAAGCTGCGGGTCGTTCAGTTCTGCTATGATGGAACGGTTCCGGACAATTCGTCCAATGACGTTTGATCCAATGCCGATTCGTCCAAAGGGACTTTGGTCCAATGCCTTTTAGTCAAATGGACTATTCTTCCAATGTACGATTAGTACAACGCCGATTCGCCCAACGGGACGATTGGTACAATGTTGATTCGTCCAATGGTATCATCCAACCAACGGACATTTTTTTAAAGAAAGGAAGAATAATTTATTTTCCTCTTTATATCCTTTTGAAAAATGATTTCCATATATTTTATATTTGAAAACATTTTATAAACTTGATAAAAAGCACTCAACGGAACATTTCTCAGCTGTTTACAAATCACCTAGCCTGCAGGCCTTTAGAGAAGATTTTAAGTTACAACCTAGATATTTGGTATTTGTAACATTTTATAAAACCTAATGAAAAAGCACTCAGTGGATTATTTCTCAACTTTTTACAAGGCACCTAGTGCGCGGGCCTTTTTAGAAGATTTTTAAGTTACAAATCCGATATTTGGTATTTATAGACACTTTATAAAGCCTAATAAAAGGAACTTAGCGGATTATTTCTCAACTCGTTACAAGGCACCTCGGCTGCGAGCCTATGAAAATATGTAGCGTCTAAGTAAAAGCGCAATATTATGAAATTGATTTGATGTGTAAACTTTATCAATATGACATCGATAGAATAAAAACCGTTAAAAGAGCCTATGCCTAGGGCCTATGAATAAATATTTAGTGCCTAACTAAAAACGCAATATTATTAACTTGACTTGATGTGTAAACTTTGTGAATATGACGTCTGTATTATTTAAAAAGGCCTAGATATTAATATTTAATGCCTAAGTACAAATGCAATATAATTAACTTGACTTGATGTGTAAACTTTGTGAATATGACATCGGTGGAATAAAAACTGCTAAAAAGGCCTAGGTCTACGGCCTGTGAATTAGTATTTAGTGCCTATGTAAAGGATGAATATTATTAATTTGATTTGATACACAAAATGTATGAATATGATCATGATAAGAATAAAAACAGTTAAAAAGCCCTCGGTCCGAACCCAGTTCAGTTTTCCCGTGGTCACTTAGCCGAACCCCACAGCATGCTACAAACAGAAACGGGAAACTAGTTTTGTTCTAGTATTTAATGCAAGAGAGAAACATGGAAGTTTGACTGAACTTCGGCTCGTACATCAGTAACTTCATACACAGAGAGGACAGTAAAACAAGAAAAAAAAATCGATTCTTAAAAATAGATAAATGTGTAACCACATTATTACCCATGAAATGTAACATTATTTTGACATTCTGTGGACTACTGGCACTTACATACAACATCGAAGAAGAATCATAATAAGATGAGATTTGTATATAACACTTCAGTGAGAGATGTCTATTCGTTTCTCTCATCAGGTGTTCTATTACGTGGTATATTGGTTTTAATGCTATGTTACGTCGTTACGGTAACGATGCGTAGGCCTAAAATGAGAGAGTTAATACACAGTAGTTCTTGAGAAAGATATAGATAGAGGAGTCTTTATGTTATGCAGTATTCCTAAATACTAAATAGATTACGATGGATATTACGACTGAAATTTGACGTCTACTGGAAATGGACCTGGGTGAAGTATCAAAAACGCCGACACAGAACTGACATAGGAGCTCATGGGAGCGGAAAGTTCAACAGTGGTGTGTAAATATGGTTTTTATAAGTTACACTGCTGGCCACCCAAAATGCAACACCTAGAAGGAAGCATCCGATTGGCCTGCAATTCGCAGCATGCGTCACCAGCGAGAGGACATGCAAACGATTAGCATTGCAGGGCATATGCAAATCATGTGCGCCAGGCACGCCACCGAGAAGCACTATAAAATGGGTGCACAGAAGGCGGGGTGTAAGTAGTTAAAACGTGTTGTGCTGCCACACGCTTTAACTACTTACACCCCGCCTTCTATGCGTGGGTAGCTTCCTGATGCCTCGTCGCCGAATACGGAAGTCATTCCAGTACGTTTCGGAGTTCGACAGAGGACGAATAGTGGCTTATCGCGACAGCGGTTTATTGTACCAAGACATCGGCGCCCGTGTGGGACGACATCCAGCCACAGTGAGGCGAGTATGGATTCGGTGAGTGCAGGAGGGACGGACGGACCGACGTGAGCGATTGCCGCAGCGGCAGCACACTACCGAACGAGAAGACCAGCATGCTGTGCGGCGGGCTAGATCTTGTGCTAACGTTCGCCACATCACGAACGTTAGCACAAGATCTAGGGTGTGTTGCGCAACAACCTGTGTCAGCACGTACCGTTTGACGTCGTCTGTAGGAGCGGGGACTTGTCGCACGGCTCCCATCGCTCCGGTTACCATTGACGTTACACTACCGGCGAGTGAGGTGGTAGTGGTCCGTTGAGCGCCGCACCTGGTCTACTGAATGGCACGACATTGTCTTCTCCGACGAATCCCGCTTCTGCCTGCAACACCACGATGGTCGGATCCGCGTGTGGCGGCACCGCGGCGATAGACTGTATGACGCCTGCTTAATGCATCGCCATACCGGTCCGTCGCCTGGCGTTATGGTTTGAGGCGCAATTGGATATGACACCCGCACCCCTCTGGTACGCATCACCGGTACACTCAACAGCTACCGCTACATCTCCGACGTTTTGGAGCCTGTAGTCCTTCCTTACCTGCAGGACCTGCCAGTGGCCACGTTTCAACAGGACAATGCGCGCCTGCACGTGGTACGCATCGTGCAACAATTCTTCACGGCCGACCAGGTGTAACTGCTGCCGTGGCCCGCCTGTTCTCTCGATATGTCGCCCATGGAACACGTCTGGTCGCTGATCAGCAACCGATTGATCCGGCAAGCACCACCCGCGGCTACGCGTGATTAACTGTGGGAACGTGTGGAAGCAGCCTGGACCGACATACCCCAAGCCCACATCCAAAGCCTCTTTCGTTCGATGCCGCGGCGTGTAGCGGCTATTATTGCCAGTCGTGGGGGCCACACGAACCATTGATGTCTGCGTGTTCCGCAAGTCGCACGGGACTGTAAGCTCAATCGTTTCATCTTTGTATCTGTTGTTATGTGTCCAGGAAATCTGGCTTTGCTATCTCGTGTCCTTCTTGGTTTTGCATTTCGGATGGGCAGCAGTGTATTTTTGTTTCCTCATAGTGCGTGCATCAATATAATTAACTAAAAATAAAAAAAATACTTTTTTTAACTTCAAAACTTTTAATGACATTTGGACTCGAACCTTATAAAGAACTTTATGAAGACACAGATTAAATCTCCTGTTGACCCTGACGTGGGAAGGATATAGTGTTGCGGAATCTTTTAACTGTAATAAATATTTTTAATTTGTAAATTTGTGTCTTGTCCACAGGGTGAATACGATGAAATGTTTCTTCCATTACTCTCTTGGTCTTTCATGGAACTGATATTATGGGTGAAAACAGTACGTCTTTCGCGACAAATGCAAGTCATCCATCGAGTTAGTGACGTATATGGGACATTAAGAACACTAAGAAGCAAGACTCAAGGTAAATAAACATCTTTATTTAAACCAAATAACAACATAAAAATAATAAGAACTAACAAAATGTGTAAGGCTGCTCTAACGAAGGCTTAATAAAAAAAACGTGATGAACAGAATAATTTGACAGTTTATGTCATAGCATTAAAAAAGATAAGATTTGTTTCTCACGATTAGCAATTCGGACAGATCAGACAGAATTGGCTAATCGTATCATTGGAACAATCGCCTATTGGAGGAATCGGCATTTGACCAATCGTACCATTGGACGAATCGGCATTGAACTAATCGTCGTTGAACGAAAAGTACCAGACACATGATGGAAACCAGTTGCCCCACCATTTCTTCGGAACGGCATGGAAAATGAACTGGAGAAATGTAAAGGTCTGCCCTCACTGAACACCTGGTACCACGGAAGTGGTATCTTAATTCCTATTCTTTGAAATTTCAGTTCATCACAACCGTCGCTGCAAAACCAAAGTTGCGGGGTGAATTTCTGTAGAGACCTAGATTAAAAAACATCATCGTGCTATTTCTCTACTTATGATGAATTTCAAAGAATATCTTATCTACTAAGCTCTTTGTAGGCTACTGTGGTGTTTTGTCTTGCTCGGCCTCTAAAATGAATACTGATCACGTTCTACGAGATTTTCACTCGTGCAAATACGTTAAGTTATTACTGATGTAGAACTTTTTTAACCCAAAATATAAAATTAGATAAGACTACGCCATTGATTGTGAATTTTGATGCCTCTAACTTAACGCAGCACATTTGTCACAGGCTGGGTTGAATCAAACAAAAGCGAACGAAACTTTGTGTACTGTTGATTCGCCACTCCTATTTTGTTCTGCGCTCAACTGAAGAATGTCGAATTGTCAGGTAACCACAAAAGTATTTGCCGTTTTCGGAGACTGAGAAAAAGGATAACTCATACGTAGTAGAAAAGCAATTTACTCATCAACATAATTACCATGGGCATCAACAATGTTCTGCCAACGTGTTAACAACATATACACAGTGGAGTCTAATTATTGTGACCACCTCCTACTTTTGACGTCAACAGCGCGTAGCCAACGGAAGAGGCACGTGTTGTGAGCTAGCCTGGAAGGTATATAAGGGGTCCTGTAGGTAACCTGAAAACATATCACTCGTTGCTGTCATGGATAAAATGAGCGTTTTATCAGATTTGTAGAAAAAGGATGATTATCAGCTTTCTGGCCAAGGGTGGCAGCATTTCTGAAACAGCGCAGTTTGTGAACTGTTCGGGTGCTGCTGTGGTTAAAGTGTATCGTGATTGGAGAAATGACATCATTGCGAATGAGCGATGAGGAAACTGCGGAGCGACGTGGAAACTGTAGAGCGCTACGTGCCATTGATGTGAGAGGTAAACGTCGGCTTCGAATGTGCCTGAGGGCCGATCGACATGCTACACTGGAGCAACTCATTGGCCGAATAAACCAGGGGGTACCGGAAGTTTATCTGAAACGACATCTCGACGATCCCTGCTGCGCATAGGGCTCCGATGCAGACGGTTGGTCATTGAACCTGTGCTAACGATGGTGCATCGGCAGAAAAGGCTTACATGTGCAAGGCAGTTTCGGAATTGGACCTCCGCTGATTGGCAAAGGATTGCCTTCTCCGATGAGTCACGTTTCCTGCTTCATCGAACGGATGGACGTTGGCGTATAAGGCGAGAAACATCGAAGAACAAATAATCTTCAACCATGGCTGGAAGAACACAAGCTGGTGTGGGCAGCGTTATGGTCTGGGAAATGTATTAGTGGTATTCTCTTGGTACACGCATACCTGTGGAAGGCACTATGGACCGAGTTCGTTATGTATCCATCCTTGCAGACCACGTACACTCATACATGCTGATTGTCTTCCCTGGGGCGGATTGGATCTTCCAGCACAACAATGCGAGTTGTGACACAGCTAGAAATTTCCGAGACTGGTTTAAAGAGCACAATAAAGACTTCAAAGTACTTCCCTGGACACCTAATTCTGCAGACGTAAACTCAATTGAGCATCTGGGGGACCACCTCGATCGTGTTGTTAGCTCTATGGATCCTCCACCACACACCCTCCAGCAGATGTCAGAGGCACTGCAGTCAGCACGGCTCCACATAATTGTGAACACCTTCCAGCACCTTATTGAGTCACTCCCAGCACATCAAGCTGCTATCCGTGCAGCACACGGCGGTTTCTCTGGATATAAGCTGGTGGTCACAATAATGTGACTCGACCGTGTATATACCTCTGTATCTCAGGAAAAAATAGGAATGTGTATCTCAGGAAAACATTTTGAAGGAAAGCTTGTAACTCATCGAAGTTAGAAAAGCCGTGTGCACTCAAATAATTGTCGATTGCAAGAAAGAAACCGGTGATAGCCTGAAGAGAAAATATCTGGTGAGTAAGATGAATGTTATAAAATCTCCCACACAAGTTCTTTGATAGTGTTTCCTATCAATGAAGCGGAGTGGGCATGATTGTTATTTCCAAGGAGCAGAACTCCATTTCAGTTGACCAGTGCTGCTTCCTTCATTTTTAGGTCTTACGCACACGTTTCAGTTGTTGACAGGACACTACAACAGTGATCGTTTGGTCGAGTTTCAAGAGTTCATAATTTAAAACACCACGTGTTGTCCACTATACACACAGCATAACTTTAAGTGGATGCAGTGCTGGCTTTGATGTGTGAGGAATTGAGTCACTGGTGGACAACCACTGTCTGGAGCGTTTTGGGGTGATATACTGGACTCACTCCTTGTCACGTGTAAGGTACCTATTCAAAAATGGTTCCTTCTCATAGCGAGACAGCAATGCAAGACAAGCTGAGACACGTTGCTGTTTGTGCACTGCAAACAGTCCGTGGGTGACCCACTTAGACAATTTATATTCCTTACCAGATTATTTTCGGACGGTTTCATCACTAACACAAAATGATTGGGCTAGGTACTGCATGCTGGCTACTGTCCGTTCAATAGCTACTTTCAGGGCATCTGTTTTAAAGCTGACAGGACGACCACTCCATGACATCTCCTGAAGGTATTCATTTCCGTCTCTGAACTTTCGAAACCTATTCTGGGTTGTGCGTTCCTTCACAACTTCTTCTCCGAAGGCTAAGCAAATGCGACGAGTATTTTCTGCAGCAAATGAACCGAGTTTAATTTCCTATGACAAACAATCACGAATAATCTCCACTGATACCGACATTGTGATCACACATCTTTCCACTACCAAACTGCTTACTCATCTGATTCATACGAGCAGGGCATCTTAGGATATCAGCTGACATTATACCGCGGGCGGAATGCCATCTCTCCGCAAATTCAATCATTACAAGGTGTTTCTTTGGCTCTCTCGAAAAATGGCAAATACTTCTGTGGTTACCTGAAACTTCCTTCGCATGTGAACAAGTAAACTTTTGAAGCGATGCCAGGGACGGATATAAATTAGGTTTCTTGGTGCCGAATTATTCTTTCTCTTGAATTCTCACAACTCTGAACATCGCTTTTACACACCACTGAAATGACTAAAAACACTTAAAAGGTACATCATTTTTTTGGATGATATCAAATTAAACTAATGCTTGTTTCTTTTTACAACATATTATGCCAAAAATGATTTCGTCCTCTTGACATAAATAATTGAATATCGACTGAAATCATTCATAGAATATTCATTTTGCACAATGAATATTCTATGAATGATTTCAGTCGATATCTTGAATTCTCACAACTCTGAACATCGCTTTTACACACCACTGAAATGACTAAAAACACTTAAAATGTACATCATTTTTTAGAATGATATAAAATTAAACTAATGCTTGTTTCTTTTTACAACATATTATGCCAAAAATGATTTCGTGCTCTCGACATAAATAATTGAATACCGACTGAAATCATTCATAGAATATTCATTTTGCACAAAACTATTTACTTTTGCTAATGTAGGATTTTTTATTTCTTCTTCTTCTTCCTTTTTATCATTTCTAATTACGTGGGTTCCGTGAAACTCTGACCCTGAAAAGAACTTTAGAAACAAAACGAAATTTCCATTTAAATGAAATGTACATTTTTGTCAATTTAATTGATGTCTGAAGCACATAAGCTTTAATTTAATTATTGCTTTTCACTTGACTCAATAAATAATAAAATCTCTTTATGTATTTGGAAAATTTGTCAGTAAGCCAATAAAAATAAATACAAGCAAATATTTATATCTCACAGTTACAAGATTTTAAAAAAATTTAACACATCTACTGTTTCGACTCCTAAAGTGTTCGGGAAAGCAGCTTTTGTGCTTTCTAGTTCCATTTCTTACATAATTAATTTGTTAAATATATTTTCTTTCACGTCCCTTGACATTTGTTAAATGACTATCATTAAAATCACGATTTCTTTCATAAATTTATCTAAAGCAACATTCTTTCTCGCAATATCATTTGTACCTATAGTAATAAGTTTTCCAGCTTTTCAGATGTTACGTAAGATGTCCATTAACTCTGGATGTTAAATATTGTACATGTGACTCAAGAACAAAAGATAGATCACTCATTTTAAATAAAACAGTACATTTATCGAATATTTTCTGTCATGCCCGAATCGCATTTCTTTGCTAATTTTTAACAGACATTCAGCGCATTTTGAAACTGCACAAGAAATATAACTAAAGAGTTACCAATCGCCCACAAAGTACACTGCTGGTCACCCAAAATGCAACATCAAGAAGGACACGAGATAGCAAAGCCATATTTACTGGACACATAACAACAGATACAAAGATGAAACGATTGAGCTTACAGGCACGTGTGACTTGCGGAACATGCAGACATCAATAGTTCGCGTGGCCCCCATGGTTGGCAATAACGGCCGCTACACGCCGCGGCATCGAACGAAAGAGGCTTTGGATGTGGGCTTCGGGTATGTCGGTCCAGGCTGCTTCCACACGTTGCCACAGTTCATCACGCGTAGCCGCGGGTGGTGCTTGCCGAACCACTCGGTTGCCGATCAACGACCAGGCGTGTTCGATGGGCGACATATCGGGAGAACAAGCAGACCACGGCAGCAGTGACACCTGGTGGGCCGTCAAAAATTGTTGCTCGATCTGTGCCACGTGCGGGCCCGCATTGTCCTGTTGAAACGTGGCCGATAGTAGGTCCTGCAGGTAATGGAGGACTACAGGCTCCAAAACGTCGGAGATGTAGCGGTGTGTGTTGAGTGTACCGGCGGTGCGTACCAGAAGGGTGCGGGTTTCATATCCAATTGCGCCTCAAACCATGACTCCAGGCGACGAACCCGTATAGCGATGCATAATGCAGGCGTCATACATTTTCTCGCCGCGGTGCCGCCGCACGCGGATACGACCATCGTGGAATGACAGACAGAAGCGGGATTCGTAGGAGAAGGCAATGTCGTACCATTCCGTAGTCCAGGTGAGGCGTTCAATGGCCCAATGCCGCCGGACTCGCCGGTGGTGTAACGTCAATGGTAATCGGAGCAATGGGCGCCGTGCGACAAGTCCCTGATCCTGCAGACGACGTTGAACGGTACGTGCTGACACACCCTAATTCCTGCGCTAACGTTCGTGATGTGGCTGTGCGATCCGTCAATGCCCGCCGCACAACATGCGGGTCCTCTCGTTTGGTGGTGGGCCTTGGCTGCGGCAATCGCTCACGTCGGTCCGTCCGTCCCTCCCTCCCCCACAGAATCCATACTCGCCTCACTGTGGCTGGATGTCGTCCCACACGTGCGACGATGTCTCGGTACGATAAACCGCTGTAGCGATAAGCCACTATTCGTCCTCTGTCGAACTCCGAAACGTGCTGGAATGACTGCCGTATTCTGCGACGAGGCATCAGGAAGCTTCCCACGCACAGGTCCGGCAGCACAACACACTTGCACTACTTACACCCCGCCTTCTGTGTACCCTTCTTATAGTGCTTCTCGGTGGCGTGCCGGGCGCACATGATTTGCATATGCCCTGCAATGCTAATCGTTTGCATGTCCTCTCGCGGGCGACGCATGCTGCGAATTTCAGGCCAATCGGATGCTTCCTTCTGGGTGCTGCATTTTGGGTGGCCAGCAGTGTATAAAAGCATAATGAAGTTACTTCATACCAGTTATCAAATTAATGTATGCTACTACGTTGAAAAGGTCGTTTTGGGCCAAATGTCACATTTTGTAAAAATGCGTTTATTTTTAAACTCCTTTCTTTAGGATTCCAAAACTGCCTTTGTTTCTTGTCTACAGTGAATACATATAGAGTTGTAGCAATCGGAATATCTAAACCCAGGTGTCAAACGAACGGAAAGGGACACTTGAAACGCGTTTTTTGCAGGATGCGTTTTCGTCCAGAACTCCTTACGGTAAATCTGATAACTGCAAAAGTTATGTAAATAAACTGATGAAACTTGGTATACATCTTTCTTACAATGTTGTGCATGCAGAGAACTAAATGTTTTGCTATTTGTCAGTTCAAAGTTAGGTTATAGCTATTTACATTCAACATAGTGAAGAAATTTGTCGAAAATGTACACTAATGCATGTAGGAATGAGTGTATCTGACCAGTGTTTAGGAACATCACTTACCTTTTAGTTCACTGCGTAGAAAACATCTTTGCCCATATACTGATGCAAAAAAATGTCGTCATGTATATGTAGCATTTTTTATTTGGAGCGTTTACCGTAAACGATATATTTCCTTTCACACATTTCCCAATTTCTTGAAAATTTATATTGATATCATTTTGTTTCAACGTTTATGTGTTTTTCTGTGTTAGCCTTCCTAAAAAAATTACCCATTCTTGCATTTATATAAAAAAGTGCCCCCAACATAGTGGGATACCTTGATAATGTACTGTATATTGTTTTGCTAAACTAAGTATTACAGAATGACAAATGCATGGCAGGGCGGATTCGTGATATCTCGGATTTGACTGATAAACAGCTATGGTGATTGTGGACGGAAGTAAGACAACCATTTCTGCTTACAAGTTGTCATAAATCCCGTGGGCAACGCGTTTTATGTAAAGAATTGGAAGCACGATGGGGTCGGGCAATATTGTGTCACACCGGCATAAGTTAGTAGATGGCGTCTCCTGCATATAAACGTCCTCACATGAACTGATCGCCAAATGTGTCGTCCCAGACACGTATCGAACGCGATTAGATCCAGAAATCTGTTTTTGCATTTTTTTACGCTTTCCAACCGTAGGTTGAAGAAGCCTATATCCTCCAGCTTTGTCCGTCTGTCTGTCTGTCTGTCTGTCTGTCAGCACTCTAACCCCCGTAACAATGTTTGGATTTTGATGAAATTGTATTATATGGTAGGGGACAACCTGGGGCGAACCTATTGAAAATGGGTGAAATGGGGTCAAAGGTCAGAACATAGGAGCGAGATCCATTCCATCGCCCATATGCGTCATAACTTACGTAAAAATGCTTCGATTGCAACAAAACGTTATCATGTTCTTCCGGAGGTATACTGAACCGGTTGTGTTGAATATCATTGAAATGGGGTCAAAGGGCAGGGCACAGGGGCGAGATTTATTCCACGGCCATTATCCTCATAACTTGTGTAATAACGTGAATAAAAATGCTTCTATTGCGACCCATTTTTAGTTCGTTGTTCAGGAGGTATACTGAACGAATCAATAGTTAGGGTAGAGAGGAGGGTTTGTTTGCGCGGAATTTCTGGTTTGTTGGAAAGCGTATCATAATCAATGAATTGCAAGATTTTACTAACTTGTTTTTTCAGTTGATGGTGTAACGACCACCGTGAGCAACTCAATGGTCTATAAGCAGTCACCCGTCCCTAATTTAGGGCGAGTGGTTCCAAGGAAGGGACAGATCCAGGGCCATAAGACAAACACAGCATCCATTCCTCACCGGGATTAAAACCCGGACCGTTCTCGAACGAATAGTCATAAGCCAGCGTTTAGACCACTGCGCAAACAGGACGGCGCCTTACATTTCAGATCCCTGAGTCGAGGGCTCAAATGCAACAGAGGTAGAATGTCATATGAAACATCTGTTTACCGAATGCACACTAGTGTTAACGCTTGTTTTGAAGCAAATGGACATTCACTGAATTCACACCAGGTATTACTTTTCCAAAATGTAAATATTTTTTGTTTATATCTCCAATATGTTTTGGGATAGGTTGCAAAATTTAATAACTCATTTCTACAACGACAATCAACATTATCACTCACTTTTGAAAAACTGCATCACTTTATGGCTGAGGTGGCACTTGAAAGAACTATATGCTGATGAGTTGGACTAATCTGTAACTTTGAAAAGAGAGTACGAGGTGGATTAAAATAATGTCAAGAGTTAATTACCTTGTACAACATTTAAACATGAAGTTAATGATAAAGATAAATCAGTTCGTAAAATCGTGCAATGCATCGATTACGATACTTTTTCCAACATACCAGAAATCATTACTCAAGTTATTACTCAATTTATGAGGATAATGGCTGTGGAATAAATCTCGCTCCTGTGCCCTGACCTTTCACCCGTTTCGATGAAATTCAACAGGACAGGTTCAGTATACCTCCAGAAGAACATGATAACGTTTTGTCGCAATCGAAGTATTTTTACCTACGTTATGACGCATAAGGGCGATGAAATGGATCCCGCTCCTATGTCCTAACCTTTGACCCCATTTTGCCCATTTTCAAACGAGTTCGTCCCTAGGTTATCCCCTACCACATACTAAAATTTCATCGAATCGAAATCGAACAATTTTTACGCAATTTATCGTGCGGACAGACAGACAGGCGGACCTACAAAGCTGGAGCATATACGTTTCTTCAACCTACGGTTGGAAATCGTAAAAAAAATTATGTAGTGATTGAAATTTCAAAGAGACTTAAATCAGTAAGAACTTTGAAATGATTCACGGAGTTTTGAAGTTTAAACAATGAAACCCGTTAACGAAACATACAGTGTTGAAAAAAGAAATTAAGAGAAAGCAAAACTTTATTCGGAAAATAAATTAATAACCGTATTATATTCCTTGGAAGATAGAAAGTATACCTGCACATGTTTGCTCAGAACCACTCCCCCTACGACAAAAAACAAAAAAACATAAACAAGTAGATTTTAAACACACACCGAAGAAATGGGAAACGTAGCATGAGTACATATGAATATGACTAAACTGGGGTTTAATAAACTCCTTTATAACAAAGGGTGTACATTCATATGCAAATTCTTTCATTTAATATGTTGTGCATAGTATACATAAATTCATTTACAAACTACACTATTTCCTTTATCACTTTAAAAATTGATTTCTTTGAAGACGTGAAAGGAAATGCTAGATTATTGTGATAATTTGCTTTATTTAAAATAAGAACATGAAAAGTAAAGGACAAAATCAGAAAAAAGGGGAAGACAAAATCATGGAAAAATAATGACCGAATGCAGGACTTGAAGATTTAAAGACGAAGGAGATGAAACCAAAAAAAGAAAAAGGTATGAAAAATGAGCAGTGATAAATATTATTGCAAGAGGTGAATGTATATTAGTTAAAAAGAATACTGCGAAATAATGAAATCAAATGTAAAATAAAGCACATGAAGTACTGGCAATTCAGCATTTAGCAAGTCATATAATTGACGGAGGTATCTATTGAATGAAAACACTGAAATGTCACCTAATGGACATTGTTTAATTGTATAAAGTTGTTTTCTAAAATATATTTAGGTGAAAAAGAAGAATAACGATGTTTGCAGATGACATTCGCTCCAGCAAAAAAAAAGCGGATTTTATATTTGAAGTCATTGCTCAAGAAAGGTTTGAGAATTTAAAGGCTTCCAAAAATGCGTATGTCGCTCCGGTGATCTAGTAAGTCACAAGTCTTAATCTTTCCACCCAACTAAAAATCTCGTTTTTTTTGTTTTTGTTTTGAGTGCAGGTTTAACGACCACCGTGAGCAACTCGATGAACTAAAAGCAGTTGCCCGTCTCTAATTTAGGGCCACTGGTTCCAGAGAAGGGAGATTACCAGTGCCGTAAGACAAACACAACATCCATGCCTCACCGGGATTCGAACACTGACCGTTAACAGACGAATAATCATAAGCCAGCTCTTAAGCCATTGCGCCACCAGGGGAGTAACCTCGTTTAGTCAAAAACGGATCCTGAAAACATACAAGGGCGAAGCCGTTAAAAATCAAAATTTCACAGAAATCAAATTTTGGGCAGAAATAACGGATGGAAATCCTTTGAGCAAAATTTAATTTTACAGATGGTCCTTTTATAGTATGCAATAAAACTTGTAAAATGTATCAAAATTAAAATTATTGCAACACGTTTAAATGTTATACGCCCTTCCCTAGCGTTAATACCCTGACAACCCTCTCTTGGTGCTGAATAAAATCCTACGTAAGCACCACATCACGGGCCAAACTACTAATAGCTTCATACGGTCATGATGAGACAGTAAATAGCTCCAGTGTAAATGCAAGATGCCTCGACTGACAGTTCACCGAATTCCAGTGCGGATAAATAATAAGGTGACATATAAGCAATTGATACGTACGTGGTTATTCAGGGACATTCGACGTTTGGTGATATGATTTCCCAATCGTAGCGAAATGAGTTTGTTTTCCGAAGATAATAAAGCCTGACATAAAAGCTGTAAAAGGGACTTTCCGCAAATCAACATTGTCTCAAATTACGCAAACCCTTTGTTACACTGGGACTGATGTTAGAACCAGTACGTTGAGCAGGACGCTGCACGACATGGGTTACCACGGTCAAGCAGACATCCACAAGTCGCTAATCTCTTCAACTAATGCCACACGCCGATTTGCGTAGTTCAGGAAATGTCAATATTGGTCTATAGACCAATGGAATACTGTGCATTGGACTGACGACTCAAAGTACCCAGTCTTTGAGTGTGATGGTCGTTTGTGGGTGGAGTGGATGCTGTGAGAATGTACCTTTCAATCTGTATGGATCCAAGAATGAAGTTTCGTGGAGGCATCGTAATGATATGAACCTTTTAGTCGTGGTACAGCTTGTGCCCATTAGTCGTTTTGGACTAAACCGTGAACTATCTACTGTATCTAGAAGCTCAGAACATTTATGAACTACACACATTATGGCAGTATTTAGGAAGCCCTATACCTATATTTGCAGAACAATAAACAGTGTTATACAGATTGGTTTCAGGACATGTGCGTCAGATACCTGGAGTAGTCAGTACAGTCTTGACCTTAACCCTCTTGATAATCTCTGAGACCAATTGGTTAGTCAGGTGCGTGGAAGCGGAGATATCCCAGCAAATAAAGCTGAACGTTTCAGTGCTTTGAAGGCGGACAATATCGGCAGGCACTGACAAAATGCTGGTGAAGAACATTCCGCGAAGTCTAGAGCCCGTCTGACGGCCAATGATTGCCGCACAAATCTTGCCTGCATGTCTACAAGTAATATATATTTGCAATAAATATTACTTGCAGACATTCAGGTATTTTGATATTAATGGTAGTGCTGTTTATAGTGCACAAAGTAAAGTATATTGAAAATTAATTCACTAAACTTTGAAGTGGGAGGCCATGGCCTCCATGGCCTCAAACCGTTGTATCTGACCCTGTGACAAATTTATGTGAGTGACGGGTCTCCTCGCACCAAGGGAACTGGGCACTACAAAACATAGCAATTTCACTTAGGAATTACTCCCAAGATCAGGTTTAGATATTGCCACATCAGTTTGAAGAGAACCTAGGATCATGTATCAGAGCACAAAGAGTGACATAGTGTCACAGGTCAGAGGACCCCGGTAGAAGAGTCAGAAGGAACGTATAGTTAGGTAGTAGATGATGGCCTCTATTGCAATGGGGATCCTTGCCCAGTGATCTATGGCTTAAATTGCTGTCGTATAAGTTGCAACAGTATTGCCAGCTCTACTAAATTTTAGTTGCGTCTCCAGATATGCTGATCAAAAGCCTGAAATTATGGATGTATACTGACTGTTGACTTGGTTTAATTGACTGAGTTAATTATTTCTTTTAATACGTTTTCTCTGATCACGTGGTCGCCGTCCTGGTGACATAGTGGTCTAAGCTCTGGCTTCTGACCATTCCTTCGAATTGGTTCCAGGTTGAAATCCCGCAGAGGCATTGATGTTGTGTTTGTCTTACAGCACTGTCACTCTTCCTTCCCTGGAACCAGTGGCCTTAAATTAGGGATGCGAGTCTGCTTAAAGTCCATCGAGTTGCTAACTGTGTTCATTAAATCCTCAAACAAACAGAAATCATGAGATGCAGCGCACCGTAACTACACTAAGCTTTGTTGAATTTGAGACCGCTGCTTCAGGCGTCATCTACAGATGTATGCTGAGGCGCAGATGATCGTGGTATGTTTAAAATGAAAGGTTAGTCCGCCGAAACAAACGATTGTGTGATTAGATCTTTGTAAAGAAGGATTCTTAGATATTTGCTGTTACTAATAGGCATAGTTAAGTGAGAAAGCAGCTGTGCCCAATTAGCTGAAATACTCGTATAGAAGAGTAACTGGCACAACATTTCATAGATTCTTACATATAAACACCATGGCAGTTCAAATAGTTCAGTAGCATATTTCGCATTGATAAAATTCCTTGTGAAGGACTAATGAAACTTTTTTTTGTGGGTGTACTTCTATTTTATTTATATTTTGTCTCCCCATATAATCCAAGCTACAGTTGGTTCTTCTGTGTCCCTCTTTGATACTTAGTCTAACAATCAGGTTTCGTAGTTCGAAATCTGTTATTATATTTGTTGGACATACTGCTTCAAGAATATTTAAAAACGTTATTTTGATTTTAAATTTGCCAATGTACTGGTGTTTGCGTTTATTTTAATCATCTATGGCATGAACCTTTTCCGTACTTTTAGAAATTCCTACTCCACGCAATTTTTGCAAAGCAATGTTGGTATACGCACTTGCTATTATATTTAGAATTGACTTTGGCGCTTGTATTAAAAAATTTACTACCTTCCGTTATTAATAATTTTATTAAAATTTCAATATCACATACTCTATGTTCGCATATAAAAATGCATATACATGATTTTCCTTATAATGGGAAATGTTCCTAAATTGAACATTCCAGAAATCTCCACTGATTTTTTCGGAGTCTATATACCACTTTTGGGCTTCCACCATCTGGCAATACTGTTTTGCAGTTAGACCGCATCTAGGACGGAATCCGCAAGGCACTACCTGCGAGCTAGTTGCTTTAACTACAGGTGAGGTATACCAGAACTGCACATACCTTGGCTCTATAATATCCCCCGTGCTCGCTCGCCCTACCAAAGCATGGAGGTGATGGACTAGTAATAGAACTACTAAGTGCCTATGGCACCTAAAATTAAAAACAAAACAGTACATTTGAAAAGTTAATGGATTAGAACTCATAAAATTAATAAATAAACAGTAATTGTTTCTGTGGAATATGTTGAATTGATCTATTACTAACTGCGTTCATTTTATTCAAGAAATTCCATTAATTGTCTAAGAAGTGCAGAAATTTATTTGAAAGAAATCGATATAGTATATAGCCAAGCAGCTGCTTGGTTTGTCAATATAATGCAGCTACGAAATTAAAATGGATGCTATTGAAAATAATTTAAAGCATATGCAAAATGCATGCAACAAACCTCTACATAAATATGTAGATTAGACAGTATGTAGTGTTAAATAATTTTTTTAAACGCGTTTGAACACTACATCTGGAAAATGAAGCAAAGATAATTTTATTCAAAAATCGGGATTAAGGTATCTACACTAAATATCTGAATCAATCTAAGAATTTTACATAAATGATGAAATATGGAACTCAGAAAAAAAAGTTCTGAAAAATTATAAAAGCATTCAATTTTGAAAATGCTACAGAATACTAATCAAGGCTCTTATGGAAATAGCAGCAAAATGCGTGGTACTACGAACAAATTGCATGTGAAGAAAATATCAGCAAAACAAAAATGTTGATGCAAAAGAGAAGGAAGATGAGTACATATAAAGAACATGTCACTTACAAAGTGTAATATACTAAGCTATGCAAGACAGTACGAAAACGTATCCCTGAAGACGTAAGGAAATTTAACTGTGGACTAGTTAGAAAAGCAATTGAAAACACTTCAGTAAAGGAAGAAAACAGATTTTGGAACTGAGAAAGGAAGCTGGCACTGCAACAAGATATAGAGGTGAAATTTCGACAAGAGAGAAAGATTTCTACTCAAAACTATATAAAAGAGATAATGCATCTGCTCTAGACATTACGAAAGGTCCCTCCAGTCCTCCCAACAGAAGTTACACATGAAATTAAGATCATGAAACAGGGAAAAGCTCCAGATGAAGATGATAATACGGCGGACATTATACTAGAAGCAATGTTTACTAGATTTTTCAATGAAGGGAAGACTCCTGATGATTAGGAAAATGCTACAATTATAGTGCTACATAAAAAAAGTGAAATTGAGGATCGCCAGGACTAGAGGCCCATCTGCCTCCTGTCAGTGGTTTATAAAGTCTTCACTAAGTTTCTTTCACATCGCTTGTAGAAAACATTGGACATGGCTCAACCGAGAGAACAAGCTGGATTCAGGAGAGGCTACAGCACTATAAATCATATCCATGTACTGAGAAAACTAACTGAAAGAACGAGGGAATATGAACTTCAATTACGTATGGCTTTTATCGATTATGAAAAAGCCTTTGATTCTGTGAGAACATAAGCAGTTACAACGGCTTTGAAATCCGGCGGAACTGAAATTGTATACTATACTGTGCAAATTAATTGGGACAAAGTAAAAAATCCCTCTTTTTTCCAAAACTATGCTTTTATCCAAAACTATGCCTTCTATGACTTGATAAACATTGATAAATACCTGTATTAGTATGAAGTATGTCCTCCTTTAGCAAAAAATGACCTCTTGAATTCGTTTTGGCATTGACTCCACTAATTGAGAGCACATATTTTTGACTTTATAATCGTGGAACCACACTTTTATAGCATTCGTTATCAAGAGTTCTTTGGTTGTACAATTATAGTGCTACGTAAAAAAAGTGAAATTGAGGATCGCAAGGACTAGAGGTCCATCAGCCTCCTGTCAGTGATTTATAAAGTCTTCACTAAGTTTCTTTCACATCGCTTGTAGATAACATTGGACATGGCTCAACCAAGAGAACAAGCTGGATTCAGGAGAGGCTACAGCACTATAAATCATATCCATGTACTGAGAGAACTAACTGAAAGAACGAGGGAATATGAACTCCCATTATGTATGGCTTTTATCGATTATGAAAAGGACTTTGATTCTGTAAGACCATCAGCAGTTACATTTTACCTAAACGGCTCTTTAAAATATTCCACAAGTTTTCTATGCAGTTTAAATCTGGTGAATTTCCAGGCAAATCAAACAAATGAATTTGATTTCCCTGCATGAAATTCTTGACCAATTTCGAATTGTGACATGGGGCCAAGTCATGTTGAAATGTCCCGTCAAAAATTTGTAAGAATGGAACAATCCTACGTTGTAATATTTCTACGTACTTGGCTGAATTTATCATACCTGGAACAGGAACTAAGCTTCCAGTGTCATTTGATGTCAAAAAACCCCAAAACATCTGTTTCAGAGGGTGTTTTGCAGTTTCTTTGACATGCTCAGGTCTTAAGGGTTCACAGTTGCTTCACCGCCTCGGTGGCGCAGTGGTCTGAGCGATGGCCTCTGATCATCCGTCCGAAAGGGGTTCGGGTTCAAATCCCGGTGAGGCATGGGTGTTGTGTTTGTCTTACGGCACTGGTTCTTTCCCTTCCCTGGAACCAGTGGCCTTAAATTTTGGACGGGCGACTGCTTATAGCCCATTGAGTTGCTCACGGTGGTCGTTAAACCTTTAATCCAAAAAACAAAAAACAACAGTTGCTTCGTCTAACGACATTTGCTTAGTGACCCTGCACAAATAAATGAGTTTCATCACGGAAAATTACCTTTTTCTAGTCGTCAGTAGTCTATGATTTATATTTTTTGGCCCATGCTAAACGTTTTATATTCATTTTGGTATTCAAATATTGTTTTTCGGTGATCTTCTTGCCTTCCGGCCAACTTCCAGAAGCCTACGGCGTACAGTTGAATCACTAACATCACAACCACTAGCCAATAAATCTCTTTGAAAGTCGGTGCTTGTTTTGTTTGGATTCATTTTACTATTTCTGATTAGATATTTATCGGCTCGTGGAATTGTTTTTCGTTTTCTTCCACATTTACCTCTCCTTTTTGGGGACGATGATCCCGATGCATTGTATCGCGTAAGCAGTCTTGATACACTTGATTTGCCTACACCAACTGCAGAGCGATATCTCTCTCTGTCATAGAAGTGTGATCCTTCAGAGCAATTATTTTTGCACGCTTCCTTGGGCAAATATCCATTTTTCAATACACGAAAGCAACACGTACTCAGAGAAAAGAAAAACGAACATCCACCTGTAACACACGAAAGCTCACAACTGAAGTTAAAGTGCCTATTTCCTGTTTATAACCGGTCAAACTACATTCTTACTATCAAGTTCAAACAGTCACACCAACTCACAGCTTATAAAACCGGTTTACGTGGGTTTCCAACATCAACTGGCGATCACATAACAATTCTGAGAATAAAATAGCCTGTCCCAATTAATTTGCACCGTATAGTACATTAGTGTTATTAGTAACATCTATGAAAATGTAAGTGCAAAGGTTCGGCTCCTTGAGGATAGAGCACTAGTAAAAATTGGAAAGGGAGTGAGACAAGGTAACACCATATCTCCCAAACTCTTGAATGCCATATTGCAAAATGTCTTCAGTCATTAAACTGGGAAAACAAAGGTGTAAAGATTAATGGCGATTATTTAACTCATCATCGTTTTGCTGATGACGTACTCATTTTTTTAATTGTGCCTTAAGAACTGCAGAGTATGATCCAGGAACTTGCCGACAAGGGTAAATAAGTGATTAAAAATTACCTTTCAGAACACAAACCTGATGTGCAATGCTTATTAAGAAATTAATATGTATCGATTGATGGGGAAAAGCAAGAGATACTTGATACCTACATTTACTTTGGTCACCAGAAATCAAGCAAAGGTAGCACTGATGAAGAAATTAATCGACGTATAAAACTTGGTTGGAGAGCCTTTGGGAGAAACAGTGCAATTTTTAAGAGCAATATGCCATTATGTCTTAAAAGAAAAGTGTTTAATCAATGCATCCTTCCAGTGCTTACGTACGGAGCAGAGACGTGGACCTTAACTAAACAAGTTAGTAAAATCATGCAATGCATTGATTATAATACGCTTTCCAACATTACAGAAATCATTACTCAAGTTATGAGAAAAATGCTGTGGAATAAATCTTGGTCCTGTGCCTTGACCTTTGTTTCCATTTCGATTATTTTAAACAGAACCGGCTTGGTATACCTCCGAAATAAACTGATAAAGTTTTGTCGCAATCGAATCATTTTTACGTAAGCTGTGATGCATAAAGGCTATGGAATAGAACCCGCTCCTGTGTCCTAACCTTTGACCCCATTTCGCCCATTTTTACTAAGGTTGGTCGCCAGGTGGTCCCCTACCACATACTAAAATGCCATCGAAATCAAACCTTTTTTACGTTAGTTATGTCGCATAACACCAGTGGAATGGATCCCTCTCCTATGTACTGGCCTTTGACCCCATTTCGTTCACTTTAAATAGGGTTCCTTGCCAGGTGATCCCCTACCAGATACTAACATTTCATCGAAATCCAACGGTTGTTACGCGAGTTATCGTGCTGACGGACATACGCACACAACGCGTTACGTAATGAGGCAGATGGGAATCGCGACGCCCGCCGCAAGAGTGTGACGTCATAAATCTTTAATAGGATCCACACACAACGCGTGACGTAAAGAGACAGATTGCGTGACCGCGCGCCAACATTCTCAAACGCGAGTTGTGACGTCATAATATTTCTAAGCATTGGTAACATTAATGGAACAACGCCATCACTAAAAACGTTATAATTCGGGGTGGTTATTTAACCAACTAAACGAATTCTTCTAAAGTCGAGATCAAGCTAAATCGATTTCTAGTACCAGAAAACGGTAGGTTAACGACTTTCATCAAAATTCTTAGAGCCGTTTTCAAAATAAAAGGTACATACATACATACATACAAGAATTGTTACTTTAAGGTGGACGCCAAGTAACTTTGCTTCCTATACTTCCAATGGAAAAACTTTTGCACACATTTTCTTCACGATTAATGCGTTTCCAAGGATGAAAACTTGAATATCGATTAAAATAGCTTCATTTTATAACTTGCAATACTTAATATTTTCTAAAACATAACCATAATTATGCAATTCAACCTTTGTTTGTCTACTGACGACCTAAAAATACAGGTCGCGCCATCTTTTTTCTGGACAATTAATGCGTTTACAAGGATGAAAATTTGAACATTGATTAAAATAGCTTCATTTCATAACTTGGAATACTTAATATTTTCTAAATCATAACCGTAATTATGCAATCCAACATTATTTGTCCACTGACGTCCTCAAAGTACAGGTCGCGCCATCTTTTCTCTGGTTTCAACACCACCAAAGGCAAATTTATTGATTTTTAATATAATTATGGTTACGTTTTAGAAAATATTAGGTTTTCCAAGTTATAATATGAAGTTATTTTAATCGATGTTTAAATTTTTATCCTTGGGAACACATTAATTGTGAAGGAAATGTGTACAAAAGTTTTTCCATTGGAAGTATAGGAAGCAAAATTACTTGACGTCCACCTTAATAATATGGGATAAGGACAATGGAATGGATCGCAATCCTATGTCCTGACCTTTGACCACATTTCGTCCATTTTCAATAAGGTTAGTCCCCAGGTGGTCCCCTACTACATACTGAAATTTCATCGAAATCGAACCATTTTTACGCACGTTATGACGCATAAGGGCATTCGAATGCATCCCGATCTTATGTCCTGACCTTTGATCACACTTCATCCATTTTGAATAGGGTTCGTCCCCAGGCGGTCTCCTACCACATAGTAAACTTTCATTGAAATCGAACCATATTTACGCAAGGTATGACGCATAAGGGTAATGGAATGATCCCGCTCCTACGTCGTGACCTTTGACCCCATTTGTCCCATTTTCAATAGGGTTCGTACCCGGGCGGTCCCCTACTAAAATTTCATCGAAAGCGACCCATGGTTACGCCAGTTATCGTGTGGACAGACGGACGGACGGACAAAGCTGGAGCATATACGCTTCTTCAACCTACAGTTGGAAAGCGTAAAAAAGACATACAAGTCTGCAAACAACTGAAAGAAGCATGGAGAGACGCAGGCTTGATGTAACTAGGAGAGATAAGAAGAGGAACTCATGAATAAGGAAAATGACAAAAGTGGAAGACATCATGATCGGAATAAAATCTCTGAAATGGCAATAGGCTGGACACGCCGCCAGAAGAACGGACCACTGAAACAGAACCGAAATTCTAGACTTTATTCCAAGGGACAGAAAAAGACCAAGAAGAAGACCACATGGGAGATGGGTGGATGGAATTCGAAAACATGTGGGAGGGACATGGAAGAGACTGGGGCGAGACAGACCGTTCTCGAAGAAACTTGGGGAGACCTTCATCCAGCAGTGGATTGATAATGTCAATTAATAATCCACTGCTGAATGAAGCCTCCCAACATTTCTTCCATAACTGTCTGTCTTGAGTCAGTTTCCTTCATGTTACTCTGGCATGCTTTCGAATTTCATTCATCCATCTCACATGGGGTCTTCTTCCTGGTCTTTTTCAGTCCCTTGGTATCAAGTCAAAGACATTGGTCGTCCATCGGTGGTTGGTTGTTGTGGCAACATGTCCCGCCTATTGCAATTTAATGGATTCTACTCTGATCAGGATGTCTCTATCGCTCTTATTTTCCTTATCCGCGAGTTTCTCTTCTTATCTTTCCTGGTTAGACCAAGCATGCATCTCTCCGTATTTCTTTCCATTGTCTGCAGCCTTTGTATGTCTTTTTTAGTTGAAGCCGATGTCTAATTTTCAATTGCAATATGAGACAAAGTAGCATATTGCTATTGAAAATTTGATTTGTTTCTTCGAAAAGCTCTTTAGCCAAGTTTTATACACCGATTAATTCCTTCATCAATGTAACTCTTGCTTGATATATGTTGTTCATGGTAAATGTAGGCATGGATTACATAGAAATTTCCCCCATGAATCACCAAATGTTTCTTTCTTGTAAAAGAATTATACAGCAGTTTTGTCTTCCGAAAGTTTATTTTTAATCCCACTTCTTTACTCTTGTCAACAAGTTACTGGATCATGCTATGCAGCTCTCAAGGGATAGTTGCAAAAACACCCCTTCATAGCTGCATGCGTAAAACGATGGTGAGTTAAATAATCTCCATTAATCTTGATTCTCTTGTTTTCCCAGTTCAATGATTGAAAGACACTTTACAATGAGGCATTAAAGAGTTTGGGAGATATGGTGTCGTTTTGTCTCACTTCTTTTCTAATTTTTATTGATGCTGTGCCCTCAAATAGCCGAACTTACATTTTCATAAATGTTTCAAAACAGATTACAATTATGGGAGCGCATGGTATTACGAAATATCCCAATCAATAAGAATGGGTTTTGGAGAGCGAGAAATAACGGAGAAATTCAATGAAATGGATATTATTACTGAAATAAAGGAGAGAAGACTGAGATAGCTGGGACATGTTCAGCAAATGAAAGATCACAGAGCAGCAAAAAATATCTTCCTGTACGGACCCGTTGGATCTAGGCCCAGAGAAAGACCAAGAATAAGATGGTTTGATGATGTGGAAGATAATTTAAAGAAAATGAGAATAAAGAACTGGAGGAACAAGGCTCAGAATCGTGAAGAATGGAGGGCTATCCTGAGGAAGGCTCAGGTCCTAGATCTACTCTAATGCCAAGGAGTAGTAGCAGTAGTATTAATAATGTTAATGTATGCATCTTCAGTACCGCAGGATTTCAAGGCCGTTGTAACTGCTGATGGTTTCACAGAATCAAAGGTCTTTTCATAATCAATTAACGCCATGCATGATGGGAGTTCATCTTCCCACGTTTTCTTCAACTAGTTCTCTCAGCATATTGACATGATCTATGGTTTTGTAGCCACTCCTAAATTCAGCTTGTTCGCTCTGTTGAGCCATGTCCAATGCTACCTTCAAGCGATGTGAAAGAAGCGTATTGGAGATTTTATAAACCATTGATAGGAGGCTGACGGGCTTGTAGTTTCTGTGATCCTTAATGCCCCCCTTTTTAAGCAGTAAGACCATTGTAGCATTGTTCCAATTCTCAGGAAATTTTCTTCCTTGAGGCATCTAGTGAAAACTTGGAATAGTGTAGTTCTATTTCTCCACTTGTTTCCTGTATAAAGTCCACGGTAACTCCATCTGCTCCTATAGCTCTTCCCGGTTTCATGTTCTTAATTGTAAGTGTAACTTCTGCCGGGCGGAACTTTGGTACTGGTACTTGTCAACAACAACGACAGGAACTTTGGTACTGGTACTTTTCTTAATGACTGGAATCTGGGTGATATCCCTTGCATGGCGTCTGGTGTAGAAATCTTTCCCTCTTGTAAAACTTTCATGGCTATGTCTTGTTACAAAACCATCTTCTTTTCTCAGTGCAATTATTTGTTTTCTTCCTTTTGTGAAATATTATTTTGTTTTCTTCAGGTTTTGGTTATTTTGAAGTGCTTTCTCACTAATTTACAATTAAATTTCGTTATGTATTCACTGACATGTTTTCGTACTGTCTTACATAGATCTAAAAAAAATATATATTCCACTTTGGAAGTTAAATTTCATTTATTTGTCCTCATTTCTGTACTCTTTGGAATCAGCATCTTTGTTTTTCCTGAAATTTTTAACTTGTCATTAGTAACATCCAGATTTTTTGCTGTTTCCGTAAGAACCTTGGTTAGTATTCTGTTTAATTCAGAGATGTCCACTTCTTCCGATTTTATACCTTCTACAGCAGATAATCGGTTCCTCAGTTCTAAATTGGCATTATTATGATTTCTAAGGTTGGTCATGTAAATAAATTTTGCTTTATTTATGAGCTTGCCGCTTTCACATTCGTTCGAGTTTAGTGTTGAGGTGCATTATACACGCACGCCTACACACACACGCACACACACATAATACTAACTTTACTTCACCTTGGAAATTAATCTAGAAGTTCTTGTTTTAAATACTACAGTCTTAATGTAGTAATTCTCATTGTAAATCATTGAGATTCAAAATTTAAGATCCTGCAGTAGTTCCAATAGTGATACTGCTTGCGCTTACCTTACCTGCTGTTGAATTGCAAAACAACTCCAGATGGCTACTTCCGTTCGCCACAGCCTACATGGATAAGTACAGACTGTATATTTAATAACAACGCTTCTTATACATGTTCGAAGTTCTGTAAATTCAACTTTCTAGAATTTACCGTTTGTTTCGTGAACTGTAGCTACTAAAATACATTTTTGCCATTCAAAATTAGATGTAACACAAAGCTGCAGTTAGTATACAGAAAAAATTGAATGGTATGTAGTTTTATTGTCATTATTTCTGCCTTAAATAATTATCTCGGATTGGGACTCATTTCCTACATGTTTACGAAAAGCCGAATGTTGCCTAGTTTCTCGATGTTCAACTTAAAAGTAGATCACAAAGTCCATATCAAAAATGTATGTTGCTTGTAAGCAACAGATCGTTAGTTATCTTTCACAAATGGGAAAATAATCATCCTCAATCTATTTAAAAATTCATTACAAGGAGTTCTGTTGCTAATCAAACTAAATAGTAAGGGATCTTTTGGATAGCTTAAGGCCAATTATTTAGCGATTTGTAAGCGTTGACCTCGCAAGTCTGGCATGCTCATCAGCGAAGTTAGAACAAAAGCCAAAAGAAAGATTGGTCTTCTCTGCAGTTTCAGCATAACCTGCTGGATCAATGTGGAACACGCCGCATTTAGTTAGTGTTAGGCAACAGGCGGGCTTCACACGCAGCTCTGCTTTTAGCGGAACAAGTTTTACTGTCTAGTATCTTAATTCAGCAACATGAAAGTGCTTATTCAGTTATGCAGGGAGATTAAGATTATTTTAGTTAAAGGATCTATTCACACGCTCTTTTGCCAGAAAGCGCGCAGAATGCATGTGTGTACATGTGCGAACGAGCATGTGTGCGTGTGTTCTTGTACCACGGCAGGTTTTCGAAAAAATGAAATTCTAGTCTGTATCTGTTCTGATTGTTAACTTATAACAGGGGTAAACGGGATTAGCCAAGTCAAATGATTGTCCAAGCCTATCACGGAAGCAGAATAGATAGTGGAACACGACCATCCATGTATCTATAAGATTTCTTCCAACTAGAACTGTGTAATATGATGTCATATTTAATCTTCTCGTACGCTGTATCACGTTTTGGAAACACGCGCATGCCATCTAATAGATCTGAAGACTATAAGTAACTCATTCATTTTATAGAACAACAAAATATTTCATGAAACTTTCTTTGAATGGCTGCGTTTTCCTACAATTCTAAACCTTGAATATTACTAATGGCTACAAAGTAGACACCGCCATCCCAGTGCCGAGATGTTCGTGTTATAAGGTAAGAGCAATGACGAAAACGTCATTGAAGACATTTTTGAAATAGATATCAAAATGCCGTGAGAAACGAAATAGTACATCTCATTAGTTTCCCGGAAGTATTTATACCTCTGGGGAATTTTATAGGAAATGTATGAGGGGTAAAGAGTGGCTTTCCATTTGTTTTAAATGATCTGTTCATTTGGAAAACGGGAGATAAAATGTCTTCTCTTTCTGTCATGTGAAACTTGAAATCAAATGCAACAATAAAAAATAAGTAAGAAGCCTTCAAAAATATAAAATTACGTAATATCAACAAACAAAGTTAGTTCTAATTGTGTTATTTTACTTCCTAGCTTTATTCAAGTATGCTGCTGGGTTATTAATATATCAGATCTTTCGCCGAATTATCTATTAAACATGTCCCTCAATTTCTGCGCATTCATGTGTTGCATTATTCTTTGCACGATCTCCGAATCGAAGAAAAAAAAAAGTTTTTGGAATCCTTGTGCATGCTTTTAACTCCTAAATACCGAGAATCGAGAATAAACAAAAAAACATAAGCATGAGTTATATGTGAAACGTATTTGCTTATAGATTTCCAAATAGCGTAGAAGAATGAACAGCGTGGAAATTTGTAACATGCATTAGCTGTCAAAATGACTTAAAATAACTCCGTCCAAATAAAAGAAACAGAGCAAAGATTTCAAGAGAAAGAACAAGGAAAAGTACTTAATATGATTAGATTCCACAATAGATAACGAAAGCAAAGAATACGTCAGTTCACAAGCACAGACAAGGAAGTTAGTGGAGCGCATTAATTTCATATATTTTACTTGTCTTATTTACATTACATTAGAGCATATTTGAAGAGGGAGAGAAAGAAAGGAAGATGCAACAAAGGAAATAACATGGGACCTTTTCATCGTCAATCTCCTTTAAACCGTCGCTCTTCCTTACAAATAAAATGTTTTCGAGCCATTTATTCACTCTCTTTCGGCCAGTACGCACCATAAAAAATCATCCACCATGCCGAGCCCAGCAAGCTACCGAAGCACTCGTTGTGCGTCCATAAGAAGGGCTTATTTTATGACTGGATCCAAACAGCATGACATGAAGTTCCTTCTTCTCAATGGCATTGCTTTTTAGCAAATAGTCGATTCCTCGCCCTCCATCCTTCTCTCCTTCTCTCTCTCTCTCTCTCCCTTGCGTTCCTTTTCTCTCTAAGAGGCTTTGTGACAGTCCTGGCTGCCATATTGGAATTAGGTGAGCTTCCGCTGTTTGCGAGGAAGGATGACTTCTAGTGACTTGAGCATTTATTTCATGCTTCTGTTAAGACGATATCCAAGACCTACTTGGGCAAAAATCTAGTTCCTTTATCCCCGAGAGACGCGCCAACTGTCGCCCAGTCTCACTTTTCCATTCTCGAAATAGAATTGCTGATTTTTATGCTTTGAGGATATCGCGTGCAATGAATGCAAAACTTTCAAATGCACAATGCGCACACGATTTCAAATAAGGAAGATAGGTTATATACGCTCCTCGGTGCATGTAAATTCTAAATCTTCAACAAACATGAACGATTTCATGTACTGCTGTAAATATGAAAGATCCTTGTCATTTAAGAGTGCTATTATTATAATGCCCTGTGCTCGTCGGAGCAAAGATATCAGTTTTGCCTCAAGACTAATGGTTTCTATCATTTAAAAATAAATTTCTAAAGTGTTATACGCCATAGACATAGACAGCCTTGCATGTTATTTACTTGTAAACATGACAGAACTTATAGATCTCAATGAATGTTGTCCTCTTCCATACAGCCATTTCGGAAGACTATATACTTATTCCAACGACAATGCGATAGTCCAGCGCATTCTTAGGACACTTTTACAACCAACTTCACGTGCTACATCCATTTCCTTGATTTTCCTTAATGGTGCGAAACCCAGGAATTTTGAGAATGGATTTGATGTTTGAACACAATCAAAAGTAGTTCGACCCAAGACTGGCGAATAATTTGAGAGACCAAACTAAATGACCCATCTTTGGTGAAAACCTTTGCACAGAGAATGTATTATGAACCGTTTCAGAGAAACTGGGCTTGTAGCTTTGCAACGAAACAAAACAAATATATTTCTGTCTGCAGTACTTGAATGCGCGAATTCTGCAAATTGAGAAAGTTTTTGAAGTACGCGAAAAATAAAGACATCGCCTGTATAATCAGATCAATTTGTACACGCCATATGTTCTTTTTTAGCAATGAATTACTCTAGCTGTCAGCCATGTCGTCAGAGCTGCCTGCACAGTGTCATTATCCCTCGGTTAGGCCTAATCACCATGTTTTTCAGACGATTAAATACACGAATGTCTGAAAGCGGATTTGTGATAGTTAAACTTTATGTTCCAATTTATATTACGATGGCGTGCTCATAATATTTAAAAACACGACATCAATCGGGCATTTCATTTCTTAAAAGGAAGTGCAATGATTTTACTTTTATAGATATAATTGCTTTTAGTTTATCCTTTAAATATATACATTTTTCCCAAATATCGTAAACTTTAAGTATCTGTTTCCATATTGCTGATATTGAGTGGAGTTGTATTGCAATATCTCTTTATAGTCGTGGGGTTGTATTGCAATATCTGCTTTCCTTTCGGGATTTAACGACCACCGTCAGGAATTCTTAGGTTAATATGCAGCCGCCTGTCCCCAATTTTGAGACACTGGTTTTAGGAAGGTACAAAGCTAGCACCTAGAAACAATCGTTTCATAGATACTACATTCGGAATTGGAATACGGTTCCATTCGGACAATTGTTCAGAATGCAGAGTCTCAGACCACTTGGACGAATGTTCGGGATGCAGATTCTTAGACCACTCGGCCACCGGGAGCGGCTAAAATTGCAATATCAAGGCCGTCTAAAAAGTACAAGGCCATGCCATTAGAGAGATGAGTTCCCTCCTTTTGTGATTTCACTCATCTTACATGGCCTGATACGTCAGTATCGTGTGTTAGGCCATGCACGACAGCGCTAAAAACCAATTGAAACCATTGGCTTCCGCGTGACGTCACTGAAAAAGGCAACTCATCTGTTTAATGTCATAGAGTTGTATTTTCTAAGCGGCCTTGGCGATATGCGGTAACTCTCCGTTAAATACTCACGGGGATAGAATCATATCCATACCGGTAAATACACGCATCATAAAACGGTAATTTATTCGTTGAACTTAACTACAGACCATGGTGAAATACATGATCCTAATTGTACTTTCAAATGCGGTTGTCATTGAAACAGTATTAGAACACAAACCACACGAACTCTTCACAATATCCCATGTACATTTCAGCGATCAAGGGAACTGCGTTTTTTTTATCAGTTCCGGAAAAGTTTGTCTCTCCCATTGGAAAAGACCCAGTTTCAAAAGAAAAGAAAAAAAAACGAATCTTTTGCAGTTTAAGAAAACTGGAAAAAATCAGTTTTCTTAAACATCAAAAGATTCAGTTTCGCTGCTCGGTGGGTGTGTGGTAACCTAATGAAGGCTGAATTCGACGTCATCCATACGAGACGTTTCTTCCTTCATAGCAATCGCCTCCTGCGGCTCAGGCAATGTGTTTTTAAAGACATGAGTGTTTGAAATTTTCGGACATCTTAAAGAGGCTTATATCGGCTTCTTATTGCTTTTCCATTTTCCGGTGATCGTAGGATTGCCCAACGACATTTTCCAGAGGAGCAGTTTGGTTTCTGTTTTACTTTTTATATTTCGGGGTCTTAATCGGGAAACGCTGAGATCTATAAGTAGTCACCTACCCCAAATTTAGAGCTACTGGTTCCAACGGAAGGACAGAGCCATGACATACAAGCAAACCAGCATGCCTCATTCGGGACTTCAACCTGGGCTCAGCTCGGACTACTAAGCAGAGACTGGTGCCTCAGAAACAGTTCAACGAAGGCTAGTAAAACATGTTTGAGGCTTCCAGGACAGGTAAACGGTTGGAGGAGTACTTCAAAAATCCCGAAGAGCACTGAATGCTACTCATACTAATTTCCCGATAAATGTTGAAGAAGAGGGATCAGAGCAACTAGAAGGTGTTGAGAAACAATTATTTCAAGTAATAAATGCTCAATACTTTTAATGATCCTGTGTTTGCCTAATCTGTAAAAAAACGGATGATTCAAACTTGCGTTGCATTATCTGTTTCTGCATCTGAGGTACGTTCTTGACTGAGCAGAAGCTGTAGCTGAATAATCATAACTGTTTATCTTACGCTGATAGATGCAAGAAATATTAAAATTGTTGAAAATAATGCCTGATAGTTTCCTTGCACTGAAAGTCTTACGAAATATTGTTTAGCGCAAAAAAAGGCCGTCAGCTTAAAACCCGTTTTTAAGCTCTTAAAAGCTAACTTCCAAATGAATTGCAAACGTTTTGTGATTCGTATTTTATCGTGATAAATGAATATATTTTGAAATACAATGAAAGCAAAGTGACCTTATCACACCTCTCGCTAGTGGACGAACTCCCAGCTTCGTAAGTACATACTACTGTTTTTGGAAATTGCAACACCAAGCAGGAACCACGCGATTCGAATGAAATTTACACCACACATTATTGATGTGACTGTACATAAGTTATGTAATTTTCAGAACAATACAACAATTTTTCCTGCAAAAATCAGTATCTTTTGAAGCCCCCGTGAGCTGTAATGAGAGCTTCTAGACGGCGTAGCATTGAATCGAAAAGGTGTTGGATGGTATCCTGGGAAAATTGCTTGCCAGGCGACATGTTTGCGAGTCCACAGATCAGTGATACTGACCGCTGGAGGACTTTCATTGGCCAGTTGCCGAGTGACCATAATCCCAGACATGTTCAATAGGGGATATGTCTGGCGAACGTGCAGGTCAGGGAAGAAGAGGTATCTGATGTTCTGCGAAGAGGGCTTGAACATGCCTGGCAACATGTGGTCGGGCATTGTCCTGCTGAATATAGCGCCGGACGTGGTCTGAAGGAAGGGTATGACTTCTGCCTGTACAACTTCCCTGATGTAGCGGTCGCTGTTGAGATTGCCCTTAAATCGTACAAGCCGGGATTGCGAATGGTACCCAATGGCACCTCACACCGTCACACTAGGCGTTCGGCCAGTATGATGCTCGACAATACATTCTGGAAGAAGGCGCTCACCAGAATACCGTCTAATGCGTATGCAGCCATCATGAAAGTCCAAGTTGAATTGGGATTCGTCCGAAAACACGACATGTTGCCAATCGGCAAGCCATTGTCTGTATTGAAAACCCCATTCTAGCCTGAGGCGTCCATGGTTCAGAGTAAAAGGAATCCGTCGCAACGGATGCGTGAAACCAGTCCTCTGTGCAGCAGACGGCGTCAATCTAAAGAGGAAGATAATGCCAAACCCGTTGCAGTGCTCCAATGTTGTTCCAACACTTGACAAGATGTGGAACGGTTCGTCAATGCCATGCGGATAAGGTGTTGGTCATCCCGTTGTGTCGTCCAATTTTCGGTTGACTCCCTGATTATCGATACACCTGGTTCTCCTCGGTTCACTGCCGCTACACACGCATCGCTGTCGTGGCGTTGTGTTCCGTCCGAGCCGCAATGTCGTGGTACAAAATGCACATTCATGCAGGCCAATAATTCTTCCCCGTTCAAACTCTGTCGTGTGGTGATATTGCGCGCTTCGTCGTCGCCGAGGCATTATTTAATCCAGGAGACCTTTTACAACTCGCTGTATATCCTAGACAATCCTCTCTTCATGCCCTCATTGAACTGTTCAGATGGCGCTACTATGAAGAGAGGGCTGTCTAGGATACACACCAGTTATGTATCCTAGACAGCCCTCTCTTCATACCCCTCACTCGACTATCCAGAAGACGCTTCTGGGCCCAGACATGAGCAATGACTCTGCACGTCTAATCATTTGCATGTCCTACCGTGCTCTGCATATCCTCTAAGTTTCACGAGATTACCATCATTCGTTCATGGTGTGACAATTTTCACAAACAGTAGTTTATGTAAAACGACATCACTGTATTCACGTAGACGGTAATACGATGTCAGTATGGATGAACGTCGTGATATAATGGAGTTTGAGAGGTGGATGAGAGTGGGTTATCTACGTAGGAGACACTTTATCGCAGAGGTTACACAGCAATTACAGTATCCCTGTTCAAAAATAGCAAGGAGTATCGGGAATGAGGCATTTCTGGAATAACTCCGCATCGCACAGAGCCTTGTGAAGGGAGAAATTTGGTGGATGAACGCCGTCGACGTGTTTGCAGTATAGCTGCCAAAAACCGGAGAGTAGCAACGGCCCGATTATTATTGGCCGCAGTAGGTCATGGGTGCCGGCGATCCATCAGTGTACGACTGCTAACGCTACATCATCAGACTGGACACCCCAACTGGGAGAAACAACATTGGCACTGGAGTTTCGACAATTGGATGTGGATCTTTTGGTACGATGATTCCCGTTTCCAATTATTTCACGCAGACGAGAGGGTGCGAATCGAGTAGATGTTGCACGAAGCAATGAACCTATTATGTCAACAAGGAACTTCTCGGGCTGGTGGAGGCCTGGGTTTTGTCTTAGGCTTGTTCAACTGGCAGAAGTTGGAGCACCTGGTACGTCTAGATGTACCTATGAACGGTCCACGCTGCGTGTCCATCATTGGAGACCATCTGTATCCGTTCTCAACATGCACCCAAAAATTCCAGCAGCATAGTGCGCCTCCTTACAGAACCTTAACTATAACATCGTTAGAAGAGCATTCAGCAGACGCTCCTGTCCTGGAATGGCTTCCCCGTTCACCGGATATGAGCCCCGTGAAAAATCTTTGGGGTTGTGTGGACAGGACCGTGCGATTTGTTAATTTCCTACCCAGGATTCCGACGGAATTGTGGACAACGGTGCAGTAAGCATAAGCGGAGATACCTATGGAACGACTTCATGACCTTGTGGACTCAGTCCTTTACCGTGTGACTGCCCTCATCCGATTGAATGGTAGACCCATCAGTTACTAGATAGGTATCCAATGATTTCTGTCAGCTCAGAGTAAATTCTAATATCTGAAATTTTATTTGATAGTATTTTTGATAAAAATATATTTTTTATTCTAATATTTTACATAAAAAGTCATTCAATTTTTTCTGGGAATCTCCACACCGGCGACGTACACATCTTTGAGATTTAAATACTTCAATTTGGATAAAAGATACGTGCAGGCGGATATATGTATTTTCGTTCACACTATTAAAGTAACTTTGCGCCAGTTTTCCAATAGAATCTACCCCATAACTCTAGGACACGGGATTGTATATTGTCCTCTCGAGAGCTTTATTTGTAAAATCGTACTCTGAATTTTATAACCGGGCACTAACGGCACTAACTCTCTGTTGTTACACTTTGACTCAAGTTCACAGATGCCGTTGGTGCGACAGGCTTTCCGGATACAGCTTGCCTTTGTCGTTTATTGTGTGTTAATGACAAATCGCTTCGTAAATCTGATGCGAATTATTAAAAAACATCCATTTCATGATATCCACATTTTCGCATTTGCGTAGAGCAATGAATTAATCATTTGTTCCATCGGTAAACTCCTTTCATTCGCAGAAAAATTCCAACTAAAGTAAAGAACTTTTCTGCAGAAGAGACGGTGTTGTGTGTTTCTCAGCACACTGAATGGGATAAGTGAACTGCAAGTGCAAAAGCTTTGTAAATATTTTTTTGTTTATATATGATATAAGTGTCTCAGAAAAGTGAGTCTTGCAAAATTACAGTGGTGGGTTGCTGCGTGATGATGTCATCAATATGGCTAGCGACTATTACGTAGTTGTCACATTCAAATATGCATACCTCCTCACACGTTTATACCACAGGGATGAATTTTTTTTCTGAAATGTTTCAAATTTAATGGCAAGTATTTTTTGTAATTACGCATTTTTTACGCTTTCCAACCGTAGGTAAAAGAAGCGTATATGCTCCAGCTTTGTCCGTCCGTCCGCACGATAACTCACGTGAAAATAGTTCGATTTCGACGAAATTTTAGTATGTGGTTGGGGACCACCTCAGAACAAACCCTATTGAAAATGGGCGAAACGAGGTCAAAAGTCAGGACATAGGAGCGGGATCCATTCCATTGCTCTTATGCGTCATACCTTGCGTAAAAACTGTTCGATTTCGATGGAATTTTAGTATGTGGAAGGGAACCACATGGGGACGATCCCTGTTGAAATGGGGCGGAATGGGTTCAAAGGTCAGGACATAAAAGCGGGATCCATTTCATTGCTTTTATGCGTCATAACATGCGTAAATATGGTTCGATTTCGATGAAATTTTAGTATGTGGTAGGGAACCACTGGGCAAGAACACTATTGAAAATTGTCGAAATGGGTTCAAAGGTCAGGCAGGACAAAAGAGCTGGATTTGTTCCGTTGCCCTTATGCGTCATAACTTGCGTAAAAAAGGTTCAATTTCGATGAAATTTTAGTATTTGGTAAGAAACCACCTGGGGACGAATCCTATTGAAAATGGGCGGAATGAAGTAAAAGGTCAGGATATAAAAGCGGGATCCATTTCATTGCCTTTATGCGTCAAAACATGCGTAAATATGGTTCGATTTCGATGAAATGTTAGTATGTGGTACGGAGCCACTGGAGACGAACCCTATTGAAAATGGGCGAAATGTCGTCAAAGGTCAGGGCATAAAACCGGGATCCATTCCATTGCCTTTATGCGTCATAACATGCGTAAATATGGTTCGATTTCGATGAAATGTTAGTATGTGGTAGGGAACCACCTGGGCACGAAACTTACCTAAAATTGTTTCGATTGCGACAAAACGTTATCATGTTTTTCCGGAGGTACAGTGAACCGTTTCTGTTGAATATCAGCGAAATGGGGTCTAAGGTCATTGCACAACAGCAAGATTTATTCCACAGCCATTATTCTCATAACGTGCGTAAAACTGCTTCTATTGCGACAAAACTTTAGTGTGTTATTTTTAAGGTATACTGAACCGGTTCTGTTGAATATCATCGAAATGGGGGTCAAAGGTCAGGACACAGGAGCGAGATTTATTCCACAGCCATTATCCTCATAACTTGAGTAATAATTTCTGGTATGTTGGAAAGCGTATCATAATCAATGCATTGCATGATTTTACTAACTTGTTGTTTATTCCATTAGTTTTTGAGAAAACTGCATTTGAACGTGTAAAATCAGTGTTCACATCGGCTATGTGTGACATTTAACCATGATTTACTCAAAAACTATACGACTTTCGAAGAAATGCTCCTGAACGAAAATGTTTTTTAATAAGGATTCCGAAAATTATAGAAACATGGGGTTTACCCCAACGCTTAGAGAATTATGAGTGATAACTCGTTATAAGTCCAGTTTCTAACCAATACGGCTCCCGCGCTAAGGTGTAGTTGCCCCATTTAAATATGCAAATCTTCTCACCCATTTATGCTACAGAGATGATATCTTTTAACGAAATGTTTGAGATTTAATGACAAATACTTTCTGTAAGTACACATTTTTGTTAACTCCATTAGTTTTTGAGATAATTTCTTTTGAACGGGTAAAATCAGTGTTCCCACTGGTTATGTGTGACATTTAACCATGATTTACTCAAAAACTATACGATTTTCGAAAATATACTCCGGAACAAAAATTTAGCATTTTGTAATGAGGATTCAGAAAATGTATAAAAACATGGGGTTTACCCCAACGCTTAGAGAATTCTGAGTGATAACTCGTTATAAGTCCACTTTCTCCTCAATAAGGCTCCCGCGCTATTATGTAGTTGTTCCATTTAAATATGCAAATCTTCTCACCCATTCATTTTTTATTTTTTTTATTGGAGGTTTAACGACCATCGTGAGTAACTTAATGGGCTATAAGCAGTCGCCCGTCCCTAATTTAGGGTCACTGGTTCCAGGGAAGGGAGAGAGCCAATGCCGTAAGACAAACACAACACCCATGCCTCACCGGGATGGCCTCTGATCATTCGTCCCTTTTGGACGAATGATCAGAGGCCAACGCTTAGACCACTGCGCCACCCATTTATGCTATATAGAGATGATATTTTTTTAACGAAATGTTTCAAATTTAATGACAAATACTTTCTGTAATTACACATTTTTGTTACCTCTATTAGTTTTTGAGATAATTTCCTTTGAACGGGTGAAATCAGTGTTCCTACTGGTTATGTGTGACATTTAACCATGATTTACTCAAAAACTAGAGGATTTTCGAAAACATATTCCCGAACGAAAAAGTAGCATTTTTTAATGAGGATACAGAAAATGTATAAGAACATGGGGTTTACCCCAATGCTTAGAGAATTGTGAGTGATAACTCGTTATAAGTCCACTTTCCCCTCAGTAAGGCTCCGTCGGTATTATGTAGCTGCTCCATTCAAATATGCAAATCTTCTCATCCGTTTATGCTACAGAGCTGATGTTTTTTACTGAAATGTATCAAATTTAATCAAAAATTATTTTTGCTATTACACATTTTTGTTAACTCCATTAGATTTTGAGATTTTTCGTCAGGTTTTCTGCAATGGGCTCGATTCCAGAACCATGCCATTGTACTGATTCTTTTAATCTTTTGGATCAGATAAGGTTAAGATGGTGGCAGCATTGTTAGATCAATCCTTTTAACTTTGGAGAATGCCTTAGACTGTATCTTAGGTGTTGTTTTCTTCATAAATAGACTATATCTTACTTCACTCACAGAGGAGTATCCAGGGTATCCGTACATGGCACAGACAAGAGAGAATGGCACGGATGTTAGAGGATACTCCATGACTTTTTTCACATCACAATTTTGGACAGCATCCATATGAATTACTTTATCGAAAGCATCTAAAGTGCATTTGGCAACCACTAGTTTCTTTTGTTCTGTTTTCAGGTTACTTGGTGCAACAGAAGATGCACAGTTAGCTACCACATTTCGGGGTATAAGCTTTTCAACATTCTTTGGATTTAGCAAGTACATTTTTTTTACTTTTCAGCAGTTTCTTACCCTTTAGAAGAAAATGGAAGAAAATCCAGTGTGACCTTTTCATTGATTGTCTTTCCAGTTGAAATGTTCCTTAGAGGTGCCTCAGGATCCAAGTCTTGAAATGTGTTTGGAAAACCATTTAAGGTTGATATTATTGTTTTCAATATCTCTGTGATCTTTTTCAATGCATCCTTTTTGCAAATTGTGCTTCGTACCTGGAGCGTGTGTAATTCCACTGCTTTCAAGTAAGATGCTCACTACACTTTTCAATGACCTTGTGATCATCCATCGAGCTCTAACAGATTCTGAGTTTGAAAATGCCGTGTTGCCGGTGAACCTTAAAGAAGCGTCAGCATTTACAGTCAGCTCTAGTTCCATGTCAACTGGTACCCTAGAGAATGAGTTACTAGAGAACTTTATACCTAGACCTTCTTGCATTTGTGCATACATGACTTCAGAGCATTCGGTTCATAGGTTCAGACGTTTTAGGAGGTACACAGTCATACATCACGCATAGTTCGGTCACACTCTTGAGAAAAATGCTGGAATCATTTTCTCTAGGGCATCCGTATATGTACATTTCAAGGTTACTTGTCCTATAGGCTATGCTTAAGAATTTGTGAGTGTTAACGAGATCAATGTACTGTTGATAGAACTGTGCTCATTTTCCGCGAAATCCTGTTTTGGCTTTTTCTTTGAATTCGGTGAACTCGTCATACACTTGCTTTATATTTGAACTCTCAATAAACTTGTCCGACGTATCTTGAGAAAGATCATCATTCAGGTTTTTCACCTGATATTGAAGTTCTTCTAATATGGTACTATTTTGTAGTTGTTCTATAAACTTTTCGAAAAGGCAGCTTTCGTTAAAGCAGCTTTCGTTGGACAGAGAAAAGTAAGATATGTACTCGTTAACATCTGTTGAAATCCTTTCCTCCGAGAAATCCATGTATTAGACAGATGCTGGAACTTTGCCCTCTGAAAGATTACGTTTAATCCCTGAACTATCGAGCTAGTATCCAAGAGCTTCACAGTCGGCTAACTATGCGGAATGATCCAAAGCAAATGAAGAGATTGTCAAAGCAAGGGCTTTCTTGATTTTTCACACTGATTGCAAGTTTAGCCAGAGCAAGACTATAATGAACCAAAATTTAAGACCCTTTATACTCAGCCGCTACTTACTGTGATACCTTCATAGTTTCCAGCACCACATCATTCTGTGTAGGGACCAAAGTGATATTTATCATGTAACCAATCTTCCGTTTCACAGATGTATCTTCTAGAACTTTGGGATTCTACCCAACCCACAATGTTATTGTCTCAGCTCATTTTACAAAACCCACCCAAGTAAAATCTGTCAGCATGTAGTCTTCGAAATGTTTTGTAACAGGACAATTACTCACCAAAGAACACAATGGCTTCACTAATTTTGGTTTCGTTGGATATGGCTCAAGATCGTTTGAATCAATTTTAAGTGATCTCATCTGTCTAAGTTACGTACAAGATCCCGTGGTAGTATATATGAGAATACCGGATCCCTCCCAGCTATCGGGAAATGTTATCTCACTTTCTGCTTCCATAGTTTGATTTCCAGCCTGTTCAGTTTCCAAGTTTTTGGTAGCAAATGCTGAGCGTGTTATATGTATATCCTTTTTTCCTGACAATGTCTCCAAGTTAGAGTCGAAGTTGTTCCAGGCTACCCCATTGAAAAGCCTAGGTTATCTACATATTTTATCTGGTGTGAATCCTGCTTGCTTCATTAGAGAAATAGCTAAATCTGTGTCAGGCTCCTCAACGGCGTGGAAACCAATACAGTGATCAAAGTGGTTGATAATTTCTAGTACCTTTCTGTTTTCTGTCATACTTTTCATGCGTAAACTCAACAGAAGATGTTTTCTTTGTTTCAATATTCCGTTGCTTGCAACAAATATTGTACCTTGTGAAGCTGAAGAAACTCGTCGCTCCAGGTTTTCACTCGTTGGTTTAGAGGTGCCACTGTAAAAAGTTCTAAAAAATACTTCAAGAAGTTTTGGAATTTTATTTTCTCCTGAAATAATATCGTGAGCATTAAGAAAGTGATCAAATTTTAGACACACTGAATGTTTAAAAATCTGTCTGTGCAAATATAATGCCACTTCTTCAATCTGTGACTCAATTTGAGATGCATAATCATTGGCTATTACTTCAGCTTCAATTGATGTAATAAGGTTTGAATATAGTATTATTCCCTGTTTGTTGCTCGATATTGTTGTTTTTAAGGCAGGACCAAAGGGACTCATCAGTTTGTCGACTAAGGTTTGAGTTGAATACATAGGACCCTCAATTCCTTCTTCAGAAAGGTAAATACAATGTCGAGAATGAACCAAAGTCAGTTTTTGGACCTTTTTTGATATAATTATGAATTCATTAACATAGTCTACTATTTTAATAAATGCTCTGTCGTGTTTTACTTGATAAACTTTTCTAGATGTTTTAGTGGTTGTTTCTCTTTCATTACCTGTCTCTCGGAACGATGAAGTCTTAAGGTACTGTTTGCGGCATGAGTGGTGGTACCATGCCTCATTTGCTATGAAATTTTCGTCACCAAGTTTTAACAATACATTCTGATCTTGAAGAAATTTTGCTGCCTCTTTGGTACCCTTCTAAGCGTCCTTAGTTTGACATTGCCCAGCGCTTTTTCTCTCCATTTAACTTTTTTCCTTTTAATTCCACAAAAAAATAAAAAAATGTCAACAACACCTGTGTTTGTTGCTATTTTCACAGAAACGTCAGCTCGATCGTTTGATCGCAAACTTTTTGTAGCAAGTTCGGTGATATCCATGTTTGCTTACATGAAACTCTTTTGGGAGGAATTTACAAATATTATTGTACTTGAAGTCTTTATAAGTTCTTAATCTTGCAGAAGGTGCATCTAACATTTTCTTCCATGTCGGATCAGTTAATCCGAAGATGGGTCCTTGAATATTTCCTGCGTGGATGATACAAGACTTTTCCTCTGCAGTCGTTTTGAATTTCAACTACAAATACGCTAACTTGAAACAAAACAGAAAAAAAAATGTAATTACAGAAAGTATTTGTTATTAAATCTGAAACATTTCGTTAAAAAATATCATTTTTGTAGCATAAATGGGTGAGAAGATTTACATATTTAAATAGGGCAACTACATAACAACGCGGGAGCAGTATTGATGAGAAACTGGACTTATAACGAGTTATCACTCATAATTCTCTAAGCGTTGGGGTAAACCCCATGTTTTTATACATTTTCGGAATTCTTATAAAAAATGCAACTTTTTTGTTGCGAAGCATTTTTTCGAAATCATATAGTTTTTGAGTAAATCATGGTTACATGTCACACATAGCCAATGTGAACACTGATTTTACACGTTTAAATGCAATTAGCTCAAAAACTAATGGAGTAAACAAAAATGTGTAATTTCAAGAAATACTTGTCATTAAATTTGAAACATTTCAGAAAAAAATTCATCCCTGTGACATAAACAGGTGAGAGTTATGCATATTTAAATGTGGCAATTACGTAATAGCCGGCAGTCATATTGATGACGTCTTCACGCAGCAACCCACCACTGGAATTTTGGAAGACTCACTTTTCTGAGACACTTATGCCATATATAAACAAAAAATATTTACAAAGCTTTTGCATTCGCTGGGGTAAATAAATCCTTCCTGGCTCTTGGACTATATCGTACGTGCCGTGATTTCACCAAAGCAGTTTCTTTTTTGGAAGCAAAAAAATTGGCTGTGCTTAATACAAACATATATTCAACTTTTATTGAAATCACATCAAGCAGCAGTATAACAAAACGTTTTCGGGCATAGCAGGAAAGATATTGTATTAAAAATGTAAATTTTATTCTTAAATGTGCAGTGATGGCATAGCTCTAATTCAAATCTGGAATATAAATGGAATAAAATTTTTTTCGATATAAATATATGACGGTATTGCTCCAAGCAAAGGTAGGAAAAATTGTCAGTCACCGAATTGTCGAATGGTCAAGGCAAGGGAGGGTTTAGAAAGTTCAAAAACTGGATTACATAAAATTGAAAATTAAATTTGCAAAAATGAGTTTTTGATGCGGAGGAAACAGGCGAAATGCTACTGTTGGGTTCCAGCCCTCCATCTTCACTCTTAGCACACACCTCAGGCACACTCCTCGCCAAAATAAAGAGTCTAAATGTGCTGGACTTATTCCGAATGCCAGGATCTTACAGTTAAATTAAATCGAATTTCCGTAATTACTATAAGTAACGCCATTTTTACCGTTCATAGGTAGCATGTTGCTTCTAAACCACAAGTATATATACATAAAAGACCTTGTAGCAGTAAAATATTCAAAAATGCATACAGGAACTAAAGTAGATTTCATTTTTATTTGTTTAGTTTTGTTTGATTGAAGGTTTAACGACAAGCGTGAACAACTCAGTGGGTTATAAGCAGTCGCCCGTCTCTAATTTAGGGTCAGTGGTTCCAGGGAAGTGAAAGAGCCATCGCCGTAAGAAAAACACAACATTCATGCCTCACCGGGATTCGAAGCCGGACCCATCTTAGACGTATGATCAAAGCCATCGCTCAGATCACTATGTCTTAGGGGGCGCTAGGGAGGTTTAACGACCACCTTCAGGAACCAGTGACTTTAAATTACGCACGAGTGAATGTAAGCAGTCACTCGTTCATAATTTAGTGTCACTGGTTCCAGAGAATGAAGAGAACCAGTGCTTAAAAAACAAGCGCAACGTCACGGCCACACTGGGATCTGAACCCGGATCCATTTCGAGCGAGTGGTCAGAAGCCAGCGCTTACACCACTGCGCGGCCTGAAGTCGATCAGTTTAAATCTCTGAAAGAAAAGGATATTGGAATGGAGTATTAAAGGGGAAGTCGTACCTCGTGGAATTTTCCTCGGCTTTTCCGTACGAATCCGATGAAACGTTTATAAAAAGAAAATATTCGATGAATTTTTATCAGACACTACAACACCGTTAACTCCTTCTCATAAAATACTTAACACCTGATTAGCCCTTCCTCCTTAAGAAATGCTGGCGTCGTGGTTACGTGTTATTTGTGCGTATAACATAAACTTTTCCGTAGCGTTTCCTCTTGTCCTGGTAGTAATTTCTTTATACTTTAACGACATCTCCTGCATTTAAAATTCTAATTTTGTATTCACATTTTATTGAGACTCAGGAATAACATATTTATGCAATGCACCAGCGGTTCGCAATTGGTGGTTTGCCAATTCCCCTGGGGGGTTCGCTCTAATAATTCTAAAATGGCGTGTTCATAAAATTACAATAAATGTCTTGTTTTAAACCGCAGTTAAGTTGAACAGTTTAATTAATTTTTGCAGATGTGTGGGAGACGCCTTCTTAATAGCCAGCATGCATATGAGGATAATCGGAGCTGTATTACGTATCAAAAAGATCCGTGTAAGAAGGACACCAGCAGCCAGGGAAAGACTACCCCTTGACATCACAAGGTCACGGAATAGTTTGTTCCACCTAACTTTGACGTAAAAGGAAATCTGTTATTTTTTAGCTTGTGCAATGACTTTGCAGAGTACTGCTGTTATTGTTCACCAGAACTCTCAGAGCATCGAAAGTCCATGCACCGTTAAGGTAGCATTGGTGTTGTAGGATCTTGTGGAAACTTTAAACTTCACGGCGGTAATACCTACCATTACTAATGTTTGACTGCAAAATGACGGATCACTGGTTGTGGACTCGCACCATGATAAAACGTGGTAATGAGGAGCAAAAAAAGATGAAATTCTTTCTTCAGATGTGCTGCAAGATGGTCTGAAATCCCGTAAAACGCATTCAACTGGCAAAAATCCCGAAGCAGCGCTTAAAGATGTTCAACATATTGGCATTTAAAACTAATACTACAAATAAAAGGGATATACAGTGAAGATTATATTAAATTAGGCTTTTCATTAATGTGAAGTAAGGACTATCCACGCCCACAACGTGTTACTTGAGGAGAAGTCTTCGCGAGCATCAGCTGGAAGCCTTTACACTTGTCTCGTTCCTTAGAAAATGAGCATCAAAGTCTTGCGCATAAACCAGTGGAATTTTTCGAACGTAAATCCAAAGAACTCAATGTATCTAATATTAACTGGTATATTTCACTTCGTAATCAAGATTGCAAGAAAGCAAATAAAACCACATACCTCCTGAGCTGCCAAATAGGAAAAGCTGGGGAAGCACATACTTTTGAGGAAAATCTGATTTTAGCGTGTGCAGAAGCAATTAGTAAGTGCATATTTGGTGGAGATTCAGTAAAGAAATGGGGCATGATACCCATTTCTAACAACCCAGTTTCTCGACGAATCCACGACGCGCCTAACAATATTGAATATGTTATCATAGAACGGTTGCGTAAATGTGCTCTGCAGTTAGATGAGACCACAGACATTTCTAACTTACCAATGTAAATTGTATTTGTACGATACATGAATAATAGTGAAGTAGATGAAAACATGCTATTTTGCCGCCCGTTAAAAGAGCGTACAATTGGTGAGGATAATTTTAATTTAATCAACTGCTGCACAGATGGTGCAAAAGTCGATGACAGGAAAACGTTCGGGCTTAGTTTCTCGCACCGAAAATATGTGTGAGAATATTTATTGGACTCATTAGAGTACTCATAAACACTCATTGGCATAGAGAGACGAATGTCGCAACAATTAAAATGTGTGTATGATAAAGCAGTCAACTTTAAAAATCGAGAGCAACTACTTCCAGACTATTTACTTCCTTATGCAATGATATAGACAGCGAGCATATTATTACTTTGACGCACACAGATATTAGATGGCTCTCACGAAGCACAGTGCCTACTCGTTTGTTTGAATTAAAACAAGAATTAACTATTTTCTATGAAGATCACCTTTTTCATCTTTGTGGGTGCGCAGCAGATCACACATGGTTTCAAACAATAGCTTCTTGGCAGATATCTTTAAGAAAATAAATGAACTTAATTTATCATTACAAGGTTTAAATACGACCATTTTCATTGTTCAAGGTCAAGTGGAAGGTATGCCAAAAAAACTAAAATTGTGCAAAGAAATTATTGTGAACAACAGCGCCGAGTGTATTAGCACCCTACACAATTTTTTAACAGAAAATGAACTGATTTTAAGCCAAAATGTTTAAAACAATATCAAATGTTACTTGAAGTCCCTATCAGTGATATTTAATAACTATTTTCCTCCAGATTCCAAGAAATTAAATTGGATTAGTAATTCATTTCACTAGTCTTTCTTGTCGTTGGCTGCTGACCTCTTTATGACAGAAAAAGAAAATCTTATTAATATTTCGATTCCATTTTTGACTTATACCGTAAATGTCTTTTCGTACTGAGCTTTTACTGCTCTTCTTACGTTATTTTAAAACATCACCATACGATGAAAGAGTTCCTAAATTAAATCTTAACGGCCAGACGAAACATTTAAACAAAAGTCAAACTTACGGAAATTGGCTTTATTCCTGATGTTTTGATCAATACATCATAACACTTCACATTTTTCTTAACAAATCAGTATCAACCACATTCCACACTCCACATTAAACATTCCACGCTCCACATTAACAACTGTTCTATCGTAGTTTATATCTCTGGTTCTTATCTCATAACAGACATACGTCATGTTCATTCAACCTCAATTGTGTGACCAACAGTATTCGCTTGAGAGAGAAGATATCACGTTAAGTGTGAAGTATAACTGAGACTAAAATCAAGATTTATATAGGGAAAGAAATTAAAAAGGAAAGTTAATTTCGAATATACGTCACAGACTTCAAATATTCACTACTTCAAGCCTTACACATTTTTGGCTTGCGTTAAAGCCACAGTATTCTTTCCTTAGTGACAAAGCTGTTAAAATACTTTTGCCATTTTTAACTACGTACATGTGCCAGAAAGCTTTCTTTACGTACACCTCGCTGAAATTAAAATATCGAAACAAACTTGATGCAGAAACAGATCTGAGACTATGTCTGTGTTCTGTCAAACCCAGGACTGATGCACTTTTTTCTACCAAACAAACCCAGAAACACCATTAAATTTGTGATTTACTTCGATTCGTAAGTATTAATATCATTATAATTTTTTTGCTATATATATTTGTTACCAATATAAATCGTTAAATATTTGTTTCAGGAGTATTTTCTGCTGATTTCCAGATTATTTAAACCATTAATTTACATTTTATAATACAACAGGTATACTTTTCGATGTTAAAATCCTTTTAGATTTGCAAAATATATATTCCAGAAATAATTTTTGTGATGAAGTTACAGGAATATCTATAAAACAATGTAACTTGCGTAAAAGGAACAGTAAATACTGGAGGCATTCAAGAATGTACATACAAAAACTGTTATATTACTTATTATGTGAACAGAAATAAGTGCCGGGGTTCGCGATAACAATATAATGTTGAAAGGGATTCGCAAGTTAAGAAAGTTTGGGAACCGCTACAATATACGGACACGTGCCGGGGTTCGCGATAACAATATAATGTTGAAAGGGATTCGCAAGTTGAGAAAGTTTGGGAACCGCTACAATATACGGACATTTTTACATGTTTAAAAATTTCAAAGTTTATCTCTGTTATTTTTAAAATGCATGTGCGAAATTAGCCGAAGTATTTTTTTTTATTTCTCATCTTAAACCGCAGCTGAAATAAAAAAGAGATAATTAAATACTTACGTACAGTTATTCTAATTTTTGTACCACAGCAAAACTTTGTAAACTTTTCTCAAATCGAAGTGATGATGAAACTTTTCAAGAATATGGCAAATTTTCAGTCAATTTCAATATATAACTTTCTTCCCTTTAGGTGTGGATTGCGAATTTGACAGTTTTCGAACTTGTGGATCTTGTCTTCTGCCATGGTGAAGAGATAAGTAGGAATTAATAGGGATTAAGTCGGGATTACTACCTAAATGACCGAAACGATACGGTTGCAAACCCCACAACACCAAAGTTGCCACTGGAGGGAAACCAGAAATATGACTGACAGTATCAAAAGATTAAGTTACATAGATAAAAAGGACCTTATCGAAGACATAAACGTGCAACAGGAGAAAAAAACCATCGAATCCAGAATAAATGCAAAGCAAAATTATTATTATGATTGCACAAAATGTAGGATAATGAAATTTACTTGTGCGTGGAACAGAAAACTGAGCAACCAAGAAAACGAGCAAACTAGAAACAATTGAAAATAGAATGTTTAGATGGATGAAAGGGCTATCCATAAAACAGGAAAAAGACTTAAAGATAAAGCCTTGAATTAGAAAGATTAGTGAAATAACGAAGCAGAATCGCTTCAGATGAGATAGACATGTCTAAAGAATAGAGAGGAAGAAATCCAAATTCCAAAAACAATGAAAGTAGCTGGAACTAATAGGAATAGAAACAGCAAGAAAGGAATGATAAGAATAAAATCAGGAACACGCAAAGAACATTTTCCGCCCGGGCACAAGCCCAGATTTGCCTCCCATTGTACGAGAACATTTCTCAACTTTTATTCATTTTTACATGAAATAAATACCTTTAGCAACATCATTTTCTATTTCCCATAAATTAAGAGTTTTCATAAAACACAATTGTCTTATATAAAACTGAAGGAAAAAAATGTAAAACTCTAGTTCAGATAACGCTGCGAATAATCTAGGAAGTCAGCTTCATCTCTGTCAATTTACACAAAAGTCCGCTTTACCGGTAAAAAAAGTTTCGTCTTGAACGATGATAAGCATATTACAGCTTCCTAAAGAATAAAGGTCATTTAAAAATTGAAAATCTCGTTATGCATGTTCAGGTATCCGAACCGTTCATATCGTTGTATCAAAAAACAGAAAATTATTTTATTCTTTCTTTTTGGCAGATCAATATTGCATCCGTATTTTGGTACCAAAAATTACTATTCTATTTTGCTTTTCTTTTCTTACGTGGTCTAACCAGTTCAACAGTTGGAAATTATGTTTCACAATCTATTTCCTCGGCACCTGCCTTATCTTCAGCTAACTTGCCTGTAAAACCCCCATGTGTTCGACATTCTTTTGAACAGCCATTTACTTGTTTTTACATTTCTACGCATTATGACTGTTATAACTAAACAGATTTTGGCATTCATTTCGTACTGACATTAATATTTGAAGAACGAGTGTACCGAATCTTTCTGGAACAAATAATCTTGCATGTTTGTTTTTTGTTTTTTTATCTTTTTTCGAAAGAAGATTGGTTAAATTTCGTGTATGACTGTTTCTAAAACATCCATTAAAGCGCTTATATAATTTATCGTGGATTACAACTAAATTGTATCCCAGTCCTCGTTACCCTCATTGTATCTAACCTATTTTCTCAATTTTCTGACCTTGTTTCACAGCATCGTTTTACGGTCAACGCTGGAAGCTCTTTCTTTAAAAATTGCCAGCGGTAAGGTAATTCAGAAAAAAAAGCATATATTTCTTGAACTATGCTGAAAATGTTCCCAATTTCTAGAGACATTTTTTCGTCGTTATTTACGACCAGATTTAAAGCACGAGCTACTCAAAGTACATTAAAATGCATATGGGTCGAAAAATTATGTTTTTTTAAAGTCAAATGTGTTTTTCCTTTATATTGGCCCCATTGTCATTGCGCTGGCCATGCATATCCTGAATGCTGAAATCTTAAAGATTTAAAAACAAATTAGAAAAATAACTGCTAGTCCCTTGCTTACGGTATCCGTTACCGAACAAAACCATATTTTTTTTCTCTATGACAATCGGATGCTTCCAAGTAGGAAGCATCCGATTGGCCTAAAATTCGCAGCAAGCGTCGCCCGCGAGAGGATATGCAAACGATTAGCATTGAAGGAGATATGAAAATCATGTGCGCCCGGCACGCCACCGAGAAGCACTGTAAGATGGGTGCACAGAAGGCGGGGTGTAAGTAGTGGAAATGGTGTTGTGCTACCGGACCTGTGCGTAGGAAGCTTCCTGATGCCTCGTCGCTGAATACGGCAGTCATTCCAGCACGTTTCGGAGTTCTACAGACGACGAATAGTGGCTTATCACGACAGCGGTTTATCCTACCGAGACATCGGCACCCGTGTGGGACGACATTCAGCCACAGTGAGGCGAGTATGGATTCGGTGGGTGCAGGAGGGACGGACGGCCCGACGTGAGTGATTGCCGCAGCCGCGGCACACCACCCAACGAAAGGACCGCCATGTTGTGCGGCGGGCATTGACGGCTCGCACCGCCACATCACGAACGTTAGCGCAGGAATTAGGGTGTGTTGCGCAACAACCTGTGTCAGCACGTACCGTTCAACGTCGTCTGCAGGAGCGGGGACTTGTTGCACGGCGCCCATTGCTCCGATTACCATTGACATTACACCACCGGCGAGTGCGGCGGCAGCTTTGACCGCCGCACCTGCACTACGGAATGACACGACATTGTCTTCTGTGACAAATCCCGCTTCTGCCTGTGACACCACAAATGGTCGCATCCGCATGTAGCGGCATCACGGCGAGAGACTGTATGACGCCTGCATTATGCATCGCCATACCGGTCCGTCGCCTGGCGTTATGGTTTGGGGCGCAATTGCATATGACACCCTCACCCTCTGGTACGCATCGCCGGTACACTCAACAGCCACCGCTACATCTCCGATGTTTTGGAGCCTGTAGTCTTCCCTTACCTGCAGGACCTGCCTGCGGCCACGTTTCAACAGACCAATGGGCGCCCGCACGTGGCACGCATCATGCAACAATTCTTCACGGCCCACCAGGTGTCAATGCTGCCGTGGCCTACCTGTTCTCCCGATATGTCGCCCATCGAACACGTCTAGTCACTGATCGGTAACCGAGTGGCTCGGCATGCACCACCCGCGGCTATGTCTGATGAACTGTGGCAACGTGGGGAAACAGCCTGGACCGACATAAACCAAGCCCACATTAAAAACTCTTTCGTTCGATGCCGCGGCGTGTAGCGGCCGTTATTGCCAGCCATGGGGGCCACACGAACTATTGATGCCTGCGTGTTCCGCAAGTCGCACGGGCTTGTAAGCTCAATTGTTTCATCTTTGTATCTGTTGTTATGTGTCCAGTAAATCTGGCTTTGCTATCTCGTGTCCTTCTTGATGTTGCATTTTGGGTGGCCAGCAGTGTATATAACGAAGTTTTTGTTACTAAAAATATAAGCATGCCATTTAGCATTACGATTTCTCACAGTAAACCGCTTTCTTAACTTCTCCCACGTCACAGACATTAATTTATCAACCGTAAAATTTGATTGAGGTGTCCTGCCGCCTCCGGAAACTGGCGCACGGGTACGTTGCAGCCGTTGAACCACCGCTTGGCACGTCCCTGGATAAAATAGAGAATGGGAAGGCAATCCTTTCTAAAAGAGAGGGTGCGCAGGATAGAATTAAACGGAGAAGACTTGTTTGAGTGGCCGACCTAAGGATGTCTGGAATTAAACCTGCCCAATGGAAGAACACCTGCATAAATTCCCAAAGGCGAATTCTTCTAATTTTTCATACTACTGGCCCTGTTTAAGTTCCAAACCCATAGGAAGACTTAAATGTTTTGTTCATTCTCGTTGCACGTTCTTTCTTCCTTTTCTGGTAACAGGTCCTAATATTAAGAACATGCGGCTCTTCCTTGTCACGGTAGATCTACAAAAAAGAAAGTGAAATCAAATCAAATAAAAAGTGCGGGACATCTTTCATGAAATGGTGATTATTAGTGCTTTCTACAGAAGTCGAACTGTCAAACAATTGTTTGTAAACTGTGAGTGGACACATGTTAAAAAATGCAGAGTTGCTTACTCAACATTGGAGTATATTTCACCAAAGGTTGAAACAAATCTCAACAAATGTTCTCTTGCAAGGCGATTCTTAAAATGTCAGTAAAATGATGTTGATATTAAACCTCACTCCTTCTAAAATTACATATCATGCTTTATCACTTGGCATAGTAAGAAATCTGCCCAAATCAATGACTGGTCGACTGCCTACTGTACGGCCAGAAACTGTAGATTGTGAGCCCGAGAATGACGGTTAAAAGTGGGGACGGGAAAATGACCGACGAACGGAAATCAATTATTCGGGAAACAGAAAAGCAGGATCCGACAATTGGAAAATTGTATCTTAGACATTAGCAGACGATAAATATTTCACATTCAAAACGCCATTTCTTCACATCTCATTTAAGTGAGCGCCCAGCCTTTATTTAATGAGCGTACTACTACTTGAACAGGAGAGTTTTGTTAGCAGAAATGCATTGCTTTGTACACTAAATGTGATACGAAGAAAGAAACACCCTGTTCAAATCAAATTTATATCACAGATTCCTCATTTTACAGGAGATAACTAATTACATTTGTAGAGCTATACAAGACTTTTCGTTCAAAACTCACTATCGTGTGAAGCCACCTCCATTAAAAATAGCAGCTTATACTCCACGTGGCATTGAATGGAAGAGGTTTTTGATATAGTCCTGGGGTATAGCATGCTATATTGCTTCTATGCGAAATCAGAGCTAATTTGCTGTGACTGGCGGTAGCGCTTGCTAGGCCAGTCTCTTAGGTACCATGTCCCAGACATGTTCGATTGGATACATATCCGGCGAATGTGGAATCCAGGAAAGATGCGGTATCTTCCGTGCATGGAAGAGGCCTCGGCCATTCCGGACAAATGTTGCCAAGCATGGTCCTGCTGGAATATAGCCTGAGGACAATTCTGAAGGAATGGTATCACTTCTGACTGTAAAACATTCCCGATGTGTAGCTGGCTGTTGAGGGGTTCCTCAATTTCTATCAGCTGTTACCAATCAGCGTGCAAATGTCTGCGCTCCAGACCCTATTGCAGCTGGATGCGCCTTTTGTTCAGGGTGAAAGGAATGCGCAGCAATGGGTAGTTAGCGACCAGTCTCTGTGAAGCAGACGTAGTCAAACTGTGCTGAAGGTCAAATCCTGACCTGGGACAGTGCTGCACTATCATCGTGGATATCACTGTGCGATCGGTCACTACCATACGGTAGAGGTGTCTGTTCTCCTGTGCTGTCGTGCGATTTTGCGGTCCATTTCCCGGATTTCTGTACGTCAGAGCCTCATCTGTCCACTGAGGCCACGTTCGCGTTCTTATTACTCTACTGGCGTTTGGTCCCATACGAGAGTCAATTTCGCTGTAGGAAACCCCAGCTTTCCTCATCCCACCAATCCCTACTCTCTCAAAGTCCGCCAGGTGTTCAGAATGCAACCTTCTTCGGCGACAGGGAATAATGACACACAAGAAACACCCTTTCGACTCAATATCTACTTTTCACGGATTACAACAAAATGATCAAATTATCATATGTAGAGGATTTTAGGAAGGGAGTGTCTGACCCCAGGTCTCAAACAACCCTTAGAAATAGGAAGCTAGGAGATTTGGGCTAGAGTGCCCGATAGGAAAGTGACACGGAAGCGAAGTAGAAAGGGGGAGGAAGACGTCCTTATTTATTACCGGGGGCCATTACCCGGGATCCAACGGCTTAACGTGCCCATCTGACGCACGGCGGATATTTAGTGCATCGAGCGTTCGTACCTGCCTGAGATCGAACCTGAGGTCATTTCCGCGGCAGGCACGAACGTTGTCCACTAGGCCACCCGCGGCCCAGATTGCAACATCTTGTGCCAGCTCTATATACCCAAGACCGGACAGTTCATGGGGCGCTGTTCCGAAGCCGCAAGATCATTTTCACTGACATTTTATTCCTTTGCATGTCCCAACCTTTTGTACAGCTCCTGTAAGTTTCAAACAAATGTCAACAGTTCTTCATGTTGCTGTATATTTCACAAACCGTAGTGTAATTTTAACATAGCGACATATAAATGTATTTGTATCGATTTTAGATGTTGTTTGTATCCATTGAAGATTTAACATATCGTATGGATCTAGTCTTCACGGCAAGAAACCCGTTTTCTTTTTGGGCGATAGTAGTATAACTACTCTCTTTTGCCGACAGGGGGATTTGATCCCACATCTTTCTACCGCGGCGCGGCTGTTCTCCCAATTAAACTGCGCCGGAGAGTTTATTGCAGCTTAACAGTCCATTTGTCTATAAGTCACAAACTTGCGAAATCTTTCCTCGACATATGGATATTGCAACGCACTGCAATAAGACCCTCATGATTTTCATGCCTGGAATTTTATCAAACCTCATTTACTGACTAAGAAAGACAAACACAGTCTACAAACTTCTGTGAAGTATTTCAAACGAAACAGTTCCGGCAAATGATTTGTTCACATAGCTTCGGAAAACGATTCTGACTAATCATTTTGTTCACGGATTACTAAATTTCGGAAGGGTCTATTGCATCCCCACTGCACGCACGCCAGATCTTTTGCCTTTGGTCGTTGATTGGCAGTTAGGTCATATCAAAGGAAATAGACGTCTCCATAACTATAGCACAGTTCGTAAGAAAGCAGTATACCCGAAATCATTACAAACACCATGTCCAACACCCTTCAAGGGGTATCTGCTTATACTCGTGCAAAAGATCGGTTTTTTCGCCTGTAGAAAAAGGCGTCACAACACATGAGCTGTCACTATTAAATATCTTCTTATCTTCAGTCGTTCTTTTGCGAAACCTTATATTTACGCCATAAGACTGCCAAAACGAGCCACCTGCTGAATTCACCAATCGTTATTCATCATGATCATTAAAGCATTTCCGGGTTCTGTTTTATTGCAGTAAAAGGAATGTCAGATATAAATCTTTGTTTTTGACGCTTTTTCAGACCAACTTTCGAAATAGTTTATATATTGACAACTAAACATTTTGTAGTGTTCCTCAATGTTTAAAATATGTTTATGTAGCTTAGGGAGCACTATGTAAAGCTCGCTCTTCTTATTCCTTCACTTTTAGTGAAACAGGCGTCACTCAAATGTAGTTCATGAAAAAATTACTTACAGTTAGCTTTTTTTTTTTTTTTTTGGTTGGAGGTTTAACGACCACCGTGAGCAACTCAATGGGCTATAAGCAGTCGCCCGTCCCTAATTTAGGGTCACTGGCTCCATGGAAGGGAGAGAGCCAGCGCCGTAAGACAAACACAACATCCATGCCTCACCGGGATTCGAACCCGGACCCCTTTCGGACGAATGATCAGAGGCCATCGCTTAGACCACTGCGCCACCGGGGCGGCTTAGCTTTTATTTCAGCTGCACTTCACTAATGAAGACTTCTAGATAGTAACTCGAATAACAACAATAGTTACGTAGACGAATTAGTCAACAAAATAGTAATTTGACGAAACTTTAATACGAAATGCATACACCGATAAGCTATTCCATTATGACCACCCCCAGCCTACAAAAATAAGCGCGTCTGGAAACCGAACGGCGGCGAAGGTGAAAATCACAGAGCAGTATATATAAAACCTGAGGATCGGCTTTCGGTTACTAGAACGTTCGGAGTCAGAATTGGAAAAGCTGCCGATTTATCGCAGTTTGATAAAAGATAAATTGTGATGGCACGTCGCCTCGGAACTACGGTTTCGGAAACAGCGCGGCTTGTTCGCGCGTAATTCTAGTGAGTAATCATCAAACGTGGTGCACAGATGGCCAAACAGACGAACCGTCATCCAGCCATGTGTCGTCCGCAGCTCATTGATGCCGGAGGGGAGCGGAGAATGTCGCGCAATGTCCACAGCGTCCTCAGGGACAAATCACCCGCAGCTACAACAGTGGAGATCAGGGCAATATCTCACAGCCAACATTTCATCGCAGCATCCTGCGCATGGGTCTGCGTAGCCGAAAACCCGGCCGTGTCCCTATGCTCACTGCACGTCATCGCCAACAACGCGTGAAATGGGCCCAAGATAATCGAGATTGGACCTTGGATGATTGAAAGAAAGTGGCCTGGTCTGACGAATCAAGATTCCTTGTGCATCACGTAGACGGCCGAGCGCGGATACGCCTATTACCATCGGAGGTTATGGCAGTTGGATGCACTGTTAAACGGAAATATGCCAACGGCTGCTGTGGGCGATGTTTTATTGGCACACTTGAGGCCCCATTATCCCAATAGCTAAACGAAAACGAACTCATAATTAACATAGAGAAAGACAACTGAAAGTGAAAGTTAAATCCCTGAAAGCTGTCAGGCATCTCAACATCGTTGCGGACCAAATTCACCCATTCATGGCACTACCCGAATCGTCAAGGAGTGGTTCGTGGAACATCCTGGTGACTTTCTGTTAATGCTCTGGCCTCCAAATTCATCTGACAAGAACCCAATCGAACATTTGTGGTTCGACTTGGAAAAGCGGGTTCGGGCTAAATCACCACCACCCCAATGTACGGAAACTGGAGGATCTGCTGTTGAGCTTATGGTACCAGATACCCCAGGATACATATCGCCACCTCAACGAATCGAGGCTTTGCCGAGTGGCCGTTGTTTTGCGGGCTAAAAGGGGTCCTACTGCTTATTAGGTAGGTTGACATAACATAATAGCTCATCGGTGTATGTACACCACAAATCTACCAGCGCTGTCTGCATGAATTTACAGCTTCCACGACTGCAACTTTCATGATTGAACTTAGACCTTCTACGACTGGCGCTAGCGCACCGCACACAGCTTCTAGCTTAACATATTATCTATACAGCTATCTTGCTTGTCAGCTATGCATACGCCATTCACACTTGACTTGAAGACTGTTGCCAGACAACATTCAGTAAAAGAGAAAATATAATGTTAAGGTCGAAACGCTAAACGAAAACGAACTCATAATTAACATAGAGAAAGACAACTGAAAGTGAAAGTTAAATTAGAGTATACGTCATAACGTTTTCCTGTTTTTAACTACCAGTAGATTGGTAGCTAATAATAGCTATCCCTCTGCGCCTAAATATCTCGTCAATGTCTTTAAATAACCTGGTATTCCACTAGCTATTTGCATATTTATCCTCAAATAATTCAGTATTTATTGGCTAATACTGCAAAAGACAATTATCAAAATTGAACTGCTGGCAAATATAAAATAAAAAGAGTTTACATGGGAGTAGGTTGCATTTCCTTTCTTAAAACCTTCCGATTAAACTAATACCCACTACTGTTCCTTTATATGAAAAGGTTATGTATGTAGAACAAAAAGTACCACTAGGCCGTGTGTTCTGCGAGGCTACCGTCTGACTATTCGTTCTAGACAGATCCAGGGTCGAGATCCGGTGGGACATGGGTGGTGTGTATGTCTTCTGAGGTTGCTGGTTTTGTCCTCTTCCTGGAACAAGTTCCCCTAACCTATAAACCTCAGAGCGGCTCATGGTGGTCGTTAAACCCCAAAACGAAAAACACAAAACAAAAAAAACGGCATTAATCCTTTAAGCCGCCGATGTACCAGTATCAAATGATGACTAAAATTGTATGCCCTCCCCTAACATAGCGGCAAGATATTACGAAAGCAAGGCAAAACAATTTATTTCTCCCTAACACCTCAGCAGTATCGACCATTAACCTGTCACGGGTAATATGTGCTCCGCTCTAGTCATCTATTCTATGCTCCACGACACAAGGCATAATAGGCAAGTGCTTGTAGTCTCCCTGACACGGACATCATGCCACTGGGTAGAAACATCTCAACTGATTACATGCTAAAATGATTCGAAAAATAACGCGGAACCTAAGATAAGTGCGATCTTCTCTTAGGTTTTATAGGCCTTTGATATGTAGCAGGCAAACTGTCAGAAATAATTAGTGTCGATAATCCCCTTAAAAACACTTTGAATAACAAAGCTAAAGGTTAAACAACACTTTCTGTTCCGCAGGTTTACTCATTTCGGCCGCGTTCGGCTCACTTCTTAAACAACTAATATATTCTTTCTAGCTAGTATCAACCGATAACAATGTGTTACAGCCGGTTTAAGGGTTAACACCACCACGCAGGAAATTCAAATTTCCAGAATTTTGCGGAAATTCATCGAAATTCGTGCGCTTTTGCGTAATAAGCAATTCTGTCTGACTATTGCAAAGGATATTACGAAATAGGTGAAGAAACCATGAAATTTTTCAGATAGCACATTGCATCAACATTTTAGTGTTTTCGATCAGTTGCTCTTCTTTAATCAGCAACATATTTAAATGGAACCCTGCCTTCCTATCACGTATCAGTTTTATTACTGATCACTGTAAAGCTACGTAAAGAAAGGGAAAGAATTTTTTTTGTGTTCCGCTCCTGTGTCCGAGTGGTCCGAGGACCTGCCTTCTGACTATACGTCCGAGACAGGCGCTGCTATGAATTGAGTGGTGTGCTTGTTCTAAGGAGCTGACTATCTTTCCTTAATGACAGCAGTGGCCACAAGTTAGAGACGAACGACTCCTTACAGATTTTGAATTACTCATAGTGGTCTTTACGCTCCCCTTGTAAAAACGAACTGCCAATTAACCCTTAGAGAAAGAGCGTTACTTTTTTCATCCTTTCCCTTGTATATGCAGAATAATTGGCAACTGTTTTTTTTTTCGTTTCCCAGTTTGCGAACAAAAAATGAGTAAGGATCGTAACATAAAAAACACAGATACAAGACATTGCTGAAAAATTGAAAAATGTTATAAAAGGGAGATTATTTCTGGGAATGGGTGGAAATCATTGCAAGAAACGTGCACTGGCGGAAAGTGGCTGATAACAGATCCTTAAACATTTGAATAATGGTGCACAAATGGCTTAGTCACGAGAAACAAATATAAGAAGTTTGCATGAATACACTCACGGACAATGAAATTTGCGCACCAAGAAGGAAGCATCGAATTGAACTGAAATTTTATGGACGTAATGATACAAATAAACAATACACATGATGGCAAAAACAGAGCTTCAGGACAATTACAAAGGGATCTGTGGCACGCAGTCCGGTCACCTTCAATTACGCGTCCCATCTTCTCGTCCGACGATACATGCTGCAATACGGTCCGGCCTGGAGGCGAACAGACGGCTGATGTTTTCCTGCAACAGAAAGCCCACACGTGTTGGACGGCGGGCTACAAATCCCGGATAGTGCGGGACGGACGGCGGCAGTTGGCGTTTCACCTAGTCCCACACATGCTCAATAGTGGACATGTCCGGGGAGAGGGCAAGCCATGGAAGTGTCTGGACATGACGTAGGCAGTCCTGGGCAACTCGAGCCGTATGCAAGAGTGCATTATCCTGCAGGTATAGCGCACTTGGAATCCCAGCCAAGAATGGGAGCACATGGAGCCGTAGGATCTCATCCACATACCGCAGGCCCGTCAATGTTCCACGTACCACTACTAGAGCTGATCGTCTATCGTAGGTTATGGCTCCTCAGACCATAATGTCTGCAGTGGGGGAGGCGTGGCGCACGATAGCTAGGTTGGAATCGTGCCGTTGACCCAGCGACCTACACACACGGACACGATGATAATCTGTTCCCAAAACGAAGCGACACTCATCGCTAAACACCACACGTCGCCAGTCTTAGCGTTCCAAGTCGCTCTGTCCAGGCCCCACTACAAACGAAGCCGGCGATGTTCCGGTGTTAAAGACAGCACACGTAAGGGGCGTTGGGTTCGCAGATTTGCTTCCATGAGGCGTCGGGAAATGCTTCGTGGGCATACACAAGCCGCTACATCTGTCTGTAGAGTGAACCGGGTCTCCGTGCAATCCGTTCGTGCTTGGCGCACGATCCGTCAATCCTCTCTACCGGTGGTCGTCCTAGTCCGTCCGGAGCCGCTCCGCTGTGTGGTAGTGCCGTCACGTGTTCACTGCTCCCAACACAGTCGGACGGTATGGTGAGAACGATCCACGTGACGGGCTATATGGCGCACCGACCACACTACGGATTCCAGCCCGATGATCAGGCCTATCTCAAAGTCCGTAAGTTGCTAAATGGACATCTCTGGCGTCTATCCGGTATTCTTGTCAGTCTGTACACTTGCCTTGCGTCGGCCAGTCCTTTTCGCTTTCATGGAGCATCGACTACACGCCGGTTTATAAGGCTGTCAGGTCGTGCTTGCAGCGTCCCCACAGGGTGTGCGAGCATGCGCAATTGCACCAAACGTGGATCATTTGCATACCAGCACGCACTCTAGCTTTTGCAAAGTTTCGTGTTTGTAGCATGTTTTCTTCTAGGTTCGCAAATTTCATTTTCCGTGAGTGTATATCCGCCGCCCCGTTGATGAAGTGGTCTAAGCGCTGTTTTATGATCATTCGTCCGTGATGTGCCTGTGTTCAGACCCCGCTGAGGCATGGACGTTGTGTTTTCCTTGCGGTATTGGATCTCTCCCTTCTCTGGAACCAGTGATCCTAAATTAGGAACTAATTGCTTATAGTCCATCAAATGGTTCACGGTGGTCGTTAAACCACATAACAAAAAACAAGAATAATTATATACAGAGGGAGAGCCGAAAGTTCTGCAATATTTGGATCACTTTATGTTTTCATATGTACCTTTACGACTAAACCTGACTAGCATCCAAAGTATAGGACATCGTGTTGCACCGACTTTAGCCGTCTGTTTTGCCAGTTCTTCTATTCCCTCGGCGGTAGCAGTTCTTATCCTTCGAGGCGAAGAACTCTTTCACCCCAGCTGCCACTTCCTCCCGGTTGTTGAAGTGCCGCCTGCGAAGGAATTGGGCCATAGACCAGAACAAGTAATAATCCGACAGGGCAAGGTTCGAACTATATGTTGGGTGTGGCAACAGTTCGATGTCCTCAAATTCCAGAAGTTTTGCCCAGGTCGTTCGCGCAGTATGAGGCCGAGCGTTGTCCTGCTGTAGGAGAGCGCGCTTTCTGTTCAACAGCGCCGCGTACTTCTCCTCTAAAACGGCATACATCCGCTCCAGCTGTTTAGAGTAGAGGTTGGTGTTGATGGTCCGACCGTCTGGAACAAATTCGTAATGGATTATCCCCTCGACATTCCATCAGACGTCGAGCATCACCTTGTGCTCGAAGCACCCACGATTGGCAACAGGTTCATGAAGCTGTCCCGTGCTCAACCACTGCGGTTTTGTGTTAGAACTACGGAAATAGACCCACTTTTTATCCCACGTAACAATACTGTTGATGAAACGTACATCGCGGGGGTTTTCAATAAGTTTCGTGCACACTTCCACTCGGCGGTTTGCTTCGGCTGGCGTCAGTTCGTGCGGGACAATGCGGTAGCTCCTGTAGACCTTGCCAAGGTCCTGAAGTTTACGAACCACGGTCGTCTGTGGTATGCCTAGCTCGCTTGATAATCTCCGAGTGCTGGTTGTCGAATTTGCCTCTACTGCCTGGCGCACGGCCTCCGTATCAACGGTTTGCGGCATACCTGGCCTTGGCTGATCGTCGAGGTTTCTGTAACCTGAGCAAGAATCTTGAACAATCTGGTTGCGGTGCTCTGTTCCACGGAACTTTCCCTTTCGCATGACAAATGTTACGTGTTGCTTGAGCAGCGTTATGTCCGAGTTCAAACTCGTAAAGCACATTTTCCTTATTTGGCCGGTTGTGGCTGTTTCACCTTTAGGCGTTTCAACCACAGACAGAACGACTACATGCTATGCTGTTTACAGCAACGACTACCATTTTTTTATCCCTTTCGACCGAATGCAGTGCGCGACTTGAACTAGTTTAAACACGTGACATACACAACGCAGCACATGCGATTATGCAAATATTGCAAAACTTTCGACTCACTCTCTGTAGATATCACACTAACCGGAGACGGATTCTAAAGTTTATCTATTACGTAATCGCGAAACAGCAACAAGGGTGTTTAAGCGATTTGCATAGTTTCACAATAACTGAAAATATATTGCCTTATCAATATTTTCCATAAGCATATTATACGAGTGATGTCCCCATTTCCGATTCTGGATTCAAGCAAGAAGGTTTGTCCTATATAAGACTTGGGTGGGGTGCATGTTCTTCAGTTATCTTCGGAGTAAACCCATTTCAGGAATGGTGATCATTCTTAAAATGTTATGCCCAGCTGGAGTTTTATATTGAAAGAAAACTAGCTGTATATATATATCAGGAAAGTGTGGCATAAGACACAATCTTTCAAAATTTCAAAATTAATATAATGTTGGGACCAGAGATGGAAATGGGTCACGGGTCAACGGGTTGACAATTTCTTGCGCGTCCAATGGGTCGGTTCAAGGTGTTACTGACCCGATTTTTAATCTGTTTTATTCCCGTTTTATTTTTGAAAAGAGAACAATATATTCCAAAGAAGAACGCGTGTTGTGGAATTCTGTAGTCGATACCGGTGCCCACGGAGTGAATAATGATTTGCCATGCAAAAATACTGTCGTCTCTTTCTTAAAGCAACGAAGTTTTCCCCCGACCGACGTCAGACAACCGACACCAAGGTGTTAAAAATTACTTCTTTTGCGTTCTTTTACAAGTGCGACTGTCCAGGTGAAGGTACAGGCAAACGCCATTCACCTGCTTCTCAGCTGATTCACTCTCTCCGCGCGAAGTTCACTGTATGACTAAGAGTTACTTTTCACATCGCCTCTTTTACATTGAGCATTCAGAGGTTTTCGATTGATGTGCTAACATCCCGTTTCCATGACATGTCATGCCGAAATTAACTTCTTGTTTGTTAATATGGATGGATTTAATATTAAGGACGTTCAGAAAGGCGTCGAGGACAACATGCACGTGCTTGTTGCAAACCACAATGGGTAGAGCGAATGCTGGAATTTGTTTCGTCTCATTAAGGAACCGGTGAATATTTCTGTGTTGTTTGGTCTTTCTGTTGTTCAAAATGCGAAAAGTGTATCATTACGAAGAAAGATGTCGTCGGCGTAATAAAAGATTATGGAACCAAAATTCTAACGGCCCGTATGAAAGCATGCGCACCTTCATCAAAGCGTGGAAAGAGTGAATAATCTAACTACATTTAAAAAAATACATTTGTGCATTCGTAAATAATGATTCCCATTTGTAAAACACTCCATGACGGTCATTACTTCTGGATTACGCAAAATAGTGGCACTAAAAATGGCACTAAAATTTAGCAAGTAACCAAATTTTATTGTTAAAAAAGGATTTCAGTCATTACATGTCAAGCAGTTATTGGGATGAATAGATATATATTACCTTTATATGTATATATGTATAAATTTAGTTTCGAATTTATAGTTCAAAGCAGATTTTTACGGGTCAGTTACGGGTCCGGGTCGGGTCCAAAAGTTTTGACCCATTTCCAACTCTGGCTGTAACTGGTTTCGAATCTATCGCCTTGTATGGATTCTGCGTCCAATCTTACGTGACTGGTTTAACTTCAGAAAAGTCTACGGCACTAAATTAGGGATCGACACACTTCGTAAACACACAGAGTTAGTTAAATTAAAACAAACTATACGAGTTTTGTATCCTCAAATAAATTGGCTCGTTTCAGAAAGTCTTCCTTTTCTTAATCGTAACCATTCATTTTCGAAATAGAACGAAACTAGTTTTGATTCCCTTATATGCTGCAAGTTTGTATCAAGTACGATTTTGTTTCTCTTCTTTTCTTTTGTTTGATTAAATTATCATCACCAAAAAGTAACTATTAGAAAGCAGAAGATTTCGGAGATATATATAATACTTCACTTCACCTTTTCGCTTCAAGATATTTTTATCTCTAGCAATTAGATTTATGACCACGTTCTTTGATGTATCCTTATCACGCTTGGTAGAGGTGTTCAATAGCATTTTCAGATTTTTTCCGCCCAAAGAAATAAAAAAACAAACATGCGTCAAGCATGAGTAATTCCTGAAAGCACTTGCTAATGAAGAATTAAGTGTTAAAGAATTTGTTTTCGGGGGTTCAGTCTCAGATTGGCAAATTAATCATTACCAAAGGTTCATTAATTTTTGAGCAGTACATTTTTTACAAAAGTGTCATAAAGGCACATTTTGGTTCGATATTTTTCTGAAAGCACGGATTTGCCTTTCACGCAATTTTTTCATAAAGAAAGGATTTTTTTTTTTTCAGTACTACCTTTCTTGTTCTTTCATCTGCATTGCTCTGCCATTAATGTAAAATCAAATTTAATACCACAGCAACTATTGCTTGATTTCCAGTATTAATTATCAGTTTGGTTTAATTATTTTTGTGCTCAAACTTACGTGAAATGATAAGGCAGATAGTGCGATTTGGTCACAAAAAAACCTACTAATTTGATTTACTATTTTATTTTATGATATTATTTTTTAGAGTGATGGTTCTAAATTAATAACACAGTTGTAACATAAATTCAGATAAAAGTTATGAATATTATTTGAAAGCTAGTATACATTCATTATACGCATAGCAATTTTGTACACAGACGCATTTCTTAGCATATGTGAAAGATTACAGCTTATTTTTTGAGGAATGCGAATTCTGAGCAAAAGCGGAAAGTTTGTTATCGCATTTATTTATCAACCGAATCAACAAGATTGTTCTAAATACAATTTCATGGGATCTGTTAAAAAGGATGCATTCTTTTGTCATTCCGTATCCAGAAAACTGGTGTCAATAAGTTTGCCGAATAACTACTTTACTTCTCAGAAAGAAGATGCATTTGCATTTCCGGGAGTCTGTAAAAATGTGTAAATAATTCAACACTAAAGTTGAGATTTTCTATTCCCATGTACTGCGGTACACGTATGACTTTCCTAAGCAAGTTTTACCTGTCATAGATACGTTTGTGATGTATGTTCAATGAATGTAACCTGATTTTGATTTCGGGAACCTTTGTTTGTGTGAGTGTTCAAGCATGTGTGGAAGGATTCATAAATAAATAGATGATATAATCAGATTTGGACACTAATTTATTCCAGAAAACTCCTGCAAAAGGTAATATATTTTTTGCTTGTATTAGGGGCAATCATGATCATAAATAACATTTTGATTATATAAATAGAACGACCAATTTTTTTAGTATCTCGTTTTCATGGTTTTATTTTACGCCTTTCATAAATCATTTCTTTTTGTACAGCTTATTTTTTGAGAGCTTCTTATCCATCCGATCATTTTCGTTTGATTGCACCCACCTGTTCTCCTTTTTCAACTAAGTTGCCGCCTTTGATTTATTACGTAATGCGGTGCATTTTTACTTTAAAGTGGGAAAGTACTTTACGCCCATAAACCGTAGCCCTGAACAAAAGCAACAGAAGTTTTTTCATGTTCGGCAACCCATGATTTGATAAGTTTTAAATTATTTTTAAAGTTGCTGTAATCTATGCATTTTTTTCTTTTCTTTCTTCCTTTACAGATGAATATCTAAATCTTTTCTCCATCGTTCAGCAGCTGTGCTTAGAAGCGTCAGTCTTAATGGATGCGGATGATGCGAGATGGATTTTTCGTTGTTCGTCTTCAGGTTAGAAAAGGATGAAAGACGCCTCCGTTGAAGGACGTTCGCTTCTCTCATAAAATTTAGCGAGTTTCCAAGAAGTCAATAACTACATAATGGATAAAATATAGCGTCTAGCCATCACTCTGATTGGGCGAACAAAAAACAAGTCCCACCTCATTACAGCTTTGGAGTTCATCACATCCCTCAGTTTTTTATTACAGCACTTATTTTTTATCTATCTTTGTCACTCTATATGCTTTGTATCTTCCCCCTAAGCGTGCGTCTTTGGGAATCTTTCTCTTCATGCCCAGAAGGTGATTGTCGATTTGTCAATGCCACATAAGGGAACATTTACAAGGTCCAGTCAAGCCCACCCGAGGAGGACAATAAGGAATAGGGAAAAGCGGAGCATTGCTGAAAGCAAGGGTGCACGGAGAAGATTTGGCAAAGGCCCAGGAATCGAAAGGAAGAAAGGAGGGAAAAAAGTGAGATTAAAGGGCTCTCATCAATGTCATGGGGTATTGGTGTGTGTGTACGTGTATGTGTGTGTGTGTGTGTGAAAGAAAGAAAATCTTTTCTTTCTTCTCCCTCCCCCAAGATTTTTTTTCTCTTTAGATCGCCGTGAGTTATTTTGGTTTAGTTTATTCTTGTGAATGGGAACTTATGCTCACAAGGGCTCCAGCCAACAAATCAAATCAATGGAACATATATTAGTCCTACGAAGAGAGGCGTCAGACTCCACTTTTTAACATGAAGTTTACGTTCGTGTGATTATTATTTTAAGATGCAGTAGTCAATGCAAACAATTTTTACTCGCAGTTTGTCATAGCAGCTCTCAGTCAGGATAAATCTACTTGCATTTATACATTATTTCACATGTACACATCATACTGAACCATAGATCGCTAAAGAAATTTAAAATTACGAGTTTCATTGAAGTGCAATGTCTACAACTCTGCATAATAACGAAAACTTATTTCGGTCATGAACCGGGAAATTAAAGACTGCCAGAATAGATGAGTACTTACAAACAAAAAATAAAGCAGAAAAAAAAACCGAAAATGGAAATATGTTGACATCAAGGTACATTCTGACGATGATAAAAATTTATAGACCCATGGATAAAAAATCATTCAGATTGAAATGATTCTGACGTAAGATAGTTCTCCAGATTTCACTTAATTTCTAGTAGAGCACATATAACGAAGTAAATTCCTCCGTCATTTTTGGTGTACGCCGGGATTCGAACCCGAGGCCGCTTATTCCGGAACAAGTCGCTCTACCAACTGAGCTACGCCGACATTTTATTCTGATTCCTATCTGCCTTTATGTCGTGTGCGTCCTGCTGGCAGGTACGTCACATCTCCCCCCCCCCCGAAAGAGGGCCGGGGGCATGGCCCACGGGTCAGCCGTGACCATGAATCGTTGCAGGCAGCTATCCACTGTAGAACGTGCACTTGAGAACTCCCATTCAATCTGCTGTGTGGAATGCAACATCACACATTTTTATTTTTCGAAGCGCTGCAGAAGGAATTCTCTGATTTTTCCTGTCTCGCGGTGTGGAAATAACATCACACCAATGCGAGATTTTGAACGGCTGGGTCATCCGGATAGTTCGGGCGCCATTATAACGAAGTAAATTTCTCCGTCATTTTTGGTCTACACCGGGATTCGAACCCGAGGCCGCTTATTCCGGAACAAGTCGCTCTACCAACTGAGCTACGCAGACATTTTATTCTGATTCCTATCTGCCTTTATGTCGTGTGCGTCCTGCTGGCAGGTACGTCACACACACAAGATGGAGAAAACGTCACAGTGAAATCCTCGGATCAATGATTCATCCTTTCTGGCTGAGCTTACGTCTTACACCCTTCTCATTCGAAGAAGATGTGACACCAACCTATTTGAACTTTACACTTCTACCATGCTGAATTTGGTACAACGGCATCATATAGTCAATAGTTCTAAATACCTATATCGGAAAACTTACTACCACCTAATACACTATCTACCAACAAGTAATGGACACCCCTGCAATCGACGATATCTGCGGTCCTGATACACGTCACAGCTGCTGCCGTTAAATATCGTGTGGGAAACAACAACACAACTAGTCGCATTCAAGATGCCACGCAGTTCGGAGCTCTCTGATTACGAGAAAGGTGTAATCGTCGGGTATCACAGAAATGGCCGATCCATACGAGACATATCCAGCGAGTTGAAGTACTCAAAATCGACAGTGGCCTACGTGATTGTTAAGTAGAAGATGAGAGGTAACTGTCGGAATGTGCCCCGACCCGGCAGACCCGTAAAACTGGGAGTTAGAGACCGACGGGTGCTGGCCAGAGAAATTCGGAAGAACCGCACCAATTCGATGGTCCACATCCACGAGGAGTTTCAACAGGCATCCGGGAGTGTTCTTTCGATGAATACCATCCATAAGGAAGCCGATCTGCTCGGTTATCATGGACGTGCTGCCGCCCACAAGCCTTTGATCACCTAGTCCAATAGCGCTGCTCGGCTAACGTGGTACAAAGAACGTCGGCAGTGGACCGTTTAACAGTGGAAACAGGTTCTCTGGAGCGACGAATCAAGGTTCACCCTCTACCGTTTGGATAGCAGGGTCTGGGTTTGGCGTCTGCCTGGAGAACGCCTTCTGCCAGAATGTATCGTGCCAACTGTTAAGTTCGGCGGCGGTGGAACCATGCTATGGGGGTGTTTCTCCTGCTATAACACGGAACGCTTGGTCGCAATTCCTGGTACACTCAACGCCGAGACCTACTGCACCATTTTGGATCACCATGCACTTCCTACGTTGTGGCAGTTTTACGGGGTGGACCCATGTTACTTTCAGGATGACAACGCCACCTGTCATGTTGCGAGGTCCACCATGGCTTCGTATGGTGACAATGGGGTTAATCGAATGAACTGGCCTGTGCAGAGCCCAGACCTTAACCCTATCGAACTCCTCTGGGACAAGTTGGAGCTTCGAAATAAGGGGTGCCCCCACTGTCCGAAATCGGTGAAGGAACTGATCTGTCTTCTCCAAGCCGAGTGGAAAGAAATACCGCTAGCCGTCGTACAACGCCTGGTTGAGAGTATGCCCCGGAGAGTCACAGCTGTAATCGCCGCTCGTGGAGGCTCCAACAACTATTGAAGGAAAATAAACTTCGTTTTCCTTTGCTATCACAGGTGTCCAATTACTTGTTGGTACATAGTGTAGCACATTTTCATGAAGAGCAAGGAAACTCTCGAAATTGAACGGTCACATAGCAAGCAGACTTAATAAAAGAGAAAACCATTGACCAAACATGGAGTCTAATAAGTGTTAAAAGAGTACCTCATGTCTATATTTATCAGCCATTTTCACTGGTAAGACTGCCAGTCACAGCCCAGGCAAGAAACTATTGGACTTTCAGATGGAAAATATGAAGGGAAAGCAACAGAAATTTACATAAGAGAAAGAACCCCAAACAGGTTAAGGATTAAGGATCAGGATACATCACAACATCTTCAATCAAATATTCTGTACTTACTAAAAAAATCACTCACGGCCATCATTTTAGGATTTAAAGGACTTCCATACACGTAAGGTAACTCTTTTGATATATTGCAAGAAGGCGTGAAGATAAGTAGGCTACAATTATCTACTGAATATTTTGTCGTAAACATTTTTCTGGCAGTAGTACAGCATTTATATATTGCCTAAGCTTGAAATATGTGCTTCCATGCTCTTCACTTTCAGTTATGAACCTTTTTTTGATTAGCGAATGAAGCTTCAGTTTCCGAGAGTTTCTTAAAACCAAGGGTGTTTGCATTTCATTTGTTTCTTTAATTTGCGTTAGGCTTATTTTAGCAACGTTGTGTAACGTAACAGGGCTTCCTGGCAAGATAAAAATATTTTTTTTATTCTAAACAGCAAATCGTTAGTTGCCTTTCACAAATGGGGAAACAATGTGAAATATGTTTTGGTGAAAAATGTCGTTATAACTGGGCTGAACAAATATTATAATGTACGTTACTGTACGCGTCCTCAAATAGTAATGTATCGGCTTTTAATTTTAGAACTTTCATAATTTGCATAATATCTAGAAAATTTAAAAGTAGGCTTACGAATTTCTTTCTCAGAATCTCTCGAAAGTCAAGGTTCAACGCTGGTTCACGCTAGCCTACGATTATGTTTAAGTTAAATGTTAAAAGGAATGGGAGAATCACTTAAAGAATAAGTCATCAGGAGGTAAATAAGGACCATAAAAGCAAATAATAGAAAATAAATGCTGGCGAGCCAAATTTACGTTCATTTCCTGAACACGATTCTGATGACGATTGACATTGTTGGAACTGAAACACATTTCGTAACATTATGTCTTGTTTTTTTATTGTAGTGGGTAATTTTCTTTTTAGAACCTTAAGTATGAAAGCAAATAGTGAGAGTACTAACAGGGAGGGTTTTGATTTAGAGAAAGAAAATGTATAATTTAAATTGGCGAAACAGAAAAATACAACTAAGTTCATTCCTGTTTTTCTCCTAGAACAGAGAATAATCTCCAGACTATTTCACGTGGTTTAAGCTTTCAGTATTTTTGATATTGCATTTCAGTTAAAATGTAACTTATGATACACTGGTGTGCAAACATTAAGGACGAAGAGGAGAAATTAGCATAACAGCGAAACGAGCAGGTAGAACGGACCGAAAGACCACTCAGGAGATAGACTAAGGTCCGATACGCTAGGGCATGCGCATATGTGCAGCATGACCTAGGGGGGGGGGAGTGTCGGAAGGGTATAAAGCCCACGGCCGGTGTACGCTCAGTAATTAGGTGAAAGCTATTGCACGGTGTACATCGGTTTTAACGACGTCGAGTTGCAGCCACCGTGTCATATGGCCAACAGGCAATCCAGTAGACGACATCTGGATGACTTTACCCGAGGTCGCGTCATTGGAAAGTTGGAAGAAGGTCGAAGTGTGACTAGTGTGGCCGAGGAGTTTGGGATCGCTCACAGCATCGTTTCACGAGCTTGGAGAGAATTTCAAACGACAGAAACGTCTATCCGAGTGTTTAGCAGTGGTCGTCCACGTGCAACCACGGCAGCGGACGACCGGTATATTTTCCTACGGGCGAGAAGAGACAGACCTCAGACAACGGGAGAAATCTCAAGGCACATGCAACAGACAACTGGACGTCCGTTATCGCGTTTTACCGTGGCCAGGAGGCTGCACAAAGTGGTCTATTTGCACGACTACCAGTATGGTGTGTGCCATTAACGCCTGCTCATCGGAGACGGCGGTTTCTGTGATGCCAGGAACACAAGAACTGAACACATCAACAATGGGGTCGACTTCTCTTTACGGATGAGAGCTGATTTAGTCTGACGAGCGATTCTGGATGTATACACATCTGTGGAATGTAGGGAACACGCAACCATACATCCAACATTATCGAAATGGAACGGTTTGGAGGTGGCGGAGTTCTCGTTTGGGATGGTATCATGCTTGGTAGCCGTACTGACCTCCACATCTTCCAAGGAGGTGCGGTCACTGGTGTTCGCTATTGTACCGAGGTTCTCCTGCCTCATGTGCGTCTGTTTAGAGGTGCTGTGGGCACTGAGTTCCTCTTCGTGGACGACAACGCTACACCTCATCGTACAGTGGCTGTCGCAGAGCTGTTGGAGAGTGAAGATATTCAACGCATGGATTGGCCCGCAAGGTCCCCGGACCTAGATCCAATCGAACACGTGTGGGACCTTCTTGGGAGACACTTGGCAGCACGTCACCAGCCGCCATCAACGATTACGCAGCTGCGATTGGCGCTACAAGAGGAATGGGCCACAATGCCTCAATACTGCAACGCAGTCAGGGGTGAACATATCCCCTACTAAAGACTGGACTTTTCTTGGCAGCCGCCTGTCGCATGGACGTTTCTGTCTTCTTTCCAGTTGTGCTCGAAGTTTCTCTTTTCAATAAAGTGCCTTTGTGTCCTTTGGATTACTTGTTCAGACGGTTTTGCTCACTTGTCCCATATTCTTACATCTTGGGGATCTTATGGTATGATTTGAGTCGATGTGGAGTACTTCTGCACGACGTTACATTCGAAAAACCGTCTCGTCCTTAATTTTTGCAAGCCAGTGTATTACGTTATATGCATTTCGGACTTCAAAACGTCCATTTAAACATAATTTTTCTTTGGTACAGAGTAAAGCGCAACTAAAAAACATTATTATCGGCATATTCTCATATTCTCCGACAAAAAGTCCGTCCACTGAGGAAAACAAAATTTTTAAATTAACGGAGTACATTTCTATTTCGAAATTAGAACTGAGTTTTTCATTCTTCTATGTGGATACAGAAATGTGCTATAGGTTCAAGAGTGTAAAAATGCATTGCACAGTTAAAACCGTTTTGACGCTTGTTGAACTTGTTGTATTAAGTTTTGAAGAAGACGTGATGTGGATTTAGATTTTGGTAGTTAAAATCTAAATTTTGGAGTGAAAACTTCCTAATAATCTTCCGTTCATCTGAAAATGGAAAAAATAAAGAAACAACTTGGTAGTTAAGAATAGAGTTCACGGAAAGAATCAGAGCTAAAACGTCCTTAACAAAACCTGCAATCGGATATTTTAGTATTGCTAATGTTATCTGTCTAGCAGAGAGCTTTATATATCAAGTCTATGTGTTCGTAGATTAATAATACTAATATGCAAGGTTTTGCTGTTTTGAAATGAATAGGTGTATCTGAATGGATTTTTTGCGCAGATTCCGAAAATGACCTTCAAAATTCAGCATCACGTCAGGTTTTTTTCACAAATGACGGAAATGCGAAAATAAAAAAAAACGTTATTTTTTAATGACATTGTTATATGGCAACATTTGTAACGTGTGAGAATGTTCTCTGGATAGGCGGAATGATTGTTTAAGGAATAGACAAACATAAATATATAGCTGATAATGGAAATGCAACTGTTTTATCTGTATGACGTCAGGAGTTGCGTTACCCACAAAGGCGGAACATGAGAGAATGTTATCTTGGCACGGCAGTATGACTCATACCTCACACCACTGCTCCCTTCTTTCTATTGGTCACATGTGGCGCCATTCGGGGCAGATCGTGTTACACTAGTCAGTGCAAAGAAGGGACTGGTCCCGTTCGGTTGTTTCTTTGTGGCGTGTGCAATGGCTTCACGTGGTTGTGTAAATCATCCAGACATATTTTGCTACATATGTGGCTGTTATACGACAGGAAAAAAAGAGGCAAAATATTACGCCTTTCGTGAAAAATGCTGATTTTCAATACTACGGCATTAAACTAGCAGATTAGGAGAAAGTTTGGTCTCCTCATAATGTGTGCCCTGCATGTGTGGAGGAGTTGACCAACTGGAAAAGTGGGAAAGGGGCATCAATGCCGTTCGGTGTACCCATGGTGTGGCGCGAGCCAAAAAATCACAGTGACGACTGCTTCTTCTGCACAGTGAATATCGTGGGCCATACCAGAACCAGTAAGCGTAACATTGTGTGTCCCAATATCCCACCTGCCATAAGACCAGTGCCCCATAGTGAATCCATCACTATGCCATCCCCGTCCAATATCAATCCCCCAACATACACTGATTCAGACGGTGATACAAGTGATGAGATGTACCAACCGGACAGCATGGAGGATGAAACCCCAGTGCCATTTACCCAGCATGAACTGAATGATTTGGTTTGTGATCTGAATTTACCTAAAAACGCAGCAGAGCTATTAGGATCACGACTTCAGGAAAATACGTTACTATGTCCTAATACGAGATTCTCCTGGTACAGACACCGAGAAGCAGTTCCGTTTTTTGCTGAGGAAATACTTCAACATTAATTACAATGCAGGACAGTGGAGGTTGTTCATAGATGCCAGCAAATCCAGTTTAAAATGTGTTTTATTACACATCACTAACATCCATCCATCCATTCCAGTAGCACATTCCGTGACTTTGAAAGGGACATACACAAACCTTAAATTACTGCTGGAAAGTGTGCAGTACAAGTTTCATGAATGGTCTTTGTGCGGGGATTTCAAGGTGATTGGAATATTGCTCGGCCAACAAGCAGGCTACACCAAATTTCCTTGCTTTTTGTGTGAATGGGACTCCAGAGCAAGGATGAAACATTGGGTTCGGCAGCAGTGGCCAGTCAGAAGTACATTCCCACCTGGCGAAAAAACATTGTTTCACTTCCACTGGTTGATCCCTCGAAAATACTGTTGCCACCTTTACACATCAAACTTAGCTTAATGAAGCAATTCGTGACAGCTTTAAGCAGGGACAGCAAATGCTTTCAGCATCTTGGTGGTAAGTTTGCATCAATCACGTCTGAAAAAATTAAATCTGGCATTTTCATAGGCCCTCAAATACGAAAATGAATGGCAGACAACATATTCAAGGAAACCATGAGTGAGTGCGAATTGCGAGCATGGACTGCATTCAGAAATGTGGTGCACAACGTTTTGGAGAACACGAAGGCTTCAAATTACGCCACTTTATTCGAGGACATGCTGGAATCCTATGAACTGCTTGGTTGCAACATGAGCGTCAAAGTTCACTTTCTTCATGCTCATCTAAATTACTTTCCTAACAATCTTGGTGATTTTTCGGAAGAACATGGCGAGCGCTTCCGTCATGATATTAAAGTGATGGAAAAAAGATACCAAAGAAAGTGGACTGTACATATGATGGCCAACTATTGTTGGATGTTGAACAGAGTCTGTACGGACGCACACCGAAGACAATCCAAAAAGAGAAAGTTCGAAGGGGAGCCTAGTGGCGAATGTTAGGTATGTTTGCTTTTGAATATGTATTTATGTTTATCTATTCCTTAAACAATCATTCCGCCCCTCCAGAGAACATTTTCACACGTTACAAACGTTGCCATATAGCAATGTCATTAAAAAATAGCGGTTTTTTAAATTTTCACATTTCCGTCATTTGTGAAAAAACCTGACGTGATACGGAATTTTGAAGGTCATTTTCGGAAGCTGCGCAGAAAAACCCATTCAGATACACCTATTCATTTGAAAACAACAGAAAAAGGTTGAAAAATTGCAGATCAGTGTAATTGTAAAGACCCAGTGATGTGCGTTTTTTGTGGCAGGTAGGAATTCGTCAGAAGTAAATTAACCTTTATTGATAATGCAATGTTTTAGCAGCAGGACTATTTCAGTGAACGTTTTTGCTGATATCAGTCCAACTTTGGGTCGAAACGTTACACAGGGCAGGACTTTGATTAAAAAGTAGTCTTGAAAATGAAAGTGCTCTTAATGTTGGGCCAGGAACTTGAATCTTAAAGCAAATATGAATTTTCGGCAGTGTACCAATGTCGTATTAGGATGTTGCAGACGAAATTTTGTATTTTGCACATTCATGCTGTTGGAAGGTAATTTAGGAACTAATACATCGAGTGATATGACGTGTGATATGGAAATTGAAAATGTCAAGGCTGCTGTTTCTAAAGTACTGGTCATTTTGTCAGTGGCATGAGTTCCAAGGAGATTGTGCTACAGCGAAGAGGACGATAGGTCCTCTTCACTGTAGCCAAATTAGTAAAATATATATCTCTGAGTCAGTTGTCAAAGGACCCAATTTTATCGGTTTCCGAATCGACTTTGTCCAGGGTTGCCAGGATCTGTGAGAACTTACCCTTTGTGAAATGAAAATCACAACCGCGAATGACTGATCTGCACCGTGAAAATCGGCTGAAGTGGGCAAAGTGTCAGATGTCCTGTAACGTATATTCTATTTTAACTTTTCTTTTGAGTTTATTTGTCAATGTAAATTTGAGTTCGTCTTATTAAACATTTTCAAATCTTAACGTTATGTCTTTTCCCTCAAACGCGAATGATGTTGGTAACAAACTTAGGTCGGAAAAAGTGACGTATGTGTGGCCGGATAAAAACAATGGATAAAAAGGCAATGCAACGGCTATTTACGGGGATTGATGTTATTGATGATAAACTTTCTGTTATACTGCGATTGGATGGTAAATCACTGATACTGTATTGAGTACCCCAATAAACCGGATGTGAGTGTGGAGTACAAACCAAGCAATCAAATTAAACGTATTTGTAAGTACTACAATTAACCTCTTTCTTGCAATGCGTATGAGTACCTTCTATATTACATTGACTTTTTAGCACACATAACGTAATTACTGACGTAATGACTAAGTTACAACGGAATGAAAATGACGTTATAGTCCTGGAGACATGAAATTGAAAGAATCATCTTTAATAATGAGGAAAAATTCAATTTAGGCGGCCCGGGTGGATGGATCAAATATTGGCCTGATCTTCGTAGAAAGGCTGAAAGTTTTTCCGAAAGACAAGATGGTGGGTATATAATGAATAAAGTCCTCCACATGGACGTGTAGTGCAGGGAAGCTTACGTTAAGTCACGTTAATGTTATTGGAAGGTTACTTGACGTAGCTAAAGTGCACCTAATCTTCAAAGTGCTAGAGTTTGTTAAGGCAAGACTCGCACGTGCAATAAATTCATTGAATATGGAACTTCTTTTTACTCAGCGTTCCTCATCATCTTGAATATCAGTACTATAACTTCGGTTTTAGTACATTAGTACCTTCAAGGCTCCTTATTAGAGCGGTAAACACAATATACCCTGGACTTAATGGAGACACTTAATGAAAGAGACTTAACGGCCAGACAGAGGTCTGACAATAATATGAACTGAGAAAACGTACTCACTTTAAACCTTTTATTGGAGAACTCCTGGTATTATCAAACACACACTCAACAAATCACACGACTACTGAATATCCGAACTTTCGTAGAATCACATAACAATAATTAAGAAGAACCTATCACATAAAACGAAGCTTCTTTGGTATAGTTGAGCGCGCCTATATATACTGCATACCACCACGTCATGACTTACACTCGTTGCCACATATCATTCAGCGGGAGAAATAACATCTCGTTAAGTGAGAAGATACTTTGCATAGGAAAATAAAATAACAAGAGATAGGAAAATCAAAAGGAAACTGAATCTAGAGTATACGTTACAGGTACTTTATGATTTGGGCTGGCTTCGGATATTATGGTAAAACAGACGAAGCTTCTGTATCAAGTAAAATGAACGATATGGATTACCAAGAGCTTCTTGAGGACAATCTGCTGCCGTGTGCTGATGATATTGCTCGATCTTTATGGATTCTGCAGCAAGATACCGCACCGAATTATACGGCAAACAGCACACGGGAGTGTGTTTTTGAAACACTGCGTGCAGGTGAAGGAATGGCCATTTGTGTCGCCTGATCTTAATCCCATGGAAAATGTGTGGAGTACTCTAACACGGGCGGTGTACGGAAACGTAAGGTAATATAACAATATTGCTGATATAAGAGCCGCAATAGTTTCCAAATTAGCAGAAATAGGCCAGAAAGTTTTACAAGGATTAGTACATTCCGTGCCGGAGATAATGGTTGCATTAATTAAGAGCTTTGTTGGATATACTGGCTACTAAGTCATGTGGTCATTGCTTTGCAAATGTTGTTGAAAAGATTTTCATTTTTGTCTTCGAAAGGCTTTCTAACGTTTCAATCTGTAATTATTGAATAAATGGTCCGTTCTTTTCAACAACATGGCTTTTGTGTGATTTTCATTGTTTTTCACTTCGTTATGTTTGAAGTACACTCACAGACAGTGAAATTTGCTCACCAAGAAAGAAGCATGGGATTGAATTGAAAATTTATGGACAAAATGACACAAATGAATGATACACATGATGGCAAAAACAGAGATGCAGGACATATGCGCAGGGATCTGTGGCACGCAGTCCAGTCATCTTCAATAGCGCGTCGCACCACCTCGTGCGTCGATACATGCTGAAATATGGTCCGGCATGGAGGCGAACAGAAGCCTGATGTTGTCCTGAGGCAGACTGGCTCACGCGTGTTGGACGGTGTACTCCAAATCCCGGATAGTCCTGCACGGCGACAGCTGGCGTTTCAATTGGTCCGACACATGCTTAATAGGGGACCTGTCCGGGGAGCGGGCAGGCCATGGAAGTGTCTGGACAGGAAGTCGGCAGTCCTGGGCAACCCGAGTCGTGTGCGAGCGGGCATTATCCTGCTGATATAGGGCACCTGGAATCCCGGCCAGGAATAAGAGCCCATGGGGTCGTAGGATCTCATCACATACAGCTGGCTTTTCAATGATCCACATACCACTACTAGAGCTGATCGGCTATCGTCGGTTATGGCTCCCCAGAACATAATGCTTGCAGTGGGGGAGCTGTGGCGCTCGATAGCGATTTTTAAATTGCGCCGTTGACTCGGGGACCTCCACCCCCGGACAATATGATCAGCCGTCCCCAAAACGAAGCGGCACTAATCGCTAAACACCACACGTCGCCAGTCTGTGGCGTTCCACGTTGCTCTGGCCTGGCACCACTGCAAACGGAGCCGGCGATGTTCCGGTATTAATGGCAACCCACGTAATGGGCGCTGGGATCACATGATTCGCTTTCGTGAGGCGTCGGCGGGAAATACCTCGTAGGCACACAGGATCCGCTACATCTGCCTGTAGAGTGGACCGTGTCCCAGTGGGATCCGTTTGTGCCTGGCACACGATCCGTCGATCCTCTCTACCAATGGACGTTCTGGTCCATTCTAAGCCGCTCCGCCGTGTGGCAGTGCCGTCACGTGTCCACTGCTTCCAACACAGTCGGACGGTATGGTCAGAACGATCCACGTGGCGGGCTATACGGCACGCTGACCACCCTGCGGTTTTCAGCCCAATGATCCGGCCTTTCTCAAAGTACGTACGTTGCGTAAATCGACGTCTCTGACGTCTGTCCGACATTCTTGTCACTCTGTACTCTTGTTTGTGTTGGCCGGTGCTTTTCGCTTTCAGGAGCATCGACTACCCGCCGGTTTGTAAGGCTGCCTGTTCGTGCTAGCACACCACCACAGGGTGTGTGGTCATGCGCAAGCGCACCAGACGTGGATCATTTGCATACCAGCACGCACTCTAGCTATTTGAAAAGTTTAGCGGCTGTAGCATGTTTTCTTCTAGGTGTGCAAATTTCCTTTTCCGTGAGTGTAGTAGGTGGTCATATTATTATGAATTGCAGTGTACGTATAAATTGTACGACTGCGTTCCCGGTTTTGCTAAAAAGACAACGTGGGTTTTTTTTCAGATGGTCACATTAGACTTTCTTGAAAATTTCAAAGCTCATCACCACAAGGAATTTATCTTAAACCTATTATTCTATACAAACTGGGTTGAGTTTCTCATGGTTGTACTTAAACCCAGAAATGAAAAAAAACAAAATAAACTAGGAACGAATATGTGTCTGACAATACAGTTCCTACACTTTCGCTTTGACTTTTTCCCCAGGAAACTGCAACACGCTGAGTGATGGGCTTCCTGGGGAATGTTTCCATAAAGATATCTCAATCATAGAATAAGGACACCACGTGAATTGGAGGTCAACGATATTAGTCGCCTGTTACTGATAGGTAACAAGCTATCCTCCAATGCTGATGTATAAGTAACAAGCGATAAGGAAGCACCGGATTTATTCAAGGTGAAACAATGACGATACTGGGTATTATCAATATGACATGTCACATATATGAAACGTATGTGGCTGACATTTTCGTGAAACCCGTAGCCAATTTAATGGCTCTTTTTCTCCTTAGCAAACGAAATTTCATAACGGGAGTCATATTTCATATTTGCTACAAAAAATAATTCAAAATTCGTTATCCAGAATAAACAAAAAATAGAATATTTATACATTATTTTTTGCTGTTTCAGGAGGAAAGTGTGCAGTATTTAAAGCAAATAATGTACCCAAGTTTTTCAACATGATGAATACCATTAGGTGGAAAAATAATTTTTGCATCTGAAGTTTAGGAATGGAGATGTGGAAGCAAATATATTAATATATTTCGTCCCTACTAAAGAGACTTGCATAAGAAAATGTAAAAAATAAAACATGCAAATGATTCCTCATAGCGAAAGATACTTGATAAAAAAAATGACAAATTGATTTTTAAAAGTATAGATTGATCAAAGAAAATAACATCTACATTTATGTATCCCAGCGCATAAGTTCCGCGTTGCTTAGAGTGCATAATGTGGATGGTGGCTGGCTCAAAACTGAATTAACATACCACTTGTTAGGTGAACAAGTGCAGTTGCAAGTTGAATAGACGTTTATGCTGTTTAACCGGCTACCACCCACCTGTTTTGGTGTAAATATAAATTTTATTTACCTGGGTATGTCGGCTTGTAAAACACAGAGTAATCATGTGTTATGACAAATTTGAAAGGATACCTAATATGATACTCGTGATAGAAGTATCTGACGCAAAAGGAAATTTAAAATCAGAGCTTTCCAAGCAGACATAACGAGACAAATAAAATGTACATTTACACTCCCATGAGGAATAATCATTCATTGCTTTATGTAGAAAACCTGCGCTATATGCTTTCTGTGGTAAATTGTAGTAGACTGAGAAGAGAAAACACTTATGGGAATTGCAGAATCGCAGACGCCGTCGCAAATGAATATTTCACCCTTACACATCTTATTTGCACAACGGTTCGCCGTCGAAACTGGAAAGTATGAGCAAAAAAATTCCGTAAACTCTGTCTTCAGATCCTGTAAACGTATCTATTATTTTTTCGGACAAAATCGCTTATTAGTTTTCAGGTTAATACCCAGTATTTCAATTGATATATTATTTCCACCGATGGATAATACAATGCAAGTACATTCCGCTGTGCTGACAGTTTCCGACATGCGTAGAAGAATTAGTATCCTTTCAAATTTTTCTAGCGAATTCTGGAAAAACTGGAAACCATCGGGAAAAAGAAACGAAAGCAAATAACATTTGCAGAATACTATTTACATTCATGACAAAGAACAGAAATACATTTGCTACCTAGAGGGTTATGTTACCTGTCATAAAAATACATAACATGTGCACTTTTCCACCTAACTATTCCCACATTTTTTCCGTTTTCGTATCACAGCCTGACAGATATAGTGCCAAGTAGAAACGCACACTCAAGCATTTCTACTGGAATATTTTGCATAATAAATCTCGTAGAATATACAAAAAAACTTTACTATATTGAATGTTGCCAGCCAAGAGAAATTTGCCGCCCCGGTGACGCAGTGGGCCAAGCGATGGCTTCCGATCATTCGTCCGAGATGGGTCCGGGTTCGAATCCCGGCGAGGCATGGACGCTGTGTTTGTTTTACGACCCTGGTTCTCTCCCATCCCTGGAACCAGTGGCTCTAGGTTAGGGACGGACGACTGCGCCCACTGAGTTGCTCACGGTAATCGTTAAACATCCAATCAAAAAAAAAAGAATTCTCGGTTTAGGAAGAGAGGTGTCATAAAAAATGCAAAAATGCACCTGTGCTCTGCTCCAAGCCAAAAAATTGAACAACTGAAAAAAACAATTCTTTAAATTAAAAAAAAATAGTGTATTTTTACGTCTATGCAATGCAAACAGAGATTTTCAAATTAACCTTCCACACACAGGTATGTAACAAAGAGGAAAAACATCGTTAATGACATAAATCCGTAGAACTGTGCTCAGGGTTCGGTGTGTTTTAAGTTTGTAAGCATGGCCTTAGCTGTTGGCAGTAGAATACTGAAGAAAATTATGGGGGGGAGGTACCCGTACATATAGCGCCAGTTCGTTTCATCCGAGTCACGCAGTCATGGGGCAAACGAGAGGCTGAATGCAGTTGCTTCTCGAGTGTTTGTTAGTCTCAGCGCTGGGTGACTCAGCGACATAGCACTCGGAGTGCAGTGTGGAAAACAGAAAAACGGCTCTTCTAAGGGCCGATGGTTTAAAATTTGGTGTTTTTATGTGCAGTAAAACCCGCTTATAACGAGCCCCCGCTTATGTTAGGCAAGATCCCGGATTTAACGAACAAAAGAGGAACCTTTGTTTGGTTATAAGAGGGAATTTGAGTGTATTTAACGAATAAAGTTTAACGAAATCCACAGATTTGGCGAGGGAGAAAAAAAGCCACAGTGAACAATTGTAAGAAAAATTAATGAAGTCCACATTTATTGAGGCAGAGAGAACCTTCTTCACAGTGTCCTGCAGTGAAGAAATAAAAATTGGGCTACACAAGACGAAACTGCAACAGCGCAGGGGAATAGTGGAAGGATATCGATAGAAAAGGAATGGGAAGGGAGTACATCAGATACTCAACAAGCGCAGTCTACACTACCCAGTCCAAGGGGGCTAGGCCGCGGGAGTATGGCGTGAGGAAATTTGAGAACAGGCAACCTATTCCCAGGCAAAAAAAAGATGGGTGCTTCTCATGCACATGAATTAACCAGATTTCCTTGGTGCGACAATTGTAGAGAAAGAAAGAGGAGTAATGTAGTGGGATGCCACCCGTGAATGTAACCATTGCCCTTTCTTCCTCCAAAAGAGCGTTGCAAAAATATCAAAGGGAAAGGTGTTATCCGTAAATGACAGAATACCAATCATTAGAGAGCTAAAATGGCGATAAAATGTTTGCAATATGTAAAAAATATTGACTCTCATCTTTGATTGTTTCCACACTGTTTAAAAGTAATGAAAGATTGATGCGGGTTTTCTAACTCAATGTTACTTATAAAAAAAGATTTAAGAAGTGGGAGAAAATTGATTTGGATAAGGCGTTGTTGAAATGATTCCCTGTTCTGTGGAACTCCGGCTTACCCGTAAATGGGCAGATAATGAAATTTCAAGATTAGAAATTTAGGGTTCCACTTGGCGATAGATAGATGTTTCATGTTTCAACTTCACAGTCTCGAAAGACGACATAACATCCTCTCAGGAAAAATCATTAGTGGATATGAAAACAATGTTAACGTGGTAGAATGCAATGAGGCTGGATATTCGGAAAATTACAGCAACTGTGTCATTTATAATGCAAATGTAGCAGATGTGTTTTATAATCTGACTTCTAACGAAATTATGAAATTTAAGAGTGATAAATATACAAGGGGAAACTTCTAAAGAACCGTATCTGCGTGTTTCTAAGCACCAATACATCTGGCACAGACAACAGAAATGTTTTAGTGATAGAAAAACCTGCAAAAGGCAGTGTTTTTAAAATGTGCGGTATCCTTCAATTTTTTGCACATCCAAAACGAAAGCATGAATGAAATCGAATGTTTTTTCAGTGTGTGTTAGAGAGTGAGATAAGAAATGTCGAAAGCAAAACCATAAACATTTGCTTGTTATATACAACTGTCCAGCGCATTTGAACACTAAAAATGTTTTTTTGATTGGACGTTTAACGACCACCGTGAGCAACTCAATGGAATATAGGCAGTCATGCGTCCCTAATTTAAGGCCACTGGTTCCAGGGAAGGGAGAGATCTATAGCCGTAAGACTAACCCAACATCCATGTCTCACGGGGTTTCGAACCCGGACCCCTTTCGGACGAAGGATCAGAAGCCATCGCCTAGACCACTGCTCCACCAGGGTGGCAGCTAGAAAAATCACTGGCATTGAGCACGTTACGGAGTTCGACAGAGGACGAATAGGGGCTTATCGTAACAGCGGTTTATCGTACCGAGACATCGGCGCCCGTGTGCGACGACATCCAGCCACAGTGAGCCGAGTATGGATTCGGTGGGTGTAGGAGGGACGGACGGATCGACGGGAGCGATTGCCGCAGCGGCGGCACACCACCAAACGAGAGGACCGGCATGCTTGTGCGGCGGGCATTGAAGGCTCGCACCGCCACATCACGAACGTTAGCACAAGAATTAGGGTGTGATGCGTAACAACCTGTGTCAGCACGTAACGTTTGACGTCGTCTGCAGGAGCGGGGACTTGTTGCACGGCTCCCATCACTCCGGTTACCACTGACGTTACACCACCAGCCAGTGCGGTGGCCGTGGGCCATTGAACGCCGTACCTGGACTACGGAATGGCACGGCATTGTCTTCTCCGACAAATCCCGCTTCTGCCTGCAACACCACGATGGTCGGATTCGCGTGTGGCGGCACCGCGGCGAGAGAATGTATGACGCCTGCATTATGCATCGCCATACCGGTCCGTCTCCTGGCGTTATGGTTTGGGGCGCAATTGGATATGACACCCTCACCCCTCTGGTACGCATCGCCGGTACGCTCAACAACCACCGCTAAATCTCTGACGTTTTGGAGCCTGTAGTCCTCCCTTACCTATAGGACCTACCAGCGGCCACGTTTCAACAGGACAATGCGCGCCTGCACGTGGCACTCATCGTGCAATAATACTTCACGGCCCACCAGGTGTAACTGCTGCCGTTGCCCGCCTGTTCTCCTGATATGTCGCCCATCGAACACGTCTGGTCGCTGATCGGCAACCGAGTGGCACGGCATGCACCACCTGCGGCTACGCCTGATGAACGGTGGCAACGTGTGGAAGCAGCCTGGACCGACATACCCCAAGCCCACATCCAAAGCCTCTTTCGTCCGATGCCGCGGCGTGTAGCGGCCGTTATTGCCAGCCATGGGGGCCACACGAACTATTGATGTCTGCGTGTTCCGCAAGTCGCACGGGCCTGGAAGCTCAATCGTTTCATCTTTGTATCTGTTGTAATGTGTCCAAAAAATATGGCTTTGCTATCTCGTGTCCTTCTTGGTGTTGCATTTCGGGTGGCCAGCAGTGTAGATGACTCTGTAGGAATTAGTCACCTATTCGACATACGATATTGTTGAAACAGTTAAGTCGTCACAAACGACCTTAGCTTGCACCACGAAAATGTTGGCTCTTCAAGGATCAATTGAACCTATTTCAAAATTATTAAAGTGAAAGCGTTGCGAGAGCAATCCTGCCATGTTCCGATCGGTCTTCACTCGGACATGATCGGTCGGGGAACTAGTCAATAAAGTGTTCCCGCGGAACAACAATTCCCGCCCCCAGTCCATTTGCCCGTATGTGTGACGTGCTTATTGGGTGTGGATTCTAATATGTGTCTGGCTGGGATATTTGTTCGCCGACGCGAAACCTACGTCCTTTATTTGTGCCTAGGATAAAATGTTACACGCATATTGAATCAAACTAATACGCTCATGTTTCCGGGAAATTTATCCTTTATTTTCATGAGCCCTTTCCAGAGATAAACTGAGACAAAAATGAAAAAAGACGATAATGTACATTGAAAAATGGATTTTTAGAAACCTTATGCACTGGGCGGGTACTAAGGTGATGACTCTGGGCCTCAGTCCACTTCTACTTCCTGCCTTCCGCTTCTTTCTTCTTCTGTTATTCTCATGAACTCTTCTTGCCTCGCGTCGAATTCTTTGGTCATCTCGATGAGTTGTTGTCTTGCTCTTGGGAAGCCAAGCAGGATCGAGATGTCGTTCATATTTTCCAGTTCTGGAACGAAGATGTTTCTTCTCCCTAAAAGAAAGTTGGGTTTTAGAATCATATCGACAACATCCGCAGATCGGGAACTGCATCTGCAAGTTGCTTCCTTAATCGCAAACCTTCTGAAGTACTCTGGCGGTACGCCATGAACGGTAAGTTCTTGGTTAAGGAAACCATCTGATTCTACTTTTCTGCCTGAGACTCTGGGATAAGATGCTGTTCGTCCTCCTTCTTTCTTACCCACTTCGTCCCACATTTTTTTGCCACTCCTTGGTCGTGTCTTGTCATCTGAGTACGCTCACTTGGCAGTGGCGTCTTCAGATGATAGTCAATCTCCCCTTTTCCAGCGGCCCCGTTTGCCAGCTCGTCTGCTCGTTCGTTTCCACTGGTTCCGGCATGGCTTCGGACTCAGTGAAAAGAGATTTCAGTGCTGCCTGCAGTCTCCAGCCCAGACTTTGTTTCCCTCACCAGGCGTATTTTGCATCTGAACTTCCCAAGCGCCTTTTGGGACGCCTGGCTGTGAGAGTACACTTTAATTTCGTCCAGTGTGTTTCTGGGCAGAGCTCACAAAGCCTCTGATGAAAGCTGAGCGGAGAGCAGTTGGCCACGTTGCAAGAAATAGCCACTGATTGTGCAGAAATATTTGAACCTTTTTTTTTCTTTTTTTAAGTAAAAGAGACGTCAGCAATGTCCGATGACGAGGTATTTAATGCACTAAGTGCCATTCCGCGAGAAAATTAAGAAACTATAAATGTAAAACAAAAACAAAACCCCCTCACACACAAACAATATCAGATTCCGTTTTTAAGAAAGTTTCCGCATGATGTCTGATTCAGGATTTGCTTCCACTATGCATTCATGTAAGTGCTTATTTTATATTAGTTTGCGCTACTGTAATCAATAAATTATATCTTTCAATTATATGCTATTTTTGTGTATATCTAATGTAAATCTATATTCATATGATCACTTATGCATATTTTTACATGATGGGATTTTTCACCCCGAAACGGATTTTGCGAGCGTCCGGATATTGCGAAGATTTCCGTTGGTCCGAAGCACCACGTTATAAGTGGGTTGCACTGCAGTAATTGTTACGGTGTTCGCTTACATTTTCCGTCCCAGGTTCTTCCCTTTTCCTGGTCTTTTCTCGCTTCTTCTTTTTTTATTACAGGTTGAAAAAAATATTTATTGGACTTGGTTGACAGATACATTGACGTATACAGTACAGACATGTTGTGTTTCGATGTCAGCAATGTACATAGTGAACATTGAATACAGAGTGCCGGTTGAACAAGGATCACAGTGAATAAACCCCCGAAAGACAAACACAAACAACCATGCCTTACTCGGGATTCGAACCCAGACCCTTCCGTTGGTCGGATGATCAGAAGCCATCGCCAAGACAACTGCGTCACCGGAACGGCCGCGTCTCCTCTGCTTGATGTGCAGTGGTTGAAGGTCAGTAACTTCCAAGGGGAATATGTAGGGCAGCTTACAATTACACTCTAAACTTTCTTTATTTTTCTGTGGGATCTTTTCTTTCAGGGATCGCTGCTCCCGCTTCTTTTTTTCTTATTACCCCCCCCAGAAAGCTCACGGAGTCGTACACAATTGGGACAAAACATCTTCGAATTTTTGTTGTCCTTTCGTTGTGTCAGACAGTGCTGCTTAAGCTAACTTTATTCGTAGATTCGTAGGCCTCTGCAGGGGACGCTGTCTTATCAAAACACTATAGCAGTGCTATTGGAGAAATAAAATGGTGACGCAATTATGACTGTGCAAAAATGTTCCAGAAATTATGTTCAAATAGCTGGGGAATTTTTCGTCAAAAAGAATGCGTTTAAAACGCTTTCCTCTTAAAGATATATTTATGATTGTGAGCGTGTTTTGCACTGTTCATGATTTATGGTATTCGTTTAAGAGAAAACAAGTTAGTAAAATCATGAAATGCATTGATTATAATACGCTTTCCAACATACTAGAAATCATTACTCAAGTTATTACTCAAGGTATGAGCAAAATGGCTGTGGAATAAATCTCACTCCTGTGCCCTGACCTTTGATCCCATTTCGATGATATTCAACAGAACTGGTTCAGTATACATCCGAAATAACATGACAAAGTTTTGTCGCAATTGAAGCAACTTTACGTAAGTTATGATGCATAAGGGTTATGGAATAGATGCCGCTTCTGTGTCCTAACCTTTCACCCCATTTCGCCCATTTTCAATAGGATTCGTACCCAGGCAGGTCCCTACAACGTACTAACATTTCATCCACATCGACACATTTTTACGTACGTTATGACGCATAATGGCGATGGAAGTGATTCCGCTCCTATGTCCTGACCTTTGACCCCCATTTCGCCAATTTTCAATAGGGTTTGTCCCCAGGTGGTCTCCTACCACATACTAAAATTTAATCGAAATCGAACCTTTTTTACGTTAGTTATGACGCATAAGAGCAGTGGAATGGATCCCTCTCCTATGTCCTGACCTTTGACCCCATTTCGTTCACTTTCAATAGGGTTCCTTCCCAGGTGTTCATCTACCACATACTAAAATTTCATCGCACTCGAACGATTTTTACGCAAGTTATCGTGCGGACGATCATACGCACACAACGCGTGACGTAATTAGGCAGATGGGAATCGCGACCATCTGCTCGCAAGAGTGTGACGTCATAAAACTTTAATGGGCTCCACACACAATGCGTGACGTAATGAGACAGATGGCGTGATCACGCGACAACATCTAATGGGACGACGCTATTACACTACACTTAAAACGTGGTGATTCGGGGTGGTTATTTAACCCACTAAACGAATTTTCCTAAAGTCGAGATCAAGATAAATCGATATCTAGTACCAGAAAACGGTAGGTTAACGACTTTCATCAAAATTCTTAGTTTTCATAATAAAATTTACATACATACAAGGATTGCTCCTTTAAGGTGAAGTCAAGTAATTTTGCTTCCTGTACTTCGAATGGGAAAATTTCTGTACACATTTTCTTCCCAATTAATACGTTCCCAATCGATATCTAGTACCAGAAAACGGTAGGTTAACGACTTTCATCAAAATTCTTAGTTTTCATAATAAAATTTACATACATACAAGGATTGCTCCTTTAAGGTGAAGTCAAGTAATTTTGCTTCCTGTACTTCGAATGGGAAAATTTCTGTACACATTTTCTTCCCAATTAATACGTTCCCAAGGATGAAAATTTGAACATCGTTTAAAATATCTTCATTTCATAACTGGCAATAATTAATGTTTTCTAAAACATAACCATAATTATGCAATCCAACATTTGTTTGTCTACTGACGTCATGAAAATACAGGTCGCGCCATCTTTTTTCTGGACAATTAATGCGTTCACAAGGATGAAAATTGAACTTCGATTAAAATAGCTTCATTTTATACCTTGGAATACCTAATATTTTCTGAAACATAACCATAATTATGCAATCCAACATTTGTTTGTTTACTGACTTTATCAAAGTACAGGTCGCGCCATCCTTTTTCTAGTTCGTACACCACCAAAGGAAAAGTTATTGATTTTTAATATAATTATGATTATGTTTTAGAAAATATTAAGTATTCCAAGTTATAATATGAAGTTATTTTAATCGATGTTAAAATTTTTATCCTTGGGAACACATTAATTGTGAAGGAAACGTGTACAAAAGTTTTTCCATTGGAAGTATAGGAAGCAAAATTACTTGCCGTCCACCTTAATAATATGGGATAAAGGCGATGGAATGGATCGCAATCCTATGTCCTGATTTTTGACTCCATTGCGTCCATTTTCAATAGGGTTCGTTCCCAGGTGGTCCCCTACCACATACTGAAATTTCATCGAAATCGAACCATTTTTACGCCGCATATTATGACGCATAAGGGCAATGGAATGCATCCCGCTCTTATGTCCTGACCTTTGACCCCAATTCACCCATTTTGAAGAGGTTTCGTTCCCAGGTGGTCCCCTATCACATAGTAAAATTTTATTGAAATCGAACTATATTTACGCAAGTTATGACGCATGAGTGCAATATAATGGTTCCGGCTCCTACGTCGTAACCTTTGACCCTATTTGTCCCATTTTCAATAGGGTTCGTCCCCAGGTAGTCCCCTACCACATACTAAAATGTCATCGAAATCGAACCATTTTTACGCCAGTTATCGTGCGGACGGACGGACGGACAAAGCTGGAGCATATACGCTTCTTCAACCTACGGTTGGAAAGCGTAAAAAAGGAGTGTTTGTCTATTTTCATGATACTCCTTCATCTGAAAAGTATATACATACCCTTTTGATTATTTGCACGAAACATTGATTATGTAAAACACCACTAGAGTACTTATCCCTGTTCTGCAATAAAGAACTACTGCAAAGTAGTTGATTATTAATTGCTTAAATAGCTGAAGGTTGTAATGATAAGAGAAAATGTATTCAGGTAAGGAATACCTAGGTTCAGAACTACAATGAATTGGTTCAACGAATACTTCGGCACTTGTTCAGCTGGGCAGATAGGTGATTTGTCATCGTAATTCTCTTAGTACAACTGAAAATAAGTGATTCAAGACAGAATATAATAATACTCAAACGGTAGTTCCCATTACAAAATCTGCAAAAGATACAGATTATTGCCACTGCCCTCCTATGGGAGAGGAATTGAAGAAAATCGGTGAGAGTTTAAATTTGCTAGTCAAGCGAACCATATTTCTTTGCGGAGAACAACGTTTTTCTGCTCTTTTGCAGCATTACTCCAAATGTGAGGATAACAACGCTGTTGCAGGATAACTTCGAGTTTTATAGAATCGTAAGTTGTTTCGCGGTAAAAAATCGCGTATGTCGAAAACCCAATTTAGCAATAGAAGAAATGTGAATGTCGTGAAGCAATTTGAAATAAATATTCACACTAAGAACACACGGAAAAGATCTCCTTATAGAAGGGTCACTTGATCTGAAAGCAAGAGGAAACGTTTGCAGGTCACTGCGATGGACAAGTGGTATGAGGCACTGCCCTATGACCATTCGTCCGAGATTAGTCTGATGCACTGTCCTATGACCATTCGTCCGAGATTGGTCTGAGTCCGAACATCGAATAAGGCATAAATGAAACGCTTGTCTGATACCACTAGCTCTATTCCTTACTGAGAGCCAGTCGTCCCAAATTAGGAACGAGCAACTACTAGAGCCCTAAGATTTGCATGTGGTGATTGTTAACCCCGAACAAAAAAGTAATATTTGCGCGTACAAAAAGCTATCATGGTTTACAAGAGTTCAATATCACGTACTCTTTGCCACGCTGAAGAAGAAGGATCTCAGAGTCTTATTTCAAGGGCTAGACAACCCTGATTTTTAGTCGTTGATGTTATTCAATAACGGGAAACGTAAGGGGCGTTGAGAGCATTTTAGTTAAAATATTTGGGAACTTGATGAACTGAAATTGAAAAAAAAAACAGAGTTTTACGATGGAGGTCGTTGATACACAAGCAAAACTGAATAGAACGAATATCACCGAAACGATTGCTTGCAGTAACGGAAAATGCATCATAAACTTGTGCACTCGAAATCATCCCGCGCGCTACGATCGAAAATGTAAATTTAAAATCCAAAACAATTCCAGATACCCGGAGTTTATTTAGAAAGTTTCGATTCTTGACTTGATCTGTGAGATTGAGTATAAAACTTTAGCTGAATTTCTGTTGTTCAAAATATACTGAAGGTGGACTGAAATATCCTCTACCGCTCAATCAGATCTGAACCCATACCGTAAATTAGCTTAAAATGCTGAAAATGTGGCAATAGCTTTTTATGAAACTGACCTTCCTTTACTTTGGCTGAAACATACGTCCGAAACATAGGTTTAATATTTTGTAGTAAATGATAATTCGCTTTTTTTAAGGGAGAGTGTACGTTACAGAACTGAATACTTGCTATAGTGAGTCTCTTCGGTTCATTCGTTCAGTCATATATCTCGTGACGTACCTACCTCAGAGATGACGCACATTTCAAAACGGCAAGTTACAGCGATAAGTCTTCTTCCTTGTAGTTCAGGTGGTACAATATCCGAAAACGGAGAAGGAAGATGTGTGTCCGAATACCATCAACAGCAAATTTGGACTTCTACGCTGTACTGGCGTCCGAATACCATCAACTGCAAACTTGGACTTCTACGCTATACTGGCGTCCGAACTTAAGATGAGTCTCCTGGACGTGAGGTTCGAAAGAAATGTGTGGTACTTCCGCGCATCGTCTGGAATTAATCAAAATTCCTTCTTCCGCACTTCGAAAAATGTCTGACACTTCCTCCACACGTCATATGGAATGAATGAGAATTCTTATGTCTACTGAGAGTTCCGTCTAGCATAGTTAGTCGGATGATACGAAAAAATATCCCTGTGAGTTCGTGCACCTGCCTCTCTCAAGGGGGTTATATAAGTGAGGTACCTACCTCAGAGGTGGCGCACATGTTCAAACCACAAGTTGCGGCGTTAAGCCTTCTTCGATGCAGTTCAAGCGGTGGCGTATCCGATTCCGGAGAAGGAAGAGATGGCTTCAAATCGCACCACCTTCAAATTTGAGCTTTCACGCAATAATTTCTCAAGAATAAATCATTGAAAAGTGAAATGAAAACGCTAGAAGTATTTTATGTGTCCATGGTTCCTCCTAAACAAGTTGTTTGACGAGTGTTTGCGTAAAGTTCATGTCTTCAGTCTTTAATGAACTATTTAATGAAGGACCAACAGATCTACAGAGATCACTGTTTTGCTACACAAAACATGTCCAAACCCTTAATTTTCCTCCTTCGCTCCTCTATTCGTCGAGGATTTCATAAACAAACGGCTCTCTATCTTAACTAACAGTTTCCACACCAGTTTCGTAAGAAATTAAAGATGCCCCTTGCTGTTTGATTTTTTTAAACATGTACAATAAGAAAACCGTTGGGATCGACGGTTAGTTTGTTTGTTTGTTTTTGAAAAGAATAAACTGACATGAAATAACAAATGTAAACTTTATTTGATTGACAAATTCCTTCAACCACTTCAGTAAAAATAATTAAAAATAATAGTCCATGTTCGTGATTTTTTTTTTGACTGAAAGTTTAACGACCACCGTGAGCAACTCAATGGGCTATAAGCAGTCTGCCGTCCCTGATTTCGGGTCACCGGTTCCAGGTAAGGGAGAGAACCAGTGCCGTAAGACAAACACAACATCCATGCCTCACCGGGATTCGAACTCGGACCCTTCACGAACGAATCATCTTAAGCCAGCGCTTGACTACTGCCCCACCGGGGCGGCCAGGTAGGGCAGTAGTGCACCCTTTTTCAGTCGTTCACTGTAAGGCGGAAGTTCACTCATCTCGATCGTGTGCAAAACTTCAACTGGATACCGCACTCTTTCACTCATATCTTCAGTTACAACTGTATTTGTAAATGTTTTTGGAATGAGATTCGCGTTCAGAATAATCCTTCTCCCCCAAAGGAATCGACTGTTAATTTTTTTATTTTTTGAAAAGAATGAACTCGTATGAAACAACAAATGTAAACTTTATTTGATTGACAAATTCATTAAACAACTTAAGTAAAGACAATAGTCCAGGTTCTTGATTTTTTTTTCTGACTGTAGGTTTATCGACAACCGTGAGCAACTTCAGTCTCAACTGTGTTTCAATCTTCAGCCACAACTGTGTTTCAATCTTCAGTCACAACTGTGTTTGTAAATGTTGTTGGAATGAGATTCGCGTTAAGAATACTCTTCATTCTCTCAATAGTTTCGACCCATTGAACGCTCACGCCTTCCAGAAAACTCTTACGTTTTCTTTATTTTTCTGCGGGAGAGACATTATGTTAAGGGTAAGTATGAAATAAAGTATTTACTTACTTACTTACTTTAGGGACTGAACATAGAACACCATGCACACACCAAGTCTTACACTGAACTGAGCACCTGATGTAGATAAAGGCAGGAACTTCTCCCATAGACTTTACATGGATAAATGCCGCCCCGCCACGCCCGAACCGTTGCCCCAATCTCAGTTTTCTCTTCTCACTGGCACATCTACATGGTAAGACATTTATTTTGATACCTGAACCATATTTTTACGTTCAGACGTTCTCTGAAAATAGGTCTCACAGTAATAAACCTTATAGGATGAAGATATAGATGGCGCAACTCAATATGTACATCCTAAATATTTTCACTAACAACGGTCAACGGAATGTTTATTTACATCTTTATATAATGAGAAACGTCTTACCTACGTGAATAAACTGGATCGAATGAATATTAAATTGTATATATACATCACACAGTCCAACGGCATAACGTAATCAGGTCAACGAGAAAAAATTTAATACGAATGCTTGCTAGCGTGGATTTGCGCAACGGTTGGCTCATAAAGGAAAATACTTCGGACTTTGTACTATCTCAGTCCCCTCCAGCCTCCACCTTCAACAGCACATGAGTCAACCGCAGGCGATCGAATGCCACCCTCACGCTTCTCCCATGGGCTTTACATGGGAAACTTGCTGCCCCACAACGCCCGAACCGTTGCTCCAATCTGATTTTTCTCTTTGACTGGCACCTCTACATGGTAAGACCTTTATTTTGATGTCTCAACCATATCAGTACGTTCAGCCGTTCTATCAAAATAGGAATCACAGTAAAAAAAAAACTTATGAAATTAATATATAGATTTCTTCATGGGCACCTCCTGAATCGCTAAAAATGTGCCCATGTTATTTTTTTCCAATTTGATTCTGTTTTTCAAGTTCACCTGTCAAAGATACAAGATTTCTGTTTTCTTTATTAAGGACTTATTTTTGAAATGCCGTGGTATACAAATGTATTTATTATGCATGATCCCTTTAAATCACGGTCGGATGCTTAAAAAGACATTTCATACTAAATCTTCTACCTGGATGCCGAGACTGATAGCAGTGACATTACTATGCGAATAAAACTAAATGTAAAAAATAAGTTTCTCAAAATAGCAATGATTGATAATACTTTCAAAGCAGTTTTTATGCTACACTGTGCATGCAATTGAAATGTATAGTGGAACTCGGTTATACGTTTTTCACTTTTATACGTAATGCTTCTCTAGTCTCGATATTTTAATGTAGTTTCCATCGCTTTTTCTATTCGGTTATATGTAATTCATTTATACGCTTTTTGCGATTCTATTTTAAAATTTTGAATTTCTGATTATCAAAAATGCACTGTTCTTTGATTCTTTTATACCTAACCTGGAATGTTACATCTATGTGAGAGCTGAGACAGCATTTTTTTCGTAGCCACAGAATTGATGAAAAAACTAAAACTTTACTAAATAACGTTCACAACTCTTTATTTATTCTGAAATCAAAGAATTTGAAACAAGCAAAGATTAGGATTATTTCACTAATCATTATGCTAAATCAAATAGTAGACAAACGTTTTTCCAAAGATCCATTCTTTTAAGTAAAGAATGCGTAACAGGGGATGTGAATACAAATCAAAATCGCATTCGGGTTTACTACCTAATGTTTCAAAGCAAGGGTCTTTTTTCCCACTAATACTTAATATTTTGAAATATCATATATGCGTTTTTTAAAACCATCTTCTAGAAAACGTTTAACTGATGTTCCTCTGCATTTTCAAAAAAATCATAAATGTAGAATTAATGATGGTTTGTTTTAAACTCATCTTTAACCCTTTCCAGCCCAAACCTTTTATTTTTGAAATTGGAAACTTTTTTTTCGGGTTTGTGTGGTGTTTTGGTTTTGTAATAAAGAAAATAACACTGAAAACGTTTTATAACATTTTATTCTTCAAATACAAAATGTTGTTCGGGAATAACATTGGGGTACAAAAGTTCAAATTTCTGGTATTTGACTTCCTTTTACCTATTTTGTTTACTTTATAAACATGAAGCCACATCGTTCTTTTCAAAAGGAAATTCTGTTTGGATCTCCCATCTCTGAATATAGAAAATGTTCAATTGAACATTTTTCACATCCCATGGAAATCGGTATAGCAGTTTATTTGTGTGTGTGTGTGAAGCACAAAATCATATCACATTTTTGGCACACAACATAGGAAAATCCTGTCTTGCTGTTTTTTCAGTGTTGTTTTGGATGGTTCTATTCCAGCTATAATGAGTTTAGTAAGAATTTACTGTTATCTGTACTACGAAAATTCAAAGAATATGTGTTTTTCTGAACAACAATGAGCTTTAAAAGTTTTGCTAACATCCGCACCTTAAAGTTTACTATCATCAGTTTGATGTTAGTTCTTGCAGCGAGGAAATTGTCATTATTTCTTATACCCGGCTTCAAAACTGCGTCTTATACTAATTACTGGCAGCATTCTGAGGTTGAAGATTTTCTACCCCCCCCCCCCCCCCCCATGCATATTCAAGAAATATTTACATCTAAGAATCTGGTCAAAATGTATAGCATTACGTGTGACAAATAGCTCACTGTAATTAGTTTTGATTGCATTGTTATTGCTCGATTATTACTGAATCTGAAAAGGTGTTTCATAACGCCGGATCCATAAAATGTTCATATCTGTTTCAGAATAAAACGCTTGAAATAAATAAGTTATACAAAATGGAAATTTTGCAGCAAAAACTTACTTAAGTCATATGAAATATTTGTAATATCGGAAAACTCAAAATGAGCACGCAGAGAATCTTCTGCCTGAAAAGAAGCACCGGCCGATCTCTATTATATCACGCTGTGGGAGAACCGCTAAGCGATATCTCTATTGAATTGTACCCAGTGGAGTTTCGGAAAAGTATCGTACAACTGGGATGAGGTTTAGGATGATGAGGATGCCAGAAGGTAACGTGTATGGATATCTTCCACGTAATACGTAGTCTAGAATATTAGAGAAAATATTTTTCCTCTCGGAGAATAGTTACGACCCAAGAGCTGCAACGAAATGAGCACGTAACTTGGGTTTGGGGATAAAATTCCCTATGTGTTTGAAATTAAATTCTATAATTAAATAAATAAATATCGGTTTCAGAAATGTTCTACCCTAATGATGGTATGGTAGCAAATTACTTGTAGAAGTACTTTATCTAGCTGCTACATTTACTGAATAAAAACTATTGTGGTTTAATAAGAAGTGGCGTTGGCAGAAAATAAATATGGCGCTCTTTGCACATGTCCCTTAAACAGCATTTAACATTCCGTCAAATTGCCAAAAAACTTTATTCAACTTCCCGTGTGCTATGCGTCTATTCACTTACTTCTTAAAAGTTTGGCCGCATCTTTAAGTTTGTCTAGTTGTTCAGGACTAATGCCTTTTCAAACAGCATCGGTAAAAGGAACTGATAAACAGATATTGAAGATCCTCTGCATGTAAAAAAAAAAAAAAATTGGGTGTTCCTTATATTATTCGGGGTTGGTTCTTAATGTTCCCCGGAGTGTATAACCTAATATTTGGTTTGACTGACTGTCAGTAGTCTCTGAATAGAGCAGCAATCTTTAATTTCAAATAAATAATTGAACAACAATAAACGTTTTAACAAATCCTGGAAATACAGACTGCCGGCCCTTTTATACAGTAAGTCATAGCAGTATATTGCTGTATCAACATACAGTTATGCTCCCGGAGAAAGTTATATTTCTTTCTTATAATTTCTTCTGACGTTTCAAACACATGTAGCAGTGTAACGTGTGTTAAATGAATAAATACACGTAGTTCTTGGGAAATTTGTGTAAAGGAAGATAATTGAATATAAATTTTTTATAAGAACTCGAAATTTAGAATAAGGAGTTTCTCCGAAATTCATATTAGCCATCATTTTCATCAGATCATTTGACGCTTTATTCTTTGAGTTGATTAATCTTGAAAGATGAAATGATTTGATTCATTTGTGTTTTTCACGAGCTGGGTGTGACTGTTCGTGTTTACATTCAAAAAACTACTGCTCTTCCAGTCATGACATAAACTCATAAACACTTCTGTCTTTTTAGCTCTCTGCGTAGTTTTATTTCTTTACTTATTTTCTTAAGTCTCTTTTTCTTTGCATCGAAGTTTTCTTAACTTAGTTACAAAGCTCTACGTGCCATCTTCAGGTGAAACCTCCGAGCAAAATGCGTTCATTTGCTACCGTGCATAATTATTTGCCAATTTTTTTCTTGAAACCAAACAGATTTGTTTACGAAGTGAACAAATCTGTTTGGTTTTGAAATGATTAAAATGAAACATAGTTTATTGAATCAATCAGCACAGATACCTATTTTAGAAATTAACCCAGTGATACGAAAGGGAACGCAAAAGTCAAAATCCCTGATGATGAGAAGTGAATGTAACACAGATATAATGCGCTTATCCTTATTTCTTTTCTCCTAGCGAAAGATATAGCAATACGATATCGCTGGAATGATCTCAGACAACTGATATGTACACTCTTTGCAAAAAAACCCGAAGCACCTGGAAGGAAGCATCCAATCGAAGTGAAAATTAGTATGTGCGATGTACATGCGCAGAAAAGGAAGCTATTGCAATTCCTTAGTTGTTGGGTCATTTATTTCAAAAAAAACATCTACACGAGTGTAACAAATCGTTGTTGGATGCCAGATGGTGTCCAAATTGTAAGCCAGTTAGCCGACAGCGTCAAACATGTTTGTCTCAAACATGTTCGACTGGAGAGATGTCCGACGATCGGGCCGGTCATGGAAAGGTGTGGACATTACGGAAGCAGGCCTGGGAAAGCCGTGCCGTGTGTGTGCGGGCCTTATTCTGTTGAAAAATTGCTCGGTGATGCTCTGAAAAAAATGGCAACACCACAGGTCGTTGAATATCGTCCACGTATCGTTGAGCAGTAAGGGGGAAACGGAGAACTAACTAGTGCGTCCAGCTATCGTAGGAAATGGCTCCCAAAACAGTCACTTCCGGTGAGCGAACCGTGTTCCCGGCCACGGTAAAAGCAGGATCCGTGCGCTGGCCGGTTGGTCTCCAGACACGTATACGCTGGTTATTGGCGCCAAGTGCAAACCATGACTCATTACTGAAGACAACACGACGCCACTGGATGCTATCCCACGTTGATAGGGCCTGACACCACTTCAACCGGTGCCATCGATTATCGCTAGTCAGTGGCAGGGGGAGGAGTGGTCTCCACGAATTTTGTCCCCGTGTGGCAAGGCGTCTGGCAACGGTTCGGATGGCCACTTCCGTACCTGTCCAGGCAGCATGGCCACGGATGTTTGAGAGCAACGAATTCGGTTCTGTTCGTGCGTGTCCCCCAATCACTCGATCCTCGCGTTCTGTGATTGCCCTCTGGCGTCCACTGCCCGCCTACTGCTGTGTTTAGCCTTCCTCGATCAATTGGCGCCAATATCGTACGATTGCCACGTCGCTCCGACCCAAATGCCTGGCGATACGGCGACTTGACTAACTGGCCACTCTAAGCCGAATTGTCCGTGCTCTCTAAAACTCGCTCAACTGCTCGTATTGTGCACGGATCCGACGTTGAGGCAGTCTCACATTCCGTGGACTGTAATGTAATAGCAATCCTCTGTCACAATTGTCTCTTCGTATAAACTTTGCTCTTGATATACATTCTTTGATGCGCCGTTCCCATACGCTCTTCCGGGCCATTATTTATCCATTGGTCGTTATTTTTTAATCATTTGCATATTCGGCCGTGTTGCACTTGCATACGGAGTTTCATCAGAACCGAGTGACTTTCTTGGGGTGCTCCGTTTTCTTTGGCGTAGAGTGTATTTGTACATCATCTTGCAAAACAAATGCCTAGAGATGGAAGTATGGTTTCGGCAGCGTGTTTAGCATAGTAATTATGGATTAAGCAATTATACGAAACCGAAAGTCAGGGCAAATATCCCTCCTGGCAGTCGTATTAGAAATGACAGGCTGCCTCGATTTCACGAATATCCATGTAACCTTAAAACAGTACCGTAGAAAGCGCGAGTTTATAATTTTATATGTACTCTGAGATGTCATGTTATTAGGTACACCTAATAATTAATACACTGAGCTGCCTTTGGCTTACAAAAATGCCCGAATTTGTAGGGATGTGAAACATGTCAGATTCTGGAAGAGTCATGCACAAATGTCGTATCATGATGAAATGAGGGTGTTTTTCAGCTACTGTAAATTAGAGAGAGGCACAGCCACGCGGCAAACAACCTTGTCCACTTCTCTCCAGAGATGTTCGATACATTGTAAATCTAGAGACAGGGCTGGGTCGGGAAGCAAAGAAAACTCGTCGGCATGTTCTAGGAGATATTCGGTTCTAGGAGATATCTTGTGAGTTGGTGTGTTTTCCATCTGGATGTGTCCAACTTCTTGGGAATAAACTGTAGCCATGAAGATAATAATTTGTTCAGCGGCAATATTCAGATACACCGTGGATGTCTGAGGTCGTTCGGTGCGCACCAGCTGGGCTACTGTAAGAAAGAATGGCATTGCTCTTACCACAAGCACACCGATGCCACACCCCTGTGCTTTTGAAATCTGAGAGGATGATACCCTGGCATCACAGTTTGGCCAGATGGCGCTGAAAGCACTCCTATTGTGGGCACGCTTTCGTGTTCTAAAGCGACAGCATAGCACTGAATATGGTTGTCCACTGTTGTAGCCGATTCGCGACATAGTCCGGTACGTGGTGTTTTTGGAAATGTCCATCGGCATTTCAGTTGCCATATTATGGAGGTATGTATACATACGTCCAATGAATTCTGCTGTGCTTTGCCTGATTTGTGCCCGGTATATTCGCTTTCATGGCTATCGCCAGTCTTTTTTGCCACTTTTGATACACCAGCAGATTTCGTTCACATGATCGCCGAGTTTTGTTCCGGTTGTGCTTGAAAAGTACAGGAGAACGGCCGTTTGGGAGATAGTCGAACCAACACACCTGATGACAAGAGTAATGCTACATTCAAAGTCACTCATTTTACCCATTCTATCGCTGAACTCCAGCTGGTACTGAACGAGCAGGTCTGCCTGATTTATGCCACACATCGTGCTGAACAGCCGTTTTACTGCCCTTGTCACATAAAGAGCTGAAGTTAGCTATTTATGTGACAAGGGCAGTTGTAGCTAATAAACTAGCATCTCAAAGTAAATGTGCGTGTGTGCGTGTGTGTGTGTGTGTGTGTTTGTGCGTGTGTGTGGGGACATACACTGCTCGACATAAAAAAACCCACAGGAGACAGTATATGTTAGAAAGCTATGTAAACTGGTGGTATGGGTTCACAACTGGGTTTCTCGAATAACTCAAACTCGCCTGACCTCAACGCCATTGAACATCTCTGTGATGTTCTGGAATACTGGATGGTAAGAAACTTAAGAATCACCAAAAATCCCGTACTTAAGGGCTCTTTTAATCAGAGCCTAGATCTTCTTGCCTACCAGCCTCTTTTCACCGACAGACTGGGACTTTTTGGACAGCAAGTAACAGCACTTTATCCAATGTTCTCTTGTACAGATCTAATGCAATACTTCTTGGATATTTGAAACCCAGTGTAACGTCTGTGGCAAAGTCAGTTTCTTTGCATTTGTATAGTTAATTATCCAATTTTAACATCTGATTAATATTTCATTCAATCACAATAACTCACAGTTTGTAAATATCAATCGAAATCTTCATTGTAGTCCTTGATATTCTACTTACGGGAACAATATAATATAACCTCTTATTTCTAGACTGGGTCATCAATTACAAATGTCAGCGTGCTTCATCCTCCAGAAAGAAAACGGATAATGTGCTATTGATCTAACCTGCACTGTAGCCGAGAATGAATATTCTACATAATTCGTCATTCCTTAGATACGTTGTTGCTGGACTTTCCCAAACAGAAACATACTTCCCAGAAATAGAAACGAAAAAAAACTTCCCGATTATGTTTTGGCAGAGAATCTTTGCCGTTCCATGAGCTTGGAAGCCGGATAATTTTCGTCGTCTGAGGAAACATATTAACATGATCTCCGCAAATCATTTTCATGTTTCCTTTTAACTGTACATGGGTAGGCAATTTGAGAGTGTCTAGTATAGTCAAGATTCTGTTCTTCCTATAATCTGAAAAACAACAACAACAACAAGGGATCGGTAGGACATAAACACTTTTGCACGGAATCAAGCTTAAGTTGTACGAGAGATATGAATTCACCTACAATTTGAGAAAGTTCATGAATGAGAAAAACGAGTGAGTGTTAATAGACAATAAGGAAACAGGAGCGTTAACACATTATTTCCTTTGAAAGAACCTTATATCTAATTTCATGGCTAAAAGTGTTTATGTGTTTGAACGGTGATACTCTTCATATCGCATTATGAGAAATATAAAATAAGCTGTAATGACGCGAACCTTATCACCGGGGAGGGAGGCAATGGTAACGAAATAGACAATTCCATCTGAACTAGCAAAAGTTTCTTTTAAATAAGTTTTTTCACGAACTTTCACAAATATTCTTATTTCTGAAAAATAAGGTTTGTCACATGATTTGTACACAAAATCCCCACCCCAAACCCTAAACGATCTTGGTAGGTTAGAAATGGTACATTGCATGTGCTTATAAACCAACGTATTTTCAAAAACAACGTCAGTTGTTGCGTTAATATATTTCACCTGGAAAACAAGGCAGAAAAAAAAAAGAGAGCAACGCTTCGTTTATTTCTTAGGTAAAATGAAAATTCTTAAGTGGATAAGAGTCTTAGTTACGGTTAAGAAAGTCTAACTTCAGATATTTAATTAGAAATTTCTGGACACTTAGGAAAAGAAATAAAAAACCGTGAAAAAAAGACGCTGAAGATTTCAATATAAAAAGCTGCTTACAGACAATGGAAATGCCATTTTTTCCCCAACAATATTATTCTTTGGTCTTCGGCATGTATATCAGAGGTACCAAGATAAAACGGGTTATCTGTGTTTTTTCTATTATCTTTTTTCCTAACGTTAGAATATGAAACATCGGAAAACAAAACCCCCGCGTTCTTTTATTAGTATAGAAAATGCCGATCGAAAAGAGAGTGGCATTCCATTCCTTGCCCATGCCAACCATAAGCTTTCGTGGAACCTTCAAAGTAAAAAAAAATTCAATAATTTAATTTGAGGCAGGAGACAAAAACTAAATGCTTCTTTTGCTCTTCCGCTAGTAATAAAAAAATTCCATGGTGTCACTCACACTGTAAGTTCGTATTTTCTCTCTATTTCAGAAGCAATGCTGTCCTTCATGAAAGTAAGCATAGCTCAGTTTGCAAATCACTGTAGCTTGGAAATGTACGTGCAAATTCCCTTACAGTGTTGATTTTTCAATATTATTATTATTATTTCTTTTTTCGAAAACTATGGTAGAAGGTAGCACTTAGAGTTTAGCTACCGGCATTATAATCTTGAAAGATCGTAAATTACGCCACATGAGATTTCTCGTTTTCCACAAAACTGAAACCTGGAAAGTAAACGAAACTTATAAAATTTCGAATATGTGTTAATCATCTCCACGTCAAGTGACAATTTAAGGCTATTTTGAAATAATACGTTATTTCATCGCTTGGTGTAAAATAGATCCATGTGCATTAAGGGTGATCGAAAAATTCTTTTATTTTCGAAAGTTGTCCGTGGCTAGTGACAAAAATGTTGAGTTAGGTGATCCTTATAACTTGTGAAGCAACTGGCTCTTATGGGTTAAATCCTGTGGATTCCCCAGGGGCCTGGAGGGCATGACTTCCAGTATTTTGCCTGCGGTATGTTAGACTACTCAACGGACTTAAAAATGATATCTTTGTGATATTTGTTGTTATATTTGCCGTATCTCGCGCAATTTACCGGATATAAACTGATAGTCTGGAAAACCTTTCATACTATCAGTTATACACTGAGTGGCCCCCTTATTATGACCACCCCCTCAGTACTTCGTTGAGCCACCTTTATCCTTTAATACTGTGTCGATTCTTCGTGTCATGGACTCCACGAGATGTTGATAGGTGGTTTCTGGAATCTGAGACCATGCTTGATGAATAGCACTTTCCAGTGGTGAGATTGCAGGGTTGTGGATCCAGCTGCCTGATGGCTCGTTCAACTTCATCTCACAAATTCTCAATGGGGTTGAGATCTGGAGATTGTGAGGGCCACCTAAGCAAAGTAAACTCACCGGCTTTTCCCTGAAACCAATCCTGTACAATACGAGCACTACGGCAGGACGAATTATCTTGTTGAAAGTAACCATCGCCATTGGGATAAACCATGCACATAACAGGATGCACTTGGTCCGCAACGATGTTTAGATATGATGTGCCAGTCAGACGCTGATCAACACGAATTAAAGGGCCCAATGCATGCCAAGAAAACATTCCCCAAACCATAACGTTACCTCCACCAGCTTAAAGGGTTGTAGCAATGCATTTGGGGTCCATGCTTTCGTGCTGTTTCCGCTAAATTCTTACTCGGCCATCGGCATGGTGCAACTGAAAACATGATTCATCGGACCACATAATTTGTTTCCAATAATCGACTGTCCAATTCTTGTGCTCCTGTGCGAACTGGAGACGTTTTTTCTTGTTAACTGCAGACAGCAGAGTTGTTCGAACAGGCCTTTGGCTACCATATCCCATCCGACGCAGTGTACGGCGACCAGTGCGTGCAGAGATCATTTGAGGGGTTTCTGTTGCCTTTCTGTTGTATGTTACCAGTCTGGACACTCCACCCGAGCAGTTACTAGTCCATGACGACCACACGTTGCACGTAGAGACCCAGTTTTTTGGCTGACAGTCCAGTCTTTAAACACTTTAACAACAGCTGCTCTGGAACATTTCACGAATGCGGCGGTTTCGGTGATGCTCACTTCATGGCACCGAGCTCCTACAATCATTCCACGTTGAAAGTCTGTCAAATCGTATTTTTTACCCTTCTCGTCACCCAAAAATCACTTCTACTACTGTCGCAAGCACTAAGCTTTCCCTTTTTATACTAGCCTCGCCCTCTGGCGGAAACAGCGTGCAGCTATAGCTCATTTGCTTAAAACTGTCAGGTGGTCATAATAAAGTGGCCACTCAGTGTATATCATACGTAAATAGACTGTGCATCACCTTCCGCCGTGGTCGTTTCCAACGTAGATTCTCTGCAGCTCGGAGCTGGGTTGGGATGGGTCCAAGTTGTTTATATTTCCACTGATGTGGAAGAGTGATAACGAGCTAACTTTTCACACTCTGCCCTCGCGGGCCTACCTGATTCAAACAATACGGCTACCACCCTGTTGTCGCGTCGGCTTCCAGGACAGACAGTTTCTACCTGAAGGGGCGTGTGAATCTGCAGTCAGATACATATTGTTAAAGTGCGGATTATATTTGTCATGATTTCTAAGTGCTTTGGGGAATGTTTTCTTTCCTTTTTTTCGGTGCTTCAATTGTTTAAGAATGCCCTCAAACCGAGACACGAAGACATGGGAGTATGAGGTGTGTCTGGTGTTCGGCAACCATTCCTAGTTAAGCTAAAGTGGGGACATATTATCTATGTTCGAGGCAAGATCGTTATAAGAACAATAATACTGACCCCACTGTCTGGGATGTTGTTAGAGTCGTAGCTGCTACTTTGAAGAAAGTGAGGCACACCCCCTCATGTGTAACCCTCTATCGGGGGCTTGATGGATGGAAACGCACGCAATGTTCCCGACAGATGAATACATGTCGGGAATCCGTTTGCACTGAGAAACGCGACACATTAATGAAGTGAAGTTAGAGTTACACCACTGTTCACGTGTCCAGTGCAAATGTTTCCGAGACCAACGAAATCGTTCTCTCCTGTGGGAAGATATTAACGGCACGCAAAACACAAATATTCTGGCATAAAGGCCGCTTTTATGGAGCCGTCTGCTCACTGTCCAGTGGAATACCGATCGTACAGTTTCTCCTCTCAGATGTGAAACCAGATGACAAGATATTTTGCTTCTGTTGCCTCTTGCAATTATGGCAAGAAAGCGGTGATCGGGAACGGATGTTGGCCTTGGACGACCTGGTACAGGCTGTCTCCCTATATTTTGGAACTGTCTCTACAGCCTGTTGACAGCCATTCGAGATGCGCGAAGACGTCCTATCACTAATTTTCTGTGGTCTGCCGGTACGTTTTCCGCTTCGACGTCCTCTATCGCTGATTTTCTTTGGTCTGCCGGTTTGTTTTCTGCTTCCGGCTCGCCATGTGTCTTCCACTTATTCAGTACATCTAAAACAGTTGACTTCTCTTATGAACAACCCACTAATATAACACCCGGCAATCTTTCTTTTCTCAAAGTCAGTTCTCTCTACCCGCGACAATTTCACTCAACCCTACAGTGCGATATAATCGCGGTCAGCTGCAGGTTCGTTTTGATACCGTTTGCAGCTGCACCGTGCATCTTAACAATGCAGCATATCCCCAGCAACAGAGGCACAGTCGGATGTTATACGCTGTTGCAGACTGCTTCATTTAGCGGTGGTGTTGCATGAACCTGTGATTTAAATGGCCCCAAATGAAATAGTCCAGAAAGCTAAGGTCTGGTGAGTGTGAAGGCCATTTTACGGGACCTCCTGGTCCTATCCATCTCCAGTTAAACACATCCTTTAGCCATCTTGATACGTGTGAACTCTTATGTGGTGGGGCCCCGTCGTGCTGGTACCACATGTTCAATAAAGATTCAAATGGTACATTGTCCAAGAAATCCGTTTCATCCGTTTGAAGGATATGTAAATATCGTTTACGATTCAGAGTTGCGTTGCAAAAAAAAGGTCTTACAAGATGGTTTCCCCAAATGCCACATCAAACGTTGGTGAACCAAATCACTTGATGGAGTGTGTCTCTCGTCCAAAAGGGATTTTCCTGTGCCTAGTAGTGTACATTATGCGTATTCACAACGCCATCTCGTGTGAAGCGTGACTCATCTGTCAATAAAATGTTTGACATAAACTCTGGGTCCTTTTCTAAAGCTTTCAACATGGTATTACACAAATCAAGTCCTTTATCCGCATCTCCAGGCCACAGTGCTTGCTGCGAATGAAACGAATATGGATGCATATGGCTCCTGTGCAAAATGTGTAGTACACGCTGTTGGCTTAATCCACTTTCCAGGGCAACTTCATTTGTTATGGTGTGGGTATGTGCAAATGGCCTGCCTGTACGTGAGCGGCGGCTAACACTACCCGTGTCACGCAGGTATTGGACTACATGTATGATGGTAGTATAATAAGAATGTCTGACATTGGGAAATCGCTTTGCATACAGCCGTGCCGCTGCACGAGCAATACGTTTACACTCGCAATAAATCAGGACCATTTCGCACAATTTCTCGTTCGTAAACGCCGACATTAGTTTTTGTATTTTACGTATAAATTTTACAGATTGACGTCAGCTTCTTGCTAACCTTCTAAACTGGTGAGTTCTTAGTAAACGAAAGCACAAAGGAAAACTTTTCCTACAAACCTTTTTAAGAGTCCTTGTTCTGAAATAAAAAGCAGTTCCTTGACACATTCGATATCAGACGTTGATGTCCAATACAGTAACAAATACACTGAAACAAGTTAGTAAAATCATGCAATGCATTGATTATGATACGCTTTCCAATATACTAGAAATCATTACTCAAGCTATTACTCAAGTTATGAGGAAAATGGCTGTGGAATAAATCTCATCCCTGTGCCCTGACCTTTGATCCATTTGATGATATTCAACAGAACTGGTTCAGTATATCTCCGAAATAACATGATAAAGTTTTATCCCAATCGAAGCACTTTTACGTAAGTTATGATGCATAAGCGCTATGGAATAGATCCCGCTCCTGTGTCCTAACCTTTCACCCCATTTCGCCCATTTTTAAATAGGATTTGTCCCCAGGAAGGTCCCTACAACATACCAACATTTCATCCAAATCGAAACCATTTTACGTAAGTTATGACTCATAATGGCGATGGCAGTGATTCCGCTACTATGTCCTGATCTTTGAACCACATTTCGCCAATTTTCAATAGCCTTTGTTCCCAGGTGGTCTCCTACCACATACTAAAATTTAATCGAAATCGAACCTTTCTTACGTTAGGTATGACGCATAAGAGCAGTGGAATGGATCCCGCTCTTATGTACTGACCTTTGACCCCATCTCGTTCACTTTCAATAGGGTTCCTTCCCAGGTGTTCCCCTACCACATACTAAAATTTCATCGAAATTGAACGATTTTTACGCAAGTTATTGTGCGGACGAACATACGCACACAACGCGTGACGTAATGAAGCAGATGGGAATCGCGACCATCTGCTAGCAAGGGGCAATTAAAGGAGCAATTCTTGTATGTATGTACATTTTATTTTGAAAACGGCTCTGAGGAGTTTAATGAAAGTCGTTAACCTACCGTTTTCTGGTACTAGAAATCAATTTAGCTTGATCTCGACTTTAAGAAAATTTGTTTAGTGGGTTAAATAACCACCCCGAATTACCAAGTTTGTAGTGTGGTGTAATAGCGTCGCCCCTTTAGATGTTGGCGCGCGGTCATGCCATCTATCTCATTACGTCACGCGTTGTTTGTGGATCCTATTAAAGTTTTAAGACGTCAGAAAATATTAAGTATTCCAAGTTGTAATAAAGTTATTTTAATCGATGTTCAAATTTTCATAATTGGGAACACATTAATTGTGAAGCAAATGTGTACAAAAGTTTTTCCATTGGAAGTATAGTAAGCAAAATTACTTGACGTCCACCTTAATAATATGGGATAAGAGCGATGAGATGGATCGCATTCCTATGTCCTGATCTTTGACCCCATTTCGTCCACATTCAATTGCGTTCGTCCCCAGGTAGTCCCCTACCACATACTGAAATTTCATCGAAATCGAACCATTTTTACGCACGTATGACGCATAAGGGCAATGGAATGTGTCCCGCTCTTATGTCCTAACCTTTGACACCACTTCACCGATTTTTAAATAAAATTTGTCCCCAGGCGGTCCTCTACCACATGCCGCCCCGGTGGCGCAGTGGTCTAAGGCGCTGGCCTCTGATCATTCGTCCGTAAGGGGTCCGGGTTCGAATCCCGGTGAGGCATGGATGTTGTGTTTGTCTTACGGCACTGGCTCTCTCCCTTCCCTGGAACCAGTGACCCTAAATTAGGGACGGGCGACTGCTTATAGCCCATTGAGTTGCTCATGGTGGTCGTTAAACCTCCAATCAACAACAACAACAACCTCTACCACATAGTAAAATTTATTTGAAATCGAACCATATTTACGCTAGTTATGACGCATAAGGGCAATGGAATGATCCTGCTCCAACGTCGTGACCTTTGACCCCATCTGTCCCATTTTCAATAGGGTTCATCCCCAGGTGGTCCCCTACCACATAGTAAACGTTCATTGAAATCCAACCATATTTACGCCAGTTATGACGCATAAGGGCAATAGAAGGATCCCGCTCCTACGTCGTGACTTTTGACCCCATTTGTCCCATTTTCAACAGGGTTCGTCCCATGGTGGTCCCCTACCACACACTGAGATTTCATCGAAATCGAACCATATTTACGCCAGTTATCGTGCCGATGGACAAAGCTGGAGCATTTACGCTTCTTCAGTTCAACACAATTTTATTAACAGTCCAACACAATTTTATTAACAAGGTTGGGTTCAGGAGGCGAACATGGGCGTCCTGGTACATATATTGTACGGTAAAATATACAAACTCTAAAATTATATGTACATTATATACAGCACGATGTATTGATTCACAAAGGAGCCTCGTGGTAAGAGGTACAGGCATTTTGCACAAGAACAATTAGAGAGATTGTCGAAACATTTCGTTTCAAAGCATAAATATATTATAGTGCTGACAAATAACAGAACGAGAATATTATAATGAAGCACTGTACAAAAGGAGAACTGTAGATGACAAAGTAGACAATGTGAAATCTAAGGCAAACGGAATTATGATGTCTTAGTACTGGTACAAAAATTATAATCAAAGAGAAAACAAGTAAGAATATATACATTTGTACAGTATGGTGCATATATATTCACATGTGTTAGAAGATATAAGCTGTATGTTGAAGTTTGATTCCGAAAACCAATAGTGAGCATGCACGTTGAACTGAAGTTCAACAGAGCTAGGAGCAACCCGGTTATAAACTACCGACAGTCAGTTGTAACGTCGCTGGCATGCCGGCGAACCAGGAAGCGGCCGGAGACCAGGTGGAACGGAAATGTTGTTCTCTCTGTTGGGCGACGGCCACAAGGTTCTCTAGACGAAGTCTTGAGAGGAGACGCTCCCGAAAGTGGCAGAGTAGTTAAACAGAAGCTTGGTGGATGGTATAAGGAGATGAGATATCTCGGCAGCGCTGATGAAATACGTAGATGACGTATTTCATCTAAAGGTTAGGCCGTCCGGACCCGGAGCGGCACTAGAATTCAGAGAAAAGAATGTAGTGTTTAGTTCAGAGGGCGTGAGGGAAAGGGGAAGAGAAGAAGCGAGATGGGGGAACCTGTGGTAGATTAGAAAGGAGAGAATCCATTGCTGCAGAGGATGGTTTAGGAGGTTCACCTGAACTTCTTGGAAAAGTACTGATGGACATGGGAACAAAGCGCAATCGGCTCATCTGATACCTCTCCAGAAAAAAGGCGTAGATGATGAAGTATGGACGAAGCTCGTCGGGTGTTTTCCACCGACGTCAGGAACTCATAGTTGTGAGCATCCAGCGTCAGGTGTTGCAAACGAAGTCGGCGGATAGCTTGTTGTGCCAGAGGAGTAAGAAGAGATCGAAGCTCTTCTTGAAAGGAGGAGAAGAGAGGATCACTAAGACTGAGCACGGCTAGCATTGAACGAACATAGTCTAGGCGCATGTTCTGGAGTGTCTTTAATTGGAAAGAGTAGTTTCGGACATGCAGAACGAGCTGTTGCTTGATCTCCAACCAAGAATTTAATACGCAGAGTGCAGATTGAAGCTGCGGTCGTTTGTCAATCAGGAATGACCGGACGGAAGAGCAGAATGCCGGGTAGGAGAGAAGTACATCATCAAATGTCCACGGGCGAATTATCCTAGGTTTGAATGGTGCAGTATGGATTATGATGGCAATGGCACAGTGGTCAGATGAGGCCGTGGGATGCACACTGGATTCTGTCAGGGCAGGAAGTAGAGTAATGGAGACATAAAACCTGTCAAGGCGGGCTAAGAAAGGATTTTGCGCATGAGAGGAGCGCCAAGTGTTATTAGTCGACCATGGATGAATATGCCGATGTACATCATGAAGAGCGTTGTTGGTGACAACTGTCTGGAGCCGGTTCGCCAGGGCATGGCGGCGCTCTCTATTTGTAGATGACCTATCCAGAAGAGGATCCAGGGTACAGTTAAAATCCCCACCAACGAGAACATGGTCTGACTGTGGTATACGGTCGAGTGTTCTGCGAAGACGCGTGAAGAGAATTGATAAATGGTAAAGGATGCATGCTGTAAGAGATCTCGACAAATATTTCGCACAGAGAGGGATGTGATAATAGAATTGAGAGTATGACTAATGCCGATGGGAAGACCGCTATGAGTTGTTAGTCCATAGGCGTGATGAAACACAAAGTTCCACTGGCGCCATCAAGAATAGACGGTAGTTGGTTTGCAATTTGTCTCTTGAAGGAGGGGAATATCAGCCCCCAACGGGTTGAGGTCTTCATAAGCAAGAGAGTTGCTCAGGGGGAAGTGAATGCCCTGCAATTAAGTGACACGATCTTGAATTGTGGGGTTCCTTGCCTCTAGCTGAAGATCTTTCAGAGCTGGAGGAAAAGACTTGAGACGATTATAGAAGATTTGTGCCCACGGATGGGTGGGGACATTCTGGCGGCAGAAATGCGACACATTGAAGATCTGCTCCGGCACAAGTTGGCGAAGCGATGGATTCTTGACTGCTAAGGCACTAGCTATTGCGTAGCTTGTCGGATTCGTTAAGTATGTGTGGAGATCAATGTATGAGAGTGGTACGGGAGGTATATTGGCTGTCTGGAGAAATGCAGCGAACTCTTCAACCGTGGGAAAGGAGACTTCGGCTGGCGAGGTGTGTCCAGGAAAACTGCTGGAGAGGGAGGTTGAACGAGGTGAAGTAGAGTTTTGCTTCTTTGGTACTCGCCTGCTGCGGCCAGAGCCGCGGCGCTTCAGTTTAGGCTCGGTCGTCTTATCCTCACACTGTGTCTCTGGACCATCGGACTCCACATCAGCTGTTTCGGAGGTTCCAGTGGTAATAGCTGGTTGTAAACCTTCTGAAAGGGACACAATGGTTGAGCGACGACGTAGCGGGAGTAAGATGGCTATTGTAGGAAAGTCCTCTAGTGAAAAAGAGGAAGCGGCTGTGGGAGCGTTGCTTTGACCAACGTCTGTAAGTGAACTTTTTTCATCATATCTTGGCTCCGAGGCCTGCTGTGCTGAAGTAGATGGTGTAGTACGCTTCGAGGTAGGAACAGTACCTGTAGGAGCACCAGTCGGAATCGGTGGAACTTGATTTGGGCAGTGCACGCAAAGATGGTTTTCGCATGGCAAAGCGTGCAGTGTAAGGAGGTAATGACGTCGATTCACCGTCGTTCCTGGCCACACCGTACGGTTAGGATCTTCGGGCACGCAAACAGATGATCGTCCGACGTAAATATGACACGGGCACTTCGACGAAACATTGCAAATGGATTTGTCATCGGGATCTCTGGGCGCCGCCGAAAGGGTGGTTATTGGTCCAACCACTCGGCCAAATTTGCTGAGTAAAGTGCATAGAGCGACATCTGAGACTTCAGGTGGGACTCGGTGGAAAGTGACCTGGATACGTCGCTGCGCCACAGGTTCAGCCAGAAGATGCACATCTTTGATGGATAAGCCATCAGTCATCACAAGGTCTGCATGTTCTTTACGGGCAAAATACACTAATACGGCCCGTGGCTTTCGAGCCATATGAGTGATATAAGCTCCTGTATGAAGCATCTTCTTTAGGGCAATACTATATTCCTTGAGTTTCGTGTCTGGTAATGCATCAAACCAGAACTACCCTCAACACTGACGTAAGAGTCAGGAAAAAGGGAGCAATAAACTTGGGAGGAACTCTCGCTCCGGAGGTCACTTTGGAGTAAGTTAGAGACGTAGAGTTGGCAGCGGAAGGATGCGACTAAGTGCTGATTGCTGGTAGCGGCTTGGTAAACTGAGTTGAGCCAGTTGAAGGCAACGCAACCGTGCAATCGGTCACATCCATAGCTTCAGCAAGTGAACCAGCAATCAGCACTGTGTCGCATCCTTCCGCTGCCAACTCTACGTCTCTCACTTACTCCACAGTGACCTCCGGAGCGAGAGTTCCTTCCAAGTTTATTGCTCCCGTTTTTCCTGACTCTTACGTCAGTGTTAAGGGTAGTTCTACCACCATCGATATCCCAGAGGATTCCCCAGCCGGGAAACAATTTTTCTCCACAATGGATTTCGGTGTCTGTTTTGATGCATTACCAGACACGAAACTAAAGGAATATAGTATTGCCCTAAAGAAGATGCTTCCTACAGGAGCTTATATCACTCATATGGCTCGAAAGCCACGGGCTGTATGAGTGTATTTTGCCCGTAAAGAACATGCAGACCTTGTGATGACTGCTGGCTTATCCATCAAAGATGTGCATCTTCTGGCTGAACCTGTGGCACAGCGACCTATCCAGGTCACTTTTCACCCAGTCCCACCTGAAGTCTCAGATGTCGCCCTATGCACTTTACTCAGCAAATTTGGCCGAGTGGTTGGACCAATAACGACCCTTTCGGCGGCGCCCAGAGATCCCGATGACAAATCCATTGCAGGGTTTCGTCGAAGTGCCCGTGTCATATTTCCGCCGGACGTTCATCTGCTTGCGTGCCCGAAGATCCTAACCGTACGGTGTGGCCTGCAACGTCGGAGAATCGACGTCATTACCTCCTTGCACTGCACGCTTTGCCATGGCGAAAACCATCTTCGCGTGCACTGCCCACATCAAGTTCCACCGACTCCGACTGGCGCTCCTACAGGTACTGTTCCTACCTCGAAGCATACTACACCATCTGCTTCAGCACAGCAGGCATCGGAGCCAAGATATCATGAAAAGTCCGCTTACAGACGTTGGTCAACGCAACGCTCCTACAGCCGCTTCCTCTTTTTCACTAGAGGACTTTCCTTCAATTGCGTCCTCACTCCCGCAACGTCGTCGCTCCACCACTGAGTCCCTTTCAGAGGGTTTACAACCAGCTATTACCACTGGAACCTCCGAAACAGCTGATGTGGAGTCCGTTGGTCCAGAGACGCAGTGCGAGGATGAGACGACCGAGCCTCCACTCAAGCGCCGCGGCTCTGGCCGCAGCAGGCGAGTAGCGAAGAAGCAAAACTCTACTTCACCTCGTTCAACCTCCCTCTCCAGCAGTTCTCCTCGACACACCTCGCCAGCCGAAGTCTCCTTTCCCACGGTCGAAGAGTTCGCTGCATTTCTCCAGACAGCCAATATACCTCCCGTACCACTCTCATACATTGATCTCCACACATACTTAACGAATCCGACAAGCTACGCAATAGCGCGTGCCTTAGCAGTCAAGAATCCATCGCTTCGCCAACTTGTGCCTGAGCAGATCTTAAATGTGTCGCATTTCTGCCGCCAGAATGTTCCCACCCATCCGTGGGCACAAATTTTCTATAATCGTCTCAAGTCTTTTCCTCCAGCTCTGAAAGATCTTCAGCTAGAAGCAAGGAACCCCACAATTCAAGATCGTGTCACTTATTTGCAGGGATTCGCTTCCCCCTCAGCAACTCTCTAGCTTATGAAGACCTCAACCCGTTGGGGGCTGATATTCTCCTCCTTTAAGAGACAAATTGCAAACCATCTACCGTCTATTCTCGATGACGCCAGTGGAACTTTGTGTTTCATCACGCCTATGGACTAACATCTCATAGCGGTCTTGCCATCGGCATTAGTCATACTCTGAATTCTATTATCACATCCCTCTCTGTGCGAAATATTTGTCGAGATCTCTTACAGCATGCATCCTTTACCATCGCGTCTTCCAGATATCATTTATTCAATATCTATATTCCAAGCACTACAACACATTTATCAGTTCTCTTCACGCGTCTTCGCAGAGCACTCGACCGTTTCCCACCGTCAGACCATGTTCTCGTTGGTGGGGATTTTCACTGTAGCCTGGATCCTCTTCTGGATAGGTCTTCTACAAATAGAGAGCGCCGCCATGCCCTGGCGAACCTTCTCCAGACAGTTGTCACCAACAACGCTCTTCATGATGTACATCGGCATATTCATCCATGGTCGACTAATTACACTTGGCGCTCCTCTCATGCGCAAAATCCTTTCTTAGCCAGCCTTGAGAGGTTTTATGCCTCCAGTACTCTACTTCCTGCCGTGACAGAATCGAGTGTGCATCCCACGGCCTCATCTGACCACTGCGCCATTGCCATCATAGTCCATACTGCACCATTCAAACCCAGGATAATTCGCCCGTGGACATTTGATGATGCACTTCTCTCCAAACCCGGCATTCTGCTCTTCGGTCCGGTCATTCCTGATTGACAGACGACCGCAGCTTCAATCTGCACTCTGCGAATTAAATTCTTGGTTGGAGATCAAGCAACAGCTCGTTCTGCATGCCCGAAACTACTCTTTCCAACTAAAGACACACCAGAACATGCGCCTAGACTATGTTCGTTCAATGCTATCCATGCTCAGTCTCAGTGATCCTCTCTTCTCCTCCTTTCAAGAAGAGCTTCGATCTCTTCTCACTCCTCTGGCGCAACAAGCTCTCCGCCAACTTCGTTTGCAACACCTTACGCCGGATGCTCACAACTTTGAGTTCCTGACGTCGGTGGAAAACACCCGACGATCTTCGTCCATACTTCATCATCTACGCCTTTTTTCTGGAGAGGTATCAGATGAGCCGATTGCGCTTTGTTCCCATGTCCGTCAGTCTTCTCCATGAAGTTCAGTGAACCTCCTCAACCATCCTCTGCAGCAATGGATTCTCTCCTTTCTAATCTACCTCAGGTTCCTCCCCATCTCGCTTCTTCTCTACTCCTTTCCCCCACGCCCTATGAACTAAACACTACATTCTTTTCTCTGAATTCTAGTGCCGCTCCGGGTCCGGACGGCCTAACCTTTAGCTTTTATAAAACTTTTCTGCCTCTTCTTCTTCCGTTTCTCCTATCCGCTTTCTCTGCTGCCTTTACTTACTCTCCTCTCCCGAGGGGATTCACAAATGCATACGTTGTCCTTTTCCCCAAGAAAGGTGATATCCTTGACTTGGTAAACTGGCGCCCAATTTCCCTACTGAATCTCGACTACGAACTTTATACCAAGCTTCTTTCACAACGACTAAATCCCATCCTCACTTACATCCTCTCCCCTAACCAGACTTACACAGTTCCCGGCTGTTCCCTATCTCACAACATCCATCTCCTGACTGATCTAATTCACCTTGCGCGCTCCCGCTCTGAACCCCTCGCCCTCCTTTCTTTAGACCAACAGTCCGCCTTTGATAATATCTCCCACACTTATCTCTCCGCCACACTTCTCCGAAATGGATTTTCATCTACGTTTATTTCTCTCCTCACCTGCCTCTACCAGGACGCCAGTTTCCAGGTCAGGTTGCCCACCTTTCTTACAGCACCAATCCTCTTCCGCCGTGGAGTGAGGCAAGGCTCCCCACTCTCCGGTCAACCTTTCGCTACAGCCTTAGAACCTTTTCTCCCCTCCGTTCAACGCTCCTTTCAAGCCACCCTACCGCCGCTCATCGCCCGCACGAGACACCATGTCACCACTTCCGTGCCGTATGCAGACGACGTTACCTTCTGTATACGCCTGGATTCACAGTTCTCTTTGCTCCAAAGTCTTTTCGCCGATTACGCCTCCTGCTCCGGAGCTGCGATTAATACAACCAAAAGCACAGGCCTGTGGTGCGCCTCATGGGTTGACCGCTTGGATTCCCCATGGGGAGCGCACTGGTCTTCAGCCTCTCAACGTTTCCTTGGCGTACATCTTGGCGTTCCAGGTGAAGCCTCCAGCACAACGTGGATGACCATCCAGCCACGTCTTCATCGGTCAACTGCGTTTTGGCGAAAAGCGCAGTTCTGCACCTCATATTTTCAACGTGCACGTCTTGCGCAAACCTATCTTCTCTCCATGTGCACACATTCCTGGCTTGCTACTAAATCCCCACTTCTTCGTCTATATGATATCACTCGCTGCTTCACCTCAGTTATCTGGACCGGACACCACTGGCTCAGTGCCCCCAAGCTCAGCCTTCCTCCTGACCAAGGGGGCATTGGCCTAATTGATACACGACTGTAATATCAAGCTCTCCGGATTACTTCGTTCCTCCGTCTTCATACCTCACCTGTTGCCGACGCCGTTACCGCAAGGAATCTCATCACCTCTTCGAGCAACACTAATTTCACTTTCACTTCTTTCATTCTAATGAACCTCCGTACTACCACTCACTCTCGCCTTCCTCCTGCCTTACGGGCAACTCTTACCTTCTCCGCTCTTCTCCCGCTCACTCGATCCCCACCCGATTGCACCACTGAACTCCTTGCCGAACCCCTGTTCTTCTCCTCTCTTCTTAACCCCCCCCCCTCATCTTTCATGCTTCGTCTATCCTTCTTGTCTCCGAGTCAGAGTTGTAAACATCAAAGACCTTGTAACCTCAGATCTGTCCTAGCGACCCTACGCCACCCTCCCACCCACCGTTCTACTTTCACCCTCCTCTCGCTCTGTCTATGACTCCCTACTCTCTACCATCATTGCTAAGTTTCCTCTTTTCGCAACCACAACCGGCCTGACCTGTGTTCCTTCCGCCTCCCTCCCCCTTCCTTTCTTTCTTTCTGTCGGCAGATCTACACTTCCACTCTCCTCTCTTTCAACCTCAGTTCTCTATCGGTTACTTTTAAAATCCCACTCTCCTTCTCCCCTTCACATCCCTGATGTCTCCCAATCCTCTCTCACCGCTGTCTGGTCTGCCACCCTTTCTCCTCTTTCAGCTTCTCTTGAAATAAACACTCACTGGCTTTCTCTCCACCGCCGTCTTCCCGTTTCATCCCTCCTCCACCGCATGACTATTCTTGACTGACCTCTTTGCCCCTTCTCTGCTCAAGTAGCTGATGTCTCTTACGTTTATCAACATTGTATCATCCTCCTTCCACTATTCCATTTTGCATTTTCCATTGCTCAACGTTTAGCCACAACTAATCTTCCTTTCGATGCCTATAAGACACTCCTCCTGCAGGTCTCTCCGCCAGTCAAGCTTCCACCCATCTGCTCATATATTTTCATCCTGGTGAAACACGTCATCTACGTATTTCATCAGCGCTGCCGAGATATCTCATCTCCTTATACCATCCACCAAGCTTCTGTTTAACTACTCTGCCACTTTCGGGAGCGTCTCCTCTCAAGACTTCGTCTAGAGAACTTTGTGGCCGTTGCCCAACAGAGAGAACCACTTTTCCATTCCACCTGGTCTCCGGCCGCTTCCTGGTTTGCCGGCATGCCTGCGACGTTGCAACTGACCGTCGGTAATTTATAACCTCATTGTTCCTAGCTCTGTTGAACTTCAGTTCAACGTGCATGCTCACCATTGGTTTTCGGAACCAAACTTCAACATAAAGCTTATATCTTCTCACAAATGTGAATATAATATGCACCATACTGTACAAATGTATATAGTCTTTCTTGTTTTTTCTCTTTGATTATTAATTTTTCGACCAGTGCTAAGACATCGTTATTCTGTTTGCCTTAGGTTTCACATTGTCTACTTTGTCATCTACAGTTCTCCTTTTGTACAGTGCTTCATTATAATATTCTCGTTCTGTTATTTTTCAGCACTATAATATACTTATGCTTCGAGACGAAATGTTTCGACAATCTCTGTTATTGTTCTTGTGCAAAATGCCTGCACCTCTTACCACGAGGCTCCTTTGTGAATCAATACATCGTGCTGTATATAATGTACATAGAATTTTAGAGTTTGTATATTTTACTGTACAATATATGTATCAGGACGCCCATGTTCGCCTCCTGAACCCAACCTTGTTAATAAAATTGTGTTGGACTGTTAATAAAATTGTGTTGAACTGAAGAAGCGTATATGCTCCAGCTTTGGCCATCCGTCCGTCCGCACCATAACGCACGTGAAAATGGGTCGATTTCGAGGACATTTTAGTATGTGGTAGGGGACCACCTGGGGACGAACCCTTTTGAAAATGGGCAAAACAGGGTCAAAGGTCAGGACATAGGAGCGGGATCCATTCCATGCTCTTATGCGTCATAACTTGCGTAAAAATGGTTCGATTTCGATGGAATTTTAGTATCTGGTAAAGAACCACTTGGGAACGAACCCTGTTGAAAATGGGCGGAATGGGGTCAAAGGTCAGGACATAAAAGCGGGATCTATTTCATTGCCTTTATGCGTCATAGCATGCGTAAATATGGTTCGATTTCGATGAAATTTTAGTATGTGGTAGGGAACCACCTGGGCACGAACCGTATTGAAAATTGGCGAAACGGAGTTAAAGGTCAGGCAGGGCATAAGAGCGGGATTTGATCAATTTCCCTTATGTGTGATAACTTGGGTAAAAATGGTTCGATTTCGATGAAATTTTGGTATGTGGTAAGGAACGACCTGGGAACGAAAGCTATCGAAAATGGGCGGAATGGATTCAAAGGTCAGGACATAAAGTCGGGATCCATTTTATTGCCTTTATGCGTCATAACATGCGTAAATATGGTTCGATTTCGATGAAATTTTAGTATGTATTAGGGAACACCCTAGGCACGAACCCTTTTGAAAATGGGCGAAACGGGGTCAGAAGGTCAGGCAGGACATAAGAGCGGGTTTTGTTCCGTTGCCCTTATGCGTCATAACTTGCGTAAAAATGGTTCGATTCCGATGAAATTTTAGTTTTTGGTAAGGAACTACCTGGGGACGAACCTGTTGAAAATGGGCAAAATGGGCGTAATGGGGTCAAAGGTCAGGACACTGGAGTGGGAACAATTCCATTGCCCTTGTGCAACATAACTTACCTAAAAATGTTTCGATTGCGACAAAACGTTATCATGTTGTTCCTGAGGTATAGTGAACCGGTTCTGTTGAATAGAAACGAAATGGGGTCAACGGTCATTGCACAAAAGCAAGATTTATTCCACAGCCATTATCCTCATAACTTGCGTAAAACTGCTTCTATTGCGACAAAACTTTAGTATGTTATTTTTGAGGTATACTGAACCGGTTCTGTTGAATATCAGTGAAATGGGGTCAAAGGTCAGTACACAGGAGCGAGATTTATTCCACAGCCATTATCCTCATAACTTGAGTAATAATTTCTGTTATGTTGGAAAGCGTATCATAATCAATGCATTGTGTGATTTTACTAACTTGTTTATGTTCTGACGACGGAGCAGAAAGTCCGACATTTGAAATCTATGAAAATATGCTTCGGACACAGCGACTCAGATAGCTTTCTGCTTTTTTCGCATTTGGAGAGTCTCGTTCCGTCTTTCGTTATAGGACACACACTTTTATGTAATATTTTTGCCTCGCAGAACAAGTTTGTTATTGACCTTTTTGCCCTATCAGCAAAAGGGGGCGCGATAGCCCCCTCAACCCCAAGAAAGCGGGCGAGGGGATCCCTTGTGATGTTATTGTGTGCGCCATGGAGGTTTCCTGTACAATTGCACAAGACGTAATTCGCTAACTGTCATAGTTCGAGAGATATTGGCCTGATCACGGACTTGCCTTGTAACCTTGTATCAATATATAAATACACTGGTGTGCAAAAATTAAGGACGAAGAGGAGAAATTAGCATAACATCGGAACGAGCAGGCAGAACGGACTGAAAGACCACTTGGGAGATAGACTAGGGTCCGGTACGGTAGGGCATGCGCATATATGTAGCATGACGTAGGGGGCGGGGGTAGTGTCGGAAGGATATAAAACACACAGGCGGTGTACGCTCAGCAATTCGGTGAAAGCTATTGCACGGTGTACATAGTTTTGAACGTCGTCAAGTTGCTGCCACCGTGTGATATGGCCAACAGGTAATCCAGTAGACGATATGTGGATGACTAAACCTGAGGTCGCGTCATTGGGAAGTTGGAAGAAGGTCGAAGTGTGACTAGTGTGGCCGAGCAGTTCGGGATCGCTCATAGCATCGTTTTACGAGCTTGAAGAGCATTTCAATCGACAGGAACAGCTGTCCAAGGGTTTAGCAGTGGTCGTCCAAGAGCAACCACGGCGGCGGACGTTTGGTATAATGCCCAACAGACGAGAAGTGACAGACGGTAGACAGCGGGAGAAATCGAAATGCACATGCAGCAGACAACTGGACGTCCGTTATCGCGTTTTACCGTGGCCAGGAGGCTGCACAAAGGTGGTCTTTTTGCACCACGACCAGTACGGTGTGTGCCATTAACGCCTACTAATCGGAGACGGCGGCTTCTGTGGTGCCAGGAACACAAGAAATGGACACATCAGCAATGGGGTCGAGTTCTCTTTACGGATGAGAGCCGATTTAGTCTGACGAGTGATTCTGGACGTATAAAAATCTGAGAGAGAGCAGTAAACACGCAATCACACCTCCAACATCATCGAAATGGACCGGTTTGGAGGTGGTGGAGTTCTCGTTTGGGGCATTATGCTGCTTGGTAGCCGTATTGACTTCCATATCTTCCAAGGATGTTCAGTCACTGGTGTCCGCTATTGTATCGAGGTTCTCCTGCCTCACGTTCGTCTGTTTAGAGGTGCTGTGGGTCCTGAGTTCCTCTTCATGGACAACAACCCTACACCTCGTGATACAGTGGCTGTCCCAGAGCTGTTGGAGAGTGAAGTTATTCAACGCATGGATTGGCCTACAAGGTCCTTGGACCTAAATCCAATCGAACACAGGTGGGACCTTCTCGGGAGACGCTTGGCAGCACGTCACCAGCCGCTAGCAATGATTCCGCAGCTGCGATTGGCGCTACAAGAGGAATCGGCCACGATGCCTCAACAGCTCCCTGACAACCTCGTCCTCAGCATGGACAGACATTGTAAATCCTGCAACGCAGTCAGGATTGATCATATCCCCTACTAAAGACTGGATTTTTCATGGCAGCCGCCTGTCACATGGACGTTTCTGTCTTCTGTCCAGTTGTGTTCGAAGCTACCTTTTCAATAAAGTGCCTGTGTATCCTTTGGATTCCTTGTTTGGACGGTTTTGCTCACTTGCCCCATATTCTTACTTCTTGGGGATCTTATGGTATGATTTGAGTCGATGTGGTGGTATGATTTGAGTCGATGTGGTGGTATGATTTGAGATGACGTTACATTCGAAAAACCGTTCCGTTCTTAATTTTTGCACGCCAGTGTATATATATATACACTATCTACCAACAAATAATTGGACACCTGTTATAGCAAAGGAAAACGAAGTTTATTCACCTTTAATAGTTGGTGGATCCCCTACTAGTGGCGATTACAGCTTCGACCCTCCGAGACATACCTCAACCAGGCGTTGTACGACGGCTAGCGGTATTTTCTTCCACTCGGCTTGGAGAAGACAGGTCAGTTCTTTCACCAATTTCGGACAGTGGGGGCACCTCTTAGGTCGACGTTCCAACTCGTCCCAGAGATGCTCGATAGGGTTAAGGTCCGGGCTCTGCGCAGGCCCGTCCATTCGATTAACCTTATTGTCCCCATACCAAACCATGTTGGACCTCGCAACATGACAGGTGTCATTGCCATCCTGAAAGTAACATGGGTCCACCCCGTAAAACTGCCAAAACGTAGGAAACGCATGGTCATCTAAAATTGTGCAGTAGGTCTCGGCGTTGAGTCTACCAGGAGTTGCGACCAAGGGTCCCGTGCCATACCAGGAGAAACACTCTCATAGCATAATTCTACCGCCGCCGAACTTCACAGATGGCACAATACATTCCGGCAGGAGGCGTTCTCCAGGCAGACGCAAAACCCAGACCCTGCCATCCGAACGGTACAGGGTGAACCTTGATTCGTCGCTCTAGAGAACCTTTTTCCACTGTTGACGTTCTTTGCACCACGTTAGCCGAGCAGCGCTTTTGGGCTTGGTGATCAAAGGCTTGTGGGCGGTAGCACGTCCATGATAACCAAGCAGATGGGCTTCCTTATGGATGGTATTCATCGAAAGAACACTCCCGGATGTCTGTTGAAACTAATCGCGGATGTAGGCCATCGATTTGGTGCTGTTATACCGATTTTCTCTGGTCTTCACCCGTCGGTCTCTAACTCCCAGTTTTGTGGGTCTGCAGGGTCGGGGCACATTCCGACAGTCTCCTCTCATCTTCCACTTGACAATCACGTAGGCCACTGTCGATTCTGGGTTCTTCAACTTGCTGGATATGTCACGTATGGATCGGCCATTTCTGTGATACCCGACGATTACACCTTTCTCGAAATCAGAGAGCTCCGAACTGCGTGGCATCTTGCGTGCGACTGGTTGCGTTTTTGTTTCCCACACGATATTTAACGGCGGCGGCCGTGACGGGTATCAGGACCGCAGATATCGTCGATTGCAGGGGTGTCCAATTACTTGTTGGTAGATAGTGTATATATATACAGTATATATATCATTATCATCATCATTGTCAACCATTATCAATCCACTGCTGGACGAAGGTCTCCCCAAGTTTCCTCCACAACGTTCTGTCTTGTGTCAGTCTCCTCCATGTCACTCCCGCATACTTTCGAATTTCATCCATCCATCTTTCATGTGGTATTCTGGGTCATTTTCTGTCCCTTGGAATTCAATCTTAAATTTCGGCTGTTCATCGATGGTCTGTCCTTCTGGCAGTATGTCCAACCCATTGCCATTTTAGGGATTTAACTCTGATCATGATGTCTTCCACTCTTGTCATTTTTCGGATCCATGTGTTCGTCTTCTTATCTCTCCTGGTTACACCAAGCATGCACCTCTCCATGCCTCTTTGAGTTGGCTGAAGCCTTTGCATGTCACTTTTAGTTAAGGTCCACGTCTCTGCCCCAAACGTAAGCAATGGAAGGATGCATTAATCAAACACTTTTCTTTTAAGACATAATAGCATATTGCGCTTGAAAATTATGATGTCTCTTCCAAAAGCTCTCCAGGCAAGTTTTGTACGCCGATTAATTTCTTCATCAATGTGACCCTCACTTGATATTTGCTGTCCAAGACAAACGTACGTGTCTGTTATCTCCAGCTTTTCTCCATCAATCGATAAATCTTCATTTCTTGTAAAAGCATTGAACATCACCTTTGTCTTCTGAAAGTTCATTTTTAATCCTTCTTCTATACTTTTGTCAGCAAGTTCCTGGATCATACTCTGCAGCTCTAATGGGGTAGTTGCAAAAATGACTACTTCATCAGCAAAACGAAGGTGGGTTAGATAATCTCCATTAAACTTTATCCCTTTGTTTTCCCAGTTCAGTGATTGAAAGACATTTTCCATTGTGGCATTAAAGAGCTTCGGAGATATGGTGTCATCTTGTCTCACTCCCTTTCCAATTTTTATGTGTGTTGTATTTCCAAAAAGCCGAATCTTTGCACTTGCATTTTCATAGATGTTATTAATAATATTAATGTAAGCATCTTCAATACCGCAGGATTTCAGAGTCATTGTAACTGCTGATGGTTTCACCGAATCAAAAACTATTTCATAATCGATAAAAGCCATGCACAATGGAAGTTCATATTCCCTCGCTCTTTCAGTTAGTTCTGTCAGTACGTGGATATGATCTATTGTTCTATAGCCACTCCTGAATCCAGCTTGTTCTCTCGGTTGAGCCATGTCCAGTACTACCGTCAAGCGGTGTGAAAGAACTTTAGTGAAGATTTTATAAACCACTGTTAGGAGGCTGATTGGTCTGTAGTTCCTGAGATCCTCAATGTCACCTTTTTTATGTAGCAGGAGCATTGTAGTGTTGTTCCAATCCTCAGGAATCTTCCCTTTATTAAGGCATCGAGTGAAAATTTGGGCGAATACTCTTTCGATTTCCCCACTAGCTTCTTGTATGATGTCTACAGTAATTCCATCTTCTCCTGGAGCTTTTTTCCGCTTCATGTTCTTGATTGCAACTTCTGCTGGGAGGACTTTAAGAACTCTGGTACTGGTACCTTTCATGATGTCTAGAGTACATGTATCATCCTTTTCATATAATTTGGAGTGGAAATCTTTTACTCTTGTCAAAATTTCGCCTCTATTTCTTGTTACAGAACCATCTTCCTTTCTCAGTGCCATAATCTGTTTTATTCCCTTACAGAGATGTCCCTCTGCTATCCTTAGGCTTTGGTTGTTTTCAATTGCTTTCCTCACTAATTCACAGTTGAATTTCCTTACGTCTTCAGTGATGCATTTTCGTACTGTCATGCATAGCTCTATATATTCCACTTAGGAAGTCAGATCTTCTTTAGTTGCCGTCGTCTTTCTTCTTTTTTCCATCAACATTTTGGTTTTTCCTGATAATTTGTTCAATTGCAACTTGTTCTTAGACCCAGCTAATTTTGTTGCTGTTTCCATAAGAGCTTTGGTTAATTTTCTGTTAACTTCAGAAATATCCACTTCTTCCGATGTTAGGCCTTCTAAAGCAGAGAATCTGTTCTTCAGTTCCAACTTGAAGGTATTATGGTGTTTTTTAAGGTTGGCTATGTGAATACATTTTGTTTGTCTTATGAGCTTGCCACGTTCGAGTTTAGGGTTGAGGTGCATCTTACATCTCACCAATCTATGGTCACTACCTGTGTTGAACTTGTTTAGCACACCGCAGTCTTCTATAACAATTTTTTTGTTACACATAATAAAATCAATTTCACTTGTCGTCCTATTTGGATGTCTCCATGTCCATTTCCTGTGTGGCTTTTTCTTGAAAAAGGAGTTCAAGGTGAAAAACCCTTCTGCCTCTGCAAACTCAACGAGAGTATTTCCACGCTGGTTTCTGTTGCCGTGACCGAATTTATCTACTAAGTTTCATTCTGTTGCCTTGCCCTATTTTTGCATTGAAATCTCCCATAATTATCTTCAAGTGCTGCTTACCTTTATTATTTATATGACGAATTTCCTCATAACATTTTTTCAATTTCTTCTTCAGAATGACTTGTGGTGGGTGCATAAGTTTGAATAATCTGAGACTGGTATCTTCTCGAGAGTTGGATAACGAGTCGTGCAGCTATGTCAGAGGAACTTTCAACTTCTACAACTTTCGCCTTCAGTTTCTTGTTTATTATAAATCCAACACCACTAGTTCTGGCAGTTTGATAGATACTGGCAGAACAGTATATATATATATGTATACAGTGGTTATCCAAATAATGGGAACACCTGGTAACAATAGGTGTTACGTGTTACGCACCTAATATGGTGTGAAAACACCCTTGGCATTTAAAACTGCTTGATTCCTCCTTGGAATGGAGACATACAAGTCCTAGATTGTGGTAAGTTGTATGTTGTACCATTCTACCTGCAGAAACTGCACCAATTCCTTGAGAAACGCCGGAGGAGGATAACAGGATCGCACTCTGTTTTCCAACACAGACCACAGGGGCTCAATGATGTTTAAGTCATGTGATTGTGCAGGCCATGGAAGGTGTGCAACTTATTCCCCATGTTCCTCAAACCCTGAGTAAACAGTTCGATTTCTGTGAATTGGGGCATTATCATTTTAAAAGGTGCAATCCCCTGACAGAAAAAATATCTGCGCCATTGAATGCACATGGTCGCCAAAAGAGGGACATAGTCACCGCTAGTGATCCGTACATGTAAGGCGATAATGGGACTTGCTGCAAACCACGAGATCATGGCCCAAACCATTACGGAGCCGCCCCAATGCTTCACTGTAGAAAGGAGACAGTCTGAAAACTTCACTGTAGAAAGGAGACAGTCTGTCATCGGAAAACAAGCCATTTTTCCAGTGATCCGCATTCCACGTTTTATGTTCTTGGCCCCACTGTAGTCTCCGTTTAATATTCACCTGTGACACCATGGGTTTTGCAATCGCAGCTCTGCCGTAAATATTGGGCTTATGCATTTCCCTTTGCAAGGTATGGGTCGACACTGGGTTTGAGACATGTGCATTAAGCTCAGCAGCCACTTTCGTTGCCGTGGTCTTCCTCCTTACGGTCACAATCCTCTTTAATGTCATCCTGTCTCTCGCAGCGAGTTTGGTTTTCCTTCCACGGTTGTGTCTCGCAGATGATGTTGTGCCGTGAACATTGTATGCTGTTATGATCTCCGATACGGTACCTCTCGATACCCCTATTACCTGTGTCACTGTGGTTACCGACAACCAACTAGACAGGCTCCTACAGTCTGTCCATTTTGGAACTCCGACAGGTAACTCATTGTGCCTTCATCTTGCACGAAATTATGCAAACACCGATTCAAAGTAATCACCCTCGGCATCGACACAAAGTTATTATCTTTCCGGCCAGGCCGTGATCCTGGAACAAAAAAGGTCTAGTTGCTAGAACCCGAAGAAGTCATTACGACATGAGGGTGGGAGTTGTCCTGTAGTAGAAGAACACCACGTCAGTTGACCAAAGCCGGTCGTTTCTGCAGCGTTTTCTGTTGCATCTGGTGTAATTCAGCACAATAACGCTCTAAAGTGATAGTTTGGCTTCTTGGAAAGAAATTCCGATGAATTATCCCGGCTGTGGACTACCAGACAAAGAACATCATCTTATTGGTGTGTAGGGGTATCTTAGGATGCCGTCCAGCAGGCTGTGCCATGCTCAACCATTGTGCAGATCGTTTCCGATTATCATAAAGGATCCACTACTTCTCGTCGCAGGTGACGATTCGATGCAGGACAGGTTCCTGTTTATTCGTGGCAACTAGCGACGTGCAGACTTCCAAACGCCTAGTCTTGTTGTCAACTCATGCGGCAGCCACATGTCCAGCTTTTTGACCTTACTCACCACAGCTAGATGTCGAACGACCGTCGTGTGGTGGACACGTACCTCTGCCGCTATCTCACGACACGTTTTTCGGGGGTCAGCTTCAACCACACGCAACAGAACATCATCAGAAACAACAACAGGTCCGTGACGACGTGCTTTGTTTTGCAGGTTCGTATGTCCGTTTCGAAACTTCACAAACCATCGCCGAAGGATTCGTTTGTTGGCTGTATTCTCCCCAAACGCTTTGTAAACGTTTTGAGCTGCAATTCTTCAGAATTTCCCAGTTTAAATTCACACAGGAAGATTACTGTCAAATCCGGCGTCTGCATGTTTCCTTTGCAAGCAACGTTACGTCCAAACAAAACTCGCCTGAACCTTGTTCTTCACACACGTGCTAGCTATTTATAGTAACTCTGGGACGTAATATCCTCAACACCTATGGGTGGTTCCAATTCGCAGGGGTGGACTGTGTCCACTACTCGTTCGTGTCAGACATTTCGTTCGCACCAACCCAATATATATATTAAGAATTCAAATACACAACAGTAACCTGAAATTAACATTAAACAGCATTTCGAAAAGCATCAGATGTCCACCCACCTACAAACAAGCAAACAACCTTAGCCAAAGCGATCGTAACCAAAGTGCAGAATAATAATACTGCAAATTCACAGAACAAACAATAAATCATTGCAGTCCTCCTCAAGGGGAACACCTGCATGATACAAGTGGCTTTTCGGTGTCCTGACAAAACCTGGCTTTAGCCAAAGGCCTGTAAGAAGTATCCCCGAAGCCATAAACCAAGCAAACAACGATGAACTTGAACGAAGTTCCAAACAACCAACAATGCATTCAAACGAAGTCTGCAGACCAGCGATTAGGAACCGGATGCCTGAAGATTGGAAGTATATGGACCGGAAACATGTGAGCAGAGGACATGTGATACTGTTAAGAATCTGTAAGACTCAGGTGTAACTCTGTAGAAGGTAGAAAGATGAAGACAGGTTAAGTGAAATTTTCAGCTGTAAGTGATCTATAAAACAGACCTTAGAGGCCTGCAAATTAACATTATGAAATCAATGTTTAGTAATATATTGTTGCGATCTCGTGGGTCGTTATCCCACCGTTGACCACCAAAATGTTGCAGTACCGGGGCGAGCTAGGTTTAGCATTCACCGCTCGCCACGAAAATGTTACGACAGTCGGTCATTATCCCACCGCGGTCAATCAATTTAACAACCGTAGCTGAGCAATTAGTATATTTCTTCTCTGAGAACCTTCGACGTAGTTCTTGGCGCGAAAACTGTATTATATGGGCATACACTTAAAAAAATTGTAAACAAATCACTTGTGTACACATAAATAATGTGTTCTATGACTTCGCTAATTGCCTAAACAAATATTTAATTGGCTACAAAAACATAACATTGGCACGCATACGAATAAAATTTAGCTGTCTTCTGAACATGAGTATTGGGTCAACTTGTACCTAAATCAGTTCCTGCGAGAAAGTTTTATTGAACTTAAATTCCACAGTTCAATCTTATTATTTCTCATTTCAGTTCTTGCAATATATTAGTTCAGTTCCTCACTTAATTACGTAGCAGATGTAACAATAAAAAAAACGTTTCTACTTACATAGATGCTGTCAAGAATAAATCCAAATAGTGATTTAACTTTTCACCTGTATGTTAGGTATACAAGCCGCCGCTCTTACACTATCAATTTTCCTTGCGCCGGCTTAATCCCGTCGTACTTACCCGTAGAGGCTGCGCTGCTTTCGTAGCCACACACACACACACACACACATGGGGCCTCGCTTTGCCCCGCAGGACCATATCGCTTCGTCCGCCGCTTCAGGGAGAGATGGTAATTGCACACTGCCGTATTTGGACTCCAACCTGATCTTCGGCTTGGCTTCATTCATTTCTACTCAAGTGGCCCCTCTCTTCGAAATGTAACTCCTTCCCTGTTCAGACTGGCCGTCAGCTGCACCCTGATATTTATGACCTAAGAGCGCGCTATGAACTCTAGACCACCGAGCCAGAGAGAATGCTTCACCTCCTTTCTGTCCTATCCCCAGATAAAACTTTATCTGCTGTTTACACTTTTAAACTCCAATCAAGCCTCGAACTTAATTAGTACCTAATAAATTTCATACATCCACCACGCTCATTAATTACTAAATCAATGGCGGGGGTGGGTCGTAACAATATGTAATGTGTATTCTGGGTTGAGAAGAAAACTGAAAATCAGAATTATAATTATACAGCTGCTGTTTTACTAATTTGCAAACAAAAAGGAAGGGATAATTGTTGGAACGTAGTAATTTGTAAAAATATCTAAGTGCCCAGATCAGACTAGTTGAAGTACTGCAAATTCTACGCAGCCGGAAGAATTGTGAAATAATTAAATTCCGATGTACTGATAAAGAAATGTTCGATTCCCAGTGAAACCAAAAAAATAATTTTAAAAAGAAATTCTTTTCTTTTGTCGAAAACCTCTGTGCCAATTTATTTGGTTCCTATCGACTACACTATATTCAGAAAAGACACCGGACGCCCCTTCAAATGCAAATGAACAGATCCGCTGCTTTGTTCAGATGTGTGGTACAGCTGCAAACGGTATAAAAACAAGCCTGCAGCTGACCGCGATCATATCGCACTGTGCGGTTCAGTGAAAATGTCGCGGGGGGAGAGAACTCACTTTGAGAAAGGAAATATTGTTGGGTGTTATATTATTGGGTTGTCCATAAGAGAAACCAAGAGGCGTTTAAACATACCCAAGTCAACTGTTTAGGATGTACTGAATAAATGAAAGATATATGGCGTGCCTGAAGCAGAAAAACATACCGGCATACCAAAGAAAATCAGTGATAGAGGACGCCAAAGCCTCATGAGAGTCGTTACAGTTAATCGATAGAGTACTGCACAAGATCTCAGTGTACAGGTAAGTAAAAGTGCTGGAACGTCGGTATGTACACGAACCGTTCGCAGAGAACTTCATTCCATGGGTTACCGTAGTCGTGCGGCTGCTCATAAGATTTTCATCTCCACTCGGAACCCTACTCGTCGATTAATGTGGTGTAAAGAACATTTATCGTGGACCGTAAATCAATGGAAACGGGTCCTATGGACTGATGAATCCAGTTACACGATCCATGAGTCTGATGGCCGTGTGGGGGTATGGCAGCAGCCTGGAGAACGCTATTTACCACAGTGTATTGTTCCTACGGTCACGTTTGGAGCTGGCAGTTTAATGGTGTGGGGGTGATTTTCGTGGTATAGTCCCAGCCCATTGGTTATCGTGGACAAACCTGTTAACCAGCACGTCCACCTCGATAATATGGGAAATTGTGCCCTACCAACTCTGTGACAATACTATGGAACCGATACTTGTTGGTACCAGCAGGATGATACACCGAGACATAAAGCAAGGACTGTTACGGCGTGGTTTGACGAGAATTCCGTATCGTGTGTGGACTGGCCAGCAAACGCCCTGATCTTAATCTCATGGAACACTTATGGAATGAATTAGAGCTCGGCATAAGAAGTATGGAACCAAAGCCTATTACTAAGCAACAGTAAGCGGCAGCATTATGTACTGAATAGAAGCGCATACTTATCGCTGTGTTCCGAAACCTTGTCGAAAGCATGTCTGGAAGGGTCGGTGCATGCATTAAGGCCAAAGCTGGACCGACAGCGTACTTATGTATGTCGATAGATGCTAAGTTGTGTTTAGTTTCTAGGTGTCCGGTGACATTTGTCAATATAGTGTATTAATATCCAGGAAGTGTAATTCCTTGCTAGACTAATTTGTCTGCACCAAAGGCAATTCGTTGGGATAGATATGTCCTGTAATGTCTAAAAACTCTGGACCGTTAAATACTATGATATCATCAATGTACCGCATAGCACAATGAGAATATTGTCTTTTTCTTTTGATAAATACGTTTTCAATGTAGTGCAGGTATAGATTTGCCAAAGTGCTGAAAAAATTAGATCCCATGATTATGCCTTTAATTTGACTGTACAAGCAATTACCCATGCACATGTACGAGTAGTTACAATCAATGCAAATTTTTTTTAAATAATTCCAGTATTCGGTGTTAATGTGCAGATGGTCGCTGAAGTCATCTAATAGTCGTTCACATACCACGCTCAGGCTTTTAATGTCGATTGAAGTAAAAAGGTTTCTAAAGTCGTAGGTGCACACGTTATTGATACAATGTGGACTGTTCTTCTTAATATACTCTAATACATGGTTGGTCATTTTGATAATCCAGGTTTTGCTAATGTTTTGTACAATTATTTTTAAGAGTCCTTCAAAGATAGAACTGGCTTGATTGCTATAACAATTTCTAGCATTTGTTTAAATCGGAAGGCTACTGGTGTCTTGTGGAATTTTTGAAGTAACCTTCAGATTTATAACAAATACTAGAAACAGTTATAGCAGGCAAGCCAGTAATATCTTTGAAGGACTTTTAAAATTATTGTATAAAAGACTCTTTTTGAAGGTATTTACCCCACAAGAAATTTCGTCAATGAATGAGCTGACCCAGTAGTCTGCCCATTACATTTCGGCATTTGTCAAACGCGCCTAGTTTCGCTGTGATTCCCAACTGAATAGCAAGAGTAACACCAATTAACAGAGCTCAATATCAGGCATATTTATGCTCTTTCATGAACTTCCCAAGCAGTGTCGTTTACTTGCAGTTGCTTCGATTTGCGTCAAGAGACGCAGGTCATAATATTTTGGCACTTGGGTGTATTTCTCCCCATCAAATTTAATCTTCCTTATAATGTTGGTGCAGCAGATGAATATTTTGCCTCCAGTCGTGTTACTTGGCAGGGATCCGCATAACATTAGATCCTTTTCAAAAACTTTTTTAGATGTATAACTCACAAATACTAGTAGCACAGCAGTTCTTTAATCATTACACATGGGAAGTTTTCGGTCGTCAAGCTATTTTTGTTCCGTTCCGTGTCATGCGACATACCTTTGATGCGTAGTACGGCACGAAACAGTATTATTTGACAACTGTACAGTACTATTTTGTCTCACCAAACTCGTCGTACAGCATGCACGTTACAATATATTTCGCACAAGGCTTGATTCGCTTTTCTCCAGTGTGCGACTTCCGGGCAGGCGCTATACGCCAACTTGGTCGACAAGAGGCTTGGTTGTACCTTCGTTTTCAGTTTAATCAATATTAATCATCGAAAATTTATAATTTTCGACCATTTTTTTAACGACGATATTTTCACGAAACATCTACACTGCTAGTCACCCAAAATGCAACACCAAGAAGGACACGAGATAGCAAAGCCAGATTTACTGGACACATAACAACACATACAAAGATGAAACGATTGAGCTTACAGGCCCATGCGACTTGCGGAACACGCGGACATCAAGAGTTCATGTGGCCCCCATTGCTGGCAATAACGGCCGCTAAAGGCCGCGGCATCGAACGAAAGAGGCTTTGGATGTGGAATTGGAGTATGGCACTCCGGGCTGCTTCCACACGTTGCCACAGTTCATCCGGCGTAGCCGCGGGTTGTGGTTGCCGATCATCGACCAGACGTGTTCGATGGGCGACATATCGGGAGAACAGGTGGGCCACGGCAATAGTGACACCTGGTAGGCCCTGAAGAATTGTTGCACGATGCGTGCCATGTGTGGGCGCGCATTGTCTTGTTGAAACTTGAACGCTGGCAGGTCCTGCAGGTAAGGGAGGACTACAGGCTCCAAAACGTCGATGCGTACCAGAGGGGTGCGGGTTTAATATCCAATTGCGCTTTAAACGATAACGTCAGGCGACGGACCGGTATGACTATGCATAATGCAGCCGTCATACAGTCTCTTGCCGCGATGCCGCCACGCGAGGATCCGACCATCGTGGTGTTGCAGGCAGAAACGGGATTCGTCGTAGAATACAAAGTCGTACCATTCCGTAGTCCTTATGCGGCGTTCAACGGCCCACTGCCGCCGCACTCGCCGGTGGTGTAACGTCAATGATAATCGGAGCAATGGGCGCCGTGCGACAAGTCCCTGCTCCTGCAGACGACGTCGAACGGTACTTGCTGATACAGGTTGTTGCGCAACACACCCTAATTCCTGCGCTAACGTTCGTAATGTGGCGGTGCGAGCCGACAATGCCCGTCGCACAACATGCCGGTCCTCTAGTCCGGTGGTGTGCCGCGACTGCGGAAATCACTCACGTCAGTCCGTCCGTCCCTCCTGCACCCACCGAATATATACTCGCCTCACTGTGGCTGGATGTCGTCCCACACAGGCGCCGATGTCTCGGTACGATAAACCGCTGTCGCGATAAGCCACTATTCGTCCTCTGTCGAACTGCGAAACGTGCTGGAATGAGTGCCGTGTTTTGCGACGAGACATCAGGAAACTTCCCACGCACAGGTCCAGCAGCACAGTACACTTCCACTACTTACACCTCGACTTCTGTTCACCCTTCTTATAGTGCTTCTCGGTGTCGTTCCTGGCGCACATGATTTGCATATGCCCTACAATACTAATCGTTTGCATGTCCTCTCGCGGGCAACGCATACTGCGAATTTCAGGCCAATCGGATGCCTCATTCTTGGTGTTGCATTTTGGTTGGCCAGCAGTGTATTTACAGCTTCTGGAACATACTTAGGGAAACACTGGCTTAAAATACACCACTGTTTGGGAAATTGGAACACCATAAAGTTACTTGCTTGAAACTTGCACGATATGCACAAGAGGTTAAGAAATGCAAATCATGAATATATCAATAAAAATGCGCATGTGGTTTTTCGGAGCAGCGCCCTGTAAACTGTCCAATCTTGGGTTAAACAACCTGGCTCAAACGTGATGTTGGAATTAGTGATGAGCCGACATTGATTCAAAACGGTTTCATTTGTGTCTTGCTATGCCCGCGAGGAAGGATTACTTGGTTGATAGAAGCTAGATTGTCCGACCGCGAAATTCCCACTCGTACGGTACGAAACGACAGTACAATGATGCGAACGTGACGTCAAAGGGCAAATGAGGCTAGGAAGCACAGAAATATAGAAATGGACCGCAAAATAGCATGCCTGCACGGGATGACAGACAACTCTACGGCATGGCTGTGAGATATTACACGGCGACATCCACGTGGTTAGTGCAGCAGTGGTTAGTCATCAGCTCAACAGAGGACTGGTCGCCAGCAACACACTGCTGCGCTTTCCTTCGACCCTCAAACGCAGACTCCTCAGGCTGCAATGGAGACTCGAACACATACATTGGCGCACTGATTGGCAACAACCGATTGTTTTTCTGATGAGTAACGATTCAATTTGACGCACCAAGATGGTCGCATGAATGTTCGGAGACATCGTGTAGAAATGCCCCTTGCAGTGCGTAGCGGCCCAATGCTAAGCGTGAAGGTTTGGGGTGCCATTTTGTTTAACTCGCCAACCCTCCTAATACCCATTGAGGAAATTCTTAACAGCCAGCGATATATCAAGGATGTTTTTGAGGCAGAGGTAATAAGATATCCTTCCTTCAGAGATGTTCTGGCGCTATATTTAAACAGGACAATGCTCGGCTACATTGGCTCGGAATGCCCAAGACCTTTTCCATGCACTGAAGGTACCTCTCTTTCTCTGGCCTGCACGTTCGATAGATATGTCCCCGATTAAGCATGTCTGGGACATGGTAGCTAAGCAACTGGACAGTCATGCGCCTCCAGCAGTCACCAAAAATGAGCGCTGGTCTCGCATAGAAGCAACCTGGCAGGCTATTCCCCAAGACGATGTCAAAAAACCCTTCCATTCAATGCCATGTTGTGTGGAGGTTGTTACTTTTGCTCGAGGTGGCTTCAGACGACACTGGATTTTGTTGCAAAAAAATATTGTATAGCTCTACAAATGTAATTAGCTATATCTTGTAACATGAGGAATATGTGATATAAATTTCATTTGACTATCGCGATTCTTTCTTGGTATTGCAATTTTCGCCATCAGTGGTGCATTTATTTGAAATTCTGAAGTAATGAAATACTTTCCCATCGACTAGTCTCAAGACCGCTTACAAAGCCATAAATTAGAAAATTTTCTCTCTTCTTAAATTTTATTTTTGGGTGTTAGAGGAATCTCCCGAGAACATAAAGACGGAATAGCGATTTTCACTTCAACCCCATAAATATTACTTATGCTTATGCATATTTTTCGTTTTTTTTCTTTTCGACTGTTAGACGAATGGATTTTTCATTCAAGGTCTAACCACTTTCTTCCTCCGCTGGATTCACCTTAGGAACTGCAAAGGTTAATGGGAAAGTACCTAGATATACGCTGAAGTGCCAAAAAAACTCGTACACCTGTCTAATACTAGGTAGGTCTCCCACGGGAGCGCAGGACTGCAGAAATACGACGGGCATGGACTCCACTTGCTTCTGGAAATATGCTGTAGGCAATGCACACCATACATCCTGCAGAGTGTTCCACAATTTGGGTGTATTCCGAGGTCTCGGATTCCTGTGTCCGATAGCGCGTTGCATGGCATTCCAAATGTGTTTTATCACGTTCAGATCTGAGGACTTGGGTAACACCCCATGTGTTCTATCACGTTCAGATCTGAGGACTGATGGCAACACCCCAAACTAAGATGAATGCTCCTCTAACCATTATGTGGCTTCCCGGCACTTGTGCGGAGTGGCATTTTCCTGTTGGAACAGGCCCAACCCATCAGCATGAATGCAGGACATGAACGGGTGTACCTCGTCAGAAAGGATGCGCTCATAGCGTTCGCCTATCACATACGTTTGTAGACGTACCAGGGGTCCAGTGAAGTCCAGCTAAACACTCCTTACCATTACGGACCCCACAACAGCCGATACAGTTCCCTGTTGACAAGCGGGGGATCCATGGCTTCATGGGTTTGCGCCTCACACGAATCCTTCCATCTGCCCGATGCAGTTGGAAACGCAACTCGTCAGACCAGGCTACTTGTTTCCACTCACCAAGTGTCCAGTGGCGGTGTTGCCGTGTCCAAGCGAGGCGCATAACTCTGTATCGTGCACCCATCAAGGGGACTCGAGTTGGGCGTCGTCTCCCAAAGCCCATATCGTGCAGGGTACGTTGCACAGTCAGAACGCTGATGCTTGCTGAGGCTCCAGCATTGAATTCCGATGATACCTGCGAGAGCGTTGCACGCCTATCGCGTGAAACGATTCTTGACAGCCGACGATGATCACGTTCACCCAATGCCTTTTTACTGCTACACTGGTATCGTAGGTTGGAAGTTTTGACGGAATTCTTTTAGTCACGGTACACAATTGCAATGGTCGTCCGTGAAAATCCGAATTTCGTTTCTACTTCCGAAATACTATGACCCATCTCACTAGCGCCAACTATGACACCGCGTGGAAAATCGCATTATTCGTTATTACTTATCATTCTCATGCCGGAAACAGCTCTGACAGCTCGCAAGGATGTCTATCGCTTTATATACGCACTGGCGGACGCAACCGAGTACGCGCATAGGTGAGATTGCTATGTATTTTGCATAAGATTGTCTGTACCGGTTTTTCTCGCACTTCAGTGCACCAACCAACGAAATAGAAACTTCTACTGAATGCCTAGTTCGGCCTATTTTACCCCGAATTACAGCACGTGTGCAGTTTGGCATAGATTGCATAGGCATTGGAGTGCATCTACGGCTACAGCATTCTAGGCGTTCACCAGACAGACTTCTAACTGTCACAGATTTGACGGAAGTGGTCTTTGCTCCCGGTTCTGTTTTCTTCTTCTTCTACTTATTTTTTTTTTGTTTAAAAAAATGATTTACTGGTTCTGGTGGTACAGGTACATGATAGAACATGATACAGATGTTTCACAGCAACAAGTACATATCATACATGGTTTGCATCATGCCAAATGATCAATTTACGCAGATACAGCCAGTGCTGATCATGTAACACATTGAGAACAAGTATACATCAAACATGGATTTAACAGTATGCTAAATGACCAATGTACACAGATACATTGGTTGGACAAGTAACACTTTGAGAACCAGTGCCGAAAGACAAATACAAACATTCATGTCTCACCGGGTTTCGAGCCCGGACTAAACTAGGGCGAATGGTCAGAAGCCAGTGCTTAAACCACTACTCCACCCGGGCGGCATCTGTTTTTCAAATATGCCCTATAATGTAGATTCTCAATGGGATTCAGAACTGGGGTTTCTGGTAGCCAGGGAATTTGGCGGAAGTTGCTGTCATGCTCGCTGTACTACTGCTGAACACATCTTGGGAGATGGACAGTAGCATTGGCGCCCATGGAACCGTCGTCACCTGCTGAATACAAAGTCCAAATTGCAGGACAGACGTGGATAGCTACTAGGTCATTCTCTCCTCATCTTTTAACAATATCACTGTACCTGTTCCGTACGAATAGTATGTGCCCTACACCATGACACCCCCTTGAGAACTTTGAGTTGTGTTTACAAAGCAAGCTGCGCCCATTGTTTCATGAGGCGTCTGCGAAACTCTATGCCTACCGTCGTACCTGAAGAAGGTGTACTGCGAGTCGCCGGATCACAAGACGTTTCTCCAGTCTTCCAGTGTCTAGCCACGGTGTTCTTCTGACAACACTGTCGACAGACTTTCCGGTTCTTCGCAGAAATCAGTTGTTTCCGTATAGGAATGCGATTGTCGGTACCAATCCTTTTCAATTCCTTGCGCATACTTTGCTGAAATAGGGCATGGTAACAGCCTTCATTGAATGTTGATGTCAGTTACTACACACGAGGTCCTTTTTTCTCGTACAAGCTCTGCTGTTTTTAAGATCTTTGCTCCAGCCAGAACAGCATCCAATATATGCAGCACCAACAGTAAGACCTTACTAGAACACATAAGGATCCAATAGTAGAATAAAATGTCGGCTGAATACGATAAACACAAATGCAGTGCACAACGTACCACATGTTAAAATACTTTACTAATAAAACACACCATACGCTTAATTAGATCTTTCGAAGACGCATCGTCTTCATCATTAGATGATAGGGTGTAATATCACGAGAAGGACATTAGCTTAAATACTGTTAGGCGACGTCACAAACACATAAATCACGCCATCTATGAGAGAACAATGATGAAAACGAACAATTTCAAATACCCCATCAACATAAAGAATTACTAACTAACACATTTGTCCATGGTATGGCTATAATTTTTGGTACATAATCATTACAACACCTGTGTCCAAATGAGGTAATATACAAACTTTCCATAAAAAGAATGAGTAATTGTTTACCTGGAGTGTTCAGGACAGCAACATCATCCCACTTTAGGAAGTTGGATCCGGACGCCACCAAACGAGACAAAGCAGTTGATAGCCTTCCAGTTTTGAGGTTATCCTTGTACTCGTTTGTTCTGGTGCTTAAACACCCTTTAGTGGAGGCGATGTAAAGAGTATCCTGTGCCTCTGGGTTGACAGCCTGTAGAGGAACTGAGTAAATGCCGGTCCTGTGTTCCAGTGCAACAGGGTCTCGGTTCTTTCCAATCAAACTAAAACTGTTACGAGTTTTGAGACCAATATTGATATTTAGTGTGTTACACTTGTTTTTCAAAATGGTAGTGACTCTTGAAACGTACGGTAATAAACTGACATATTGGGGTCTGCGGTTCTGTTGATTTAGTGTCGAAAGGTTAGAGTTTTTAATCTGTCGATACAGTCTGTCTACCACAGAGAATTCATAACCATGGTGTGCAGCAATCTGTTTAATCTTATCCACTTCAACATACCGCAACCTAGGGTTGGATGAATGAGTAATGGCTCTGTGTAGTAAAAACCTAATAGCGGAAAGTTTAAAACTTAGAGGGTGGAACGAGGACATCGGGATAATATCAATGCTGGAAGACGGCTTACGATAAACGGAATATTGAATGTGATCCTTTGTTTTTCTCATTATGATCAGCACTACTGATAAGAAGCAGTCTTAAAAAGTTGCCTAGGTCCATTTTACGAACTATGTTGCGATATCTTTAAGCGACAACGAAGTCTTCTTTAAAGCGCATTGTAGTTTAACCGTCATTAACCGGGTTATTTCGAGACCAACTACAACCTCCTGCAACTTACTTTGACTGTTTCATAATCCAAAATATCTATGATCTTCAAAGAAATAGAATGAATTAACTTTTAAATTCCTTACTATTGATTGTGGTATGTTTGTAAGTACGTTGAATAGCGACGATTGGTATCCACCACCAGTATAGGAGCAGGATCGATAGTGAGAAAACAATAAATACACACACGGCACGGATATTCCAGAAGACATGACCAACAGCTGATTATGGAAACACAGCGAGTTTACAAGGTAAAATATGAGGATGAAATGCAGTTTTACGAAATTTCAAGGACATGATTGTTGATAGTCGAAGCTTTAATACATCCATTTTAGTTTGTGGCACATTCGACTGTCAGCAGAAGCTCCATGATGGTGAATTTTGTTTTCCTTGCTCGAGGGAAGGAATAGAGCCCATATCGTAAGAAAAACACAACATCTACGCCTCGCCAGAATTCGAATCCGGACCCATCTCGAACGAATGGTCACTAGCCAGCGCTCAGAGCACTGCGCCACCGGATCGGCTGAAAGTTTTCACGGAGTGAAAAAACCAGGGAAATACCATAGAACTAACTACATACAATTGGTAATCAATACGAAAACAGGGAGCTGCCAGGCGAAGACACGAGTGTCCAAACACCTGCTGTATGACGTTTACTAGTGGCAGAAAGTAATCTCCTCGGAAGGTTATGGATTGCTGCCTCATACGGACGGCGGGCTTCTTATTTGGAGAACACAACACTAAGCTATAATGGAATACGACTGCATAGTGAAGACTACTAGAAAAGCTTTAGCACTCATAACTGGAGCCGTGGGCTCCAGTTATGAGTGCTAAAGCTTTTCTAGTAGTCATACTTTTGCTGAGTGTAAATGTCTTAAAATTAGCAGAATCCTATCCAAGCTAAATTCGCCAATGTCAATGGAAAGTAGAAATAAATAACTTTTCGATAAAATTGAATGAAATCTAATGCGTCGTTCTGAAACGGGGGATTTTTTGAAAATGTCGAAAAAGAATTGAAAGATATGTCGTTGTAATTCCTTCACCTCAAGTTACAGGAGTTCCGAATGATCGAAATGTTAATGTAATGAACCCATGTTTAATGATTCCAGACCCTGAGTTTAGCCTCCCAAGAACTGAATATCTGATGGCCGAAATGGTAGAGCTAGTGTGAAATTGCAGAAAAAGAAGACTTAGGGGAGGATTAGCTTTACATCAATTCAATTTGATGACGATAAAATCAGGAAAATGAAAACGACCTTGTCACCATTCTTTCAGGGGTGTCTCTTGGCTTGCACGAATGCAGCATTGCATTAAAAACATCAAAAGGAAAAAAAATCTGCTAATCTTCGAATTAAATTTCCAATTTTCAGGCACTTACTAAAATGCTTTTAAGACCGACACATCAAAAAATGTGTCGCTCTTGAATCCTCTCGTCTGCGAATTAATTAATTGGAAGTGAAATTATTCAGTGATTTCCTCAAGTGCGGAAGGTTTAGCATGGCATTTTTAATTTCGATTTTAATAAGCAGCAGGTCACTTTGCAAAACACATGCTGGACTTTTAGGTAAAAAGAAATCGGTTCCTAAACTATTAGAAATTTATGAAACAAACTTTCACATCATAATGATCAAGTTTCGGAACAAATTAGAATTTAGCTACAACACAAGAAGATTAAATGAAACTAATTAAATGTTGCATGTGGAAGAAGAGAAAATACAAATTTGGAAGATGTGAATCCGTTTATTGGTGTAAATATGGCATAGATTTTAAGTCGACAATATCCGAAAACTTGAAAATTTCGTCGTCCTGGAGCGGGAGTCGAATTCGCGTCTACCGGATAGCGCGCGAGTATGCTAACCACTACACCACCAAGAACGACCAAATTTCAAGATTCCGATTAATTTTAATATAACTTTCACAGGATTCTCTGGTTGAAGCAACCGGCATTCATATATAGCGAATCTGGATGTTTAGAATTCATTCCCGTGATTGTCCAGAAGCGCAGAATATTAATCAATGAAATACATGATTACACAATTGCACAATACAAATTTGGAAGATGTGAATCAATTTATTGTTGTAAATATGACATGGATGTTAATTCAGATAATTTTCGAAAAGTTGACGTGGATGTTAAGTTACATAATATCCGAAAATTTTGGATATTTTCTGACTTAACATCCATGTCATATTTACACCAATAAACGGATTCACATCTTCCGGATTGGTATTGTACAATGATGTAATCCCGTATTTCATTCATTGAAAAGAAAATTCTGCAAAAATACAGGAAGAAAGAAATTTCAAGTAAAGATGATCTCACGCAAAGTTTTCACTTCCCATATTTTGCGTTAGTAGAAAAGATTCTTGTTTTGAAAATGTGTTTTGATGCTCAAAGTGGAAAAATATAAATACATCACCGTTTACTGTTCCAAATAATCAAATTTACAATCCCAAAGGTACATATTTTTTTATTTCAGTACATTTTAAGCATGTTTTGCTGTAATTCAGCTGAACTCTCAGGTTTTTGGAAGATGAAAATCGTTAGTACCTTCACTGAAGTATTGTAGGCATCGTGGGGGATGAGGTGATCACATTCTTCCCTTTCCATGAAGCCTGTAAACAGTGATCTAAGCAATGGCTTCTGATCATTCGTCTTAAAGGGGTCCGGGTTCGAATCCCGGTAAGGCATAGATGTTGTGTTTGTCTAACGGCACTGGCTCACTCCCTTTCCTGGAACGAGTGTCCCTAACTTCACGGTGGTCGTTAAATCTCCAATCGAAAAAAAAAAGCCTGTAAACCGAAATTATGGCTAGAGCAGTTCTCCGATTTACGAGGGTGATTAAACTCAAATTGAATAAATAACAGAAATTAAAACTGGTGTTTCATACAAAAAACGTCTTCTGGTTACTTTTTTAATCTGAATTTTAAAGTTCAGAAGTACCGTTCCCCTCAGGATTACTCAATTTGTTTATTTATAAAACGAAAAATGCAAAAACTTCCTGTATGTTTTTTGTCAGTTATAAAACGAAGCATGCTTCAACATCCTCGATGTTTTCCTTTTAAGAACGAAAAAATAATAATTATCCTGAAGCTACATCCAGTTACCTTTTTTCCATGTTGTCGCTCTCGGCAGCAACGGGATTTTTCTGTAATCATCATCAGCCTTCATCCTCACCCCGGACTCCCTACTGCCATTACTGGATGAACTCTTTAGATAAACGTGCAAACCTTACACTAATAAACGAAAAAGAACAAAACAAATGTATTGACTTTAAAATAATGGCTCCCGGCAAAAAAGGAGATTTGCTTCTTTTTAGCGTTATTTATTTCAGGTATTTAGGAAAACCTTACATAGTATTTTAATGGTGCATCTTTGTTGCAGACATGATTTGAGCTAAAGCAACCATTGACTCTCTCTTTCTAAAGTGTACATTACAATGCAATTGATTCTGTAAGAGGTATGCAGAGATTTTATGCGGAACTATCATTTTCACTGACGTACAGTTAAGGGAGTCCACCGATTGCAGTGAGTCACGGGAAAACCAGACAAAAATTCGTGTTTGAGTTTGCACTGGTATTTAAAATTTGATGATGACTTTCTTTCCAAACGATTTAAATCTGGGTAACGAAAAGCAACCAACATACGTGTTATTTCATTGATATATATTTCTTCGGCATTTCTTAGTTGCAGACCACTAGCTAAGTATTAGATTCACATAACCTGATGCTACTCTGATGCTACTCTTTGAATAATACCCTGATGCTACTTTTGGGATAATACCCTGATGCTACTCTTTGAATAATAATAATAATAATAATAATAATGGTGCATAATGAATAATAATAATGAATAAACAAGTAAAGCTTCACCCCTTAGAGTTTATTAACACGCACCGACCTTTTATTCTTTACTATTTTTTTATGAACAAAAGAATTACCTGACGGTTTACCAAAAACATCTCTAATTGAAATCATTATTAGTAAGGCCTGCTCAGTCAATTTTAAATAGCCGCGGGACTGCCACATTGCTTCTTAAAAATAGCTTTTAACTATCGAAGAGTTAGCAGCCCCTCAAAACTAATCAGCATGTTTCCATCAAGCGTGGATTGCAAATCAACCCCGAGGTTCTCATCGGAACTAATCGTTTTACATTAAATATTTATTTTATATTTTAAAAAATAAAAGAAACGTATAAGAAATGAGAAACTGTGATTAAAATAATCTGTAATGTAACTTATGTAACACAGGCCTGCGATGGAGAAGTTTTCTGAGAAATAATAATTGATTCTTATAGATTTTTAGGTGCTCAGTTCAGGAAAAATAGTAAAATAAATCCATCACCCACAAATTTTACTCAATTTCAAATTTTATCGTTTGGAATAAAATTAAGCGCATTGATATTTCTTTTCATTCTCATTATTTACAGCTAGTTAGTTGTATAAGGGCTTTATTGAAGTGCATTTTTATGGTAAATAAAGACATTTTTACGAAACGTTTCATTCTTAAGATAGAAGAGGGAGAGAGGAATGCAGATAACAGTGCAGGTGGCTACTTTGAATCTGTTTCGCCGAGATAACGGATGACTCATTTCCTGTTGTTACAGCCACTTACATTTTCTTGTGTGATTCTTTAGTTGGACTTTAGTCGTTGACTACAAAGATTATCATATTTCTAAAAGGTGGCATATTTTTTTAAGTTTGTGTGAAGATGTAATTTAATGTGTCTGCAGTTTTTTATGTTTTTACGTAGTCTAGTGTAATAGTGTTGATATCATTCGTTAAAATTCACTTAACCGTGTTTTAATTAGGTGTCTGTAATGGCTTCAAGAGGTTGCAAAAATGCACCTAACATTTAATGGTAAAAACACAACGAAGAAACATGACAGATTTCGTGAAAAAAGTGGACTATGCGTATTTTGGGATGAAACTTGGTGACCAAGATAAAATATGGGCGCCGCATATATAGTATGTTCTATTTGTGTAGAAGAACTTAGAAGGTGGTCCAAGGGATAACAAAAATCTTTTCATTTTGGAATTCCCATGTTATGGTGGAAACCCCGCTGCCATACCGATGACTGTTACTTCTGTTCTTTGAATGTTCGAGGTTTTGATATGAAAAATAAAAAGACACTTCATATCCTAATTCACCATCTGCAATATACCCAGTGGAGCATGGTCCGGAAATACCCGTGCCAAGTCCTCCACAAATTCTAGAAGAACCACTCAGCAGCGATTCAAATGAAGAAGTTGAAGATTTCAATGAGGACGATTACAAAGATTGCGGCGCACCTGAACTATTTTCACAGACCGATTTAAACGACTTGGTCAGAGATTTAGGTCTACCTAAGGAATCCGCAGAACTGCTGGGCTCGATACTAAACGTAAAGAATTTGTTAGCCCCTGGCACTTCTTTCTCATGGTTTAGATATATAAAAAGAGATTTTCTTCCTTACTTTTCAGAGGAAGGTGATTCAGTTTACTGTGGTGATATTCCCGAACTGATAAGCAAATTCAACGTAAAATATGAAGTCATTCATTGGAGGTTGTTTATCGATTCCAAAAAAAGAAGCCTCAAAGTTGTGCTTCTCCATAATTACAATAGGTATGATTCAGTACCAGTAGCACATTCCAAGCATTTGAAAGAACAATACGAAAATTTAGTCTTCATTCTCAGCGACCTTAGGTACAATGATCATTGATGGACAGTTTGCGACTTAACGTAGATACAATGATCATTGATGGACAGTTTGCGATTTAACTTAGGTACAATGATCATTGATGGACATGTATGGTTTTGGGACAACAAGAGGATGCTGTGCAAAATTTCCGGGATTACCTACAGCAAGGTATTTTATCTGTTTGGACATCAGGAAACTTATGAAGGATAAACTTTTTGAATAAAAAATGACAACTGTTGGAAAAGAAGCCTGAAAAGCTTTCAAAGAGGTGGTGACCAATTTTTTAGGAAATCACAAGGCCTCAACTATAAAATGATTGTGGAAGACATGCTACAGAAATTCAAGGATTTGGGATGTCCATGAGCTTAAAAGTCCACTTTCTCAACTCTCATTTAGACTATTTTCTTAAAAATCTGGGAGCTGTCAGCGAAGAGCAAGGATAACGATTCCACCAAGACATCAAGGAGATTTTTTTTTATTGAAGGTTTAACGACCACCGTGAGCAATTCGATGTGCTATAAGCAGTCGCCCGTCCCGAATTTAGGGCCACTGACTCCAGGGAAGGGAGAGAGAGCCAGAGCCGTAAGACAAACACAACATCCATGCCTCACAGGATTCGAACCCGGACCCATCTCGGACGAATGATCAGAACCCATCGCTTAGACCACTGCGCCACCGGGCGGCCATCAAGGAGATGGAAAGAAGGTATCAGGGCAGGTGGAATGTCAACATGATGGCGGACTATTGCTGGATGTTGCACAGAGAAGATCCGGGAAAAGAATTTCACAGAAAACGTCCAAAAAGAAGTTTTGAAGGAAAACGAAAAAGGCATCACAAGGAAATATAACGTGTGTACTAAAGATTAATCTTTAATTATTTTATTTAAAAAGAAAATTCCAATACTTTCATTTCAAAAATATTTACGGAAAATTTTAAATACTGTTAATTACTTAACATAATGAGTTTTGAAGCTATATTCCTGTAATATTCAGATCCATTTTGTTAACAATCTTTACGCAGTAGAGAGAAATAGAATTGATGTTTGAAATCAGCGGCCAAAAATAAATCAGAAACACTTAATAGTTTCCAGACAACTTTTCATCACTCGAATTTTGCAGACTTGTGTAATTAAAATAATGTATGTCAACAGGGTTTAAAAATTAAGTATAATTTTATAAATGATTTTCAAGCAATTCCCACATCTTCATACCCTTTTTACATTTTTTAAAATTATAAATATCTTTTTTGGTCTGCAACGTGTCCAACGATGCGATTTGATGAACACTAGCGGGATATTTTTAAAGAATTGGAGACGGAAAGGAGGATGGAGGCGGAAACAAAAAACAGCTTTTTCCCTACGCCGCCGTTCACGTGGAGTCGGAAGAGAAATGGTGACCTCTACACGGAATTAGATATACATTGTCCCGTTTCTCACTATAAACCGTCCCGACTTAAAACGAGTGAAACGTGAATAGAGCGTGGAGTACTTTTTATTATTCTCATAATTGAGACCAGTTGGCTGTTTTATCGGTGAGAAATATTTTGATATATAGATACTGTATATTAATGAATTTTATGCTTTTTAGCTCTTCTCATAATTTTGACCTAAGATCCCGCCCACGAAACGCCTGGTATAATAAATAAACAAAGACATCGCTCTTTCCACGTTTTAACAAAACACAGCAGCTGAAAAATTGCTATTCGGTCACCGCTCGGGAATCGAAACCCATATCTTTCAATATATAGCCGAGCGCGTTAGCCTTACACAACTGTGGCCAACAATCCATGGCACTATGTGTGTTTTTCTGACAGCTTCTGACATCATAAATCCATAAGATGGGCTCAGCAACTGAGACGTCTCCATCTGGTTGGCATTAACGGCACTGGCTATATATTAATGATAGTGGTTAAACCCAAAGGGGCGAAATCCAAAATGAAAATCCTCCAAATACGTCAGTGAATAAACAAAGACATCGCTCGTTTCACGTTTTAGCAGCATACAATAACCCATAAATTGTTATTCGGTCACCGCTGGGAAATCGAAGCCCATATCTCTCAATATCTAGCCGAGCGCGTTAACCTTACACAACGGTGGCCAACAATCTACGGCGCTATGTGTGTTTTTTCTGTCAGCTTCCACATCATAAATCCCTATAATGTGCTCAAAAACTGAGACGTCTCCATCTGGTGGGCATTAGCGGTACTGTGACCGAATACCAATTTTTCGGTTGCTGTGTGTTGCTAAAATGTGGAAAGAGCGATGTCTTTGTTTATTCACTGACGGCACTTTTTTGGAAGATTTTCACTTTGGATCTCGCCCCTTTGGATTTAACTGCTATTAATAATATATAGCCAGTGCCGTCAATGCCCACCAGATGGAGATGTATCAGTTGCTAAGCCCATCTTACGGATTTATGATGTCAGAAGCTGACAGAAAACACACATAGCGCCGTGGATTGTTGGCCACCATGGTGTAAGGCTAACGCCCTCGGCTAGATATTGATAGATCTGGGATTCGATTCCCCAACGGTGCCCGAATAACAATTTTTCGGTTGTTGTATGTTGCTAAAAACGTGGAAAGAGCTATATATGTTTGTTTATTCGCTGACCCCGCGTATTTGGAGGATTTTCACCTGATACAATGTCACGGACCACCGTTTCTGATACTGTTTTAAAAAATTCTTTCTTTACTCCCTCTCTCTCTCTCTCTCTCTCTCATGACATGTTCTTTGGTGGAGTGATATACAGAAAAACAAAATCCCTCGCCGTCACTGTGCCAAGGTGTACACTCTCATTTCATCAATAATACCCTTCCCTTTCTGTGAACATTGCCTTCTTTAGTTAACAACATCATACCGAAAATTGCGGACACCGTTACCTCTGCTCCTCCAAAGCTATCAATTTACATTATATTGGAGGGGTGAGTTCGTGGTCTAACTTCTCTTTATGTATACTGGCGTGGTGAATCACTTTTTGGAGAAAATGTTAACTCATCTGTTAAGAGTGTCTCTCGCTCCAGCTCAGCTGTTGATTTGTGATGCTGCCTACTCTATCCTTCCAATGACTCTATATATCTGATCCTTATTCAAATGGCGAAATGAAAACATTTGCACCAAAACCTGGAAGCAACAGTGGTATTCATCGTTTAAGGAAGTCTGCTCAAGATCACTACTGGAACACAGCATGCTGCCTAATTTTATATCTTGAAATAGGTAAAAACTTCTCTCTTCTTTCTTTTTGAGTCATGCCTGTCGCATCAAAAGTACTCAATCCTGGCTACGCCAATAATAAATACCCTCACTGTTTTGGTCAATATTATTCTGACTATGGTGTTCCGACGTACAGTATGTGCACGGTGTAATGTGGTATAAATGATAAGAAATTGTGACGAGTCACCATTTTTGTTCTTGGAATTTATCTTACACTGAGTCATTTTTGTGGGGGAGGTTAACCACCACCGTGATAAAAAAAGGTAACACCAACATACAGTAATCTCAATGACCTAACTAAAAGCAATTGCCCGTCAATAATTCATGACCACTGGTTCCAGGGAAGGGATAGAAGGAGTGCCGTAAAGCAAACAAAACATTCATGCCTCACTGGGAATCGAACCGGACAAATGGTCATAAGCAAGCGTTCAGAACACTGCCCCACCAGGGCGTTGAGCGATTTTGAATTGCTATTCATTCTCGAAAAGAGCGAGCTGCCCATCGTTGCCACTTTTGTCAGTTCGCTAAATAAATCGTTAGAGCGTCCTTTCAACATACGCACTAGTTTGATTTACTCATGGGTAATTCCATATAACTCTGACGAGAATGCAAAGCGAAAATTAGTCCTAATAAAAGATAGTTCTGAACAAAGTTGTCTGTTAAAAGAGAGATGAAAATCATCTCTCACATTTTTTATTTTAAAGAAATAATTTAACAGGTTTGAATATCAATTGTCTGAAATTAGTTTCTAAGATTTCCTTACGAACTTAAAAATTTCGTTTTACGATGTACTAAGTGTCTTGTACCTAAGTAAAAGTTTTGCCAAAAATAAAGCATATCAGCATTTATGCTTTTTTTTTCACTTGAAATTGTTTTTAATTATTCTAAACCTTTTCTATTTAGTCAATGGAAATAAGCAATGGAATTTGATTTATCATGTACATTAGAAACTTCCATACGCTTTTCTTTTTTTAAGAAATCACGAGGAACAGTCAGCGTTGTATATTGTTCCATAACATTTCGTCCATTTCTTATTCCCTCACTTTAGCTATACCTGATCCGAGACGTGACTGAACATTTCGAATCTCCAGAGATTTCATAGTATATTCCCTTATGTTTCAGCATTTGCAGAACGATTCATATACATCTTCTTTTATCCATATTTATGGTGTCCATCGTTGCATTCTAAAAATTTTCTTTCACCTTTTCTCTTCTCTCCTGTCGTTCCTAGAGGGGATTTCCATCATTCGAGCGGAAGGATCGTCCGTCGAAGATTTACGGTGATCTCAAACATTTTTTCTATCCTTCGCTTTCTGCAGCTGTAACCTAAATACATTACAAAACCTCCAAGGGTCAAAGATACCCAGTCTGGCTGAGTTTCCGAAAGCTCTTTGATGTGAGAATATTTCAGACAAATCTCTATTTCTGAGTTCGCTTTCTCCATTCTCATCCTCTACCACTTTAAACTTTCTTTGCATGTTAAATGTTAGAAAGCGATTCCTAGGAACTCATTCGCAAACAGCTCACGGTGAAATGGTGCAAAGGAGGCAAGATTTACTTCCATATCCTTATTCTCATAAATCTTATTCCTTCAAATTTACAAAGACGCATATTTTTGACTTTTTCTCAAATGCAATTAGACCACTTCTTTTCACGAAACTTCTGTCGCCGAGAAGAAATATATTTATTACTTAGATAATTTTTTTCTCTTTTCTCGTCTATATAATTTAATATATTTTTGAACTGAACTTTATCTTTGTTTTTAAGAAGATACATCTTACACTAAACCTTTTCACTGTAAACAGCGTTTTTGTAGTACTGAAAATTTGCATCATTCTGCCTTCAGAAGGAAGTGTGTCTGCACTTATAGGAAGATAGTATATTTTTAAGTGCAACACACATCAGCAATGTCTTAATTCCTTGCAGACTGAAAATGATAAAATGACTAAAAGTTATGAGATCATTTTTCGAAACATTCATAAGATTTACTGTGAAATAAAACATTTTCGCGAGAAGACATTCTCTTGGTATACATACAGTATATATTCTTAAAATTGATGTAGCCGGGGAACGTACACTGACTTAGAACTTACGGAAGTTTCTTAATTCAACAGCATCACACTGAGTTTTACTACTAAGATTTATTAATAAATGCATATGGCGTTCTAACCGGGCCTGAGTCACAAGACAAAAGAGAATAAATGAGCTAATTAGAATTTATAGTATAATCCTGTATTGTCCTTGCGAATTCCATGTTTGCATACGTGAAGGTGAAGACACAGATGAATTAGTAAAGAACAGCCATTACACCAAGGTATATATAGCTTCGGCTACAGAAACAGCCAGACGTTGGAGAATATACCACCTGTTGGTAAAGCAGCGCAAGTCACAAGCTTGATAGCTTAAATAGAAATGCCACAGCAATTTTTCAAGCAATTCTTTTTTATCTTCGTCTCTCTGACTTTACTTCCAGCTAGGAGTTTCCAAAAAGGTATGCTCTTCGTAGAGATGATGTTATACTAAGAAAAGATAGCGAGAAAACAAGAAGAAAGAGTCAAGCTGGAAAGTTGAATTAGAACACGTATTCCATATGGATTTTATATGTAAATGTGGCTGAAAGGTCTTTTTAAATTGGCTTAAGTGAATGAAACGGTCTTTTTCTTGATACTACATTATACAGTCCGCTATGGCAAAAATCAAACTTACATAAGAAAAGGCATGTTTCTCAAGCACTTTTTCTGACCTTATTACAGTAGGTGAATCGAATGTTTTGCAATATCTGTATAAACACAAATGCTGCGGCGGGTATGTCACGTATTGAAACTACTTCAAGTCGCGCACTGCAGTCAGTCGAAAGGGATATAAAGTGGTAGTCGTTGCTATGAACAGCATTGCAAGTCGTCATCCTGTCTGTGGATGGGACGTCTAAAAGATGAACAGCCACAACCCGATAGTTAGGGAATTTTGCTTTAAGAGTTTATACTCGGTCATAACGCTGCTCCAGCAACACAAAACATTTGTAATGCAAAAATAAAGTGGAAGATTCCGTGGAGCACAGCACCGCAACCAGATGGTTCAAGCAATTTCGCTCAGGTGACTGAAACCTCGAAGATCAGCCAAGGTCAGGTAGGCCGCAAACCGTGGATTAGGAGGCTGTGCGCCAAGACGTACAGGCAAATCCGAAACACCAGCACTCGGAGATTATCAATCGAGCTAGGCATATCACAGACCACCGTGTTTTGTTACCTTCAGGACCTCGGCAAGGTTTACAGAAACTGGCGCGTTGTCCCTCACGAACTGACGCATTGTCGCTCACGACCTGACGCTAGCTGAAGCAAACCGCTGAGTGAAAGCGTGCACGAAACTCTTAGAAACCCCACACGATGTACGTTTCGTCAAGAGAATTCTTGCGTGCGATGAAAAGGGATTCTATTTCCGTAATCCTAACTCACAACGGCAGTGGTTGAGCCCGGGCCAGCTTCATGAGCCTGTTGCCAAACGTCGGCGGTTCAAGCACAGGGCAATGCTTTGCGTCTAGTGGAATTTCGAAGGGATAAGCCATTACGAATTTGTTCCGGACGGTCGGACTATCAACGCGAACCTCTACTCTGAACAGCTGGAGCGGATGTATTCCGTTTTGGAAGAGAAGTACCCGGCACTGTTGAACAGGAAGCGCGGTCTCCTACAGCAGGAGAACGCTCGGCTTCATAACAGGCGAACAACCCGTGCAAAACTCCAGGAACTTGAAGGCATCGAATTGATGCCACACCCAGCATGTAGTCCGGACCTTGCCCCGTCGTTTCATTATGTGTTCCGGTCTATGTCCTACTTCCTTCGCGGGAGGCACTTCAACAAACAGGAGGTGGTGGCAACTGAGGTGAAGGAATTCTTCGCTTCGATGGACAAGAACTGTTACCGTCGAGGAATCAAAAAACTGGCTCACAGATAGCTTAAGACGATGCAACACGATGGCCTATACTTTGAATGCTAGTCAGGTTTCGTCGTAAAGTTACGTATAAAGACACAAATTGATCCAAATATTGCAAAACGTTCTACTCACCCTCTGCACCAAATGATTGTCATATCCAGGATTCCTTGCCCGTCTTCCGTGAAATGGGGAGATAGCCTATAAAAATTCTACCATGTACATTAAACTAGTACTATCCATACCCAGAAGTTGCTTTTATTTGAACTCCCAGCGATAGAAAATATCTAGCAGAATTGGAATCATTGATATTTCTTGGTAATTTTAAAATTCTGCTAAAACTTTAGTCAGTACTAAGTTAGCCATTTTCGTTAGCTTTAAGAACAGGTGCTAGAAGAAGTTTGCCATCATTTTTTGTATTACAAAAATACTGAAATAAATCATAAGAAATAAAAGTATTATATTTCTTATGTTTTTATTTCAGTGTTGGTTTTAATACAAAAAACCCTCATGAACCAGATCATCATGGACACTCCTGTTTCCGCAAGAGGACAAGTTCTATGAAATTTATATTGACAGTATGATGGGGGATGCCGGTTCGCATGTACAAAGCCTGTGCAATAGGGGAAAAGACTGCCGTGTTGGAATTTTAAGGGTTGAAAATTATCTTCGCGAGGAAGACGTGTGAAAAGACAATTTTGTCCGTGGTGAGCATGGAAGCCGTGTTCCGTCACTCGTTTCGAGTTATCTTGAGTGGCCGTTTTCTTTTGCTTTTCACTTCTAACCGTATGAAGTAATTATCTTGAATGGTGCGACACGCTAAAAACATCCAACAACGGGCGATCCTGTTGATAAAACCAGTTGGTTAATCAGAAAGTTCAATGAAGAGTAGATATACACCGATGAGCTATTACATTATGACCACATCCAGCCTAGACAAATGAGGGTGCCTGGATACCGAACGGTGGTGCAGGTGAAGTTCTCAGAACAGTATATATACAACCCGAGGATCGACTTTCGGTTAGTAGAGTGTTTTGAGTCAGAATGGGAAAAGCTCCTGATTTATCGAAGTTTGATAAAGGGCAAATTGTGATGGCAAGGTTCCTCGGAACTACCATCTCGGAAACGGCGCGGCTTGTGGGTTGTTCATGTGCCGCTGTAGTGAGTACGTATCAAAACAAAAGTGGTGCACAGATGGCCAAACGACGAACCGTCGTCCAACCGTGTGTCGTCCGCAGCTCATTGATGGCATGGAGTCTTGGAACTACGATCTCGGAAACGCCGTGGCTTGTGGGTTGTTCACGTGCCGCTGTAGTGAGTACGTATCAAAACAAAAGTGGTGCACAGATGGCCAAACGACGAACCGTCGTCCAACCGTGTGTCGTCCGCAGCTCATTGATGGCATGGAGTCTTGGAACTACGATCTCGGGAACGCCGTGGCTTGTGGGTTGTTCATGTGCCGCTGTAGTGAGTACGTATCAAAATTGGTGCACAGATGGCCAAACGATGAACCGTCGTCCAGCCGTGTGTCGTCCATAGCTCATTCATGCCAGATTAGAACGGAAACTGTCGCACATTGATGACAGCGACCGCAGGGCCACAGTGCAACAAATCACCCGCAGCTACAACAGTGGTTATCAGGGCAATGTGCCACAGCACACAGTTTGTCACAGCCTTCTGCGCATGGATCTGCGTAGCCGAAGACCCAGCCGGGTACCCATGCTTACTGCACGTCATCGCCAACAACGCATGAAATGGGCCCAAGATCGAGATTGGATAGTGGATGATTGGAAGAAATTGTCCTGGTCTGACGAATCAAGATTCCTGGTACACCACGTAGATGGCCGAGGACGGATACGCCGATTACCAATGGAGGCTGTGGCACCTGGATGCACTGTTGTGCGGAAACAGGACGGCGGCGGCGGTGTTATGCTGTGGGCGAAGTTTTCTGTGGACACGTTTCGCCCCATTATCCCAACAGCACAATCCTTGACAGCTGTAATGTATCTGAACATCGTTGCGGAACATGTTAACCCATCCATGGCAACTGTCTTCAGTGCAGGTGATGGCCATTACCAACAGAATAATGTGCCATGCTTCACTTCCAGAGTCGTCAGGGAGTGGCCTAGGAACAAGCTGGTGACTTTCTGTGAATGCTCTCGCCACCATTTTTACCTGACATGAACCCAATCGAACATTTGTTGTTCGACTTAGAAAAGCGAGTTCGTGCTAAATAACCATCATCTTGAAATGTCCTCGGGAAGTGGAGGACCTGCTGTTAACATTATAGTACCAGATACCCCAGGATACCTATCGCCACCTCATCGAATCAATACCTCGCCGAGTGGCCGCTGTTTTGCGGGCTTATTACGTAGGTGGTCATAATGTGATGTCTCATCGGTGTGTTGTCGTCGGCCTTTGTAGCTCATTCGTGATACCGAAGCTGATGACCATGTGCACTCCAGTGGTCAATTCTGGAGTGATTTTCCGGGTTGTGGCCTGTGTTCTTGCTTGTTCAATTCTGGCAATATATTTTGAAACCTCTAATTCACTAGATGTTTCCATCGAGAGTATCCCCGATACGTGAAACTTTTCTTGCGTATCGTACCGTTCATGATAAACGCTTGCTATGGCTGTGAGAGAAATGCCTTGGAGAATGACTGTTTGGAGATTGTAGAACAGGCGCATTTTGTGCCTAATATCATGGTAGGTACAAAGACGCTCGGATCACTGGTTTTGCCCATTTCTACACTTCATAAAACTCTAAACTGTTGCTCGACGAACTAGTCTGCCTAACTCGTATCGTACTCCGCGGCCATGTGCGGTCTTACCTGTTGGAATGAGCCTCTTAATTGGTGAGGTCAGGTGTGTCTAATACAAGTTGAATGCTTTTAAAACTAAGGATTTAGAAATTGATGTGGCAAATTTAGAAGTAATACTTCTTGCGAATATCTGCTATGTCTAGTGAGCCCATTATAGATTTATTTTAAGAATCTAATATGGACAACAGATGTTAAGCAAAGGGCCACATGGAAGAAGAAATTATCAGGCGTATAAAACTCGGCTTGGGTGCATTTGAAAGAAGCAGTACAGCGTGCAACAGCAATTTAATTTTTGTCTTAAAAGAGCGGTGTTTAATCAAAATGTGTCCTTCCAGTTCTTGCGTGTTTTTAAAAGACATGACCTTCACTACAAAGGACGTGCAGAGGCTGCGAAAAACTCAAAAAATTATGATGAGATACATATTTGCTGTAACCAAGATGGATAGGAAAAGGAACTCAGACATGACGAAAATGACAAAAGTGGCTGAAACCATGATCAAAATAAAAATCAACAAGTGGCAATTGGTAGGAGGTATTGTTAGAATTATTGACCATCGTTAAACAACTGAAACACTAGAGGGAATAAAAAGAAACATTAAACCCAAAAGAAGAACATGGGAGATGAAATTCGAAAGGACACTGGAGTGACATGAAAGGGAATTGGTCAAGGCAAAACGTTGTGAAAGAGGCTTGCAAGAACCTGCTCCTAGTAGTGATTCAGTAAAAATAATCGGTATTTACAGAAAATTCAATATTATGTGTGCCAAGCTTTGGCCCTTATGATACCCTCTAGTCTGCGTGATATTCTCTTTATCAGTTTTATTATACCTCCGTCAATATATTTCTCCATTCGGCTTTCAAAACAGTATTTCATGTAAATTTGGTTTGTTGGGCGACCTCATCTTCCACGCACCCTAAGATAAAATTCGTCACAGAGATACTCTGTAAGGTTCAGATCTGAACGCTGGTCTGACCAGTACAACGTTTTGAGAAGATCATGTCTTTAAACCAATCTACAACAACGTGACCAAGCAAAAACACAAGCGTTGGGAAATTGCTGGCTGGCAGTGATGGGTCACTGCTATCTGAAATGTGCCGCTCTCGGTACAATAGCGATCCGTTTCTGGCAGCGCCATCAGTTGGCAGCCTGTATTACACAGTTAATGGCCTTGACGCATCGCTGTGAATTACGGGCCTCCAAGCTAGCGCCACGACTGGACCGAAGTTGGCAACCGATTCAATCCCAACACTAGATGCAAGCAGAGAAACTGCGAATGCGCATAAGCAACACGTGCGCAGTCTCATGCCGTTAGTTCATGTTGACCCCATCATGTAATTTTAGTAGTTACTTCTGTGCTGAAGATTATTACTATAATGGCCCAAACAAATGAAAGCTAAGAGTTTCGTTTTAATCCCCATGCTCTTAAAAACGATGCTAGTTGTCATCTAAGAATATTTGCATAGCGTTCTTAAAAAACTGAGTCATACTTCTTGCCAAAATGTGCCATGGCTCATGAGCCCATTATAGATTTATTTTAATTGCGGTATCATAAGGTGAAATTTTTTTTTGACATTTCATTAAGACAGAGGTGTTTTAAATAAGTAAGGGAGGAACGTGGAAGCTGAGGCAATAGGTTCCGTCACAACAATTAAGCAGAATATGACATGAACACGTAAATAAATCAAACAATCGCGTTTCATGACCACAAGCACGGCACTAAACTTTGAAAAACGGTTTTCAAGTTCTGCATCCATTTAAAATGAGTGAAGCTCCCTCAATATAAAAAAAACATTACATTGAAAAAATAAATTAAGAAATTATATAAAACTGATATTTACGTAAAATAACTAGCAATACTGTAGAATTAGAAGAGACTGGTTTCACACATTGCACAGAAAAGAGATTCCCCTCAAGCAGCTTCCCGAACAGGAAACGTGGTGTTGTGGTTTTAGCATCCGTCAAGCTGACGTAGGTTCGATCTGAGCCTGACTGCAGCGGATTTTTTTCACCTAGGTGGAGAATATTTCTCGCGTGATGTGACGTGACGCCGTAAAATTTCCTGATAGGAAAAAACAGTACGGATCGAATCGTGACATCGACCCCGTGGACGAAAAAACATGGCGCTGACCGGGAAACGTTGAGGAGTTGTGATGCCATCATCCACCAGAACAGTGATCCTATCCAATATTGTGGAGCACCCAACACGTGGTGCACAAAACACAATGGTGCTGTCCAAGAAACGTTGAGGTGTGAATCGTCGAACATTAGTTATACTGTTTCTTCTTTTCTTCCGATGTTATCCTGTGATGAAAAACTGATGGCCCTGTTGTGGCATATGACAACTAATGGGTGCCAGCGTTGGATTCAGCGATGGCCCAGAAAGATATGTTTTTTTTTTTTTTTTGCTGGGAAGCGCTGTGACATGGTGCGTTGTTTAGATGATAAAGGCAAGGGTTGCCCCCAAATTACTACCACAACGTTAGTAGAGTATAACCGTTGAGGACGTCTACGTAGAGCTCAGTATTCACTGTTTGATCCAAACGACTAGTGGATCCAAGTAGATGCACAAAAGACAGCACCATGCCACTATGCTCCACCAAACGTTTTGTCGGGATGATGCAGTCCGGATGCCGGACTGTACAACCCAACGGATGTTTCTCTCGGTATCAGCCACACCCACGAACGATGACCAGACTCTGAATACTCTATACCCTATCCAAGGCACTGTTTTACATTGTTCTACAGTTTAAGATCGAAGTTTCATACACCACGCAATTTATCGGCAGGTATTAGTCGTCGTGATCAGATGCTTGTGGGTGGCCGCTCGACCGTACTAACCGATGTGCTGCTGCTGCTTCCAGTCCCAATAGTTTCGAATAAAATTTGCATGATTTCAGAGAATGTTGATTTGCGCTCTGAACGGGAAGTCCTTTACAGAACAATCCTGTAATTTTCTCTTAGTATATTATTTTTTGACAGATTTTGTGCCATTTCGCAACCACGCAAGATAAACCGCCAACCTAGAGATATTTAATGCCGCTGAAATGTCGCGTATCGAACGATTGCTTATGTAACACCCTACTACACTGACGGAAAAAAAATCCAAACACCATGAAAAAATAGTTGTATGGAAATGAAATGGCGGCAATACATTTGTGTAGGTAACATATTTAATCGATTAAGGTTTCAAGATCACAGCTTATTGTAGGCGCGAGAAGAGCCATTTTAAATGTGAAATGCTGGTATATTAATAACCGGTGTAACCGCCAGAATGTTGAATGCAAGCACGCAAACGTTCATGCATTGTGTCGTACAGGTGCTGGATGTCAGTTTGTGGGATGGAGTTCCATGCCTGTTGCACTTGGTCGGTCAATACAGGGACGGTTAATGCTGGTTGGGGGTGACCCTGGAGTTGTCGTCCAATGATGTCCCATACGTGCTCGATTGGTGAAAGATCTGGTGATCTAGCAGGCCACGGGAACATGTCGACACTCTGTAGATCATGTTGGGTTACAACAGCGGTATGCGGGCGAACGTTATCCTGTTGGAAAACACCCTCTGGAATGCTGTTCATGAATGGCAGCAGAACAGGTTGAATCACCAGACCGACGTACAACTGTGCCGTCAGGGTGCGTGGGATAACCACGAGAGTGCTCCTGCTGTCATGGGAAATTGCTCCCCAGACCATAACTCCAGGTGTAGGTCCAATGTGTCTCGGCCGCAGACAGGTTGGTTGCAGGCGCTCACCTGGCCTCCTTGTAACCAACACACGGCCATCACTGGCACCCAGGCAGAACCGGCTTTCATCAGAAAACACAACAGATCTCCACTCCGTCCTCCAATGAACTCTAGCTTGACACCACTGACGTCGCAAACGGCAGTGGTTTGGAGTAAGTGGAATGCATGCTACAGGGCGTCTGGCTCGGAGCTGTCCTTCAAGTAACCGATTTGTAACAGTTCGTTGTGTCAATCTGGTGGCAACTGCAGCTCGAATTGCTGCCGCAGACGCGGTACGATGCGCCACGGCCATACGCCGTACACGGCGGTCATTTCCTCTCAGTAGTGCGACGTGGCCGGCCGGAAACCGGTTTTTGAGGCAATACCTTCCCTTGACCACCGCTGCCAACAATCATGCACAGTGGCTACATTAATGCCAAGTCGTGCAATATTGCGGAAAGAAAATACACCTTCTCGTAGCCCTATTACACGACCTCGTTCAAACTCCGTGAGCTGTTGATAATGGCTTCTTCGTCTTCTTAAAGGCATTATTGACTAACATCAACACCCTACGTCGAATTTCAACGATAACTAACGCTCACGAACGTTACAGCGCGTATTTACAGCAAACCTGCTTTGCATATTCAGAGGGGCGCTACTAGCGCCACACGTATGCATCGAGCGCGAAATTTGCATGGACGTCATCTTACAGATGTACTCTCACCGCCTACCAACTGTCGTTTATCTAACACAACCCCTTCTTGGTGTTGGGATTTTTTCCGTCAGTGTATCAATCCACTCTGATAATCAGTTAACACTGTCGCTCGAGGAATCATGAATTCACAGTCGGGCTATACAGTCCTACGAGCTTATTGACAGTTTCCTCTGAGACGTGGCGTTTCCGTAAGACTTAACTTACTATTAAATGGGGGTGCCAGATGCACGAAAATTGCGAACTTTCTGGCATTTATTTTTTTCAAAGCTTAACATTCCTAATCCCCGTTCGCTCATTCTCCCGCCTCATCTTGGCTATTTATTATTTTATCTTTATGTATGTGGTGACTGTCACCTTGATTGGAGTACGCGCGTCACTGAACGTTTATTTAACTGCAAATATCGACTGACACTTCTTTTAACGCATTTGCTTTATTACTCGAAGACATTATGACGTATACCCTAATTTTACTTTAAATTTAACCTGTCTGTCTCTATGTAAATTTTGAGTTCGTTCGCTTTTAGCGTTTCAACCTTAACGTTATATTTTCCCAATCACTGAACGCTACGTTGGCAAAAAAATGTTGAATGTTAAGGGGGAATGAAGTATGCATGGTTGAGCAGCAAGATCGCTGCATATACATTATATTGACAAAATTCACCGGACACCTAAAAGAGAAAAAACAGAATGACATTTATTGACATACATTACTACGGTGTCAGTCCACCTGTGGCCTTAATGCTTGCACTGATGCTTCCAGACATGCTTTCGTCAAGGTTTTGGATTACAACGATAGGTATGCGCTTCCAGTCGGTACATAATGATGCCGCTAACTGTTGCTTAGTAGTAGGCCTTGGTTCCAAACTTCTTCTGCGGCGCTCTAATTTATCCCATAGGTGCTCTATGGGATTAAGATGAGGACTCTGTACTGGCCAGTCCACACACGATACGGAATTATCGTCAAACCACGCCGTCACAGTCCTTGCTTTATGGCATTATCCAGGCTTGGTTCCATAGTATTGCCACAGCGTTGGTAGTGCATAATTGTCCAGAATATCTAGGTAGACGTGCTGATTAACAGGTTTTACCAAGATAACCAATGGGCCGGGACCATACCACGAAAAACACCCCCACACGAGTACACTGCCAGCTCGAAACTGGACCGTAGGAACAATACATTGTGGTAAATTGCGTTCCCCCTGCTGCCGCCATTCTCACACACGGCCATCAGACTGAAGGATCCTGTATCTGGTATCATCAGTCCATAGGACCCATTTCCATTAATCTACGGTCCACGATAAATGTTCTTTACACCATGCTAAACGAAGAGTTGCAATCCGAGTGGAGATGAAAGTCTTATGAGCAGCCGCACGACGACGGTTACCCATGGAACGAAGTTCTCTGCGAATGGTACGTGTAGATACCGAGGTTCCAACATTTTTACTTACCTGTACACTGAGGTCTTGTGCAGTATTCCGTCGATTAGCTGTAACGACTCTCCTGAGGCTTTGACGTCCTCTATCACTGATTTTCTTTGGTCTGCCAGTACGTTTTGCTGCTTAAGGTACGCCATGTGCCTTCCATTTTTTCAGTACATCCAAAACAGTTGACTTGGGTATATTTAAACGCCTCTCGGTTTCTCTTATGGACAACCCAATAATATAATACCCAGTAATTTTCCCTTTCTCAAAGTCAGTTCTCTCCCGCCGCGACATTTTCTCTCAACCTCACAGTGCGATATGATCACGGTCAGCTGCAAGCTTGTTTTTATACCGTTTGCAGCTATACCGCGCATCTTAATAAAGCAGCGTTTCCATGCATTTGCTTTTGAAGTGGTGCCCGGTGACTTTTGTTACATATAGTGTTTAATATGTTAAGGTATCAGGTGTGTACGGTGTGTTAGCGGTAGTCATGGAAGCTGTAAGTAGTTCATGCGTATAAGCGTCTGGCGATCTGTTTTGTATACATGTATTTTGTATTAGAGATACGTCGAATTAGCATTGTGTTTACTATTGTTCTTATTGGAGTAGTTATTTAGAAGTCTTTATTAGGGCAGTGCGGCAGAAATAAAGACGAACTGTCCTTGAACTTTATTTGAGTGACTCCTGTTTCAATTAACGTGAGTGAATAAGAAGAACGAACTTTACGTAGTGTTCGCATAGCTACTTTTTACACGTTTTAAACATTGAGAAACACTACAACAACATTTCAGTTAAATGTTTCCGTATAATACATCATAATCATAATTTCAGGAAAACTCAGACAACCTTAACCCATAAGCCAATTCTCGTATTTTTGTTAAACCTCGAAAATAATGGGCCCATTTGCTAATTACAAATACTAAAGTAGCGTATAAGGAACTACGACAGTTTAACGCCTTACAAAAACTACATATTATAGCTTAATGAAGCGCAATAACTGAAATGCGATTAGCTAAACGTCGTATTTTTTCACGTATTTCTACAAAAAACTAAATTATCATAAAAAAGATTTATCCTGACTGACACTAACTAATTTCATGTAAGTCTAAATCCACCTCCTCTTCTGCGATGTTGACAATGAGCAAAAAGAGAGAGACCAGGAAATGATTCACTCCCTCCTGCTTCATACTTCGAATGAGGCTCTTGAGAGAAAAAGCTATACTTATCGGTTATTAAATGCTTTGCCACTCACCTGGTGTACCTCATTTCCTGTCGTTAGCTATAGGCAGTGCTTGGAAAATGCGGTCGTCTGCTGTTCTATGACGAGTGAAATGTTTTAGTTGACGAGTAAAAAGTTCAGTAGAGCAGTTTGAATTCAATCGGCAATTACTAATACGCTATATCCTATTGTTGGGTACGTAAAACTATTAGTTTCTTAATAAAGCTTATTTTAGTTCACAGAAGTGATGTCCAATTTACTTCTCGAAAAACCGGGTTTTCCGAGAAGTACATTAGACAGCCAATGCTGTGAGTCAAAACATCCGGGAACCGTGCGCTTAACAAGGAACACGAGGCAAGAAGCCGCATGCCCGGCAAAAGGATTTCCCCAAACTCTGAGGGAAAAGATAGGCAGTGTAAGAGTCACATGCGCCTCGCGAGCTGCAGCTCAGTCAATTGCTGTCAAAAGGCAAACAAGAAAATTTGTGTTCCCACTGAGCTGTTTGGAAAGTTCCAAAACAGTGAAGGATTCTTGCATCATCTACTCTAGATGGAGAAACTTGAGTGTGGTTATTATATAATGGTTAATTTTTTAAATTAGGTTAGCGATAAAACATTATTCGATAGATGTGCATACATTATTAACAAACCCAAACTTTAAAACACGAAACAAAGTCAACCGCCCTGCGGGGGTTTCGATTTTTAGCCGGCGAGTCAGATAGGTTATTACTTGCCCTATATCTCGTACCGCGATACGGTTTGAAATATGAGACTTAATTTTCAAATATGTATTTCTTACAAATACATAAAGGCTAACATTTTCGTATCCTAATCAAATTACAATACTAACTGGACCTTCGTTTTACTTGGAAGTTATACGTATAATAAACTTCTACGCGTGTATCTATTATCTTCCTTTATTTATATATATACTGCTGGTCACCCAAAATGCAACACCAAGAAGGACACGAGATAGCAAAGCCAGATATACTGGACACATAACAACAGATACAAAGATCAAACGATTGAACTTACAGGCCCGTGCGACTTGCGGAACACGCGGACATCAATAGTTCATGTGGCCCCCATTGCTGGCAATAACGGCGTGTAGCGGCCGTTATTGCCCCATTGTTCGGTACAGGCTGCTTCCACACTTAGCCACAGTTCATCAGGCGTAGCCGCGGGTGGTGCCTGCCGGGCCACTCGGTTGCCTATCGGCAACCAAACGGGTTTGTCGGGTGACATATCGGGAGAACAGGCGGGCCACGGCAACAGTAATACCACGTGCGGGCGCGCATTGTCCTGTTGAAACGTGGCAATTTGCAGGTCCTGCAGGAAAAGGAGGACTACATGCTCCAAAACATCGGAGATGTAGCAGTGGCTGTTCAGCGTACCGGCGATGCGTACCAGAGGGGTGCGGGTGTAATATCAATTGCGCCCCAAACCATAACGCCAGGAGACGTACCGGTATGGCGATGCATAATGCAGGCGTCATACAGTCTCTCACCGCGGTGCCGCCACACGCGGATCCGACCATCGTGGTGTTGTAAGCAGAAGCGGGATTCGTTGAAGAATTCAATGTCGCGCCATTCCGTAGTCCAGGTGCAGCGTTCAACGGCCCACTGCCGCCGCACTCGCGGGTGGTTTGACGTCAATGGTGATCGGAGCAATGGGCGCCGTGCGACAACTCCCCGCTCCTGCATACGACGTCGAACGGTACGTGCTGACACAAGTTGTTGCGCAACACACCCTAACTCCTGCGCTAACGTTCGTGATGTGGCGGTGCGAGACATCAATGCCCGCCACGCAACATGCCGGTCCTCTCGTCCGGTGGTGTGCCGCGGCTGCGGCAATGGCTCACGTCGGTCCGTCCTTCCCTCCTGCACCCACCGAATCCATACTTACCTCATTGTTGCTGGATATCGTCCCACATGAGCGCCAATGTCTCGGTACAATAAACCGCTGTCGCAATAAGCCACTATTCGTCCTCTGTCAAACTTCGAAACGCGCTGGAATGACTGCCGTATTCTGCGACGAGGCATCAGGAAGCTACCCAAGTACAGGTCCGGCAGCACAACACACTTCCGCTACTTACACCCTGCCTTCTGTGCACCCTTCTTATAGTGCTTCTCGGTGGCGTGCTGGGCGCACATGATTTGCATATGCCCTGCAATGCTAATCGTTTGCATGTCCTCTCACAGGCGATGCATGCGGCGAACTTCCGCCCAATCGGATGCTTCGTTCTTGGTGTTGCAATTTTGGTGGCCAGCAGTGCCGCCACGCGGGGATCCGACCATCGTGGTGTTGCAGGCAGAAGCTGGATTCGTCGAAAAAAACAATGTCGTGCCATTCCGTGGTGGCCAGCAGTGTATATATACACTGCTGGGCACCCAACTTTCAACATGGTCAACATTCGTAATGTTAGTTGACTTGCCTGATAAAGGAAAACTACCCGTCATTGTTTTGGGACGGATACAAGTAAGTACATCACAACTTTATCATAGTATCCGTGCGAGTCAAAAGTTCGTTCGAATTTGAGGGACACATGTGTTGGGCCTCCATTCCTGTGAGAAACCTGTGGCAGTGTAGACTGGGTACCGAGATGATATGAAATACAAGAGACTGATGGATTTAAACCACAGTGCGTTATCAGGTGAGCAGGGTATTGAAGGTGATAAATGTGTTGTTTGCCAACACTTACGTCATTATTGGAATAAAGAGTTAAACGCAGTGGTAGAAATTTGTGTAGCTGAGAGGAGGAAACAGTTGACAGCAGCACGCACGAAAACGGGTCTGCCGTTTCAGTGTAGGCAACACCAGTCCTGAAGAGAAGACGAATTCGGAATGTCCAACGACCACTAACACTGACACCCTGATAGAAGCTGTTACATTAAACACTTGTACCAGTGCGCGGAAACTGGAAGCTGAGGTGAGGTGTTCCCAATCCACTCTCGTCAGTCACCTGCACCTGTTTGGCTTCTCCTCCAAGCAATATCGAATGTTTTAACTGCAGAAGAGACCAGTCGAACCTCCACATGGTTAAACCACGTGTTGCTTTCTGTCGTAGATTCATTTCAAATCTATAGTACAGGGTTTGCGTTTGGATAATTAGGGGCAATGAAAAGTGAACATCCCTAGGTTATTTTACTACTGAGAACACATGGCTGAGGGCACAGCAGGAAGCACCCCAGGTAGCACAGCCTTGCAAATTTACGTAGGCCCAACACTGAGCTACCGTCTTCTATTCTTAACAGACGGTGGAATAATGTTGGGCCTATGTTAAATAGCATGAATGTGCTACATGAGACAGTCAGTGCTGAAAGGAGGACAACTCGAGAGGGAAATCCTGATGTGCATTTGGTGGAAATCTGAGGGTATTGCGCACTGAAAACTTGTACCTGATGGTCAGGCTGTAGACCGGGATATTCAATGCCAATCAACTTAAGCGGTTTGTGACTTGCCTTTCCCCGCAGGACGCACATGAGATAAAGGCAGAGAGCAGTGAGCGCACATGTCTGCGTAGATCAGTTGGGAGAGCGACTTACTCCGGAGTGAGGGGATCCGGATCCGATTCTTTGCGAGAACAAACTTGTACGTTATAGGTTTTGTGATGCTCTGCGCGAACGCTACCAAGCCCTCATCAATAGAAAACAGGTGTTGCTGCAACTGGATACTGCCCCTAGACATACCTTGAGAGTGGTCAGCCCAAAACTGCAAGAATTGGAAGTGGTTAAAATCCTGCCCAATCCTCCATACAGTCCGAGGTCATACGAATATCACCCGTTTCGCTCCATGTTCAATTTTCTTCAGCGACTGTATTTCGCTTCAGTGCTGGACGTAAAATCTGGCATCGGAGATTTACTTCCGTGTGATCATGGTTCTGGCTGAACGACGGCAAAGAGCTATAAAAAATAACGGCCGGTAATTTGTAGAATGATGTAAACGTGTATGACTTTCTTCCATCTTTAAATTTTTTAGCTCAAACGGGACTAACGTTTGACCCACCTCTGTATGTTAACCGAATAATTTAGTCACCTCTACCCGTAGTTCCAATCATAGTATATAGATGGACAACCTATGTCTTACTAATAATGGAGCCCTCCCGGACATACACTGAAGTGCCAGAAAAACTGGTACAGACGAGCTTATGCAAAATACATAGCAGCGTCACCTATGCGCGTACTCGGTTGCGTCCGCCAGTGCGTATATAAAGCGATAGGCATCCTTGCAAGCTGTCAGAGCTGCTTTCGGCATGAGAATGACAAGTAGTAACGATTTAAGCGATTTTAAACGCGGTGTCTTGTTGGCGCTCGATAGATGGGCCATAGTATTTTGGAGGTAGAAACGAAGTTCGGATTTCACGGACGACCATTGTAAGGGTGTACCGTGACGGATTGACCTCAAAAATTTTGAGGGCCAGGTTCGATAGTGTGTTTGGTTCGATAGCAAGTGCTGGTTGGCCTTTATTAATTTATCTATTTATTTTCCGTAGTACCACTGTGGGTCTTCCGTTTGCGAATTACATAGTAGATTTCGAGTTACTAATCTGGACCGAACCAGAATCCCACGTTGAAAGTCTATAAGGGAACAGATTGCCCTGATATGTTAGTATAAAAGAAAAGTGCGGAAGAATTACAATTTAAGAAGTATACGGCTGCCCGTTAAGAAATGAAGTTAAAAGCTGCCCTACATACTTACCTGCTCTGACAAGTCACTCCAAGCAGCAATTCTCCCTACAAAAAACGTCCGGCACAACAACGCCGTCACGTAGGAGAACAGGGAAAGGGGGAAAGGCCAGGAAAAGGAGGAAAGGCCAGGGGAATGAAGAAACCTGAAATGAAAAAAGACAGCACACACAAAATAAGTTTCCCTGTGTTTGGCAACCAGCAAGTGCTGGTTGGCCTTTATTAATTTATCTATTTATTTTCCGTAGTACCACTGTGGGTCTTCCGTTTGCGAATTACATAGTAGATTTCGAGTTACTAATCTGGACCGAACCAGAATCCCACGTTGAAAGTCTATAAGGGAACAGATTGCCCTGATATGTTAGTATAAAAGAAAAGTGCGGAAGAATTACAATTTAAGAAGTATACGGCTGCCCGTTAAGAAATGAAGTTATAAGCTGCCCTACATACTTACCTGCTCTGACAAGTCACTCCAAGCAGCAATTCTCCCTACAAAAAACGTCCGGCACAACAACGCCGTCACGTAGGAGAACAGGGAAAGGGGGAAAGGCCAGGAAAAGGAGGAAAGGCCAGGGGAAGGAAGAAACCTGAAATGAAAAAAGACAGCACACACAAAATAAGTTTCCCAAAGGAACATCGAAGTTTAGGAACCTGGTATAACAAAACTGTCGTTTGCTCAGTGTTCAGTCAGGAGTCGGCTTTTTGCTTCGTTACTCAAGAGCCAATCAGAGAAAATATTTTTCCCCACTGGTCAAAACAAGTTTTCACAAGTTTATTCTTACTGATTCTTTCTGGTGTTTTCGTTATTTACCATTGCTAGGGTGTTATTAGCGAAAACCTACTACCGTAGCTAAGGTGGTGTGAACTATATTTTTTTACCATAGTTAAGGTGGTGTAGGTAAAAACAATTTACCAAAGCTAGACTGTTGTAGTCAATAACATTACACCAACTAAATTTTTAGTAGCACCAGTTCAGTACTTAGGATAAAACACAGAAAAAACGAAACGGCCGCATACAGTTCGAGAATTTATTAAAGTAGGGCCAATCATTTATACCCTGCTCTCTTTTTCAAAGCTCTGGTTTGCATTTCATTAAATTTAGTTTTTGTTTTTGTTTTGTGTCCACGCATGTTGACTTCTATGTCCTTATACTTCTCATGCAGATCCACACTGTTAATGCAAAATTCTCACAGGCACAACGTAGGTGTCCGAATACTTTGAGCAACATACTGCACATTTAAGTTATATTATTTATTCCGAAAAATCCTGCTATAGTACTCTAATCTTTTAGCGTAATATTGTAACAACCGTCGCCGATATTTTTTTAAAGAGTACAACATTACATATACAAACTACACTTGGAGGCTCACAGGCTTGGGCTGTCTCGTAAAAGCCTAACATGGCCCGCAAGACAATCCGAGGGTCCTTTTGACACGTCTTTTTGTAAAAAAGATCGTGATTATGTTACCGGTTTGTCCGTCCGTCCACCCGTGGACACCATATATCGGCAACAATTAGTCGGATTTCAAAAATTCTTTTTGCATTGCCAAGCTTGAAATGTGCGAATGATAATCTTTGCATTCCGTTTTTTTTACGATGCACAATTTCGCCGCTTGAGGGCGTAAAAGCAGTTGATATCGAATTCAAAATACATTCTACGAGTATTCCATATATATTTGCTTCTAAATATCACAGATAATTTTTTTTTAAATCTTTCAAGTCCATTTATATCCAAGACTATTAGGCATAGTCACTTTTTGAGTAATATATAGGTTCTCCGCTTGGGGGCGTAAGGCTAAATTGCGATTTTGCTAATACATATGTTTCTAAAACTCCAATTTAAAAAATTCTTCCCGCGCCGGATACAACTCTTGATGGGAAATGTTTTCCATATACTTTCTAATTATTGGTAAAGAAAGGTTTGGCCACCAGGTAGCGAAAGTATTAATTTCTGCTTCTGATGTATTTGCAGCAAAATCAGAGCTTCTAAAAGCTGGATTAAAAAAATCTTTTGTGGACCGATACGACTCACATCGATAACCATTTCCGGAATATTTTCTTCTTAAAACAATGCATGGTTTCTCCGCCAGGGGACGTAGATGTACTTATTTTTGTCAAATTGTTTCTATATCTCTGCTCCTAAGAGACCGATTTGAAAAATTCCTTCGTTGTTGGATAGCGTTTCCAGTGCGAAATATTTCCAGTCTTATTTCAAAATTGTCAAGCGATGCATAGACTTCCCGCTAGGGTGCGTAAAGGTAAATTGTATTTTCCCCAATATTCCTTCTCTAAAACTCCGATTTGAAAAATTCTTCCTGCGCCGGATGTAGCTCCTGATGGGAAAATGTTTTCATATAATTTCTAATTTTTGGTAGAGAGAGGTTTGCCCACCAGGGAGCATTAACGTTAATTTCTGCTTCCGATGTATTTGCAGCAAAATCAGAGCTTCTAAAGGTTCCACTGAGATAATTCTCCTCACCTCGGAAAGCCTTTTGAGGATGCTTTTTTCTTAAAATATTGTATACATTTTCCGCCGCGGGTGTTGATGTATATCTTATATTTGTCGATAACTCTGCTTCTAAAATTCCGATTTGATAAACTTTTTCTTTGTTGGAGCGCTTTTCCGTTGCGAAATGTATCTGATATAAATTGAATTTTTCTTAACGCACAAGCCTGCCACCAGAGGGATAAGTTCAAATTTCTGTTTACAGCAATATCTGCGGGACTAAAAACCCGAATGAAAATCTTCATTTCCAGACATACTACTAACTATGCAAACTTTGCGTGCGCATTTTCTTCCCAAATAACGCACACTTTCACCGCTAAGTGGCGCAAATGTTTAATCTGTTTTTGTTTTCAATATATCTTCTTCTACATGTGCGATGTGAGAAATTATTTCAACACCGGATGCCATTTACCTCGTAGAACAGTTTAGGGTTAGTATATGAGGAGCTTTGTAGACCACAGAGTTCTGTTCCTAGGTGGTGTTTGTGTACTTCAGTTTGCAGCTTCATCTCCACTTCTAAAATCCCTATTGAGAAATGTCTTCTTTACTGTTTGCCATTCGCTGCAATCGAGATGTGGAGCATTATCTTCTGTAAATAGTGCACAGATTTCCCGCTAGGGATCGCAAAGGTCGAAACTGTTTCTCGCTGTCTCTCCTACCGGGAGACGTATTTGAAAACTTCTTTTTTTTTTTGCATAGCTTTTTCCATGAAAAATATTTTTCGCGTATTTTACGACTTTCCCATTATGCAAAATTCTTCAGCTACTCGCCAGGGTTGTGTAGTGGATAACGCTCGGAGCTCTGAAGCCGAGAGTAGCAGGCTCTGCATCTGCCTTTATCTGATGACGTGCCTACCCCGCAGGACGCACATCAGATAAAGGCAGATAGCAGTGATAATAAGAGTTTTTCCACCACACGATCGATCTGCGAATCCTTTCTCGGTGCATGATTGCACGTAAGCCGCTGGAGAGATGCCGAATAACTGTCTCTCTAGAAAGCTACCTTCAGGAGTTCAGTCTACGGCAGACGAAAGTGCCGACATTAACCTAGTCCGAGCAGCTGGGATGCGGACGATCTTTGCTGTATAAAACTTCCCCTTCTCCTGTGGGTAGCTAGGAAGCCGGACGGATTTCTCCATCAATTCAGCGGCATCGTTCGATCTCGGCATGAGTGCGTGTAGATGCATACGGGGCGTCATACAGGTGACTACAGTAAATGACTTTGTGTGCTCGTGTATTTAAAGTGAAGTGGGTTTCTACTTCCCTCTCCATCGTCCACGGAGGGAGTGCTTCTCCATCGAAGAATAACGTATTTATGTGGATATATGTAAGGTCAGGTGATGCGTAACATCACAGCCTCTCCTTGACAAATGTCAACCCCGCCTTCTCGTGGTGCATCCTGTTCCCACTAAAGGGGCTCTGACGACCGCAAATAGCGGTATAACTATACCATCGGGATCAGAGGAAATGCTATCCCACACTCACCAACCCGCTTGGCCAGCGTGGTGAGTTATGGCCAAACACCTCCAAAATGACTCTACAACTTAAATCTTGGCCCTCAGTCTCCGGCAGCTGGAATGTATATGGGTCAAGGCAGCGGCCAGTGCGACATGAAGGCAGAGGGTGCTAAGAATCCCCGGAGGACCGGACTAGGCTGCCATTTGATGCTGACCTTGGCTACCTACAACGGACGCTCCCTATCTTCTGATTCAAGGCTTCTTGAATTGGAAGAGGAACTACAAAGGATCAAGTGGGACATCGTCGGGCTAAGTGAGGTAAGGAGAAAAGGAGAAGATCTCATTGAACTGAAAAGTGGACATCTCTTCTATTATCGTGGGACAGATACTGGCAGAACTAGTGGTGTTGGATTTATAATAAACAAGAAACTGAAGGATAAAGTGGTAGAAGTTGAAAGTTCCTCTGACAGAGCTGCACGACTCGTTATCCAACTATCGAGAAGATACCAGGCTCAGATTATTCAAACTTATGCACCCACCACAAGTCATCCTGAAGAAGAAATTGAAGAATTTTATGAGGAAATTCGTCATCTAAATAATAAAGGTAAGCAGCACTTGAAGATAATTATGGGAGATTTCAATGCAAAAATAGGGCACCGGCAACAGAATGAAACTTCAGTAGGTAAATTCGGTCACGGCAACAGAAACCAGCGTGGAAATACTCTCGTTGAGTTTGCAGAGGCAGAAGGATTTTTCATCTTGAATTCCTTTTTCAAGAAAAAGCCACACAGGAAATGGACATGGAGACATCCAATTGGGACGACAAGTGAAATTGATTTTATTATGTGTAACAAAAAAATTTGTCATCGAAGACTGCAGTGTGCTGAACAAGTTCAACACAGGTAGTGACCATAGATTGGTGAGATGTAAGATGCACCTCAACACTACTCTGGAACGTGGCAAGCTCATAAGACAAACAAAATGTATTGACATAACCAACCTTAAAAAACACCATAATACTTTCAAGTTGGAACTGAAGAACAGATTCTCTGCTTTAGAAGGCCTAACATCGGAAGAAGTGGATATTTCGGAAGTTAACAGAAAAGTAACCAAAGCTCTTATGGAAACAGCAACAAAATTAGCTGGGTCTAAGAACAAGTTGCATGTAAACAAATTATCAGGAAAAACCAAAATGTTGATGCAAAAAAGAAGAGAGATGAGGACAACTAAAGAAGATGTGACTTCCAAAGTGGAATATATAGAGCTATGCAAGACAGCACGAAAAAGTATCACTGAAGACGTAAGGAAATTCAACTGTGAGCTAGTGAGGAAAGCAATTGAAAACAACCAAAGCCTAAAGATAGCAAAGGGACATCTCAGTAAGGGAAGAAAACAGATTATGGCTCTGAGAAAAGAAGATGGTTCTATAACAAGAAATAGAGGCGAAATTTTGACAAGAGTGAAAGATTTCTACTCCAAATTATATGAAAGGGATGATACATGTACTCCAGACATCATGAAAGGTACCAGAGTTCTTCCAGTCCTCCCAGCAGAAGTTGCTCATGCAATCAAGAACATGAAGCGGGGAAAGCTCCAGGAGAAGATGGAGTTACTATAGACATCATACAAGAAGCAAGTGGAGAAATTGAAACAGTACTTGCCCAAATTTTCACTCGATGCCTTAATGAAGGGAAGATTCCTGAGGATTGGAACAATGCTACAATGATCCTGCTACATAAAAAAGGTGACATTGAGGATCTCAGGAACTACAGACCTATCAGCCTCCTATCAGTGGTTTATAAAATCTTCACTAAAGTTCTTTCACACCGCTTGAAGGTAACACTGGACATGGCTCAACCGAGAGAACAAGCTGGATTCAGGAGTGGCTACAGCACAATAGATCATATCCACGTACTGAGAGAACTAATTGAAAGAGCGAGGGAATATGAACTTCCATTGTGCATGGCTTTTATCGATTATGAAAAAGCCTTTGATTCGGTGAAACCATCAGCAGTTACCACGGCTCTGAAATCCTGCGGTATTGAAGATGCATACATTAATATTATTAATAACATCTATGAAAATGCAAGTGCAAAGATTCGGCTGTTTGAAAATACAACACACATAAAAATTGGAAAGGGAGTGAGACAAGGTGACACCATATCTCCGAAGCTCTTTAATGCCACATTGGAAAATGTCTTTCAATCACTGAACTGGGAAAACAAAGGGATAAAGATTAATGGAGATTATCTAACCCACCTTCGTTTTGCTGATGACATAGTCATTTTTGCAACTACCCCATCAGAGCTGCAGAGTATGATCCAGGAACTTGCTGACAAGAGTAAAGAAGTGGGATTAAAAATGAACTTTCAGAAGACAAAAGTGATGTTCAATGCTTTTACAAGGAATGAAGATTTATCGATTGATGGAGAAAAACTGGAGATAACAGATACGTATGTTTATCTTGGACAGCAGATATCAAGTGAGGGTCACATTGATGAAGAAATTAATCGGCGTACAAAACTTGCTTGGAGAGCTTTTGGAAGAAACAGCATAATTTTCAAGAGCAATATGCCATTATGTCTTAAAAGAAAAGTGTTTGATCAATGCATCCTTCCAGTGCTTACGTATGGTGCAGAAACGTGGACCTTAACTAAAAGAGACATACAAAGGCTGCAGACAACTCAAAGAAGCATGGAGAGGTGCATGCTTGGTATAACCAGGAGAGATAAGAAGAGGAACTCGTGGATCCGAAAAATGACGAGAGTGGAAGACATCATGATCAGAGTTAAATCCCTGAAATGGCAATGGGCTGGACATACTGCCAGAAGGACAGACCATAGATGGACAGCCGAAATTTTAGATTGGATTCCAAGGGACAGGAAAAGACCCAGAAAAGACCACATGGGAGATGGGTGGATGAAATTCGTAAATATGCGGGTGTGACATGGAGGAGACTGGCACAAGACAGACCGTTGTGGAGGAAACTTGGAGAGACCTTCGTCCAGCAGTGGATTGATAATGGTTGACGATGATGATGATGATGATATTACCGGAAAAACATCCTCCTGTACGTACTGCATGTTCTTATGCATGTCAGTTTCTCAATAAATTAATGGTTCTGATCAGCCAATACGGAACAGCATCAGCTGAAAGCTGTTTAAAGCGAGACAATATATGGTGGCCAGAGCTGTGGCATCTGACCTCTCGTCGGAGCGGGATGAGGCTTGTGGAGAGTGTTTACTTTAAGGAAGTGACTCCCGTCCTTCCTTTGAACCAATGGCTCTTAGATTTGTCCATACAGGTTGTTAGCTCCCTCCTCTTCCCTAAACAGAAAGATCATACTTTTACTGTGACGGGGATATTGCTAGCACTTCATTTGGAAAGAAATTACGAGGGGACATTATCAGTATGCCAATCCTTCTGTAGGCAATATATTCCAGCACGCATTAGTCCAATTCGAAAACTTATTTTTGAACTGGCCATCAAGAACAGTGGGAACAAATATCAGTAGTTCTCGGTCTTTTTCCGATGCGAACCTCGTCTCCAAAGTTCGCAAACGCAGATGTTAGATTTCAAAATATGTTTTAATCCATATGATTAGCTTAAATTTCGACTGAAAGAGAAAAAATACTTAGGATAACATCCACTGCAGGGAGCATTTTTCAAGTACTTCTTTTTTATTTATTTTTTTGTAATAAATGTTAGAATCTAAGTGGAGTAACTGTTGTTTCGAACTGTGTCTTTGCATCTGAAATTGACACTAAACGATTCTTTTAGCAAAAAAAGCCGTTCGCAGCTGGCTTCGAATTCCGATTCTAAAAATGCACATAGCCGAGATAAGCTCTGCGTCTATAAATCTTTTTTTGCTAATAAAACTTATTGCTTGGTCAGGTGATCTTCATTATGAAGAGCATTTTGCCAATATTTTGTTCTTCAAACGAGGTACAGGTTATCCCCCGGGAGGCGTAAAGATGCATTGAGTTTTCCTTCATATCCCTTACGTCGGTCCAGGATCCATGAATCTGATATTTCGCCCTACGGCATTCCAAAGAGCTTCCACGGGATTTAAATTCGGGAACCTTGGGGATCACTGGATGGTTCCAAACTCAGATGAGTATTCCTCGATTATGCCTGGGAGGATGCGACCCGGTGGAGCTGTGCATTGACCAGCTGAAACAGACCGTCAACTGCACGATGCGCGAGGGCCATGAAAGCGAGTTGGTTATCAGCCACCACATGTTGGTTGCGCGCAGCACTTGGCATGACGCCGCCATCGCCTCATGCTGTCGGCGCCCCACCCGCAACCTTCCGTAAGTTCGGTACAGCTGAAAACGGAATTCATTTAACTGCACGACGAAGCGCCAGTCTGCAGAGATCCAGATTTGATGTTCCGGCCTCATGAGAAGCGTAATGTCCAATGACGAGCAGTCAACAATACCACACGAGTGGGGCGTCGGCTCGTGTAGCCACAATGCGGGTATGCAGCGTGGGCTGTACAATTCGATCGATGACGCTGGTTGTATCTCTGACATTTAACCTGGATGTGATTTGCACCGCCGTTGCCAAACGGTCGGGGAGCCTGGATAGTCTACGTCGACCCCGATCATCAATGGCGTGTGGTCAGCCATTGATGATCGGGGTTGACGTAGACTATCTCTCTAAGCGCTGGTACTCCATCGATGGTATACTCGCGGTACAACCTTGATACGGTTGCACTCTGGAACACTAATTTTGTCCTAAAGCAGCAGCTACATCCATTTGCAGTAACCTGCATGTAACATGCCAACAGTCCTATTTCTTTTGCCAATGCTTAAACGTCGTTTGGACATCATATCAGATTAATCCCACACTGAAGGCAATGTATTCAGGATATTTCTAAACCAGCGGTTTTCAAACTGTGCTTCGTTGAGCATTTGGTGCTCCGCAGAGAGATTGGAAAGGAAAATAAATTAAAAAAAAATACGATCTCAAAATTGTGAATTTGAGCGGCCATGAAATGTGTATATAAGTAAATACTGAGTACAAATTATTTAGCTCCTGCAGAGTGCTGTGAAGCAGTGTAGATAGCAAATATTATTGACCGAATTGCCTGTCATGCGTCACCTCAGTCAGCTTTGCCCGCCCGCACCTTCTCGGAACCACGCAAAACATCGAGAACGTCGGCGAAGCACACACGCTGCACGCGGCGTAACAAGACAGAGAGACTCGATGGCGCTGCACTGACCCCGTCCTCTGTGAGAAATTCGCTGCCGTTTCAGATCCGATTGTTAGCTTCGACACCTTTCCAGAATTATATGGAAAGTTTCTATTACATGTTAAAACCTTGTGTTCCTTCGCACCTTCAGTCAGTTGCATTTGAGTCAGCATAGAGTCGAAACGATTCAAGTCGCAGTGCAGTGTTATTTATTTATGAGTGCTTTTAGTGCGTGTCTTTCAATTTAAGATTTTTATTGTACACAATTAAGTTGTAGGGGCGAGAAATTACGCCCCTATATAAATTGTGTGATGGACTTTAAATCCCATCGATCAATCCGGATATTAACATTTCAGAATAAATATTTCCATGTGTATTATTTGGAAACGAGTGTAGCACGTGGTAATGCACGTGAAACGAGTGTAACACGTGGTAATGCACGTGAAACGAGTGTAACACGTGGTAATGCACCAGACTAGGTGACATTTCGATGCGCCTGTTTGACAGGTCTATTGTATTCACAGAAGGCACAGCTATTGTTCCTGGCCAGAGGGACATTTAAGCTGCAGGGCACAGTGAGGTGGAGGTCAACGAAGGGATTAGGTGGAGGTCAACGAAGGGATTAGGCGAAGGTCACCGTTAGAAGACACGTGTCAGGAGAGAAAGGTAGTATGGGGGGTCACCGAGAAGAGCGAGGGGGGCCTGCTCTTGGAGGGCTCCGACTAGAGAGAGAGAGGGAGCCTCAGGCGAGTGAGGTATGAGCCAATCAGAAGGCTAGTGAAGTTAGGGGGGAAATTTTCAGGGTAGGAGTGGAAGGAAAAACGAGGCGGTCGACGGGAAGCGAGCGTGAGAGACATGTCGACGGGAAGCGAGCGTGCGAGACAGTCTACGGGGAGTGAGCATAGAGAATGGTTGACGACAGCGTGTGCTGTGGACAGATGTATAGTGCTGGGAGTTAGCACTGGGTAAAGAAAAGTTCGTGATAGAACGTGCCAGTTAGAGCACGGGGAAAGCCAGCGTAGTTGGAATCAGACACGTGTGTCTGGAACGACGTTCGGAGAAAGCATTTGGAGAGAACACGTGTTCGGGACGGAACACAAAGCATAGCTTCCGGAACAAAGGAAAAGAGACGAACGGAAGGTTACGACGATTGAAACCTTTCACGTCGGTGGTAGAAAAAGAACGGGCAAAGAGTATTGGCAGGATTCTGGAATAATTAAGGGTATTCTGAAATAATGTATTCTGAAATATTCTGGAATAATTAGATACCGGGATCATTTTCACGTGGAACTGCAGTTACAGGAACTCGAGGTCAAGGAACAATAGCTGCCGAACAATTTACTGTTGATTAAATGATTTGTTAAGTTTGCAACAAGCCTGAGAGTGAATTCATGCTTGGAATTGTTTTGCCATTATTTTTACTTCCCCTCTCCTGAATAGCAGATTTATAGTAAAGCTGGGAGAGAAAGAACGCCGGGCTGTCTTCAACTACCGTTGATAGACAGTCTCTAGACAACGAACCTTATAAATGGTTTTCCTTCCTGCTGTGGGGAAATTTTGATCAGCGCTGGAAGCCAGTGGGTGTTTGGCCGAGGAGCCATTAATTAACATAATGAGCTTCCACCCCTACAGCAGATATATAGGAAATGGCGCAGTCGACAGGATTGATATGTTAGGCGAGTTCAGTGGAAGTAATTAGGGCAAGTTTATTCAGCGAAATAGAGACTGTATTCGAGGACTCGGACAAAGAGGACGCCTAAGTGTAACAGAAGCACGTGGCGGGAAAGTGGTGAAACAACGTGAGCTTCTGAGTGCAACAGCAACACGTGGTAGGAAAGTGGTGAAACAAGGTGAACTTCTAAGGGTGGCCGGAAAACGGTGAGACAAACAAAGGACTTTGCTACAATAAAGAACTATTGTGCAACGGAACCGGTGGACCGGAGAAGTCGACAAATAACGCTCGTAACCAGAGCAAGGATTGGAAGTACCAGGAAAATCCCGTAACCAGGGACGGACAATTACGCCTCGCGTGGCCAGCGTGACCGGGCGACATTCCTGTTTAGGACGCTCCTTCGCGGGTCGCGGTCGAAGTCGCTACAGAGAAGCTGAAGAGGTCCCGAGATGATCCGGTAAGTACCACTTTGTTGCCGAAATTTATATTCCTGGGTCGATACGGAGTAAAAGGTTAGGATAGAAAAATTTTTTGTAGGCAGTTAGGGGCCAAAAGGCCGAGAAAAAAAAATTATTTTGTCAGTTTTCTAAAAGAATAGGTTACAGTAATTTTAGATAACTCAGTGTCAGTATTTCAGTAATAATGCTTAAAGTGGGTAGGAATTGTAAAGTGTTTTGTTGTATGTAAAGAAAGGAAATAAGTAATATTACTAGGAATTTATTACATTACAAAAAAAACTGTCAGTTAGTACTTCAAGGTTGAGAGCAATGGCTATCGTCGGGAAATTGTAAAGTGTCATTATATATTGTTGCATGTGCATTGTATATATATTTAGTGCATAACAATGGATGAGCGTTTGGATGGGAAAAAGAGTGAGGAAGCAGAGGACACGTGGTCCGAAGGGAAGGAAGAAGAAAATAGTGATAGGGAAAATGAATTAAATTCTATTAATGAAGTGTCTATTAACGTAAGAAAAACGCAAGATAATACAGTTGATAAGGAATGGCATTTTAAACTTAAAATGTTAGAAATGGAGGAAAGAAAATTAGCAGCAGAGCGAGAACAAAGGGAACTAGAAAAAATGAAATTAGAGATTCAGCTCTTAGATAAAAGGGAAGAAAGGGAGAGTCAGCTCTTAGATAAAAGGGAAGAAAGGGAGAGTCAGCTCTTAGATAAAAGAGAAGAAAGGGAGTTCCAGCTTAAGAATCTACAGCTAACTCAGGAAAAGGAAGAGGCGTTGGCACAGGGAAGAAATCAAATGAAGTTAGCTGATTACATGAGGATCCTAGAAAAGACCTTACCCAAAAGTCCTAGTAAACCAGAAGAGGTTTTAGACTTTTTTGATTCCTTAGAAAGAGCTTTTATTTTACATACAGTCCCAGAAAACATGCAAGGAAGATTAGTCATAGCACTATTTAACTCAGATTGTGTCAATCATTTATTCCGGAGGCTTACGGTCGAGCAATATGATTGCTACGAAACCGTCAAAGAGGCCATTTTGGGGGAATGTCATTTAACCCCGGACATTTATCTACGACAATTCGAGGCACTCCGTAGGAATAAGGGAGAGAGTTACCAGCAATTGGCGGGACGCATGGGAAGAACTCTTAAATATTATGTAGCGAACAGTGGGATAACTACTTTTGATGAACTAATGAATCTTTTAGTTTGTGATAAATTCAAAGGATTGTTATCACCCAGTTTAAAAACGTATCTACTACAGAGAGGATCCCTGGGAAAGCTAGTTTTAGCGAAGGATTTAGGGGAACTGTGTGATCAGTACGAGTGCCACGTGGAAGCGTTAGAGTGGGGTGAAGAAAAAACGAAGGGACATTTTCAGGTAGGCTCTAACAGTAAGGGGCAGCATTATAGCTCAGAAGGAATGGGAACTGAGAAGAAAAAATTTAGTGGAATTCCATTCCAAAAAGAGAAATTTCCGACGACAGGTCAAGAATTCCAAAGAAGCGTGGGAAACAGTAGACCACCAGGGAAGCCGGGAAATTCCTATTTTGACGCAGGAATGAGATGCTTTCGATGTGGACAGATGGGTCACCGAAAATTTGACTGTAAGCAGAAGATACCCCAGGGACAGGACAGTAAACACACTCCGTATAATTGGAGAAGTGAGGCAGCTAAGAAAGTAAGCCGGGTAGCGGTGAAAGAGGAGGAAAGCATTGTAGAAAAACAAGGGGAACCCAAGCAAGACCTTGTCCAGGATGTGAGAAAGGTTAGTGCGCAAATGGGTAGAGTATTGGGTCCCACGGGCAGAAGCATGAAAGTAGTGGAAATACCCGTAGGGGAACAATTAGTGGTAGCCACAGAGCAAGGGCACCAGGCAAAATTTTTGATAGACAGCGGAGCGGAGTTCAATTGTGTGAGACAAGGCCTATTAGGGGAAGAACAGAAGGACGAAGTGGGGGAAGTAACTTTGTCAGGGTTTGATGGACGTTCCGCGGTTTTTCCAGTTAAGAGGTTGCAGGTTAGGATTCTGGAGGCGGGATTGGAGAAGGCTGGGGACGTATCTTTAGAGACGAGTGAGATGATTTGTGCTATTGTGCCGAATCTCACCAACGAGGTCATAGTTACCCCAGATGATTATGTCAAGATGAACACGTGGAGATATTTTGGAGTGGGCCACCGATAATGGGAAGGCGTTGTGTGAGGAGGATTCAGTCCAGGAGGAGAAACCAACGAGACCCCAGGAGGTAGGGACTCAAGGAGTTAGCGCCAGTATAGGGGCTAACCGAACTAAAGGGAAAACTAGTGGAGAGACGCCGGAGACAAGAGCAACGCCGGAAGAAGTAGGCGGAGCTTTAAGAGTTGAAGGGTCAAGCAGCCAATCAGGGCCAGGCGCGCTTGATGAGGAGACCAGCGAACAAGATACGGTGTTTGGAGGTAATCCATGCCGTGAGTATGAAGAGAGCAGCCGGGAGGGCGAGGCGTCAGACCACGGCAAATTCAAAGTACAACAGGAGGAGGGCGTAACCCTAGCAGAGACACGCGAGTGGGCGAAGGAAGGAAAAGGAGGGTATGTTTATGTGGAAGGATTACTATATCATAAAGAAAAAGTGTTAGGGCAAAACACCAATCAGTTAGTAGTTCCCGAGTGTAGGAGGGGACAGATATTAAAGCTAGCCCATGATTCTGTGTTCGGAGCACACTTGAGATATAAGAAGATATTAGAAAGGATAAGATGCTCTTTCTATTGGCCATCCATGAAGAGAGACATACTTGCATACTGTGAGGCGTGTCAGTTACGACACCCCATCACAAGAGGTGACCGGGTACCGATAACTGCGGTTAGGAGGCCTGCGCTACCTTTTCAGACAGAAAATGTCGATCTGATTGAGCCCATAGACCCACCATCCAGTAAGGGGCATCGGTGGAAAGTAGTAAGGATGGACCAGCATACGAGTGGTCCGGCGGCCGTATTTTCAGAAGAGTGGGAGGAACCCAGGCAGATGGTCAGGAAAAGTTTAGAGGATACGGGGTTCGCAATAAATTTGGAAATATGTTGCTTAGCCAAAGACGAAGTTAATTGTTTGGGACCGGTGGTCGGCTTGGGAAGTCACCAGCCGGACCAGGGAAAATTACAGGCGATCAGAGACCTGGCTCCCACAAAAACCAAGAGGTACATAAGTTACTAGGGTTATGTAAAAAAACCAAGAGGTACATAAGTTACTAGGGTTATGTAACCACTGTAAGGAGGGCGTACCCAGGTTCGCCGAAATAGCACGAGCTGCTAAAGACAGCATTACCACAGAAAGGTAGAGACCCAGTGAGGCTACTTAGTGGTACTGAACAGTGTATATATGTGTGTATAAAGAAGTGTATTAATGCAATGAAATCTTGTGTGTAAAGAAAAAAAAAGAAAAGAACTGAACGGACACTGACTCATCATGCGAGAGGAAGATCCCGCATGTTTCGTCCAGCAGGCAGGGGCTTGTAAGGGCGAGAAATTACGCCCCTATATAAATTGTGTGATGGAATTTAAATCCCATCGATCAATCCGGATATTAACATTTCAGAATAAATATTTCCATGTGTATTATTTGGAAACGAGTGTAGCACGTGGTAATGCACCAGACTAGGTGACATTTCGATGCGCCTGTTTGACAGGTCTATTGTACTCACAGAAGAAACAGCTATTGTTCCTGGCCAGAGGGACATTTAAGCTGCAGGGCACCGTGAGGTGGAGGTCAACGAAGGGATTAGGCGAAGGTCACCGTTAGAAGACACGTGTCAGGAGAGAAAGGTAGTATGGGGGGTCACCGAGAAGAGCGAGGGGGTGGGCGCCTGCTCTTGGACGGCTCCGACTAGTGAGAGAGAGGGAGCCTCAGGCGAGTGAGGTAGGAGCCAAACAGAAGACTAGTGAAGTTAGGGGGAAATCTTCAGGGTAGGAGTGGAAGGAAAAACGAGGCGGTCGACGGGAAGCGAGCGTGAGAGACAGGTCGACGGGAAGCGAGCGTGAGAGACAGTCTACGGGGAGTGAGCGTAGAGAATGGTTGACGACAGCGTGTGCTGTGGACGGATGTATAGTGCTGGGAGTTAGCACTGGGTAAAGAAAAGTTCGTGATAGAACGGGTCAGTTAGAGCACGGGGAAAGCCAGCGTAGTTGGAATCAGACTCGTGTGTCTGGAACGACGTTCGGAGAAGAACACGTGTTTGGGACGGAACACAAAGCATAGCTTCCGGAACAAAGGAAAAGAGACGAACGGTAGGTTACGACGATTGAAACCTTTCACGTCGGTGGTAGAAAAAGAACGGGCAAAGAGTATTGGCAGGAAAGGGTATTCTGGAATAATTAGATACCCGGATCATTTTCACGTGGAACTGCAGTTACAGGAACTCGAGGTCAAGGAACAATAGCTGCCGAACAATTTACTGTTGATTAAATGATTTGTTAAGTTTGCAACAAGCCTGAGAGTGAATTCATGCTTGGAATTGTTTTGCCATTATTTTTACTTCCCATCTCCTGAATAGCAGATTTATAGTAAAGCTGGGAGAGAAAGAACGCCGGGCTGTCTTCAACTACCGTTGATAGACAGTCTCTAGACAACGAACCTTATAAATGGTTTTCCTTCCTGCTGTGGGGAAATTTTGATCAGCGCTGGAAGCCAGTGGGTGTTTGGCCGAGGAGCCATTAATTAACATAATGAGCTTCCACCCCTACATATGTTAATACAACTTTTCGGATATTCCGTCTTGAGGGCGAAACACCTGCCCGTTGCAGGTTTTTTGGAACACCTACATAGTAATTCAGAAAATATAATCGATTTTATTTTCAATGGATTACTGGCTGAATTCTGGATCCTTAAGAAAAAACTGTCAAAACCTATGTCACAATAACTCCAGAAGCTGTGCATGCATCAACAGCTAACAGATATGTCCAACTTTACGTGATTTTTTTATTATTCACACGACCCTTATTTTTTTTATTATTATTATTGTTTTTGCTTTTATTTTGCTTGGGATAGATTCCTTCGTGAATAATGTTTTCCGTAAATTTCATGCAACGGCTATTCATTTATCTGATTGCAGCTGAAATCAATATTTCTGTTTGCAATCTTTTCTCTCGTTGCAGATGACTGATTTAAAATATTAGCTGTGCATCGACCAGATGACAATATTTTTTCAATAAATATTAGTTATGTAATTTCACCTACAAATAAATGTTCAGTTACTATTTTTTTTTTTTTTTTGAGGTTTAACGACCACCATGAGCAACTCAATGGGCTATAAGCAGTCGCCCGTCCCTAATTTAGGGTCACTGGTTCCAGGGAAGGGAGAGAGCCAGTGCCGTAAGACAAACACAACATCCATGCCTGACCGGGATTCGAACCCGGACCCCGTTCAGACGAATGATCATAGGCCAGCGCCTTAGACCACTGCGCCACCTGGGCGGCAATTACTATTCCCTTTCACATTAGTAGACAGCTTTCAGATTCAACAACGCGCTCATCATTCCGGAGAATTCAATATGTTATCGTTTTTGTTAAACAACGATTTCGTTAGCGACGTATTTATTGCCGGCAGTATTTTAAGCACGACCTATATAAAAACGGATCGTGCTAATATTATCACTTTGTCCGTCCGTCTGTGTGTGCACAGGATATCTATGGAACTATTTGTCCAATTTGAAAATTTCTTTCGGCATTGGGAAGCGTAAAATGTGAGAATCATGATCCTTTCATTCCGTTTTTTTCGATGCACAACCTCGCCGCTAGAGGGAGCAAATGCAGATGATATCGAATTCAAAATACATTTTATTATTATATTTGGTTCTATATATCCGATTGAAGAAATTATTTTACCTTTCGATGCCATTTATATCAAGAACTATTTTAGGCACAGCGTCTTTTTCCAGTAATCTATAGATTTTCCGCTAAGGGGCGTAAACGTAAATGAATGTTTTCCCCTATATCTCTGTTTCTAAAACTGCAATTTGAAAAATATTCTTGCTGCATGGGATGTAGCTCCTGATGGAAAATGTTTTGCATATAAATTCTAATTTTTGGTAAATCGTGGTTTGGCCACCAGGGGACGTAAGATTTTTATTTTTGCTTCTGATGTATTTGTAGCAAAATTTGAGCTTCTAAAAACTCGATTGAACAAATTATCTCGTAGACCGATACCGCTCACCTCGGAAACCTTAATGCAATATATAATTTTTCTGCCTGGGGGCGAATATGTTTATCACATTTTTGTCGATATCTTTACTTCTCAGAGTCCGATTTGAAAAATTATTTCTCTGTTGAAATGCATTTTTGGTGCAAAATGTTTCTCTCATAATTTCGAATATTTCTTAATGCACATCTGTGCCACTAGAGGGCGCGAGCTCACGTTTCCATTTTCAGCAATATCTGCGGGACTAAAAACCACAATGAAAATATTATTTTTAGGTCAGTCTAACTATAAAAACTATTTTGTGTGTACATTTCACCGACAGTAATGCACACTTTCGCTACTAAGGGGCGCCATATTTTAATATATCTTTGTCAATATCTCTGTTTCCACAAGCGCAAAAAAAAATATTTTAACACCTGATGCCATTTATTTTGTGGAACAATTTAGGTTTGTGTTTGAGGAGTCTTATATTTCATAGTTCTGTCGCGAGATGGTGTTCGTGTACTTCTCTTTGAATCTGTATCTCGGCTGCTAAAAATCTTATTGATATTTTTTTTATTGCTGTATGCCCCTCGCTACAACATATATGTCAAGCATTTTCATCTTTAAATAATGTATATATTTCCCGCTAGGTGGCGTAAAGGTTAAAACATTTTTCTCTCTAGTTCTGTTTCTGGGAGACATATTTAAAAATTATGTTTCCTTATATACATTATATTGACAAAAATCACCGGACACCCCTTCGAAAGCAAATGAACGGATCAGCTGCGTTGTTAAGATGCGCGGTACAGCTGCAAACGGTATTAAAACAAGCCTGCAACTGATCGCGATCATATCTCACTGTGATGTTGAGTGAAAATGTCTCGGCTGGAAAGAACTGACTTTGAGAAAGGAAAAATAGTTGGGTGTTATATACGTGGGTTGTCCATAAGAAACCAAGAGTCGTTTAAACATACCCAAGTCAGCTGTTTTGGATGTACTTAACAATGGAAGACACATGGCGTGCCTGAAGCAGCAAATCGTACCGGCACACCAAAGAAAATCAGTGCTAGAGAACGTCCAAGCCTCAGGAGAGTCATTACAGCTAATCGACGGAGTACTGCACAAGACCTCAGGGTACAGGTGAGTAAAAATGCTGGAACCTCGGTATGTACATGTACCATTCGTAGAGAACTACAATCCATGGGTTGCCGTGGTAGTGCGGCTGCTCATAAGCCTTTCATCTCCACTAGGAATGCTGCGCGTCGTTTAGCATGGTATAAAGGACATTTATCGTGGACCGTAGATCAATGGAAACTGGTTCTATGGACTGATGAATCCAGATACACGATCCATCAGTGTGATGGCCGTGTGTGGGTATGACGGCAGCCATTGGAACGCTATTTACCACAGTGTATTGGTCCTACGGTCAAGTTTGGAGCTGGCAGTGTACTCGTGTGTAGGTGTTTTTTTCTTGATATGGTCCCTGCCAATTGGTTATCGTGAACAAACCTGTTAACCAGCACGTCTACCTCGATATTATGGGCAATTGTGCCCTACCAACTCTGTGGCAATACTATGGAACCGAGCCATGTAGGTACCAGCAGGACAATACACCAAGACATAAAGCCAGGACGGTTACAGCGTGGTTTGACGATACTTCCGTTTCGTGTGTGGACTAACCAGCACTGAGCTGTGACCTTTATTCCATAGAGCAGCTATGAGATAAATAAGAGCGCCGCATAGGAAGTTTGGAACCAACGCCTACTACTGAGCAACAGTCAGCGGCAGCATTATGTACTGAATGGAAGAGCATACCTATCGCTGTGTTCCAAAATCTTGTCGAAAGCATGTCTCGAAGGGGCGGTGCATGCATTAAGGCCAAAGGTGGGAAGAGACCGTCCTAATGTTTGTCAATAAAAGATATGTTGTGTTTCTCTTCCAGATGTCTGTGACTTTTGCCTATATGGTATAGCTTTCTCCGAGAAAAATGTTTTTTCGCCTATTTCTAAGTTTTCGAAAATTTTTCAGGTATAACTTTGATAAGCCTATTTTCAAGTTTTCGAACATTCTTTTTGTATAACTTTGATAAGCCTATTTTCAAGTTTTCGAACATTCTTTTTGTATAACTTTGATAAGTCTTTTACCCAGGATCATCATCAATCCCGGAAGATGTCCGCGTAGTGGGTGCAGCACAACTTGCAATCCGAGCAGAAAGACATTCGCATAGGTAAGTCCTTGGAACACTTACTGAGGTAACATGACGGAGGTCACCGTTTCAGCGACGGAATCATTACGGGATATGAAATGTGGGGTTTTCATTATTAACCAGAAAGCACAAAGCAAAACAGGCAATGAAAGCACACGTCGTTTCCACTGCCGAAAAATTCAAAGGGAAAGCAGACAAGTGAAGTCATTTTTACCTTCTTTTTCGAACACAATGGCCCACAGTTGATAGAATTTCTCGCAACCGGAAACACCAAAAACGCTGCCCGTTATGCGGACGCACACAAATCTCATCGGTGAGCATCCCTGGCCGCTTGGACTTTAGTGATGCTCACCGCAAGAGTCATTCTTATTCTTGAAAACGCCCGCTCCCACACTGCAAAATCACGTTCAGGATTACCTTTCTGGGTTCAGGTGGTAAGTACTCCAGCATACTGCATGCAGCCCAGATTTGTCCCCTTGTGACTTTCCCATTTTTGGGGAGCTAAAGAAGCATCTGCGGCGTCACAGATTTCAGTCAGACGAACAGTCATGACAATGTTTGGAAATAGTTCCATTAACAACCCTCCGCATTCTACTCAAATGGAATAGAACGTCTAGTGTCACTGTGGGATAAGTTCCTTAATAGCCAAAAGGATTAATTTTAAGGTAAGTCAGAGTAACTTTCTTATACGCCCTTTAGCTCGTTTTCACTTCAATGACCTTTATAATTTCAAAATTTTCAAGTAATGCATAGATCTTCCGCTAGCAGGCGTAAAGGTAACTTGCGTTTTTCCTGATATCTCTGCTTCTGAAACTCCGATTTGAAAAAGATCATTCTACATCGGATACAGCTCGTGATGGGAAATGTTTTGCATATATTTTTTAATTTTTCTTAAGGAATTGTTTGGCCGTCAGTAGGGCTAAAGTGTTTATTTCTGCTTCTGATGTATTTGCAGCAAAATCTAACCTTCCGAAAACTCAATTGAAAAAGTTATCTCGTCGACCTGCACCGCACACTTCGAAAAGCCTTTTCAAAATATTTCTTCTTAAAATAATGTACCGTTTTTACGCCAGAGGGCGTAGATATATATCATATGTTTGTCGATATCATTTCTTCTATGAATCCTATTTGAAAAATCTTCTCTGTTTTGGAGAGCATTTCCGGTACGAAATGTTTCTCATATAATTTCAAAAATTATCTTCATTTATAAGAGGGTGTAAGTTCATGTTTCAATTTTCAGCAATATACTCGGGACTGAAAACCCGATTGGAAATATTATCTTTCAGTCAGATACTACTAACGAAAAAACTATATTGTAGGTATCTTCTTTCCACAATAATGCACAATTTCGCCTCTAGGGGCGCCAATATTTAATCTATTTTTCTCAATAACTCTGCTTCCACAAGTGCGATTTAAAAAAGTTATTTCAATACCCGATGCCATTTACCTTGTGGAACACTTTCGATTTGTATTTGGGGAGTTTTATAATTCAAAGTTCTGTCGCTAGGCGGTGTTTGTGTACTTCTGTTTTTACTGTATCTCCGCTTCTAAAAATCATATTGGGAAATTTATTTTTTACTGTATGCCGTTCGCCACAGTATAGATGTCGAGCATTACCGCCTTTAAATAATGAACAGATTTCCCACTAGGGAGTGTAAAGGTCAAAACCTTTTCCTCGCTATCTCTGCTTCCGGGAGGCGTATTTGAAATGTTATTTGCCGTCCCAGTGGGGCAGTGGTCGAAGCGCGGGTTTCTGATAATTCGTCCGAACAGGGTACGGGTTCGAATCCCGGTGAGGCATGGATGTTCTGTTTGTCTTACGGCCCTGGCTCTCTCCCTTCCCTGTGGTCAGTGGGCTTAAATTAGGGACGGGCGACTACTTATAGCCCATTGAGTTGCTCACGGAGGTCGCTAAACCTGCAAAAAAAAGTTCGTTTTTCTTTAGCATAGTTTTTTCTGTTAATATTTTTTGCCTGTTTTCCACTTTTCCATCATATTCCATTATTATTCCGCTAGAAGGCGTAGAATTGTGTCATCTTTCCTTTTATATTTCTTGTTTCAGCTTTTCGATTTGAAAATCCCTGTGTCTCTGATACCCTCTTTTTGCTACGAAAAACATTTTGTGCGCCACATGTTAATTTTCGTAACATATTTTTTAGCTCCTGGTGGAAGTAAATAACTGTTTCTCTTTCTGATATTTTACCGATCGTAAAAATCCGGTTTTTCTTCCTAACAGGTTCTACTGACTTTGAATGACATTGATAAAATTTATTCGCATGTGAAAGGTTTCAAAGGACGTGCTCATTACAACCGAAAATTCGGTGTCATCCTTCTTGTTATGTTTGAGCGCAACATGAAACTCGAATTATCCCAAACCAAATTTGCCATTTTCCCCGCAACATTCTGCTCCGGAGCCGTATGCTTTCTCAATTATGCTTCGCCGGCAAAGGCTTATCCATGCTACCTGGCATCTTGACATGTGTGTGACGTATGTAGTACGTCACAACTTGTTGATTATTTTAGTCAAAGTTCCCGTATTTCGTTATTTACAAACTGAACAGTAATCATGACATGCCTTGTTAGGATTTGTGATTTTAAGGATAAGCTAAAATTAAGCCTCGTGGTTTTCTCGTATTGGGAGTGACATACCCGGAGCTTCCCCATAAGTAGTTCAGTTGTGTTAACGCACCATTATGTTGTGACCACAAGCTTGTTTATGGTTTTCCCACGTATTGTGCAGCAAAGCAGCCTATAAATTGAAGGGTCATTGTGAGAGAGAAGAAAGCTTGGAAATGAAAAAAAAATAATAATAATAATTTCTTTTCTGGGATCGCGCAACGTTGCCGCCGTGCATTTATTTATTTCTTTGGAGGTTTATGAGTATAAAGCAGTCGCATTTCCCTAATGTAGGGCGACGAGCGCGTTAAGCCGTCGGACCACGGGTACTGGACCCCGGTAATAAATAAGAGCGTCTGTCTCCCCCTTCTACCTCGCTTCTGTGTCACTTTCTTATCGAGCACCATAGCCCAAATCTCCTAGCTTTCTATTTCTAAGGGTTGTTTAAGACCTGGGGTGAGACACTTCATTCCTAAAATCCTCTACATATGATCTGATCTGATCTGAATTTAGGGCGACTGGTTCCAGGAAAGGGAAGGAACGAGTTTCCTAAAACAAACTTAGCTTTCATGCCTCACCCAGTTTCTAACGCGGGCCCTTCTGGGACGTATAATTGAAAGCCAATGCATTGTACCTCACCGCAATTAATTTTGACACCCTTTATGTACATGCAGTAGCAAGATGACAGGCGTGCCTTAATTCGTCTCCTAAAAAAAATATTTCATATTTTTTTTATATAGTAGAGAAAGTCATTTTGTCGCGTGAGTGATATGATCTTTCTAAACTCCCTTTTCGTATTTTCAGCTGACTGCCCTAAGAAGTAGAAAATGACGGGTCATAAAAGGAAATTACATAAGTGTAGATGAATGGGATCAAAGAGAGATTAGGTTCAATAAATCACCGATGTCACAGGTTAAAAATAAAGTACGGCTACACCGTTAAAAATATAGCCCCTTTTCAACAGATAATGCAACGGGAACGCCTGCATCGAGACCAGAAAGCCGGCAGTTGAAGCATAATCCGCAGTTAAATTTTAAGTACTTTTCCGTTTTAACTCCGTGCTGAAAATGATTTGTACATCCTCAGTGTATTTTTTGTTTTGTTTTTTTCACCGCCTTGGGGAGTAGCATCGCGATGTTGGAGGATCCACGTAAGATACCGAATCTTCAATAAAGTGCGAGTCGCATTAAAAGCCCCTCGAAGCTGGAAAATTCACGTGAGAGACACTCCCCGCCCACTCAGTGTGACGTCATGAGCACATGATCTGCAGCGCGCATCAGGAGCAGCTACTCCTTTGACTTCGGCAGAGCGCCGGAAAGCAGGAGGCTGACTGGAGACTACTACTACTTCTGCATCAACTTTTCTGTTTCTGATGCCGTAAAGATGCAGCGAAGTATCCATAACATGTAAGGATGACGTTGATGATATAATGCTGGCATGCCAAAACTTAGTCGCTACCGTGATTTTATTTCGAAGTTTGGAAATTTGCTGCGAAGATGTTCATCGTATTCATCATCGCTGTACGACATCAACTAATTGAAGTAATTTCACAACAATAATTTCGAATTTGTTTCACATTCGAAGACAATGATTTTATAATTAAAATTCCTAAAGGATGTACACCAACGTGTGAGATATTCAAATAACGCGGCTTTTTTTATTCATTTAAAAATTCCCACTCAGAGTTTCATCCCCTAAAAAAGTGACAACTTTAGGCTGTTTTCTTTTGCCGTGTGCTAAGCATCAAACGGCAGGGAACGACATCTTTGAGGACGAAGTGTCGTGAGTATATAACTTGAATATATCTATATCTTTTGCGCAGTAAAAACTAAAGATATATTAATACCCTGACATCATTATACAGTTCACTCACGTGCAGATATCTTTTTCTGCATTGGCATTTCATAGCCTGAAAACTCAATCATACAAATAATAAAGTAAAAAAACGGAAGGTGGATATATTTAAGGAAAGCCCCATACTGAAATCGTGTTGCATAGAGAAGTTCGACGTATTGCCAAGAAATATGATGTGAGACTAGACGTTTATGTTTACATCACAGCCAAATTTATTTCATAGCTCATTGGAAAGTAAAGTCTAATATCCTTAAAATACAGTACTGACTTTAATAAGCTTACTCTCCGTAGAAAAGCCGAATTCTTTAAAAATAAGAGGGATTGAAACTTGAATAAGCTTTCACTTCCAGTTGCTTAAGAATTAGTTTGAAAACATATGCCGCTATATGTGATCGTGCATAAAAAAAAACATCTGAAGGAAAAAACCGAAACAGATGGTAAAATAAAAGGAATTTTATTATTCTTCGGATCGTATATAATAATATTTTCTTTTAGAAAAGATTCGAGCACCAATTTCGAAATCAAGCTTCTCAGAGAAGTCTACAGTACTTGGCAAAATACCTGTTTCTTTATCACAATGTCATCGGAGTATTTATTATGCCACGGATGAGATTACATATTTATTAGTATTGCTAAATTGTCCCTTGAATCTCATTTGAATAGGAAAGTTTAGCTCCATCTTTGAACCATTTGTTTGTACTCATAGTTGATATCCTGTACAATAAACAAACATCTCAGTGAATTAAATATTATATTTACTTCCGCCAAGAAAATATTCAGGAGAATTTAGCATAAATTTGAGAAACGCCCGTTTCCTCCAGACTTGTTCATCTTAGAAAATATTGCAAAACTTACATTAACGGAATATTTTGGAGTACAACTGTTTCTATGTAAGTAACGTGCTCTGCTGTATATGATTATTGTGCTTCGTTGAAAAATTATATATTTTAGGCATAAATCATTTCTACTGCGACTCTCACAACAGGATCACGAGAGACTGTGTCCGTAAATAAGATGTCTGATTCCAACTAAGAGAAAACGTTATAAGCGTTACAACATTTAAGTGAACCAACAGAGCTACGATGCGAAAAGGCTATACCATATTTTTCTAGTTTTATTCAGATACGTTTACGAAACTGATGAAATAAAACAACACTCTGTCTCCTATGTGTTGAACCGGATAAATATCGCAAAGATAGTTTTCATCTTAGAAGGAGTGAAAGACAAAAAATCTTAAATCTCGCAAAGAAATTTATTTCTTTATTTCCAAAGAACTACGAAGGAACAACAATCGTGGCTGACGAGAAGATAGATTATACGGTATAATATCTGATAAGCAGAATTAGGAAGGGCATTTATTGAGCATAAAAAGTTCACGACTAAAACGAAATTATATGGATTACTGTTCCTCTTAAGGAATTTCTTGGCAAAGATCGTACTGAAATCTATTCTATTCTTAATACTGTTGACACGTGCACATGACTAAAGCAATGCATCCTGTAAATATGTCTAAAAATAGACCTTATTTGGGTGTGTCACTCATAACAAGCGTGCTTTTAATGGGTGCGTTTTGCATCAGATGTGGAATTTGCTTTGAAGGAGAAAATGCAAGCACCACAATGGAAGGTAAGACTCTACTTAAAAAAGTTTCATTTTCAGTATGAAATGCATGTTATGTTTAACTCATTTATTTTCTGATCTTTAACTTCTTTTTCAGAACAATCGAAGTAATATTATGACCAGTTTTTTTTTTCGTTTTTTACTTACATTTGGGACAAAAGTACTATGGATTTTTAATGAAAAATTCATTTTCCTTTCTCTTAACTTTGAGAAAACCTAAACCGGTACAAATTAAATGCGGAAAGGAATAAGACACAGATTACGTGTAACGAATTATGCTGGTATTTGTTGAGAAGAAAGGGTTCATAGAGCCTGTATTCAATGGGACTCGTGAAACACGGTGTTGATGCATTTCTTAACGCTCATGAGCCTGCACCAGGCACATTTCAAAGATCTTGTTTGGGGTACGTTACCTGAAACGGGGTGTAATCGAATGTTTTTTGTCGGCAATAAACTAGATTTCACAAATTCGTTTATGATTATTTTTTCAAAATTTCATTACGAGGAAGTGGGGGCTTTACTCTTAGTAGTTTCTTACGTTATTCAATGGGAAATATATTTTACACATAAGGTTTCAGCGAATCAGATACTCGACAGAGGTGCAGTTTCGTCAGCTTGTGTAATTACGTTCATTTGAGAATCGGAAAGTTCATCATTCAGAAGATTCTCCTCATCATCTTGCGGCTGCTAATTCTATAGATGCTGGAACTGAATCTGTTTGTTACTCCTAAATTTTTGGAATCGGATTTTCTCAAACTGAGTTAATTTAATTTAAATTTAACAAATTAAAATAGAATGTTTAAATAAATTGATTCAACTGTAATGGCGAAAACTGCAGGAAATTTAAAGCTAATAATATATAACGCACTAATATTTCTAATAATCGTATATGGATGCGAATCGTGGGCTTTGCAAATAAAGTGAGAACATACTATGATATTTCGGAAATAAAACTTCAAGACAACATTTTTGAAGCAAGGAAAATGAAGAGACGCATCGGTGTCAAATAGTACAAAATAAAAATCTTCACGAAATGTATTGACAAAAGGACATAATTCAGAGTTTTAAAGTGAGGAGACGGAGATAGGCTAGACATGCAGCAGATTAGAGGAGAGAAAACATTTAATCTAGATTTTGAGAGGAAGAGCAAGTAGAATGAGATCTACTTCCTCTTCCTCTCAAAATCTAACTTTTTTCCTAATATTTGGTGTCTATCAGTAGAATTACTTTTACAAGGGCGGATGATAGCTCATTAAGAGTTAAAATTGACTTACTCGAAAGAACACAACAGGATTAATCATATATCGGAAGAGCACTGAACTCTAAAGAAACTTTGTGAAATGAAATTAAACTTCAATCAACTACGAGAAAAAAATAATAGTAGTTATTTAATAATTGTACGTCACTGCGTCCGAAAAGTCCATAACCAACCATCAAATGAACACTATGATTTATTTTTTGGAACACGGTAATCACGATTTATCAAAGCATAATAAGTAACAGAGATTGTAACAGCACCAGAAGAACGATTCCACTTATATCAAAAGGATCAAGCACTTTTCTTTCATTGTTTTTTATTTTATGTTATCTTTCTTTTTTTCATAGCATCAGAACTCAAAACTTTCGTATGGCGTATATTATTTGTCTTGCTGATTGATTTATCTGCTGTGAGAAGAATTATACAAGTCTTGATTGCATTCTTCACGATTGAAAAAACATCTAGCAAACCTATTGATTCATTATAGGTAAGCAAGATTAGCTAGAGTCAGATTCCAAATTACGCTGGAATTACTTGAAATGATGGCGGGATGATAGCATGACTTAAGTGCAAATCACTGGTCTAGATAACGCTAACATACTTTAGGCAATTTAGCTTCATTTATCTATCTAAAGGCTATGACGTTTTTATTCTGGAGATTTTACTGTAAGAATGTTTCATTCAAAAATTTCTAGAAAATGTTCTATCAACTAAACCAAGAGAAACTTGTCCTTTTGTTTTTTAACTACCACCATGTGCATTGGCGGAAAGGAAGGGTGCAGGATCTATCCCTAATTCTGGGGTACTATTAGAATTGCAGAATGCGAAAACCGTAGAGAAGGAATGACAATGTGAAAGATAAGGTGCAGGGTTTTGTTGAATGCTTAATTTTAAAGCAATAAAAATCATCCGAGTTCCAGACATATATATTTTTTTTTTCGTTCTTTCTTTGAAACATTTACTCACTATTATACGTTCAATTTTACGCTATGTTGATGATTTGAATGTTCTTATTTTTCAGTTCTGGTAGCATTAAAGATATTTTCTTCTAACTATTAACGTTTTTACTTTCTGCCTTTGTTAAATATATCTTTATATTTTCTGCTACCATTAGAACACATGCCAGCAGAGAAAACTTTAGGATATCTCTTGTATTATATGTGCAGCTAACATTGTAATAATGGTTCAGCAAAGAAACTTACCGGGAAGTCCAGTACAATCCTGGATGCAACCTAAGTAAAGCACCGGAATATGACATCTGTCGCTCATTAAATTGGGAAAATATGGGAGCTCTAAATTTTGGTACGTATTTCTGGAGAATAAAGCTTTACCTAATGTTAAATAAAACTTTTAAAAAGTGCTATCTCCAATTCATGAATCACTATTCTTCGAAACAATGACTTTGCTATATTTTCCTCGTTTAAATAAAAGTCAGGATTAATGTTAAATAAAACTTTTAAAAAGTGCTATCTCCAATTCATGAATCACTATTCTTCGAAACAATGACTTTGCTATATTTTCCTCGTTTAAATAAAAGTCAGGAATCGAATCTCCAAAAAACTGATAATTTTCTAAATGTATTTAAACACCTATATCCTTGAAGTGAAATTATTAATAAGATTATTCATTCGATTGTCTTCCGAAAATTTTTCCTGTGTGCATTGCTTAAGCACAGGTGGTCTTACATGTAGCTGTTATTCCGAAAATGTCGCCGTCGATGTTTTGTTTCATAGAAAAAATGCAAAAACGTAATTCATAAAATAAGCGTTATAATGTTCGTGGAAATATGGTTGTCTGAACACTAGTTAGATCAGTGTCACAATTTGACTTACTCTGAAACAGGAGTCATTCCAGAACTTCAGAAAAGGTTACTTACGATTAGTCTTTATTCAGCTAAATATCCTTTAGCACAACTCAGTCTCCAACAATATTAGTGAACTAATTCCATTTACGTGTGAGGGAACGTTTAACGAAAAACACAAAACACGAATGCTAAATTTATAATGCGCAGACGGCAAGAGATCACACCTTCAAGTAACTCAATTTCGCAACTACTATCATATCATCTTACTACCAACATCTCCACACACTGCTGCTTCTCAAACATTATATAATGTTCACTTTTCATCGGACGCAGACACACGTCAAAAGTTCCGACCTCAAGGTGTTGGCAACCATACTCCTTCGAGAGAGAAGATATCACGTTAAGTTTGAAAAATGCTAAGGAAAACTAATTAATACACACAATTGACGCGGATTAGGAACATCAAACAGAAATCATCGCTCTTTCCACGTTTATAAGTGAGTCACGAAAAAATTATCATCGGCCGCCACCGTGAATCGAACCCAGGGTCTTTCAGTTACGCGCCAGACATGCTACCACTGCACCACAGTGGCCTCGAATTCTCCAGAAAGAGAGGTATAGGAGTTTGGGAAAATTTGAGGCCACTGTGGTGCAGCGGTAGCACGTCCGGCGGGTAACTGGAAGACCCTGGGTTCGATTCCCGGTGGCGGCCGATGATAATTTTCCCGTGACTCACTTATAAACGTGGAAAGGGCGATTATTTCTGTTTGATGTTAAGGAGAACGTACTCAAATCTACATAGAGAAAGAAACTGAAATGGAAAGTTAAATTAGAGTATACATCACAACGTTCAGTGTGTATATGAATGCATGCAGAGGCACTACATAGAGTATAAGAATGAAAAAAAACTTAAAAGGGACTCATATATAAAAACATATGTATGGATATGTTACAGATAGCCATACTACTTCAGCAAAGGTCTTTCAGTTAGTTTTTTCTACATAACGCACTCATATATAATAGGATTAAAAAAATGAAAAATTTTAGAAAACACCATTGGAAAAGCAATCAAGATTTTTCTTGCTTTCACATTTTTATCTGTCTTATATTCACCTCTCGAACAGTAGTTTTTTTATAGAAGTGGTTCTACATATGTGGTTTTGAGAGTAGCATTAATAATTTGGATTTTCAGTAAATTATTAATCTTCTAGTTTAATTTTATTTCATGCTAACAAGGCAATACACTCATGTCCCTGCAGAGCAGGGGTCGAACAACCTTTTATGAGCATTGTGTCAAAATAATACTATGAAGTATCCAAGAGTGGCAACCTCATTTTTCCAGATACGCTTACGTCAAATTATCTAAGATCGAAAGAAAAAGACAAAGTAAACAGATATTTAGATGTACACTGGCGTGCAAAAATTAAAGACGAGACGGTTTTTCGATTGTAACGTCGTGCAGAAATGCTCCACATCGACTCAAATAATACCATAAGATCCCCAAGATGTAAATGGGAAAAGTGAGCAAAACCGTCCAAACAAGGAATCCAAAGGATACAAATGCACTTTATTGAACAGGTAGCTTCGAGCACAACTGGACAGAAGACAGAAACATCCATGTGACAGGCGGCTGCCAAGAAAAATCCAGTCTTTAGTAGGGGATGTGATCACCCCTGACTGCGTTGCAGGATTTACAACGTCTGTCCATGATGAGGACGAGGTTGTCAAGGAGCTGTTGAGGCATCGCGGCCCATTCATCTTGTAGTGCCAATCGCAGCTGCGGAATCGTTGCTGGCGGCTGGTGACGTGCTGCCAAGCGTCTCCCGAGAAGGTCACACACGTGTTCGATTGGATTTAGGTCCGGGGACCTTGCGGGCCCATCCATGCGTTGAATATCTTCACTCTCCAACAGCTGTGCGACAGCAACTGTACGATGAGGTGTAGCGTTGTCGTCCATGAAGAGGAACTCAGGACCCACAGCACCTCTAAACGGACGCACGTGAGCAGGAGAACCTCGGCTACCAAGCATGATACCGCCTCAAACGAGAACTCCGCCACCTCCAAACCGGTCCCTTCGATGATGTTGGAGGTGTGATTGCGTGCTCCCTGCTCTCTTAGATTTTTATACGTCCAGAATCGCTCGTCAGACTAAATCGGCTCGCATCCGTAAAGAGAACTCGACCCCATTGCTGATGTGTCCAGTTCTTGTGTTCCTGGCACCACAGAAGCCACCGTCTCCGAAGAGCAGGCGTTAATGGCACACACCGTGCTGGTCGTCGTGTAAATAGATCACCTTTGTGCAGCCACCTGGTCAGGGTAAAACGCGACAACGGACGTCCAGTTGTCTGTTGCATGTGCCTTGCGATTTCTCCCGCTGTATGCCGTACGTCTCTTCTCGCCTGTAGGACAATATACCGGTCGTCCACCGCCGTGGTTGCTCGTGGACGACCACTGCTAAACTCTCGGACAGCTGTTCCTGTCGTTTGAAATGCTCTCCAAGCTCGTGAAGCGATGTTGTGAGCGTTCCCGAACTCCTCGGCCATACTAGTCACACTTCGACCTTCTTCCAACTTCCCAATGACGCGACCTCTGGTATAGTCATCCAGATGTCGTGTACTGGATTGCCTGTTGGCCATATCACACGGTGTCAGCAACACGACGTCGTTCAAACCGATGTACACCGTGCAATAGCTTTCGCCGAATTGCTGAGCGTACACCGCCCGTGTGCTTTATACCCTTCCGACATCCCCTCCCCCCTAGGTCATGCTGCATATATGCGCATGCCCTACCGTACCGGACCCTAGTCTATCTTCTGAGTGGTCTTTCGGTCCGTTTTGCCTGCTCGTTCCGCTGTTATTCCAATTTCTCGTTCTTGTCCTTAATTTTTGCACACGAGTGTAGAATAAGTCGAGTAACTTGGGCCTCATATAAAAACCGCTCTCGCCAAGAAATAAAATCAGTATGCGTTCGGAGGCCCTCACGTATTTTATCTATAAAGTCACAATTTTTTGAGTCAGGTTTTAATAATTATTAAAGAACGAATATTTGAGAAATTTAAATTTATTTTATAAATTTAAGAATACAAACAAGTATTATAATTTGAAGGAATTTCAGTTTTAAAGATTCTTATGAAATCAGTATAATAATTAGCCATATTGAGATGTGTCTTTACAATGGGGTTATTTCATTTCCATTATATTTCCACTTGATGTAAACGTTTTTAAAATAAGTAATAATCCAAATATATGAAAGAAACATGGCGCACTTTTTTATGGGTAAAAAGTTTAGTGGGATCTTTGTCCTTGCTTTTCTTGTTTAGGTCCTCTACATCAGTCGCGTATTTCATACCTACAAGTTTCTCACATATTCAGTAGTCAGCCAGGTTTGATGTTGATTCAAAACTGTCTTCATGTTCAAAATATTTGTTTCCAAGTATATCTGGACTCACAACCTGGAGATTATAATGCAGATGCAACTTTCTTGAAGCAAACGAATTTTTCAGTAGAGTTGTCCGCAGTACAGAACAACAGGTAATCTATTTGGTTATTTCATTCAAATTCCTTCCCCAGACATCGGAATTTCGTTCTCTGTAGACGCCTCAAGTCCAGTAACGCGAATTTCAAAAGCATCAGCACTCATCCATTTAAAAGGAGTTAGGTCGTTTTATAACTGCATTCAGTAAACTTATTTCCCTTCCAATAACTATATCATTTGCTGAAACAGCTCTTTTTATGACTTGAGTTATGTCTGCCAAGTCAAAACGGAAGTCATAAGAAGAGCTGATGATTCGCGTTTGATTTAAAAAATCCTTTAGCTAAATGATAATTCGTGTTTGATTTAAAAAAGCCTTTAGCTCTAATTGTCTGTGGTAACCCCAAAAATAAACAAAATTAATTTGCTTTGCAGAGGATGTGATATGATTGAGTCATACTGACTCATATCAGTCTTTGCCCCTTTTTAGTCCCTTTATGTACCGTAACTTTTATTTTGCTTTTGTTGCGCATCACACGTGGCGGTGTGTCAAGAGGCAGAGCGTGGAAAAATGACAGAGACAGAATGAGATATGTGAGTGACTTTTGGAAGAGAATTTTGAGTTGAAGTAAAAAGTGGAATGCAAAGGAGCAGAAGAATTAGACGTCCTGACGGTAATTCACGTTCTTTGTTTCCTCTTGTTTACATAATAGGGTCTTAAGTTGTCCTCATGTTTTGCGGTATTATATTAATACAATAGACGAATGGAAACGACTCTGCTCGCGTGAATTGATCTCTGGGTGCATGAAATAGAACTACCGGCGAGGAGGTCGCTCTTGCTGACCGAAGAGGAAAGCGACGTCGCTAAAGGCGAAATTTTAACAATCGCGTACACACACGTTGTTGTAGAAATTGTACTAATAAGCGAAATATGTGGCTTTGCAACCTTAAAATTACCCTCACTCGCTCTTTACTGTTCCTGGAAGTTTCATGCCTGTTTCTATTAACTGACTTTTATATTTTGATACGGCTTTTCCGAACATAAATTTGTACAACATTACAAAGTTTTTTTGAAGTTGAAACTATTTTGAAACTTAGGGTAGTGTTGAACTCCTTTTGGATTTCAGGTAAAGCACATAATATAAAAACTGTAAGAACTTGAATTTATCAAATCATCTCAAATTCAAATACAATTAATTGTATCGTTTTGCGTAAGGGATTGCTAAGAGAGCTGAGGAAAGCAGAATATTCAGCACAGGCTGACTCTTACACACAAATGCCCTGCGTCACTCAAGATCGTCTTCACCCAACCCCTCACATTCAGCAGCGAAAAGATTAAACAAACCTATTTTATATGTTAAACAAACTTGTATATAGAGGGCTTGTTTAACAATATAAACGATATAAAAAATTATTAAACAAACCTATGTACAGTGGGTTTGTTCAAAAAAATATGAAACATATTGCTTGTCAAGTGTAATGAACAATATATCTTTTTTTTTTTCCATAATCTGTGCCTGAAACTTGCTGCGTGTCACAAAACGTAGCTCCGCGTGCCAAAACTCGTGCGTGTGCCATAGGTTGCCAACGCCATTTCTATAATAACCATATTTGCCAATCAAATAAACGTAATCTTTCTATCAGGAAAATATTATGCTTCCTCGCTGTACAGTTTTTTTTTTTTTGGAGGTTTAACGACCACCGTGAGCAACTCAATGGGCTATAAGCAGTCGCCCGTCCCTAATTTAGGGTCACTGGTTCTAGGGAAGGGAGAGAGAGCCAGTGCCGTAAGACAAACACAACATCCATGCCTCACCGGGATTCGAACCCGGACCCCTCACGGACGAATGATCAGAGGCCAGCGCCTTAGACCACTGCGCCACCGGTGCGGCACTGTACAGTTTCGACCACTACGTTCTGGAAAATATAGCAAGGTCACAATAATAAAAACAAGAAGACTGTATTTCTAAAAGTTAGAATTGTGTTGTCTTTTTTCTGGATATTGGACAAATTGAAAAAATTATTTCACCTTTCGATGCCATTTTTATCAAGAACTATTTTAGACACAGCGTTTTTTTTCAAGTAATCTATAGATTTTCCGCTAAGGAGCGTAAAAGTAAATGAATGTTTTCCCCTATATCTCTGTTTCTAAAACTGCAATTTGAAAAATAATCTTGCTGCATGGGATGTAGCTCCTGATGGGAAATGTTTTGCATATAAATTCTAATTTTTGGTGAAGCATGGTTTGGCCACCAGGGGACGTAAGATTTTATTTCTGCTTCTGATGTATTTGCAACAAAATCTGAGCTTCTGAAAACTCGATTGAACAAATTATCTCGTACACCGATACCGCTCACCTCGGAAACCTTAAAGTAATATATGGTCTTTCCGCCAGGGGGCGAATATGTTTATCCCATTTTTGTCGATATCTTTACTTCTCAGAGTCCGATTTGAAAAATTATTTCTTTGTTGAAATGCATTTCTGTTTCCCTCATAATTTCGAATATTTCTTAATGCACATCTGTGCCACTAGAGGGCGCGAGCTCACTTTTCCATTTTCAGCAATATCTGCGGGACTAAAAACCCTAATAAAAATAATATTTTTCGGTCAGGTACTACTAACTATAAAAACTATTTTGTGTGTACACTTCACCGGCAGTAATGCACACTTCCGCTACTAAGGTGCGCCAATATTTAATCTATCTTTGTCAATATCTCTGTTTCCACAAGTGCGATTTAAAAAAAATATTTTAACACCGGGTATCATTTACCTTGTGGAACAATTTAGGTTTGTGTTCGAGGAGTCTTATATTTCATAGTTCTGTCGCGAGATGGTGTTCGTGTACTTCTCTTTGAATCTGTATCTCGGCTGCTAAAAATCTTATTGATATTTTTTTCTTGCTGTATGCCCCTCGCTACAACATATATGTCGAGCATTTTCATCTTTAAATAATGTACATATTTCCCTCTAGGTGGCGTAAAGGTTAAAACAGTTTTCTTTCTATTTCTGTTTCTGGGAGACATATTTAAAAATTATGTTTCCTTATATACATTATATTGACAAAAGTCACCAGACACCCCTTCAAAAGCAAATGAACGGATCAGCTGCGTTGTTAAGATGCGCGGTATAGTTGCAAACAGTATTAAAACAAGCCTGCACTTTATCGCGATCATATCGCACTCTGATGTTGAGTGAAAATGTCGCTGCGGGAGAGAACTGACTTTGAGGAAGGAAAAATTGTTGGGTGTTATATAAGTGGGTTGTCCATAAAAAAGGAAGAGTCGTTTAAACATACCCAAGTCAGTTGCTTTAGATATACTGAACAAGTGGAAGACACATGGCGTGCCTGAAGCAGCAAATCGTACCGGCAGACCAAAGAAAATCAGTGATAGAGGACATCGAAGCCTCAGGAGAGTCATTACAGCTAATCGACGGAGTACTGCACAAGACCTCAGGGTACAGGTGAGTAAAAATACTGGAACCTCTTTATGTACACGTACCATTCGTAGAGACCTACAATCCATGGGTTGTCGTGGTCGTGCGGCTGCTCATAAGCCTTTCATCTCCACTCGGAATGCTACGCGTCGTTTAGCATGGTGTAAAGGACATTTATCATGGACCGTAGATCAATGGAAACTGGTTCTATGGACTGATGAATCCAGATACACGATACACGATAGAGGGCTTGTCAAACAATATAAACGATATAAAAATTTGTTAAACAAACCTATGTACAGCGGGTTTGTTAAAAAAAATATGAGACATATTGCTTGCAAAGCGTAATGAATAATATCATTTTTTTTCCAAAATCTGTGCCTGAAACTTGCTGCGTGTCACTAAACGGAGCTCCGCGTGCCAAACATCGTGCGTATGCCATAGGTTGCCAACACCATTTCTGTAATAACCATATTTGCTAATCAAATAAACGTAATCTTTCTATCAGGAAAATATTAGGCTTCCTCGCTGTACAGTTTCGACCACTACGTTGTGGAAAATATAGCAAGGTCACAATAATAAAAACAAGAAGACTGTATTTCTAAAAGTTAGAATTGTGTTGTCTTTTTTCTGGATATTGGACAAATTGAAACTGTCAGTTAATGATTAAATTTGCAAAGATATTTTCTGGCGCTCTTTGGCCAACCATGGCCCTTGCGCCATAAAAATCAAACAACCAAAGATATTTTACTTGTACCGCAGACGTCCTCAAAGAGAGCTTGTGATTAAAAAACTTCTATTTACATGATTACATTGTTATTCAAGGAAGATAATCACTTCAACGCTTGAAAATAATTTTGCCGAAATTTGGAGATTACTTTTCTTTCCTTTGTTTTCCATGTGAATTCAGATATTAAGAATTTCCCAATCAAAACTGTCTAATATAGCCTTTCAGGCATGGGTGGTGGAACTCAATGATTACAGGGGGTCCAACTTCTCCGAGATTTAAAACAATGAAAAATGAGAGAAAAACCCCGTAGGATGTATATGTATTTACTCGTACATATCATTATCAACCGTTATGATTCTACTCCTGGAATGAGGCCTCCCCAAACATCTTGCACAACTTTATGTCTTGAGCATATCTCTTCCAAGTCACAAAAGCATACTTTCGAATCAGGTGATCTTCTGGGTCTTCTTCTTCCCTTGGCATTGATGCTAATATTTCAGTTGTCCGTCGGTCATCGGTTCTAGTAATACACTGCTGGCCATCAAAAATGCAACACCAAGATGGACACGAGATAGCAAAGCCAGACTTACCGGACACATAACAACAGATACAAAGATGAAGCGATTGAGCTTACAGGCCCGTTCGACTTGTGGAACACGCAGACATCAATAGTTCGTGTGGCCCCCATGGCTGGCAATAACGGCCGCTACACGCCTCGGCATCGAACGAAAGAAGCTTTGGATGTGGGCTTGGGGTATGTCGGTCCAGGCTGCTTCCACACGTTGCCACAGTTCATTATGCGTAGCCGCGGGCGGTGCTTGCCGGGCCTTTCGGTTGCCTATCAGCGACCAGACGTGTTCGATGGGCGACATATCGGAAGAACAGTCGGGCCACGAGAGCAGTGACACCTGGTGGGCCGTGAAGAATTGTTGCACGATGCGTGCCATGTGCGGGCGTGCATTGTCCTGTTGAAACGTGGCCACTGGCAGGTCCTGCAGGTAAGGGACGACTACAGGCTCCAAAACGTCGGAGATGTAGCGGTGGCTGTTGAGTGTACCGGCGATGCGTACTAAAGAGGTGCGGGTGTCATATGCAATTACGCCCCAATCCATAACGCCAGGTGACGGACCGGTATGGCGACGCATAATGCAGGCGTCATTCAGTCTCTCGCCACGGTGCCGCCTCACGCGGATCCGACAATCGTGGTGTTGCAGGCGGAATCGGGATTCGTCGGAGAGGACAATGTTGTGCCATTCCGTAGTCCAGGTGCGGCGTTCAATAGCCTACTGCCACCGTACTAGCCGGTGGTGTAACGTCAAGGGTAATCGGAGAAATGGGCGCCGTACGGCAAGTCCCCGCTCCTGCAGACGACATCGAACGGTACGTGCTGACACAGGTTGTTGCGCAACACACCCTAATTCCTGCGTCGACGTGCGTGATATGGCGGTGCGAGCCGTCAATGCCCGCCGCACAACATGCCTGTCCTCTCGTTCGGTGGTGTGCCGCAGCTGCGGCAATCGCTCACGTCGGTCCGTCCGTCTCTCCAGCACCCACCGAATCCATACTCGCCTCACTGTGGCTGGATGTTGTCCCTTACGTGCGCCGATGTCTCGGTACGATAAACCGCTGTCGCGATAAGCCACTATTTCTCCTCTGTCGAACTCCGAAGCGTGCTGGAATGACTGCCGTATTCTGCGACGAAGCATCAGGAAGCTTTCCACGCACAGGTCCGGCAGCACGACACACTTACACTACTTACACCCCGCCTTCTGTGCACCCTTTTTATAGTGCTTTTCGGTGGCGTGCCGTGCGCACATGATTTGCATATGCTCTGCAATGGTAATCGTTTGCATGTCCTCTCGTGGGCGACGCATGCGGCGAATTTCAGGCCAATCGGATGCTTCCTTCTTGGTGTTGCATTTTGGGTGGCCAGCATTGTTGATTGCGGAACGCTAACACCAGAAAACTAATTATAAATATAATGATCCGATTTATTGGTGTCAAAGTAAGAAATCACTCCGCAAGCTTTCTCGTTCAACGAACGGCTTCATCAGGCGGTTACATAGAGAATACAGAATCAAAATTGTAAACAGAACGTAAATTCTAATATAACAAATGAAATCTGGCGTGAATTCCGGCGCATAAATAACCACGGAACGTGGTGAATACAATATCTTAAAAGTTAATGCAAAAAGAAAAAAATTGTAAATTTTAGAAAGAAACTCAATCATGAAATCCATGTTGCGATGCCTAGCAGATGGTTCAAAGCTACCGGTAGTTTGAAAGAGACATCTGTGTTGCATACATTCTGCCGCGTTAATATTTCAACTAATTTTCTTATGGCAGCTGTTCTTGCGTCTCCATATGGTGCGATCTTCAAGATATTCTGCCATAGGGGTTGAGCCTTATAGTTAGCTACTTCTTTGGCAAGAGATGTAGAAAGCTTCTTTTGTGCAACGTCCCTCTTGTGCTCATTCATTCTTTCTTCAAATGACCTTTTTGTGAGACCTACGTAAATTTTAGTAGATGAGTCTGGGTATAACAATGGGAGGTAATAGATGACCGCATCTGTGAGATTCAAGGTGTCATTACCTCTTGCTGTACTGAGGACGGTTGCCATGGGTTTAGAAGCTTTTAGGCTGACATCCAATCCTTTCTTCTGGAAGTGATTTTGTTTCTTTGAGAGTATCTGTAAGCTTGCTAAGGACCTCATCAGATGCTCTTGTTAATCATTTTCATTTAAATATTGGATTGATGCATAAGTTCATGCCGGTTTTTTTCACTGCACTACAGTAATTTATTACATCAAAAGGGAAAACGGAATAAATCAACTATGTATTCCTCCCCATTGTTTACGATGGTGTCCCAACGTCTGGATAGGTCTGCAAGGCAAATCTTGAAAAAACCATGCAGGTTTTGCTGCGAAGAAATCATCAAGGAAATTCTGAATATCATCATCATTGTTAAACGTTCTTCCACTGAGTGCATTCGACACAGATCGGAAAAGGTGATAGTCTGAAGGGGCGACATTTGAGGAATAGGCCGGAATTGGAAGGATCTCCTATTTCATGTCCTGAATGGCCATTTTGGTCATGTTTACACAGTGAGGGCGTGCAGTATCACGTTGGAGAAGGACACCATGGCGCCGATGGTGCCGTTTCTGCTGAATTGTTCCCTTCACACGGTGGAGTTGTTCACAATAGAGTGCAGCGTTGATGCTCAGATTCCTCGGCAGCATTTCCCAATGAATAATGACTTCCATGTCCCACCAGACACACAACATGATCTTCGCAGGATGAAGGTCATGTTTTGGACGTGGTGTGGCCGTCTTGTTTGGGCTTAACCATTCCCTCCGATGCCTGAAATTCACGTACAGGCACCACTTTTCATCTCCAGTAACAATACATGGTGGCAGAAAGGGTTTGTGTTGCTGAGAACATTCGCGATAACGGGCGAGCAAGGAACCACGTATGGCAAAATGCTGATTCTTGTTGTCCTCGGTGAAAGTGTGAGGCACCCAAGACCCCAATTTTTGGATCTTCCCCATATGTTCCAGGTGTCGCGCCACTGTGGCCTGATCACAGTCCATCTCAGTGGCCAAATCGCGTGTGGTTTGGTGCAAATCCAAGTGGATGAGATGGTTCAAACGATCCTTATCAAAGTGAGATGGACGACCTGAGCGTGGAGAGTCATAGAGGTCAAAATTGCCACCTCGCAAGCGCTCAAACCATTTGCGGGCTGTCCTCGAAGCAATAGTATCCTCCCTATACACAGCACAAATTTGTCGAGTAGCCTCGGCGGCTGAGGATCCCTTGTTAAACTCGTAGAGGAGCAGATGTCGGAAATTTTCATTCCTCTCTGCTTTAAATACTTTCGGATCTGAAAACAAAAAAAAACATTAGCCACAATTACGCAATGCAATATGATTTAGATACACGATATTACTGGCTACATTTTGATATACCTCTGTCCATCTGCACCGTCACTACTGACCTGAGAAACACTTCGGAAACAAAACGACATAAACTTATGCATCAACCAATGGAACAATAACTGCCTTTGTATAATTGCCCCACATGCAATCTATCAAACTGATGTAAGATCATTTACTTCTTTCAGCTCCCTTTGCAGTCAGCTGTCGGCTTTTTAACTAAGGCCCACGAAAATATTAGAAACTTCCAATAGCAGTCCATCAGACACGAAATATTTCGTTTTAAGCATCAATGTCTAAAATTAAATTTGTAAAATATAAACCATTTTTGGTATTTAAAGACTGCTTAAAATAGATTTTATTTCATGCGTGTGCGTTTATTTCATGAGTGCGCATTGAATCTCTATCTTTAATCTATCATCATGGTCTCTCACGATTTTCCCTCGTGTATTGTAAATATCAAGTGAGGGTCACATTGATGAAGAAATTAATCGGCGTACAAAACTTGCCTGGAGAGCTTTTGGAAGAAACAGCATAATTTTCAAGAGCAATATGCCATTATGTCTTAAAAGAAAAGTGTTTGATCAATGCATCCTTCCAGTGCTTACGTATGGTGCAGAGACGTGGACCTTAACTAAAAGAGACATACAAAGGCTGCAGACAACTCAAAGAAGCATGGAGAGGTGCATGCTTGGTATAACCAGGAGAGATAAGAAGAGGAACTCGTGGATCCGAAAAATGACGAGAGTGGAAGACATCATGATCAGAGTTAAATCCCTGAAATGGCAATGGGCTGGACATACTGCCAGAAGGACAGACCATAGATGGACAGCCGAAATTTTAGATTGGATTCCAAGGGACAGGAAAAGACCCAGAAAGAGACCACATGGGAGATGGGTGGATGAAATTCGTAAATATGCGGGAGTGACATGGAGGAGACTGGCACAAGACAGACCGTTGTGGAGGAAACTTGGGAGACCTTCGTCCAGCAGTGGATTGATAATGGTTGACAATGATGATGATGATGATTGTAAAATTGACTTTAAATGCCACACTGCATCTTTCAGTAATAAATTCAACTTGACATCTCTGACAAACGTAAAACGTAGCTGCACCAAACAATGGGTAACCTCAAAAAAATGGAAAAGTTTAACAGTGGAAATATCCCAATTCGTTCAGCCTGCAGATTCAATAAAGGATAATAACAATGCCAATGGCAACAGAAAAAGATTTTAGTTCTCCACTTCAAAGAGTGATTACTTGCTGATGATGTATTTCAGGAAGGCTGGCCGATTCTGGCAATTTGGGGCAGTGGCCTTCTCGATTTAGAACAGTAACTGCAGGAAGAAATATCATAATCGTTCCAGACTGATGCGCGTGACTGGGACACTTCAGCGTCATTTAATAAGTAATGGCCTTCAGATGTCACTTCCGACTTGCGAAGTAACTACCGCCAAAATGGATATCTTCTAAAACACTTCGTAGAAATGCATAAAACAAGAAACGCTTGTAAAACGGGATTGATGTGTTATTCTGTTCTCGAGGTTCTCACTTCTGAATAAATAAATGTCTGAATGTTTCGAATAGTACGGCACCGACATTCAATGCGTAGAAACGTTCGACATGTTAGTAGTAGTACATATTTAACACGGAAATATGAACACGTCCGCCTATACACATAACTTAAATGCGATATTCCATAATTTAGGTCACTGGAGTTTCGAAATGTAAAAATATGGGAACATTTTCTTTTTTCGGGGGAAGGGGAATGTGAGCTACTACCATGAGTTGATCCAAGGGCGGTTTCCCGATCCAAGTTTAGGGACAAGGCTTCCGTTAAGGGTAGAGTTGCGCCACTCATGCGAAATCCGGGACTCGAACCCAGGCCCAACTCCGGCGAATGATCATATAAGCCAGCGCCTCAGACCATTCGTCCACCGGGGTAACGCGAACATTTGGCATCAAAGGTATTTACGGCTGAAATTTGGTCGCATACACTTAAATGAAAATTAAATTTCCGTTTTTTTTCCTTCACAGTTTTAATTGTCAAAGCGTAAGTACGTTGGGTTCAGATTATATAGGGCTATTAATATCCTGCTAAAATACTCTGGGTAACCAGCCTTAAATATAAGTTCAGTTATTTCAAATTGTACTACAACACCTGAGAAAGTGTTCCTGAGCTAAAAGGCGTGTGTATAATACTTTTCTCCAAGTAGTTATTCAGGAATTGTAGTAAGGGTGCAGTATACTACCCCTTCGCTCAAGACAGTCTCTTTCTTTTTTTATGAGGAACAGCAGGTGTTTTTTCTATGTATTTGAGGCCAACCATCAAATAAAAAGTACTTTTCTGAAAATTGTAAATGTACAGAAACAGAAACCCGTAGCAATGGCAAATAATAAATTAGAGGACTGCACGGGCCCGGGCATTTAATATTTAATGTAAAACAGACACGGGCCGAACAGGGTTTTTTTTTTATCAGCAAAACAATCGCTGCACGGTGCCTTTCTTGTTTGGAAAACTCACAACAAACAGCAGCAGTATAACATTGAATAATTTCCGCTGTTGGAAAAAAATAGAAATTTTACGACATCCTACAAAAGAATTGGAGTGGGTCAAGTTCCCTCAATTTTTCAATGTGAAAGTGGTCCCTTTTATCTCTTTCTAACTAGCACCCTCCTCTCATGCTTCATGACAGGCTTTAACTGCAGCATTTAAAAACCGAGCCACCCTCTCGCAGACGATCTTTGTTATTGTTCTTGTTGGTGGCATTTTGCTCTCTAGATGTGTGAAAAGCTTTTAAGTTGTCTTAAATGGCACGGGAGAAATGGGCTGGGAGAAGCTTACTTCTGTGTATAAATTTGTGCCGTATTGTTCGCATTTGTACTCTCAGGGAGTCAGCAGATGGCAAATGAACCCTTAGATATTCCAGCCCAGCCGGTCTCAAAACTTCTACGACACTGTTTAGCTGGGCAGTCTGTCGTCGTTTTCCCTAGCATATGATAAGTTCAGTGCTGCTGATAAATACTCTTCCATAGTTACTATGGAATTTAAGAAAGCGAAAGATTTTCGAGAAAAATAACTTCCGGAGAATATGTGCTTGTACGCAATGTAAAGTAGAACGATCGGACACATAATTCTAGATATTTCGTACTTTTGGAATTAACCTATCCCCCTCCTTATCCCCAAGGATATTCCGTGTCCGGCGATAAGCAATGGTAATTTGAAAACCCAGAAAAACTGAAAGGCATGGAAATTGTTGTTTGCATGCAATATATTTGAGTATACAAGCCCATCAGACGTCCCGTGACTTACACAGAGTCACAGGAAATTCCGAATTAACGTTTATTGTAATAGAATACGTGTAGCAATTAAGAAAACGAAAACTCTTCAGGAGTCAAATGATCGAGTCCGCCAGGTGTCAAACTCGTGTTTTAGTAATTGTTGAAATTTTACGGTACGGACCGGGCCTTTTAAACAGGAGAAATATACGGGCCGGGCCGGCTTTTAATTAACAAAATTGAAACCGGCCGGGCCTTGGAAGTGCGGGCTTGTGCCGGGTCGTGTCGGCTTTCCAAATTAAAGCCCTTTCAGACCTCTATGATGAATACTTTCCCTTCGGAATAAGTACTTGAATTTATGCTTTTTTAAAATAAACTTCTCGAATATTTAGAAATCCCATGAGAAGGCTCCCCAAACCATCATAGAGCCACCACAATCTTGAACAGAATCGACCTGACCCAACGGGGCCATGGCCTCATGCTGTCGACGCCACACCCGCACCCTGCCGTCACTTTGTTATAGCTGAATACTGGATTGCCCGGGTGCCGGTCAAAGCTCCGACACCCAAAACGCCGACTGAACAAAACACCGACACCCAAAACACAGAAAGGACAAAACACCGACAGGACAAAATACCGACAGGACAAAACACCGACAGGACAAAACACTGACAGGAAAACACCGACAGGACAAAATACCGACAGGACAAAACACCGACAGGACAAAACACCGACATCTCGTTTCTATTTTGTTTCCCCAACAGCAGTCGGCGCTGTATGTCAAGGATCAAGTAATATCAGAAAGTTTGTACGACGACTTTTAACCAAGGGTATGCACTGTGCGCCGTACCGTTTCGCTCGCTGACGCGACTTGGGACTCCAACATTTAACCTAGATGTGATTTGCGCCACCGTTTCCAAGCAGTTGGTTTGTACGAGCCCTGTTTGTCCACGTCGACCCCGGTCATATATGGCGTGTGGTTCGCCACTGCTTGCTCTCTGGGCATCGAAGGTATACTCGAGGTACACCCTTGATGCGTTAGATGTGGTAGGCTACTCTTTGCTCTCGTACGTCCATCGGTGGTATACTCGCGGTACACCCTTGACACGGTAACCCACGAAAACCTGTGGTTCTCACCACTTGGGCATAGAATGACCCATTTGTCTTGTGCCGACAATGCGTTTACGATCAAACGTGTTAAAATCCTCACGTTTACCCATGTTACTCGGTTGCGATACTCTTTTTAGAACCCCTGCTCTCCGCATATTTATCACTTGTGTTCGGTACGACTCCATTCCACTCTGGCCGGGGGATGCCCATGTTAAGTGTCCATCTTCCCTATTTCTGACGATTGAGTGTAAAAATAATATAGGGAGTATATAGAATAGTGAAATATGTGGTTTTGCCTAAACGTATTCGGAAAAAGAATGGTGGTAAAATCCAGTTCTTGAATTTGCAAGCCTCTTCTTTCGAAGTCTCCTCAGTGCAGTGTTACGACGAATAAGACTCCTCAAAACTGTGCTAGATAACCAAATGAGAAATGTAAAACATTCCAAGCTGAAAAGTACAAGTTAAAAGTACTAGGCATTTTTTCGATTGCGTTGAAATTTTGTTGATATTATTTGCATGTATTTTCATACAACTACGTCTTCTTGAAGACTTGGTTGTATTGAAATACACCGCCGGAAAAGTGAAAAAAGAACACCAAGAAGGAATTAGCGGACGATCATGAAATTTATATATGTTAATGGGGTCGAGTTTACGTAGGTGTGATGTTAATTACGCCACAGCACGGTATAATATGCAAATTATCGTCGGTGGTATTAAAGGAGTACGGCAAAGTGAATGCAATCAGTCGTCGGCGTACGGACACGTGCGAAGACCCTAAAGAAGCTGCAATGCCTGGACATGGAAGACGTGCACGATTTCAGCAGTAATCGGACTTTAAGCGAGGACCTCTAGTCGGACTCAGCGAGGCCGGGTGCTCGTATCGTCGTATTGCGGAGCGAATTGGACGGGACGTATCGGTGGTGGTACGATGGTGGCGTAGATGGTCCGAGGAACATTTCCCACACGAGAAGACGTGGAACCGGGAGTCACAGACGGACTGATGAGCAGACCGATCGACGCATAAGAAGAGCGGCGTTGTCAAGCAGAACATCCACTGCGTCGCAAATCCGAACTTCCATTGCACCTGAGGTGACTGTGCGAACAATCCGCAACCGTTTACTGAATGCAGGACTACGTGCACGTGTGCCTCTGGCACGTGTACCTCTGACTCCAACCCACCGTCAGGAACTGCTTCAGTGGTGTCGCCAACGTCTGCACTGGAGAACGCAATGGCGATCTGTCGTGTTCAGCGATGAAAGCTGGTTCTGTTTGGGAGCCTCTGATGGCCGTATGCGTGTTCGCAGACGCACATGGGAGCGTCTCCACCCTTCTTGCATCGGCCAGCGACACACAGGGCCTACACTTGCTCTCCTGGTATGGGGAGCGATGAGCTATCACCCCCGCAAACAACTCGTGTTTGTTCCGGGTACGTTAAGCAGCACCTCCTACATCAACAACATCATTCAGCCCGTTGTTGTGCCATTTGTAAGGTCGGTCCATCGTGGTGTTTTCCAGCAAGGTAACGCACGCCCACACACGGCACGTACAACGCAACATGCACTTAAGGGTGTGAGACAACTTCCATGGCCTGCACGTTCACCGGATTTGTCCCCCATTGAGCACGTATGGGATTTTATGGGACAACGACTTATCCGGTATTCACGGCCAGCCACGACCATCCCCGATTTACGCATCCAGGTTGAGGATGCTTGAAACTCAATACCCCAAACTTACACCCAACATCTGTACGTCAGACTCCATGCCAGAATTGTACAGTGTGACGCAGTTCATGGCGGTTCAACCTCGTACTAACCATGATACATGGAAATGTTATTTTTCAGTTTACCAGCAAATACAGCTGTATTTTGCCATAATGTTTTGATCACGGTATCCTCTGTATTCCGTTATTATGCTGTATGAATTTTGTTGGCATCAGACGTCTCCTTCTTGGTGTTCTTTTTTCAGTTTCCGCCAGTGTACATGCAATGCTCATCTTTCAATTTCTGTTGAGAATTTAAAGAAAAATGGAAATATCTTTAGACTTCACTTATAGCAGAAAAGTATTGGGAAACATAGATGGCCATAGTAACTTAAAGTAATAGAATAATTAATATTGAGAACAGAGAAAATTGCTTTGAAGGAGTGAGGATGAGATCGCAAGACTAGTGAAAGGTTATTGCATGAACGTCTGAAAAGCTTTTAAGTGCATGGTTTCCTACAAAGAAAACAAAGTTTAAGGTACTCGAGATTAACGCGTTTGGAGGGGCAGACCTACTAGTTGCCCAGTTCTAAAAGAAAAGTTTTAGGCTTGCGCTAAAGGAAAAAAAGGAGAGCAGGACTTGACTGCGAAGTGGTAGTTCAGTTTGCGAGAACAAAGTCGTGTTTATTTATCCGTTGCGACCCATGGCATCGGTAAATGGTGCTGAACTTAAATTTCCAGGTGCTTGAATTCATAAATGTGAACAATAGAAAATCAAACACATGCATACCTGTGTAATAGCGTATAACGTAAGCCTTTTTTATGTGCGAGATTAGTGTTACGCTATGTCTAAAACCAAGGAAATGTCGAACTAAATGAGAATACGATGTAATAAATGCACGAAATAGCTCTAATTTAAGGTTTTACGGCCAGACGAAACATATACAGAAGCCAAACTTACGATAACCTTTTATTGATCCAGCAACGAATGATGACATCCACAACATAGCACTGCTAGTATTACACTTCACGTATATTCTAGCTTAACAAAGATCGAACATCTATACACACACACACACATGGGAGATGTGACGTACCTGCCCCGCAGGACGCACACGAGATAAAGGAAGATAGCAGTGAGAGTACATGTCCGTGTAGCTCAGTTGGGAGCAGGACTTACTCCGGATATGAGGATACGTGCGTTCGATGCCCGGCGCCGACAATCTTGAACGATAAACATTTGGCTTATATTTGTCCAGAAAGACGTACTCTTTTATTAGGGGTATGCAAAAGTTTCCGCCGTTGAAAGAAAACACGAACAATCAGGAAACCAGTACACATATATTCAACGAAATATTGGCAGTTAGTGTCAATGACCTTTTGTCATTTTTCAGGCAACAAATGAATTCCCCGGTGATAGAAGTTCTCGTGTTTTGAGCTGAAGAACGCAGTGACGAATTTTTCCACCTCTGGAACTGTAGTAAACCGCTGTTAGGCTAGGGAATATTGCATAGAGCGGAACAGATGAAAGTCTGTGGGTGCAATGTCCGGGGAGTAAGCCGGGTGCTGTAAAACCTCCCAGTGTAACTATTCAAGAGTTGATTTCGTGGTGGCACTGACATGTGGTCTCACATTATAATGTAACATGATGACTGGGCGGTGTCCTTTACCTCTCCATGGGCGTTTTTGCTCGATTGAGACGTTCAGTTTCATCAACTGATCGCTATGTCGTTCTGCAGTGCTTATGTCACCCGGTTTCAATAGTTCCAAGTACAGCACTCCATGCATATCCCACGGCACACACAACAGCACCTTTTGCCCGTGGATATCCTGTTTGGCAATGGATGTTGATGGCTGGCCTGGGTCGCCACAGGATCGCTTGCGTACGGGGTAGTCGCAATAGACCCATTTTTCATCCCCGGTGACAACCTTTCACAAAAATGTCTTCCTTTGAAACCTCTTCAGCAACGAAATGCAGATGCCCAATCGTTGACTAATATCACGTTCCGTTAAAGTACGCGGAACACACTTACCAATCTTCTGGATCTTCCCCAAGGCTGTAGGCACCTTACCAAAGTCGATTAAGCCACTTTCAAACGTTTCGCCAGCTGCGTTGTCGATTGTGTGATATCCTCTTGCAACAGCGATTCCAGCTCCTCGTCTGCGAGTTCCTGCAGTCTACCTGCACGTGGCTTGTCTTCCGAGCTTAGATCACCTTTCTTAAACCTGGCAAACCATTATCGACACGTCCGCTCACCCATAACCGTTTTGCCATACTTCTGACATATTGAACCATATGCTTCACTCGCACTTTTCCCTAAATTGAACATGAATAGCAAACAGTGCCGCAAATCAGCTTTATCGACCGCCATGCTTGGCTTCATGAACGAACCGACAGCAGGGGTCGCCGGCCGGTTAGACCCCTACCGCGCCCGCTAGCGTGGGGGGAGGAAACGTTTTCATACCCCTAATAGAACCAATATTGAAAATAGCGTCATGAACAGAACGCAATGTAAAAGCTTCGGAATATGCCGCTTAACAGTTCTAAATCTCCAAGGGAAAGTGTGTTCGGGTATCCAGCATTGAATATCTTTGAAAGAATTTGAATTTTTTTTTTAAATGCGCTACAGCAAACTTTTCTACCTTGCAATAGTATGCCTAGAAATATTAATAATTCAGGAAATTAATCGACGTGTAACACGGATGAGAATGGAATGGTTTCATTACCAAATCGAGAAGTTTAAGAATGCGCAATGAAAAGCAGATTACTTTTTACTGCCCTGTCCGTTCCACTTTAAATGAAGTGAAAGAGCCTGACGCAATTGTCAGAAGCTAAGATCTGCAAAGGGAAAACAATGAAGGCTGACATGAGAGATGTCACAAAGTTCGTTTCATGGGATTCAGATGCAGAACTTACGGCACTGTGCTACCAGTGCTATAGCATCAGATCATTCACACAATCCAGTGAGAAAACTCCTAAAGTACAGTTAAGATATAGCCATGCACCAACCAGTGCACGAACTTGAGAATATTGAGTACAAGATGTGCATGAAATCGAGTTAGCACTACACTGTAAAAAAACGTTTGGAAATTCACGAGCCTCTTTCCGTGATTCCTTTAGTGAATTAACGAAACATATTTCTGGTACAACCTTTTCCGTGGAATTACGGAAAGAAACTTGAATTTCCCGGAATTTTCGTTCGCCAGGAAAATTAGGAAATTTCAAAAACATGTCCGCAATTCCTTTCTTATATTGACGGTAAATTGCAGTTTATAAGATGTGATAATTTTAAAATTCGGAATTTTCTCTCTCAGAAGCCTTTCCTCAATTTCTGTCGTACATTAACGGAAAAACTCCGTTATCACTTTTTTCGTATCCGTATGACGAAAAAGTTCCTGTAATAAAAGCAATTCGCAGGAATAGTTGAGGTATGATTAACTGTTACATTTCAATCGTAAACACCTGATTTTAAAGTTCTGTAGCGAGATTGGATATTAAAATTCTATATAGCATTACGCCTGAATTTTATTTATTGAGTTATAGGATATTTCTCCTCATGTCCCCCCTTTTGTGCACTAGTTATTATACACTATATTGACCAAAGTCCCCGGACACGCCTTCAAAAGCAAATGATCGGATCCGCTGCGTTCTTAAGATGCACGTACAGCTGGAAACGGTGTAAAAACAAGCCTGCAGCTGACCGCGATCATATCGCACTGTGAGGTTGAGCGAAAATGTCACAGCGAGAGAGAACTGACTTTAAGAAAGCAAAGATTGTTGGGTTGTTCATAAGAGAAACCGAGAAGTGTTTGAACATACCCAAGTCAACTGTTTTGGATGTACTGAATAAGTGCCACACATAACGTGCCTGTAAGAGCAAAACGTACTGGCAGACCAAAGAAAATCAGTGATAGAGGACGTCGAAAGAACCGACGGAGTACTGCACAAGAGCTCAGTGTACAGGGGAGTAAAAATGCTGAAACCTCGGTATGTACACGTACCATTCGCAGAGAACTTCATTCTATGGGTTACCGTGGTCGTGCGACTGCTCATAAGCCTTTCATCTCCTCTCGGAATGCTACTCGTTGTTTAGCATGGTGTAAAGAACATTTATCGTGGACCGAAGTCAATGGAAACGGGTCCTATGCACTGATGAATCCAGAAACACGATCCATCAGTCTGATGGCCGTGTGTAGGGATGGTGGCAGCCGAGGAAACGCTACTTACTACAGTGTACTGTTCCTACGGTCAAGTTTGGAGATGGCAGTGTACTCGTGTGGGGGTGTTTTTTGTGGTATGGTCCTGGCCCGTTGATTAACGTGGACAAACTTGTTAATCAGCACTTCTACCTCGATATTCTTGACAATTATGCCCTAATAACTGTTGGTACCAGTAGGATAATGCACCGAGCCATAAAGCAAGGACTGTTACGGCGTGGTTTGACGATAATTCCGTATCGTGTGTGGACTGGCCAGCACAGAGCCCTGATCTTAATCCCATAAAGCAACTATGGGATTTATTAGAGCTCCGTATAAGAAGTTTAGAACAAGGCTTACTACTAAGCAACAGTTAGCGGCTGAATCATGTACTGAATGGAGGCGCATACCTATCGCTGTGTTCCAAAACCTTTGTCGAAAGCATGTCTCGAAGGGTCATTGCATGCATTAAGGTTAAAGGTGGACCGACACCGTACTAATGTATGTCAATAAATTCTATGTTGTGTTTCTCTTCTAGGTGTCCGGTGACTTTTGTCAATATAGTGTATACTGTATTACCCTAAAAAACCCGGTAATTAATATTTTGTATAAGTAATTGTTCGATGTCTATGCATCAGTCTGTGGGGTCCTTCAGACAAAAGCTATTATTGTTATCAAGATTAAATTTTATATTTAAAATCTTTGTGAAATAATAATACAAAACAGTACATTTCACCTTTTCCTAAAGATAATAGAAAGTTATTGTCAGTTTAAAAAGATATATGAAATTCCAAAGCATTATGTTGCTTCGATAAATCACGATGAGAAAAATATTTAATTTGTGATGAAACCTCCTATAAAAAATTATTGTATACTATTGAAAAAATTATAAGCTCCAGTAAAAAATAAAATAACTAAATCTCTCGCATTAATGACAAGAAAAGAAATTCATCATCGGGTAATTAGAGTTTTATCTTGAACGTGAGTGTGGTTTCTGAGTCTTTCTGACTCAGTGGATAAAACGCGCGGTTTCTATTGAGCCAACCCGAAGGAGTTCTGCTCGAGACACAGGCGAGAAAGGACTCTGTGGTGTAAGGGATGAACAGTTCAGAGTCCTCGATTTTCTATATAAATACAAATATATTAAATTCAATAAACAATAATTTAGTTTATACAATATTTAATATTCTATATAAATACGGAAAAATCCGAAATGGACTTTGTTAAAATAAACGGAGGTACTGACAACGGAAAATCTGCAAATGCGGCAGTTAAAAGAAACTGGAGCTTTTAAAAACGGAAATTTCGTTAAAAGACGGATACCTACCGGCAACTTCGCTGCACTTTTTTTTCAGAAACTTTCCGTAAATTCACACCACTTACGTTTTACGGTGTACGGATAAATTTGAGACAAGGTTGGGGTGCCACGTATTGTATTTTAAAGGAAAACTCCGAGTAATAACTCAACGTTCCACGAAATGATGAAGAAGAAAAAATGGGGATAATGTATTCAACGAATATTTTCTCGCAGAACTATTTGCGACATTAAAATACAAAAACAAAACACATGGCTGTTTTAATTACATGTTATGATGAATATGTGAATTTCGGTGAAATCTGTTGTCATATCTTCGTAATTATCAAAGGTCCTGTTCACTTAATTTCACGGAGTACTCCGGCACAACAAAAAAATTCTAAAAGAAAGCGGCCAACTATTTTGTAAAATTTCAAAGTAGAACAAATCACACATTTTGAGTGGTTGTTTAATTAATCCCAATGAGGTCCCACAACATTTTCTTCTTCGTTATGGAAAGTGCAGTGAGATACTATCACTCGAATCTGAGAGGAGAAGCACACAAAATTATTAATGGGAATGTGCTTTTGTCCTAATAGTTATTAAGAGTGCTTGTATTGATTGCAGACTGAAAACATAAACTTTTAAAACTATATCTGATGTCCTTGGTTTTAACTTATGGAAATTACCGTCACCTATGACGTATTATAATTCCGTGCATTTGAACCTTCGTTCTTATTTCCTGCCTTACGTAAATTTGGTTCATTCTCGTTAACTGCGTTTTGCAGCCTGAGCGTCACATTTGCTCCCTCGACGAATTTGTGTTTGGCAACACCGAGAAGAGGTCAGAAGGCAATTTCGTGATCAAAGACTGGAATTGTTGGTTTGTGTGTACGTCTAGCACTGTTCTGTCGCAGCGCTGCTGTAGCATCTTTTATTTCTTGATCGGATCTCGTGCTGACCAGTCTCACTTGTTTTACGTTCACAGTGTTTTGAGCCATTTTCTACGATATCTGGACACACTTGGTAGTCCTCTGTACCACCCTCAAAGTTCAACGGTGCGTCGACGACATTCTACGACCTGTTGAAGTGTCACCAACCAAATTTTCAGCAGGATAATGCCCGCCCTCCACACAGCACGATCTCCCAGGCCGGCCTCCGTAATGTTGATGCCGTTCCATGGCCACTTTCACCGTTCAAACATATTTGTGACATGATCGCACGCCATTTACACCCATCCCGGAATGTCGGCAAACTGGCCTGCAATTTGCACAACATTTGGCACACCTCAGGACGCCGGGAACTGTATGCGTCTACGTCACGCCGGATAACAGCTTGTATCTGAGCCAGAAGTAGCACTACAACGTACTGACTTGTTCCCCTCGTGCAGCTATTTTATGGGAATAAAAATGGCCAAACTGCTGTGGAATTGCAATCATTTCCTTTCCTGTTCATGTACAGTGCACATACCGACTTTCATCTCTAATGGATTATTTCATCTGGCTGGTGCGTGTTTGCAAAGAGTGTATGTACTCGCATTTTTATTATATTGACTTGCAACTGACACATAACTTATGGTTACAGCTTAATTTATTTCCAATTCATTTCAGGAAATCAAGGAATTTTCGTAGTAGACAAATTATTGCTTACTGTATTTTCAAGGAACCGTTCCAATCCTGACTGCAGGATAAATTTGGTGTTCATCCAATCGGAGTTGAATGTGTGTGCTTAGTCTGGAATCCTGTTTAATTTTTGTCTTATTATACCTTAAATTCTCATAGAGGTCATTAAAATTAAAAAAGCCGCCTCCGTGGTGCAGTGGTCTAAGCGCTGGCTTATGAACATTCGTCCGACAAGTGTCCGGGTTTGAACCCCGGTGAGGCATGAATCTTGTTTTTGCCTTACGACACTGACTCTCTGTCTTCCGTTGAACCAGTGACCCTAAATTAGGGACGGGCGACTGCTTATTGCCCATTGAACTGTTCACGGTAGTCATTAAATCTTCAGTAAAAAAAAACTTAAAAAAAGGGAAACACTTTGAATGCTCTTGAATATTTTACATTCCAATGCCAATTTACGTTTCTCTTTATACATCCCGCAGGATGAATTCTATTTAATACGAACAGCAATATATAAAAAAAATTTAGTTCAGAAGTGTGATTATTTTGTATTAATGCGCCAGAAATGACGCTATTCTTGTAATTTATCATGTTGACAAGTTCTGTTCAAAATATTGTTGCGGTTAGTACGAATAAAACATACTTTCAACGAACAAAGCATTAGTATTTGTGTGTGTGTTTTGCAACCGTTTATAATACGTAACTTATTATATTACAAGACTTAGTATTAAAATTAAATCCATGTAGTACTAAAATTAATTCTTTTGGTATTAAATTTAGGTCGATTTAGATGCACTAAACTGTTTAATCTTTGTTTTTAATATTTCTTGGATTAACATTTTAATCTTCTGTGTTATTGCTATTTCCCTCAAGCCCCGTAAACTCATATCTACTGTATATTTAGATATGGAAGTTTTTATGAACGGGACTGCAGTGTTGACGACAAATAATAGGCCGAACAAAATCACACTACGGAATGACGATTATTATTTTCGATTTAATAAATGTTCCGGCACATGGTACATCACTTCTTTGTCTTGCCTTAGCATAAATAATTTTTAAAATTCTTTGTTAAGCATTTTCTCCTCTTCGTTCAGGTTAAGATAGAAAGACCTATATTTCTCTTTCAGCTACAGATCGTGCTGCATCTAAGTGATTTTCAGTCGGTACATGTTCTTTTCATTCAGAAAACAGAAACCAAAGAAAACGTTTTTGACAATCATTTGACATTTTTATTTGAAATATAAATATCTGAAGCTATGTTTTAGTATGCATGAATTTTTACTTTAGTGGATGTCTAGTTTTTCTTGTTTAATATGGAGACGTCAGGTTTATGTGGGTCAGTAACGTTTTTTTAGCTTATGAGAGAACGCAATGCTTCATCGCACTCTGGCGTTTTTAATATATTCCGCAGCTCTTCGTCTTTATCTCCAAAAGAACAAATAGAAACGATTTCAAATCTGTAGAACTCACCATTTTCAGAGCCGTAGCCCGCATTTTGTCAGCTATTTTGCAGTGATGAATCAGTCTGACGAGAAAAACTACGGTATCAAATCCATGGAAGAAATGATTTTTTCTTTTATTTTTACCTTTGCCATGTCATACTTTACTTCCATGCATTTTGCAATTGCTTTGTCTTCTTTGCTTGTTGGTTTGTTTGAGTCTCCATGCTGTCATTTTGTATCTCAATTTCTTTCCTAGCTTTGCGATTGCTTCCTGAAAACCGGTTCTCGTCTATTTTCTTTGTTGTGTAAGATGATGTTTGTTTATGGGAATTATTGTCATTACTTTAAGTGCCATCCAGATGGCTATCCCTCTAGAACATCAATTCTATGGGAATTGTAGCGGTTAACGAAGCAGGAGTGGTATTTACATTGCTGTTCAGTATCATATTATGGCTTCTTTCGAAATCATTTGGATGGAGAAACAAAAACATCCTGACTTCCCATTCAAAGTTGAACATCTGCCAAAGTTTTCTTATTCATTTAAATTTTTTTCCAGTGTAGTTGTCCTAATCTATCTTTTCAGTTTTTTAGCATTTTTGCCATCCTGTTATTAGTAAAAATGTTGAAATGTAAATATACGGTGAAAGCGTTCTCCGTTCTTACTTGGGAAATTTGTTGCGAAAATGAATGTTTTTCACTTCAGGATTAATTAGAAAAAGTGTGGAATTGCATATTAGGCAAAATTATACATCCAGTCACCGGCAATGTTAATATAAGTGACTTTAAAGTAATTTTGGTTTTGTTCCATTAAAGTTTATTGACGATTCTTGAAAAATGCGGAATCTTACACTCAGTTTCGTTAAATTTTTATTCATTAGTATTTTATTAAACATACTTTGCATGTCTAACAGCCTGTGGACTGATATCTTTATATACTGTAAAGGATTGATTGTAATTCCTCTTCGACCAGTTGGAAGAAGTATTTACGTATTTATTTTTTAATAAGCATTTGATTTCAACTGTGCATATTTTCCCTCCAGGAAGTAAAAGTTGTGGTATTATCTCTTTGCTGACAGATGGACAAGAAAAAATATTTTTTGAGATGGAAGCCAAAGTGTGTCAACAGTGTTCTCACATTAACCAGCTTTTTTCTACGCTATATTTCTTGCAGTAATGTGTATGTGTGCATTTTTATTTTTGCTACCATTTCTCTCTTTCTAGGTGATGTTTATTTTCGATCAGCCTGATAATAACGTTTTTACTTTTTTTCATATACTCATTTTTACATATATATACAGTATATACATATATGTAAGTCAGCAGTATTTCTGAAACACCGCAGTTTGTGAACTGTTAGCGTGCTGCTTTGGTTAAAGTGTATTATTATTGGAGAAATGGCACCATTGCGACTAAACGACGTCGAAACTGCGGATCACCACGTGCCATTGATGTGAGAGGTGAATGTCGGCTGCGAAGGGGCGTGAGAGACGATCGACACTAACACGCTACAGTGGAGCACCGCACTGGCCGAATGAAACAGGGGGCTACCGGAAGTGTGTCTAAGACGACAGTTGAGCGAACCCTGCTGCGTTTCGGGCTCCGATGCAGGCGGATGGTCACTACACCTATGCTAACAAAGGTGCATGGGCAGAAAAGGCTTACATTTGCACGGCAGTATCGAAATTAGACCTCCGCTGATTGCCAAAGAATTGCCTTCTCCAATGAGTCACGTTTTCTGTTCGATCGAACGGATCGACTTTGGCGTATAAGGCGAGAAACATCTGAGAACAAACACTCTGCAACCATTGCTGGCAGAACACAAGCTAGTGGGGGCAGCGTTCTGGTCTGGGAAATGTTTTCGGGGCATTCCCTGGGTCCACTCATACCTGCGAAAGGCACTATGGACCGAATTCCTTATGAATGCATTCTTGCAGACCACGTACACCCATACATGCTGACTCTCTTCCCTGGGGTGGATGGAATCTTCCAGAAGGGCAATGTGACGTGTCACACAGAAAGAAAGGTCCGAGAGTGGTTGGAAGAGCACGATGAAGACTTAAAATTACTTCCCTGGCCCCCTCATTCCCCAGACATAAACCCAATTGAGCATCTCTGGGAACACCTTGATCGTGTTGTTTGCTCTACCCTCCAGCAGCTGTCAGATGCACTGCAGTCAGTATGGCTCCACATACCTGTAAACACCTTACAGCACCTTATTCAATCACTCCCAACCCGTCTAGCAGCTGTTCGCGCTGCAGAATAATGTGACTCGACCATATACACTGGCGGAAAGTGAAAAAAGAACACCAAGAAGGAGACGTCTGATACCAACGAAATTTATACAGCATAATAAAGGAATACAGAGGATAACGTGATCAAAACACAGAGGATAACGTGATCAAACATTTGCTGCTAAACTGAAAAATAACATTTCCATGTAACATGGTTAGTACGAGGTTGAACCGCCATGAACTGCGTCATACTGTGCAATTCTGGCATGGAGTTTGTAGTACAGATGTTGGATCTAAGTTTGGATTATTGAGTCCCAAGCATCCTCAACCTGGACGCGTAAATCGGGGATGGTCGTGGCTGGCCGTGGAGACCGGATAAGTCGTTGTCCCATAAAATTCCACACGTGCTCAATAGGGGACAAATCCGGTGAACGTGCAGGCCATGGAAGTTGGTCCGTTCTTCTGGATACATGTCCAGCCCATTCCCATTTCAGTGATTTAATTCTGGTCATAATGTCGTCCACTCCTGTCATTTTCCTTATCCACAAGTTCCTCTTCTTATCTTTCCTACTTACACCAAGCATGCATCTCTCCTTGTTTTCTTTGAGTTGTCTGCAGATTTTTGTATGTCTTTTTTATTGAAGGTCCATGTCTCGGCTCCATACGTAAGCACTGGCAGGATGCATTGATTAAACACTTTTCTTTTGAGACATACTAGCATACTGCTCTTAAAAATTGCACTGTTTCTTCCAAAAGCTCTCCATCCAAGTTTTATACGCCGATTAATTTCTTCATTAATGTGACCCCCATTCGATATCTGCTGCCCAAGATAAATGCAGGAATCGGTTGTCTCAAGCTTTTCTCCATCAATCGCTAAATCTTCGTTTCTTTTAAAAGCATTGTACATCACTTTTGTCTTCTGAAAGTTCATATTTAATCCCAGTTCTTTACTCTTGTCAGCAAGTTCTTGGATCATACTCTGCAGATCTGAAAGGTCAGTTGCAAAGATGACTACGTCATCAGAAAAACGAAGGCGAGCTATATACACTGCTGGCCACCCAAAATGCAACAACAAGAAGGAAGCATCCGATTGGCCTGAAATTCCAAGCATGTGTCGCCCGCGAGAGGACATGCAAACGATTGACATTGCAGGGCATATGCAAATTATGTGCGCCAGGCACGCCACCAAAAAGCACTATAAGAAGGGTGCACAGAAGGCGGGGTGTAAGTAGTGGAAGTGTGTTGTGCTGCCGGACCTGTGCTTGGGAAGCTTCCTGATGCCTAGTCGCAGAATTCCAGCACGTTTCGGAGTTCGGCAGTCATTTCAGCACGTTTCGGAGTTCGACAGAGGACGAATAGTGGCTTATCGAACGAATAGTGGCGAAAAATTATTGACATCTTTTAATTCGGGAAAATCTTATAAAATCAGACTATGTAACATTACTACCTTTTAAGCTTAGGACTAATTTTTCTTCGGGCCTCAATTGAAAATATCTTCCTCCGAGTCGCCCCAGAGAATTTAACCTAACATTTGCTGACATCCATTAAAACACAAAAACAATTAATTTTCGTTACAGTTTTTTGTGAATTCCGACAGAGGTCGCCATAGGACATCGTATGGTTACTTTCAAAAATTCAAGCTATGTCTGGGAGTGAGTTTGGCGGCCGTTGGTATGCTTTTGTATGATATGGAGGGGATGTGTTAGGATCGAAGTTTAGATTTATTGGAGTTCAGTGGAGTTGTAAGGTTTAAAGTTATTTCATTTCAGGTAAGTTTTTGTATTTCAGTTCTGTGTTGTTGGTTCAGGTAGGGAAGACCAGGTGTTTAACACTAAAGTAAAAAAAAAATAACCCTTGTTTCGGAAATCACATATTTCAAAGACACCTGCATGGAACCTGAACCAGGGTTCGGAGGCCGGTGGAGTCTTTCGCTGATGAGTGGCTCCCGGTACCCGACTCCAAGTGTTTAAAATTATTATTTTTATTATTATTATCATTATTATTATTGTTATTGTTGTATGTAAATTGCGAGAGTTTTAATTTTAATTTGCGTGTGTTAATTTAGTGGGATGCAGGGATTTCTACGGGGAGTTCTTGGTTGAAGGTGTAGAGAGTTTGACTTATGTACTCCACCAGTGGTTCTTGCTGCAGTGCGCAGTTCCCGGATAAATAGGGCAACTTTGTAGTACACATTTAAAAGATTTTATATATATCATCATCATCATTGTCAACCATTATCAATCCACTGCTGGACGAAGGTCTCCCCAAGTTATCTCCACAACGGTCTGTCTTGTGCCAGTCTCCTCCATGTCACTCCCGCATACTTTCTAATTTTATCCACCCATCTTCCATGTGGTCTTCTCCTGGGTCTTTTCCTGTTTATATATATATATATATATATAAAGTGCAAATTTCAGTTATCTAACCAGACATCCTCCCTAGGCGGTCAAATGTGGCATGCATAACGGACAATATGATAGATCGGTGGTACGTGGATCAAGTTTTATAGCCCGCGCTGTTGTCATTTCTGAGGGGTAATCCGGAGGCAATTTTCCAGCAAAGAAAATGCACGGCCACACGCCGTATACATTTTCCGACTGTGACTACAAGGGGTCAACATGCTTCCATATGCAGCGAGCTATCGAGACTTATCACCCGTAGAATATGTACGGACCCTCCTTGGACGACTCTACCATGCATCTCCTCAGCCGTTCCGTAATGCCGCTTAATTTTGGTACGAGGCAAACGTTGCGTGGTCCTGGTATACCATTAGAATTTTGTATCACTCGATGTCACGCCGCATGTGGGACTGCATTGTACAGCATCGTCTTCCCACAAAATATTGATGCTGTCACGTAACCTTGCCTTGTAGCCTGTCAAATCGGTGTAGTGCTTTTGAAGTTAAATAATGTATTATTACCCAAGTGATGTTTTATTTCTGTGGTGATTTTCGACTGATGTTCTCATTCCTTCTCTGTAGGGCTATAACAAATTCGGACAGTTTATTTTAGTTTCTCTTAGTGTAAACATTTTCCCTGGAAAAAAACAAGTTAGTAAAATCATGCATTGATTATGATACGCTTTCCAACATACCAGAAATCATTACTCAAGTTATGAGGATATTGGCTGTGGAATAAATTTCGCTTCTGTATCCTGACCTTTGACCCCATTTCGATTATATTAAACAGAATTGGTCCGGAATACCTACAAAACAACATACTAAAGATTGTCGCAATAGGAGCATTTTTCGTCAAGTTATGAGGATATTAGCTGTGGAATAAATCTCGTTCCTGCGTCCTGACCTTTGACCCCATTTTGATAATATTCAACAGAGCCGGCTCAGTATGCTGCCGGGCTTACGCCGCCGTCAGAAATGTCCAGCCGTAGAAGATGTACAGGTAAGGGAAGTACTAACAGCAGAAGTCGAGGAAGGCAATAATAGAACATGATGAAGCACAGGTAAAGGAGCACTAGCAGGAACAATTGATGAGGCAGGAACAGTGGCTGAAGCAGATAGAAGGACGACAGGAACTGCTGTAAAAGAAGATGACACGTCAGAAGGTAAATGAGCACACTGTGAGTCGGAGGATGCAGGTTCAATGGACATGACAAGAGTTGATGGGACTAAATAACTCACACAGACGATCGGCATGAGAGAGCTGATAAGAGGCGAAGTAGGATCTTCGTCCGGCGACTCAGGAATTGGCAAAGCAAAAGTGTTTAAATAAAAAAGGCCGAATGGAGACATCAACAGAAGACAATTGCAACCCAGAAGACACTACAGGGCTGTCAGTGGAAGGCCCTGTAGAAAATAGACTTGCTTGAAGGGAGCACAATGCTGAACATGAAGTTGCAACAGGAACATCTAGGAGTGAGGACTGAAGGAGACGAGCAGGAGACGAACCAACATCAGCCGTCGGTAAAGGAAAATGAGATTACGTAGACTCTGGAGGCACAGAAACAGATAAGTTGCCCTGGGGCGGTGAGGAAGCAGGAGATATAAGGCAATTGGTAGACGCTGGCTCCGTGGAGACGAAGAGCGGAACCATAGAAGTAGAGACCGCAGTGGAACATGGAAACAATTAACTGACAAGAGCAGGAGATGAAGGCGGAGAGGGTGACTTAGGGCATTTCAACAAGATCTGGGTAGAAGACGGGCTCGATGGAGGCGTGCAAAGTTGTGTAGTAGTAACAGAAGGGAGAATATCCAGGAGAACTGTCGGTAGTAGATAATCAGGAAATATTATCCGGAGAAACATGTGAAGTAGAAGAATCAGGGGCCGGGAAGAAACACTCGAACCACCGGAAGCTGCGAATATGTATAAGATAAAGTCGACAATGATGTGGATGATAAAGAAAAGTCGCACGATTTTGGCAAGGCCGAAGGGGGAATGGAAGTCGAAAAGTTCCTAGTTGGACAAGAAGAACTATGGTGACCGGGCAATTTGCAAGGAAAACAATGATAGGCGGTAAAAACATTGACAGTGCGAGTGTGTGGACCGCAGATAACTTGGAAAGCTGTCGGACAGGAAACAATGGACTGTTTGTCAGGAAAAAACGACGAGAACTTGACGTCGAAAACTATAATAGGGACGATTCCCTTGATCGTCTGAAGCAGCAGGCAAAGTCTTAATAGGGCCAATAACTAAACCACATTGAGAAAGGAAAGCATGCAGTAAATCGTTGGAGAGTTCAAGAGGAACTGGAAATAAACTAATGAGAGTAGGGAAATGAGCAAGAGGAATCGCGAACAAACTTTGGTCGCCGACTGAAACTGGAGAAAAAAGAACCAACTCAACTTGAACGGGATTAGAGAAATAAACCAACAGCGAGCGAGGCTTTCACGCGATGATCGTGATGGCCTCAGGTGGAACAATGTGATGGAGTGCTGAAGTGTTAACTGGACGTTTAGCATGTGGAAGCGCGGAATATTTTACTCCAAAAGCTAAAGAAGCGAAGAAAGATTTCCCCGGTGACGAGGGCTCTAATAAATGAGCTGTTAAAACGGAGCCGGTACGAGAAAACTGGAAGCCCAAGGCAGTTGAGAGAGGATCCGAGGGGAAGGCAGTGACTGCGGGCAAAGAGAGATGAGTTGAACTGTCAAGTAGTACATCCGGAGGAGGCGTCAGTGGTCGAAGAAAAACAGTAGACATAGTATAAATCAAAAACTGTTAAGCAAAGCAGCGCAATCTTGAAAGCGTAAGACAATGGAGATAGCAACAGGTACGTAAAGAAGGCGGACGAAGGGAAGATGCGAGTAATGACGTCACTGGAAGAACGGCAAGAGACAGAAGGAGCATTGTAACGATGGCGTCACCGAAGGATCACTCTCGGAGGGTGACGTGAATGGGAAGGAGTGTAGATAACAGGAAGATAAGCACAGAAGGCAACTGAATAGAATGCTGGTGAGAAAACAGAAGGACGTTAAGGCAAGTCACGATGGGCAGATGTAAACATAAACGGCGAGATGAAAAATGAAGAAAAATCGTTGTAACATTTACTTACTGGTGCTGAAAAGTAGCTGGGAAGATTGCTGGCAGCCTATTACTTGAACAGGGTATGCAGAAAAGAAACAGCAGGCACTGGAACATGTACTTGGGCGCACACTTCTGAAACGCAGTAGGGTGTAGTCGGCAGGTAATACTAGATTTACTCCGAAAGCTATGATAAATGATAGCTTATGATAAAATTCGAAGTAAATATTTATGTTTCGACTCGGAGAAGTAGCAGGAAAGGTAGCACATACCCTTATACGCACATGGAACACAGGAGTCGGGAGCAATGGGCTCTTTGACCGAGCAAACTGGTCGAAAGTGAGGAGCTCGAGAGTGCAGGTCCAACCACAGTTTTGTCGCAATCGAAGCATTTTTACGTACGTTATACAGCATAAGGGTGATGGAATGTATCCCACTCCTACGTCCTGACCTTTGACCCCATTTCGGCCATTTTCAGTAGGGTTTGTCGCCAGGTGGTTCCCTACCGCATACTAAAATTTCATCAAAATCGAACCATTTTTACGCGGGTTATTGTGTCGACGGATAGACAGACAGATGGACAAAGCTGGAGCATATACGCTTTTGCAACCTAAGGTTGGAAAGCGTAAAACAGAAATTATCTTCCGCGTTCAAGAAATATCCGTCACAAGGTTAATCGTGATAGTGTTGTGTTTCAGAATACGATATTCATCCAAGTCCTTAACGGTTGTTTAGCTGAAATACCTCGTCATTCGTAATTGGCTGAACTCTCTGGATTTATCAGGCGATTTACAGATACAAATCAAAACCGTAAGATAGACTTATTTATTGAAATTGTTTTGTTCTACTGTAACGTATACTCTAGATTCAGTTTCCTTTTGATTTTATTATCTCTCGTTATTTTATTTTCCTATGTAAATTATCTTCTTACTTAACGAGATGTTATTTCTCCCGCTGAATGATATGTGGCAATGAGTGTAAGTCATGACGTGGTGGTAGGCAGTATAAATAGGCGCGTTCAACGATACCTAGAGAGAGCGTTTGTTTATGTGCGTAGAGAGAGCTTTTGTTTATGTGCGTAGAGAGAGCTTTGTTTTATGTGTAAAGAGATCTTCGTTTGGTGTAGAGAGAGCTTTTGTTTATGTGCGTAGAGAGAGCTTTGTTTTATGTGTAAAGAGATCTTCGTTTGGTGTAAAGAGAGCTTAGTTATATGTGAGAGCCAGATATCGAGTAGTTGTGTGACCTATGAAGTGTGTGTGGATAATACCAGGAGTTTCCCTAATAAAAGGTTTTCTTAGTAAGTACGTTTTTCCAAGTTCATAGTTTTGTCAGACCTCTGTCTGGCTGTTAGGTCTCTTTCATTAAGTGTTACTATTAACAACCAGCATAAAACTTTATTCATCATAAATCACTACTACTACAACGTTACTTGCAGTTAAGCTTGTTCATTATAACTACTACAACAACAACCAGTAAAACCTTTATTCATTATACTACAATTGGCCGAGTTTAAATTAGAGGTTGCCGTTTTCGATTAATTACACAACATACACTGAAATTTCGATGCAACGTATTCGTACAAAAGAAATGTATATTTGCATTTACGTCGGACAGAATAATGTTAGCAGGTCTTGTAATCAACTAAAGAAAAAGGAAACAAAAAGTACAGTCATTTAGAGCTTTGTTGGAATTCCTCCAGGGCATTTACAGCTATTGCCTGGTTGCGTGCAGCCAGACGCTGCCCACACGAAGCCCAGACCCTGGTGCTAAATCCTATTTTACGCATCGCATTATTCGTGAAATCTGCAGATACTCCACGGTGTGTATCACATTCACATGCGAGAAAAATACTTAAAATATTCTTTACGCTATTATTCACACGTACGGACCTCTGCTGCTGTGCTCATGTATTCATAAGGCAGTCCAAAACCACTTCAACCGTCTTACGATGGTCCTTGCGAAATTCTGAGCAAGCAACCCATGCTCTTCACCACCGATGTCAAAAGAAAAGAAACAACGGTCTCCATCGATCGAGAAAAGCTAGCTTTTATCATCTCGCTGACAGCATCCACTTAGTGCAACCGTCTACTGATCCTCCTACGATGCTCTTGCTACCTCTCGAAAGGAGTGTTCCTTTTCCAGCTCGAAATGCCGCATTACCAACTTCTACAACTTCTTTGCTTGACAGCCTATCTCCATCCAGTGCTTTCTGCCGTCATCCTACAACTACTGCATCCGTCTGGAGAGTACGTTTACTTGACCGCTAGAGCATGTTTCATTCACACTGGGAAAGAAATACTTCGGTGACTTCATCTAACAAGGCAAAACATTAGAGGAGTGCTACACATTCTGACATCACATCCGATGCCACAGACCACTAAGCCCCGTTGCTGAACACAATAACACGGTTGTAAGTTAGGTGTTTTAACATGTGAGCACTATCATACTTAGGAATTTGTTATTTAAGTTTTAGAAAAAAGTGTAACAGTCATGTATGAAATAAATATGCAAACTAAATCATTTCAGGTCTCACTTTTTTCACGTTGCAATGTAGATAAAGATCGTTCTGTAAATTACACTTTTAGAGACTGTTTTGGCGACTTTTATGGACTAAGTGACAGCACTACAGGAAAAACCAAAAATATGTGAGAGACGTTTCGATAAAATTCTCCTTTGAAGTGAGCAAATGCTCTAGAAGCTTTACAGAGAAGATTTGAACATTGTCCTAGAAAGATAATTGGAGAATGAATAAAACTAGATTTTGAGATTTTATTCAAATACAGTTGAAATTAGGAGTCAGCAGCCCGTACTTCTATTATTTTTTTCTTTGACAAATCATTTCTTTAAAGATTGCTTATGAATTCCACAAACCTTTTCTTCTAGCATCTCTTAGAAACTGTTGCTAAAGAAATGAAGAGTATTAATTCCTTACACACCGTTGAAAGTTAAAACTGTAAAAAACATTCTGTAGAACAACGGGAATTTATGTGTAGTGTTTAAACTAGCGTTCGTTTGATATACGTTGGAGTGAAACACGTTTTTGAAATGCATGATACGGCAGATTTGACACCAATTCAAATGAATTTTCTGCAAACTTAAATATTCTTTATTAAAACTACAGTAATTCTGAAATACAGGAAGTACTGCTGCTTTGGTGTTTTTCCCTCCCTCCTCGCAATATTCGGAATTAAATGTACCTAGTGACACTTGAGGAGACTTATGCAGTTCGCTAACAAGTTCCGTTTCGCCAAATAAAGAATATACTTAAATAGTTTTTGGAGAGGCTTGATAACGTAAAATGCAACCAGAGCATCTAACTTTATCAATATTTCTCTCAAACAGAGGTCATCGCTTTTTCCACGTTTATAAGAGAGTCACGGAAAAATTCTCATTGGCCTCCACTGGGAATCTAACCCAAGGTCTTCCAGTTACGCTCCGGACATGCTACCACTGCACCACAGAGGCCTCGAATTCTCCAGACTCACATACGACTAACTGCACTGCCAAACCACATAACAGGTTGCTTTGTGGAGCCCCGCACAATGCTGGGGATTCACCAAAGATGGAAATTAGCAACTGAACAAATAACTAGGAGGTGAATGAATAATTAATTCACAGAATTGACGTGGACTAGGAACATCAAACAGAAGTCATCGCTTGAACCAAACACTACACATAAATTCCCGTTGTTCGAAAGAAATATTTTTTTAGCGATGACCCCTGTTTGATCTTCCTAGTCCATGTCAATTGTGGGTATTAATACACTGAAGTGCCAGAAAAACTGGTACAGACGAGCTTATGCAAAATACATATAGCAACGTCACCTATGTACGTACTCGGTTGCATCCGCCAGTGCGTACATACTTGGCGAATATTTGTACTGACTACACCACGAAAATAAATGGATTTCATACGCTATATGCGTTTCGTAAGATATCCTTGCCAGCTGTCAGAGCTGTTTTCGCATTGAGAATGACAAGTCATAACGATTTAAGCTATTTTCAACGCGGTGTCATAGTTGGCCCTCGTGAGATGGGCCATAGTATTTCGGAGGTAGAAGTTCGGATTTTCACGGACGACCATTGCAAGGGTGTACCGTGACTACAAGAATCCGGCAAAAACTCCACCCTACGATACCAGTGTGGTTGTAAAAAGACATTGGGTGAACGTGACCAACGTCGGCTGTCAAGAATCGTTTCACGCGATAGACGTGCAACACTCTCGCATGTATCATCGGAATTCAATGCTGGAGCCTCAACAAGCATCAGCGTCCGGACTGTGCAACGTACCTTGAGCGATATAGGCTTTGGGAACCGACGCCCAACTCGAGTCCCCTTAATGGGTGCACAACACAGAGCTATGCGCCTAGCTTGGGCACGGCAACACCGCCACTGGACACTTGATGACTGGAACAAGTAGCCTGGTCTGACGAGTCGCGTTTCCAACTGTGTCGGGCAAATGGAAGGATTCGTGTGTGGCGCGAACCCCATTAAGCCGTGGATCTCGGCTGTCAACAGCGAACTGTACCGGATGGTGGGGGTCCGTCATGGTATGCGGTGTGTTTAGCTAGATTCCACTGGGACCCCTGGTACGTCTACAAACGTCTGTGACCGGCCAACGCTATGTGCGCATCCTTTCCGACGAGGTACACCCGTTCATGTCCTGCATTCATGCTGATGAGTTGGGCCTGTTCCAACAGAACAATGGGCTCCACACAAGTGTCGGGACGCCACATTATGGTTAGAGGAGCATTCATCTGAGCTTAGGGTGTTACCATTCCCACCCAAATCTCCAGATCTGAATGTGATAGAACACATTTGGCATGCCATGCAACGCGCTATCGAGCACAGGAATCCGAGACCTCGGAATACACCCGAATTGTGTAACGCTCTGCAGGAAGTTTGGTGTGCATTGCCTACAGCATATTTCCAGAAGCTAGTGGTGTCCATGCTTCGTTGAATTTCAGCAGTCCTGCTCTCCTGTGGGGGACGTACCAAGTATTAGACTGGTGTACCAGTTTTCCTGGCATTTCAGTGTACTTCTACAAAGAAGACGGTGATAAATAGTTCAGAATGTCTTCATACCTAGCGGCCATAAAACGGGAGGGCCCCACAATAAAAGGGGCAGGTCCTTTCCGGCAGAAACATATTTAGACCATCACACGTTCCCGAGGCAAACTTCACATCCAACTATACCCCCCCCCCCCCAAAAAAAAAACCGGGAAAAACATAACCAAGCACCCAGAAGGAATCATCGAATCAAGATAAAAATTGATATGTGCAATGTACATGTATAGGAAAGGAAGTTATTGCAACTCCAGAGCAGTTGGGCCATTTATTCGGATGAAACAACTGCACCAGTGGAACAAGTCAGCTCATTGTAGCGCCGATTCTGCCTCGGACACAAGGGGATCCCTAGCGGGGCATAGACGCCTACAGCTCACGGGTACTGTCCTGTTATATAGCATGTCAGATGGTGTAGAATTCGCGGGCCAGTTTACCGTCATTCTGGGATGGGCGCAGGTGGCGTTCCATCATGTCCCAAACATGTTCGACAGGTGAGAGGTTGAGCGATCGGGCTGGCCAATGAAAGCTTGTCTATATTATGGAGTCAGTCCTGAGAAAGCCGTGCCATGTGTAGCCAGGCATTACGGTATTAAATGTGCACGGTGATGCTGCGTCAGAATGCCAAAACAACAATTCCTTGAATGTCATCGATGTACCGTTGATTGGTGAGGGTCGTGCGGAGGACTACCAAGGATGTCCGGATATCGTAGGAAATGTCTCTCCAGACAGTCACTCCTTGTGTGAGAGCGGTGTACCGTTCTACGGTAAAGACAGGATATGTTCACAAGCCTTCTCGTCTCCAGACACGTATGCTCTGGTCATCGGCGCCAAGTGCAAACCGTGTATCATCGCTGAAGACACCACGACGCAACTCTTCACTATCCCAAGCTGATCGGGACCGATACTATTGCAATCTGTGCCGGAGATGCTCGGTGGTCAGTGGTAGGCGACCGAATGGTTTTCTAGAATGTATCCTCGTTCCGCGAGTCTCCTGGCAACGGTCCGGATGACCACTTCCATTCCTATAGACGTCGAAACATGGCCACGAATGGTTGAAAGCGACGAATTTGGTTTTGTTCGTGCGGCTCTTACAAACATTCATCCGCACATTTGTTGTTTACCCTCTGCCGTCCACTATCGGCGTGCATCTGTGTTCTGCTCCGCTGAACCTATTGGTGCCAACATCGTCAGATTGCAGCGTCGCTCTGATCCAAATATCTGGCGATACGGCGACTTGAACAATAGTCCTCTCTCAGATAATTATACGTCCTTTCCCAAACTCGCTCAACGGCTCGATTTGTGCCCGGATCCGACGTCGAGGCATCCTCACCGTCCGTGAAGGTTGCTCTAACCGGAATCCATGTAATAATTGCCCCTGCAGTCGAGCTTTGCTTTTGTTATACTCTCCTCGATAGGCGGTTCACGATTAATCATTGGACGTTATTTTCTAACTATTTGGATATTCGGCCCTGATATACTTGCATGAGAAGTTTCACCAGGACCGAACGACTTTCTCGGGGTGCTTAGTCCTTTTTTTTAGTCGGGAAAGAAGGTATGTCCATTCCAGCCAAAGTGTGTAGCGTGATTCATTACTACACACGACGCTTTTCCACTCTTCTGTTGTCCACGAACGGCGAAGGAGGACCCACTTCAATCATCATCTGACATTGTCTGGAGTGTTGTAGGGCTTGAGAGTAGCTACTCTAACATGGTAACCGGGGGTAGGAAGTTCTCTATGAGCAGCCCTGGTGGCGCAAAGGTCTAAGCACTGACAACTGGCCATTCGTCTGTTTGTTCCTGGTAGGACTCAGAGCGTGGCATGGATATAGTATTTGTCTTACGGCACAGGCTGTCTCCGTTTTTGGGACCAATGGGGGCACTTGCTTATAATCATCGAGTTGCTCACGGAAGTTGTTAAACCACCAAACAAAAAAAGAAGTTCCTTTCGTATCTTTTTGGTGAAAATAGCACTTCCAGTTTCTTCTACGATGACACCATCCAGGTCTTTGATAGATGACGTGCGTCCCTTCATCACATTCCGCAGTAAATTTGGAATCATCACTAAGCGAAGCCATGGGCTAGTCGTCCTCTTAGACCATGGCTTCACTGTAGTGTCACATTTTGATTTCTGTTTATGATGAACACCATCGACAGTTGATTTTTTAATCTCAGAAGAGCGCAAATGCTACGCACTGCGTGCTTACTCAGGTGATATTCAACCACCATGACAATTCCAGAGCTCGTTAGTTCAGATCCGCAGTGCACAGGCTCATCTAATGGAGTCTCACAGGTGTGCCAATGCTCCGCTTTATATACAGCACCGAATCTACCACGTGCGTGATCGGCTCATTCTGCAGATTTACGTTTATTTGCATGCCGAGTTGTCGGAATATTTTCGTCTCATAGTGTATACAGTGTTCCGTATCTCTTTATACAACTCATATTTTGGACTATTCTCGTGCGCAGTGAATTAGAATAAATGTATCAATATTCATTTCAATTAGACGCCCATTTCTGTCAAAAAAGAGCTAGTTGCAGTGATCTTTTGCAGGCGTTGGTGGATAAAACAGGAACTGTTGCGATACTCACGTGTCTACAGCTGGGTATGTGAACCACATCGTCTGAGTGATCTTGTGTCGAAAGCACCTTCAAGGAGTTAGAAAGCTTTGGCAATTTGGCGACCTTATTGGGAACCCGAACGTATCACATGGACAAATTTATCAGATGCGTCATTTTAGGACTACGTAGGAGTGGTGAGTCCCTGCATCGCATCGCAGCAGAAACGCATTAGGATGCAACAACTGTCGGCAGAATTTGGAGACAGAAGTTCATAGAAGTCAATGCCGTATCGAGACTGGTACACGTAGGCGGACGTCCCAATGCCTCGATTGCCGCATTCGACGACAATCCGACAATGCACAGCGGACAAACTTCGATGCTTTTCACAGGTAGCTATGGACATCCTCGTATCGACACTGACTGTGAGTCGCAGATTGGCTGTGGTAGGTTTTCCCTCCCTCCAGCCATTGCGACGACTGACACTCCTCACAACACATCGCCGCGCAGTGGTGCCGTGCAAGGCACCAATGCGTAGGAGAACAAATCGAACAAATGTCGTAATCAGCGAAGAACCTTTATTCTGTCTCAGCGCCGATGATCGCCAATTGTGAGTTTGAAAAAGACGTGTTCACCGGGCTGGTCTTGCTGTCACCCGTAAGTGTCATACGGCATCTCATCCTGGTGGTATGGTTTGGTGCACTATCAGTTACAGCAGCCATTCAGCGCCCGCACGCATTGTGATACAGTGAAAGTACCACGATACGTCAACGAGGTGCTGCAGCCTATTTTATTTTCATATCTCTGTGGTATACCTGATGTCCAATTTCAACAAGATAACTACAGCCCGCACGCTGCTAACATCTACATACAGTACTTACAAGGCGTCCAGGTGCTGCCTTGTCCATCGCGATTGTCATACTTCTCTTAAATAGAGAACGTGTGGGAACTAATTGGCTGACGAGTTGACTCTGCACGACCCCCTCGCAATATCGATGTGTAATTGTGGTCAACGGTCGGTGATGCATGGTTAGCGATACCTCAGGTCACTATCCGGGGAATTTAACTCTGGATGCTAGGCCGTTTTGACGATTCTTTGCCCAGTATGGCGGTCACACGACCAACTCTCAAGTCGCATCGTATTGTCTCCTCGTCCATTGCCCTCATACAATCCCTCAGGATTTCAATCTTATTTTTACGACCTACTTATCTACATGTGTGATTCGTTTTTTCTGATTTTGCGCATTCTTTCACGATTTGGCATTTTCTATATAGAGCAGTGTATTACCCAAACGTCGGAAGCTTAAATGTTTGAGTCCATTTTCCCAAACTGATGGATCTTTCTGAAATATGAGATAGTTTGTTCTTGAAATTTGTTCAACATGTACTAATTTATCCAGGCAATGACCGCATTTCTTACCAGATTTCGACACAATTTTAGTGAAAGTTCGCACATGACAATCAAATTGCAGAAATTTCCAAAATGTACCAAATTTTATCGCTTTTCTTCTAACTCCCAAGTAAATTAGAATCGAATTACTATGGCGCAGAACAGTTGACTCTAACATAGCTAAATACACGGTCGAGTCACATTATTGTGACCACCAGATAATGTCCAGAGTAACCGCCGTGTTCAGCGCGGACAGCAGCTAGACGGGCTGTGAGTAACTCAGGAAGGTGCTGGAAGGTGTTCACAGGTATGTGGAGCCATGCTGACTGCAGTGCATTTGACAGCTGCTGGAGGGTGCGTGGTGCAGGATCCATGGAGCGAACAACACGATCGAGGTGGTCCCGCAGATGCTCAATTGGGTATAAGTCTGGGTAATTAGGGGCTAGGGAAGTACTTTGAAGTCTGTGGTGCGCTTCCAACGACTTTCGGACATTTCTAGCTGTGTGACACGTCGCATTATCGTGCTGGAAGATCCCATCCTCCCCAGGGAAGGCAATCAGCATGTAAGGGTGTACGTGGTCTACAAGAATGGATTCATAACGAATTCGGTTAATAGTGCATTTTACAAGAACGAGTGGACCCAGGGAATGCCACAAAAAATTCCCAAGACAAGAACGCTGCCCCCACTAGTTTGTTTTCTTCCAACAATGGTTAAAGAGTGTTTGTTCTCCGATGTTTCTCGCCTTATACGCCAAAGTCCACCCGTTCGATTGAGCACAAAACGTTACTCATCGGAAAAGGCAATACTTTACCAATCAGCGGAGGTCCAATTCCGACACTGCAGTGCAAATGTAAGACTTTTATGCCGATGCACCTTCGTTTGCATAGGTGCAGTGACCATCAGTCTGCATTGGAGCCCGAAACGCAGCAGGGTTTGCATAGCTGTCGTTTTGCAGGCACTTCCGGTAGCCCTCTGGTTCATTCGCCCCGTGAGTTGATCCACTGTAGCGTATCGATCGGTCCTCACGCACCTTCGCATCCGACGTTCAGCTCTCACATCAATGGAAGGTGGTTCTCCGCAGTTTCCACGTTGTTTATTTGCAATGGTTCCATTTCTTCAATCAGGATACATTTCAAAAACAGCAGCACACGAATTGTTTCCAAACTGCGCTGTTTCAGATATACTGCCACCCTTGGCAAGAAAGCCGATAATCATTCGTTTTTGCAAATCTGATAAATATTTTCTTTTATCCATGATAGCAACGAGAGATATGTTTTCAGAATGGCTACAGTACATCTTATATACCCTCCAAGCAGTGGTTTAAGGCGCTGGCTTATGATCATTCTCCCTAGTTGGGTCTGGGTTTGAATCCCGGTGAGGCATGGATGTATGTGTGTGTGTCTTTCGGCACTGGCTCTCAATATGTTACTTGCCCAACACTGGTGATCTGTGTACCTTGGTCATTTGGCATACTCTAAAGTTCATGTTTGATATATACTTGTTCGCAATGTGTTAGATGATCAACACTGTCTATATCTCTGTACATTGATTTTTTGGCATGCTGTAAACCATGTATGATTTGTACTTGTTGCTGTGTAATCTCTGTATCCTGTGAATTATTTGTATCATGTTTGTCATGTATGTACCACCAGGTCCAATAAATCGTTTAAACCTTCAATCAAAGTAAAAAAAATGTACCCTCCAAGCCAGCTCACGACACGTGCCTTCTTTCTTTGGCTGCATGATGTTGACGTCAAAGGTTAGAGGTGGTCACAATAACGTGACTCGACTGTGTATAATGTAAAATGTTTTTTGAATTAAGACAATATTTTCTGTTCGCGCATGACGATCAAAATTATAGAAATGATTCAAATTTGGACATTTGTAGAGATTGGTTCTAAGTACCAAATATTTTCTCCTCCAATCACTTGCAATTGAGACCCGTCGACCTTGACAAACATGCCATATGCTGCTGAGACACGTATCGACCTTGACAAACACGCCATATGCTGCTGAGACACGTGTCGACCTGTACAAACCCACCGTTTCTTCGGCCAGTCACGACCTACGAGTAGTTCGCGACATGTCTTGTTCAGAGTTCGCGTTTAGTCCAGTGTGGCTCTACTTAAGTTAGTACTTATTTTTAACTTGTGATATCCTAGTTTAATTGTGCGTTTTACAATCCCGGAAGCAGCTCATAAATATATAACGAGACAAGATTGTGTTTGCCCTTTAATTGGTCATCAAAGAGATCTTGTCTCAAGTAAGTTGCCTACGCATGAGGACGCAAAACGGTTAAGCTTTGAAGAACGATATAAGCTGGCATGGAATGTAATAATAAAAACGTTAACTTTACATCTGTTGCGAACGCAGTGGCAAACATAGAAATAAAAGAAAAAAGGTTTTAACTTTTATTTGTAAAGTGGCAGTGGCAAACAATAAAATATGTATTTTATAAATTAATAAAGCATGCATCCCTACAGTATCTAAGTACAGAATAGTGCAGCTTATTAAAGCCTTCCATGATAAATATTACAAAGTGAGGTAATGTTATAACCACGACAAAAACAAACCAAACCCTTCAATAAAAAAAGCTTGAGAGTTTAAAAAAGAATCTAGGTCACTTTTTGATGTTGCTGCATGAAAGTGTTCTATGACATTGGATTGCGTTTTAAACCAAGATAGTGACTCTTGTAGTTGCCCAATATCAATCACATGCGCCTGTGATAAATCGAAAAAAAGTCCCTTCGATTGAACTGAGGTTCCTATATCTCCAAACGCAGTATGGGATAGCAAGGATTAGATCAGTAGATATACAGGAAACCCCAAAAAATAAAAAAAGAGGAAACATTGAAAAGAACGCAAACTCCGCTGTATAGTGATCGCTGGCACTTCTAACTGTGAGTTTCCTTCTTGCGGATACACCAAGCTTCAAGCAAGGTTTGTGGTTCTCAGGCCAAAGACAGGTACATTCGCTCAACGTTGCTATCAAGATCTACCATACCTGAATTCTTACATAAGGCTGCCTTCAAAGTGATTTCCAAAACAGAAAAGGAATAAAACAAGTAACTAGAAAATTTTCTAAATTTGTGGAATTTCTGAAATTGTGTCGTCATGCGCGAATGGAAAATATTGTCTTAATTCAAAAACCATTTTTTGCATTACATTTAGTTGTACTGCAGGCAACTTTTCCGCACTGTAATGATTCGATTGTAATTTATTTTGTGCTTAGAAGAAATCAATAAAATTGCGTAAATTTAGAGAATTTCTGTAATTTCGATCTTCATGTGAGAACGAAAAATAATGTCTGATTTAACTTTTTTGCATTAGCTTTAGCTATGCCAGGGGCAACGCTTCCGCACTGTAGCAATTCCATCAAAATCTTTTCGGTGTTTTCAACCCGCCCTCTTGTGTATGTGCTTATATGTATTGTGTATGAACCCTGTACCGCGTCAAACCCGTTTGGGAAAATATCGATGTCTTTGATCTTGTGCGTTATGCAGTCCGTTACGTCTAAATTTAAGAATCTTTTATAATTACAAATATATTTTCTATTTCACTATAGTATGATGAGAAATTGTTGAAATTCACTGTTCATATTTCCTTAGTATGAATATTATTAAAATGCTGAGGAATGTTAACAGCTGTCTTTCATATGAATATGCCAGATATGCAAAATGGTCTCACTTTTTTGTTAAAGTTTTCTTTCTGAAAGAGGCCCGTTCGATAATTATAGTGTGAGATACCATACGTGATTCAGTATATTTAATGTAAAAAGAAAACTCTATAACATACAAAACTTTTAGAAAATTACTTGATCTCATCAACTTCATTTTACAATTTTGACTCAAACGGAAGTAGTAAATTACTAGGTACATCTATCTAATAACGTGTTGGACTACCCTTTGCCATTAGAACATCCTCGAATTGATGTGGCATGGATTTAACGAGGTGCCGATATTGTTAACAGGTAAGTTCAGCCATGGCGTCCATCAATTTCCGAATGTTCGGTGGAGGAATGTTTCTGTTTAGAATGGCCCTCTGAATCTCATCCTACAGGTGTTTAACCGAGTTTAGATCTTGACCATTTTAGTACATTTGAGTCACTGTCGTGCTCCTGCAACAACTGTGTGACTATCCGAGCCTTGTGACGTTGTGCGTGGTCCTACGGAAAGCAGCACTCTTTTTCAGAAAACACCATGAACATGTACGGATATGCTTGGTCCGCAATGATGTCAAAATACCTCGTGGAATCTAAATGCTGTTGCAGAGAGACTAAGGAACCCAATGTCCGCCATGAAAACAGTTCCCTGACGATTACACCGCCTCCACCAGCGAGAACAGTTTAAGCTAGGAAGCTGTGATCCTTCTCCATCGGCGCATATCAAATGGAAATGTGTTTTGTCGGACTAGACGACATGTATTTCTGTCTTCGAGGGTCTTGTTGTAGAGATTCTGTACAAACGACGGACTAATTATTCGTTTATCAGCAGAGAGGAGTGCTACACGAAGTAGACGTTGCCTGTTACAGTCCATTCGCGCCAGAATGCGGTGGGTTGTGTACATTAAAATTCTCCTTTTGATGCCGTTGTTGTACTGCGAGGTCACTTGACACAAAGGAGCTTGCCAATTTCCTCGTAGAATCCTCTCCAGTCGCCGTTGCGCTCGAACAACAGAGCAGTCATTTCCATCCTCCAGGAATACTGCTGACTGCTCGTGTTTTGTTTTTTGTTTTTATTTTTGTTTTTTGGTTTGTGCCTCACTCATTGTACATTTCCCATACACTTGTTCTTCCATAGCCTAGAAGGTTTGCCGTTTCTGATATGCTTGTTACTAACCGCCTAGCGCTCAACAACATGCGTAATTCAAAATCGCTTGCAGCTGCTGCGGTGGTGCAGTCGTCTAAGACTTGGCTTATGACCATTCGTCCAAGATGGGTCCGGGTTCGAATCCCGTGATGCATGCATGTTGCGTTTGTCTTAGGACACTAGTTCTCCCCTTCCGGAGAAGCAGTGACCCGAAGTTATGACGGGCGACAGCTTATAGCCCATTGAGTTGCTCATGGTGGTTGTTAAACCCCAATAAAAATCGCTTATATCAAGAGTATTTCCCATAATGCTGCTACGTACGCTTCTTGCATGTCTGAATACCTTGCAGTGCGAGATGTTTTATAAACACATCGCAACGCCATAGCTGAGGGCCGCCCCGGTAGCACAGTGATCTATCTGATCATTTGTCCGAGATGGGTTTGGGTTCGAATCCCGGTGAGGCATGGATGTTGTGTTTGTCATACGGCGTTGCCTGTCTGCTTTCCCTGGAACCAGTGGTCCTAAATTAGGGACGGGCGACTGTTCATAACCCACGGAGTTGCTCACAGTGGTCGTTAAACCCCCAATTAAAAAAATAGTTGTGAGTGTGGCACGTGTCTGGCTATTATTGAGTGTTCTTCAAAATTTGTATATTTTAGAATGCGACATTTTCACATTCACGTTGTAAAAACTCGCACCTTCTTTCAAGAATATGCATCACGTCTTGCGAATGTGCCTATGTGTAATACGTTCATATTTACGTTAACACAGATATGTGTATATATGCATGCATATATTTATATATAAAATGCAAATATTGCAACTTTTATTCTCAGGTTGCATTTTACGTTATTATGTTCCCTTTTGTTTTACGTTCAAAAAATTTGATTATGCATGCTGGGATTTTAAAAGCATAGAGTCGTCCTTTGCATCAACTCTATTTGTTCAAAGAACGCTCGGAGGAAATAATGTTTTTCAGTTTGCTCAGCTCAGGTTCTTATTTGTTCGCGATAGGAATTGTCGGATCTCCGGGGCATCACAAAGATCCTTTATGCCTCCGCTGAACTTGGCTATCCCCCGGTTGATAATAACGGTCTCGTTCCAAGAAAAATTGAACAGCTTTCTCTGTATAAAAATTCAAGATAAAGGAACTCGGAACAGTGAATCTTTCCTTCGGCTGCGCACTGCGCCGATTAAGACATGTTCCCATGTTTCCGTCTTGCAACCTTTATTTGTTACAATGATTTGCAGTGTACTTTTACTTGCAGATAAAGCGCACGAAAGCATCGTAGCTAGGATGTAGCTGGAAATCGGAATAATGATTAAGAAAAACTGTAAAACAATCATGTGCGTGTTCAATTTCTTAACCTCGAATAGCAGTACAAACTTCAGTGTGAACAGTACAAACTTCAGTGTAAACAGTACAAACTTCAGTGCGAGTTCAACACCTTCAAATAGGAGCATGAGTTAAACCGGAACATTATGCGTTCGTATTAAACTTATGATTATACAGTATATAATGTTCTTACGTTAATTATGTGTAAAATATGTGTCAAAAGTCAGTTTCCTTAGGACATTATACTGTATTACATGCTACAGAAACATTGCTCTTATTGAAGCGTTTACTTGATGCTCCAGATAGCTTAATTAACTTAGTAGCTGGAAATGTCCTTAACAAAGCACAGAAATATTATATCAAGCATACTTCTAGAGATCCAGTGAAAATAAGGTTACCTACAGATTTTGACTTTATTCATATCTGTCATAGGTCACTCACAACCCACAGATTCGGACCTTATTCATATCTGTCATAGGTAAATAAATTCAAACTCTATACTCACAATCCACAGCTTGTTAGCACATATCAGTGAATCACCCAGTACTTTGTCTCTGGATACATACAACTAATTCTCAAATACACTCAGTACTTTTCAATAACCTGCAAACATTCAACGTGGCAAAATTTATCAATATATAGGTTAAACTTCTATCACCAAAAGAAAACAACAAACTAGTCGACTTTTAGCAAGAGCGAGCCTCCTGACGGGGGACTCAAAACATTTAGTAATAAACTCAAAACATCCAACAAGAGAGTGAATCTATCTGACGTGAGTTAATCAGTAAATCGTACCAAAGATAGCTAGCCTAACGAAGGACAGCAGAATACATCTATCGGAAGACAGCCTGAATATACACCGTAAAACATCCTTCTTATCTCTGTTAAACATATACGCCAGTCTACTCCCGAATTCAATTCAGTTGCCACAAGACATTCATTTGAGAGAGAAATGTAGCGTAAATATAAAAACAGTTTTAGGAGAACGAACCAAAATTTACAAAGATAAAGAATCTAAAAAGGAAAGTTATATTAGGGTATACGTCACAGGTAACAACATGGATTTATTAGTAAACCTTTCCGCAAATAATATATCCTGTTAAATGGTTTCTCCCTCTGGGAAGTGGCCTTCGGAGGTTATGGATACCTTATCATTATTCGAATTTTTTGCTGATTTTCTCACCCTAGACCATCAAAATCAAAATGATGGTTGTCCGATGGACCAATGGTTTTTTTCAAGCAGAATCATTAAACCCGGTGACAACCACATTTGGATAAAACATTGAAAAAAATTTGAACCATTTTTGATGCTCTAAAATTTGAACTGCAGACTGTTATTTCCCAACCCAAAAAACATTCCCATCTGCTAAGGATGGAGTGCTTAAAATCCATGGCATCAAGAACAATTACTTGTTTTGCAGTAGCAAAGCAAGTCATTGGCAACAGATATGGCTTGCTGTCTACCGAAAATTTCCATAACCTTACAACACCGCTGTACCACATTGTTTCATGCATACACTTATGTATGGGGAGGTATGGTAACTCGGAGTAACCTGAAAGATATTGAAGAAATTAAAAAAAGAAAGTGCGTTCTCTCTAGTTTCAAAATTAAAATGTAATGCAAAACGCAAAGTGCTGAGCAGTGGACACCATTTCTCTCAGTTTGCTGAGCAAATAATTGAATAATTCAAACCACATTTTCTTGACATGCACATAAATGTGATTGCAGTGAGTAGGGTCTTATTCTTGTATGAACGACCACTGAAAACCCCTGTCCAGAGAACATCAGCAAAGTAGAATTCAGGGCATTGATTGGTGAATCATCATCATCATCATCATCATTGTCAACCATTATCAATCCACTGCTGGACGAAGGTCTCCCCAAGTTTCCTCCACAACGGTCTGTCTTGTGCCAGTCTCCTCCATGTCACTCCCGCATATTTACGAATTTCATCCACCCATCTCCCATGTGGTCTTTTTCTGGGTCTTTTCCTGTCCCTTGGAATCCATACTAAAATTTCGGCTGTCCATCTATGGTCTGTCCTTCTGGCAGTATGTCCAGCCCATTGCCATTTCAGGGATTTAACTCTGATCATGATGTCTTCCACTCTCGTCATTTTCGGATCCACGAGTTCCTCTTCTTATCTCTCCTGGTTATACCAAGCATGCACCTCTCCATGCTTCTTTGAGTTGTCTGCAGCCTTTGTATGTCTCTTTTAGTTAAGGTCCACGTCTCTGCACCATACGTAAGCACTGGAAGGATGCATTGATCAAACACTTTTCTTTTAAGACATAATGGCATATTGCTCTTGAAAATTATGCTGTTTCTTCCAAAAGCTCTCCAGGCAAGTTTTGTACGCCGATTAATTTCTTCATCAATGTGACCCTCACTTGATATCTGCTGTCCAAGATAAACATACGTGTCTGTTATCTCCAGTTTTTCTCCATCAATCGATAAATCTTCATTTCTTGTAAAAGCATTGAACATCACTTTTGTCTTCTGAAAGTTCATTTTTAATCCCACTTCTTTACTCTTGTCAGCAAGTTCCTGGATCATACTCTGCAGCTCTGATGGGGTAGTTGCAAAAATGACTACGTCATCAGCAAAACGAAGGTGGGTTAGATAATCTCCATTAATCTTTATCCCTTTGTTTTCCCAGTTCAGTGATTGAAAGACATTTTCCAATGTGGCATTAAAGAGCTTCGGAGATATGGTGTCACCTTGTCTCACTCCCTTTCCAATTTTTATGTGTGTTGTATTTTCAAACAGCCGAATCTTTGCACTTGCATTTTCATAGATGTTATTAATAATATTAATGTATGCATCTTCAATACCGCAGGATTTCAGAGCCGTGGTAACTGCTGATGGTTTCACCGAATCAAAGGCTTTTTCATAATCGATAAAAGCCATGCACAATGGAAGTTCATATTCCTCGCTCTTTCAATTAGTTCTCTCAGTACGTGGATATGATCTATTGTGCTGTAGCCACTCCTGAATCCAGCTTGTTCTCTCGGTTGAGCCATGTCCAGTGTTACCTTCAAGCGGTGTGAAAGAACTTTAGTGAAGATTTTATAAACCACTGATAGGAGGCTGATAGGTCTGTAGTTCCTGAGATCCTCAATGTCACCTTTTTTATGTAGCAGGATCATTGTAGCATTGTTCCAATCCTCAGGAATCTTCCCTTCATTAAGGCATCGAGTGAAAATTTGGGCGAGTACTGTTTCAATTTCTCCACTTGCTTCTTGTATGATGTCTATAGTAATTCCATCTTCTCCTGGAGCTTTCCCCCGCTTCATGTTCTTGATTGCATGAGCAACTTCTGCTGGGAGGACTGGAAGAACTCTGGTACCTTTCATGATGTCTGGAGTACATGTATCATCCCTTTCATATAGTTTGGAGTAGAAATCTTTCACTCTTGTCAAAATTTCGCCTCTATTTCTTGTTATAGAACCATCTTCTTTTCTCAGAGCCATAATCTGTTTTCTTCCCTTACTGAGATGTCCCTTTGCTATCTTTAGGCTTTGGTTGTTTTCAATTGCTTTCCTCACTAGCTCACAGTTGAATTTCCTTACGTCTTCAGTGATACTTTTTCGTGCTGTCTTGCATAGCTCTATATATTCCACTTTGGAAGTCACATCTTCTTTAGTTGTCCTCATCTCTCTTCTTTTTTGCATCAATTTTGGTTTTTCCTGATAATTTGTTTACATGCAACTTGTTCTTAGACCCAGCTAATTTTGTTGCTGTTTCCATAAGAGCTTTGGTTACTTTTCTGTTAACTTCAGAAATATCCACTTCTTCCGATGTTAGGCCTTCTAAAGCAGAGAACCTGTTCTTCAGTTCCAACTTGAAAGTATTATGGTGTTTTTTAAGGTTGGTTATGTCAATACATTTTGTTTGTCTTATGAGCTTGCCACGTTCCAGTTTAGTGTTGAGGTGCATCTTACATCTCACCAATCTATGGTCACTACCTGTGTTGAACTTGTTTAGCACACTGCAGTCTTCGATGACGAATTTTTTGTTACACATAATAAAATCAATTTCACTTGTCGTCCCAATTGGATGTCTCCATGTCCATTTCCTGTGTGGCTTTTTCTTGAAAAAGGAATTCAAGATGAAAAATCCTTCTGCCTCTGCAAATTCAACGAGTATTTCCACGCTGGTTTCTGTTGCCGTGACCGAATTTACCTACTGAAGTTTCATTCTGTTGCCGGTGCCCTATTTTTGCATTGAAATCTCCCATAATTATCTTCAAGTGCTGCTTACCTTTATTATTTAGATGACGAATTTCCTCATAAAATTCTTCAATTTCTTCTTCAGGATGACTTGTGGTGGGTGCATAAGTTTGAATAATCTGAGCCTGGTATCTTCTCGATAGTTGGATAACGAGTCGTGCAGCTCTGTCAGAGGAACTTTCAACTTCTACCACTTTATCCTTCAGTTTCTTGTTTATTATAAATCCAACACCACTAGTTCTGCCAGTATCTGTCCCACGATAATAGAAGAGATGTCCACTTTTCAGTTCAATGAGATCTTCTCCTTTTCTCCTTACCTCACTCAGCCCGACGATGTCCCACTTGATCCTTTGTAGTTCCTCTTCCAATTCAAGAAGCCTTGAATCAGAAGATAGGGAGCGTCCGTTGTAGGTAGCCAAGGTCAGCATCAAATGGCAGCCTAGTCCGGTCCTCCGGGGATTCTTAGCACCCTCTGCCTTCATGTCGCACTGGCCGCTGCCTTGGCCAGGTACATTCCAGCTGCCGGAGACTGAGGGCCAAGATTTAAGTTGTAGAGTCATTTTGGAGGTGTTTGGCCATAACTCACCACGCTGGCCAAGCGGGTTGGTGAGTGTGGGATAGCATTTCCTCTGATCCCGATGGTATAGTTATACCGCTATTTGCGGTCGTCAGAGCCCCTTTAGTGGGAACAGGATGCACCACGAGAAGGCGGGGTTGACATTTGTCAAGGAGAGGCTGTGATGTTACGCATCACCTGACCTTACATCCTAAATTTCAGAAATTCAATAATCTTGCAAAGTAAGAAACAGTGAATGGTCTCAGCAAAAGATAAATTCGTGGCATCATAAAGGTAGTGGGGTGCACGTCTTGTTTTTATACCTTGCAGAACACGCGAGTTGGAAATGGAGTTCAGAAATATGGATGAACTGCAAACCAACTGGTGAAATACATCACACGCTGAAACTGTTCAGATTTACTAGATACCGCAGATATTGCGCCATTTGATTCACTTCCGTTACTATCACTATATATATACAATCAGGTGAAAAGTAAAAAAAAAAAGTAAAAAAAAATGCTTCTAAACTTCTATTTTCGTCAAAATACTAACTAAAGTTAAATGTAATTTTCACATTCATTAATCGTTATATAATAAATAGAAATTAATGTTTCGAATTCACTGTAGCCAGCATTTTACAAGGGCAATAAAACTAATGCAGTGTTTCTATTAATGACATTAATACCGGTGTCATTTGGGGACCAGTAAATATTTTTCCTACAATTGTATCACTGAACATTCCCCAACAAAGCAGCAGTTGCTGTATAATGCCTTTTTGGTGATCCTTGTTGGAAATAATTTAAGACATTGCATTACATTCTCCTAAATTTTCTCAGCGTTGAGGTATGCGTAATCTTTGAGCTTGGGCGGATCAGTTGGAAACTATCAAAAGTCCAAATAAGCCATCAGTGTACAATAAGAAGGGAAATAAACCACAGTAGCATTTTATTTGTCAAATTCTGAGCAATAATAGTTCGCAACACAAAGCAATATTCATTTAACATTTTCTAGCACACGACTAACTTAAAAGCCTTTCGTACCCTGTTGTTACCAGGTTAGAAAAGTTATGAAACAAACCCTTTTTAAACCCTTTTCTTCTGCTTTTACAAGACCCACACTTTACAGTCACATTTGTTACCTACCACGTCCATATAGATCACATCCGTCTCTTACTGTTTTTCTCAAACGATTTGACCTGTCTTAGGAAGTAACTGATTAACCTATAGGCGATTTCATCTTTTAACGGCTGAGTAAGAGGATCATCTTTTATTAGGCAGGTAGCAAGTAATTCTGAAAATTTCCTTTGTGCAGTAGAATAATAGAGCCATTATCTAAAGAACAGTGAGTAGTGAATGGAAAGAACTAACTCTACAGAACATCATTCACCCATAATTTTTTCCCTGTAGCGGGAAAAGGAATACAAACACATCCACGTCACGTCCTCTCCCACGTCAGAATGCTACTGAGAGCTAAAGTTTTGCATCTCTGACATAGTCATTATCATTGAGAGTTTGAGGACGAGCCAGAAATTTCATTTTGTCACCTTTTTTACAAATAACGTGCGTTTATAGCATTAGATTTATTACTTGTCCATCCGATGATCTACAGATACGGTACCTTCGCATCAACTAGCCGGGTTCTAAAAATAGTTTCCAAAATACATTAATTCATGACTTTCCGAGTGCTCAGAATATATTGCTTTCTCGGTACATGGCATAAACAAGTTTTTAGGTCTGTACGTGATATTCGCACATTCGATAAAAAGTTTCCACTTGAACTATATATCTAGAACTCTGATCGAATTTTTTTATGAATTTTCTGTTTCTGCTTCTCTTTGGTGCAAAATCAAATTTATATTAGATATTCCTCATGCTGCAGGATATAACTGATTACATTTCTAGAGCTATACAATATATTCTCCCGACAAAAGTTAGTATTGTGTAAAGCCATCTCCAGCAATAGCCTCTACATGCGTGGCCTTGAATGGAAAATGTTTTTGATACCGTCCTGGGGAATAGCCTGCCAGGCTGCTTCTATACGTGACCAGAGTTCATTTGTGGTGACTGGAGGAGGCGCTTGACGTGCCAGTCGCTTAGCTACCATGTCCTAGACATGTTAGCTCGGGGACATGTCCGGAGAACGTGCAGACCAGGGAAGAAACGGTATCTGCTGTGCATGGAAGAGGTCGTGGACATTCCGGGCCGAATATTACCGAGCATTTTCGTGCAAGAATACAACGCCAGGACTACTCTGACGGAAGGGTACCTCCTTTGTCTCTAAAATATGCCTGATGTATCGCTGGCTCTTGAGGATTTCCTCAATTCGTATCAGGCGAGATCGCGAATTGAACCCAATGGTGCCCCAAGTCACGAGACTTGGCGTTCGGCCAGTATGACGCTGCGAAGTGCACGCACGCTACAAGGTGACGTTCACCACGATGTCTTCGAACATGTATGTGACCAAAATAGTGCAGCAAGTTGAATTGTGACTTGTCAGAAAGCACGACCTGCTGCCAATCAGCACGCCAGTGTTCGATGCCCCTTTGCATCCTGAGGCGTCTGTGGTTGAGGGTCAAAGGAATACGCAGCAATGGGCTGCTTGCGACCAGTCGTCTGTTCAGCAGGCGACGTCAAACTGTGCTGCAGGACAAAGCCTGACCTATGACAGTGCTCCATTGCTGCGCTAATACCGTGGATTTCGCTGTGCGATCGGTCACTGCCGTACGATACAGGGGTCTGTCATCCCGTGCAGTCGTGCGAATTTCGGTCCATTTCCCAGATTTCTATGCGTCCCAGCTTCATCTGTCCACTGATACCATGTTCGCATCACTATACTGGATGTTTGATCCTGTTCGAGTGGTAATTTTGCGGTAGGAAAATCTAGCTTCTTTCATTTCAACAGTCCTTCCTCGTTCAAAGTCCGTGCGGTGTTTATAATACGACCCCCTCCTGCAACGGGGCACACGAAACACCCTTTCGACTCAATGTCGGCTCTTCATTGATTACAGCATCTAGTTTTAGTCAGCTCTTTGTATCCAAGACCGGACAGCTCAGAGGGCGCTGCTCCGAAACTGCATGCGCATTTATACTGACATTTTACTCATTTGCATGTCCCAACCTGTTGTACATATCTTAAAGCTAATACCAGCTGTCCTTCACGGTATTGTAATTTTCACAAATAGTAGTGTATAAATGTGTTAAATGTGATGGGTGTGCTTTCAATAATTAAAATATTTTGTATTACGTTTTTTTCCTTTTTTATGTCCTACTATTTTCCCGATACTCTGCCAAAGCGTTACATAATTTTTTTTTAAAACCTTTGTGTGATAGATTTAAACTAAACTCGTATTTGCAATCGGCCCCACAAATATGTGCAGCATCTGCCAAAATAACCCAAATCACTTTTAATATGAAACATTTTGTAGACCTGCGTTATTAAACTAACAGAAATGTAGCATCACTGTTCCTGGCCGTTTTATTCCTGATAGGTCTGTCTTGCGTCGCATCTCTTTTTTAATTTTTCTGTTTCGTATCCATATTTAAAAATCCTAAATTTCATCCTGGAATCCACTACGGCCTTCTCTTGATGACTTCGTGTCAATAACTCTGAGTTACAAGCATTCGTCATTTCTTCTGAATCGATGCACACTCGAGAACAGTGCTGCTACTTGGGTCCTTCAAAACAATAATTATTAGCTGTTGCTTTTATAGCCTGTTTTGAAGTTTTACCCATTCTGATGATAACGCGCTGTTTTCTTTTGTGTGAAAAGTTTATATAATTTTAATATATTTTGCAGCAGTCCAAGCTTCAGAATTGCGCAGTGTCAGAAGTCTCAAATGAGTTGCTCTTCATAATTACTGACATTTTTATCACGTACATTTAGTGCTTTTAGGAAGTTATGCTGTCCTATTTACACTCTGATATCTCTTAAACATTTTCAATGTCCCTCTTTCTTATTCACTGACTTCAGGTTCTTAAGTCTGCTTTCTCTTTTCATTACTTCTTCTTAGACACGAAATTTTACTTGTCGCATGATTTCCATCATTTGTAACAAGAAATAAGTTAAGTTAACATTTAAATAATTATTTTCATTGGCTAGCCGTAACCTATGTCAAACACAGTTCTGCGCAAACTGAATATTTTTCTGATTCAGTGGTTTTCAATATATGGAAATTAATGTTCTAGTCGGCAGTGCTCAAACGCAGGGTTCACAACTTTCGAAAGCTTAAACGCGGAACTGGACTGAATTTTCATTTTACAAGGATATCCTGTAGAACTGCGATTTATTTCGTCGGGAGTCTTGAAAATGTTGATTGGTATTATATTATATTACAGAATTTGTTTATGTTACATGCCAATGTGCCTATTATCACTAGGGACCTCATCAGACACTACACGAACACCGCTCGGGGTGCAAAATTGTTTGTTCTACCCGTAAAAAATCGGAAACAACAATATCTCAGACGAATAACGTCCTTCTTGAATTTTCGTAGGAGGTGTGGTGAGTTCCCATGGAAGAACAAAGTACGGGAAGGAAATAACGCCAGTAGCTTGAAAAACATGGGAAGACAGACAATTTGTGAGCTGACAAACAGCACGTGTAAGAGATTTATAAAGTAAAAATTCCATTAAGGTTACACATCGGTATAAGATATTAAATTAGACGCGTAACTCGTGAGGGAAGAGCAAGTCATGTTCCCAACTCTTTCTTCTACCAGACTGTGGTTCCTATGATATAGTAATTTGAAGGACGACCCTCTGGTGGTGATGTGGTGTGAAAAGTTGGTTTCCGATAATTCGTCTGAAATCAGTCCGGGTTCGAATCCCGTATGATGCATGGATCGTGCGTTTATCTTACTGCACTGCCTCTCTTTCTTCTCTTGAACCAAGAGTCCTAAGTCAGGTCTGGGTGAATGCTTACAACCCATTGTGTTGCTCACAGTGGTCGCTTTAAGAAACAAAACAAGTTTTGACAGCAGGCCATCTTGAGAGAATAATCGAATATTTACTAGCTCCGAGGGTTCTCAGAACAGTTGTTTCGTAACTTGTTTTACGAAAGATCATACTACGTAGACTGAAGTTGCATTAAACTAAAAAGAATAAGGGACTGAACGTACTGTGAAAACTACAGGTTCTTTATGCACGCAGTGTAAAAACATTAAGCATCCATCGATTCAATTGTTTTTCTTGCCCTATGGGTAAAGAAAGTTCTGTTAGAATTCTAAAAATAGAAAATAACATGACGCAGTTTATACCCGAATTCAAAGAATACGAGTACAATTGGTGTCTTGAAAACGGACCTGAGTTAATTACACACAAAAAAGCCTCATGACACCAAAGGCTTTTAAATTACTTTTTGGTGGAGGTACAGGCTTCCGATAGTTTGAAATGAAGACGTTTGCTGAAACCCTTCAGATGAGATAATAAGAGAATTTGAGAAGGCAGAAAAAGTAATAAAAGATGAACATCATATTAAGAAGAAAAGGAAAATAGCAAGTAAATTTTTGAAATAAAAATACTTTTCATAATTAAAATCTAGCATATTTCCTTAAAAATTGGGAGAAAAAACATTTGCATCTATCGCATTTGTTCTAAAAGTTTAACAGAATCATTTAATATCAAAATACATTTGTTCACAGTATTTTTGTTTTCATATCTCTTATTACTTATTTTTTATTTATACTTCTAATGACATTATTTTGTCGCTTACTATGACCAGAAATAATTTATGAACCAATTTTATAATACAGTTGAAGAAATTCTTGATTATTTGTAATTGAATGCAGCATTGTTTCCTTAAAACCATAAATATCTTCCTGTGTGGCTTACAATTTTCTACATTGGCAAAGCGGCCAGACGTGCTACGTTGAGAGGAGTAGACGGAAAAGAACATCATTAATTTAAACCTCTCTCTAGTAATTGATTTCGAGTGAATCTTTGGGCTTGATAATCAGGTTTAGAGATTTATTTTTTCAAATAAATGCTAACGGAAACTAGAAAAAAATTTTCCATTAGATACTTTCATATGAATCCTAAAATGAACCAATATTGCAAAGTGCCTGTGGATGCTTTGAAATTGATATAAATAACAATTATATCATTGCTATTTTCTTATCTTGCTGTAAGAAAATAGCGTACATTTCAATGAAAGATACAAATTTTAGCCAAAATTTCAATAAAACTAATTTGAAAGATTTGTTTTAGAATTTTCCGATCATCACGAACAGTTCTTAGTTGCTAGAGCTGTATGCTGTTTCCCGTCCATAATTTAGAGTTACTAGTTCTAGGAAAGGGTGAGAAAGCCAGTGTGAAAAAACATACACACTTGCCTCATCCGTGACTCAAACCAGAGCCAGACTGGGACAGTTAGTTAGATAACCATCCAAAAAAAGCATCAAAATTATGTAATACCTTTCACAGTTAACAAAAACACAGCCAATGCAAACCACTACACATTCAGCAAATATCGACTATTAAAAATATCCTCCATATTCTCATGATCTGCGCAGAAGACTCCCACCACCTAAAAATATCAAGACAGAAAAAAATAAACAATACTTACATGTCCCTTGGGTTTAGTATTTTTCTTAAGTAAAAAAAGACTGGAGTTGTACATTTTATAGTTAAATGAAGCCTTATCTTCAAACAGCGAAGTAGAAATGTATTTCATCAACAAAAGATTGCATTGTGCGTAACCTGGCATCAAAAACATTTCCATGCCCTAACGAGTCAACCAAGGACTTCCGTATTATATAAGTGCCAGATTCATTTCCTTAAAATTTCCAACGTAAATAGTTTTATGACTTATACTTCTTAAAATACGCACTTCATGTTCTTGATCTCTCTCAAAAAAATAATTTGTACCTCCTGACGTACATATAAGGTTTAACATTTGCTGTGTTTTTTGTTAACTGTGTGAGATATTTGTTCACAATGTTTAGTAATATGGAAACTGCAGAAATATATTATGTTGTAATGCTGTCTAAAACACGATAAAACTTCATTAAAACCACAACACACTAGTTGCAAGATGAAGTGAAAGATTAACTACAATTAAAACCAGTATGTTACAGTTAAAATGATAAAATTACATGAGACGAGATCTTTCGGGTCACCCCTTATTACGTGGGGCAGCACTGGAAGGGCAATCCTCCGATTGGAAAAATTTAGAGAAAGTACATCTAACAAGTTCTTGATTAGTGATTCGTACAGTTCTAATAATACCCTCCACTTGTGGAATTATCTTAATAGGGTTTATTTTTTGTGGAGGGTAATTATACTTGTAGCCTCGTTCCAAGGCGGACAACTGGGTGTCGTTAAGTGAGAATGAACTAAGGTTGACATAAGAAGAGGGAATACGACAATAGGCACGAAGGGGTGACCCGAAAGATTTTACCTAATGTAACTTTATCATTTTAACTGTTACATACTGGTTTTAATTGTAGTAAATCTTTCACTTCATCTTGCAACTAGTGTGTTGTGGTTTTAATGAAGTTTTGTCGTGTTTTAGACAGCATTACAACCTAATATATTTCTGAATGGTAACACGAATTCTCACACAGAACTTTGGATATGGAAACTGCATTTTGGTATTTTTTAGGATCAACAATTAATTTATATATCATCTAACCATCAACAAAGTACACCATTTTCTTAAAATGTCAAATAAGTATTTCAGTCTGCAACAAAACGATGCAAACAAAAAGTTTATATACATTTCACCTCTAAACGTAAGAATTCTTTACTCACTGACTAGCAACTATATATTCTAGTAGTCAGGAAAAGCTGTCGACGTCCGAGTGGCAGTAGTGGTTTAAGAACTGGCTTCTGATCCTTCGTCTTAGATGGATCTGGTTTCGAATCCGGGGTTGAGGCACTGACGGTGTGTTTGTCTTACGATACTGGCTCTCTCACTTCCCTGGAGCCAGTTACCCAAACTTAGGGACGGGCGACCGCTTACAGCCCATCGAGTTGCTAACGGTGGTCGTTAAATCGCCAAACAAACAAAGAAGACCCCGCGTCCCACAACATCAAATAACAGAGAGCAGTAGAAACAAAATTACAGCTATTTTCAAATATTTCATCTCCGATATTCAAGTAAGTTTTTAACAATCATCTAAATATGTCTGTAACAATAAACTCTTGAGAAAAAAACGCGAATTCTGGCAAGTATCAAAATTATCAAATATTTAATTTGCTCACAAAACTGCTCTGGTGCAACCAGACCGAATGCTAAATTTTTTTATACCAGCTAGACGCCTGATATGTGGTTAGACGACTTACCCGAAACAACAAGCCGTTGCACTTAAAGAAGAGAAAGCACTGGATGTTGGAAAGTTTTAAGACATGCATATTTAATTTCTATTTATTTAAAACACATTTTATTTTTAAAAAATTCATGGCAAAACAGGATGATTTTTAAAACTTAATATTATCAATAAATCCTTTAATGTGGAGCCATTCCTTTGGTACTTTTTATAAAGTAATTGATAACATTTCCTGATTGAAATTCCCCACTTTTCAAATATTTTCTTTTCACAAAACGAAAATTCTAATTTTATAAATTTAACTGGCACATCTGCTGGAGCAGCTATCAGATAAAACGGGAAAAGGAGGCGAATAGATATGACGAAGCGCTAAGTAGCGTAAAGTCGTTGATAACATGGTAATATAAAATTATTAAACCTTAAATAATTAGCGAAGGCCTGAATTTGTAATACGCGTTTGATGTTAGTATTTACTTAAACCAATCTCCTTTGAAATACCTGGGAAAACTGAGCTTTATTGTTAATGACTGAATTACGAAAACCATGTGAAAACAAAAGGGAGGGATAAAGTCACTGGTGTTTCTCGAATTATATGATGACGATATATCTGAAGTACCATTTTAAAACATTAATGATTGAAAGGCTAAGTTATTTCGAAGCGCAAAACAGAACAGGAAAATTGAGAACAATTTAATGCACATGTTCAATTATTTCGATAGGAATGTGGTAATGTCGAAATAACCTGCACCGATGTAACTGCTAGGAATGTAACTTAGTTACCAGATCTGAGCCTTTTGCGAACAGAACTGATTTGAACAATGGATATCACTCGTTTTATTGCCGTTGTATTTTACATGCTACTATCAAAGTGTACTCTCTCTCTCTCTCTCTCTCTCTTACTGGACCAACTTCTGGCAATTATTAGATGATTTGGCATTAAACTGAAGGCATTTACTTTACTTTTACCCAGATACCTAGCTCAGGGTGATGAATAATTTGACACATCTGCTGACAATAAATTAGATCAAACCCTGTACATTTTTCATATAACCGTCGTGGTTATCATCAATCTATAAATTAAAATTCATTTATTTCCCCGGAGAAATGTTTTTTGGTGAAAGATAATTATTTCTTGATAATTATGATATTCTTTCCTACGAAGGAGCTGTTGCTCAATGTAAAATTCCTTTTAGTCATCAAGGAATAAAAGAAAAAGATGCAATAGCTGCAGTTATCGGTAATGCGCAAAATATTTCCTCTCTGTATACCCCCTTATGGAGTTTAAAAAATTCCACCCGAAAATATTCCTTCTATTCTTAAAAGTCACCGAAAATATTCCTCCTATTCTTAAAAGTCACCAAAAATGCTTCAGTGCCCATGATTAAAAAGACAGAAGTTTTAATTTGACTTTGCACATGCACTTCGTGATAAACTAACTGCAGAAAACACATTTAAAGTGCAGAATTCGGAAATTACGCAACTGGTAGTCCTTTCGCTTTGTTTATAATATTAATTTCGCAGTTCCTGTTTCGTTTCAACACCATTTCTTGATTAAGGAACAATGTTACTTTTCTATGCTTTACGCAATATGCTTTTAAGCCCATGGAAAATTAATTATTTCTCGCTCTTATTGTTTGCGATTCCGTAAGTCCCTTTCTTCTTTCTTTAAAGAAGCTTTGCAGTAATAATCTCTTCTGTCAAACATTGACTTCTCACGAACGTAGCTCGCTTCGACATTTTTGCCTGAAGGAAAGCCCCCGTTAGACACTTTCCAGGCACTTTTCTCTCGCCAAATTTTCGGTTTTTCTCTCTTTTTTATATGCTCTTCTGCTTCAAACTGCATTTTAAATTCTCAGCTATCTCATAATGGTAGTTACAAAGCGTGAACAGCCAAATTGGAGGAAGGAAATTTTGAAAGAAATAAACTTAGGGCGGAAAATGTTGGCGGAATCCAACGCTTCCATTTCTTATTGGTGAACATGATTTGGGAAGGACAAAAAAGACAAGTACATGTTTTCAGCTAAAAAAAATCAGTGGTGAACAATTGTTTCGGAAATTTGTAAACTTGGGTTCACAGTTTCGGATTAAAATACCTTCAGCCCAAATTTGTATGATATTTATTCTCTGCTCAATAGAATTAATTTAATATTTCTGCTTTGCTGTTCGACAAATTGCAGACATTTCGCAAGTTTAAACTGTATCAAGCACATTTTAAAATTTTGCATTCCCAGAGATAAATAATTTTGACATCAGGATTTGTTATACATTAAGATATTTACGAAGATCGTAAAGAATTGGTCTAAATTGTTTAGCGTTTTTAACGCATTTTTCTGCAAAAAACGGCCATTATGGCAGTACGTTTTCACTCAAATGTCAATAAGACTCATTCAGCATAAAACTGTATGTTTTATGGGGTGTTTATATACGACAGAGTTTCTTCTGACACTAATTTCTTCCTTGCTATTCTATACAATGGCATGCCTGTTTGTTATGTACAAATGCCCTCATAAATGGATCATTCCGACATGTAACACGGCACATAAGCGCGGTGTCCGATATAAATTAGACAGACCAGCTCGTCGAGAATCAGTCAGTTAGGGTTCAACTGAGGGACAGAATGAACAAAATGAGTGATCCGAACGACTTTGAACCTGGTATGGTAGTTGGCGCAAGATGCGTCAATTCTAGCATGTCCCGAAGGACGGTTTTTCTGGGTTTTTTTTTGTTTTTTTTTATTGCAGGTTTAAAGACTACTGTTATCAACTCGATGGGCTATAAGCAGTCGCCCGTCCCTAATTTAGGGTAACTGGTTCCAGGGAATGAAGAGGGAGAGAGTGCCGTAACACAAACACAACAGCCATGCCTCACCGACATTCGAACCCGTATCCGTTTTGGACGAATGATCAGAAGCCATCACTTAGACCACTGCGCCACCGGGGGCGGCTTTTGGGGTTTTGGACGCACAACCCTAGCTGTAGGTTACAGCGTGTGGTGCGACAGGCAAAATACATTGTGATTGATTTAGAAACACCGACGATGGTAAACAAAAATTGTCCATGATTATCAAAACATTCTAATTTCAATTTTGTCGAGCTGTAATTATTATGGTATGTCCCATTGAAAGCTGAATTTTCAGCTACTTTCAAGCTAACTTTTCAATTACGGCAATGCAGCAATTTGATGAGAAGTAACACACGACGGCCAATTAATTAGAAACTATTGTTGAACACAGGGTTGCAGCTCCTTTAGCCCGAATTGCATCACGTATGCGGTTTTGCATACAGTAGATCCCAGAAGGGGTTTGGGAGAGTTTTAACTGGCTCAGAGCCGACAGTTTTTTAACTGGCTCAGATTTCCCTGAAGAGGACGTTTGCTCCAGGATCTGTTTTTCTAACATGTCCCATCCATTCTCAATGGGGTTCAGATTAAGGCTGTGTGGTGGCCAGGAAAAATGGTGGGAGATGCTCTAAAACTTGATGAATATATCTTGCGCGATGGACAGTAGCATTTTTGTCCTCGAAACAACCGTGGTTTGCGAGATAAATATACACCTTTTGCAGGATAAACCTGATAGGCAACAACTTTCAGAAAATCCTTGAAATACATCCGACTTTTCAAAAACGTCAGGGAACCAGTTCCGTACCAACAAAATGTGTCCCACACCATGACACCACCTCCAGAACCTTGAGTTGTGTTTACAATGTGCTGAATACATGGGGTTCTCGACAAATTCTCTGCTTACTTTTGGTACAGAGTAAGGTGTACCGTGTTTCGTAGGACCGCACATGACTTTTATCCAGTCTTCCAGTGTACAGTCACGGTGTTCCTGACACCACTGACTACGAACTTTCCGTTTCATCTCAGATATCAGTACTTCCCATATAATCACGCGACTTCCAGTACCTATCATGTTCGATTCCCTACACATAGTTCGCCGAGATATGGGTAGCTAACAGCCTTCGTTGAATGCTTCGGTCAGTTGCTGCAAACAGAAAGTCCAGTTTCTTCGTACAAACCTTCTCAGACGACGGCGACCTCGTTCTTGATAAATTGCCGTCGGACCAAAATTGCCCCTCTTAGACCAACAATGTGGATTATTTTTAAAGACTGACTAAAGACCCCGAATGTTTTACCTTCTGAGAACCCGGTCAGATCTGCTGTTTACAAAATCTTCGCTCCAGCAAGATGGGCACTCATAATAAGCCATTTGTTGAACTCTGAATGATCCTTTGTTCCGCCCATTATGATTAACACTACTGATCATAATGGGAGGAACAACGTTTTAAATATGTATCTAGATCCCGCGATGCCGCACATGGTTACCTAATTTACATACACGATGGGTTAGCCGGTGTGTGTATAAGAAAAGTTCCGACCATCAAAAGAGACAGAAAAAGGATATTTGGCATGATACTAAGAGAAAAACCCTGATGTTTCGTTTAAAATGTTGTATTAACGATCCAGGCATTTTGTAGTTCGTTTGGGAAGTCGTTTTTTATAATTGTGTGAAATGAACGTGTGTAGCGCAAAGCTAAATTAATTTCCACAACAACGAATTATTCTTGCACTTTCGTTCACATAGAAAAGGCAAATTTTATAAATGGATTTCTTATGGCCGACATACACTATATTGACAAAAGTCACCGGACACCACTTCAAAAGTAAATGGACGGATCCGCTGCATTGTTAAGATGCGCGGTACAGCTGCAAATGATATAAAAACAAGCCTGCAGCTGACCGCGATCATATCGCACTGTGAGGTTGAGTAAAAATATCACGGCGGGAGAGAACTGACTTTGATAAAGGAAAGATTGTTCGGTGTTATATTAGTGGGTTGTACATAAGAGAAACCAAGAAGCGTTTAAGCATACCCAAGTCAACTGTTTTGGATTTACTGAATAAGTGGAAGGCACATGGCGTGCCTCAAGCAGCAAAACGTACCGGCAGACCAAAGAAAATCAGTGATAGAGGAAATCAAAGCCTCAGGAGAGTCGTTACAGCTAATCGGCGGAGTACTGCACAAGACCTCAGTGTACAAGTAAGTAAAAATGTTGGAACCTCGGTACGCACAGGTACCGTTCGCAGAGAACTTCATTCCATGGGTTACCTTGGTCGTGCGGCTGTTCGTAAGCCTTTCATCTCCACTGGGAATGCTATTCGTCGTTTAGCATGATGTAAAGAGCATTTATCGTGGACCGTAGATCAATGGAAACGGGTCCCATGGACTGATGAATCCAGATACACAATCCATCAGCCTGATGGCCGTGTGTGGGTATGGCGGCAGCCAGGGGAACGCTATTTACCACAGTGTACTGTTCCTACGTTCAAGTTTGGAGCTGGCAGTGTACTCGTGTTCGGGTGTTTTTCGTGGTATGGTCCCGACCCATAGGCTATCGTAGACAAACCTGTTAACCAGCACGTCTACCTCGATATTCTGGACAATTATGCCCTACCAACTCTATGGCAATACTATGGAAGCGTGCCTTGTTAGTACCAGCAGGATGATGCACCTGGACAAAAAGCAAGGATTGTTACGGAGTGGTTTGAGGATAATTCCGTATCGTGTGTGGACTGGCCAGTACAGAGCCCTGATTTTAATTCCATAGAGGACCTATGGATGAATTAGAGAGCCGCATAAGAAGTTTGAAACCAAGACCTACTACTAAACAATAGTTAGTCGCAGCACTATGAACAAAATGGAAGCGCATAGCTATCGCTGTATTCCAAAACCTTGTGGAAAGCATGTCTCGAAGGGTCAGTGCATGCATTAAGGCTAAAGGTGGACCGACACCGTAATAATGCATGTCAATAAATGCTATGTTGTGTTTCCCTTGTAGGTGTCCGATGACCTTTGTCAGTATAGTGTATAATGACCTACGAAAATAAGAATTTTTGAAACTCAGCTTTGTAGGATATCATACTACTAGCTAAATGACGTTTGCATGCTTCGTAATGAAATCGTTATGTATAGTGCAACATTTATCGTGCAGTAACTAGTTGCATCAACGTAGGCGTTAAACGTACAGCATAACGTTACCGTGTGTATATGAAACACACCAACAACATAAACCTAGAAACATTTATTTTGTTACAAAAGATAGTAACACAGAGGTGTTATGAGTAAGAAGGAACTTCGAATTAAGTGTTGTTTTCAACCTGAGATCCAGGCCCCCCTGAAACATGCTTTGTATTTGATGGCAAGTGGTTTCCTACATTATAGAATTGCAACTTATTAGAATTGCAACTTATTAAGAGACAAAAGATAATAGAATGTTTTCGTTAAAACGGTTATTTACTATTTAATCCGTTTTGTTTGCGACGACTAAAGAAGCTTGTGTTATTGCCGCATATCATTCGCAAGCACAAACGAAATAGAACACTTTTCACTTAGCCATTGTGTTATAATTTTAATCATTCCATGAAAGTTGGTCTCCGGAAATCCCCAAAATTAACTCCTCATTGTCATATTGCGTGTCGTATTACGACTCTGTATTTTTAGTAACAGTTTCTCCCTTTCCTGAAGTTAACTAGTATCGCGTGGTCACTAAAACAGTAACGCAACTCTGCGGGAAACATAACGTTGATACATTTCGTTTTCAGAATGCTTTTATGAGAGGATACGGATCACATGGGATATCCGAATCCGTTTTCAAACAGCTAAGCAGAAGGAAAATCTTTAGTGTGACTGTTGAGAGAGCGTTTGCGTAAACACCGCAATAAAGTAAATAAAAAGGGATCGCGTGAAAGAAATTTGCTTCGTTTCTCATTTACATTTATTCCCTTATCGCCTCGAACGGAAAAGGCTTCCCAATAAAACATTTCTTTTACCATACGAGAACGTACCTTTACTCACGCAAAATGTCAAAAGAAAGATTTGAAGACTTCTACAATTTAGAAGCTTGCAGCAAAAAGGGAACAGCTACCCTTTTCAACATTTTGTGGGAAATAAAATCAGGACGACGAAATTTTCAAGTTTTCGAGTATTATTTTACTTACCATCCTTGTTATATATACACCAATAAACGGATTGCCATCTTCAAAATTTGTATTGTATGGTGTAATCCCGTATTCCATTCATGATTGATCTGCTCCTCCGGGCAATCACGGGATATGATCCTTAACCTCCAGATTCGCTAAACACGAATGCCGGTTGCTTCGACTAGCGAATCCTGTGATGTTTATGTTCAAATTAATCAGGAACTTGAGACTTGGTTGTTCTGGGTGGTGTATTGGTTAGCATACCCGGGCGCTACCTGGGAGACGCAGGTCCGAGTCCCGCTCCAGGACGACGCAATTTTCGATGTTTCGGATATTATCTGACTTACCATCCTTGTCCTATCCATACCAATAAGAAAAAACTGTTTATAAAAAATACGTTGTATTTGAGGTTGGCAAAATGTTCTCCACTGTAAAGATAACTTTATCTATAACAAATACATGTATTTTCTGAATGTTTTGTGCCAAAAATGAATATAGGATAAATATTAAAAAATTGGAGCTTCCCCCATTTTGCATCAAATGTCATCATAAATTTCATTAAATTTCACATTTAGTAAAGGAGAGAAAAACTAAATAATGATAATCAAATCTGTTTAATAACCACTAAACAACATTAAAAATCGCTTTGTTAATAAACAAATAAAATATTACAATTTTATTCATCGGCCTGCATCGTACAATATTTGCACCAAACTGTGATGGGGAAAGCTTCCAAAATATTAATATATCACCCATTTATTATCGGATCTGCCTGGTTCTTGCACAGATCGATCCGGCATATTTTTCTTAGACTGGTAAACATGTTAAATAAAACTTGACCAAAAATGGAGCTGGCCCCATTTTGCTGCAAACTCCTCAATTGTGTTCAAAATAAACTCATTTGGGCAATATTTTGCTGTTGTATACTTTCCGGCACCATATATAGGAATTTAAACTTAGCTTCCAGTTGTCAGGGCTCTTTGAAATCATAGAAATAAGAAAAGACTTCGGACACCATACTTATCTTCATTTTCAGAGTTATGTTTGGAAAAATATTTCAGCATCGATTAGTAGAAAACGTGTTTAAATGCATTCATATACACATGTGTATATCTGCAGATCCTGATATTGATCCTTGTCTTCAAAATGTTCAAGAAGTTTCATAAAGTTATGGATTTTTTTGAAACTTTAAACCTTAATATCTTTATGCAGCAGTAGTATACGACTAGTGCTGGATACGTCTTAACTGCTAACATGTTTTTTTTATTCTAGATATATCCACTTGAATTTCGTAATCGTAAGCAGAGCTTTTTTATTCAAAGTAAGCTCAAAGTGAATAAAATGTCAATTACGAGAATATCGGTGCCATCCTTTCCGGACTCTGTATTTATAGTTATGGATCGGAGGTTAAAGGCAGTACGATTACAAATATTCCTTCTGGGAGCCTGAAATCTTTTTTATTTAATGAAATATTAATCGAATGAATACCAAAAATAGCTGACTACCTAATTTTAAATAATCCTTTACAGTCGGCAGCCGCACCGCTAATCCCTCTAAAACATTATGAATTATCATCAAAACCTCAGCTACCGCATTTAGATAATTTAGGCTTACAGTTACCGCTTTTCATGAACTGTCATTTAATTATTATTTGCCTAATTTATCAATTGCATACTCATGATTTTTATTCGAATACATTATTACTTCTGAGTCGTAATAAATGATTACTTCTGACTTAAGTTATACTTCTGCTTAGTAGTAAGCTTTCTTTTACCAAGCTCACTGGTTTCTTTAGCAATTAAACGCACATTGCAATTATGTAATCTATTGCTGTATGTTTTGCACACAGCAACAAAGACATCGCATATAACATATTTTATGACAACAATACCTGTGATGTTGAGATGATATAAATAAGTAACGTTTATTCACAAATAACCATTTTATTTTAAAATGGACCATAGTTTCTTGAAACTATAGTAGATCTTAAAATAAAATATTTAATTGTGAATAAACGTTGCTTATTTATACTAAAGACATCACATCACGTGTTCCTTATCATTCAAAGACAACCTGCAATGAGATCAGTACCGCATTCAAATGACGTTCAAAGTATTTCAAAGCCAATTCATAGCCATCATCGTCTTTTATTCCTCTCTGCGTAGCAACATAGGATACACCTCAGCACATTATCTGCCTATGTTGTCATAATGTGAATATACACTGCCGGACAATTGCTAAGGACGGATGACAATAGCAACGATAGCAACCATAAAATGGAAGGCAGGAAAATGTGGAAATTAGCATAATTGCGGGATACAGTAAGACGTGTTGTGCGTATGCATATTTTGGATTGCTGAACTTGTTCGTGACGCTGATAAAAGATATAAAGGATTTGACGCGTATTGACCGTTGTTGTTCAAACGCAAAGTTGAAAGGGAAAGAATCAATTGATGAACTTGCAATTTTCAGTATGTCTTCCTGACATCACTTAGATGATTTTACGCGTGGCCGTAGTATTGGCAAGATTGAAGAAGGGCGAAAAATAACAGATGTTGCCAGGGAGTTCGACGTCAGCCACAGTGTTATTTTAAGGGTTTGGAAATCATTTCAAACAAATGGAGAGTGTAGCATACGTCACGGGGGAGGTCGTGTTCGCAGTACGACACCTGCAGAATATCGGTACATAGTGCTATCAACAAAAAGACACCGGCACAGCACAGCTAGTGAGTTAGCAAAAAAGTTTATGGCTGCTACTGGCAAGTGGATCTCCCGAAACTGTCGGCAGACGTTTGCATGAAGGAGGACTATACGCCCGCCGTCCTGTTGTATGCATCCCATTGTCCAGACGTCACCGTACCGCCGTTTGCAATGGTGCCATCAACATTGCAATTGGACTGATAACGACTGGTCTGCTGTCCTCTTCTCAGATTAGAGTAGATACAGTCTATCGTCTGATTGTCGACGACAACTGATCTGGCGTGATAGCGGTACTGCATATTGTCCAGCAAACATACAGGAAAGGAACCGATATCCGACATGTAGTGTCATGGTATGGGCTGGCATCATGATCAATGGCTGTACGTCCCTCTATGTGCTTCCAACTGGGACTATGACTGGCCAACGATACATTAACGATGTTCTGCTACCTCATGTTCGCATGTTCCGTGGTGCTGTCGTTGATAGATTTATTTTCATGGACGACAACGCAACATGTCCTCGAACAGTCGCTGTCAAGGAGTGTCTTGAGAGCGAGGATATTCAACGCCTCGTATGGCCAGCACGTTCTCCAGATCTGAATCCCATTGAAAATGTGTGGGATGCTTTGGGTAGAAGTCTTGCTGGTCTCCAATGACCTCCAATAAACAAGGACACCCTCATCCGTGCACTGAAAGAGGAATGGGATAAATTACCCCAACAGCTGCTTGATAATGTTGTGCAAAGCATGACACGACGTGTGGAATCTTGTATCGCCCTCCATGGTGGCCATATCCCGTATTGACATCTTACGCCGGAACGTCTGCGGACGGTAATTGCATTTTTTACGTTTACGTATTCTGCACAAAATGGCCTGTTTGTCCCTTGAACACGTTCCAAAGCCTTCTGGATTTCAGAGCAAAATAAATTGTCTTTCTTGTAATGTCCTGGCATTCTGACATTATTTTATTTCACTTGGCATCCAACCACACTTACATTTTTATGCGCTATATAGCCGTTTATGATCCATCCTTAGCAATTGTCCAGCAGTGTATTATACACAATGAGTAGATATAGCTAACCGTAATACAGTATTATTCAACTAATAATAAGTGGGGTAAATATATTTCAGGTCACTGAATACGATCCAATATTTCAACTGTAAAACAATTTTTCTCTGATACATGATATACGTAATGTATGATTATAGTGTCTTGCTGAGTATTGAATTCCTTGTCTGCTGTACACAAAATCTCAAAATTTCTTATAAATCGCGCAGGGCTCTCCTATTTTGCGGGAAACAAGGATTGGAACACGTAAATTTGGTCTACTAGTGCGTCTTAGAGAAACAATAAGGACAGCTGAAGTTGCTGAATCCAAATCTTTCTTGAATTCTTCTGTGACTACGACTGCCAAAACACCAGTACTTAATGCCGGCAGAATTAAGAGTCAGTCAATGGGTTAGCCTGAGGCTTCCGCTTTAGAGCATTTCACGAATATCGAGTGGGCAAAGATGTAACTGTTATTCAACTTTTCCTAGGACCCATAATAAAGGGTAAGCGTTCTTAGATTTCCTTTATTTTTAGATGCTAGCGGGATTCGTAACGTTTTAAACAAACTAGATAGGAGCAACGTGTTGGCACGAGTATTGGGTTTCTAACACATGGCCGAACATTGTTTTCCCAAACTGGGCACTGTATAAAGTATAGATCATTTCTTTTTATGGAAATCATATAACTGAGCCCAAAGCATTTTCTTTTGATGGAAATCATATAACAGAGTCCAAGGAGTTTTAAACACTGCAGATGTTTCAACCCCCCCGCCCCCTCCCAATACCTAATATGAGCAGGGTTACTGATACTCAATGGAACCGGCTAATAAAGTCAGCCTGATTTCTAGAATGGATGAAACATTCAGAAATAAATATAACAACTACCACCTACTCGTAGCTGAATACTATATTAAGAAAATTAACAAGATGTGCAGTTTCTCGTAGCGAAAGGAAGATATTAGGGATAAAGGGGTTTTCAAATCGACCCGTTAAAAGTAGAGATATTGAGGAAAACATGATAAAACGTTACACCTCCTAGAAGATAAGCTTTGGAGTACTTAAAAAAATGGGTTCAAAATACTACTCATAAGAGTATCTTACCGAAAAAGAATTTTTCTAAGGGATATTTAGAATAGAATTAAATCTTTCAAATACCCTGACAACCCCTGGCGGTCAGCAGAAATTTTTATATTGGGTAAGTAGAAAATATGCTAACAATATTCTTCTTAGAGAAGACATGCTAATGATAAACAATTTTTCAAAAATGTCCCTTGGACGAAAATAGTGAGAAAAAGGTTATGACATTTACGCCGCCTAGCGGGAAAACTCTGCATTGTTTCAAGAGGGTAATGTTCTCCATCTTTACAGTACCGAACGGTACGCAATTAAAAAAATTATTTTTCAATATAATTTTAAGAAACGGGGAAATGGTTGCAAACGTAAATACACACTAACACAATTTAATGCCAGTACTGTGAATCACACAAAAAAAAAAAAAGACAGGAAAGGATACAAAATTTTTCACATGGTGAATGGCAACCGGTATTAAAAGAATTTCCGGAATTGGACTTTTAAAAGTAACGATATCGATAAAAACAGATAAAACAATTGCGCCTTTATTGAAGAAATGTAGTATTATTTTGGACAGGAAATGTATACAAAATGTTTCCCTAGAATGCACTGTAAAAAATAAGTGGTGTGAATTCACGAAAATTTCTGAAAATAACGTGCAGCAAAGTTGCGGTAGGTATACGTCTTTCTCAGAAATTTCCGTTTTTAAAAGTACCCGTTTATTGTAACTTCTGTGTTTTCACAGATTTTCCGTAGACAGAAATTCCGTTTATTTTGAGAAACAATCCATTGCAGGTTTTTCCGTATTTAAACTGAAATTCTACAAAGCTGACGACCCTGCACTTTTCAGCCAAGACAATCCTTCCGCTGAAGTCATGATCGAACACCCGATGTTCAAGCTGGCTCAACAAATAACGCACGCTTTTTAGCCACTGAACCACAAATGTTCGAATTCCGCGACGATGAATTTTTTTTTGTTATTAATGCGAGTGATTTAATCATTTTATTTTCTGTTGGAGCTTATTCTTTTTCTGAATAGGTTTGTAATTTGTTTTGTTTCTGTAGAAGGGCTTTGTACAAATTAAGCATTTTTCATCCAGATTTTTCGAAGCAACAAAATACTTTACAACTTGATTTTTTCAAACTGACAATGACTTTTAGTTATCTTTAAAGAAGGTGAAATGTACTTTTTTATAGTATTATTTCACACACAAAAAAAACTAAATATAAAATTTACTCTTGATAGCTATAATAGCTTTTGTCTTAAGTTGTCCAAAGCCTGATACACAGACATTGCATAATCAATAAACTGTACAGTAAGTACTCTCGGTTTCTTACTGTAACACATTATATAATAAGTAGCTGCTGCACAAAATAGGGTAAAGCAGAAAATATCCTGTGCCACAATAAACAAAATACATGCGATATGCTATCCACAATATCCGATCTCGCAACGCAACTTCAAAATTCGACAGACGATTGAAATTCAAAAGTTCATCAAACCTCAAGTACTCTCACGAATCGTTCCTATCACCGGTAATTTCTCATCATACGGATACCGAAAAAGTGAGAACGGAGATTTTCCGTTATTATACGAAAGAAATTGCGGAGAGGTTTCTGAAGATTCAGAATTTTCCCGTGGTACGAAAAATCCGTGAAATTCAGGTTTTATTTCCGCCATTTCACCGAAAAGTTTGTACCAGAAATATTCTTCGTTAATTCACGAAAGAAATGACGGAAAGTTGCCCTTGAATTTCAGAATTTTTTTACGGTGTGTAGTATCTGACACAATAAATAATTTTTTCCATTGGATGTTCAGACACGCAGATATTGCTGTAAATATGCTATAAACAGAAAGGCGAACTTATTCCCTAAAATTATATGCAGGCTTCTCGCACAGGAAAAAAGAATTGTCAAATCGGACTATTAGAAGCAGAGATATCGAGAAAAATAAGATATGTATCTACGCCCTGGCAGACAAACTATATATTATTTAAAACAGAGGGTATTGTTTTGTGGTGAGCGGTATCTGTTCAAAAAATAATTTTTTTCAATCGGGTTTTCAGAAGCGCGGATATAGCTCCAAATACATCAGAAATGGAAATGTACACTTAAGAATCCTATTGGTGAAACGGTTCTTTACCAAAAATTAGAAATTGTATGCAGGGCATTTCCCATGAGCTCTATGCGACGCAAAACAAGAATTTCAAATTGGAATTTCAGAAGCAGAGATATATGGAAATCGCAATTCAACATCACGCCCGCTAGTAAAAAACTGGGCACTGATCGAAAAAAAACTGGACCTAAATTTTTCTTCGTTGCAAATGGTATGGGAGGGAGGATACAATTTTTTAACGGATATTTAAAAGTAATGATATGTAATAAAATTTATTTCGATTTCTGTAGCACCTGTATTTACGCACTTTAGTGGTACAGCTATGTATCGCAAAAGCCTGAAAGCAAGAGTCATCGTCCTCACATTTCAAGGTCTCTAATGCGAGAAATAATGTTTAGCATTTATTTATTTATTTATTTTATTTATTTCAATATTTATGCTGTTACATTATGACATCAAATCAGAGATATATATGTGCAATTAAAAAGTAATAGCAGCAAAGGAAAACAGGAAAAAGGCCTCACAGAGACCTGACGTTCCCCAAATCCCCAAGTTTGTATCGTACTGATAGTTGCAGAGATAGGGTGTCTACAGTCCAACGGACAGACAGAGTGATACCATAAGCACGTACTGTTATTTTTTCCTCAAAAGACGTGCTATAACTCACGTAATGTGTAAATGTCACCAGCATTTGTCTTTGGCGTTTCGTATCAATTACATTTTGTCTTTTTACGTTACTACCAAATGTACGTTATACCAGTATTCCTTCAAATGTATATATGCAAAACATCTAGCTTATTGCAGTACTACAGCTTAGAAACTGGTCTTTTTTTATAAATGATGTTACTGTAACTTTCTCAACTTACTTGATTTCTTGACTTATCGAAGCTCAAATGGAAATACTCAAAAGGGACGCGTGAAACACGACACTACCTATAATTTCTCAGTTTGCCAGGATGCAACAATCTACTAAATGTGAAAGCGACCGTACTTCACCTTAAAAGAGGATCCCACAGATTGCTGGAGAGCCCAACTTCCTACCAAAATATACACTAAGTGGCTAAATTATTATGACCACCAGATCATTTTATGAAAGGTAGCTATCCGGCAGAATCTGATGACGAAATATTGCTGAATCAGTATGCAAAGGGAATGCTGAAGGCATGCAGAGACTAGTGAAGGGCATTGCGTAACAAATAATGGTTAAAGGCCTCGATATAACGGTCTTTGAATTCGGAAAGATCGAGGGTGCCCGAATTAACAAAAAAATGCACTAGTGAAATTTTCGAGGGCAGCAGTTGTTGAAGTTTACAGAAAGTGGACTTGCAGTCAAATACCCGGATGTGAGCTCAAGGCGTGTTGGCGTCAACGGTTACTGGATGCTCGAGCTGAGCAGATAGTAAGCAGACTTGTTCAGTCCAACAGACAGGCAACACTTCGTCGGATTACAGATGACCTAAATCAAGGACCACGTTCGATGGCCTCTCAACGTACAGTTTGACGCAAATTACATCGCATGGGCTACGGAAGCAGACAGCCTGTCCGTAAGCCGTTGCTATCTGCAGCGAGCAAGAAGAAACGCTTCCAGTTCGCTCTCGAACACAAGAGTTGGACAGTAAATGAGTGTGAAAGGATAATGGGGTCCAATGAATCACGTTTTCAAATAGATTGTGCAGATGGAAGGGTGAGGATATTGAGACCAGTGGTGAGACCGGCAGAGCCCGTGCCCGAAATCCCGAAGCCGAGCCCAGGCCCGAACCGGGCTCGGGCTGCGTAATACTTATTGGAGTTCGGGCTCTGAGAGAGGGAGATAATTTTCTTTCGTATTCGTTTAATGTGATTTTATATGATGTAGCACACGAGACTTTTTTCCGTTTTCTAGTTGTTAAAGAGAATTATTTGGCAACTGGGTCTAGATGGGTAGTAGAAATTCGGCAGGGCTATCCATTCCGGGCTTGGGTAACAAAATACCATAGGCCAACGTATCACTGAATTTTTGAGAAGGAAAAGTTTCTGTAAGAACTATAGATAGTAGATAGTAAGCAATGTTCTCCCCACCTAAAAGGGGCAGCTCCCTGATAATTCTATTGAGCAACGTACAACGTAGATTGTTGTGCCTCCCAATGTTTCCTGATCCCCTCCCCCAGAAACATTTTATGAAGAAATGAATGGTCAAAGAAAATATAGAAATAGACAGACATCCCTTCCCCACTCCGCATATGAGAAATACGTTTGTTAATTGCACGGAGAGGAAAGAGTGGAAGTCGGGAAGAGGAGATTTTTTTAATGCCCAAACAGGTTAATCACAGTTTTGGGGCTCGTTCGAGCCCGGGTTCAATCTTGCAATATAAAATTCGGGCTCAGACTGACATACTTCGGGCTCGGACTGGCTCGGGATCTTACATTTGAGTCCGAACTCAGCTCTGATGGAGACATTAGCACGAAAGCATGGACTCTTCTTGCATTGTCACTACAGTTCAAATTGGCGGAGGCACCGGCATGGTCTGGGGCATGTTTTTGTGGGAGTATTTTGGTCCTTTGATTTATGTGCAGCAACGTCTGACTACTCAAAGGTATTTAAATATCGTTGCCGACCTAGTCCACCGAGTTATGTTGATCGTTTATCTTAATGGCGATAGATATTTTCGTAAGGACAATGCTCCATGTCATAGTGCTCACATTGTACGCGAATGGTTTGAGGTGCGTTACGGATACTTTTCGCTGCTGTATTAACTTCCACAATCACCAGATCTCAATCTAATGGAGTATTTGTGGGATTAAGTCGAAGGGGGCAACAGACAACTCCATCCGCTACTATCAAATTTTCAAGTCTGGAGGGTGCAACTCATCGCATTTAGGCTAATATACCCCAAGCCACATACCCAGACATAATAATGTTCATATGAAGACGAATTCAAGCAGTATTAAGAGAAAATGTGGCTTAACAACGTACTAATCAGGTAATCATAATAATTTGGCCACTAAGTGGAATTTTCTGTCTCCGAATTCTGACTCTGGCATCTGTGATTGATCAAAGTGCCATACTGAAATTATTCTCTCTGAGAAACTGATTACATATATCTTACAGATTTGTTGCATATGAAATTTGATTTTATTTTGCTTCCTTAATTAGCAGAAAACTTTTCCATGGCAACGAATTAACGGAAACGGCAAACTATTCTCATTTGATGCACATTATCTTCTGGCTGTAAGTAGTAGCAATTTCAAGATTGCCAAAATTGTCATATGATTATAACTCGTGGTTAATTAAAGCCAATTAGATGGAGTTCGTTGTTTTCTCATTACAATGAAAGACACAGCAGAGAATAAACAGCGAAATTTGTTACTATGTTTTGTTTAGCTGTTCCTTCGACTACTCAAATCAAAATAAACTGAAGTCTAAACAACAATCGCGATAAAACGCTAAGCTTCCTGCTTAAATTTGTGGTCTAATACTATGTACCACATAGAATTTTTATTTATTAGCTGAAATTATTCCAAATTAAGCTGAACACTTAGATTTATGATAGAATCTGAAGTTTCTGAAAGCACATCAACATGCGTTTATACTCTTGGCTTATATCCAGATTTTATACCTAAACATAGCCTGAGTAAACAGACTCATCGGTTTTTCTGATTTTTGTTTAATGTGTTTAGTAAAATTGTTCTTCTGTGATAATGTCATGAACATATGCATATGGGTGTGTTTGTCACAAATCTCAGTTCCTAGAAAACGCATTCGATATTACTTTCGATATGAGAGACCTAAAACCGGTTAATATTTTCCATAATTTTCCGTAACTCACTTATAAACGTTGAATTAGCGATGACTTCTGTTTGATGTTCCTAATCCACGTCAATAGTGTGTATTAATTATTCATTCGCCTCCTAGGTATTTGTTCAGTTGCTGCTTTCTATCTTTGGTGAATCCCCAGCATTGTGCGGGGCTCCAAGAAGCAACCTGCCAAGTGGTTTGGCAGTTAGTCGTATGTGAGTCTGGAGAATTCGAGGCCGCTGAGGTGCAGTGGTAGTATGTCCGGCGCGTAACTGGAAGACCCTGTGTTCAATTCCCGGTGGCGGCCGATGAGAATTTTTCTGTGACTCACTTATAAACGTGGAAAGAGCGATATCTTCTGTTTGATGTTCCATCTAGTTCTATCGAATAAAATTCTTATCAGATTGAAAAAAAGCAAACGGAAATCATTTCGTTATATAAATACAGATACATGTCCGCTGCCCTGGAATTCTTTAGAAGCTTACACATAATTTCAAAAGATTATGAATTTGTGATTTTTTTTGGTTTAAAGCAGCCCGCCTCGCACTTAATATTTAATTCGTATCCCTGTTCTTTTAATCTCAGTTGGTGCTTGGTGACACAAATGGCCAAGTAGCTAAAAACACCTGAAACATAGGTACATTTACTAAGAAATCAATAAATATTTATTAAAACAACATGAAAGAACAGTGTTTTATATATGAAATTTAATATTTCTAATTTTCGATGACACGTATGCACAGTGTTTTGAAGATTCGTTTCAGTGACAAAAAGGCAACACAACTCTTTTGGGGATATGCTATTATTTAGGACAGAAACGTGCGCTTTTCTTAAAAGCGGAGCTTCCAAGCACGAACTGGAACGAAGTATTTGGCGAGATCACAGAAGATACCCAAACCGGGTTCGCTTACTCAGAGGAATGGTTGCCAAATTGCGCCCGCCAGATGTTAACTTTCTTCTTCGCTAATGACTTGTTATGTTGAGAGAACATTCCATATATTAAGTGCAATAATTGCGTCTTTCATGGTTTTTTCATTCTTTCCCCTAAATAAAATCTTTTTCTTTCTGATACATTTTTAATAGACCCCTTTATGAACTGAATCTCGGATCCTGGGCAAATGCACGAAAGGCATACGTGTACGGTATGCTCGCATAACATTACGACGCTTCTTGAACCTTCTAAAAAATCAACACGAAGAAATGGTGTCATCCAAGGATTACAGAAATTATGTTCCGAACTGTTGCTTTTTTTTATCAAGGGAAGGGAATATACCTAGAGGTCAGAGGCGCAAGATTCTGGATAACGATCCGAGTTGGACTCAGAAACGAATTTCGGTTGTGTCATGCTCAGTACGTTTGTCCGACAGCATTGGGTGTGTCCTTTCTTTGGAATCATTGTCCCAAAAGTGAGAATGCAGACATTTTGTAGACTTGTATGACCATAAAGGTTGTTGAACGTGAAACAAAAAAAAACTAAAGAAAGAAAAGAACAATATAGCTATAAGCCCAGAAGTTCTCGGATGTCTACATAAAAAAGTTGATTTCGGCCGATTAACACTATTTCAGTTTACTACTCCACGTGCGAGAAGAAAAGATAAATTTGCGCAGCACTTCATGTTTTTGTAAAAACAAAACCATTGTGAAATTGAAATAGACATAGGCAAGGAAGCATGTGGAGGTAAAATCACGATCACCTTCAAAAGGAAAACGTGTATGGGAAGTATTGTAACAAATACTCAAAATGCAATTACAATCTAAAGGGAAAGAAAAATTCACTATGAACATTGACAGCATATACCTAATAGCGTTTTGTACCATCTTTCGCCACGGCACTCAGCGTGACATGGTCTCCATTCCACCGTGGAGGAATGTCTCGGGTATTTTGTACCAAATAGGCAAAATAACGTCTAGAAGTTCGGCGTGTTGACGAGGTATTGATGTGGATCGGTTAATGCAACTTTCCAATGCGTTTTATAAGTTTTTGATCGGATGCAGGTCACAGGAATTTGGCGGCAACGGCACCACACGAAGTGTTTACATATTGGCCTCGAAACATTCCTACACAATGTGGGCTGCGTGACATAGGGTGCCTTCCTTTCTGGGAGAGTCCAGTACAATTAGGATACCTGGCTACCGTCCAGGGCAACACCTGGTCCAAAACAGTGCGTACGTACGCTGGGCTCTGGTGGTGATGGAGCGTTCAACGGTGATGACGGGAGCCAGTAAGCTTTACAAGAATAATCCCCATGATATCATACACCGCGGTGGTCAGCCTGGTTTCATCCAAAGGTGCAGTCCTGTTGCTGGTGTTTCCTCGCGCAGTGTCGAATAGGGACTACACCACCGTCATATTCGAGAAGGAATCTGGTCTCAACGTACCAAGACGCATTTTTCCAGTTGCCCAATGTCCAGTCACCGTGCTGCCGTGCTCACTGCAGGCTGAGACGTAGATGACGGTCGGTCAAAAGGGGAAAATTATGAGGACGCTGATTACTTAGGTATATCCGTAAGAGCGTTCGCTTGATTGCGTGCTGTGAATTATTTCTCTGTGCATGCTCGTTTCAGTGTGCCGTCCTGTGATGGATTGTGAGCAATCTGTTATCCTGGAGAGTGCGTGCCAACCTGCGTTCACTCAAGGAGTGATGGTCTCCCGTTTGCCTTACCGTCGGTGTATGTGTGCCACTCTTCGAACCACGCGCATTGCACCTTTATTACGGCGGCCCTCGAGCCTCGACAAATGTCAGTGTTTGTTGACATGCCGACTTCTGTCTTAGTCGCGCTGATTACCATTTCGCGTTCAAACACCGACAAGTACTACCATTTATCCATTGCACTGGTTTTGTGCAAGCGAACTGACGCGTCCTTCCCCTTACCGTCTTTGTATTTCCCGCACCAGTCAGTGATGTCACGACCACGCGCTATAGAGCGGGCGTTCCAATGCAGACAGAGGTGGTCATAGTGATGTGGTTAAGAATGGATGTATTATAGATGCAAATGACAAAGCTGGCCACCCCGGTGGTGCAATGGTCAGAAGTGAGGGCCTCTAACTACCGCTGGCTCTGTTTCTTCCCTGAAACCAATGGCCCCGAATTTGTCACATTAGACTTCTTACGGCTTGAGATTATCGTGGCTGTCAACTAAAACACGAAGCAAGGAGAATTTCCTTTGCACGCAATAAAGAATTATTCAAGATAATGAGCCACCTCCGGTGGCGCAGGGGTCTAAGCGCTGTATTGTGACCGTTTGTCCGAGATGCGTGTGAGTTGGAATCCCTGTTATTATATGGATGTTTTGTTTGTCTTATGGTACTAGCTGTTGTCCTTCCCTTGAAGCAGCGGCCCTAAATTAGAGACGGGTGACTACTTACACCTCACTGAGATGTTCACAGTAGTCAATTAACCCCTAGACAGAAATATAATAAAATTCCAAAAATGAAATTACAAGGTAAAATAAGGACTACCGCCAATAAATGAAGAGAGAAAGAGAAGGAAGATTAGGTAATACCTTTTAATTACCTTTATCACAACTGCAACAACGCTACTTCGCCTGAGTGAAATGAAAAGATAAAAGTGCATTTCAAGTCCATCTCTTTGATCATATGAAATGAAAAATGTAAAAGAATATCCCTGAACTTGGTTGCGAATTCAGTAAAATTATGAGATTCCTCAGCCAAGTGATAGAAGAAGTACCAAAAAAAAAAAAACAACTATGGTGTGGCAGAGAACGGGCCTAACACTATTGAAAGCAGTATGACTCAAGGATATCAGAAATAATTTGAAAGCGACAGAAAAGTGTTGAAATAGAATTTTAATTGCAATGCATGAGAGTTATCTTCCTTAATGTACCTGCATTTGACCACACAGATTCAAACCTGTTAAACTCGAAATGTTTCAATCAAAAATGCATATTTCAACTAAATTACAAATGAACTTTTGAATACGTGCATTTATCTGCATCTTAGTTTAATAATGACATACGGAGAAGATTATTGCGACAGGATAAAGAAATCCTTTGAGAATTGAGTATTTCCACTATAAACACACACACGCTCTCACTTCCCTGTAGAGATACCAGCCGTAAAATTGATTAAAATCCCTTGTTAGGTAAACATGTCTTACTCTTCTAAGAAATCGGTGATAGAATAAACTATTTTAAAAGAGACTAATAAACTTTTGGAATTAAGTTAATCTCGCAATTTGGGTTGACATATTTTCTAATGAATTTTAAATTATTTCCGTCCAAAACGCCGATAAATTATTCTTCCTTAGAGCTCAGTTCTGGGAATTCAATACTCAAAGCACCTTACCGTGTACTTTGAGCATTACCAATTAATCTTCTTCCTGGGTTGGATTGGTAGTGAATTCATTCTACCGCAATAAAGTAACATCATATTTCGTGGGACTGAACAACAAGCGAGAAATCTGAGGATGCAGAAATTATACATTTTTATTGTAAACCACAATTCATATTCTGTAGATGATTTTAATAATCTTTCTAAAGATATTCCATCAAATCATTGCTGATATATTGAATTTCACATTAATATTCGTACGTTACTTTATTTAATATTTTGTACAGGGTGATTTACTCGGGACTGAGCACTTAGCTTTTTAATTAACTCACGATTGCAAAGGCACATTTGAATGAAATTATTGTAAGAAACATATTAGGTGTACAAATAAGTTTAAAAGTGTTTTAAGGCAACGCAACATGTAATTTGAGAGAAAAAACAATACCTTTACGAATCAAAATATTCGCCGTCATTAACTATCACCTTCCGCCATCAGTCGGGCAGCTGACGGATTCCAGCCATAAAGAATACTTCGGCGTGTGATGCGATGAAGTCGTCAACCTATTTTTGCCCTTCGTCACATGTCCGAAACTGTACAGCAGGCAAACTATGCTGCATCAATTAAAACAAAGGATAGTCTGAAAGGGCTATGTCGGTGCTATAAGCCGGGTGCTGCAAAACGTCCCTGCCATGCGTCAATGACGTTTACTTGACCAATTTTTGCGACATGCGGTCTAGCGTTGCCATGCAGTAATTTCACGGGACGCAATCATTTGACTCTGAATGGACGTTTCTCACAGATTTCCTGGTTTAATCGCAGCAATTGTTGCTTGTAGCGATCAGCAGTAACAGTTTGATCCTCTTCCAATAGTTCATAATAGAGCACACCCTTCATATCCTACCAGATGCTTAGCATACTTTTCTTGGAGTGAATACTGCGTTTCGGTGTCGAATTCGTTGCTTCACCGGGGTCTACCCATTGTTTTGTTTGTGTCTGGGATTGTCGTACCATATCCACTTTTCATCACCCGTAATGGTCTTTCACAGGAAAGTGTTTTTGTGTTGTTTATTCAACAGATTCAAACACTTCATGACACGCTAATCCTTGTTTCCCTGTCTCAGGTCATGTGGCATCCATTTTCCTTCCTTCTGAATTTTTCTCATTGCGTGTAACGATTGGAAATGTTTTGTTGAGTTACCCCCAGCTGTTCAGCTAATTCCTTTTGCGTTTGAGATGAATTTCATCGAACAATGCTTGCAGTTCGTCATGTGAAACCTTCTGCGGCATGCCACTACGTTCTCGATCGCTTACATCAAAATCACTTGCTTCAAACCGGCTAAACCAAAACTGGCACGTACTTTTCGATACAATATTCTCCCCCAGAACAGAACAGATTGATGCACATGCTTTTGCGGCACTCTTTCCTTCATGAAATTTGTAATGAATGCAGTGTTGAATAAATGCAGTGTTGAATAAATGCAGTATCGCTTTCCATCTTTCACCTACCGGTGTGCAAGTGCGTTTGACTGTTGGGCAAACTTCTGTGTTACATTTTATACTCTGGACCAGTTATGGTCACATGACAACAAACCGGGGGAATGTCGAATATGTAAATTAGCGGTATACGTCACGCAAAAAACGCTTTAAAACTAATTTGTAGACCTAATACTTTAATCCATGTAAAACGTATATTGATTATTTAAAAAAGATTGGCCCAATGGTACGGTGTTGCGACACCGCACTCCATACATCAATTTTCACTGGATGCAATGGCTCTTTATGGATGGCGTGAGGATTTACATTGGCCCACACCCGTGTATTTTGCGAGTTTGCATAGCCGGATAAATTGAGCCATGCTTCGTCAGTAAACCATGTTATGTCCTACAGGGCGGGGTTTTCTGCGAAGAATTTGGCAAACCATTGACAATATGCCAATCGCTTTGGAAAATCCATTGGCTGTAGCTCGTTCACAGCTGTGATACGGTACGGTTTAATTTTCGCCTGTTCGGCATGTCGAATACGATCGTCCAGTCTCTTTATAGCCGACGAATAGATTTTCGTCGGCTATAAAGAAACTGGACTATAAAGAAACGGGAATAGAGGAGATGTCATAACTGGTGCTTCACATCCTTGGTTGTGTCTTCCGCCATCTGGGGGTCTTCTCCCACTATGCGGATCCACCAAGTTCCCGTTCTCTCCCGCTTCTTTGCCAATTTTGAAATGGTGGCTCTGGCGAGTGGTTTATGCCCATCAATTTTTTTCAGAAAGTCCTTCTGGCATTATTTCAAGGAATCGGTTACCCAGTACTGACGCACAATGAACACGCTCTTCAATTGAGTACACCATCTCCATTCGACCACTTTGCATAAAGTGTCTGCGGAGACACGCTATTCCCCCACCACTAGTAGACAGATGGCGTGTCACAGCGGCGCCACCCAGCTGCCTGGGAAACATTTTATTCACAAGTAACGCATGTCGACTGCTTCGTTAGGGAATAAAGAACCGCTGCTTTCGGGTTTCATGCTCGTTGTATATTCCCCATCTCATATGTTCAACATAATAAGTGTTCAGTTCCGAGAGAATCACCCTGTAGAATATATTCTTTAATATACACTGCTCAAAATAATTAAGGGAGTATGCAGCTTTGCCGACATTAGACAAGCCAATCGCGTGATGTCTTACCGAAACGTGGAAAACGCAAATCGAGTGCGCCGTAGGCAGCCGAATCATGCATATCGTTATGAAAATTAGTACCTATGACGTCAGAATGAATAAATCCCAGTCTGGGATAAAAACAAAGGTTTTCCGGGAGCTTCCTTATTCTCGCGCGTTTATTGTAACATTTCGTTTCTTGAAGTCTTCGGTTCGAACGATGTCTCCCGCAGCATGATTTACCGGAATCAACTGAGTGGAGTGCTATAGGCAGGCTGGAAGCAAATCAGGCACAGCGGGTTGTAACATAAGCTATTGGAGTGTCACGAAGTTTCATTTTCCGACTATGAACACGATTCGAGGATATGGGAAGTGTTTGAAGAAGGCAGGTTCAAGGCCGTCGAGGAGGAACTACAGCAAAGGACTACCGTTATCTATTACTTACAGCCTGTCAGAGTAGGAGGGAAATGCTACTCAGCTCCAAAGATAGCTTTTCGTGTCAACAATAAGCCGGTTGTCAACCCAAACTATCCGCAGTCACTTTCACCAAGCTGGACTTTATGCAGGTAGACCAATAGTTTGTGTCCCTTTAACCTCACGACACCTTAGGGCCAGAAGAAATTGGGCTGAGGAACATCGTCGTTGGGGGATACGACGAGTGGAGTCAAATTCTCTTCTCTGATAGTCAAGATTCAGTCTGGAGTCTGAAAATCGACTAGTTCTTGTCTGGAGAAAGCCCGGCACATGATATAATTTCAGTTTTTGTACGGAAAACATCAGATTACGATGGACATGGATTGATGGTCTGGGCACACATAAGCATCAGTGCACATACCTTTACGTCACCCAAAACGGCAGTCTGGCAGCCCAGTGGTATAGAGGCGACATTCTCAGACCTATTACCATGTCGAATGCTCCAGCCGCCGTTGATTCGTACCTTTTTATGGACGATAAGGCCAGACCTCGTACTGCTCGGCTTGTGAACAACGTGCTTCAAGAGGAGGGAATCAAAATTATGGAGTGGGCAGCATGCTTTCCTGATTTAAGTCCAATTGAACATGCCTGGGACGCTCACTGCAGAAGCTTTGCAGCCCGGCAGGCGCCTTCGTTACTTTTTCCTGAACTCGAAATTGCCCTGATTAAGGAGTGGCGGAAATACCGCCTAAACCTCCTCGACAACCTCACGATTTCCGTGCCAGATATGTGTGCATCGGTCTTAGCTGTACGAGGGGACTACACACCTTATTAGAGGTAAAATAAAATGTATTTTTTTCTTGTACAGATACATATATTTTTGTATAGCGCATCGCATCATGTGCGTTAAAAGGATACACAGTCGAGTCACATTATTGTGACCACCTCCTAATTTTGAAGTCAACAGCGCGTAGTCAATGAAAGAAGGCACGTCTCGTGAGCTGGCTTAAAGGGTATATAAGGTGTGCCGTAGGCAATCTGAAAACATATCACTCGTTGCTCTCATGGATAAAAGAAACCATTTATCAGATTTGCAAAATGGGATGATTAAACAGCTTTCGGGCCAAGGGTGACGGTATTTCTGAAACAGCGCAGCTTGTGAACTGTTCGCGTGCTGCTGTGGTTAAAGTGTATCGTGTTTGGAGAAATGACAAAATTGCGAATAAGGTATGTGGAAACTGCAGAGCACCATGTACCATTGATATGAGACGTGAATGTCGGATTCGACGGTGCGTGAGTTCCGATCAACGCGCTACAGTGGCGCAACTCACTGGCGGAATGAACCAGGGTGCTACCGGAAGTGTGTCTAAAACGACAGTTCAGCTGACCCTGCGGCGTATGGGGGTCCGATGCAGACGGATGGTCACTGCACCTATGCTAACGAAAATGCATCTGCAGAAAAGGCTTACATTTACATGGCAGTTTCGGAATTGGACCTCCACTGAATGGCAAAGGATTGCCTTCTCCGATGATCCACGTTTTCTGCTTCATCGAAGGGTTCGACGTTGGCGTATAAGGCGAGGAACATCGGAGAACAATCACTCTTTAACCATTTCTAGCAGAACACAAGCTGGTGGTGGCAGCATTATGGGGTGGGGGAATGTTTTCAAGGCATTCCCTAGGTCCCCTCATACTTGTTGAAGCCACTATGGACCGAATTCGTTATGAATACATCCTTGCAGATCACGTACACTCATACATGCTGATTGTCTTACCTGGAACGGATGGGAACTTCCAGCACGACAATTCGACGTCTGACACAGCTAGAAATGTCCGAGAGTGGTTGGAAGAGCACGAGGAAGACTTCAAAGTACTTTCCTAGCCCCCTAATTCCCCAGACTTAAACCCAATTGAGCATCTGTAAGACCACCTCGATCGGTTTGTTCGCTCTATGGATCTTCCAACACGCACCCTCCAGCAGCTGTCAGATGCACTGCAGTCAGCATGGCTCCACATAACTGTGAACACCTGCCAGCACCTTATTGAGTCACTCGCAGCCCGTCTAGCTGCTTTTTGCGCTGCAAACGGCGGTTACTCTGGATATTAGCGAGTGGTCACAATAATGTGACTCGACCGTGTATTATTGCATAATATTTCACCAATGTGCCTATTCTTACCCATGTTACTAAACATTCTACTGTATCTTGCATAAAAGTATTATGTAGTCCGTCCCCAAAGTAATGAGAATGTTTCGTTGTGGCTCGCCACATAGACCGCAGGAGGTAGGTGGCGCTGCAGGCTGTTGCGTGGGTATCTCAGGTAAACTGTGGGACTGTCTTCAGTTGACAGCGAGCCTTTTGAAGCGTCGGAGCGTTAACAAAGTGAACAATTGTTTTTCCCACTCGTTATGGACAAAAATGCAAAGGAGCGTCGATCAACTTTACGCAATCAAATGTTGCGTAAAACTGGGAAAAACAGCAGCAGAAACCTTAGATATGCTGAAGACAGCGTATTGGGACGCAGCTTTATCGTCAGCCCAAATTGTCAATTAGTACAACGCTCTTAATGATGGAAGGCAAGCCGTTGAGGATGAGCAGAGTTCAGGGCGACATTCAACGTCAAGAACCAATGGCAATGTGGCCTTTACCAAGGCTGCTCTGGAAACGGGACCGACGTTTCGATGTCCGACTAATTGCAGATGAGGTCGGAGTACCAAAAGTGGTGGATCATTGAATCATTGTGGAAAATCTCAACACGAGGAAGATGTGCGCAAAACTCGTTTCAAAAAACTTGTCTGGTGAGCAGAAGGAGAATCGTTTGTTCATTCCAAATAACTGTTGGATTGTCAACTCAGCCCGACGTTTTGCGTAGAATGATTACTGGGGATGAAACATGGATGTTTGAGTATTATCCCGAAACAAAAAGGCAGAATTCAAAATGGTGCACTCCATCTCTACCTCGACCGAAGTAACCTCGCATGAGCAAATCGAAAGTGAAATCAATGCTCATCGTTTTTCTTTTACTGTCGAGGGACATTTCTAGCTGTGTCATTTCTAGCTGTGACATTTCTGACATTTCTAGCTGTGTCAGGTACTGTTGCAAACGTCCATTCAGCCGCGGTGACGACTCTCCAGAGCCTTTCACATGAAGATTTCCAGCACTGCTACGACGAATGGCAATGTACCTGGAATAAGTGTGTTCAGTCCCGCTGTACTTACTTCGAAGGTGATGGGGCCTAATGTATGTATTTTGATTAAACGCATTTGTTTTGTAATCATTCTCATTACTCTGGGGACGGACATCGTATTTTACGTTCAACAACGGCAGTCGTGCATAGTTTTGCTTACAATATCTCTTGTTCCCCTAATTCTTTTGAGCAGTGTACAATAACCATTTTTCTTTACGTGTATTTATATAGAATGCTAAATTTATTCAATGCAAGATATTCCTATATAACTCACAGCATTTTTCGAACGAGTATTTTTATATACAATAGTAACTTCGTTTCTCCCATATAAGTAATGACATTTTTCCTGACTCTATGTACTTGACAGAGCTCCGTTTCTAATATGATATATGGTTATTAAACAAGAAGTTAATTTCGAAGTTATCTCAGGTTCTAATGAGTTTCGGCATTTGTTTTTAAAATTATGTTGCAGATATAATTGTTCCTTCTAAATTTAGAGCAAAATAAACAACGCTGCCGGAAAAACAGATGCGCACAAATTACATATATGTTCAGTCAAGACCTTAAAACACCTGCACTGCACGATTTATATTTCAAAACATTCTGAGGCAACAAATCTGGAACGGCCATTCTCAGATTAAAATTTTGGCGAGAGAAAAATTAATCATGATAAGTCGTGAAAACAAAAGAGCAGTGAAGCGATCTTTTGTCCTTTGCAGTTATTTTTTTTTCTAACCGAAATGACGATCCATTTACTACCCCATCATTTCTATTACCTCTCTCTCTTCTTCTTCCTTCACTCTCTTTCTCTCGTTCTCTTTCTCTTAATTCTTCTTACTAACTGAGCAACGTCTACTGTCCCAAAAGCTTAAAAAAAGGGAACAGAAAGAAAAGGGAGAAAAATGGAGCGTAATTTCCTGTTCTTTGGGATGCCAGAAGAGATAATGAGCTTCAATGATGAGTAATTCGCGTTCAAAAACAAAGAGCAAGAAATTAAGTCTCGTGCAGCGGTACCTGAAAGGCTCATGACCGAAATATAATGCTGTTTCTTATTGCTGAAATTTCTTTTGTGTTATGCACGCCTCTTCTCTGTTTAATGAAGCTGTTGTGTTCCTGTTTTGCGTATTTGTAGTACTAACTTAAGAAAAGGAGACTTCCTTTGCTTGCATGTGATGTCGGCATTTTTCAGGCAAACATTTTTGATTCATTGCTGCTATTTCTACTAAATTATCACTGCAAAGTGTTGCGCGAAATGCATCCTGATGACCAGGAATCTGTTTACAGAAAACAACAAGATAAATTGCAAAGACAATAACGATTAACAACAAGATGGATTAGGATGGAGCGCATCTAAGACAAGAAGAAACAAACAGCAGGAGAAGAAGAAAAAACAGAAATAACAATGCTAGTAAAGTAAGATGAATAACAATACTGACTGAAAAAAGCGAATAAGAATATTAATGAAACCACTCGGGAAATGTGCCTTAAACCAGAATGTATGTAATACAACGACAACAAAAAAGTTGATGAAAGAGTGTAACAATACGGATGAAGATTGACATATGAAACACACGCTGCTCGAGATTGAAATTGCCGACAAGCGGATTCGGCACGCAAATTGGTAAGTGTGTGCAGGCAGGTGGGATATGCAAATTATTCCAGTATGCAACTAATCGCGTGAGATTTACCAAAGACACAAGGACAAACACGGGCCACCGACGCCATCAGCTATCCCGTTATTCCAGTTCTTAGGGAACAAAGCAACTGTGTTGAGAGCTACTACAGCATATCCAAATGCGGAAGACGCCGCGTAGACCTCGTCGCGGATAGTATTACCAGATGAAGACGTTTAAAGAGGGGAAGGATCGTAGGCCTGTTTGAAGCTTGTATGTGGATTTGCTGCATCGCGTTCATGTGCATCGGAATGCCAAGAGGGTGAACGTTCTGTTCGATAGTGGCTTCAAGAAGACACCGCCCGTTGCCCTAGCTGCGCCGGTTCAAATAGTCAGGTTTCAGAACGCATAGAGTGGGGTATTCGTCTCAAGGTAATTGCGGAGCCACAAACGTCTGCACAGAGCATTGAATGGGCTATAGCAGCGACTATGAACATTCCGTCACGACTCAGACAGTGAACCGAACATTGGAGGAGGCAGGTCTGGCGCTCCAGGCAGCCATTGAAACGACTGCCATTAACATCAAGACAATGTGATTCACCTCTGGAGTCTTTTCGTAGTAGATCTACTGGGAGAAAGTAATGACACCATTTCGTGTTCAGCAATGAGTCCCGAATCTGTATCAGTGCCGACGAGTCCGCGCGTCTAGCGACAAAGTACCCACAGGAATGATCCATCTGTTTTCAGTGAGCAATACACTGCTCGCCAGCCAAGCATTCTGGCTGTCATTTTTTACGATAGTATATCACCTCTGTTAAGCATAGCTCGCACAATGGTAGCCCGGCAGTACGTTGATGACGTTTTTTACAACTCGTAATATTTTCATTTCTAAGTGGCATTCCGCAGGTCATTTTCCTGCAAGAAAACTTTAGGCTCCACACTGTTTACATATCCCAAGCCTTCCTACAAGGGGGCAGCATGCATCTATGGCATGCTGGGGGATCACCAGACTATCGCCCATCGAGCATGCTAATTGAACGACTATTGCAAGGCCTTCCTGCGTCGCCCCGTAATGCCGCTGAATCACTGGACGAGGTAAACGCTCCGTGCTCCCAGATACCCAATAGCACTATTAGAAGACTGTATTACTCAATACCGCGCTGCGTATCTCCTTGAATTTTGTAACATGGTGGTCACACAGAGTATTGATTGCTATCACGTGATTTGTCTTGTAGCCTGTCAGCCTGAAGTACAACTATAGAAATAAAATCATGGATTACCCATCTGATCTTGTGCCTCTGGGGAATTTTGGCTCATTTGATACAATGTTACTGGGTGGGGCAATTGCATATACACCGACGGAAAGTGAAAAAAAGAACACCAAGAAGGAGACGTCTGATACCAACAAAATTTATGCATCATAATAACGGAATACAGAGAATAACGTGATCAAAACATTATGGCAAAATACAGCTGTGTTTGCTGGTAAACTGAAAAATAACGTTAACCATGTAACATGGTTAGTACAAGGTTGAACCGAAATGAACTGCGTCACACTGTGCAATTCTGGCATGGAGTCTGTCGTACAGATGTTGGATGTAAGTTTGGGGTATCGAGTTCCAAGCACCCTCAACCTGGACGCGTAAATCGGGGATGGTTGTGGCTGGCCGTGGAGACCGTAAAAGTCGTTGTCCCATAAAATACCACACGTGCTCAATGGGGGACAAATCCGGTAAACGTGCAGGCCATGGTAGTTGTCTCACACCCTGAAGTGCATGTTTCGTTGCGCGTCCCGTGTGTTGGCGTGCGTTATCTTGCTGCAAAACACCACGATGGACCGTCCTTACAAATGGCACAACAACGGGCTGAATGATTTGTTGATGTAGGAGGTGCTGTTTAACGTACCCGGTACAAACACTAGTTGTGTGCGGGAGTGATAGCTGATCGCTCCCCATACCAGGAGACCAGGTGTAGGCCCTGTGTGTTACTGGCGGATGCAAGAAGAATGGAGACACTCCCCTGTGTGTCTATGAACACGCATACGGCCATAGGAGGCTCCCAAGCAAAATCTGCTTTCATTGCTGGACACGACAGATCGCCATTGCGTTCTCCAGTGCAGACGTTGGCGACGCCACTGCAGCCGTTCCTGACGGTGGGCTGGAGTCAGAGGCACACATGCCAGAGGCACACGTGCGCGTAGTCCTGCATCCAGTAGACGGTTGCGGATTGTTCGCACAGTTACCTCAGGTGCAACGGCAGCTCGAATTTGCGTCGCAGTGGACGTTCTGCTTGATAACGCCGCTCTTCTTATGCGTCGATCGGTCCGCTCATCAGTCCGTCTGTGACTCCCGGTTCCACGTCTTCTCTTGTGGGAATGTTCCTCAGACCATCTACGCCACCATCGTACCACCACCGATACTTCCCTTCCAGTTCGGTCCACAATACGACGATACGACCACCCGGTCTCGCGGAGTCCGACTAGACGACCTCGCTCAAAGTCCGATAACTGCTGAAATCGTACACTTCTTCCATGTCCAGGCATTGCAGCTTCTTCGGAGTCTTCGCACGTGTCCGTACCCCGACGACTGATTACATTCACTTCGCCGTACTCCTTAAATACCACCGACGATAATTTGCATATTATGCCATGCTGTGGCGTAAGCGGTCACCGGTTGGTCCCGAAATTAACATCACACCTACGTAATCTCGACTCCATTAGCATATATAAATTTGGTGATCGTCCGCCAATTCCTCCTTGGTGTTCTTTTTCACTTTCCGCCAGTGTATGTTGAAGTACGAGACAAATATTATAAAGAATGGAAGGTAGGGTAAAAATCCCACAACTAAATACCTAAAAAGTGGAATAGAATCAGTATCACATCCTGAACTCAAAGAGCAGTGAGAGTGTAAGGAAATAATAGCTAAAAAATAATACGAGTGTGATAAAAGGAATTCTTCGTTTCATTTCATTTCATTTATTTTTCGTATTTTGTTCAATATAAGCTTAAATCTGGGTATGGAACTTATCCATCAACGTATTTAGCCCGAATGTATGCACTGCAGCTAACAGAAAGAGGTATATGGTAACAGTATTCAATATTGCTAATAAAGATGGAACAGAATACGAAACGTACCCCGTAGCTCAATAAATGAATTATGCCATACAGTAAGTGCAGACGTAAGTAGCAATAATACGATATATCAGAATGAAAAAAGCAAGATTACTCTAGAGGAACGTATCTCAATAGAAAGGGAAAAAATATCAAAAACAGCTGCCAGTAATGAAACGGAATAAACTGCGTGGTATATCATGAATGGGTCATAGCAGAAAGAAAGGCGAATGGAAACTGCAGTACTGAACAACAATGCAGTGAATAAGAATACAAAATTTCATCCAAAATAATATAACATAATGAGAGAAAAAGGTTGAGAGTGATATTATTAATTAACAAGTTAGTAAAATACACTGACGGCAAAAAAATCCCAACACCACGAAAAAATAGCTGTAGAGGAATGAAATGGCGGCAATACATTTGTATAGGTAACATATTTAATCGATTAAGGTTTCAAGATCACAGCTTAATGTAAGTGCGAGAAAAGCCATTTGAAATGTGAATTGCTGGTACATTAATAACCGGTGTAACCGCCAGAATGTTGAATGCAAGCACGCAAACGTACATGCATTGTGTCGTGCAGGTGCTGGATGTCAGTTTGTGGAATGGAGTTCCATGCCTGTTGCACTTGGTCGGTCAATACAGGGACGGTTAATGCTGGTTGGGGGTGACCCTGGAGTTGTCGTCCAATGATGTCCCATACGTGCTTGATTGGTGAAAGATCTGGTGATCTAGCAGGCCACGGCAACATGTCGACACTCTGTAGAGCATGTTGGGTTACAACAGCGGTATGCGGGCGAGCGTTATCCTGTTGGAAAACACCCCTTGGAATGCTGTTCATGAATGGCAGCACAACAGGTTGAATCACCAGACCGACGTACAACTGTGCCGTCAGGGTGCGTGGGATAACCACGAGAGTGCTCCTGCTGTCATAGGAAATGGCCATCCAGACCATAACTCCAGGTGTAGGTCCAGTGTGTTTGGGCCGCAGACAGGTTGGTTGCAGGCGCTCACCTGGCCTACTTCTAACCAACACACGGCCATCACTGGCACCCAGGCAGAACCGGCTTTCATCAGAAAACACAACAGATCTCCACTCCGTCCTCCAATGAGCTCTAGCTTGACACCACTGACGTCGCAAACGGCAGTGGTTTGGAGTAAGTGGAATGCACAGGGTGTCTGGCTCGGAACTGTCCGTCAAGTAACCGATTTGTAACAGTTTGTTGTGTCACTGTAGTGGAAACTGCAGCTCGAATTGCTGCCGCAGACGCGGTACGATGGGCCACGGCCATACGCCTTACACGGCGGTCTTCCCTCTCAGTAGTGCCACGTGGCCGGCCGGAACCCGGTCTTCTTGACGCAGTACCTTCCCTTGACCACCGCTGCCAACAATCATGCACAGTGGCTACATTCCTGCCAAGTCGTTCTGCAATATTGCGGAAAGAAAATCCACCTTCTCGTAGATCTATTACGCGACCTCGTTCAAACTCCGTGAGCTGTTGATAATGGCTTCTTCGTCTTCTTAAAGGCATTCTTGACTAACATCAACACCCTACGTCGAATCTCAACGATAACTAACACTCACGAACGTTACAGCGCGTATTTACAGCAAACCTGCTTTACATGTTCCGAGGGGGCTACTAGCGCCACACGTATGCGCCGAGCGCAAAATTTGCGTAGACGTCATCCCACAGATGTACTCTCACCGCCTACCAACTGTCGTTTATCTAACACAACCCCTTCTTGGTGTTGGGATTTTTTTCCGTCATTGTAATTCAATGCATTGATTATGATACGCTTACCAACATACCAGAAATCATTACTCAAGTTATTACTCAAGTTATGAAGATAATGACTGTGGAATAAATCTCGCTCCTGTGCACTGACCTATGACCCCATTTCGATGATATTAAACATAAATGGTTCAGTATACCTCCGGAAAAAAATCATAAAAGTTTGTCGCAATCGAAGCATTTTTACATAAGTTATGACGCATAAAGGTGATGAAATGGATACCGCTCTTATATCCTGATCTTTGACCCCATTTCACCCATTTTCAATAGGGTTCGTTCCCAGGTGGTCTCCTACCACATACTAAAATTTAATCGAAACTGAGCCATTTTTACGCGAGTTATCGTGTGGAAAGACAGACAGACAGACAAACGGACAAAGCTGCAGTATATAAGCTTCGTCAACCGATGCTTAGAAAGCGTAAAAAGAGAGAATGATAAAGCGAAAAATACAGCTTGAATTGCAAAGAATGGATCATAGTAGCACAAATCATGGGTTACAGTACCAACTTTAATTAACAGTAAACTGCAACAAGGTACGTGAATCACAGTGAAAAGGGGAAATATAAATTACAGAAGGAAAATACTGAGTAGGATAGAAATGCTTATGTATAAAATGACGGATCAGAATTCAAACATGTCCTGATGTAAGATGAAATCATGGAATAAAATAAAACATCGATGGAAATAAAAGTGCCGGCTAATAAAAAGACAGATTTCATTGTTAAATATTATATGAAACAGTAAAAATGAAACATAAAAATACAATGCTTCGAAACAACAATACCCGTTGTACATATGCAGAAAAATAATTAATTGGTTTCGTTAGAGAACGTTCGAGTGAGTTAAACACATTATTCTAGAAAGTGAATTCTGATATAAAGCACGCTGAAGCAAAAGGAGAGGATTAAACCTCGAGGGAAAAGTTTTTAAAGCATAACATGAAGCAAAGCGTACTCTGAAATACAAGAAATGAATTACAGCAGAACGAAAGACCGATGGAAATGACAGCAAGCTTTAAAAGCAACCTGAATGGCACACACACAAAAAACTTTACCCGAAAAATACAGGGAAATGAAACAATGAAAAATATTATGTTATGGACTATCTACATTATGCGCGTGAATCATCAAAATGGAATTTCCGAAACATCATGGTTCACACGGAATTTTTTATTTTATGTTGACATTCATTTAAATTTCCTGAAATAATTAAAAAAATGTTGCAGAAGGCAGCTATTTGCAAATAATTTCTATTTCTATTCAGAATGTGGGATGTTAATCTGGGAATACATTTATGTCACTAATATCTTAGCATAATAATTCCACTTTCATAGCAATTTCTTGTTTCGCATTTTAGTTATCTTCGCTAAAACCTTCCTGATGACGTCTTATATTCGAAATACATTTATAGTGACCAGGTTATTTGAAATCAGGATGGATGGCCTTTCTTTTTCCCCTCAAGTTACCTCTGAGCGGTTTCAGTACACATTCTCTTCGAATTTGCATAGGACTTTTATTGTGTTCTGAGCTCGACCATAAGATATATCGATATTTAAAATCCTTGTAAGTATTGCGTAATCCTTTGTCACAATGAAATAGGCACTACATATTAATTCTTATAGTTAAGCACGTTTTTCATTTATGGCAGTCTGTATTGGAAGAAAACACTGATAATATGAAACACCGGATAGTGATAGAATTAACGAAGGAACTATAATGAATTAGCTTTATTTACTTTCCGCTAAGCTAATTATTATGAATGATTCTCTTCCTACCAGCTAGCTAATGATATACTTGTACTAAGCTTCAAAATAATGAATTCAAAAGGGTGTTGTTACTAGTTAATTACGAACTTAAACAAAGTCTCAACGCTGGTTATTTATAGTAAGCAATAAATGTTATAAACCTAACAGCCAGACAGAGGTCTGACAAAAACTATGAATTGAGAAAGACTGAACTTACTGAAAACTTCTTTATTTCAACGACTCTTGGTCAACTAAGGCACACACAACACTTGTAGTACAATAATGAATAATCTCTCCTCGAATTATACACGCTCTCGCTTAACGACCACAAGCTCTCCTCATAACAACACACAAGCTCTCCTAAGTCTCGATGAACGCGCCTATATACTAGCTACCACCACGTCATGACTTACACTCATTGCCAGATCTCATTCAGCGGGTGAAATAATATTTCGTTCAGTAAGAAGATAATTTACATAGTAAAATAAAATAACCAGAGATAGTAAAATCAAAAGGAAAGTGAATATAGAGTATACGTTACAGAACGAATTCCGTCGGCCAACATTCCGAAGCCTATGGTTAGAATCTTTAGAAGTTCTGTATCATCCTATTATATAATGAAGCTTTTGATGGCCATATCATGAAGCTTTTGATCACATATCCCATTTAAGAGACTACAGTTATCTGAAAGAAGTGTCAAAGTCTTTATTTAAAGGACACAACATAGCTGTTTGTTTCATATGCTTCACTAGTCGAACATGTTAGAGTTAAGTTCCATGAAGTTGTGAAAACACAAGTTTGTCCGCGACAAACAACGAAACCATGTCCCATCACTCCGGAATAAGTCGCTCTCCCAACTGAGCTACGCGGATAGAATATCTCACTGCAGATTTGTCGTATTGACACATGTTTTCAGCTCTGTAGTACGTCACATCATCTCCCCTTAGTTTCTTTGTCTTTGAAGCGACGTAGGAATTTTTCATTAATTCCAAACAATGTGTTGAGCAAACATCAAACATTTTCCAAAGAACCCAACGGCCAGTGGATCAATTTTCCACAATCGGGCACCAATGTGAAAACAAAAGTTTGTCCGTGACCCCTCATTGCGGAGTAAGTCGCTGTCCCAACTGAGCTACGCGGACAGAATGTCACGCTGCAGATTTGTCGTCTTAACACATGTTTTAACCTCTGTAGTACGTCACAAACTGACTAGTAATTTCTTGAGACTGGCGTAATATGGCTAGAACAGAATACAGTTATGTGTGACCGAGAATTAATTGAATAACACTCATGCAGTTCCCTAGACAGGTTTCAGATGGATGCTGAATCTAAATTTTAGAGAGTGCAGGTTGAAGATAGTTCACATCACAGCAGATGAATATCGCTAAAAAATTTGTCCGTCAAACGACTATCTACTGCAAGAATGCCAATTATGGTTTCAACAAATAGTAACGTAAAATGTTTTCCAATATTGTTTTACTAAATCAAAATACACAGATCATAAAACGAATTGAATGCATGCGTGTGTGATAAATAGAAACAAGCATAATTTAGAAAAATAACTGCACGTTCCCTGGAAAAAGTTTATCTTTTGCTGACCTCAGAGCGTTGTTGAAATGCCATTATTCACCTGAGTGCTTTTGTTGAAATGCCATTATTCACCTGAGTGCTTTTGTTGAAATGCCATTATTCACATGAGTGTTTTTGTTGAAATTACATTATTTCATTTTGGTTACCTTCAAATACGTACTATATTACGTAACAAAACATTAAATTTGAATCTGCCTTCAATTTTTCGGAAGCTCTACTTTTTATCGCAACACCGCGTAAATATTTATTACCCGCAGAGAAATTTACATAAGGGCAGAATATTATTCGCAATAATGTTCTCTGGGAAAATGGAAAGTGGAATCAAAAGGAAAGCTCATGTGTGAGATAGACGAACTACTGGATATGCCGCTAAAGGGGATCAATGGTTCGCGTGAATAATACACAGGACGCGACCGTAAACGAGACCCGCTCTCCACACGTAAAAACTAAGCATCTATACGCTTTCAAGTGTACTCGAATAAGGAAGGAAAGAAGCTATACAAACTTGCACGACTGTGCCTTGGCTACGGACACGAACATTCGATAATAGGAGATTAATCCTTTAACTGTCCAGAACGAATTAATTCGGTGTCAGCAAAGTGGGATAAATCAACACGAACGAATATATTCGTTGAATAAGAAGTAGGCCGATCGCGGCTAGAATGAATTCATTAGACGTATGTTTAGTGGCCCTAGCGCGGCTCGAACGAATGATCAGCAAAAATAGAGTATCAAAAAGCACTGGTTTCCCCAAAGTAGACATTTATGGAGATGATTGACAGCAATCCTTTCTGTTTGATTACCCACTAAACGGGTAAAACATTAGCGACGAAACGAAGGAGGGTAAAGTTTCAATTCTATACTATCCATTTCCCATTCATCTCTTGGGTCAAGGAGCACAGCATAAAGGACTTGAAAGGAGCGCTTAGCACTAGCGACAGGTTAATGGTCGGTACTGCTAAAATGAGAGGGGGAAATTAATTGTTTTGCCTTGGGGAAAAGCAGCTTTTTCCTTAAACCCTGCAGCTGTGCGCCTATTTCTGCTTGGCGATAGCAGAAAATTTGGAGCCAATGCATCCGCGAGCTGCGGCTGATTTGGGGCACTATTTAGTTTATGCAGATTACCCGTTTGAGCGTTAAAATAATCGGAAGTTTAAGTTTCAAACTGCAATTTTTGTACAGAGGAAACATTGATTTCTAAAGTATTCAGACGCCCACGTTTTAACGAATATCATGATTCAACCAACGAAAAAAAGGCCCCCACCAAATTTTCTCTTGCTAAAAAGAAATTTAAAGCAAAATCGTCTATAGCCTAGTTTGCTATACGTGTTTTAAAATACGCAGCCCATTGGTTTCTTAACCCCGCATATTGTATTTTCAGCTACGTTACTAAACATTTTCCGTGAGAATTTTTTAAAATCTGAGTTAGATCTCCTATAAAAACATGACTATTGGTTGAAAAGTCTTTAGATTTTATACATTAGCTTATTTACTAGCAGAATCATGGCACTAAAGTTCCTTTTTTGCGCAGATTTTCGTAACAAGTGAATATCACAGGTAAATCATATTATCAAAACTATTATAATTACGCCATACTGCCTTCTTCTTTGTTCTAATGTATGGCATCAAATTTACCCTATACATTCTTTTTCAAAGTTTATTTTAATGTATAGTTTAATCCCTTATTTTTCAAGACGAATCAAACGTAACTTCGCGCGTATCAAAACTTGTAGTCTTGATGATGTTCTGCGAGCAACCTCTATACGTAAACAGTGACTCCCGTTGATGTTTTTATTGATTTTTACTTGTCTAACTATCTTTTACGTATTTTGTACGAAATTGTTGATGGAAGTTAGATGCTGTGTGATGTTTCGAGTACGGTGATTCATGTGAATTAGTGATGTGCTTCAAGACTATTAAGAAAAATAATTGGAATCGTAAATGCATTTTGTTTTTCCTTAAATCCTGGACGTTAGTTAACCAAGAAAGTGGATACTATGTGTAATTAAGTCTTTCAGCTACAACGAGCAGTAAAGTTATCCGGGTTTTACAGTGAATCAAATTCTCTGAATCAAATGCAAGTTAAACCTTAAAATCTCTAAACCTTAGTAGTTTTGCAGTGAAGATAGTGATAAGGATACAAATCGACAACCCGCTTAAATTTACGGTATCATCATAGAAGGAAAGCAATTGTATTTTTATTTTTTTGGTTGTCATTTTACACATACCGGCCACTGAATTAGAAACGCTTGTTCAATAGCGGGCTGGACCTCCTTTAACTCAAATTACAGCATATATTCGGTTTAGCATAAATTCCACAATGTGCTAGAGTGCATCTACTCTGAAGAGCAATTGAATTAGACACAGCTGGCGTTATGCAAACGTGGCTCAGTGGGCGTTCCTGTAAACGGAAACGACATGACGTATACATCGATCCAACAATATAAGGAGTGATGCGACGGGAATCAGTAAGAGTCGGACGCAGTATGGGTAAAACAAAGGATCTAAGCGCATTTGATCGTAGGCAAATTGTCCGGGCCCGACAAATGGGTCACTCCATCTCGGAAGTCGTGAAGGCACTGGGATTTTCACGAACCACTGTGCCACGGGTGCACCGTGAGTACATCGAATCCGGTAAAACCATCCCTGAAACGGCCAACTGCCGTGGACAACAGCGTGCGGATAAGCGGGGTCATCGTCGGCTAACTCGCATTGTAACAGCGGATAGACGGGCCACAGTGCAAGAAATTAATTGGCAATTTAACGTTGGTGCAGAAAAAGGTGTAAGCAGCCACACCATCCAGAACCATCTCCTCGCTATGGGGTACAGAAGCCATTGTCCCACGAGGATACCGCTGCTGATCGCACATCACAGGGTTAAAAGATTAGCATGGGCGCTGGAACATCACCACTGGACCCTAGACCTGTGAAAAAATGTTGCCTGGACTGATTAGTCGAGATTCACGTTGGTACATGCGGATGGCAGGATACGAGTACGGCACAAACCACATGAAGCGAGGGATCCTTCTTGCCAGCAGGGTACTCTTCAAGCTGATGGGGGTGGCATTCTCGTCTAGAGACTGTTTACGTGGGCTTAAATGGGAACCCTGGTACGTGTGACGTCGTCCCTCACAGCTCAACGTTACCGGGATATCTTGGACGACCATTTGCTCCCGTTTGTGCGTCTTCAATATCCCACTGGGGACCTCATCCTGCAACAAGACAATGCACCGTGCCATAGCTCCCGAATTGTATCCGAATGGTTGGATGAACACTCCACCGACGTGACCTCGCTTCCTTGGCCAGCTAGGTCACCTGACCTCAATCCCATCAAACACATCTGGGATGCCATCGAGAGAGATGTTCGAGGCTCTGACCCCCTCCATCAAATCTTCGTGAACTGTGGGAGCTTGTTAAGGGGTCGTGGATCCATATGGCTTCCCAACGCTTCCGGTGTCTTGTCGAGTCCATGCCGAGACGAATCACCGCTGTCATCAGGGCGAAAGGGGGTGCTACACGTTACCAGACAGGTATATCTAATTCAGTTGCTCTTCAGTGTATTTCTACAGCCAACCATACCAGACAGTGCTTTAACTGGCTCATATTTGACGAAGGGACTTTTCTCCTTGATCTGTTTTTCTAAAATGTTCGATACATTTTCAATGAGGTTCAGGCCCGTGCTGTTTGGTGGACAGGGGAGGTGATTGGGGTCTCTGCCATGCTCGCTGAACCACTGCTAAACACATCTTGCGCGATATACAATAGCATTATCGTCCATGAACAGTCGTCACCAGCTGGATGAAATGTCAACATTGCAGGATAGGCTTTGTTGTCAACAATGTTCAGATAATCATTGGAAGACACTCGAACTAACAAAAATACCAGAAAACCTGTTTTGTACCCGAAAAATTGGCGGCACACCATGACACCACCTCGAGAACATTGCGCTGTGTTTACAAGGCAAGCTAAGTCGATTGTTTCATGGGGTTACCGCCAAACGCTCTGCTTACAGAATCAGGTACACCGCGAATCGTCGGATCACATGACTTTTTTCCAGTGTTCCAGGATACAGTCACCGTTTTGCTGATATAAGGGTAGACGAATTTTCCCGTTCTTTGCAGAAAACAGTGACTTCCGTACCGGCATGCTAATACCAATACCGATCCTCTTCAATTTCCTTCGCATAGTTCGATGTGATATGGATCGGGATCAGCCTTCATTGAATGCTTCAGCCATTTCAAGCACACGGGAAGTCATGCTTTTCCGTGCAAGTCTTCTCCAACGAAAGTTTCCTCATTCCTGATAGTCTGTCGTCGCATCACAGTTACGCCTCTTAAAGAAGCAATGTTGGTTATTTTTCCACTGTTTAATGGCCCGGTACATCTCACCTTTTTAAATTGTCGCTCCAGCTAGACGGTGAATATAGATAAGTCATTTATCGAACAGCGAAAAATATTTTTTTCCTATTGTGTGTGATCAACACTTGTTTCTATTACTGAGGAGCAGCAGTCTTAAACAGTTGCCTAGATCACGTGGTGACGCACGTGACCACGTATTTTCCATGTTCACTGGGCAAGTGGCGTTTACGTACATCTGCATAAAGGTTTCTGATTCAGTGGCCGGTTTGTGTAGTTGGAAAGGGATTTGCAAAATTTAAATATAACAGACGACAGTTATGCCATTAAACTATTGAATGCAAAGAACTAGTAGGTTGATGAGATACTTAAATTTCTAAAGACGCCTCTGACTGCATTCGAAGATTACGTAAGACTTTTTATTTTGTATTTAGCTTAAGAAAAACCTGTTCTTAATACAGCATTACGTGAAAATAAACGTTAGGGTTATGACGAATAAGACTTCGTCGCATTTCTGTTTTACACGTTTGTCCAATATAAAGAAGTGACACTCCGGAGTACTTTTTCTGTGTTACACACATCCGTGACGAATAGCGCATTAAGCCTTATGCCAAATGAAACATTCCCAATTAAACCAAACTAAATGCAGCCATTATACTAAACTTAGTTACTAAACAAACCGTTATACTAAACTTGTACTAAACATTGGTCAGCCTATGTTGGGGCTAGTGTAGGTTCATTACAACTTACGGACACTGAAGATGTCCTCGACAAGGAGGATGAAACGCGTCTGGTAGGGAGCATACAATGGAGTGTAAATATTTGTGTTATTTTCATGTTTGTGAAGAGCGTCCATGTATTTTCCTTCAGACCGAATGGACATTCTTGACTGGTGTGTGAGTATTCCTGAATATAGCCGTTGTCAATTATCCGGCCATACAACTTAGACACTATAGTATGTAATTATAGTGGATTTTAATCTTCATGCTTTAATCTATCAACAGTTTTAACTATCAACGATAATATTTTAAGCAACGTAGTGAATACCATCATGTGATCATTGAAACTTTTTGTTGTCATGTTTGCATGGACCATATACACTGACGGAAAACAAATCCCAACACCACGAAAAAATAGTTGTAGAGGAATGAAATGGCGGCAATACATTTGTATAGGTAACATATTTAATCGATTAAGGTTTCAAGATGACAGCTTAATGTAAGCGCGTGAAGAGCCATTTTAAATGTGAAATGCTGGTACATTAATAACCGGTGTAACCGCCAGAATGTTGAATGCAAGCACGCAAACGTTCATGCATTGTGTCGTACAGGTGCTGGATGTCAGTTTGTGGGATGGAGTTCCACGCCTGTTGCACTTGGTCGGTCAATACAGGGACGGTTAATGCTGGTTGGTGGTGACTCTGGAGTTGTCGTCCAATGATGTCCCATACGTGCTCGATTGGTGAAAGATCTGGTGATCTAGCAGGCCACGGCCACATGTCGACACTCTGTAGAGCATGTTGGGATACAACAGCGGTATGCGAGCGAGCGTTATCCTGTTGGAAAACACCCCTTGGAATGCTGTTCATGAATGGCAGCACAACAGGTTGAATCACCAGACCGACGTACAACTGTGCCGTCAGGGTGGGTGGGATAACCACGAGAGTGCTCCTGCTGTCATAGGAAATTGTTCCCCAGACCATAACTCCAGGTGAGGTCCAGTGTGTCTCGGCCGCAGACAGGTTGGTTGCAGGTGCTCACCTAGCTTCCTTCTAACCAGCACACGGCCATCACTGGCACCCAGGCAGAACCGGCTTTCATCAGAAAACACAACAGATCTCCACTCCGTCCTCCAATGAGCTTTAGCTTGACACCACTGACGTCGCAAACGGCAGTGGTTTGGAGTAAGTGGAATGCACAGAGCGTCTGGCTCGGAACTGTCCGTCAAGTAACCGATTTGTAACAGTTTGTTGTGTCACTGTAGTGGAAACTGCAGCTCGAATTGCTGCCGCAGACGCGGTACGATGCGCCACGGCCATACGCCTTACACGGCGGTCTTCCCTCTCAGTAGTGCCACGTGGCCGGCCGGAACCCGGTCTTCTTGAGGCAGTACCTTCCCTTGACCACCGCTGCCAACAGTCATGCACAGTGGCTACATTCCTGCCAAGTCGTTCTGCATTATTGCGGAACGAAAATCCACCTTCTCGTAGCCCTATTATACGACCTCGTTCAAACTCCGTGAGCTGTTGATAATGGCTTCTTCGTCTTCTTAAAGGCATTCTTGACTAACATCAACACCCTACGTCGAATCCCAACGATAACTAACGCTCACGAATGTTACAGCGCGTATTCACAGCAAACCCGCTGTGCATGCTCCGAGGGGCGCTACTAGCGCCACACGTATGCGCCGAGCGCGAAATTTGCATAGACGTCATCTTACAGCTGTACTTTCACCGCCTGCCAGCTGTCGTTTATCTAACACAACCCCTTCTTGGTATTGGGATTTTTTTCCGTCAGTGTATGTTTATATTACAACACTTAACAACAGAGGAGCAGTGAGTGTTACAAAATTGTTTTGTTCTGGACTTTATGAAGTGCTTTATATTTGTGGCAAGCTAGTTAATAAGTAACACTGCTATGTGGGCTTCATGTGAACAATGAATTACATCAACATGTTTACGCATATTAGATGCAACTATAAGTGACTTTTGAGTAGGACTGTTGGTAACTATTCACCATCTCAACTGTTGTTCATGTCTTCATCAAATTTATTGTTCTTGGTTCTGATGTGATGTATTTAATGTATATAATAAATTAGAATCGCAGTCATGATTTTCGATTATATTGTTTAGTACCTAAATTTAGTATAATGGCTGTATTTAGTTTGGTTTAATTGGGTATGTTTCAGTTGGCGTAAGGCTTAATGAGCTATTCGTCACGGATATGTATAACATAGAAAAAGTACTCAGCAGTGTATCTCCTTTATATTGGACAAACGTGTGAAACAGAAATGCGACGAATTCTCTTTTGTGAGAGCACTAACTTTTTATTTTATTTTTACATTTCAGGCAAAAAGTTGTATTTCCAGACTTCCATAGTAATGTTTCTTTCAACTAATGTTAAGAATTACCACGATATATATGAAAGAATTCGATACTGAGGAAACTTGAAGAAAATTGGTCACGCTTACTAAAATCTTTGCAATGGCAACGCAAAATACAGTATTTCATCCCCATCTTCTAGAAACATCTGGATAAACACAAATGTTCGCGTATCCTAGAACACTGTCAATACACAATTTTGTGATTGTATTGAATACTAATATTTCAATTGTAAGAAAATATTAAATATGTTTACCACTGTGTTATTCAGAAATATTTTTTACTTAAATTAAAAAGAGATTTGGTGGATAACAGGGAAACGTATTTGCACCATCTAGATGTAATACGTTATAGCACCAGCAATATAAATTCATAGAAAATTTACGTAATGATTGCTTTAATGCAGGGACAAATCATTTAAATTCGACGTCAAAAAGCGGAGATATTACATAGAAACGAAAGACTAAGCGGTGAATATAACTCTTTGTTGCTCTCAATACATACACATTTGCGAAAAGAGTAGACGCATTAATTGAGAACTTAATACCAGCGTCTTGCATCAAGCGTTGATTTGCTATCACACGATAAGGAGGGCGACAGTGAATCTGCTGTTACGAGAAAGAAATCGTTCTTAAGTGTTTGGGAACTGGAACCACCTCGTCGAAAGAACGGGATACGCATATCTTCTCACACACAAAATAGTCAACTTACATAATAAGAAAACTTACTAAGAACCTTCAAACACAAGGGATGATGAGTAGACTTCTGTTATTATGAATCACGATTATATAAAGAAGTAATACTCTGTATGTTGTAAAAGACATAAAGAAAAAACATTATTCGTGTCGCTTCTAATTTGTATTTTTCATCTTTAAATATTTTGATCTTTCAAGTATTTTACTTCATTGATATTCTTCTTGGCAACAGTAACATAATAAAACAGTAAGGGAAGTCCAATGCACAAGTGGGCAGAAGCGTAAGTTTCTGAACTGTAGGTATTCCTGGACCCGCACCGGAGCTCCGAATGAGTCATAGATGGTGGCCCTGACCCACGGCGCTGGCATTACTCCGTTCGGTGAAACAGTGGCCCTAAATTAGTGAATGTATACTGCTCATAGCCTTTTAGAGTTACTTATGATAGTCGTTGAGCTTAAAAAAACAAGAAAAAAAAACATTAGGGTAATTTTATTCCTTAGCCGACTGAAACAATACACAATGCGTCAAAGAATTTTTAAGACTGGTGCTAGATTTTAGCCTACGGTGGCGCCACCAGTGTAATCGCGAATGCGTTATAACCCGTGACCACCTGCTTGCTTTCTGCCAAAAGTACTGCGCAGTTGTTAAAGTAATTCAAACGAAACAGCCGTTCATTAGAGAAGTAAAATTTTTTTCATGTTGAATTATTAAGATAGAACAAAGGGCTGTTATTAAATTTAACGCAAAACTTGGTAAAAGTGCCTGGGAAACATACCAAATGATGAAACAAGTTTACGGTGAGTTTTATTTAAGTAGTTCAAATGTTTTCCTGTGGCACAAACGTTTTTTGGACTGAAGAGATACGCTAGAAGATGATAAGCATAACGGAAGACCAAGTTCATTTAGGACACCTAAGATTATTGAAAAAGTGCGGGATTTCGTGGAAAACAATCGATGTGCGTCACTAAGAATGATGGAAGAGTCTTTAAACATCAACAAAGAAACGATTCGAACCATCCTGCATGAAGATTTGGGCAAAACAAAATTCTGTGCTAAATTTGTTCCGCACACGTTAACCAATGAACAAAAATCAAGGAGAAGTGCACATTGCAGAGACACCATTTCAGCCGCTGAAAATGATCCAAACTTCTTAAAATCGATTGTTACAGGTAAACATGGTGTTTTCAATATGATCCTAACACAAAGCGACCAAGTGCGGAATGGAAGAAAAAAACTCACCACAAGCCAAAAAAACAAGAAAAGTTCCATCGAAAATCAAAACAATGCTCATTACATTTTTCGATAGTACGGGTATTATCCACAAAAAATGTGTTCCAAGTGGACAAACAATTACTGGTGAGTTTTATTTAAATGGTTTGAGGCGTTTGATGGACAGAATTCGTCGCATTCGTCCAGAATATCGGGATGAAAACAGTTGGTGTTTGTTGCACGATAATGCACCCAGTCACACCTCACTTCTTGTTCGTAGATTTTTGGCGAAAAATAACGTCTGTGTGTTGAATCATCCACGGTATTCGCCTGATTTAGCACCCTGCGACTTTTCTCTATTCCCAAAACTCAAAATGACATTAAAAAGGTGTTATTTTGATGATATTTCGACCATACAAACAGCTTCGACGCGTGCTTTGGAGGTAATTCCGCAAAGTGAACTGGAACAGGCATTTGAATCATTATTAAATCGCTGTAACAAGTGTATTGAAGCCAGAGGGACGTATTTTGAATAACAAACCAAAACAAATTATAATTTCTTGTTTCTATTTCATTTTACAGACCTAGTTTTAAAAATGCTTTGCCACACTGTGTATACCGACTTTTCTCACTAGCAAGGCACAAAAAAACATTTTGTCATACTAATTTTACCCAACCGAATGAAATTTCTCAATGAAAGTTGCGATATTGCATAATATTTTTTCCCTGTTCATCTACGTAAGAAGATAACAATAATAGTTTTTTAAAAAGAATTCCGAACTTACTGAGGCATCGCAATAACCCTCAGTCTAGATACATGAAGAAGCTGCAATGACATCTGAAATGTTTAGGAAAATTCTTAATAAGTTAGAAAATAAAAAAAATACTTCAGTTTGACAAATGAAAACAGTGGCTAAAAATTAATAGGAACATAAAGCACAAACATCTTGACAAATATGTGTAAGTACTTACCGTCGCACCACTTACCGTTTAACTATGTGATATCTCGCTTCACATTAGCTGTTTAATTTGTGGTGAAATTTGAATTGGCCTGTTTGGTTGTAGTGCTTTTAGCTGTTTCTGCGCGTCGTGAAATGAAATCTTGGGGAGCTGCTTCCGGTGAGAAATTTATAAAAACTCTAAAAACATATTTGTGACTAAAGAATACATTTTCAACTTGTAAATATTTTGCGAAAACACTTCGACTTAGAACAGTCGCGAAATGAAAAATAAACAAAAGGAAAAGGCAGTATATAGTTTCGGAATGCAGCATTTTCCCTAGACAAACCATTGTGCAAAGACTAAAGACACTACTTTTCGAAGCAAAAAAGAACATACACGAATATATATATATATATATATATATATATATATATATCTTTCCTTTCACCGAGTTTTCAATGTAGCCATTTCAGATATTTCCACATTGTGCCTGTCAGTCTTGTCGTTCCTTTCAGTTTTTGCTATTAGAATGATTTTATTTATGTCAAGATGCATTATGTCATCTGCAGGGCACGTATGACGAATAATATTTTAGGAGTTTCTATTTTAAGGTCTCCGCTGTTATGTTTCAGGAATGTCAAGACTTCTTTGGTTGTGTCGGTACTGGTCTAACATGGGCATATGAAACGAAACATTTTGATAACCTAAAATACGTATTTCTCTTCCGCCAAACTGTAGCACACGATAACGAAATTGTTCCATTTTTAAAATAAATGTTTCACATTAAATGGGCCTATACAATAAGCAATAAACTAATGTATTAGTTACATAACGCTAAAAATGTCGGTTCAACAACTTCGATTTTTTTGTGTAAAGCTTGCTCGGTGTTTTCTCTTGCAGGGATGCAGGTCATTTAACATCAGAATTTCATTTATCTTGTAAATATTTCAAGCATAAAAGCAAAACATTTTAATAAAAAGTAAAAATCCTCCAAATATGTGGCGTCAGTTGAATAAACAAAATCATCGCTCTTTCCACGTTTTACCAACACACAGGAACCAAAAAATGGTTATTCGGTCACCGCCGGGGAACCGAATAACAATTTAAAATTTACAACATGACAATTTTGATATTTACAACTATGGCACACCCTCTTATAAATCACGAGTAAGGCAACCGAGAGTTTTCTAAGATTCTTATTTTCTACATACACTGCTCCACATAGTAAATGCCACGCCAGGAAATTTTAGTCGGAGCACAGGGCAAATTGCTGGCTGTGTGTCGACAGTTAGGTTATATAAATAATTGCAGTCACGAACAGAAAACGTGATAGGAGAGGGAAATGAGAGAACAAAACGGCTCGGCTCGGCGCTGCTCACAGATTCGTAGTTCTCACCTGTGCGTGGGAATCCCTGTATCGGAGTGATCTTGGTGGCAAAAGCACATGTAAGGAGTCAGAATGCCTGGGTGACGTCATCGGAATCCTACCATTACAAGAACACGTTTCCCAAAATGCTTTATCACAGGGCTGCTTACGGCTGAGTAGTTGACAGATGCAAAACGCACACAGATGCAATACCTGTCTGCCGAAAGTGGCGACACTGGCTGGAGGAAAATAACATGTCTTCCCGTAGTGGAACTGGTGCACATAGGCGGTTGTCCGAAATTTTCGATTGCTGAATTCGACAGCAAGCCGGAGCTTCCACTCACACAATCCGCAGCAGAAGACATTTGACAACGTGCACAGGCTGCTATGGATATCCCCGTGTGGATACGGATTGTGAATCGAAGATTGGCCGAGGGAGGTTTGTGATCCGGACAGTCATTGCGGCGACCACCGCTTTCGCAGCACATCGTCGCGCAAAGTTGTATTGGGGCCATACCCGACGTACGTGGCTGGACGACTGAAACCATGTATTCAACGATGGGTCGCGCTTCTATATCAGCGCCGATGATCACTGATTGAGAATCTGAAGAAAATGTGGTCCATGGGATGACCATATTGCCATCCGTCAGCATTCTACTGTTTCTCAGCCAAGTGTCATCGCTTGGGAGAAGTATCTGTTTAAAGAGCCGTTCACCGCTCGTACGCATAGTTGGTATTACGTCGATTTGTACTGTACGTCGATTTTGTACTGCAACCCATTTTATTGCCGTATTTCCATAGTATCACTGATGCCTAGTTTCAACAAATTACCGCTTCCCCGCCCGCTGCCAACATCAGCTGGCACTGCCTTCTAGGTGTCCAGATGCTGCTCTGGCTAGCACAATCTGTCCACTTCTCTGAAATAGAGAACGTATGGCACGTCATTGGAAGACGACCTAACTCTTCTGAGCGACCCCTCGAACAACCGTGCACACCACGGTTCATCGAGATTCGACACCACGGTTCATCGAGGTTAGACACCTCGGGTCATTGTGGTTCGACACCACGGTTCATCGAGGTTCGATGACACTGTTCATCGAGGTTCTACACCACGTTTCATCGTTGAACCGTGGACACCATGGTTCAACGACGCATGGTCAGGACATCATCCGGAGACTTTTTCTCTGGATGTCATGCCGTGTGGCCGAAGGTATAGGCCAGCATGGCGGACATACGACCTACTGATTCAGGCTACCTTGTACTCTCTCTTCGATCATAACATTAATGCAATTTCTTAGAAAATAAATCGCTTCTTTTTGAGGTAATTGTCCTCACGTGTAATAAATGTGTGCATTCATTACGAATATGGCATTTTCTATGTCGAGCAGTATAGTTCAAATATTATCAATGAATATTTTTCTATGAGCCTATTTTATGATAGGAAAACACCGCTTAACATAAAACAAAAAGTGGTTTTGATTTCAGCTATAATAGTATAGTCTTACTTCTTTGATTATTAAACGTTTCGTGAAATTTGAAGCGAAAACATTCCTGGTTCTTTGAAAATTAAAAATTACTTCCTTTGGCAGAAGTGGTCAACGACTGATTTCATTTGCCTCATCCACAACATTATTTCCTCTTTTCGTATTTAACGACTTCCATGAGCATCTAAGTTTAGAATTCAAAAGTGCTTAATGTAGGAAATATTTTCCAGGCCCGCAAATCTCTACCATAAGAAGAAATCCAGCATTCATAACTTACTCTGAGCTGAAGTACAAACCAACAGCTCTCAGTCCAAACCAATTTTTCGCATGGCTACTTACTCAGTTAGGTATTCAAATATTTAAGAAATCTTGGTTACCATTATTTCTGCAATTAAAATATCCATAACTTACTGAACCTTATGCAGCAAAATTTCAGTAATCAGTCAATCCTTAAGTCAACTTCTTAATTCATCTATACGTGTGCATAATATTTTTCGCATGGCTACTTACTCAGTTAGGTATTCAAATATTTAAGAAATCTTGATTACCATTATTTCTGCAATTAAATTATCCATAACTTACTGAATCTTATGCAGCAAATTTCAGCAATCAGTGAATCCTTAAGTCAACTTCTTAATTCATCTATACGCGTGAGTAGGAGTTATCGATCCATTGCTGAATAAAAGACTTGAAATTCCGTTCAATGTCACAGATTTCATTAGACCATTTCTGTGTCGTCTCAGGTTACTCGTAAATTCTGTTGACACTTTTCCAACATCGACGTTTTCTGAGCAATTTTACGGTGTCTGACAGCCAAGAAAACATTCTTGCTGTGCAACGTTGGTTCATCTACGGGGAATACATATGCCTTGGTTATCTAACTAAATGATGTATTCAGATTCTGTTCGTTATTTGGGTTAATTCGTTTCCGGTCATTACGACAAGCATGCATCGTTTTATGGCTGTTAATGAAAAAAATGAGCTGGAAGGAATCTTTGTGCACAATATACTGGCCCAAAACCGCTGGTAGTATGTTTTGTTTGGAGATAACATTTGATGACATTCTTGACCAGGACAAACAGGAGAGAGAGAATTCAAGTGAGAATACTCTGAAGGAGGCGATGCGTGGACTTTGTCTGAAAAACGCCCGGAAAAATAAAGTGAAACATGACAGAACGTTGAAGAAGTGTTGCAGTATGATGCAATAAGATGTATATGTAACACATTCATGCATGCCCTGTAGTCGGTACAGTTGGATGAAACGGTCGGAACAGGCATAAATAAGGTAGCGTAAGAAGCAGAATTGTTTATCATTCTTGCGACGTTCATGTAAAGTATAGTAGGAGGCTTTCTACATTTTCGTCGGCGGCATGGTAGAATCAGAATTTGCAGAAAAGGAATTTGATTGTTGAGAAAAAGATGGAATTCAGATAAGAAGAACGTTTGGAGACCATGAGGAAAACTATTATCTGTCCAGCTCCTTCAAATAAATGGAAGTCCAGCGGAGGCTCGCTGACGGCTGAAAAACTAATCCTAAATCATCAAGGTCAGAAACAAAGAGTTTTTATTGCGGACAGGTAATGGCGTCTTTATGGCTTTCGTTGTTAAAAAGCAATTAAATACATCACTACAGAAGCAATAATAAATAATTCGCTCTTAAAAACTGAAGTTTTGTCCAGTTGCTTACCAGGCGATACTTATTCATATCTTTCTTTTCCTATTTAAATTTGAGCTGTTATATTTTCACCATTCTAATCCTAGACACGAGCCCTCTGTATCACCACAACATCGACCTGCAAATGCTTTATAGATTACGTTTGCCTTTTTGTACTTAATATTCAATACGGCATTAAGTTATTTTCTGTGAAATATGTAGATATCATGTGGATTTCCGTATGCCGTTATTTTAAAATATACATTTGCTGATAAATGTATGCATAAATTCCTTCAAATTTCTGTGAATATTCATATACTCTCACACACATGGGCCAGCATTTCGAGATAAAATATTCATCTGACACAAATGTAAAAGTTAATTTGAAGAAAAGACGTTATAGGTAGACTATTGTGGAGACTACGCAGAATATGTAGTTATGAGTGCTTGGCCAGCTATAACAACAGTAAAATAAATATTTTGATCAACATTCTGACCTTTTTTTTATGCCTGTCGTGATGAGTAAGAAAATATTATAGTGGATTTGTGATATTACTATAATATCACAAATCCACTATAATAATTTCTTACTCATCACGACTGGCATAAAAAATTGTTGATCAAAATATTTATTATTTATTTACTGTTGTTATGGATAACCATGACCATAGGTTGGCGTTTTAAGTAAGATTTTATTGCTCCCACAAAATAACCCAAATAACTGCTATTCTCGTTTTGTTTCTCATGGTTAGTCTTTGACTGAACTTTCAGTCTTTTCCAGACACTGCCAACAACTAAATCAATTTAATGTAACAAATTAGCTCTACTTTAGCAAACCAAAAATCCCTTGGATCTGCGTTAGATATAGCTACTACAATATGTAAATCACATTACCACGACACTTTTCTTGCGGTTTCACGTGAGACGTGTGTGTGTGTGTGTGTGTGATTTTATTATTCTGTTCTGCCATTTTTTCTTACCGCCAGACGGTACCTCCAAACTGTAGATTAACTACAACTCATATCCGTTCGCTACACTCAGGTGAAGGGGAGTTAAGCTGCTAAAAACTGCTAACGTACTTATTTCATGTTAATGTGACATTGTTTTCTTTTCATATTTCTAATATCTCATGTGATAGAAATGCATTTGCCCATCGGTACTTTGTGTTTCATAAATTTAAGGTGATTTGAAAATTTTCTAATAGTCCCCTTTATCAATGTATGCAGTATCCTATTTCATAAAATAGCAACTAGATTGCATGCTTAAAACGGTAAGAGCTAAGCGAAAAAATGCTTCGACGTCTGAGGGGCAAGGGACATTGGCCCACCTCGGATGAGCCCGGAATCATCTCGGTTTCCTCATAGAACCGATTGTCGCAAATTATTAGCTGGCGTATCCATATATCTTCAGTGCTCAGAGGTGTTAAATTTCGAACTTTAAAAAATATTAGGTGTGCAACTTAATTATCGGGCCCTAAACGCTAGCGATCATAGAACGTCGGCAAATGCGAATAACTGGGTACGATAATGGCTGATTGCAGCGCCATCCAACAGCTTTCCAGGCAATCGTAACCGCTCACAGCTGTAGTGACAGAAGGGACAAAAGTTGAAGGTGAAAGCAATGTCGTTCGAATGGCAACATTTGAGGCACTGCCTCATGTTCGCGTTTCAGCTGAAAACAAGTGCCACGGAAACCCAGAAAATGATACGTGCTGCTTTGGGTGAGGCTGCTGTGTCCTACAGTACGTGTCAGAAGTGCTTCCAGCGGTTTAAGCAGGGAAATGTCGATCTCCGTGATGCAGAACATCCGGGACAGCCACAGAAAGTTGACGATGAGGAACTGGAGCAACTTTTAGACGCGAATCCCTGTCGCACACAGTCAGAGCTCACCCAGGAACTCGGAGGAACACGGCCAGCCATTGCAAAGCGCCTGCACAAACTTGGGCGGATTCACAAGGAGGGCCGTTGGGTGTCCTGCCAACTCACAGCTGCGAACAATTCTAGGCGCTATGATGTTGCTGTGTCCTTGCTCTCTAGATTCAAGAAGAAGGATTTCCTCCACAAGATTTAGACCTGTGATGAGAAGTGGATCCTTTACGATAATCCTAAGCGGCGCAAATCGTGGGTTTATCCAGGTCAGCCTACCACTAGTACCGCCAAACCGAATACCCATGCCAGGAAGTTTTTGCTGTGCATATGGTGGGATCAGCGCTGTGTCGTACACTATGAGTTGCTCAAATCTGGTGAAAAGGTCAATGCTGAGCGTCATTATCAGCAACTCATTCGTGTGAGTGACGCAACGGAGGCGAAAAGGCCATATACTGGCAAGGGCAGAAGGTCGGTCCTATTTCTTTTGGATAACGCGTGTCCTCACACCGCGAAAACGACTTTAAACACGATCACCGACCTAGGATGGGAGATTTTGTCCCTCCCGGCGTATTCTCGAGACTTCGCCCCGGCGGATTATCTCCTCTTTCGCTCCCTGCAACATAACCTGAGCGATACGCACTTCACTTCTGTCGAGGAGGTCCACACTAGTATTGATGACTTTATCAACTCGAAACAGCCCCCTTTTTTCCGCAGTGGCCTTCAGCAGCTCCCTAAGCGATGGCTCAAATGTATCCAACACGACGGGGATGATTTCCATAATTAGGTATGTATACGATTTGCTATAATTTGCTGTCAACGTGATGTACCTGTGGCCTAGAATTAAGTTAAACACGTAATAAAATTTTAACGAACCCACAGGATAACCAGGTACTGATTTGCGCAAACATTATACGTCTAGCAATAAAAACATAACTGACTTCGTGGTTGCAGTTCTAAAGCTAAAAGAAAAGGAATTTTAGAGATTTAACTTCAATCAAGCGAAGCAACAATTTTTCTCTCTTCCCTTTTAACTGTTTCATAAATAATGTGACGGGAAATTATCGAGCTGTAAATTCACGGAAATTTTTCAGAGAGTTGGGAAAATAAAAGATGCATGAAAATTCAAGTCGCCGAATGTATTCGTTTAATGACAAAAACGCAGTTGAGTTTTTGACTACATATAAAAAACGAATGGCAATTTGGCGTGCTCGAAGATTTCTCTGCTCTAAGAAGAAAAGTAAAATGAAAGGAAGAGCTGCATTCGTATCACACTTACAATCTTTCCTCATTTCTTTCTTTCTTTCTTTTTTTACTTCGTGTTTTCTGTTTTCATTGATCCACTGTTTGCCAGTCAGCGTAACTGAAACTCTTGGGTAGAAGGGATTCTATTTTGGGCTCACGAAAAATGAAAAACGACTCCAAGGCGTAACATATTTAGCCACATTTTCCGGGGACTTTGTGAATCGTGGGTGAGAGAATGTTTTCTAAATACATAAAGTTGGACGCTTTTTTGGCACTGTGCAGTTTAACTACTCCGCGGAGATATATTTTGGGTGCCAAACAAACTCACACACACGTGCATGAGCGTCCTTTCAGTCAAGAGCTGGAAAGATGCTACACCGGGACGTGAGGGCGCTTAACTCTTCCGTCCCGAGCTTTAGTATTCACACCTTGCCAACCCTAGGTTAAAGATCTTTATACTAATATTCATTTTTGGCAGTGAATGAATTTTCCGCTGAGAGTCTTCCAGCAGAGGTTGCGCCTCCCAGGTCTAGTAGCATTTCAAAACAATGGCCTACGTTTAGCGCTCTGCGTAACTCGTCAGCGACGTCCCGTGAAGTTACCGTTCTTTCTTTATTTTCCTGATTTTCCCAATGGCTTTCGTTTTAGGCTCTTCTCCATCCTTTTCTTATTTTCTTTCGAGGTTTTTCCCTTATTGATTGCTTTCCACTATTTCAGCTATTTTTGTAATGCTATTTTGTTCATGAAGCCTTTTGTTTTACGTTTGGTTCCTATATTATTATTTTTTACCGCAACTCTTCGTAAGAAGTTCAATTTTTTCAATATTCCTAGGTATTTCGCTAAAAGTCATATCCTTCTTCCATCCAGATATTTTCAGCAAGCTTTTTATTTTTGAACATTTAATCAAAATTGTAGTTCTTTGGTTCTTCCTTCTATTTTAGCTGTTTTGCATAAGATTTTCGATTCGATTTTCAATTTTTTCAAACACTGTGATTTGTTTTTCGCTCTTGCTTTCCAGCTACCTTGAAAAAGGTAGGGGCCTCTTGCTTTGTTTTTGACTCTTTTTTCAGTAAGCTGCTGCTTTGCAGTTTCATTCCTAAATATTTCGAATTATTTTTTCTTCACTTTTCCAAGGTATTTCGTTTCTACTTCTTTCTCTTCCTCTGAGGTTTGTGTTTTTTTTTCGTTCAAAGTAGTTTCCTTACGGTTTTCTTTCTCTTTCCTTTCTATTGCTATTCCCCCTTATATTTTTTGAATTTTTGTCCCCCTTTCCGCATATTTTCTTCACTTTCTTCTTCTTTTTGTTGCTTTGCATCAAAAGAGGTTTTCCAGCTTTTCTATGTTTCTCAACAGTTCTACAAGATTTTTCATTTTTCTGTGAAATTTTTCTTTTTTTTTCTACTTCGCATTGTTATGTGTTTAGGTATTGTTTTGTATTTTTATCCAGTTTCTGATTCAGGTTTTTAATTTTGCTATGGAAAATTTTCGTTTTTCCTCAAAAAGTTTCAGTTTACTGAAATGTTTCTTGCAATGATTTAGTTTTCTGTCCTTCTACCCATTCCTTCTGAAAACTTTTTTTTCTACCAGCATTTTTAATGAGACATCTCCCTTTTGTTTTTGTAGAGACACTTCGAAAATTTCCTTTTCCTTTTCGCTTTTTTCGATTACGAACTCAGTACAATTGTGGTCTCATTTGAAATGTCGAGATGAAAGCAGTTATTTTACCGACTGGTATTTTACACAGCGACGGAATTGCAAACAATGTGGAAGTGCCTCACTCATTCATCAGGACTAGAACGTGCGCTACGTAAAGTGTTGAAAGGGAACGGAAATATCTCAAGTCTTTGATGTACAACATTTATATACATACCATTTTTATCATCGCTCGCTCGGCGTTTTCCTGACAGTTCGTCCGTTTATTATATAGTTTTTCGCCACATACGCTCATTTTTCATTCTTCAAAAGTTGCGCTCTATGGGAATAACTTTTAAGAGAGTAATTATCTCATGATTTGCAGATCAACTTTCAGTAAGTCACATCTCAAGACGAAATATGATCATCTTTTATCCTGGTTGGTTTAAAGGGTTGATCGTTTGTATAGTCTTAACATGAAAGCAACCGGGTAGTAATTTCCCGAGGAAGTGGAAATAATGTAATCAATACGGAATTAAATCACGTAAATTAACCTTAAAACAACGTGTGTGCGTCAAATGAACCTTTCCCAGTCTTTGTCCTTTTTAACTTCGCTCGCTGTTCTAATGAATCTGTAAGCAATAGGAGCATACCTAAACGATTATTCTTGGGTCTCCGATAATCAGATTTAGTTGCACCATGCTTTTCCTGGGTGAAATTGTTCAAAGAATTAAGACGCCCTATTGTTTAAATCAGATGAATAACTATTACTGAATCCGGATGCTTTCAGTCGGCTTTGTCGAGATCTACACTCTGCGTAAGCATTACTATGATATTTAACAGAAGTATTGGTTTATGAACGTTTTCAATTATGTGTGTCGCAACGTTTCCAGTTAAGCAAATTTTGTTGATAATGCATTTCTGCCTACACTATTCCCTATAAATTTATGCTTACTCTTGAACGATAGCATGTAGTTACAATATTTCTCGACGAGTACTGATTAATCTCATGCCAAAAACCATTAGATATTTTTCCTTCATTCGTGGGTCATTGCATATGTCATGGCAACTATTTCTGATTGAAGAAACTACTGCTACTGTGGGAACATCGAAATATAGAGTCATCGTAAAAAAAATAGTTGCACCCAGACGGAAGCAACCGAAAGGAATGAAACTTGGTGGGTACATTTGGCATCGTGAGACATGCAAATGATTCCAGTATCACACTCGGCCGCTCATGTGACGCAAGCAAGGAGGGGTCGTACCGCTGTGCCTGACCGGCTATGTAAGGTCGTACCACTGACCGGCTATATAAGGTAGTCCCGTTGCGCGTGCTTGCCGTTCTTACTACTACTATTGTGTTGGTTGCATCCTTTAAAAGTGAAATATGCCTCGGAGAAAAGTTCGGAAACAATTCGAGCAGTTGGAGGAGTTCGAGAGGGGCCGCATCGTCGGGCTCCGGAAAGCGGGATGGTCTTATTGCCGTATTGCGCGCCATACCCGTCGTGCGGATATCAACATAGCACGCTGTTGACGGCAATGGATATAACAAGGCCCGAACCACGGAGAGAGAAGACCTAGGGGATGTCCGATATGTGCCGAGTGAACCAACAGCCATTATTGCGGATATTCAGCGAGCAGTGGTGCCCTTCATGCATCGTCCGATTAGTTCCAGTACCAGTGTTTAGGTGGTTGCACGACGTAGGACTACACGTACGTAGACCGTTCCGACGACTGCCCTTAACACCATTGCATCGTCGCCAAAGACTGCAATGGTGTCATACCAGACTGTCATGGAGCCACCCAGAATGGTAACGTGTTATCTTCAGTGACGAGTCCCGCTTTTGTCTCGGAAGAGAAGAGACTAACGAATCCGTGTGTGGAGGCACCGTGGTCAGTGCCAAGATGAATGGTTTGTTGTCGAACGTCACACGTCAAGAAGGCCTGGTGTCATAGTGTGGGGTGCAATTGCCTACGGTGCCAGATCATCCTTGGTGTTCATTACAGGCACTTTGACAGCACGACGTTACCTTAATGAGGTCCTGCAACCAGTGGTCCTACCTTTTCTGAAAGGTCACTCCTGTGCGATTTACCAGCCGGACAACGCCCGTCCGCATACTGCTGTTGTCTCGAGAGCTAACCTTCAAGGCACTGACACTCTGCCATGGCCAGCCGTATCGCCAGACCTATCGCCGACTGAAAATGTGTGGGGTTCTATTGGAAGCGCTATCCACACCCCAACCCTACTGCACAATCTGCAGGAACTTCGTGAGCATATTAATACTGCATGGGATGGCTTATTGTAGGACACCATTAGGAACCTGTACAACTCCGTGCCGAGACGTCTGGCATGGCGTGTGAGCAAACATGGCGGCCCGAAACCATATTGAGAGACATTACTTCTTGGCGTATAGCTCAATGAGTATTGCTCATATCAGTATGAATGTTTAATCATTTATTGTTCCTCATAAACTTTAACTTCTTCCCGAATAGCATTGCAATCCGACACGTCCTTCTGCGTGCAACTATTTTTTTGACGATGAGTGTACATTTAAGAGCTCATAAAAATGAACACGGAATAGTGTCACCAGATTTAGATATAATGCCCGAGCATACACACAAAAACACAATTTTATTACACAAAAACACAATTTTTATTTTGTTTTGTCGGGGACAAAACTGCATGCTACAAGGAATGTAAGCTAGACACTATTCATGAAATTCAACATCCTTCATAATACTCTCCTAGTGACACATCATCTATTAGCATCGATGGAGAAGACGGCGAATACCAACGGCTTCACCATGGATAATCTTCCGCACTTTGCTCCACATTGTACACTGCTGGCCACCCAAAATACAACACCGAGAAGGAAGCATCCGATTGGTCTGAAATTCGCAGCATGCGTCGCCCGCAAGAGGGCATGCAAACGATTAGCATTGCAGGGCATATGCAAATCATGTGCGCCCGGCACGCCACCGAGAAGCTCTATAAGAATGATGCACAGCAGGCGGAGTGTAAGTAGTGGAAGTGTGTTGTGCTGCCGGGCCTGTGCGTGGGAAGCTTCCTGATGCCTCGTCTCAGAACACGGCAGTCATTTCAGCACATTTCGGAGTTCGACCGATGATGAATTGTGGCTTATCGCGACAGCAGTTTATTGTACCAAAACATCGGCGCCCGTGTGGGACCAAATCCAGCCACAGTGAGACGAGTATGGATTCGGTGGGTGCAGGAGGGATGAACGGACCGACGTGAACGATTGCCGCAGCCGCGGCACACCACCGAACGAGAGGACCGGCATGTTGTGCGGCGGCCATTGACGGCTCTCACCGCCACATCACGAACGTTAGCGCATGAATTAGGGTGTGTTGCGCAACAACCTGTGTCAGCACGTACCGTTCGACGTCGTCTGCAAGAGCGGTGACTTCTCTCAAGACGCCCATTGCTCCGATTACCATTGAAGTTACACCACCGGCGATTGCTGCTGCAGAGGGCCGTTGAACGCAGCACCTGGACTACGGAATGGCACGATATTGTCTTCTCCGACGAATCCGGCTTCTGCCTGCAACACCACGATGGTCGGATCCACGTGTGGCGGCACCGCGGCGAGAGATTGTACGACGCCTGCATTATGCATCGCTATACCGCTCTACCACCTGACGTTATGATTTGGGGCGCAATTTAATATGGCACCCGTGTCCCTCTGGTACGCATCGCCGATACACTCAACAGCCACCGCTACATCTCCGACGTATTGGAGACTGTAGCCCTTAGCTGCAGGATCTGCCAGCGGCCACGTTTCAACAGTACTATGCGGGCCCGCACGTGGCACGCATCGTGCAACAATTCTTCACGGCCCACCAGGTGTCACTGCTGCCGTGGCCCTCCTGTTCTCCCGATATGTCGCCCATCGAACACGTCTGGTCGCTGATCGGCAACTGAGTGACCTGGCAAGCACCACCAGCAGGTACGCCTGATGAACTGTGGCAACGTATGGAAGCAGCCTGGACCAACATACCCCAAGCCCACATTCAAAGCCTCTTTCGTTCGATGCCGCGGCGTGTAGCGGCCATTATTGCCAGTCATGGGGCCACAAGAACTATTGATGTCTGCATGTTTCGCAAGTCGCACTGGCTTGTAAGATCAATCGTTTCATCTTTTTATCTGTTGTTATGTGTCCAGTAAATCTGGCTTTTGCTATATCGTGTCCTTGTTGGTGTTGCATTTTGTGTGGCCAGCAGTGTAGTTGCAATTTCCTCTCTGGTACTTAATTGTGTTCATCACAATAGCCGCTTGAACTATGGAATTAAATCATAATCGCAGGGGTTGATCTGAGGAGAATAAGGTGGGTGTTCTCTCGCTTTCCATCCCTAAAGGCATCAGAAGTTCTGAACAATGCCCGTTTTATGAGCTCGCGCTTATCCTGAAGGATAAGGACATTGTGTATCAGTTTATGATGTTTCTCTTTATTTGCGTGATGTAGGTGTTGCTGCAAAAATGATTTGTAATAGTGTACATCAATGTTCCGACCGTGCGCAACAGGGCGAAACACGAGGACACCTTGGACTGTCGTGCACCGAAATGATCATCGGGGAAAGATTGTTGAAATGTGCTTTCGATGGGAATATTGGCTATGACACTGGGCGAATTGTTCGTTTAAGTTCAGATTCATAAGCTGTTGTCCACGTTTTATCAATGGCAATAATCCGACATTAAAGCATGTCATCTTCAATGTCAAACATTTTCCAGTAGCACTCGACTTTTTCCTAGCGTGCTTTTTGGGCTTCGCGTAAGTCATGTGGCACCCATTTGGCTACAATCTGGAGCACTTTTAAACCTCGTCGTCTAATTTGGAATATAGACAACTCACTAATTTTTGCACTCCAACTCGCTTCCCAATGAATGGTTAGTGTAATCACAGATACTGATTCATGCGTGCGAATGGAGAAAGACTGTCCCCTCAGATCCTTTTCCACGATTAAAACTCTTGTACATTTAAATATTTGTTTACCAATCTTGCAAAAATTCTGTATTTTAGGGCAAGATCACCTAATATGTTTAATAGCTCTGAGTGCCATGCATGTCATCCACGGAGAACTCCGATTTCCATGAAAGACTCTTCTCCAATCTGCTAACATCCATTTCTAAGTGTGGCTCAACATTGGATTCCTACCCATCTGCCAGCCGTTTTTGCAAATGTAATTTGCTCATTTTCCAATGTACATTTCGATTTTCCAACACTAGCACAAAATAGTTTCTTTAATTAAAAATATACTTACCATTACTTCTGAGATTACCCTAAAAGAAAATAAATACTGTTTTCACTAAATTCTTAGTTATTCGTACTTTTAAAAATCCTTGAGGGGCAATTTGAGATGCAAAAAAAAAAAAACGAAAATTGTACACCATGTTTTAAGCAACGTGCATTTTGAATAATATTAGTTCTTCAAAAATAGTGTGTACCTGATACCATGTGTCACATATGGCATGAGATCTTTATTCTTATTGGTGTAAAATCCTGAAATTGCACATTTTTGCAGGTATATAGATGCTTATGTTTACACTCCTCACGTTAAACCATTAGCACATAAATTAAAACATCGATGAGCCATTACACTATGAGCACCCCCAGCAAGGAGAAAGGAGCGCGCCAGGAGACCGAACGGTGGTGCAGGTGAAGTTCACAAAGCAGTATATATATAACCTGAAGACCGGCTTTTGGTTAGCAGAGTGTTCGGAGTCAGAACGGGAAAAGCTGCCGATTTATCGGAGTTTGATAAAGGACAAATCGTGATGGCATGGCGCCTCGGAACTACTATCTCGGAAACGGCGCGGCTTGTGTGTCATTCACGGGCCACTGTAGTGAGTACGTATTACAAGTGGTGCACAGATGACCAAACGACGAACCGTTTTCCAGCAATCAGTCGTCTTCAGCTCATTGACTCTAGAGGGGAACGGAGACTGTCGCGCATTGTTCACAGCGACAGAACGGCCTCAGTGCGACAAATCACCCTCAGCTAAAACGGTGGTGATCAGGGCAATGTGTCACTGCACACAGTTCATCGCAGCCTTCTGCGCATGGGCCTGCGTAGCCGAACACCCAGCTGGGTCCCCATTCTCACTGCACGTCATCGCCAACAATGCATGAAATGGGCCCAAGATCATCGTGATTGGAAGAAAATGGCCTGGTCTGGCGACTTAAGGTTCATGGTATATCACGTAGACGGCAAAGCGCGAATACACAGATTATCAACGGAGTCTATAGCAAATGGACTCTGGGCGATGTTTTCTTGGAACACTTTATGCCCTATTATCCCAATAGCACAATCCCTGACAGATGTCAGGTATCTGAACATCGTTGCGGACCAAGTTCACCCATTCACGGCAACTGCGTTCCCTGCTGCTGATGGCTATTACCAACATGATAATGCGCCATGCCACAGTGCCAGAATCAATAAGGAGTGGTTCGAGGAACATGCTGGTGACTTTCTGTTAATACCCTTGCCTCCAAATTCACCTGTCATGAACCCAATCGAACATTTGTGGATCGACTTGAAAAAGAGGGTTCGCGCTAAATCACCACCACCCCGACATGTACTGGAACTGGTGGAGTTCAACATATTATTCAGAAAATGATGATACAAGCGCACCTCGGGCGATGAAAACATAAAACAAAAACAATGAATGACAATATCTATATACAGATGAATGCATGAAACAAGATAAAACCACTGATGCAGATATAGAACAGAAAATGACATACGTACAAAAATGACCCGGAGACGATCCGGGATAAATTACATACAATGACATACTATAAAATCCGATAATGAAGGAAAGGAAAGTCCAGAGAAGCTGTAAAAACGCAGGACTAGTCCAGGAGCAAGTAATAAGTCTGGAAAAGTCCTACTCATCTGCAGGGGAATGACGAAGAAATGAGGCAGAAAGTTGAGCGGTGTCCTCCATTTCACAGAGCCGTTGATAACAAGAAAGGAACGTACAGTCAGTCTTGCAAAGAGCCTCAAGGTCAGCTCTTATACACGTCAGCCGACGATGAACATCATCCGGGGGAAATGTGGAGTGAGAAAGGTAAGAGGCCATATCAAACGATGGATCCCGGAAGAGTGAAAATAGGCGAAACAGTTGTCTATGGGTAAAGGGTCGAGTGAGTACAACGGTATCTTGACAAAACTGTTCAAATCGCGCTTGGAGCGCAACCTCTGCGAGTTCCTCTGGATTTTCCGTAAGGCTACACCCCCTAGTGGACGCTGGAGAAGAATGAGTGTTAGAAGATGATTGAGAGCGATACACTCGTGGACGTCCACGCTTAGCTGGAGCACTAGGAGCTTTGAAGACGGTGCGTTTTGCGTATCAACCACTGGAATCAACAACAGTCTCATCAGTAATGGCCAAGTCATCCATACTGGTGGGATCTGCAGTAGGAGTAATAGGAAGATGAAACAGTCCGGGAGTGTCCGGGGCAGTCATTAAAGCATCGCGGTAATCATCAAGATCAGTTGCCGATGAATCAGTGGTAACCATGGCCACCTCCGTAGAGGGAGCCTCACCAGGAGAAGTAGAAAGCACCACCTGAGCAGAAGCGTCCTGCTCAGAAATCTTGCAAGGAGGTAAAAACGGTTCAGGTGAAGTTGAAGAACCAAGGAGAGGAGGAAAGTGAGCATCAGTAAAACCAGGAGCACGCAAGTCAGGCTCTGCACGAGAACCAGACGGGGGCGTATTAACAGGCACCGATGTAGACAATAATCCAGAAGAGGGTCCAAAAGAAGAGGAAGGTCCAGGACACTCTTTATGAAAATGCCCCAGGCCTTCACACTTGCTGCAGTGGAACTCAGTTAAGAGATCGATGTGTCTCCGTTGACCTTGACAATGGACAATAAGTTGTGTAGGTAAAGTTGCAATATTGTCCCGAGAAGAAAAAATGACAGGCACCATGCGACGAACACCGTAAATATGGCGATCCGCAAAGTCGTTGGGCGCTGCCGAGTAGGTTACGACGTCCCCGGCAACGCGACCAAGAGATGAGATAACTGAAAGGAGCATGACATTTGTGACTTCAGGTGGCACCGGATAAAACGGCACGTTAACCGGGCGCTGTATCACAGGTTTGGGCATCAATATATTATTAATAATAGTAATACCTTTCTGCAAAAGAGAGGTCACATGGTCAGGTTGAGAAAGATAAACAACAATAGTCCGAGCCCGACGATAGAGATGAGTAATAGCAGACGCAGATAAAAGCTGCTTAACTGCCGTAGCATAAACTTTCAACTTGGTATCGGGAAGGGCTTAAAAAAACTCTTAAAGCCATATGCGAGGAGAACTTTTGAGCTTGAACAGATGACACCGGAATATGAAGATGAATGGAGTTGCCGGTGCGACGAACGTGAGGTTTCAAAGCATCGACTTGCTGTAACACAATGGAAGATTGGCGATCAGATGCAGAGGTCGCTGCAGCAGAATAAGACGATGGCAATCGAGCTGCTGTGGAAGGTGGAGGAGTGACGTCATCGTGAGTATGCATTGCATCAGTAAAAGTCACAGTAGAAGCTGAATCAGAGGAGCTGTCTGACTGGGCAGCAGCAGAAGAGGTGCTGAATGACGCACCGGAAGAGGGTAGTTGAACAGCGCCATGAGGAGAAATCAGCGTAGTGGCGCCAGCACCATGGTCGCCGGTTACAGCAAGAGTGAAAGTAGGGCTACCGAACACGACATCTCCACCGGAAGCCGTCATTACCAATGGCGGCGCCCAGAAGTTCTGCTGGCCAGCTCGACCAGAAGGTTAATAAAGCCAGGAATGAAGAAAATATCGTACTTACGAATCAGAAAGTAGAACAAAACGATGCACTAGACCTTTAGATACACGAAAAATACAAAATTAGAACTGGGAGAGCACTATAAACGGAACTTTAGACTCGAAAATATCGGAGCTGATGCCGAGCACGGGAGGACCTGCTGTTGACATTATGGTACCAGATACCCCAGGATACCTATCGCCACCTCATCAAATCGATGTCTCACCGAGTGGCCGCTATTTTGTGGGCTAAAGGGGATCTCACAGCTTATTAGGTAAGTGGTCATAATGTAATGGTTCATCGGTGTATAACTCTGTAGTTCCGGTTCTCTACGATTTTAGCAGTTTAATGCATGTTATAATACATAACATACAGAGCCGAATGTTTCCCCAAAATGCTGCAAAATTATCAGTCTTTTCTATAAAATAATCTTTAACATTTAAAAAATAATTTCACTCCAGGCTTCATTTCTAACCCAAAATTTGTAGGATATTTTTTATGTTGGCATCTTAATTTTTGCAGGTTTTTAACACATTGGGGGCAATTTGAAATTCGCCAATCGTTGAACCCATTTTCTTTTACTCTGAATCGTTTCCAATATATTCTTTTAAATCCGTCTGTTTCTTCAATGTTTTAGCAATGTAGTTATTTCAATCAAACGTTTATCTTCCCGTAAAGTTTCCTTTTAAATATTTTCAATCTGTTGGATGGATTTATGAATTTTCACTTTTGTTTTTGCAAAATTTTCAAATATTCAAAAATATTTTACACAATATAGCTCACACATACCTTCAAGTACAGAATATTTAATTACAAAAATTACATCGTTTTCTCTACTACAACAAATGCAATTGAAAGCTCCCATCAGAAAGAAAATTGCAGTAATCATAGGCCCATCATGTTGTAGCAAAAAAGGTGCTTATCTTCCCCTGATGTTCTAAAAGTGTTTCGAGAATTCGAGATGTATTAAATATATTAGGTATGTGCAAAAGTTGTTTTTAGAAGAGAAGAAAAACACTTTTTTAATAAACATCTTCTCCATTCTTTTACATGATTGCCAATGTTATCTATGATATCTCGCCATTTTTCTGATACTAATTAAATTCACCTTTTGTAGAACTTCTTCCTTTTGGAGTCAAAAAACTCTTGTAATACAGTTCCGACAAGTCTTAATTCATCGAAGGTTTTTTCAGCGAAGTTGTTCTGAAAAGACCGAACAAGGTGGTAGCATGTAGGTACTAGGTCAAGGGAATAAGGGGTTGAGATAACTACTCCCATCCAATGACCAGTAATTTTCTCTGAGTGGCTCAAGCTGTATGTACTCTTGCGTTGTCATGTTGCAAGAAGACGCTTTTGTGATTAAACAGTGCTGGCCGCTTAGATATCAATTTCTTTTCAGCCTTCCCAACTGTTTGCAGTACAGGTTAGCATTTTCGTTTGGTTAGATACAAGCAACTTCCAATGGATTTCCCCTTAGACATCACACCATACACTTAAGAAGATCTTTCTCGGATGCAGTCCTCCTCTTGAAGTCGATGGAGCAAGAAAGGTTCGTTTCTGTGACACGCAAGCAAAGAAAGAGAGTTGTCCTTTCTATCCGATCGATTTCTTTGCGATAGGTCATGTAGTACCTACTGGTCGAAATTTGCGATAAACCTAAGTGAATGCGTCCTTCTGTCTGCTGTTGATCAGTGTACAGAAAACCTTTCTGATAATTCTTCAACAGTTTGGTGCTGGTCATTTGATATATTTAGGTTGAGATCCTTTACATAAACCTCTGATGGACATCCATAACGCGTTTGATCTCTGCAGCTTCTATCTCCTTCAAGGAAATCCCGAAACCGACGGCGACATGTGCTTTCGTCTACAGTATCCTCGCCATACACCTGTCAAATGTTGCACCTGGATTAAGCTACATTGTTGCTTTTGTCAAACTCACAAATCAAACAATTCCGAATACGATCTTTATTGCTTGAAAGTTTAAACCTTGTGTGACTTGTTTACGAATGAGATGCACTTGAATACGTGATGCCATTTTATAGCCCACTGCTTGAAGCATTTTGGTCATCACACGCGTCATCTGTTATTGCACTTGTTACTTAATTTTTGTACGTGGAATTCGCATCATGAAAAACGGGCAGAACTTTGGCACACACTTAATACATTCTTTAGAAAATATTGAAAATTATCTTCCAATAATTAAAAGTCACGCAAAAACTCATTATGCATCTCGTCGGGCAATTAAGGAAAGGTAATATCAGACTAGAAATAATTATCGCTAACGTCAGCCATCTCTGAGAAGTTGCTTGATGAACTAAATCCCTATATCAAATAAATGTTTATGCCACAACTCTGGGATAATTAATTATTTTATATTGTTCCATTGTAGTTTCTAATGTTTTTAGAGTAAATCATAGTGATATTGGAAAATTTCTGCTCTTTGGTACGCCAATGGGAATCTCACACACTCTTCCCCCCTCTCTAACAGCAAATATTTCAATTTCCCAACACTGAAATGCACTGGTGTACAAAACTTTCAGAACTGCCGAGTTTTGACCTGTAGCGTCGCACAGGAGCGGCCTGGATTTGTGAAATTCAAACCACAGAAACTCCATTACTTACCGAAATAATGACGGAAACAACGCCGACAGAACTACATATACTAAAGGATATAGTGGAACTTTATTCAGTATTGGCTACATAGCATTGGGTGCCATGATGTAGATGCATCACTTCCAAAGACGGTACGAAGGTTAGAGAAGGTACTGAGTTAGGGATTTGATCACCCGTAACATGGATGCGTAATTTATACCGTCTCCCCAGACTTCACACTAGATTCTTGAAGTGTTATTGCGATAACATCACCCATTCCTGGGTCAGCGCCATCTTCAGCAGTTGGACAGTTTCCTCTGTATGTTGACATGCAGCAACGCGTCTCCCCAGAGCGTTCTACTCGTGTTCTATAAAATATAAATCGAGGGAATATGTTGCCCAATTCGTCTATTTTTTGGCCTATCCATCAATTTTCTGGACGATCCATCCGTTTTCTGGCCAATCCATCAATTTCCTATAGCCGGTACAATGGGAAGTGGGGTTATCGTTCATTAACACGAATTGTTTGTCACTTGCACCTTGGAACGGACGAACATGGGAAAGAATTAACTCATCACAGTAGCGCGACCCGGTTACAGTTCCTCCTTCCAGTATCTGGAGCTTCGTACGTCCATCGATCAGATTGCTTCCCCATAAAAGAGCAACTTGTCCACCATATCTATCCGCTTCATTGATGTTTTCGTGGAGAAACCGAGTGCCTACCTCAGGCCAGATTAGCTGACGCCCAGAACCTCTAGATAGAGACTAAATCTACCCTAATCAGTAAAACGTATCGTACCTACTTTACTGCTGTCCGGTCCTTATGTTCTCTGGAGCAGGGTAAACGGTGTCTCCGGTGAGTAGTTCTTAATGGAACACAGCGTACTGGTCGTCGGGTAAACAATCCACCCTTTGTGTAGTCTCCCAGCCTCAGTAAACCGCGATGCTGTGAGTCCTGTGCTCATGTTCAGTTGTTTTGTAAAGTATCAATGTCGATTCCTCTTGGCCTGTAGGATCAAATAGTGGTTCTCACTGGCGGTGGATTTTGGTGGACGACCACCACCAGTCTTTTGCACAGCTGTACCTGTAATCCTGAATGCCCACCACTCAAGCGATACGATGCTATGGGTGATACCGAAATCTTGCTTCAGAGTTTGCTCCTCTTCGAGCCTCCCAGTTATACATCTACGACTAAAATCATCAAGATGTTCTCGACGGGCCATTTCGTCGTCTCGAACACACAACAAACACAATCGAACGGCTGTAAAGTTATGCAGCTAGGCCTGTGACCTCCGTTCAACCGATGTTATTGGATTGAGTGAGGGTATTTTGCTCTGACGTCTGGCAAACCACACGTCACGCTGCAATTTTACGCATGTGCTGTTTCCCCTGTTCCCAGATGCAATCTTGAATTAGTTTGTGTTTGGGTGCTACTACTGCTTACGGCGTAATTTTTCTTTTTCTACTTTTCCCTTGAGTTTTGCACACTAGTGTATCTTTCTACATCGTACTCACGACGTGAGAACTTTTATACTGGCTATGGCATATGAGTTATCACTAGGGTTCTTCCTTGACTAGCACTTTTAATTCTTTCATTCTTTTTCTGGTAATTCCAGACACATTCCGCTGAATGTGTTTTCCCGATCTCTGGTGTCAGTCTTAGTGTTTCCCACTTAGATCTACGTCGTGTACTTATGAGTAAGAATTGGAGGAAGCTCTAATAAAATCACGTCCTTTTCTTTTAAAGTGCAATCATAATGCTCTCAGAAATGTTTCAGTTTCTTATCCAAATACACTCTACGTAAATTTTATAAGTCTGTTTCTTCCTAGAAATGACACGCAGACATTCATGCTAAAAACAGCCATTTAAGTGGGTATGGGTACTCGCATGCGCGTATGTATGTTCGCGTGTCTTGCTTCGTTCCCCCTGGAAACAAAGCTATGAGTGCTCAGCCATCTCCGTTCTTGACAGCAAAACAAAGATCCCTGTTCAATAGTAGACAATTCGGTAAATGCATTTACCTTTCAGAACTAGCAATGAAAATCCGACAAGTGGCTTAATTAAATACCTGTTTAAATATCAGAAATTGCCAATACAAAATGGAAAGAAAAGTTAAGAAAAACCGTTGCAATAAGTGCAATGTTGTTGGCACCGTAAATTAACCAATTGGGTTTGTTTAAAGAATTTGAATATCTGAAAGACACAACACCCATGAAGAAAAAAACCCTTCGTTCTCCTTCGGTTTTATAAAAATCAGTTAACGAAGCCAATTAATGATTTGCTCATTAGAAAGCGCAAGTATGCCATTTAGGCTGAAGGAAACTCAGACGAAATCCTCTGTGCGCTTAAAGAACACAAAAAGAGTAAAAAAAAAAAAGAAAAACAACCAAGCAAATGGGCGTTACATCTCAGTCCTTAGCAGCTTGTCAAATTAGTTTTGTTTTTCTCTTATTCCTTTTTTCTACTTTTTTTCTTCGCAATACATTGTTTAACATTCTGTAATTTCCGTATCCCTACATTTTAATTATTTGGTAGTTTGTTTATCTGGAAACATGACGGAAATATCATTGAAGTTTTCGATGCAGTGAGCACGTTTTCTTACAAAGAAAAAGGAAACAAGAATGAATATGAATGTGCTTCAATATTTTATAACAACGTCATTTTAAAAAAATTAAAGGTTATCCGACGCTTTTACATTTGAAGAATAACACATGCTTTCTTTTTCTTCAACTGTAATATATATTACTGCAATATTATGCAAGAATATAATGAAAACGTTTGGGAAACTTTGGTTGTGCCTACGGGTATGAGATTCAGTAAAAGCTTTTTCCAGTTCATCTTTTACAGATATATAACCACCGTGAAAAAGAGAAACACGCGCTTTCGTGTTTGCCAGAATATAACAGAATCTTTGATGTGCCAAACATGTATACAGTCCCTAAATAATTGTGACACTATGTCTTTCACAAACACAGCAGTCGTGACAATTTTAGATACCTGTGTACTACACCTAAGTAGAAAACGTCGCGTCAGTGAAAAGTATACGTAAAAATCTAATTCCTCATGAATATATGAGATATAAAGCGATTTTCTGGAAAATACTTTATAAAGTTAATGAAATATTGCTCCCAGTGGAAGAATAAGACAGACAGAGCTAAACGTTTACATACTAATGTCGGTTTTTTGGCATATATACAAAAACGGAAATGCTTGCTATCAGTGGAGTGAAAGCGCAAACGGTCATTCAAAAGTCAATAAAACAGATAATGTCAGATACAGGGCTAAAAAACTAAAGAACGTATGTGATAGTATTCTTTGGGTTTCTATAAAATAGTTTAGTATGATATTTTTAAGCCAATGGTACAATGTGCTATATTTTTAAGTTCTACGAATTGCGTTTAAAACAGAAATGATGGTTTGCATTGATGTTTCCAGTTTGTAGTATTTTCCAGAAAAAAAAAAGACAAGCAGAAAAGAACGAAAGGCATTGTGGGAGAAAGGTAGAGAGAGAGAGAGATCTTAGCGTAATCTTTCTTTATTTCTTGTCTTTCTTTCAATCTTTCTGTTTGGTTTTGTGCCTATTATTTTTTCTTAAACCTTCCGCAGTTCTCACGAAAAGTCTGAAAAGTCGAAATGTACAGGATTTGCCGTAAAACCAGATGTAATTTTGCCCGAAAAAATGTCATTCATTCCAGATAGATCATAAGCAGCAATCTTCTTTTACCTTTTCCAAAGTGTGGGATGTTCTTGATCTTTCAATAATTTCCGGTGGGTTAGTGGAAATCCCATGTCATGCTAAAACACGAATTTGCCGGTGGCTACGATTGAACCCCCATTCTTCGGCTCCGGAACAGAATGTTTTCCCAATTAAGCTACACTTACGGAATTTATCGCTGCACTTTGTCGTCTTGACATGTGCTTCACCCTATAGTGCTCAAAATTTTCATTACTCAAAATTGCATTAAGAAATGAATTGCATTAAGAAAGTTACTCAAAATTTGCATTAAAAAATGAATGTTTTACAAACAAGAATACCTTTAGTACACCTGAATTTTTGAAATCATATAAATACAATACCCACAAAATGTTCTAAAATTAAAGTAGTTAAAAAGCGTTGCACTTGCGCAACACAAACTTGTGAATTAAAAAATGTTTAAATTGCTGTTACGGCAAAGCCATAGCGTAAATTTTTCTGTTTTTGTAGCACTTTGCATTTTCTTGATTTTAAAGATTTTCGCTCATTCGAAAAATTATTTTGGTTTATCTAAGAAAAGTGGGCCTGTGGCTAGTTGTTAAGGATGTTAGATCCTCAAACTGATAGACTTAGTTAGAGTTCCCTTTGGACTTTGTGTTCTAGTTTGGTTCTTTGTCTATTTCATTGGCAACAGCCCTACGATTTAATGAATAATTGCTCCTATTCTTCGAAGCTTGCGAGAGTGTTCACCCTCAAAAAGCAATACGATATAAGAGCTTTATTCGTTTGTTTGTTTCTAAAGCGCACTTTACCTAATGCGTGTGTAAATATCCTTCGTATTTGTACAGAGACCACTGTGTTCATCAAAGTTACTGAAACTTCGTGACTGGGTTTTGAAGATAAAAACTATTTTTTCGACAAGAAATTAAATTGCGGGGAACCCGTCGGAGTTCAGATCTGGATCTTAAGTCCTGCATGGAATTTGTTTTCTTGGGATCGAGCTGTCTTCCCTTCCTCGAGGCAGTAAAACCAAATTTCAGTTCTTGGCTTCCTTAGAACCAGTGGTTCTAAATGTGGTGTGCTTGTTTCTGTACAGCCCTAAATACCTATGAGACTGTTAAGAAAATACAACGTGGTTGTCACAAATATTTATTTATTTCAAATCGACCATGGTTTCGCTGGATATTACCCTAGCTTCTTCAGTTCGTCCTGATGAAGCTAGTTCAATACCCAGCGAAACTATGGTCGACTTGAAAAAATAAATACCTTGAGGGTAGTTCAACTCACAAACAAAACTAAGCAAAAAATGCATCTGTGAATTTAACAGAATTTAGTATGTAACCCCATCCCTTTGTGGGAAAGATTTACAAGTTCAAGAGGTAATATAAAAGTGAATCTTGTGCCATTGCGATAAAACAAGGATCAAAAACTAAGTCAGATGAAACAAAACGCACTGTTTTCACATGAAAAGGATTTTTATGAAAATTCATTGAGCTTTTCCTTATTATCTTCTGTGGCTTTGTAATTAGTTTGTATTTTTGTTACAAAATATCGTAATGTGTGACGGTAAAAAAAAACGTGTTTCGAAGATCCATATTCTACTGAAAGTCCCTTTCTTCTTTCCCCATAAAAATGTACTTAGTTTATGAACTGCAGTTTTGACTGAAATCACTTTTCCTATTACCCCATTCATTTCTCCTCTCTGTATTGGATGAATTCAAATGCGAGGTAATTTCACAGCAAACCCTGCAAAAACTCAGTTTAGGGAAGTTGAATTATTTTCTAATTATTTTATGATGTACCGCAAAATTCAGTGAAAGTTAAAATAAAAGAAGAAAAAGAAATATGTTCAGACGCTCAACATTTGCTCCAATTTCATTCAAATCACTTTGTTCTTAATGCTCTCTGTTCAGGGAAAATCTGTTCCAGGCTTCCACACCAACCAGAAAGAATTCTGATACGCATCGATCAAGGGTATGACTTAGAACATTTTTCCGAATTCTCCATTCGTCTGCCTATTAATAATTCTTCAAAATGGGATTTACTCAATCCATTCATTTACGCGCTCATACCTAGTTTCCTTGCAGATAGGCTAAATCACAGGGTAGGGTAGGAGATTTGTACGAAGCAAGTGTCTGACTTTTGCCAAAAGCTTGTTTTACAATGTAGATAAAGAAAACTCGGTTGTTTCAAATGAAAAACGGCTGGGAAATAGAAATTGTTATTTGCGAAAACACAAAGTCAGTTAAAAAATGTCGAAATTAATTCTTGCCGTCCACTTGAAATCCAATATTTGTTTGCTGTTAGCACACCTACAGAAAACGCATTAACAGATAAAAGAAATTCGTTCTGACTCCAAAGTACATGCCTTCTTCCTTTTCATATGTGTCTGCATGCAGACAGAATTATGATACCAAAAATGTTTTTAAAGTTAGAAGAACACGCCTTGATTAAAAAAACAACCCTCAAATTTACACTTTTGTTTTCATTATTTTCACTCACCATATCCTTTAGGGAATTCCAAGACAACGCGGATGTTGTATATACGAACGCATAAGTAAACCGGGTACCCATAGCATTCATTCAGCATGGAAGAAGCCAACGCATAAAATTATACTGCTGGACAACCCACTAGTCTACGTACAGAGGAAAACGATTTTTCCGATCTGTTTCCTTCAAACCAATGTAATAAAAATGCAAAAATACATTCATGGTAATATTTAGTGAGTAAATTTACAGTAGAAAGAGTTGGAAAGTCTGTGAAAATTTTGGTGGTAATTATCTGTATCTAATATCAAAATAGTTTTCGATCTTTATTTTAAAGACCAAGTCATATTATGCGAAATATAAACATACTTTAATACTAACTGACAGGAAAATAATTTGTAAACAAGTTAGTGAAATCATGCAATGCATTGATTATGATACGCTTTCCAACATACTAGAGATCATTACTCAAGTTATTACTCAAGTTATGAGGATAATTGCTCTAGAATAAATTCTCGCTCCTATGACCTGATCTTTGACCCCATCTCGATGATCGATGGTATTCAACAGTACCCGTATAGTATACTTTCGGAACAACATACTAACGTTTTGTCTCAATCGAAGCATTTTTTAGTAAGTTATAACGCATAAGGGCGATGGAGTGGATCCCGCTCCTATGTCCTGACCTTTGATCTGATTTCGCCCATTTTCAATAAGTTTTGTCCCCAGGTGGTTCCATACCACATACTAGTATTTCATCGAAATTGAATCGTTTTTACGCGAGTTATAGTGCTGACGGACAGACGGACAAAGCTGGAGCATTACGCTTCTTCAACCTACGGGTGGAAAGTGTAAAAAAGGGCATACACAAAATATTTTGTTTATTCTGATATTGTGTTATACAAAAGAGATTTCGGAAATTCAAATTACAAAATCTGATATATCACTTCTACAGACAGTCTCTACACGATAAATAACATTACACATCATTCCTGACCTGCGTGGATTAAAAGACGAATCAATTAATAAAGTACTGTAGTAAAGCAGGATGTTATTCCGTTTGAGCATTAACTTATTTGAAATCGGGCTTAGTAATGCTCTGCAAAAGAGATACTAATGTAACATATGTTATCTATGTCCGTGCTTGCTTTTTTTTTTTTGCCCTTATTTATTTAGATGTTTATTTATTTTCGAAGAGATTCCAAAGTTCATTTTGCGGCTACATTTATTTTAATAAAAAACAAATTACAACAAATGTCTTTTCCTTTACCATCGGCTTCAGTATTAATTTTGTGCAATACTCGCTAAGTGCTTTTCGAAGTCAGGAAAAAACAAAACATGTAAAGCAGAATTTTCTAAAACTACGAAATCTTTAGATTGGCAAGTTATTTATTTACATGGTTTAACTTTATCTACAAATTATAATTTTTGCTTCGAAGTTGTTCTGCTTATCCACTGCTCCTACGGGTGCACAACATAAACATGTCGAGTGAAAGATTTTTTTATCCTTGACTAGTCTACTATCTTCTTGTGATGTCTCCCCAGAATTGTCAAATTCGACTTAATTTTCTCGAATACCCGACGAAATCACATGGGCAACCGAACTCCGAAATAATTTTACACGGTTGTTTCACAAACTTTGTCTGAGGCAGAAAATTTTAATTTTGCAACGGGTAAGGCATAAAGTCACAAGCAGATTTACTTTTAAAGTCGCTAGTGTATCCGAAAAAGTTATTCGGTAACACACAAGCATTATTGATTCCTCAAACATCTTGAAGAAATCTCCAAATTTTAACATTTTTGTTGAAGTCCCATATCTAAATTTGCTAAAACACACGTATCCCTTTATAAGTTCTCTGGATTCAAGTGGATTCAAATTCATAAGTAACATGCTTTAAATTTGAACATTGTAAACTAATAGTACCTACTTAACCATTAAGTATATTTTCAATTACTATTCAGCTTTGAATAACCCAAGTTTGAGTTCTGTTCTTTGTAATTATTTAATAACTTGACTATTCTAAAAATTAATAGTGATGATTTGTCTTTTTCACTTGTGTTGCAAAAATATATTGTCTTGTTATGTACTTATCTGTTGAAATTAGAAGGACTGATTTTTGGCATTGCATTACAACATAGTACCTAATATAATGTAATCTCAAATCGTGGGTTAAAAGTCAGAAAATATTAATAAACGAATCCCGGAAGCAAGGAATTTGAATGCTTTATTGACACAGAGTTAAACATTAGAAACATATCCAGAGTGTTTATCTCTTTCGACGCCACAAATTTAAACTTGTAGATTTCAAGTACGAGTAATCTATTTATAAGAAGAAGCAAACAATCCGGATTTCAGTGAGGAAATACCTAGAGATGACACATTTGGAATGATTCTCACATGAATTTTCTAGATTCCTCACCCCAATGCTATTTAACATAATGGAAACACCACTCAGACCATTAATTTGAGTTAATCTGTATGGCGGGATGTCATTTTCCTCACAAAACGACACGCAGGATAATTTTCAAAGGTGATTTGGTAGCTGTCTATAGTAAGCAATACTAGTTGCAATGCAAAAATCACTAGTTTTCCCTCTAAAAACAGCTCAAAAAGAATAATAAAAAAATGGAAGTATCTGTATATTATTACGTTAAAACTAAAAGAATGTATTATCATGAAAAATGGCACTAAAGATTCATTGCCGTTAAAACTAGCATATCGATCCTTAACACTTGAAAGTTGCTTTATCATATCCGATGTGCATCAATTCCTTTGTCTGTTATACGTTTTGGCTATAACTGAGTTAAAGAGAAGGCTTACTTATATTTAGATCACTGTAAAGTTACGTAGCCTTTCTTAATTCCCGTGCAGCCTTTACGAGATGAAAGAAAAATATTTCTATGTATTTTCGGGACAATTTTGTGTGCTATGAGAAAAGCAGTAAAGACCTGTCGCGTGCTGTGTAGGTGGAGTGAGACGTTCTTTCTATTTCGAACAGCAGATGGCCGAGGTCTTTGATACTCACCGCAGAAACCGGAAGTGCCAATTCCGTTTGCTGAACTGTCACGACGAAACACTATTAAGAAGAATTCTGTCGAAATGCAAAACCCTGCGTTGCTGGAACCTGAGTTGAGTAAAAAAATCAATGTAAAATGAACAAACCGCGTTCTCCAAAGTGTATTTCTAGGCAAACAGTTTTCATGGAAGAGCATAAACACTCTCCTTTCCGCTACGACTTTTGGTGTTTTGAATTTTTTCCCTTTCTTTGACACTTTCATAATCGTGCTACACTTTCTCTTTCCCCCATTTCTTCTGTTGCTGTTTTCGTGAAACTTCAACAATGTTTGGAGGCAAAGGAACTGCTGCACAACGGATCACGAAGAACAGTAGTGTGGAAGTTCCTAAGAAACAGAAATTCCAATTGCTCACTGCCTTTTCCTTTCACATTTGTTTCAGATTTTTAGGTAGCACACTGATAACTACGTATTGGCTCCTAACACAGCCACACACAAACACATTAAGAGAGAAATAATTTGACACCTCATTTTCTTTACTGCTTTTTTGTTTTTTTTTTTTGTTTTGAGAAATAGAAGTCGTTATTTTTTTTTATTGGAGGTTTAACGACCACCGTGAGCAACTCAATGGGTTATAAGCAGTCGCCCGTCCCTAATTTAGGGTCACTGGTTCCAGGGAAGGGAGAGAGCCAGTGCCATAAGACAAACACAACATCCATGCCTCACCGGGATTAGAACCCGGACCCCTTACGGACGAATGATCAGAGGCCATCGCTTAGACCACTGCGCCACCGGGGCGGCGGAAGTCGTTATTCATAAATTGCACTTCTCATTTGATATCACGTTAAAAAGACATACTCCATCTAAATTTCCTTAGCATGAATTCCTTACGCAATTTCGCTTGCCTTTTGCACAACAAACATCTAGCGTTGTCATAGCCGAATAGCAAGTCATTTTGTGAGTATCTTCAGGAAGGCATGTGAAATTAATGCAATTATTATTATTGGGTTAGTGCGAATGAAATGTCCGGCAAAAGACCAGCACACGTGGATGGCGAAAACGGAAAAGTAGGACAACTTACCTAGGTAAAATAATCCCCTCCGCATCGACAATTAGTTGCCATCTGTCCTACAAGGCCATGACCCCGGAACGAAAAATGTCTTGTTGCTGGGATCGTAACAAATCATCAACTGCGCGTTCAACTCCGTTGTCTCTCGTGAACGGTTTCCCGGACAGGAAGTGATCCAAGCAACGAAACAGATGACAGTCTGTCAGAGACAAATCCGGATAATAGGCAAGATGAGGCAGTGCTTCATAGCCCAAGGCATTTAGTGTCAGCATCGCTTGTTGTTCGACATGAGGGCGGACGTTGTCCTGGAGCAGAAGAACGCCATGTCTGTTGACCAAAGCCGGTTGTTTCTTTAGCAATTTCCTGTGCGTCTGGTGTAATTTAGCACAATAACGTTCTGAAGTGATGGTTTGGCTTCTTGCTAAGAAACTCCGATGAATTATCCCGGCTGTGGACCACCAGACAAGGAGCATCACATTCTTGGTGTGTAGGGGTGGCTTAGGATGCCGTCCAGCAGGGTGTTCCTTGCTTAACCATTCTGGAGATCGTTTCCGATTATCATAAATGACCCACTTCTCGTCGCAGGCGACGATTTGATGCAGTAAATCGTTCTGTTTATTCCTGGCAAGCAGTGGCGTGCAGACTTCCAAACGCCTAGTCTTGTTGGCAGTTGTCAAATCATGCGGCAGCCACATGTCCAACTTTTTGACCTTACCCAGAGCAGCCAGACGCCGAACAACTGTCGTGTGGTGGAAATCCACCTCTGCCGCTATCTCACGACACATTTTTCGGGGGTTCGCTTAAACCACACGTAACAGAACATCGTCATAAACAACAACAGGTTGGTGACCACGAGCTTCGTTTTGCAGGTCCGTATCTCCGCTTCGAAACTTCACAAACCATTGCAGAATGGTTCGTTCGTTGGCTGTTTCTCATTTCAAGAAGAAAATGTTTCTAAAAGGTTTGTCGACATGAGTAGTATTGGTCAACAAACCACTTTTTTCAATCGAGATTTTAGAAGCTCATATTTTGCTGCAAATACATCAGAAGCAAAAATTAAGACTTACTCCACCTGGTGGCCAAACCATTTTTTACAAAAATTAGAAATTATGTGGAAAGGATTTCCCATCAGGAGCTGTATCCGGTGCAGAAAGAATTTTTCAAATCGGCGACTTAGAAGCACAGATATAGGGGAAACGCAATTTACCTTCACGCATCCTAGCGGAAAGTCTATGAATTACTTGAAAATTTTGAAATTGCATGAAAAACATGTCACACTGGAAACACTATCCAACATAGAAGGAATTTTTCAAATCAGACTCCTAGAAGTAGAGATATTGACAAAAATAAGATATATATCTACGCCTCCTGGCGTAGAAACCATGCAATATTTAAAAAAGAAAATGTTTCTAAAAGGTTTGTCGACATGAGTGCTATCGGTCTACAAACGACGAATGTTTTCAATAGAGAATTTAGAAGCTCATATTTTGCTGCAAATACATCAGAAGCGGAAATTAAGCTTTACGCCCCTTGGTGGCCAAACTATTGTTTTACAAACATTAGAAATTATGTGCAAACGATTTCGCATCAGGAGAGGTATCTGGTGCAGAAAGAATTTTTCAAATCGGAGGTTTAGAATCAGAGATATAGGGGTAAACGCAATTTACCTTTACGCCCCCTAGCGGAAAGTCTATGAATTACTAGAAAATTTTGAAATTACATGAAAAACATGTCACACTTAAAACATTATCCAACAAAGAAGGAGTTTTTCAAATCGGACTTCCAGAAGTAGAGGTATGGACAAAAATAAGATACACATCTACGCCCCCTGGCGGAGAAACTGTGGAATATTTTAAGAAGAAAATATTCCGAATATGTTTACCGATGTGAGTGGCATCGGTCCACGAAAGAATTATTTTACTCGATATCTTAGGAGCTCAGATTTTATGGCAAATACATCAGAAGCAAAAATTAATACTTACGCCCCCTGGTGGCTAAAGTATTCTTTACCAAAAGTTTGAAATTATATGCAAAGGAGTTGCTATCAGGAGGCGTATCCGCTGAAGAAAAAAGTTTTCAAATCGGAGTTTTAGAAGAAGAGTTATCGGGAAAAATGTAATTTACTTTTACGCCCCCTAGCGGCGAAATTGTACTTCGAAAAAAAAACGAAATAAAGGATCATCATTCGCATATTTCAAGCTTCCCAATGCAAAAAGAATTTTTCAAATCGGACTAATAGTTGCAGATATATCATGGGTACAGACGGATGGACTGACAAATCGGTAACATAAGCACGATCTTTTTTTACAAAAGACGTGCTAAAAATGGCAATAATATATGGCTTACGAAGATGGCTTTCCCACTTATATATACTCCAAGAAGAATTCTGTTTCGGGTATGTATATATGCTATTTTGACAGCGTTCACAGCATGTCTTTTGTAAAATGGTCGTTCTTAAGTTATCACTTTGTCCGTCCGTCTGTGGAAACCATATCTCTGCAACTATTTGGCCAATTCAAAAAAATCATTTTTGCACTGAGAAGCTTGAAATGTGAGAACGAAAATCCTTGCATTCCGATATCTTTTTCGATGCATAACTTTGCCACTAGAGGGCACAAATGCAGATTATATCAAATTTAAAATACATTTTATTCCATATAATTTCTTTCAAACAGTCGATTGAAAAAAATTCCCTTTCCTATCGGTGCCATTTATAGCGAAAAACAGTTTAGGTACAGTTTTTATTTTCAGGTAATGCATAGGATTTCCATTAGAGGGCGTAAAAATTAATTGCGTTTTGCACGACATCTCTGCCTCTAAAAGTCCTATTTGAAAAAATCTTTTTGCATCGGATACAGCCCCTGATGGAAAATGTTTTGCATATAATTTATCATTTTTGGTAAAGATAGGTTTGGCTACCAGGAAGCGTAAGTGTTTACTTACGCTTCTGATGTAGTTGCAGCAAAATATGAGTTTCTCAACAATCGAATGAAAACTTCTTTTGTGGCCTGATACTGCTGACCTGGGAAAACCTTTTGAGAATAGTTTCTGCTTAAAATAACTCATGGTTTTTCCTCCAAAGGCGCATATATATCATTACCATCATCACTGTCATCCATTATCAATCCACTGCTGGATAAAGGTCTTCCTAATTTTTTTCCATAATTGTCTGCCTTGAGTTTGTCTCCTTCGCGTCACTGCAGCATGCTTTCGAATTTCATAAATCCATCTTCTGGGTCTTTTTCTGTCCCTCGGATTTCAATGTAAAATGTCGGTTGTTCATCGGTAGTCCGTTCTTCTGACAACATGCCCACCAGCACATTGCCATTTCAGTGATTTCACTCTGGTCATGATGTCATATATATATACTATCTCACTATCTGAGCCGTTCGCTAGATTACAGGCTAATAATTACCCATTACGTTTTCTAAATTAACTTTTCAGACAGTTAGCTCTTAGTTTACAATTTTTTTTACTAAGGTCTATAAACTACCAATTCATCAGTAAGCAGAGATACAACAATTTTTACTGATTAGGTTGCTAAGTGCTATTAGGTGGATCTGTAATAGCTGAAAATTTCAATTAACCTCATTCTACTCTATTCTCTCATCAGTTTACGGGCACTTTATGTACAATGACCGCGACCGTGGCCTGTGACCTGGATTGCTATATAGGGGTAACTCTAACGTCTTTCGCTCTTTTGTTTTTCAGAGATGGTGACTTCGAGAACTCATCCGCAGGCTTTTGTGACTCCAGCCTTTTAGCGGAATCCAGAAAAGTCACCTTTATGCCGGTGTTCTCTTGATAAAGGCGGCATAATTTGCTGTATACATGTATTTGAGTGGTCATTTTTTGTTTGGAGTCTGGTTTTGGCTTAGTTTATATAATTAAATTTCTGATTTCTGTTTTTAGGTTTCTGTGTTCGTGTTGTTTTGAATGATAATTTTTATATGTACATATAAAAAATATGTTGGCTAAGAATATATATATTCTTAGCCAACATATTTTTTTAAAATTTCCTTAACGCACAAGTGTGCAGCTAGAGAGAGTAAGCTCACGTTTCCGTTCACAGCATACTGGCAGCAATATCCCCGGGAATAAAAAACAGACTGGAAAAATTATTTTTCGGTCAGATACTACTAACGATGGAAACATTTTCTGTGAATTTTCTTCCCAAAATAACGCACAATTTCTCCGCTAGGTAGCGCAAATGTTAAATCCATTTCCTCAATATCTCTGTTTCTAAATGTGCGATTCAAAAAATCAATTTAACGTTGGATACCATTTATTATATCTAGTGGAACAGTTTAGGTTTGTACTTCAGGAGTTCTTTAGTTCCCAGCTGGTGTTTGTGTACTTCTGTTTGCAGCTGTATCTCTTTTTCTTATGTTAAAGTTACGATTATAAAATCATACATTTGTGTATGTATCAATATTTAGAATACTTTAAAATGGAAACTTATATATAAATGGTATATTTAGCACCTCAAGGAAAAAGAAAACGGAAAACGGCGAGACATATAGATAAATCAACGTTTAAATCTAAAAATGAGTATCAGAAATTAATTAAAACGCGCCTCATTAAGAACTCTCTTTCTTTTGGCTATTAAAAGCATGGCTGTTTTTAATTGTAATTAAAGAAGTATATACACGGTCAGAAGTGTCAGAGTGTTCTAAAAAGTAAATTGAAATTTCCATGGCATTCTGAAATGAAGTATAACAAGTATGATACAGGAATTTTGAATTCAACTTATCGTGTAGTTACATTTAACGCATTTAAGTCTACAGCTATGAAAATCATGCTATTCATTTTAAGATTTGGGAACGTAACTGAATTTTTTTTCGAAGAAAAAATTGCTTAATATGTCCACGAAATGAGTGCTCTTTACGTGCGTGAATGTTTTGTAAGTAAACAAATTTGGATTTAGTACTTGCTTATCACAGTTTTTAATTTTATATATCCATGCCCGTTATGATTGAGTACAATTGTGTTAGCTAGTGAGCGTAGGAAGACGTCCAAACATCACGACTGCCGCATTGGACAGCAAGGTGTAGCATGATTACTGCCGCATTGGACAGCAAGGTGTAGCATGACTACTGCCGCATTGGACAGCAAGGTATAGAACCCCCAATTCACAACGCATGACATTCCACGAGGTGTGTATAGGCAGCTATTGACACCTCCGTGTCGACACGGACCGTGTACCGTAGATTAGCTGATGCAGGTGTGCCTTGCCTCCATCTATTTCGACAACCGTCACTCACCGCAGTACATCATCCAGCAAGGTTTCAGTGGTGTCATACCAGACATATGTTGCGGATAAAATGGAACCTTGACGTATCCAGCGAAGAGTCTCAATTCTCTCTAAAGATTTTCAATAGGTGCTGAGATACCTTCACCGTCTCTAGAGTTCCAATAAGCGCTGACGATAGCCTATTGAAATTCTTGAGACGCCGTAGTTATCGGACTGATCTTGCTACCCTCCGTGAGCGTCATATAGTTCCTCAGCGTGATATCATGGCTTGTAACGATATCAGTTTTAACACCCTTTTACCGCAGGTACGCAAAATGGGCACAGTGACATGATGACGATACGTCGATGAGGTGTTACAGTCAGTTTATGTGCGGTATCTCTGTGGTATCCCTGATGTGTAGTTTTATCAAGGTAACTCCCACTCGCAGACTTCCAACATCAGAAGACAATGCCTACAAGGTATCCAGGTGCTGTTCTGGCACCTGGCAAACACAATCCCCAGACAATCGAGAAAATTTGGAACGTCACTGACAGACGGCTCAACGTCTCTGCACGACCCTCTCGCAATCTCGGTTAATTTTGGACACAGAGCAACGACACATGTTCATCAATACCTCAAGACACATCCGTGGTATTTTACACTTGACGCCATTCCCTGTTGCGAATGTATAGCGCAGCATGACGATCATACGACCTACTGAATAAGGCCACAGTGTACTATCGCCATGGCATTTCTGTAATCCCTCAGAATTTGAGTCACTTCTTTCCCACCTGTTTGTCTAGAGGTGTGCTTAGTTACGTCTCATTTCGTGCGTTTCTTCATGGCGTTGAATTTCGTGTGTCGCGCAGTGTACTTTGTTAAGTAAAGCAACAAAACTCCTGCTCATTAACATCGCTTTCGTTTTTACGACGAGCTGACGGATAATTTCAATCATTGAGGGAATGCCTTCGAGTGCTGTTGAATCTGGTTTTCCTCGCAGGAGAATGGAAACGATGACTTAATCTTACATGGGTTCGTATTCTTTGTTTCTGCTAAGATCAGTAAATCAGAATTACGGATTTGGGATTCTTTCTAATAATCGATGCTCGAAAAATAAAAATAAAACTCAGAGTTCAAACTATTTTGTCTAAAAGCTTTGCGCGGCAGCCAATATTTGAGGGCCGCACTATGAAATGATTATTTGGCCTCCCTGATGGCCGAATAATCTACAACTCTGGCTTCGTACTATTTGTTCGAGATAGACCCGGGTTCGAGTCCCACATACGGTAAGGGTGGCGTGTTTGTCCAAAGATACTGTCTCTGTCCCTTCCCTGAAACCAGTTTCTCTAAAATTAGAGGACAGGCGACTGCTTACAACCATCGGAGTTGCTCATGGTGATCGTTACACCCAGAAACAATTAAAATAGAAAAAATGTGTAATCATTTTATTCCTCTCAAACGATAATGTACCACAAAACTCGATATAAGAAATAAACATTCTTCGCCGTTTTAGCATTTTGAAGGTGCAGCAAGATGGTTAATTTCTCCCTTTTCGTGAAATACCTCATCCATCTATGGCCCGCTTAACGCTCTGCGAAATACCCAAACATGGTGCCATGTAAAATATCCCTGGTGCCATTTTAGTTGCACTATTCCTACCCATGGATCTTTAAGGTCCCCAACATCATAATACCCAGAAACAACACCGAAATCTCTTGATGTCCCTAATCTCGAAAATAACAACAACAAGAAAAAAAGAAAGACAATCCAACACCGAAATCAATCCAACACAGAAACCAACACCGAAATCTCTTGATATCACTGAAATTCGAAAAAAACAAGAAAAAAAAAAAGACAATCGCATATTCGAATAAGAGTACATTTGACTGATGCACATTTACTGTTTCTTTAAAATTAGTGCGAGCAGTGTTTCAAAGGTGCCCTACGCCACATTGTAAAGTTTAAAAATCATCACTCAGAGTAGTTGAATAGGAAAGGAAAAGTTCAAAGCACTCCTAAATTCATCGTCCCTATAGGGCGGTAGAATTCATTCCTATAGAAGTAAAAAAGAAATCTATAAAAACATCTTGATGTACAGAAGTATAAAGGGTTTTTCTACGATACAAAAAAGATAAATTACGTGAAACACTTTGTCTCTAATCTATGGAGTCCTTAACGAACCCCAAATTCCTGGGAGTACTTTGTGTCAAGTTGTTCTTTGTGTCTTTAATTCCCAAGCGCCAAACTGAGTCTACTGGGGAATAAGCATTCGCCGCCACACGCTAGGGTAAAAATACCAAGTTCTTTAAACGATCTCGGATAGTCGCAAGACAAACAGGATGAGATTGATGTCTTTTTTATACCTCAGACTAAGTGTATTTGAAGCTTTCTGTGTAGCGTTTTTTGTCCTTTTGCTTATTTTTCTAAGACTCAAGAGTTTCGCAAAGAGGTTTTTATATAGAATTTTCTTCACCAAATCTCCTTCAGATGAAATACGAAAACTGCGTCCCGCAAGGGAAACACGATTTGCCCAACATTATATAACACACTCATGGCCACGAGTAGAGTGAAACGACATTCATCATGTATTGAGAAGCAATTGCAAACCAATAAAATGTAAAAAGGAAATACCACCATAAAACAAATAGTTGTGTTATTTGAACAGTAACGAATAAGTGATTAATTTGCACCTATTACAAATAAAAATAATTATTTACTAGTGCAAACAATGGTTGATAGTACGTTTAACAGTATTTTATAAATCATCTCCTAAAATACTTAATATGTTTAGTTATATTGGAAAAACTATTTGTTATGAATAAATGCTTAAATATTTATCACCAACATAATAATTTCAATAAACAAATAATAAAAGTAAAGGCAACTAGATGCTGAACTGTATCATACCGTTATTCAATTCTGAACTGAACAGTATCACTGGTTTTTAAATTCTTAAATCTGTTTTCCTCAGTATGTTTTTACCTGTATTCGTATTTTAGTGTACTTGTGAACGTACACTCTTATACATTTTGGCGTATTACACACATTTTTGAACGCTTCTGAACCATTTGCTCTCTAGGTATAAAAAAGTTCAACTGGCAGCCGAATACAAGAGGGGCTGGCAAAAGCAACCCATGAAATTCAGAAAGTGAAGAGGTAAAACTGGAATTAATAAGGTGTTTAAAATATAGGCAATATACTGCTGACATTTTATATACCGTTTAGAACTTTGAGAAATTATCATACAAAACAATATCTAGAATGTGTGAATTAGATGTAGGACTTATCACGACTTTCGTTACAGAAGACCTCTATAGACCCTTATATTCAAATACTTTTCCGAATTGCCCTTCCGTACAAAGCTGTGACCAGGTAGCCAAGTGATCGGTTGAACTTAATAGGGTCGAAATGTTGTTACATTCACACCCACTAGCCTAATAACTTCCTACATTGAGGTATCTACCTGAATCAGTCTGTGCAACAGTGGACTGCAACCAGCCTTTTGAAATCAAATAACTGAAACCATTAACAAACTTTTTGTGCAATTTGCAGACAAAATTGGCATGTGTAAACTCATCATTTAAGGTGGGAAAATGTCCACAAATTGTGCTTCACCAATGAGGATCTCAGTGCGTAGAGAAAAGCTGTAAATAATTGCAATATGTAGCTGTTGATACACTGATTTTGAGCAAGATCCAATTTCTGTCGACCGTATCAGCGGCGGTGTTGGCTTAGGTCCGGGCTTCTGGCTAACAATCCGAGCTTATGGATAATGCACAATCAATGTAATGATCCTACAATGCTTACCCTCCCTGCCCCGATACTCAGGCAATATTTTTCTAAAGCTACACACGGGTTATCTCTTGCATCTCTGGATGTTTACGGTAATCATTAAACACCGAAGCTTTAAAAAATTGTCTAGTATGTGTGTATAAGGTGGGAGTGCTGACCCAGTGTCGCAGTGGTTTAAGCGCCAGCTAATCACCATTCGTCCTATATGGGTTCTAATCACGATGAAGCATGGGTGTTGTGTTTGTCTTACGGCACTGGCTCTCTCCCTTTCCTGGAACTAGTGACCCTAAATTAGGGACGAGCGACTACTTATAGCTTATGGCGTTGCTCACAATGGTCGTTAAACCTCCAATCTAAAAAGAATCAGCTGCTAGTCCGTTATATCATTTTTTTATTGAAGGTTTAACGTGAGCAACACCATTGGCAATAAGCAGCTAATTTAAGGCTTCTAGTTCCAGGAAAGGGAGATAACCAATGCCGTAAGACAAACACAGCGTCCATGCCTCACGGGGATTCGAATCCGGACCCTTCTCGGACGCAGGTCATTAGCCAGCGCTTAGACCAATGTGCCACCGGATCGGCATCCTTTGCATTGACGAAGAATTTATTTCTAACCCAAATTTCCGAAATATCTGGTCTCGAAATGGTGGTATCTCTATTTAGTGAAGTAAAATCCTCAGGCGTGTGACGTTGAGAATAGTTATGAAAACTGAATTCATATATTCTTTTAGTCTTAAAAATCATTGTCAGCATGAAAAAGAAACAGGATTGGAGGAAATAATCCCCTAAACAAGAAAAGAAAGAAAGAATGAAAGACATTCCCTACCGTAGAAAGCAGAAATCTCACGAGGAAAAAGAAATGAATACCGATCAGGTTTCAGAACTAATGAAAATAAAGGAATAAATCAAATGCGTCTTTCTATGAATGATTTCGTTCACCTGAGGACAAGCAAACGAAGAATAAAAATATTTCCCAGCCACGAATTCAAAGTTATGCACACCAGAATATCGCTGATGCCTAATCCTCATTGCACGAAGTAGAAGAACTCCTAATAAACAAATGGATAAGAAATCTGCTACATTTTTGAGACGCGGACCCTCTCATGGGATTAGTAATCTACTACCATTAAGCAAAAGTAAAATTTACATATCGATGAACTAAAAGTTTCTACCCGAACGTTTAAGAGTAGAAGCCTCGTTGAATGCTTTTGCTTGTCAATTAACTATGCAGCAGTAAATGTAGCCCATGTCAGAGAACAAAATCAGTACTAAGCTGATTAAACAGAGATCGACATTATGATGTACAAAATTCTGATCGTTACTACAGCTTCTTGCAGATCTTTTAATAATACACTTGTGGACCTAATAACGGTCCATGATTTTATTATTAAATATGCTACTTCTTGCCTGCATAAGGGAGCAAAAGAACGTACCTGAGAACGACCAATCACTAACCTGTTTTCTAAGTACATATTTACAAAATTTTCTGAATTCTTGTGAGACACATTTGAACACTGTGAAAAGAATGAAACATTCTCATCGGAACAGAAATGCTGCATTGATAACTTGTTTAAGTGCGAATAACTTACAATTAGTTAAAATTCAAAAGTACTCGCAAACACCGTCAAGGAATGTCAGTGTTTTCTTGGATGACCATCATAAAGCATTTGATTCCTTTTCTGAGGAATGGCTTCTCAAAACCCTGAGAATCTTGATCATTCATTCTAATATTTGTGCTATCCATCAAACCCTGATTAACAGCTGAGACGATAGTCTAAGCATAAGTCAGATAAGTATTACTATCAGCAATATCGATTGCGGCATTTCTTTAGGGACCCAAGCTAAGCCTTGTGTTTACAATTTTCTCTCCCTTTTCCCGTACTACAACTCAGGTAAATATTGCATCAGTATGAGAGAACGTGGACTAAAAATTATCCTTTGCTATTTATACATCACCTTATATTATATCAGAATAAAAAAATAACTACAATTTGATCAACGCAGCTAAAATTCTTCAGTTACATAATTCTGCCTCATTAAATGTTCTGTGCAAAATGTAAATCAAAGTAATTTTGTTTCGTACTCCTAGTTGCGAATAATCCTCATACTGAAATTCCCAAAGTTCAGATGAAAAACCAAGTATAAAGAAAAATCACGCAATAGATGCATTAAATTAAAAAGGAAAGGAAAGCAAAATACACTAGATGGCTTAACACAATTCTAAGACATCATGTTGCAATGTACAAATTAAATAACATGGCATCTTATAGCATATGAAGTTTCTGACAAGCAATATTACAGTTTGTACATCGTATAAGCGTAGCGTTTTAAAGTGTAATACCAAGTTTCGGAACCCAAACGATTTGCGATATTTGAAGTATGATAAGGTTGGCGGCAATGCCGAACACTGCCAGATCCATGTGTGAAAGATGGTGTAAAGCCTAATGCTCATGAAGCACCAGACTTAGAAGATAGCTCATTGCTTCAGAGCATAAAACAGCGTTGATTTCTCATGCAATATTGCAATTTTTCATACTTCAAATATCGCGAAAAACGTTTACGTGCAAATTCAGCAAAAGAATGGGCCGACGAACCCTGTGATATGGAAATTCCAAAAGCGATTTCAACAAAGTACTGTAACAGATCATCTTAATAGTTGCAGGTCTTATGTTTTGAATGACTATCGTTCAGTAGCTCAGCTCACATGCACTACGCAGCAGATGTTCCTATATTCATATCTGCAGCAAATACGTATACACTATGTAGGCAAAAGTATTCCGAACCTAGGTCGAATGGAAACGAGAACATTTATTTGCCGAAATCAGAAAGTAGTTAGTCCACCTTTGTCCGTTATGGCTGCAACGACCCTTCTAGACATGCTTTCCACGAGATCCCTCAGTATGTTTGTACCGGATATTTCCACCATTGTGTTACCGGAAATTTCGCAAATGTCGGCGAGAGCTGCTGTATAAAAAGCCCTTACCTGCCAAGATCGGAATTGGCTTTCTAGCTCGTCCCACAGATGTCCCATTGCACTTAGATTGTAATTTCGGGCCGTCCAATCCAATACTTGGACGTCCCGGTAAACAAACCAAGCTTCGGCAGACCTTACAGTGTGGTAAGATGCTCTATCTTGCTGAAACAGATAAAGATTTGTGTCGAAACACTGCTACTGAGTAGGTAGTGTGAAATCATTCAGAATGCTTTCGTACCTGGCGGTAGTTAGGCTCGAGAGAACCCCAACCAACGGACTGAGTTCTTCCCTGCAGAAACAGCCAACGATTACAGATCCCTTACCAAACCTGACTGAAGAGGCAATCTTGTACGCTTCTCAGCGTTTCGCTGGCAAAAACCATATCCAAAATGACATATCCGAACTACAGGATGTGTCGCGTGAATTGTTATTTTACAGAACACGCTTTCACCCTTCTGTTGTTCACGTACGGCAAAAATGGAACCACAGCAGTCGTTGTCTCAGATTTTCTGTGTATTACACGGCTTGTGCGCAAAATCCTTAGCGTGGCAACAGTAAGCATAAATCCCGACAGAATGCTCTGGTGCAAATAGGTGTTCCAGTGGCTTTTGCTATGTCACCGGCCAAGTCAACGGCAGAGAATGTGCGTGACATCATCACATTCAGCTTACAGCTGAATGTGGTAAACGTTTTATGTACTTATTTCCACTACACTGAGCCTTTCAAGGGAAGCCAAAATTTCAGAAAGATGGCGAACCTACCGTTCGACACGACTGGCAATGCGAGGGGATTTTTTAGGGAAGGGGGGAGTGTTTTTTATTGAAGGTCTAGCGACCACCGTGAGCAACTCGATAGCCTATAAGCAGTCGCCCGTCCCTAATTTAGGACCACTGGTTCCAGCGAAGGGAGAGCGCCAGTGCCGTAAGACAAACACAACAGCCATGCCTCACCGGGATTCGTGCTCGGACCCATCTTGAACTAATGATCAGAAACCAGCGCTTAGACCACTGCGCTACCTGGGAGGCAATGTGAGGGTTTGCATTCGAAACGACGTGTTACACGAAAGCAATTTAATGCACAAGAGGAATCCAAGAAAGGCGTTCCAAAACTTATTGTTCGCGTAAGGACCATTAGTTCTTATATTATTATGGGACGTTACGCAATTTTGTGTTGGAAGGCATTACGACCATTTACTGTGATAGTCGTTAGCCCAGAGGTTTCAGGTGAAAATCTGACTTTCCTCAGTAATATGTTCTACAGAGAAAATAAAAGTTAGGATTCCTGACTTTTGGTGCACCGTGTATTGTGTTCAGAATGGACATGTGACGTTATCGTTTGCTTAAGTACTGCTTTCCTGCATTTCTTTATGGAAAATATTTCTGAAAATTTTGTGAGCACAGCAGTTTTTCATTAATCTTGCAGTTATCGCTGAGTTAGCACTACTTCAGTGCTCTAGATCGGTGCCAGTTTTGTAACTTACAACGCAGATACTAAATTTTGACAAACAGCTCTATCGAGAGAACAGTGTGAATGTACCGTGTTATAAGCTCAACAAAGATATATTTTAATTTTTATTTCAAACCGGCTTGCCTAATCTCCAATTATCTAATTTATAATTTGTAAAAAATATCTTTCCTTGCTGGATTTGTTTATTAATATCGATTCTGCCGTTTAGTTTCCTTTTATCGCAGCGTAAATCCTTAAAAGAAACCACGAATTATCTACGTCAAATTAGTGTTTCGGTCTTATTTGTGGCAACCGAAATTTTAAGTGTGTTTTGAATCTATTTGTCATCTTTTATTTAAATTTTCATTTTGTTTACTGTTACGTACAAAGCCGTACCATGGTTTAGGTAGTGCCGTGATTTAGGTAGAAATTTTATTCAGTGTTGTAAATGTAAATCTGTCATTTTCAGATCTAAATTTATACACCACCAGGATGTAGGTCATTAAACCAGAATAACTATGTGTTTTCCCTGCAGCTAAACGGCGAAAGCTGTGATTCATGCTTAGTGTGAAGCAATACGGTATTTATTTATTCTTCAGATAAAACCGTCTCCGAAGTCTGTTCCTTTTCGCTAAGTGTGAAAAATGTTCCACAGTTTACTTTACACTTTACTCAGTTTGTGGCGCATTCCCCGATTTGAGACAGATTTAGTCTTTCTGATGAGTGAATCCCAAAATCTTGCATCATTTTGCCGAATAATGGAACCTGACTGTTTTTGGAAACTGCGAAATATCACAAGATGCTATTATAAGTATTTTTAATTAGGTATTCAAGGATTACATCAATATTTGCATTACAAAACAAAGTATAAGGACCCATCGCTTCATTAGAATAATAGATATGAAGTTCATATGAATTCCCACCCTGTAAAATTCTCGGATCTTACCTCTATAAATGTAAGTATCGGAACATAGGGCCGACAAATTTGCTTACAATTTATGTATTCAACATTTAATTAAATGATGTATAAAACAGATATACTGATATAATCCTCTCATTTGCACACACCACAACATCAAAAGAGAAATCAATAATAATAGCTTATTTATATTTCTTGAAAATAATATTTGAAATAACAATTACTTAGCATGTTTTCGTGAAATAAACAGAACTTAAAATACATTGATCATGATTAAAAGGAGAATTCAAAGATTTTTATAAGTTGTTAGAAATCGAATTACGCTAAAAATGAAGAATACTATTTAGGCATTAATAAGTAGGTTCTCATCAATGGTAAATATGCCACAGAACTTTTCAGAGAAAGCAATCTTTCGGTTTTGCAATTCTTTACTGCACAAAATCATCACTTTCCATTCTTAAATCATCTCAGAAACCCTTAGTAAAGCTACGAAATAGCGTCACTAACCTTAAACTTCATCGTTTTTTGAGGACACGAGGGTTTAATGACCGCCATGAGCAACTTTTAGGGTTACCAGCAGTCGGTTGTCAATAATTTGGGGCCCATGATTCTAGGGCTGTTAGATAGAGGGCACTGCCCATGCCACATCAGGGAGCCATCTCTTACGGAAATTTGATTTCAGAAACATGGACACATGAAATATTGATCTGATTTCGAACGAAACGTTAGTGATAATGTAAAAAAATTTAATTATAAGGATAAATTATATTTTCGAATAACCGTGATACTCTTTGTTTGCTTTGTTGGGGGTTTGTTTTAAAAGTAATGTCGGATACAAGCTTGAATACAAGTATTAGCTTCCACTTTTTGATAAAATGTCATCTTGCAGTGTCATGTTAGGGACTGGTTTGCTGCAGCTTTTTCTTCAGAGGGACAGAGATAAACAGGTATGTAATATGAGATTGCGCGCCATGTAGTCATGTGACACTGGCGAGAAATCATTTTAACTCGCAATTCATGGGAGAGCATTCACGCTTGGAGGAACAAATGTGGTATTGATGGGCATACGAGACGATACTTGTCGAAACATCGCATGACCGCTTAAACCACAGTTTCTGTCTATGCTGTAGGATCTAGTACTGATATAGTAACACCATATATTTGCTCGCGTTAATGATGGGAAACACAGCATTAATCTGAGCACAACTGTTGACGCTTGCTTAGTACCTGGGAAATGCGTCGGAAGGAGAAACTGTTTTCAGCTCAAGCTACTTAAAACAAGCGTATTTTTTACTTTTTGTTTTGAATGCAACAAATACACTGGTGTCCAAAACCTAAGGATGGACTACATTTTTACCTGTAGAAGAAAAACAATGCACGACCGAAGCTAAATGGGGGAAATAATTATATTCCCAGCGTACGAACACATGAAAAGACAAAAAAAGTTTATAAATGACGCACAAATTACATTGCAATCAGTGTTTGCGCAAAAAGTACAAATTTCCGAAAGACATAGTTGGTAAATGGATGTACAGTGCTTACCTATAACCATGTGGAAAGAGATTTCAGTATGGAATATGTCCACCCCGAACTGCGATCCAGCTCTCACAACGTCGTGGCACTCTGAGCACAAAATTCTCCAGGAGATCTTGACAAAAATTGGGCCACTTCTCCCCAATTTGCCTCAGGAACTCCTAATTGGGCCCTGCCTGTTTTCTAGAGGGCTATTTTGAGCACCATTGCGTCCCTCATTGCGTTCCAGAGGTGTTCGATGGGGTTTGAGGTCTAGGAAGCGTGTTGGTCAGCCAATGCCATGAATATCTTTGGTCTCCAGAAGCGACTGCACTGCTCTCGTACGATGAGTTGTAGCGTTGTCATCCACGAACAGAAAGTGTTCGTCTACAGCACCACGGAATAATCGAACATGACACTCAAGAACTTCATTGCAATACCGTTAGCTCGTCGTAGTCCCATTTTCCAACACCTGTAGCTCGGTGCGTCCATTAATCATAATTCTGCCCCACACCATAACCATGGCACCGTCGTAACTGTCCGTTTCATGCACAATCTTGCGCTCGTACGCAGTACCACTTTCACGCCAGATCGACTGACCTCTAGAATCCGATAACAGACTGAAACGACTTTCATCTGTGAAGAGTACTTTGGCCCATTGATGATGTGTCCGATTTCTGTGGAGATGACACTACTGAAAAAGTGCGCTACGTTCAGCTCTGGATAGAGGTACACAGACTACAGGCCTTCGGGCATGTAGCCTTTTATGTCGCATATGACTTACCACAATTCTTCGGGATATGAACGTTCCTGTGTTGGAACGCTAACCGGCAGTGATGTGGCGATTACGTTTTGCTGTTACAACTAAAAATCTGCCTTCATGCGTCATAGTACAGCGGGGGGGGGGGGGCATCCTAGAGCTCGCCTGGAACACATTCCTTTGGTTTGAAACCCTTTCCAGAGCTTGGATATCACACTATGTGCGATTCCAAACTCTCTGAGAGCATTACTTATTCGGCGGCCTTGTTGCAGCTTCCCAGTAGTTCTTCCCCTGGTGAAATAATATAGATGATGTCTTTGAGACATAACGGAAATTACACGTTCGTACCTTGGTGCCGTCACGTACAGATCTTCCTTCAAACATATGTTGCCCACGGTGCCCTTTTCTCTTTTATCCGTTTAAGTGATACCACGTGACATCTGTGCGTACGATTCGACATTTTGCATGTACAGCGTCTTTCTACTGAACGTCCCCAGTCATGCAAATTGCCACATTGTGTTCCGTCAGATTTTGAGGTTGTAACCTTTCGAAATAATGTTCGTTCTTAGGCTTTGGACACCAGTGTATATTTCGTACCAATATGTCGATAAATAATATAAATTATTATCAATGTAATCTTTTTTATCATAATTCTAGTTGTATTGAATAAGTTGACGTCTTCAAGTAAGTTTACGGCACACTGAACAGAACTGATCATTAATGTCCATGGTAATGCTTCCATTTGACCAGATTACTTTGCTTAGTCAGATGATGTGATACTTAGTAAAAAGTAAGAAAACAGTGGATTCTCTGTGTTTTGAGACTTATATTCATCTTCTGAGTCACTTATTTCTTAAACACTCATGTAGCGCCCACATAGAGAAACGTATGTGTGTCTGAAGCCATGTGATTTTTAAAACCATGGCTTAAAGTATTTTGCCTTTTTGTAACATTAGTAGTCTTCTCATAAAATATTCAAAAAATTAGAACGAAGTGAATAAAATGAATTCTTATTAACTGATATTCTTAATAAAAGCGATCCGGGAAGTAACGTTATTTATACCACGACATCATAATCTAAAGTTATAATTACTGCCTAATTTGGAAAAGAATACGTGTAAAAAACCCAACGAAGCTGAAACTCTTTTTTCGACGGGAGAGAAAGGCAAGTCAGTGGATGAGATGAGAGAACAGTCTGCAGATTATTCGAAAACGTTGTAATACATGCACAAAATTAGTATCAATGGATCGTACTCCTAAGAACTGTTTCAACCAATTTTTAGGAGAACGATGTCAAATAAGAAGTATGTAGAGTTCAAACATCACTGATAAATTTGATGACCTTTGAAACGGAAGTGAAAAAAGCCTGGAGGTTTTTTTTTCTTAAAAATCTCAAACACATGAACGCATTATTTATTTTCAAACTGGAACCGAATGGATCATCAAACAATCATTCAAAACAAGGCAATGGTCCTACAGCTCGCTATGGTTGCTAGCTTAACCTCTTTAGTGGTATGCCCAGATAAATTTCGGGACTAGCTGTAATGCCCATATACATCCCGGAAGATTTCCGTGGTTTGTTTAGTGCTCAATGCGTTCACGCACGTAACATTTTCGGTCCCATTTTACTAATTTGAAAGTAGTTCATATGTTGGCCGAATGATGGCACACCTTTCCAATCAGCTTATAGTGGCCCTTGTGGAGGTTTTGGGTATCCTTTAGTGACGATCTTACCACATATGTGAATCACAATCAGGATATGCATGGGATTTTTCCATTTACACTGGCCAAGGTGAAGAAAGGTGGGGTGAAGAGAGTACTTTGCAGAAACTAATAAGCCATGCTTCAGTGACCAAATGTGTACTGTGCACAGAACCTAGAGGAAAAGGTTAGGTTGTTTTCATGGACCGGTGGTTCTCAAGTACTGTGCTATTCCATGAGCTGCAATAGCATGGTTTCGGAACCTGTGGAACAGTTGACTTGCCAAGGAAGGAAATGCCAAAAGAACTGCAGGCTGCTGCAATGAAGAAAGAAGATGTACTTTGCTATACTTCAGGAATTTATTCAGCAATCAAATGGCAGGACAAAAAAGACGTGGCAATGTTATCCACATTTCACAGGAGAATAATATGCGACAAAGGGAAAATTGACAGAAAGACCAAAGACGTGGTGAAGAAACCAGAAGAAGTTATCGAGTACAATGCAAAAATGGGAGTGGGGGAAGTAGACAGATTAGACCAAAAAAATAAAACCAAACGAGTGCCTCAGAAAGAGTGTCAGATGGAATGAAAATTATTCTTTCATTTGGTGGATATCATCCTCGTGAATGCACATATTATGTATGGGAAAAGTGGTGGTGAAAAATGCAGTCTGCTACAATTGAGACATAAAGTCATTCATGGGCTTTTACGGAAGTATGCAATGAAGAGAAAATCGTTCAAGGGAGGAAGACCCTTAAAAACAGACCCACCTGCTCGTATTACTGAAAGACACTTCCCAACTCATATCCCTGCCACAGGAAAGAATAAGTTTCCTAGTAGAATGTGCCGAGTTTGTCCCGTAAGGAAAGAAACAAGATGGAAATGTAAGCTGTGTGGGAACATCCCATCACACCAAAAGAAGGTATTAGAATTTGTTTATATACTTTTGCTCAAATTATGTATTTTTATAGTAATTCACCTACATTGTTATAATATACTATGCCTTCATGACAAAAACATATGTAATCTGATTATTGTATTCTTTAATAAATTCTTGTAAGATGAATTCAAATGATTAATCCATTTAAAAACCCACCCGGGAAGGTGTGACATGGTAATAATGAAGACACCACTGAAGGAGTTAATTCGGTTTGAAGACACATCTTGAACACTATATGGAGTACCACTTTGTTTTGCCCTGTCTCATAGATACACTGCCATCCAAAACTTGAGGACAAGCTTAATTTTGACCAGACAAATCCAAAAAAGCGATTTTACAACTGTGAGTGGTATCCAAGCTAACAGCAACTGTGAAATGAAACACGCAACATAAAAAATCATGATTAATATGTAAAATAGTTCGAAACATAAATCATTACGAAGAAATTAGAATCACACTTGTTTAGTGACACTCTTACATCAGCATTACATAAACAGATTATACAGCGAAATCCTCGGTAGGGTATATCTCCACCCACACCGCAATTCATATTTTTCCCCAGTGGATTATGCTCAGTACCTAGTGGTTTGGGAGCTGTTGAGGTAAATTTCCCCCTCCTTTTGGATAGTCCTAAAAGGTGCTGGAAAGGTTTCTGATGGGTGACTGCTTTGCGCAACGCGTCTTCTCACACTTCCCCATCTCCCTTTTTGCTTTGAGATCAGGGGAACGCGCTGGTCACAATCCAGCCAACGAATATCCTCACTAATCCATATTTCTTACACGGATGTTGTGCGGCGACGACAGGAGTTATCATCCGTTGTGGGATCAGATTTCAAAAATATGAAATCTGCTCCCACAACATTACGCAATAGGAGAACGTGGCGAAGAATAACATCATTGCTCTACTAATACCCGGTGATTGGCTTTTGATGATCATCTGCAGATAAGTACATCCACTGACCATGATACCGGTCCAACTCATGACACCGCGACCGTCATGTCTGTTCCATTCGACGATGTTCCGGTCGTCATACACCATCCCACGTTCCTTCAAGATCAATTGCAGCCAGGAATGTGACGAAAGACTGTAGCAGATTTCATCTATGAACATCAACTTTGCACATTTATCTGCAGCTCAGTCAACGTTCGATATATACCACTAATGGCGACTGTACGATGCATCTTGGTTAATAGTATACAGCATACTGGTTTTTGGGCATATAGTCTTTCTGTATTTAAAGCTTTTGACACAGCTTACGCGAAATTCCCACACCTTTTCTTGCTTGAAAAGATAAGCAGCCGGCTCTCAGTATATTTTCGATTGCCAGTATGGCCAGGTAAAGGTCCTCGTTCTGGAGCTGACCAAAAGCACGACAGTATGTTACTCTAAACTTTCTGGAGACATCGTGTAGAGTTCGGCCTTGTTTGAGCTTAAAAATAATTCGGCTTTAGGTATATCTTCCATATGGTGTCTGCGAGAAATACTTTTGTTACTTCCGGCACTCATTTTCAATGGAATGCTTTGTGTGTCATACCGCACTCGTGTGAATATGTTGGCAAGCTCTTTTAGCCAAATGCCGCACCGTAATAGTCAGATTGCACGTTCTACCTTAGGTTTTAGACAGTAGCGTATTTTCAACCAACTATGTTATAAAAATTGTTTGCAGTTTCTCTGTTTGCATAAGCACTTTGTCATCTCAAAAGCTTTCGGCACTCTTCGTCTATGGTACTTCCACGATCTACTGTTAACACATTTTCAGCACCCGCTCTGCAAAGCGAAAGGGTGGAACTTTGATTTGCCCTACGGGAAAACGACTTTTGATAAGATCGTTCGACATGGCGGCGGGAGCCATTAGTTTTATTATTTTGCCAACGTCACAATTTTACGCAGATAGTGTAACGATGTCTCATTGACTGAGATTGGAACACACTGCCACCTACGACGAGGTAACGGGATCCCTTCAGCTGAGTGACTTCCTCCCGTTATGACGGATTGCTCGCAGCAGGCGTTTTGGGCATTATCAGGAAAAATATGCTTTGAAAGGATTGCTAAAAGTAGCGATTACTGCTGTACTCCAGTCGGTATGACGACAACGTTATAGGGTTTAATTACGTAGAATATAAAAGGTGTGTAATGAAAAGTAACTCTGTTGTCTGCATGATTATTGTTCTTAGAAATTTCGACATGAAATAAGCCTCTCAGCAGAAACTGCATCTAGCATTAGTTAGAAAAATGACATGAATAACTCTACTCGAAACTATAGATAGGAAAGAACGATGATTAAATAATTTCTAATAACAGTCATTTACTTTATAAGTGAGCGAACATTCATACAAATAGAAATGTATTCCGCCCGACAGATGATTTCGAAGCAATCAAAGAAATGTTAGCGAAGCCAAATTTCTGGTGTGCTGGGTACATGAGCATTGTGCTGGAAAACTTTGAACGGGAAATGATTCGATTACATTTAGTAAAATGCAGTTTCAAGATATTGAAAATTATTTGTTAAAGTTATAGTCTTTTATGTTTCACAACACAATAGCAATTCGCTTGTTTCGAACGCACATAGATTTTCGTAAGTGCACTGAAGGCCCTTCTATGATGACTCATGTTTTGAGACTCATGCATTCAGGGGGTAAAGTCTTATACAGATTGTCAGTGATAAGATTCACGTCAACATTTGCAGGTGCCATAGAAACAAAGCAAAAAGGGAGATTTTTGGAATGGGTGAGATCAGTGCTAATATCTACACTTGTGTGAACAATTTTTCGAAATGTATAAATTAAGTAAAGTCTATTTAAAATGAGGTTAACCTTTACTGCCCAAGTTTTATGTTTGCCCCATATCAGACCACGTCCGGTCTCTCAGACCTAAACATTTTTATCGTTTACTTCATGTGAACGTTTTATTTTTTATATTTTTTAATGTTTTGGAGGATCGTTTATTTGTAAAATAATACAATACATAGAAAAATAACCTTAATAAAACCCGTTAGACCGGATTTGGATTGCTAAAGGTTAATAACCGAACGCCGCATGTTTCTCCGTATTGTGCTTGAGTGACATGGACTAAATTTTTTTACATCAGTTAAGTGAAAAAATTCGGGCTGGGATCGGGCCTGGCCTGTGCTGGAAGATTTGACATTTTGCTCCTGGATTAAGAAAAAATCTTTTGGTCTCACAAAACGAAGACTCACTTGTTAACTAATCAGATCACATTGTCCTGTGAGGGAAAATAAGGATCCCTTCCGACATCGTATGCTTTGATTAATTACAGCTGAAACAGACAAGCCTGAAATGTGGCGGTTATTTCTTCAGAGGTTGGAATCCAATTCCGTTTCCACCTTTTTCTTTTCCTAGAAATGCATGCCATACGTCTCGGCGTGAAGTTGTACAGGTTCCTAATCGTGTCCAGCGATAACCCATCCCATGCAGCTTGAATCTTCTTAACCAGTTCCTGCCGATTGTGCAGTAGGGGTGGAGTATGGATAGCGCATCCAATAGCATCCAACGCATTTTCAAACGGCGATAGGTCTGGTGATGCGGCTGGCCATGGCAGAAAGTCATTGACTTGAAGGCAAGCTCTCGAGACAGCAGCAGTATGCTGACGAGCGTTGTCCTTTTCGAAAATCGCACCGGAATGAGCGTTCAGAAAGCGTAGGGCCATTGGTTGCACGACATCATTAAGGTAACGTTGGGCTGTCAAAGTGCCTGTAATGAACACCAAAGGTGGTCCGGCATCTTAGTCAATTGCACCCCACACCATGACACCAGGCCTTCTGGACGTGTGACGCTCGACAACAAACCATTCATCTTGGCGCTGACCACGGTGCCTCCACACACGGATTCGTTAGTCTCTTCTCTTCCAAGACAAAAGTGGAACTCGTCACTGAAGATAACACGTTACCATTCTGGGTCGCTCCATGACAGTCTGGTATGACACCATTACAGTCTTTGGCGACGATGATGCAATGGTGTTAAGGGTAGTCGTCATAACGGTCTGCGTGCGTGTAGTCCTTGTTCGTGCAACCGTCTGCCAATGGTGCTGGCACTAATCGGACGTCGCATGGAGGGTACCACTGCTCACTGAATATCCCCAATCGTGGCTGTTGGGTCACTCCGCGCATGTCGGATAACCCGTTGGTCCTCCCTCTCCGTGGTATGTCTCGGTCTCCCACACCCTTCCTGTCGCTGCTGCGTGCCTTGTTCTATCTACTGACGCCAACAGCGTGCTATGTTGATATCCGCACGACGGGTATGGCGCACAAGACGATGATAAGACCACCCCGTTTCCCGGGTTCCGAAGATGTGGTCCCTCTCGAACTCCTCCAACTGCTCGTACTGCTTCCGAACTTTTCTCCGAAGCATACTTCATGTGCAATAGATGCAATCAACACAACAGTACGAGTCAGAATGCCAAGCGCACGTGATGGGCCGATCTTATGTAGCCGGTCAGGCACAGCGTTACGATCTCTCCTTGCTTACGTCACATGCGCGGCCGAGCGTGATATTTCAATCATTTTCATGTCTCACAATGTCAAACCTACCAACCAAGTTTTATTCCTGTCGGTTGATTCCTTCTGGGTGCAACTATTGTTTTAACTATGGGTGTATTTGTGGATGGGGTACTACCTGGTATGTACAATACTTACGTGTACAAGAGAAAAAGCTTTTACATTTGTAACAGAATTACGCGAAGTCAGATCTAAACCTCATTTGTGGGAGGAATTCCTACGAGAAATGTGTAGCACGTCATTCTACGTTACATTCCCCTTACTACTAATTAAATTCAACAGAGCACCTTTGTTTCTTTAGCAGAGGGAGTCTTCGAACTGGTCTGAATCGCGGGAAGCTGACAAAATGGAATAGGATTCACAGACCACATGAAAACAAAGAGTAAAAATGCATGCGTTTATTATGAATATCGATTATTTCAGACAGGTTTCGAATACCGAAACTTAAGTTTCGGAAAAAAGAAACAATTCAGTTAACATGATATTTATGTTACAAAGAATTCCGAAGTAGGTACCTGATGTACCTGCATGTCTTAGTAGTTTTAAAAATTTGCAATTATAAATTTATCGCAGCATAGTTCATACGAGATTTGAGAATGCAATGTCCGTGTATTAAAGGAACCTATTCGTTTTTCAATTTCGTAAATATATTTGTTTTTCATTTTAGAAATTCCTTTGTGGATAACGTGTCACGGGTGATTAGAAAGTGTTCCGTGGACAATGGATTCAACAACCTTGCTGTTGAGGAAGCCTTGCGTTTTTTGCAATAAGTGGCGGAAAACTCTAGATGAAAGTCTGAAACGGGTGTGACCGGGCCGTAAACTGGAAGTTCTGAGCGAGGCCGTGCTTTTCAAATTAATGCAAGTGCAGACCTGTAGGGCATGTCTCACAATATGCGTTTTGTTCAGGTCCACAAGACGCCCTTGCACGAAGACAGACAAAGGAAGAGATAAATAACATGCTTTCAATACGCTCAGTTTTATGGGGAACTTGTGTAAATTAGAACGTAACGCAACTTAATTTGCAATAAAAAGGTCAAAAGGAAATCGATGAGACGTGAGATTTAAAATCAACGTCTAGTCCCTCGAGCAAACTGTGTTTAAAATAATAGGTTTCTTTAAATCCTCGTGGCAAGGCTAAAAAAATGGTAAAAACCGCAAACAACCAACCTGAAAGTTAAAGAACCTTTGAAAGGAAAAAACGACTTGTTTGCGAAGTGATTTTCACTAAGAAATGTTTAAAAAAAATTGGTGAAATGCATCTTAATTTGGGATGTCTGAAAACTTTCTATAGTAATTCTTAATCCTATTATTCCATATCATTTAGCTTTCGCAAAGCGAAGATTCTTGATTTGATTAGGTTTTACGCAACGGTGACAATATATGATGAACTCCGCATGGGGAAAAATATGTACTGTTTCATCACGGTTTGAAAGACTTTCAAGTTCCTTCACGCTTAAATTCCTAAAGAAGTCTGTTTTGAAAAGAGGGTGCCCCAGGGACCTCTTCTCATTAGCTAACGAGAGAGCCTCTTATTTACTTCTTTATTTATTTAACTTTTTCTTGCTATCGTTAGTAACACAAGCAAAATCTATATTAACTGTATTGATTATGAATAGTGCGCACAAAATTTCAGTTATCTAAGATCTTGGCTCCCTAAGGTTTTATTATTTCCCTGCTAATGAAGAAGTATTTCATGAACAGAGTCAGCTGTTTTTTACATAGAGAATTCGATCTGAAAAGGAAGTTTCATGTGTTCAGCAATCCAAGAAGGCTGTCTCCGTTTCGGACCGGTGCAGCGAATCTGGTATATTCTCCGCGAAATTATAAACTTAATGTGACATAATATGATATTCGGCATTAGTGTATATAACCACAATTAGCATATATTCATAAGAAACCAGATCAATTATTTAAGTTCTGTGCTTCAAAGCATACCCTTCTAAATGAGATAAAATTGAAAAGTCCTCTCTAATATTTTCAGAGGGTAAAAAAATATTCCTAGTAACAGCATGTTTATTCTCATGGAATGGAATTAGGTTTTCAGTCTTCATGCGATCTTTCAGGTTTCACCTTTGACTTTTCCTTTTAAAAATGCGCTCTGCTGCGTGCATACGTTAAATAATTGCGAAGAATCGACGAAGAAAATAGGTATAGTAAACAAAATTACATTTCTGGCACATTTCTCCTGTTAGCTTTTTAAATAAATACACTACATTATCGAAAATATCTGGACACCCATTTTGAGAAATATATTTAGTTCTATACGTCAGAACCATGACCCATGCAGGTGTAAAAATAATCATGTGGCCTAGCAAACATCATGGCAAAGCACGAATAGGCGTATAATGAATATCGACAATTCAGTGTTCCTAACATTATGGTCGTTACCAACAGGACAATGCCCACATTCACAAAGATAGGTCCGTCTCGGTGGCGCAGTGGTTTAAGCGATGGTCTCTGATCATTCGTCGTAAGGGGTCCGGGTTCGAATCCCGTTGAGGCATGGATTTTGCGTTTGTCTTACAGCACTAGATATCTTCCTTTCTTGGAGCCAGTGGCCCTAAATTAGGGACGGGCGACTGCTTATAGCCCATTGAGTTGCTCACGGTGGTCGTTAAACCTCCAATAAAAAAAAAAAAAGAGAGGCCCACGCAGGAATAGTTTGATGGCATGGGTGTGGAAGAAATGGACAGGTATGAGTAGAGCTCCGGTTTTAACCGCAAGGAACACGTTGGGGATAAATTTGAATGCCGACCGCAAGCTAGATAGAACCGCACGTCATCGGTGATCTACCAGACTAATGCTCTGGTTGCAGAATTGCAGACGATTACCGCAGCAGCATACATAAATCTTGTGAAAAACATTCTCAGCAGGGTGGAGATTATAATACAGCAAAGGGTGTACCAATTTGATATTAATTCCTTTCCTATTACATGGAGTTTCAGTCACGAAACTTTTGATCAGATAGTGTATATAAAGCGGCATGATTTTTTTTATTTCACGGCATCTAATAACTGAAATTCAGTTTGATTCATGAGTGGTCAAAATTTATTGAAGAATCAATACCTATTATAATCACTAGTGGGCATTAATATTCGAAATCTGGTAGATTCAAATAGCACAATTATCTTTTAAAGCATCTACGAGTAGTTTCCCATTTTAGTCGAGCGGCTGAAGGATATGTTTCAAAACATGGATTTGAATATTGCTCTTATCGCATCAGTCCTCTGTTTATGTGACATACAAGCCATTCTTCACCAATAGTAAAAGAGTGGCGAACTTGACACCAGAGTTAATATACACTCACTGACATTGAAATTGGCGCACCAAGAAGGAAGCATGCTTATAGCCCACTGAGTTGCTCACGGTGGTTGTTAAACCTCCAAGAAGGTAGCATCGAATTGAAATGAAATTTTATGAACGCAATGATACAGATAAGTGATACACATGATGGCAAAAACAGAGCTGCAGGACATTTACAGAGGGATCTGTGGCACGCAATCCGGTCATCTTCAGTAGCGCGTCGCACCGCCTCATGCGGCGATACATGCTGCAATACGGTCCGGCATGGAGGCGAACAAGCGCTTGATGTTGTCCTGCGGCAGAGTGTACCACACGTGTTGGACGGTGTACTCCAAATCCCGGATAGTGCGGCACGGCGGCAGCCGGTTTTTCAACTGGTCCCCCACATGCTCGATAGAGGACATCTCCGGGGAGCAGGCAGGCCACGGAAGTGTCTGGACATGACGCATGCAGTCCTGGACAACCCGAGCGGTGTGCGGGCGAGCATTATCCTTCTGGTATAGCGCAACTGGAATCCCGGCCAAGAATGAGAGCACATGGGGTAGTAGGATTTCATTCACATGCCGCTGGCCAGTCAATGATCCACGTACCACTACTAGAGCTGATCGTCTATCGTAGGTTATGGCTCCCGAGACCATAATGCCTGCAGGGGGGGGCGCTCGATAGCAAGATTGGGATTGTGCCGTTGACCCGGGGACCTCCAAACTCGGACACGATGATCATCTGTCCCCAAAATGAAGCGGCACGCATCGCTAAACACCACACGTTGCCAGTCTGTGGCGTTTCACGTCGCTTTGGCCTAGCACCACTGCACACGGAGCCGGCGATGTTCCTGTGTTATTTGCAGCACATGTAAGGCACGCTGGGATCGCAGATTCGCTTCTGCGAGGCGTCGGGAATTAGTTCGTGGGCACACAGGAGTCCCACATCTATCTGTATAGTGGACCGGGTCCCCGTGGGATCCGTTCGTACCTGTCGCATGATCTGTCGATCCTCTCTACCGGTGGTAGTCCTGGTGCGTCCGAAGCCGCTCCGTCGTGTGGCAGTGCCGTAACGTGTCAACTGCTCCCAACACAGTCGGATGGTATGGTCAGAACGATCCACGTGGCGTGCTATACGGAGCGCCGACCACACTGCGGTTTGCAGCCCGATGATCCGGCCTCTCTTAAAGTCCGGCAGTTGCATAGATTTACATCTCTGGCATCTACCCGGCATTCTTGTCACTCTGTACTCTTGCTTGCGTAAGCCGGTGCTTTTCGCTTGCATGGGGTACGACTACATGCCGGTTTGTAAGGCTGCCTGTTCGTGCTGTCAGCGCCACCACAGAGTGTGCGGTCAAGCGCACTGCCAACAAACGCGGGTCATTTGCATATCATCATGCACTCTAGCTATTTGCAAAGCTTCGCGGTTGTAGCAGGTTTTCTTCTAGGTGCGCATGTTTCATGGTTCGTAAGTGTATTACAGATTAACATAGTAATTAACATTATCATTTACAATTAAAGAACATTTCTTCAACAAAAGAATGAAGTTTTTACTGACATATTGAAAGCGTTTGTTGCTGTAAAGACTGAAATAAAATTTGTTGCTAATATATAGGTGTTCATTGTTTTTCAATTTACACAAATGATGCTTTGGTTTTAGCGCCCGCTATATACAGAGTGAGACAATTAAGTAGTGAAACTGTTTTTTTTAATCCTGGTAAAACACACAGGTCGGGAAGGCATTTTTTCATAAATTATTTATCAGGTATGAGGTGGTAACAGCGTTTGCATGAGAATTGTGTAGATGATTATTTACGCTGTGCATGACGTCATTCGATGGAAGAACACTGTCACGGCTCTGTCATGGAGCAGAGAGAAAATACCCGGTTCTCATTGGAAATCGGTAAAACTACATTTAAGACAGTTGAATTTCTGAGCAATGTGTATAGGGCTAACTACCTATCTTGTGCACAAATATTCCTATAGTATTCACGCTTCAAGGATGGGTGGAAAAGTTTGGAAAATGACGAAATTCTCGATTTCAGTGCTCACGTCTGAACTCGGTAAGAAACTTTGCGAAAGGGTAAAAAATGTTTGTTGCGTGCCCTTGATGATGCCGGAATGTGAGTTCGGTGTTGATAATGAGACGATTCGTTAGACTTTAATTCACGATTTGGAGGGGTATAGTTTGTTCTCTCTTTTTTTCGCATGCTCTTTCAGAAAGACTGCAGAAACAATGCAACATTTTCCCCAAACCACTGCGCTAGGTGGCGAGACATAACGTTTTCGTTGTGTTCCCAAAACGAAGCGTCAAAGTGCTCAGCGGAAGTTGCAACAGTAGCCCAAAGGAAACGTCAGGTTACAGAAGTCCAAAATCAAGTCAGTGCTTACAGAAAGGAACTTCTACGTTACTCTGCTTCGATTCACACAAAAATAGCACTGAACAGATATCGCCGCGACTAAAAATAGTTCCCAACATTTTCCGTGAAAACCAACGCATTTATTGCCCAGAATCATACTTCATATTGTCCTAGCTCTTTACTTATAAGTACATATTGTTATTTTAGACAAATCTAAAAATGATATATTTTCAGAAATTAAATTTCACAATTAGATCAACACACGCATACGTAAATATGCAGTGTTTGGGAGAGAAGAATGCCAATGAGTTGATGGGAGAAGTGATTGACACCTGCTAACAGCAGAACACAATGGGGTGTGACGCGGATGAACACCCGGCCGTCTCCGAAGGATCAGTGAGTGCGTAGGCTATTGTACCTTAAACTGCAGTGTCATCTTTTGGTGAATCGAAGTATAGTTCATTCCTGAAGGTACAACTGTCACTGGTTATGCTTACACATCCATTTTGGATTCATTGTGGAAGTGGATTGTCCGTGTGTGGTCTGAGTACAAAAACGGGCAATCATTCCTTCTTTACTATAAGCAATACAATTGCATTATACTTGTTATGTTAACATTACAACACCAAACAATGACATGAAAAATGGACTCACAGTGTAGGTCACGGTATTAAAAACGCAAGATAAGTCATACAATCCAATTGTCCTTTTGAACAACACTAAATCAAACAAGGGATACCCAAATACTTCAAAAGGTATTACTTACAGATTAATACCAGTTTGACTTTGCAGCAAAACATTAACATTACACTTGTTCTGTTAACATTACAATACTAAGCAATGACATGAACAACGAACTCACACTGTGGGTCACGGTATTAAAAAGACTAGGCGAGACATATAATACAATAGTCACTTAGGACAAAACTAAATAAATTAAATAAGGGCCACCCTATAACTAAAAAAGGTTCTACAAACTGTCATTAAATGATTAATACAGCTGACATTACAGTTGATATTGCAGCAAAACAATAACATTACACTTGTTATGTTAACGTTACACCACTAAACAATGACATCAAAAATGGACTCTCACTGTGGATCACTGTATTAAACAAGAAAGTTGACACCAAATTTTCGGGTGTAATAAGCACGTCTTTTGAATCCGTTCTGACGCAAATTAAATGTATCAAAGCTATTCAAAATCAATGGAACCGGTATGGAAAACAATAGATCTGACGAAAGAAAGAAGATTTTTAATCGGGTATCCAATCCCTCAGATATTGCTGTGAACGGAATTTTGAGCTTACGAACTCTTAGAAACAGAGATATCGACAAAAATAAGCTGTGCTTTTACGTCCTCTGGTAAGAAAACCATGCATTATTTTAGGAAGAAAGTATTCTCAAAAAGGTTTTCCATATAAGCGGTATCGGTCGAAGAAAAAAAAAATAGTCGAGTTTTCAGGAGCCCAGATTTTGCAACAAATACTTCAGAAGCAGAAATTAACACTTATGACCCCTGGTGGCTAAACTATTCTTTACCAAACATTAGAAATTGTGTGAAAAATATTTTCCATCAGGTCTTGTATGCGATACAGGAAGAACTTTTCAAATCAGAGTTTTAGAAGCAGAAGTAACGTAGAAAACGCAATTTACCTTTGTGCCCCCTAGCGGAAAGTCTATGATTTACTTGAAAATTTTGAATTTATAGGAAAAACATTTCGCATCAGAAACACTATCCAACAAAGAAGGAATTTTTCAAATGGTAATCTTAGAAGTAGAGATATTGACAAAAATAAGATATACATATACGCCCCCTGGCATAGAAACCATGCATTATTTCAAGAAGAACATTTTCCTAAAAGCTTTGTCGACACGTGTAGTATCGGTCAACAAACGACTTTTTTTTAATCGAGATTTTAGAAGCTCATATTTAGCTGCAAATACAACAGAAGCGGAAATTGAGACTTACGCCACCTGGTGGCCAAACCATTTCTTACAAAAATTAGAAAATATGTGCAAAGGATTTCCGATCAGGAGCTGTATGCGGTTCAGAAATATTTTTTCAAATCGGAGATTTAGAAGCAGAGATATAGGGGGAAACGCAATTTACATTTACGCCCCTAAGCGGAAAGTCTATGAATTACTTGAAAATTTTGAAATTATATGAACCACATGTCACACTAAAAACACTATCCAACAAAGAAGGAATTTTTCAAATCGAGCTCCTAGAAGTAGAGATATTGACAAAAATAAGATGTACATATACGCCCCCTGGCAGAGAAACTGCGGAATATTTTAAGAAGAAAATATTCCGAAAAGGTTTATCGATGTGAGTGGCATCAGTCCACGAAATAATTTTTTCAATCGATATTTTAGGAGCTCCGACTTTATGGCAAATACATCAGAAGCAAAATTTAACACTTACGCCCCCTAATGGCCAAAGTATTATTTACTAAAAATTTTAAATTATATGCAAAAGATTTTCCATCAGGAGATGTATCCGCTGAAGAAAATATTTTTCAAATCGGAGTTTTAGAAGAAGAGTTATCGGGAAAAATGTAATTTACTTTTACGCCCCGTAGCGGAAAATCTATGCGTAATTTTAAAAAATAACTATATCTACAATACTCTTTGACATAAATGGAATCGAAAGGTAAAAAAAAATCAATCGGATGTTTAGAAGCAAATATTTGAAATAAAACATATTTTTGAATTCGACATCATCTGCATTTACGCCCTCTAGCGGCAAAATTGTACATCGTAAAAAAAAACGAAATAAAGGATCGTCATTTACATATTTTAAGCTTCCCAATGCAAAAGAATTTTTCAAATCGAACTGATAGTTGCTGAGATATCGTGAGTACAGACGGACGGACAAACCTATAACAGAAGCACGATCTTTTTTTACAAAAGACGTGATAAAAACATCAGGTGAGACTTATAATCCAATGGTAACTTCGGACAAAACTAAATAAATAAAATAAAGGCCGCCCGAATACTTTAAAAGGTATTACCAATTGTAACTAAACGATTGATACAGCTGACATTACAGTTGACATTACAGCAAAACAATAACATTCCAATACTAAACGATGACATGAAAAACGGACTGACACTGTGGGTCACGTTATACAAAACACAATGTGTGACGTTTAATCACTCCTACAAAACGTATTTATCCTGCATAAAAATAAAATTTAGAAAATTTAAAAAACAAAAATAAAATAAGTAAAATAAAAAATAAAATTTAAATTTATTTCCTACAATTACCATAAGATGTACATTTTTCAGATAAACTATAGACAGCTCAGAAAGGCTCTCCTGCTCAGATATACATAACACATACACCTCGCAATTTTCAGACGACAATTATTCCCTGGGTTCTCAACTATAAACTGGCAATACATGCAAAAACAATAGTTATTTCCTACCCTGTTGAAAACATCAAGTTACCTTCCCCCAACTAAACTACTTCAATATGGTACCAGACTTCATTAATTTCATTAACATTTGTTTGCTCTTAAAATGACTTAGTTTGCTTCATTACTTAACATTCAACTTTAGCGATGCATGCACTTTCACTCTTCTCTTCACCTCCTTTTCATTCTGATCTTTCCTGTGAGGCGCCTGCTCTACGGCGTCACGTCTTTTTCCCGACTGAATAGCTGTTGCCAGCTTACATGCGGTCGACTAATCTATGGTTAGGGCAAGATGCGTTAACCGTGTGCTAGGTTCTGAACGATTGGGGTTGCCCCAATGTTTGAACCTTCGGTTCGTGTTCTTGTGTATTCGAATGGATTCTTCACGATAATGAGCACGCTCACAAGGAAGTCAGTGTACAGCAGTTTCTGGCACGAAAACCAGTGTGTGTACTCAACCATTCCCTCTATGTTCTAGAACTGTCAGTCTGACTGCTTTCTGTTTGGTAAATTAAAGCTATCTTTAAAAGGAAAAGTTTTACAAGACCCTGAAGACATACAAAGAACCGTGACATCAGCTCTTTAATAAATACAAAAAGACGACCACTGCAAGTCCTTCCTTTGCTTTGCTGACCGTGTCACTGCTTGTATTAACGCAAGACGAAAGTACTTCGGATAAAATACACTGAAGTGCCACAAAAACTGGTACAGAAGAGCTTAGGAAAAATACATAACAACGTCACCTATGCGCGTTTTCGGTTGCGTCCACCAGTGCGTATATAAGCGATAGACATCCTTGCCAGCTGTCAGAGCTGTTTTCGGCATGAGAATGACAAGTAATAACGATTTAAGCTATTTTCAACGCGGTGTCATAGTTGGCGCTCGTGAGATGGGCCATAGTATTTCGGAGGTAGAAACGAAGTTCGGATTTTCCCGAACGACCATTGCAAGGGTGTAACCGTGACTACAAGAATTCCGGCAAAACCTCCAACCGACGATACCAGTGTGGCCGTAAAAAGACATTGGGTGAACGTGAACATCGTCGGCTGTCAAGAGTCGTTTCATGCGATAGGCGCGCAACACCCTCGCAGGTATAATCGGAATTTAATGCTGGAGCCTAAACAAGCATCAGCGTCCGGTCCGTGCAACGTACCCTGCACGATATGGGCTTTGGGAGCCGACGCCCAACTCGAGTCCCCTTGATGGATGCACGACACAGAGCTATGCGCCTCGCTTTGGCACTGCAACACCGCCACTGGACACTTGATGACAGGAAACAAGTAGCCTGGTCTGGCGAGTCGCGTTTCCAACTGTATTGGGCAGGTGGAAGGATCCGTGTGTGGCGCAAACCCATGAAACAATGGATCCCGCCTGTCAACAGAGAATTGTACCGGCTGGTGGGGGTCGGTAATGATATGGGGTGTGTTTAGCTGGACTTCACTCTGATCCCTGGTGTGTCTACAAAAGTCTGTGACCGGCCAACGCTATGTGCGCATTCTTTCTGACGAGGTACACCCGTTCATGTCCTGCATTCATGCTGATGGGTTGGGCCTGTTCCAACAGAACAATGCTCCTCCATACAAGTGTCGGGACGCCACATTATGGTTAGAGGAGCATTCATCTGAGTTTGGAGTGTTGCCATTCCCACCTTAGACCCCAGATCTGAACGTGATAGAACACATTTGGGATGACATGCGGCGCGCTATCGAACACAGAAATTCGAGCCCTCGGAATACACCCGAATCGTGGAACGCTCTGCATGAAGTATGGTGTGCATTGCCTACAGTATATTTCCGGAAGCTAGTGGAGTCCATGCCAGGTCGTATTTCTGCAGTCCTGCGCTCTCGTGGGGGGCCTATTAAGTATTAGACTGGTGTAACAGTTTTTCTGGCACTTCAGTGTATATTCATGTAAGTTTTCATGCTTTTCCATTTTCTAAAATCAGTCTTATTGCTTAATTGCCGCACTGTGTATACATGTGTATTCCATGGATTTGTGCATAAGAGCAAGCTTTCCTACACATTACGGATAATGACAAAAACATATCGTAGAAAGAAAGCAGATGAAAAATAGAACGTAGGAACATTTTCAAATTTTCATAAGCAACTTTTTTCCAGTACCTTTTTTTATACTAGATGTTCAAGGACAGTTTAACGTCTAAATCTATTTCTTACACAGCGAAAACTAAATTAAATAATAAAAGTCACAGCTGAATCAAATAACACTGGTACCAAATCTAGAAATCGAAGTTGAGCTTCTATACGCACTTGCATATTTCATGCAGCAGCTGTTTTCCTTTGGACTTTTTATGACTCACATGAATTCAGTCGGGTTCAAGCACACACTAAATTAAAACAGAAGTCACGTGAACAACCTGAAGTTAGGTCTTCAGATTCACATATTTTATTCTTTGAATAGCGCAGTAAAAGATTGAACAACACTATAAGTAATTATGTAATATAAAGTGTAATAGAAAATTATTGACACCTACTAATAGCGTGTTGATCCGTTTTTTGTCATCAGAACAAACTTAATTCAGTGTAGCATGAACTAACCGATGTGCTGATATTGTTTTACAGGTACGTTCAGTCAAGTGGATGTGATGGCGTCAATCAATTCCCGAATGTTCACTAGAGCAAGATCTCTGTTGCGAATGGCTCTTTCAATCTCGTCTTATAGATGTTCAATTGGGTTACGCTCTGGGGACTGGGAGATATTGTACCACTTTGAAGTCACTGTCGGGCTCCTGGTACCATTGTGTGACGAACTGAGCTTAACGTTGTGTCACATTTCATTAGATGATAAAATTAGTCCTGTCTATCAGGGAACACCATGCACATGCACGGGTGTGCCTTGTTCCTAGTGATGTTAAGATATCTCGTAGCATCCAAATGCTGATCCGATGGAATAAAAGAACTCAATAGTTTCCATACGCAGACCCCGCACCATTACACCGCCCCCACCAACTTATGCAGTTTAAAATAAGCAGCAGGGATCCATCGATTCGTCCTGTTAATGTCCTATTCTTTCTCGCCCATCGTTGGGTATTAACTAAATACGTGACTCATCGGATGTGGCGAATTTTTCAATCCTAAAGGTTCCAGTTTTGGTGCTTATGTGTCTAATGTAGGCGAATTTGTCATTTTCAGTAGAGACAAACAGTGTGAGGAGTGGACGTCTTTCGTTTCAGCCCATTTATGCCAATGAGATGTGTATGCTCAAATTCGTTTGATACCTCTGTTGGTACTGCGCGGTTTCTTGACACAATGGAGCTCGTTTGTTACTTAATATAATCATGTTCAGTCGTTGACTTTGAATAATATTTACCAGTCGTTTCTGTCTGCTGACTGCTTGTTTTGTGCACCACCACTGTACACCCTCGATACAGTTGTTCTTGCACAGCCGACAAGTTTTGCTGTTTATGAGATGCGTGATCCTGACCGCCTAGCGCCCACAACCATGCCTCTTGTAAAGTCGCTTCAATCACAGGTCTTTTCCATTTTGCCTCTATCTACGCTTCGTACACTTATGAATGCTTTGGAATGAGATATTTGTACAGCCATCTCAATGTCAAAGTTGCGTAAGTACTTGAGAATGTCATGTGCCTGATTGCTATTGGGTGTTCCTAATAAGTTTCTACTTCAGTTTGTAATAGTTAAAATTGCTTGACTGATGGCCTGTCATAACCCAAAAGGAAAAAAAACTCGGACATAATGTTTAGTATGGAAAACATAAAGAGAAGCGAACAAAATTCACATGAGTGAAAATTTAACGAAGGCGGAATGTTAACAACATGTTTTGATGAACTCCTCCCACGGTGATATAAAATTTACAGTGGAGTGAGAAACTAAGGCTCCCTGCCTTTTTTGAATATCCTAGTTCGGAAGATGCAAATTGGGGATCTCCACATCCAGGTTTAATACAAGCCTGATTGCGTGCCTAATCCTGTTCTCTCTACTTCAGCCTGCCCTAAGGCATATAAGAATGTTCTTTTCCGAAATATGGCTAATAGAGGGTTTACCTTCTCTTCCGACGGAACGGCCTGTGACTCGGAGATTAATAACCTAAAACCTCTAGTCTCATCAGCCGTCTTTAACATGCAAGTTATCAATGAAATCATTAAAAAAGCAGAAGCCAAAGCCTGTAGTCGTGCTACTGCCAAGACGAGTCTCTCGTTACAATTCGTGGGCTCGCTCCTGTTCGTATCGGGCATCTCGTATTTTTTTCAAAAAGAGCCTGAATAAATTTGGTTTAGACATAAGATTAAAAGCACGAAGGTCTTTGTCGACTCTCCTCACCACGAACAGAGGTTATGCCACATTACCTACGGACGCTGGTGTTTACACCATACCCTTGAAGTACTCTGATTGTTCCTTAATATATTATGTGTGTATGACCAAGCGATCTTTTAAGTTAAGACTTTTTGAACATAAGCGTGACATAAAATCAGGGTAAGTTAACATCAGCTTGTGCACGCGTGGTTACGAACCAATGGGCTATCCCAGAATGGGATGAGATCAAGAATATTGCTCCATATGACAATCCATGAGCCTCCACATTTAGATAATCAATAGAAATTCTCACCAACCCAAAAGTCTGCAATGTGGATGTTTCCAATGACCTCCTGGTGGATTGGCGTGCCCTTCTCAGTGTTCCACGTGCCTGATGATCACCCTTTAATATTTGTCTACACGTTTGTTGATCTGTGCGTCTAGCATATCGCATTGGTTAGATTTTGTTTTTTTAGAACTGTTCTGTTTACTTTATGAAGAGAAAAATCCTGACGAAGCCGCCCGTCTGGTTGCGAAAGCTTGCATTTCTGTTTTCTAGTGTATATTTACACCAATAAACGGACTTTTACATATCATAATAATTTTTGGTGCATTCCACCCATACGTCTGCGTTTTAACATAGTATCCGTTGCATAGCGTTTAAGGATGTACACAAAACAAAACAAAACAAAAATATCATATTTTCACTTGCAAAGACAAAAAATAGCACGTTGCTAGAGCGTAGAGCTGCTACCCATGGAGAAGATACCACATTTTCCAAACCTTGCTGGGATTTAAACCCAGCCCGTTTCGGGCGAATTATAAAAAGCCAAAGCTTAGATTACGGCGCCACCGGGGCTGCCGAAAGTTTTTAAATGATTACGGTAAAGGAACTATAATGGGTTACTTTATGTGCAGGGAATATTTCACTGAGACATCGCTCGCCCATCAGAAAATAGATACAATGCTGCACAATTTGTCGCAAATCAGAAAACGTTGGGGTTGCACTTTTTCCGTTAGTTAATCAAAACGAATAGTAAGTAAAGCAATGAATTTCGGGAGAATCAGTGGGATCGAATGAGTCGTTCCACCTCTGGCCAAACGGTTCTGGTCAGACTGAGATCCAATTATCGAGAAGGCCAGAGAAGATGTTGAATATTTGACACGTATTCCTTGAACCTACTAAAACGATGTATAAGCGAAGAATGACGGCAGCGTGGCATTCTTCGAATATGGGGAATTAACTTATGATGTAAGTTATGCATCATGTGAAACAAGTGATAGTCGCAAAGGAATAGATACTCGCAAAAAGCAAGGAGTCTATGCAAAGGCATAGGCAATGAATTCACTTCATGCGACGCAAGCCCACAGTAGATAAGCACACTGCATGTAGTAAATTGTTCAGCGACTATTATATAGGACGGATCCATAAATATCTGGGGTTTTCGTAACATTATTTCTATTGTTAGTATGTCGTAAACCGCGTATCACGCGATTTATTGGAAAAGCACAACGTTTCTGTTATCTATTATTCCGTTTCAACGTTTTTTACCTCATCTTTTGTGAAAACGATCGTGCTTATGTTATCGATTGGTCCGTCCGTCCGCTGTGGACATCATATCTCTGCAACTAATAGAGTGTTTTAAAACATTCTTTTTTGCATTGGAAATCTTGAAACATGCGAATAATGATCCTTGCCTTCGTGTGTTTTTCCGATGCAAAACTTTGCCGCTAGAGGGCATAAATGCAGATGATATCGATTTCAAAATACATTTTATTGTACATATTTGCTTCTAAGTATCCTATTGAAAATATTATTTCTTCCATTCGATGCCCTTTATAACTAAGACGATTTTGGGCACAGCTCCTTTTTCAAGTAATGCATGGATTTTCCGCTTGGGAAAATCCATGCATTACTTGGAAAACGGAAAATCCGCTAATGCATGGATTTTCCGCTTTCCGCTTTAAATTATTTTTTCCCCGAAAAATTGTCCGATTTGAAAAATACTTCTGAATGTCCGATTTGAAAACTTCTTCCTGCATACGAAACAGTTCCTCGTGGGAAATAGTTCGCATATATTTAATATTTTTTGGTAACGAATGGTTTAACGATCACGGAGCGTAAATGTTTGTTTGTGTTTCTGATGTATTTGGTACGAAATAAAAGCTTCTAAAAACTCGATTGAAAACATTATTTCGTGGATTGATACAGCTTACTTAGAAAAAGGTTTTGAGAGTACCTGCTGCTTAAAATAGCACAGAGTTTTGCTGCCATGGGACGTAGACATACATATTATTTTTGTCCATATCTCTGCTTCAAAGAGTCCGATTTGAAAAATTATTTTTTTGTTGGAAAGCGTTTCATGTGCGTTATATTTCTCATATAGTTTCAAAATTTTTAAGTAGAGCATAGATTTTCCGATAGGGAGCTTATAGGTAAATTACGTTTTTTCCGATATCTCCACTTCAAAAACCCAATGTGAAAAATTCTTCCTGCAGCCGGTACAGCTCCTGGTGGAAAATATTTTTATTATAATATCTGGTTTTTCGCAAAAAATGGTTTGGCCATCAGGGCGCGCAGCTCTTTATTCTGGTTGAAAAACTCGATTGAAAAACATTTTTCGTGGTCCGATACCACTCACCTCGGAGCACCTTTTCAGAATACATTCTTCTGAGAACAATGCATAGGTTTTCCGCCAGGAGGCGTTGATGTGTATCATATTTTTGTCGATATCTCTGCTTCTATGAGTCCGTTTTGAAAATTTCTTCCTTTGTTGGAGAGCATTTCGGCTGCGAAATGTTTCTCATATAACTTCAAATTTTTTTTTAATGCACAAGTCTGCCACCAGAGGTTGTAAAGTTCAAATTTTCGTTCACAGAAATATCTGAGGAACTAAAAACCCTATTGAAAATCTTACTTTTCGGTCAGATATTACTAATTATGAATGTATTGAAAAATTGATGGAATGGCTAGACACAATTTTTTTGTGTTTAAATATTGAAAAAAAACTAAAATTATGATTTTAAACAGGGAGATAGACAGATTGTTGAGTCACCATCTGTTTGTGTGTACCCTTGAAATAGTAAATAATATTAAATATTTGGGAATAATAATCGAGAATAATCTAAAATGGAATATAAATATTCAAAATATTGTAAACAAGATTTCGGGGATATTGGGTTTAATTACGAAAATTTCAAATAATTTAACAATTAAAAATTAAAAATGTTGTACTACAGTCTGATTTACCCATGTTTGACTTATTGTTTATTAATATGAGACAAACTACTGAGACTAATTTATATAAATTACAATCATTACAAAATAGGATGGTCAGAAATTTAAATAACTTTAGGGGAATTACATGAATATGGGGTTACGGATAAATTCTTATGGATTTTTAGATGTTGAGAAATTATAGCAATTTAGATTATTAGGATTCATGAATGAAAGAATAAAAAAGAATAGGTATCAACATTTAATTCAATTGAACACTGCAGCTCACGACTATCAAACAAGAGATGGAAATGCATTTTTGTTACCAATGCCTAACACTTTAACCCAAAACAGATTTATTGATTACCAGGGATTGATGTTATGGAATAACATACCTTGTCAATTAACACATATTAATAATTATAATTGTTTTCAAAAACAACTAAATACATATTTGCTAACAAATAAAAATATAAAATTATGCGGTAAAATTTATTAATCAGACCACGTAAGAGTAAATTTTATATGTGCAGGACGTTTGACTTGACTACGTACTTTATGGGAATTGGGATTCACTCAGGCTATATATATTTTACTCAATTTCCTATTCTGAGGTTACCCTATACATAAGGATTCACATTATATATGTTGTTTTTCTTAATACTTTGTGTTCTAAAATTAATTTTGAAATGTAACATAGTCAAATGTAACCCCATAACGAAATAAATGAAATGAAATGAAATCAACTATGCAAAGTCTGTGTGTGTATCTCACCGTTAGGAGGCGCCAACGTTTAATCTGTTTTTCTCAATATTTGTGCTTCTACAGCCGTCGTTTAAAAAATTATTTCAACGCCGAATGCCTTTTACCGTGAGGAACACTTTAGGTTAGTATTTGAGGGGCTTTATAGTTCACAGTTCTGTCGCTAGGTGGCGTTTGTGTACTGCTGTTTGCACCTGTATCTCCGCTTCTAAAAACCCTATTGAGGGATTTCTTTTTTTACTGTATGTCGTTTGCTACAATAAAGATGGGAACTTAACAATCTTTAAATAGTGCACAGATTTCCCGCTAGGGGGTGTAAAGGTCAAAACCCTTTCTTCGCTATCTCTGCTTCCGAGAGACGTATTTGAAGAGTTCTTTTTCCTTATCATATATTTTCCCATGAAGGATAATTTTCACCTATTTTAAACTTTCCCATTATGCAGAATTCTTCCGCTAGAAGGCGTAGAATCATATCGTGTTTTCTTCTACATATTTCCTTTTAACTTTTAGATTTAAAAATCGTTTTGTCTACGATAATTCTCTTCTGCTATGAGAAGTTTTTTCTGCGTCATTTATTAATTTGCGTAACATTATTTTTAACCGCTGTTGCAAGTAAGTAAATAGCTCTTTATATTTCGGGATGTTCTATCGGTTGTAGAAATCTCTTTTTTTCTTTTCTATCCGGTTGCATTGACCTTGAATAACTTTGATAAACTTAATTCGCGACAGAAGGGATTCAAAAAACATACTCATTATAACAGAAAATTCGGTGTCGTCTTTCTAGTTTCATCATAATGTTCTTTCTTATTGTTTGGGTGTCGAAAGTCGAATAGCTTTCGAATAATTTTACAGTTTCTTTTCTGCAAGCAGTTGATTCCCGAAGCATAACTAATTTGTAGATATGAGTGCACCGAAATATCCAGCACTGATAGGGATACAATTCCATCCTGCTTGACGTTGCATAAAAGTCTGAGCTTCTTGTGTCCTAGAATAATTGGTTCTTTCTATGCTCTCCTGATGTTTTTGCTATTAGCTATAATACGGTATAAAGCTGGATTACCCTGGCATTTGATTTTCCACGGAAATTTTCTTTCTTGCGGCACCATCGACCGGTCGAGTTACATCTATTGAAATTCACTGAAAGTTCATTTGATACAACACTTTCCCATTTTTTTGATTGTAGGAATTCTGTTGCTTTCAATAAATTTATTAGACTGTGCGGCCGTGCCGCAGTACTGCATTAATCACCGAAATTGTTCATAACTACTGCCAAACTTCAGTGTTTCTGTTTTGTGTGGATTCTCAAATACATTCAGCTACAGAGTGTTTCAAAATATGTAACCATCTGTTAAAAAAAATGTGCATAGATGCAATTGTACGAGGGAGATTCAAATTTGACCTGCACTTTTTTTTAATTAGATATTTATTTACCATACTGCTGATGTTACATCGCTTACTTTTCGAACTAATCTCCGTCGTGGTCCATACATTTTTCCAGTGTTCTGGAAGCTTTCCGGATCCCAGTTTCATAGAATTATTTTTACTCTGTTGTTTAAACCATCTCAGGACGACACTTTTCACCACTTCATTTGATCTGAACTTCTGCCCTCCTCAAAATTTATTTAGTAGGCCGAACAGATGGTAGTCACATTGTGATAGATCCGGGCTGTACGGAGGGTGTGGTACAACTTCCCGTCCCAATTCCTCCAATGTTTCCATAGTCACGCAATCGGTGTGGGGCCTGGCGTTGCATTGGAGAAGGCATACTCCACTGTTGAGAAGTACTGGTCTCTTATTTTTCAGTGCTGCCTTAAGGGAGTTCTTGAGGAAACCGCTGTAATAGGTGGCATTGATTGTTTGACGATCTTCCAGAAAATCCGTAATAATCTGTTTTGTGTCATCAACGCTATTATTATTTATAATAATAATAGCGTTGATGACACAAAACAGCGAAGCCATGACCTTCGTGGATGATGACCTGATCTTTAATTTTTATGGTGGGGACGAATCACTGTGTCTCTACTCCATGTTTGCCCGTCTGCTTTCCGGCGTATGGTGATGAATCCATGTCTCGCCCGCTGTCACCACACGTCTGAGAAAAATGTCTCCTTCTCTCTGATGTGTTCGTAACAACATTTTCGCAATTTGCAACCTGCTGGCTTTCTGCTCGTCTGACAGCTGCTTTGGTACCCATCTGGCACACATTTTGCTAAAGTGCAGCTTATCGTGAATGATGGTATGCACACTGCCGGCGCTGAAGTTCAGTGCAGAGCTCAGATCACTTACAGTAATCCTGCTGTTGTTCCGTATGAGCTCATTTACGCGAGCAGTCATGGCGTCGTTAACAGCAGTTGCCGGTCGTGCCTTGTGCGGTTCGTTGCCGACACTTTTTCAGCCTTCCTTGAACACTTTACACCATTCGAAGACGGATGAACATGACAGACCCGAATCACCAAACTGTGTTTGAAGTCTCTGATGAATTTCACTGCCACTCGCAACTTCATTGCAAAGAAATTTTGATTATTATTCTCTGCTGCACCGAAGTCGAAACACCTTCACTCGCCATCTCTCTTTCTGAAATGCGATAGCTGTCATGGCAACGAAAATTAACAAAACAAGTGGCATTCTGCTAGCGTGAGATACCAGTGTGGCTAAACGCACTATAATAATACGCACAATTTTTCAAGCTAATGTATTATTAGAAACAAAAGTCCAGGCCATTTTTCTTTTTTGATTGGAGGTTTAACGACCACTGTGAGGAACTCAAAGAGCTATAAGCAGTCGCCCGTCTCTAATTTAGGTTCACTCGTTCCAGGGAAGGGTGAGACCCAGTGCCGTAACACAAACAAAACATCCATGCCTCACCGGGATTCAAACCCGGACTCCTTTCAGACGAATGATCAGAAGCCATCGCTTAGACCACTGCGCCACCGGGGCGGCATGTCAAACTTGAACGCCCATAATAGTTAATACTAATATTAGTAAATGTAAACTTTTCATGTGTATGATGTTGTAACGCAAAGAGAACAAAGCGTTTGTGAGTTCGGCAGACATATATATATTTTGTAGCATTTTCGCTGTTTAGAAACCGAAGAGATATCATTTTATATACTCTATTGTTTCCAAATTGTGTTTCCATCCTCGGTAGTAGACAAATATTTTATTATGTTCATTTTTCCCTACATAAATACACATGTCACGAACTTTACCTTGTATTATGGAAACGTCCAGATACTCTTAGATCTAACCAGTTATTTTTTACGGAAGTCCGATCCATTATTCCCATCTCTTTTCTCCTCAAAGTGAAGCCTAAGATGCGTGCCATAAACTTATGGATATTAAGGTAATAATAAAATTTAGTTATAATTATAAATTGTAATGTTTAAACTCTTAAATCCAATATCTCGCAGTTACACTTATTTAAACTTTGAAATCCGGTATCCTCTGTTACAAATTCTGAAATCCAATAGCTCACAGTTATACGGGCACTCATATTTTGCCATTTTCTTTTTCTTTTTTGATTGGAGGTTTTTAGCCTGGGCCCATACTTTTTTATATTATTTTAAACAACAAACCGGCTATGAAAGACTAAGACTACGTATCTAGTGTGTAGGAATAGGCGCAGTGCTACAGATGAAGGTTGTAACGTTGAGGCCAAAGTAACCAGGCCATGAATTCTCAGGTTTCGGTGCAACTGAAACGAATACGTTGGGCAAACGATCTTGTGCGCTTTTGGTAAGGCTGACATAAATATATTTGGTGAAGATATTTCTTGTAGAGAGACAGATAAGTGTATTTGGTTGGAGAAGGCTTTGTTACTTTTGCAAGAAATTTCTGTAATGATACCAGTAAAGGACAAACGCTGCTTAAAGTGTCTGCCATTTAGTAAGTAACATAGAGGAATCAGTTAAGTGAACGATTGCTAATGAAACGGGCTTTTATATTGTTACGACCTACCCCGCCATTAATGTAGTAATTAATGGGCGTGGTGGATGTGTGGAATTAATTAAGTATTAATTATGTTCGAGGCTTGATTGGAGTTTAAAAGTGTAAACAACAGAGAAAATTTTATCTGGGGGTTTGGAAAGAAAAGAGGCGAAGAATTCTGCCTCTGGCTGGGTGGTCTCAGAATAGCTCTGTTAGGTCGTAAATCGAAGGTTGCCGCTGACAGCCTAAGCAACACGGAAAGGGAAACAGGTATACGTATCGAAGAGGGGACACTTGTAGAAATGAATGAAGATGGGGGCAAAAGGTTTAGCGAATAATTCGAGTAATCCGTCGATTGCTTGGGGCATTTTCGAGAACAATTGCTCTCTGTGTGGTCTGTGCAGAAAAATAAGATTTCGCACTTAGCGTGAAAATAAGGAAGAAAGTTTAGTTGTTTGTACGCTCTCCGATGTGAAAGGCTGGATGCCTTGGTTCTTCTATATGAAATGGGAAATGAAGCAGCAAATCTCCCCGCATTGGGTAAGAAATGGAGACGACAACTCGAGGCGGCTGATGAAGATGCCAGTTTGTCATAAAGACAGCGGGATGCCTAAATCCGCGTGATAAAGCAGCAATTTCTAGGCTGGAGCGTAATGGAAATCAACGGCTGTTTGGCGCAATGAAAGCCAAGTTACAGGGGAATTAAGAAATCTGCGAGTGGACAGTGGTTATTAAAATGAGAAGCGAAGCCAAGCGAAGTCGGGTTCGAATGCCAACCACTGCAGTGTGGAATCATCATTCCCCATTCATCCCCTACTGTGGAGGAAGTGAAGAGTCGCGCTTTTCTTATGAAGCGAGGCTCCCTCGACAAACGCCTGGATGTGTGTGTGTGTGTGTGTGTGTGTGTGTGTGTGTGTGTGTGTGAGTACGTTAGCGCCCAGGGGACGCAGCTCCTGCAGTGGAATCTTCCATGTAAAAAAAAGGAAGGTGTGTTTTACTTTACTAGTGCAATTACAATTTGGATTTATTCTGGACAGCATCCATGTAAGTAGAAACATTTTGTTTTTATTGTTACATCTGCTACGCAGTTAGTTGAAGAACTGAACTAATATATTTCAAGAACTGAACTGAGAAATAGTGAGACTGAAGTGTGAAATTTAAGTTCATTAAAACTATCTCGCGGGAACTGATTTAGGTCAAAGTTGACCCAATACTCATGTTCAGAAGATAGCTAAATTTTATTCATATGTGTGGCATTGTTATGTTTTCATAGCCAATTAAATATCTGTTTAGGCAGTCAGCGCAGTCATAGAACACATTATTTATGTGTACGCAGGTGATTGGTTCAAATTGTTAAGTGTATGCCCATATAATACAGTTTTCGCGCGAAGAACTCCGTCGAAAGAGATCAGTGAAGAAAAATACTTATACTTCTCGGCACGTTCTGATCAATTGGTGGTCAACTGTGGGATAACTACCCACGGTAGATCTGATCAATTGGTGGCGAGCGGTGGGAAGGTTAACCCAGCACGGCCCGAGATCGTAACAATATTTTGCAGAACATGAAGAAGCTTTTGAGGTGGTTTTATTCCCCAACGCAAAATATGAGAAAACAGTAGGGCCTAATGATTAGCTGGCGGTTAGGAGTACGTTTTCGCTCAGTGGTATCCAAAGCGGCGGTGTGCAAAGCCCAATTTCGATTTTTGCTCAAGATATCCTACACTTTAGCGTTGGATCTTCTTAACATTTCTTAAAATCTATTATGTTTACGCTGCTATCAAACTAGATTCTTGCAGCTCAAAATGCGCACTATCAAATAAATAATTTGTCGTAGGCTGCCTTAGAAGCTGAATGGATATTAACAATGATTGTATATGTTTCTTAAGGTATTTCCGAAGAAATATCTTTTGTCAGTAACTCTAAGTTTTACTCACGTAATTACTGCGTGTAATTTGCTGGAAATAAATATTTTTGTCTGCAATACAAACCAGCATTTCTCCGAAACATAAACGTCAGCATGAGATCCCATTAGTTTCAGTTTATATATTTTTTATGTGTCTTTTGAGGCTGTTCCGGGGCTACATAAATTTTCTTTCGCAGTGTTATTAACTCGCAGTAACAAACCGCTGAAAGAATTGTCTGGAAGTGGCATTCAGGCTGAAGTGAACTTGGGAACAAAAGGAGCAAAAAATAAAGAAATGGACATGCTTAAATAATCCAAAGCTCAAAACACTCGCTCTGAAAAACCGGTGCAAATAAAAAAAAACAGTTTGCTGAAGATGCCTCAGGAGACGAGACATCTTGAATCATGAGCCTCCCAAAAGAAACCTTCGAAAACGTGACTGTCAAACAAACCTCCTCCTGACTGCAGACGTTACCCATTCGGACCGCGATGGCTCTGTTTCCTTTATTCCGAACGAGAAATACTTTTATACCAGATTTAGTACTTTGAAATGCACACATGTGTTATTTAGTATATTTCGATTTATGTGAGTAGTATTTGTCGTCTGTATGCCTGGAGTTTGTTTGTCATACGTACAGTTTTCGCATCTTTTCTAAAAGCACAGGTGATAAGGAAATTAATTTCAAGATTCCTGTTAAAACTATTATACGTAAATCATGGCAATGATATCAAATGCGTGAAAATTACTGACCAAACCTAAAATTTGCGACTTTCTTCGGACACTGCCCTCGCTTATTATTTCCTGGGGAAGGATTAATTGCAGAAATCGCAAAATCCCGAAACAACATTTTCGTGCTTGTAATTGGAACCAGAAATACACTATGCGCCAACATATTCAAACATGTTGGTCGAACGGAAACAAGAGCATTTCCTAGCCAAAAACGGCTTATAGTCTGCCCGCTTTTTACCATTTTGACTGCAGCGACCCTTCTGGACATGACGTCCATAAGATGCCGGTAGGTATGTACCGGACGTTTCGTCTATTTCTCCTACTAAGCTTCTTCCAGAGCTGCCGTAGAGGAAGACCTAACAAGCCAAGATCGGATTCGGCGTTCGAGCACATTCTACAGGTGTTCTATTGGCTTCAGATCTGGTTTTTGGGCCGGCCAGTCCAGTTCTGCTCCATACAACATGTATGGGCAGATCTGTAAATGCAGTAAAGCGCTCAGTCTTTCTAAGAAATGAAGATATCTTTGCCGAAGTATTGCCCAAGCTTAGGCCATGCAAAATTGATCAGAATGTCTTTTTATCAGGCCTCCATTAGGCTGCAGGGCACCACAACCAAAGAGACCGAGTCCTTCTCTGCAGATACCGTCCCACACGAACATAAATTCTACATTAAACTTGACTGTGGGGACAATGCAGTCTGCCTGACAGCGTTCTCCCGAGAAAACGCCACACCAAATACGTCCATCCGACAGAAAGAGTGACTAAAGAGTGACTAGCATGATTCTTCACTCTACAAACCCATCTCCCACACTGTTTCAGCGAGCGAGGCACCTCTGCAGCCGTCGTCTGGCATTACCTGGAGTGATGAAGGGCTTGTGCTATGTCACTGGCCAAGTCTACAGCAGAGGATGTGCACGCCATTTTCAGTCTGCAGGGAGTTTCGTTTGACACTATCACTCAATTTTGGCTGGTTCCTAGAGCGTGGCTTCCCTGTAGTTGCACCATCTGTTTTCCATCGATGAAGAACATCATTGGTTGTGGAAGTTTGGAATTCCAAAAGAGCAGCAATGCTATGCACTGATTGTTTACCCCTTTCAAAGTCCGTCTATTCAACTCAGCTTTGCATAGTCACGCATACAATGCGGTACGACAGGTGTGACAACGCTCCTATTTATATACAGCACCTAACACAGAACCCTCTTGTGTGCATCTTCGGCTTTTAATGCACATTAATTTGCATATGTAGAGATTTCCGAATACTTGTATACAAAATGGAAGTGACCGAAGTTTTGTTTGCATCAAAACGCCTTTTGATTGCCCCAAACCTTTTCACAAATCACTTGAAAGTATTTCATAACTAAATCCATTTCAGAAACGTCCTTATTTTGCTTTAGAGAAGTATAACGTTAAATATGCAATATACTGCTGCGCCAATGAGAAATTTGCTCATAGGGAAAATATGAATAACTTTGGTCAGGAACGTAACTATCCAACGAGAAAATGATTTTGTGTACCTAATGTCTTTAATTACATATGTCGTGCCATATACGTTCAGTCCCACATGCCACCTAGCACAAAAATGTCGTCAAGAAACCTTCAGTTACGTGGATAAACATGTTCGTATTCTTTGCCGTCCGATATGTGGAAAAGCTTTCCAGTACAACATATCGAAGAAAATGTATCATGCAACATACAATTATAAAACCATAGTACGTCCCTGAGAAACAATGCAAGTGAACAAATATGGTAAACTTCCGTAATAGATATACTTCAAATAGTAAAACGAAGCATGGTATTACGTGTTTAGATAAGTTTTAAACGTTTTTTGGTCGACCAGATGCCGGAATTACACAATGGCATTCAACAGTAAATCCACGATCAACTGTTTCACGCGTAAATGAATTGTCAGTTCTGTGGCCCACTGAGCGTTATCTTTGTCCAGAAGAGCTCGCAAAATCTGTGATCTGCGTCTCGTTAGGTCATCCGCTAAGCTGGTTTTCCTCCAAGCTGAAATCGCCATTTATGAACTTTACAAACCACTGACGACACTTGCATTGCCCTGCTAATTTCTACCCGTATGCCGAACAAATCCGCTCTCGTGCTTCTGCAGCGGTTTTACCGAGATAAAACATGAACAACAGACATTGACAAATATGCACCTTGCCGGTCGCCATGTCCCAGCTCAACTAACCGCACGTATGGGATGTCCACAAACACCTGCCGTTTGATGCCGTAATGCCTCCATACCCCACATAACGAAATTCTGAAAAAATTTTACTGTTTAGCTGTTAGATCCCGCTACATTTTGCAACGGAAACTTATGCATTGACCGAAAAACAAAAACAGCAAAAAAATACTGCCCAATGAGGAAAAGTGAGCTTAAGAAAAAACAGAAAACATTTGAAAGTTCTTTATCATGTTAGAAATAATTATTTTCAATTGCAATTGATGTAATCATGAGAATGAAAATAGTATATTCCCCCTTTTCGGATGATTAGTTTCCTCTTAGAACATGTGAAATTTTTTGGCAAGATATCTTCCTTTTACAAGAAGATTTTAAGCATATTTCTAATTCAGTTATCCTCACGAGCCACAATTTCATGAGCACCAACCTAGCAATATGTTCGGCGACCTATCACCGAAACAACTCCTTGCATTGGAATTACATCGACTCCATGAGACCGAGGAAGTTGCACTCAAATGATATGCTCTGCCAGCTGGACATCACGATGTCACAAAGGTGGGCGACATTGCAAGGTAGTGACGTGGACTGGCGAAATCTGTGTTTCATTGAATCCCATATGTTCGGTGGTATTCCAGTAGGCGGAATTTGACTAGGGTAGTATATGAGGAATTTCGAAGAGGTATATATGGAAGACAAAAAATGCCTCGAGTCGTGACACGAGTCATTTTCTTGATGAAAGTCCGGTGTCACCCGGTTACAAAATCATCGTATACGATAACACTTGCTCCAAACAATGCTTAGGTAGGATCTGGTGATAAGGGTATGTTCGGAGATGGGGGTTGACTTGAACATGGGATGTCAACGAGAACAATTGTCTTCCCTCGAAACCGACACTGTCGTCCTTTTTCCGTTAAACAGTGAAGTATGGTTGCAGTTCTGCTTCCAGCACGGCGGATGATATGGACCCGTCCATCGCACTGTGGGGAGAAAAATAGGAAATAATATCTACGTTTATTAAATCTTAATATTAGCAAGGAAATTCGCACTTAAAATTATAGAGGGGTAAGTAAAACCCTCTCTAAAAGTTTAGTATTGTATTTTGGCATGTAATTATGTAATAATTCAAATATCCACAGATGTTAAGATTTTCGTCCCCTTTTAATTTTATTTTTAACCGATGAACACTATTTAGACTTGGTACAGACTGATTTTAGGGGCAAGGTGAACTTCCATGTAACTGATTAATCACTTGTGATGTGTTCAATATTATAGCATAATAATTATATTAACAGATGAATGATACTTAGATTTAAGCAAGCATGCATAACTGGATAATTCTTACACTCATAAAAGCACATTATTCAGCTCATTAATTCACTTAATTTAGACCGAAGCAATTTACAAACCTTATATCTTTAAAATATGAAATACTCAAACCTCTACAAAGTGTCTTAACAATGCAAAACCTCTCTCAAGAGGTGTATAGTACATAAGGAATGTAGCACATTTATATATTATCTTCAAGTTTCAGATAAGAAGCACTGCGATTTTCCTGCCTTACGCATTACTCACATTTGAGATTAAAGTGATAATCTTCATTTCACGAAAAGAAGACCCCCCCCTCCAATTCTTTCCCGATTCATAATAACTAATTAATAAAAAAAGCATATTTCTTTTTCGCATTGAGATTCTGGGACCCCTAAAATGCGGCGCCCCGGACCCGGGCCTTGCGGTCTACGTACTGACTGCTATCCCCAACCGTGTGGATAGGGGTGTTCATAACAATCTAACCTATGAATATATTCCATAACATTTCAGTTAAGTGCATACGTGGAAAGCATTTTATAGGCTTTATCTGCTCCTAAATGACGGGACCGTCCCGGTGGCGCAGTGGTCTAAGCGATGGTCCGGGTTCGAATCCCGGTGAGGCATGGATGTTGTGTTTGTCTTATGGCACTGGCTCTCTCCCTTCCCTGCAATCAGTGCCCCTAAATTAGGGACGGGCGACTGCTTATAGTCCATTGAGTTGCTCACGGTGGTCGTTAAACCTCCAATAAAAAAAATGACTGATTTAAGAAATTATTTTTGCATTAGATATATTCTATTTTGAGGAATGTTTTGCGTATATATTCTGATTTTATCTACTGAACATTTTTTCCGGTAGTGTGCTTGCAGGTATACTTATATTTCCTCTCGTGTCTTCGCTTCTAAAGATTCGATTGAAATATTTATTTTCCTTTGGGATACCATTCATCATGCAGCCCATTTCGGTAAACGTGTGTGCTCTAAATAATGCCCAATGTACTTGTATATGACCTAAATTAAAAAATAAAATCACAGATTATTTCTGCTTCCACTGTAAATGTCGCTTTTAATTTTCGCTTTTGTTTTTGTCTTAGAGAGCGTCTACTATGAGAAATACCTAGTGCACACTTACATAATGCAATAATGCACGGTTCTGCCCTTTAGGTGTTGAAATGCATATCTGCATTTCAAATCAATGCTTCACTTCCAAAGTGCTGAGTAAAAAACTATTTTCACTTCCGATAGCAGTAACGATGACAAACTCTTTGGTATAATTCTTACTCCTAATGATAAGGTTTTTTCCATTATGGGGAGTAAATATATGCAGTAGAATGCCTACACTATTCTGCCCTCGATTATCTGACATACCTCATTATCTAGCGTCTGTTTTCTTTATTTAATTCCAAATGTTTTCACACAAGGTAGTTCATAAGTAATGAACACCACTAAGATAAATCCGTCGTTTAACTGGACAAATAACACAAGATACAATATGAGTCACTTTATGATGAAATACAGTACGTATCTATTTTTAACTTGTCGCTTTGGAAACATATCCTTTGCTATTTACTCAATCCTCGCTGAGAGACAGCAGGTTAATAGCTTTTCATAGTTCAATTATTCGTACCCTAAAATGTGATCATGAAACTAGAAACGCTAAGAATTAAGGTACGAAGTCAGACGCCTATCTCCAGCAAAACAGTATATATTTCCCGGTTTCTCATGGCAACTGAAAGAGAGCTGTAGTAGATTTTTATTTTTAAACTCTATTTGCAAAAACAACTTCTTGTTTTTCACAATCATGTCTAATGAGAATCTGAAAAACGAGAGCAAATATCCGTTTCCATGGAAAAAAGAAACTTGAAGCCTAACAAAGGTTTTTGAAAAAGGGCGAAATTATGTTAAAATTGGCACAAGAGTTTTGTGTTGATCGTGCTATCTTTAGAGACTAGAAAAAGAAAAGAAGTAAAATAAAAATATGGTTTTCATCTGGAGATTCTGTTGGTTGTTTAAAAGTTTAGAATTAAGAAAAACAACGGAAGAATGGGATCCTGAAAAAGTAAGCGAGACTTAAGTTCTGTGGCGCCCACACACACGCACTCTTTTTTTCTTTGTTTGACGGTTTAACGACCACCGTGTGCAACTGGATGGGCTGTAAGCAGGACCACTGGTTCCAGGGAAGGGAGAGATCCAGTGCCATAAGACAAACGCAACATCCATGCTTCACCGGGATACGAACCCGGACCCATCTCGGACAAATGGTCAGAAGCCAGCGCTTTAAGTTAGCTGCGCCACGGCCGCTGAATTTCAAAAAGGCATTGAGTGAAGGCCATTCAAATTTTCACGCGTAGTGTTTATTGTTTAAATTTAATGAAGAAATACTGTGGAGTAAGAAAGTTACTCATTCGGTTAGAAGCGTGCGCTGATTCGAAATCAATACAAAAACAAAAAATCGTACCTAATGGTTCTTATAAAAACTGAAAGTCTGTCTATGGGTCAAATATAAGTGCCATATCATTTATATATAGACACCCGACAGTAATTTACGTCTTACACAACGATATCGTCACAGACCCAGCTACAAAATTGAACGACTTTGGACGCAAGATATCTCGATCGATAGAGATAACTGATTTCCAGCGTGGATTCATAGAAAGGTTCAACATAAGCAATCACCCCGTACGTGACATTTGGACAGCACTAAAGGTCCCTTGTTCAAAGGTAGGTAATGTGTTATGCAAATAAAAGCGGACTAGAGCTGAATCTGCCAAGAAACGACCTGCAAAGTCTCCGAAGCTAACAAAACGTGACGTAAGAGCTCTGCCAATGACTGTCCATTCAGAACGCAAATCAGTATTATCTCAATTCATGCATACTCAATGTGAAATTACTGGGACTAATGTTATCCCCATTACAGTGAGCAGTAAGCTGCACGACATGAATTACCACGTTGCAGCACCTATCTACAGGCCGCTGATCACATCTACCAAATACATACCCTGATTCGCGTGGTATAAGGAACGTCGATCTTGGACTGTAAACAAAAGGAATATTGTGTCTTGGCCAGGCCAAGTCATGACTCCAAAGTGTACCTGTTTGAGTGTCCATCCTGGGTGTAGCTGATTCCCGAAGAAAAGTGCCTTCCAGTTTGCATCCCTGCGACATTGAAATTATGGTGGGGGCAGCGTGACAGCCGGAGCTGTTTCTCGTGGTTCGGTTTGGGCACATAGTAGTGTTGGACAAAACCATGAATGCTGATCTCTACCTAGATGTCATAGAAAATTATGCACTACTGGCATTGTGGTAGTACTTCGAAGGAGGCATTAGCAGGAACTGTATAGTTTGGTATCAACAGGACCTTTGTCAACAGGATAACGCACCATGTCATACTGTACTTCTCGCGTTGTTATGGAATGGCTTGATGCTACGGGCGTCAAAAAGTTGGATTCGCTTGCCAGAGCTGTGCTGTGAACCCTATAAAGATTTTCTGGATTGAATTGAAACTTCGAACGTGTGAAAGACACGATCGCCCAAAAAACAAAATTGAATTGATCAGTACCTTAAATGTCCCGGGTGTCGGTACATAATGAAAAACATTTACAAAACACTAGTGGAGAGTATTCCACGAAGACTAGAGGTCGTCATAAGTACCAAAGGTTTAGGGACATCATGTAAAATTTTCTGTAAGTAAAGAGTATTTGGAAACATGCAGATGACTGGATATTAATGATTATGCAGCGTATAACTGCGGCAATACTAGACTGAATTATAGCATGCTTCCAGCCAAAATACTACTTGAGCAAGGTACGAACTAAATTTCTTCCCTGTAGTAGTGGTGCACGCAGTCATAAATTTGGAAAGCTGAAAATCACCACAGCATTTAAAATTAATGCTCGAACAAATTCCCTAGTTTGGAATAAAAACATTCTTCCCCAAAAAATGTGCTCGAATGGATTCGTGAAATTTTCCAGATCTGATCTCTCACAATATTTGACCCTAAAGTCGAATTTCTTTTGAAATCAAAATATCATTGGAAAAAGCATTCTTAGTGTTGATAGTGCGCCTGCTCATACTAAAAACTTAAATGCTGAGATAAGAGCATTCTATTTTTACCGCCATATATCACTTCATTATATGACTCATGGAACAAAGTGTTCGGAAATATGTTAAAGAAGTACTGGTGTATGCTTCCACTTCAGTGGTGCAGGAACTCAACGATGGAGAAGAAACGGCAGAATATTTGAAGAAATAAAACCTCAAAAATGTTGTTTATCAAGAGGCTTAACGTTGGGAAGACGTTCAACAAAGAAATGCAAATTCATTGATGGAGAAAATTGCTTGATGGAGAAAATTGCTTGATGAAGAAAACAAAAGAGAAAGTACACGCACATCAGTGTTAAAAATAGTAGAAGAAATGCGTAACGGTATTTTCCCCTTTACTATGTCAATTCCGAGCTATGAAGGGACAAATAACGATGAATAAGAGAATGGATACATCAAGACGATGAACACAGATCTTGTTAACAGTGTTTGCGAAAATAATTTATGTGATGATACCGAGGAAATAGTAAGAGCTCCCCAAATTATTCATTATGACGGATTGAAAGCTATTGAAATCCCAATTGCTCACGCTGAACTACAAGAAGAGCGAACGCCGAAGGCTGTTCACAGTGAAGGGGTGATGGACGAATCATCGATAAGAGCGGTTCAGATGTTCAATGCGGGGTGAGAAAATATGTGTGATGACCAGCGCTCCGGCCGCCTATCGCACGTTACAGCGGACCTCAAGAAACGTGGCGATGGTGACATCTGACATGAGCGTCGCATCAAACTCATTGAATTGCATGCCTGTTTCCAGGAAGTTGCTCACTCACTGCTCCATGAAATTGTAACGGCACACCTTGGATACCGGAAAATTTGCGCGAGGTGGGTACCACGAATGTTGACTGATGACCACAAAAGGAACCGTATGGGAGCAACTTTGAGTTTTTTGAGCTATTACGCGCAAAAGGGAGCTGAATGTTTTGACCACATAGTGACAGGTGGTGAAATGTGGGTCAGTCATTTCACGCCGGAGAACAAACGCCAGTCGCTTTAGTGGCATCATTCCCGGTTCCCGAAGAAACCACGCAAGTGTAGCAAACGCTTTCAGTAAATAATGCCATGGTTACAGTATTTTGGGACAACATATGTATCTTGCTAGTTGAGTTCATGCCCCGAGGCACAACCATCAACGCCGACGTCTATTGTTGAACACTGCAGAGGCTGCGTAGGACCATCCAAAACAAGCGGCGCGGCATGCTGTCTAAGAGTGTGGCGTTTCTCCACGACAATACGAGACCTCATGTGGCACGTCAGAGCCATCACCGGCTTCAGGGTTTCAAATGGGAGGTTCTAGATCATCCGCCCAACAGTCCGGACTTGGCTTCCAGTGATTACCATTTGTTCTTCAAGTTGAAGGACATTTTAGTAAGACGGCGCTTCTCTAGTGACACTGATTTGAAAGAGGGAGTGCAACAGTGGTTTCAGGGTCTTTAGGCAGAGGTATGTGATAAAGGTATTCAGAAACTGGTCACACGATGTGACCACACAGCGGCGGTGATTATGTAGCAAAATGAGTGATTATATATAGTTCTAGGTTTTCCCCGCGATTTCGTTCGCGTGGAACTCAGAACATATTACCCGAGCATACTATCTCAGAATATATAATTATACATACAGTATGTAGTTACAATGCTTCTGCATGCACCACATTTTTAGTTTTGTTGCAATTAATTACTTAAGCATACGAATGTTAAATAATAATATAGGTACTTACTCAAAATTCAGTTCAAATTGAGACCTTAGCAATCAAGGAAGCATTATTAGTGCGTACCTGTGCACTACGTACCGGTTCGCTTGGCTGTTCTGGCGCGACATGTATTCTACTAATATCGAAGTCTTCCACTTTCCCCTACCCTGCATAGCACCGGTGCGAGACGCGGCGGTGTTTTAAATAAACGTTTGCTGTTCATCACCAATTTTTCATACCGTAATAATCTATAGCCTAAGTCCATCGGAGGAAGAAATGAACTCTTGAATGGCGAAATAATTTTCCAAATTTGTATAGTAGTTTCCGAGATTACCTCTTACAAACATACAAAATTTTTCTCTTTAAAATATATTACCTATTCAGAACTGTAGGAAAATGCCATCTATCGGAAAATACGTTGCTGAGAGTATTTATTCGGATTTTATAAATTATGCCAATATGATTTTATACACTGCTGCCCACCCAAAATGCAACACCAAGAAGGACATGAGATAGCAAAGCCAGATTTACTGGACACATAACAACAGATACTAAGATGAAACGCTTGAGCTTACAGGCCGGGGCGACTTGCGGAACACGCAGACATCAATAGTTCGTGTGGCCCCATGGCTGGCAATAACGGCCGCTACACGCCGCGGCATCGGACGAAAGAGGCTTTGGAGGTGGGCTTGGGGTATGTCGGTCCAGGCTGCTTCCACACGTTACCACAGTTCATCAGGCGTAGCCGCGGTTGGTGCTTGCCGGGCCACTCGGTTGCCGATCAGCGACCAGACGTGTTTGATGGGCGACATATCGGGAGAACCGGCGGGCCACGGCAGCTGTGACACCTGGTGGGCCGGGAAGAATTATTGCACAATGCGTGCCACGAGCGGGCGCGCATTGTCCTGTTGAAACGTGGCCGCTGGCACGTCCTGCAGGTAAGGGAGCACTACAGGCTCCAAAACGTTGGAGATGTAGTGGTGGCTGTTGAGTGTACCGGCGATGCGTACCATAGGGGTGCGGATATCATATCCAATTGCGCCCCAAACCATAACACCAGACGACGGACCGGTATGGCGATGCATAATGCAGGCATCATACAGTCTCTCGCCGCGGTGCCGCCACACGCGGATCCAACCATCGTGGTGTTGCAGGCAGAAGCGATATTCGTCGGAGAAGACAATGTCGTGCCATTCCGTAGTCCAGGTGCCGCGTTCAACGGCCCACTGCCGCCGACTCGCCAGTGGTGTAACGTCAATAGTAATCGAAGCAATGGGCGCCGTGCAACAGGTCCCCGCTCCTGCAGGGGACGTCGAACGGAACGTCCTAACACAGGTTGTTGCGCAACTCACCCTAATTCCTGCGCTGGCGTTCGTGATGTGGCGGTGCCAGCCGTCAATGCTCGCCATACAACATGCCGGTCCTCTCCTTCTGTAGTGTGACGCGGCTGCAGCAATCGCTCACGTCGGTCCGTCCGTTCTTCCTGCACCCACCGAATCCATACTCGCCTCACTGTGGCAAAATGTCGTCCCACACGGTCGCCGATGTCTCGGTACGATAAACTGCTGTCGCGATAAGCCACAATTCATCATCTGTCGAACTCCGAAATGTGCTGAAATGACTGCCGTGTTCTGCGACGAGGAATCAGGAAGCTTTCCACGCACAGGTCCGGCAGCAAAACACACTTCCACTACTTACACCACGCCTTCTGTGCACTCTTCTTATAGTGCTTCTCGGTGGCGTGCCGGGCGCACATGATTTGCATATGCCCTGCAATGCTAATTGTTTGCATGTCCTCTCACGGGCGACGCATGCTGCGAATTTCAGGCCAATCGGATGCTTCCTTCTTGTTGTTGCATTTTGGGTGACCAGCAGTGTAGATCGTGGCAGTGAAACTGATACTCACACTATCGAATCCAATTGGAGAGCTCTCAAGCAAAATCTCAAAAGCCATTGTTATTTTAATATAAATTCCGTATACTATCATGAACCACTTTCTTTCGCGTTGGCTGGGATCAGGTTGTACACTGGCGTGCGAAAAAGTAAGGACGAGACGGTTTGTCGAATGTTACGTCGTGCAGAAGTGTTCCACATCGACCCAAATTATACCATAAGTTCCCCAAGATGTAATAGTATGGGACAAGTGAGCTACACCGTCCGAACAAGGAAGCCAAAGGATACAAAGGCACTTTATTGAAGAGGTAGCTTCGAGCACAACTGGACAGAAGACAGAAACGTCCATGTGACAGGCGGCTGCCAAGAAAAATCCAGTCTTTAGTAAGGGATATGATCACCCCTGACTGCGTTGCAGGATTTACAACGTCTGTCCATGCTGAGGATGAGGTTGTCAAGGAGCTGTTGAGGCATCGCGGCCAATTCCTCTTGTATCGCCAATCGCAACTGCGGGATCGTTATGGCGGCTAATGACGTGCTGCCAAGCGTCCCTGGAGAATGTCCCATACGTGTTCGATTGGATTTAGGTCCAGGACCTTGCGGGCCAATCCTTGCGTTGAATATCTTTACTCTCCAACAGGTATGCGACAGCCACTGTACGATGAGGTGTAGCGTTGTTGTCCATGAAGAGGAGCTCAGGACCCACAGAACCTCTAAACAGACGCACGTGAGGCAGGATAACCTCGGTACAATAGCGGACGCCAGGGTCTGAACCTCCTTGGAAGATGTGGATGTCAGTACGGCTACCTAGCATGATACCGCCACAAACGAGAACTCCGCCACCTCCAAACCGGTCCCTTTCGATGATGTTGAAGGTGTGATTGCGTGTCCCCTGCTCTCTCCCGATGTGTATACGCCCAGAATCGCTCGTGAGACTAAATCGGGTCTCATCCGTAAGGAGAACTCGACCCTATTGCTGATGTGTCCAGTTCTTGTGTTCTTGGCACCGCAGAAACCGCCGTCTCCGATGAGCAGGCTTTAATGGCACACACCGTACTGGTCGTCGTGCAAATAGACCACCTTTGTGCAGCCTCCTGGCCACGATAAAACGCGATAACTGAAGTCCAGTTGTCTGTTGCATGTGCCTTGCGATTTCTCCCGCTGTCTGCCGTCTGTCTGTTCTCGCCTGTAGGACAATATACCGGGCGTCCGCCGCCGTGGTTGCTCGTGCACGACCACTGCTAAACTCTCGGGCAGCTGTTCCTGTCGTTTGAAATGCTCTCCAAGCTCGTGAAACGATGCTGTTAGCGATCCCGAACTCTTCGGCCACCCTAGTCACATTTCGACCTTCTTCCAACTTCCCAATGGCGTGACCTCGGGTAAAGTCATCCAGTGGTCGTCTACTGGATTGCCTATTGGACATATCACACGTTGGCAGGAACTCGAAATTGTTGAGCGTACACCGCCCGTGTGCTTTATACCCTTCCGACCCCCCCCCCTCCTACGTCATGTTGCATATATGCGCATGCCCTACCGTACCGGACCCTAGTCTATATCCTGAGTGGTCTTTCGGTCCGTTCTACCAGCTGGTTCTGCTGTTATGCTAATTTTTCCTCTTTGTCCTTAATTTTTGCACACCAGTGTATGTAAACAAAACGGAACGATACACGGGAATTTGGGAACTACTTGAAAACGTTCTGATTCGGTAGTACAGCCAAAAATAATAAAAAATAATAAAAAAGAAACGAAATAGTCTATGTACGCCGGAAAGAAGTAAGATTCCCAACGGTGAAAGAATTATCCAAACCGGTCTGTAGTTTTCGAGATTAATAAAAAGAATCCGTATATCATCGTGAACTACTTTCTTTCACGTTGAGTGTTATCGAGTTGTATGTAAACAAAGCGGAACGATACACGGAACATCGGGAACTACTTGAAAGCCATCTGATTCGGTAGGACAACCAAAAGTAATAAAAAAATAATAATAAATAAGCGAAGTATCCTATGTCCACCAGAAAAATAATAAGCTTCGCAACGGTGAAAGAATTATCCAAATCCGTTCAGTAGTTTTCGAGATTACCTCAAACACACAAACAAAGTTTCTTTCTTTATATATTAGAATAGGTTAGTTAAAATACAAAAAATCCGACAACGTCGGTTTCTTTTGTTTTTATTTCATAACAGATACTACTTTGTGGTCGACCTTCGTATAAACGCATATTTTTTTTTTGAAAGCTGCAGTTTTTTGAAAAGAAAAGATTCATATTCCTATCTGCGGCCGCATTTTTTCCTTCCGTAAGACCGATTGGAATGACTTCTTTTCTGAATCGGAGTCCATTATCTATAACAAACGTTCCGCTCGTTATCATAAACCTCCAATTATGAAATTTCGAATGCCATAAATGTGACGATTACCACATTTATATTATCTCCCTTTCTTTTGCGTGACAAAATGGGTCATTACACCCGAAATTTCGTGGAAGCTTCTTTACTAATCCGTGGCTGAATTAAGAGTGGAACATATTGGGAAACTTGGTTAACAAGCCATATATCTTTGAGCATACATGTTATTATTATTATTTAAGACCTTCGGAAAAATAAACTATCCCCATTCATGCGGGAAGTATCTTCTGGAAAAAAGTCTGAACGCGAAATGTAGAAATACAGAAATGAACATTCAAAAAGAAAGCGGAAGCTATTACACTTCCTAAAGTTTGGAAAATTAGGATTGCTCGATGATGCGCTAAACTCTAGAACGTCACATGTGTAAACAAAGTGCGCGAAATTTCTGGAAGCATTGCACGAAGTTCGAAAATACATTGTTACGCTTTGCAAAAAGTATTCTTAAAAATCAATTCCACTGGCATATGTGCTTTATAGAATTACTATACACATGCTGTCTAAACGTACGGTTAACACAAACCGTGTCTCCAACTGCAAATTAAAATACATTTATTTACAATTAAAACACTATTTACAATAGTCTTTTAAATTGTAAATAAATAAAGCGTACGATTAACACAAACCGTGTATCCAACTGCAAATTAAATACATTTATTTACAATTTTTTAATTGTAAATAAATGTATTTAATTTACAGTGTCTCCAACTGCAAATTAAAATACATTAAAATAAATGTATTTTAATTTGCAGTTGGAGACACGGTTTGTGTTAATCGTACGTTTATACAGCATGTGTATAGTAATTCTAAAGTTTTCGTGCGAAAGTTATCATTGGTATCAATGTGCATTATATTCAATTCATCTTAATGATCTTTATATTAGAGCACTCTGGCGCCTTGAAATAAACGTTCGATGTTTTCTCCGAATACCAAACTATCTTTCTGCTGAGAATCTTGGTGTTTTGTAGAACTTCAGCGCCTATATTGAAATTTTGTAATACGAAGAATATTTAAAGGAGCAATGCACTTATGAAAATCAATTAATTTACAAACTTAGAAACTAGGCACACCGTCTAACGAAGCACTGACGGAAATATCTTGGTTTGAATTTTTCAAAACGTACTGAGTTCATATTTTAGATCTCTGAAATTTCATGATGATTTGCATTTCCTGAAAACCAAAAAAAAATAACAAAAGCAGCCTCAGCGAAACTTCTAGCCGCCCCGGTGGCGCAGTGGTCTAAGGCGCTGGCCTCTGATCATTCGTCCGTAAGGGGTCCGGGTTCGAATCCCGGTGAGGCATGGATGTTGTGCTTGTCTTACGGCACTGGCTCTCCCTTCCCTGGAACCAGTGAGCCTAAATTAGGGACGGGCGACTGCTTATAGCCCATTGAGTTCCTCACGGTGGTCGTTAAATCTCCAATCAAAAAAAAACTTCTAATGTGTGTACTTTTAATAATGCTGGTATTGCATGATCTTTTAGAAAAAAACAGCCTGCTGAGGATATTTTGTTACCATTGAAAGATTTCCATGGCTCTTTACTTTTGATGGATACAAAATTAATTTCGGGCAGTAAATCACTCTCAGCCAATCGTTCATGTTTGTTCATGACAAACGAAGACGTGTAGGCGCTTGTACGTAATCACACAGAGTCATTTTTGGTAGTTGTGAAGAGATTATTTGGATGAGCAATGGCTGTGTATTTTTGAAATGTAGGTGTTATTTACAAGGAAAAAAATGTGCTTCTAGATGTTGACAAGGGCACTCTCGAATCATGAACAATTTACAGCTTAGAAGCAGTTACAATAATATTTCTTCTAAATACTTGCATTCCCAGTGCAAAAGAAGAGATTTTTCGGTTAATCCCAGCTTTATCTTACCTACATTCAATCAGACTGACATGACATGTTCATTCTCATGAATTTGCGAAAGCCCGGAAATCGTTACTTTTATTCAGTAACAGTGTACACAGAAGAGCAAAAACATTATGACCAGCGGGTCGTTTTACAAATGGAAGCTACTGCAGTTAAAATACGGCACATGCTAAAGTATTCAAACGATATCAATAGCACATGACACTGAGATCTGTTAATCAAAGTTGTTCTTGTTCTTCAGATGGGAAAGGCAGCTGACTTACCCGAGTTTGACAAAGGACAAATTGTAATGGTCTGACGACTGTGTCAAAGGATTTCCCAGACAGCAAAATTTATGCGGTGCGTATGGTCAGCAGTGGTTAATACATTCAAAAAGTGGTCCGACGAGGAAGAAACCACGAACTGCAGCCAAGGTGTGGGCCTACTACAGAGCATCGATGCTAGAAGTGAACGCGGACTATTCCGTAAGGTACGAGCTAACAGAAGGGAAACTATGGAAACCCTCGCCGATAATTTGAATGTGGGTGACGGGAGTAATGTAACACAACACACAGTATATCGAACGCTGCTGAAAATGGGGCTGTAAAGCCGTCGGCACTTCCGAGTACAACTGCTAACTTTGGTTTAGCATCAAATCCGGCTGACAATGGGAACACGAGCATGAAAACTGGACCTTGAATGACTGGAAGGAGGTTGGTCGTCTCGTCCGATGAATCTTTTTCCTGTTGTACCATGCGGACGGCCGGGTACGTTGTTCGTTTTCTACCTGGGGAAGTGTTGTCATCAAGATGCACCGGTTAACAAAAAACAAGCCGGCGGAGGAAGTGTTTGGGCAATGTTCTCCTAAGAAACCCAGGGTTCAGTGATTCGTGTGCAGGAACCTATGACGTCTACCACCTACCTAAATATAATTGCAGACCATGTGCATTATTTCATGACATCAGTATACCACTCTAGTCGGGCCATCTTTCAGCAGGATAATGCGGCATAATTTAAAGACCTGAGTTTTCGATTATGATTCGCGGAACATGAGGAACACGCTGGCCTCCAAATTCCCTAGACATCAGGTCAATCAAGCATTAATAGTTTTTTTTTGGAACAGCAAATCCGATACGCGGCGGCTAAACCACGTGACTTCCAGGAGTTAAAGGACCTGCTGGTAACGTGTTTGTACCACGTACCAAAATACCAAAAGACACCCTTAAAAATCTTCTGGCGTCCATAGTTCTGATCACCACACCACCCAGAGCGACCAAGGTTAACATACCCGGACGTTTTCTGGGAGACGCGGTTTCGAGTCCCGCTCCAGGACGATGAAACATTTTCAAGTTTTCGGATATTATCTGACTTATCATCCTTGTCATATTTACGCCAAAAATCGGATTGTGTTCTTCAAAATTTGTATTATATGGCGTAATCCCGTATTTCTTTCATCATAGTATATTAATTTTATGTGGGCTTCGGATACTTTATTTATGTAACGTTTCTGCACATTAGTAAACAAATGACATCAGAATATACGCTGCAATTAGTTCACTGAAAATCGCCTAATATATGTTTCGTCCTTCGATATCTGAAACTGAAATGCTTCTTTTGACAGTTGTGAGTCTCCATAAAAACCTTAGACCGGGATAAATAATTCTAAACAAATGTTGAAATTTACAATAATAGGATGCAATTAATGGAAGTATATTGCGTTGCTCAACATGTCTAAAAGGCGCCGTTAACCTAATTCATTAAGGTGAAAGTTCCATGGGAGGTTAGAGGCAGGTCATTTCCGGGAAGAGATACTGAAATGTCATCGGAAACCGATATTAGGCGAAAGGGCAAGCAATGGGTGGGTCAACACTGTGCGTTTGGCTCTGATTCCATTGACCGTTATATCATCGCTGTTCCGTTTGTGGCTCACTGAGGCTACAGGAGGTTAGGTATCAATCTTTGCCTTGATCCATCAGTTTAGAGAGACTGGACCTATATTAAATATTGAATATTCTATGCGCATCTTAACACTGTAATTGGAATGTTTACGTCTCGTTTATGTGAAAATTGTGGTTGAATTTTTTATCAAGGCATACGATTATTTTAAAACTTTTTGCATATAGACTTTACAGTGAAAAATGAAATGATCAATTTAATTGTAATCTTACAGAGTCCGGACACTCGAGAAATTCGGGTTCAGTGTGTTGAGCACGATCGTTCAGCTAATTGCTTGTCTGATGTCGTGTTTTTAATTGCTTAAAGATATTTTATATAGAAGAAAGCAGCCCAAAATGATGCAGTACTACATTATGTATCGCTAAATGTGTTTGCGATGAAAAAAGGTAATGATATCTATCGGTGGATGTGAGCATACAAGCGGATAATTTTTCTTCTGAAGTAAGGAAATCAACATTCATAAACAGAGATTATTGAATCATATTACTTTCGAAAACACAAACCCCTTTTAAAAACGTAGCTGTACAAGTGAAATATTAGTAATTGTGTTTTGTGTCGGAAAAAAGGAGGGTTAGAAGAGCTGTTTATAATCATGTACTGCTTGTTTATGTTAAGGGGACCTCAAAGGAAATATTTCCTATACTTGCAAAGTTAATTTGTTCTATACACGTTTTCTCAAAGACTATTGCGTTCTGATCTTAAACATTTTGATTGCAAATGAATAATATCCTAAGCATGCCTCTGCTGTGATTTTGAAACATTTGTCAGATTTTTTTAAATTAAATTTATCGCAATTGTGAGGATTCCGATTTGACACCGATTCAGATAAATTGATTTTTTTATTGAAGGTTTAGCGACCACCGTGAGCAACTCAATGGGCTATAAGCAGTCGCATAAATTTAATTTAAAAAATAGTTCTGGCACAATGTCCGAAATTACAGCTTGTGCATATATTAGCTTAGAGGTTTGTTTATTTGCACTCAAATTTTGAACACCAGAACGCAATAGGTTTTAAGAAAATGTGTAGAACGAATTAACATTACAAGTATGGGAGTGACGTTTTGCTTCAGATCCCGCTTCAGTATAGAAATTGATGTAATGAATAGCAAGAATAAATTAAAAATATTCATTGTGTTAAAAAATTAAATCGAAATGTGATATAGTCTCTATAAAGTATCAATATTACCAATGAAAAGTAGTATCTAAGTGATTAAGGTATTAATAGGTAGAAAAAAGTGCGTAAGTAAAATTTTTAAAAATAACTGTTTAAATATGTCTAAAATGCTATTGCTTGCATGCAGGAATTATCAAACGTACTACAGAACGTACCAAATTTGTTTACGGAATTAAGAAAAAATATGTTTATAAATTAGAACTTATTTGGAATCTAAATTTTAATGTTGTACCTTTTCCCCTATTTCAAGGTATACCTGAATTTTGATATCTTCCGTGACGATCTCTAAATAGATAGCTCATGCGATATATAATTAAGACAGAGAAATTAGTAAAAAAATCAAACATATAAAATACAGCCTGTTTTAATGTATCTGGCATTTGCTACAACCAGCGAAACAATTATTAACAGCCGTGTTGTATTTTCTACTTCCGGTACATTACAACTGACATAATCGTTATCATAGTGTGCTCACTTCACATGTGCGGGTTTTTTTTCTTTTGATTGGGAGGGGTTTACCGACCTCCGTGAGCAACTCAGTGGGCTATAAGCAGTCCTCTGCGTGACGTATACTTTAATTTAACGTTCCTTTTTCGTTTCTTTCTCTATGTAAATTTGAGTTCTTTCTCCTTAGCATTTCTCAAGTTTAAGGTTATATCTTCTCTCTCGCTAGAGTATGGTTGGTAACACCCTCAGATCAGAACGAATGACGTATGTATGTCTGAGATGAGAACTAACGTTATATAATGTTTAAGCAGCAGTACTGTTTGGAGATGGTGGAATTGATAATAGTAATTGTGGATACGATACTGTTAAATTAAAGTTATTTGAAGGCTGCGTGTTCTACTTTAATGTCAGTGTTGTTTTTCTTAGTCAAGTGTTATTGTTGATATTAACTCACGTTCGTTTGATCTCACCTTGCTGAAGTGCCAAATGCTTAGTGGCAGAATAAAAACGAAATCGTAAGTAACCTTTTTCTGAAATTGTTTGAGTGACTCCTGATTCGCTTAAAAATTAAGTTATTAAGATCTGATTTGTGTAATGTTCAGCCAGCTATATTCCACGAACATTACACCCCTTCCTAATTTAGGGCCGGTGGTTCCAGAAAAGGGAGACAGCCAGTGCCGTACGACAAACACAACATCCATGTCTCACCGGGATTCGAACCCGGACTCTTCTCCGACGACTGATGGGAAGACCAGCTTAGACCACTTCATCACCGGGGAAGCCATGCGAGGTTTGTCTTCAGTAGATTAACAGATGAGTTTAGAGAGTCGATAGAAAACAACAGATTAACGATAGATTACAATAAATTATAAGATGAGTTATCGAGAGTCGAGAGTTTTTCTCTATTTACTAGTCCTCCCGAAAAGACACAGCTTAAAAAAATTAGCACCATGCAATGCTTCCGTCAGCCGTATTTCACTAGAAATACCATTACCAAATATTTGGAAATAAATTGACGCAAAATTATTATGGGACAGCTCTTGCACTAATTTTAATCCTTGTTTTTTCTATTAACATAATGTTCGCTTAGATTATTCGAACTACTAAGGAATTCGAACAGTTCGACGGAAATTTCTTTTAAAAGTAACAGTCCTAGGCCGTGAAATCCAGATGATTACTAGACCCGCAGAACATATGTTACGAAGCCCACAGAGCATATGAAACTATAACTAAAAGTACTCTTTACTTGAAAAAACGATCAAACTCATGCAATTTTTGCAAATTCTTTAGGTGGACACACTTGGCTTATTTTCAAATCTTTGGTATGGTCGACGTTTTCGAGTTACCACTACCAAATAATTGCACAAGTCAGTTTTTGGTACCATTATTTAAACAAGAAAAACGTAAAAATGTCTCTAACAAAAAGTACGATTTAGCCATGAAATTTTCTGAGTATGGAAATTTTTTATCTGGTTTGCATTCGTTTAGAAAGAACGATCTCCACAAACTTTCCAAATAAAGTTAAATGCGATACCAAGAGTGTCATGACCTAGAGAAATTTTCTGAACTCGCAGTGAAAATAAGAAGAAAACGGATATTCAACCAGCCGGATACATCGTTCTCGTGTACGTGCTTCAATAGCTTGAAACAAATGGGAACACACTTCGGTACAGTGTTTTGCTCTTTGGCAAAACGACTTTACGGCAGTGGAAGAAGGATAAAGCATTGAGTGCGATACTATTTGCTGTATACGTTGGTTACATTACTCTTCATTCCTTAAAATTGCTTACTATATTTTCCGCACTTTATTCCTTCTTTCGTTTATTTGCACAGACATCGCCTGCAATGTTCACTATAAACGTAGCACTAAATGTGTGTTTGCTTCTCCATTTATATAATAACATAAGTTTCGGTAATATGTGCACGAAGGAATCGGTGGTCACACACCGGAGCTTTTATAAGAAAACTGTTCGTTAGCCTCTAGGAAGTAAACTTGCTTCATTTTTTTCTCTTTGGAAGTTATTCATAACAACAAAACTGTGTTTTCATAATCTGCATTTGTTGTTTGGAGAACAGCTCAAGATGTGCACACATATTTTCTAGAAATGTATCTCATATTTTCTGGAAATAATATCTCATTGAGCACAATTCATACATAAATCCTCTTTAACAATTTATTACCCCTTCCTACACTTATCTGTCTCCACAATGTTTGCTTGCTGTTAAATAGCTGAAATATTTCCAAAATATTAGTCATAAGTAGAGTCCAGATTACATGCAATTGCATGTTTTGACGATTTTTGTGTTAGTGCATATACATTACCCACTACGTACTTGTAACATATTTCGTATATGTTACAAGTACGTAGCATTGAAACAGTGAGACTTTTCAGATACATTGCTAAATGTAACGGTAATGTTTCAGAAACCTTATGGTTAGGTCAAATTGTCCCTCAAACGTTACATAACTTTGAAACATAATAGATACCTTACAGTGAAAGGTCTTTGTAACTTCAACATTCGAACTTCATGTTACTGTTACGTATTTGAAAGATATCTGTGACATCATCATATTACTGTTATATTATAGTTTTAATAAACTTTGTAAAATCACCATAAAAATATTACACTCGACAGCTCTTTCAAAAGCAACAAGAGTCGTATTACGAGTTGTTTACGTTTTCACAGGTTCAACGCAGTCCGCTGTCCATTGGGAACAGTGGAGGCGTTTATATATTAATAACAAAAGAAATAAAAATTGGTCCCAAATGAGGGTGTTGAATATCTATTATACATGTGGAATAGACTATATTTCAGCAGACAAAAAAGAAAATCAAATTCGTCATTTCTCTAAATACCTACCAATATGAAATTTCTCAGCTTCAAGTAAAAAAAAACATGCTGGTATAGTATACTAATACAACAACACACTTTGATTTTATGAAATGCAATTTAAAATTTAAAAATTATAATAATCAAAACAATTACTTACCTTCAGATGATCTTGAATCACTAGAAAAAGAAGAAACATTACATCAGTTAACTCGAATACGACAGTATCACCAAAAAATGTCCTAGTAACACGTGGAAATACGACAACACGAGTGCTTCGGTGAAATGGCATAAATGCTCATACGCATCCACGCCGTTGCCAAACCAAGAATCTTAAATATCGCCGGTATGTAACATCAAGGTAGCAATTATGTACAATGGAAACTATAAAACAGTAGTATCGGTGAATGCTATTTTTAACGTAACCGTAATGTGCAAAGAGTTATGTTCCAAATTAGATGTTGCTGAAACGTAATTGTAAGATATCTCTGAAAGTGTAACGAAAATGAGAGATGGTAACATCATTGATACATATCTGGAACATCTTTGTGCTGTATGGGTAGTAACCTAAATTGTGGAAACATAACGAAGTAAATTTCTCCGACTTTTTTGTCCACGCTGGGGCTCGAACCCGGGTCCCCCCATTCCGGAATAAGTCGCTCTACCAATTGAGCTACGCGGACGTTTGTTCTGACTGCCATCTGCCTATCTGCCTTTATGTCGTGTGCGTCCTGCTGGGCAGGCAAGTCACATCACCCCCCCCCCCCGAAAGAAAGCCGGGGGAATGGCACACGGGTCAGCAGTGACCATGAATCGTTGCAGGCAGCCATCCGCTGTAGAACGTACTTGAGAACTCCCAGTCAATTTGGTGTGTGGAATGCAACGTCATTTATTTTACATTTATTTTTCGAAGCGCTGGAATAGGGATTCTCTTATTTTTCTTATCTCGCGGTGTGGAAAGAACATCACACCATTGCAAGATTTGGAACGGCCGGGTCATCCGGAAAGTTCGGGCGCCATTATAACGAAGTAAATTTCTACGTCATTTTTAGTCTACGCCGGGGCTCGAGCCCGGGTCCCCTAATTCCGGAATAAGTAGCTCTACCATATGAGCTACGCGGACGTTCGTTCTGACTGCTATCTGCCTTTATGTCGTGTGCGTCGTGCTGGCCAGGCACGTCACAAAACCTTTTGGAAAATTTGTACTTTTGAGGTTGGATGTCTCATAACATCAGTCTTTTTTAGAATAATACTATAAAATTATTTATCGCTAGAAAGATAATTTGATGCAGAATGTAATGCGGCACACGTTATTAAAAATTGCATTTTCAAAGAAGTTATACACAGAAAACCATGATAAAGCGTATTACATAACTTTGCACCATTTTTGTTTGAACTAGTCGGGAAGCCTTTTATATCCTGCTGCTGCAACTCCGATAATACTCGAGTATGAGGTGACATGTCTCTTTTTTATTTCATCATTGCAAGTAGTATGTGAGGTAAGAAGTTTAAGTTCGTTGCCTTTTCCCGGCTGCCACTAAGGTGTAAGGCGCAGGATTTTGAATGATTGATTTTCCAAAGTTTTTCTCAGGAGAACGAAACACTGAGACAATTGGCTTATGATCACCCGGAATCATTTTCAGCTCCCGCAAAAAATATCTGCTCTCCAACCTACTGAGCGTGGATCAATACGTTCGAACCTTCGCACCGATAACGGTAAAATAACAGCCTAACTATCATCTTGACCCCAGAGCGCTGAAAGAAAACAAATGGACAGAGACTTCTGAAATGTCTGAACTCATCAAACAGAAAACAATAATAAATCCCGCGAGTGTAAAAAAGTAGTAAGAAATAAGCATTACCTGAAAGTAAAAAAAATAATTTCTTAAATATTTATTTATATCGGGTGCTGTTTACATCGGGAATATAGTGCATGAAATTTTGAATTTTTAATAGTGAACAGTTGCAATACTAGAGCGTGCAAATGTGTATTTCCCTTTGAAACTGTGTCTCCGCTTCTAAAATTTCGATTGAAAAAATCATTTTTGTAATGCATGCCATTTCCAAAAGTAAAGAATTTGAACAGTATCCACTTTAGGCAATACATAATTTCGCCGCTATTGTGAGTACACGTATAAACTGTTTTCTTACTATCTCTGCTTCCAAAAGTCGCAATTAAAAATCACTTTTCCATTGCTTTGACGACATTATATTTAATATTTTCTATAGGTTTTCAGAATATGTAATTCTGTCTCTAGGGTTGCTAGTGCATATTTTTATTTGATAGAGTAGCATTTCTCCTAGAACGAATACTCCTTTCGGTATCCGATCTAGGAGAAAAGAGGAGAAAGGATACCCTACTACACAGGATTCTAGGAGAAAGGATGCTCTTCCTAATCCTTTCTCCTAGAAAGGAAGAAAAACTCCTTAGGTCGGCACACGCTCTTGACCACGAACAACATTTTGCCATTTTTCTGTTTTTCATATAACTCAGTTTTCTCAATGGCAGGCGAAAAGACATATAGAGTTTCATCAATGATACCTATATTTCTAATTATTATATTTAAAAAATTATTTTTTTTTCGGATTTCTTACAATAAATCTTTTTTTTTTTTTTCGGATTTCTTACACTTTACGTACAATTTTTGCTATTTTCATAACGCAGATATCTGCGCTTGAGGGCGTATGTAGCTTTTTCGACTTTCAAGTATTTTGCAGATTGTAGAAATCTGGTTGAAAAAATGTTTTTAGGAACAGTCTTTTTTTCAATGAGGAAAATGGCGTTTATTGCGCATTATGAATAATGCACGCTCTTTCCCAAGGGAGTAACTCCACTGATTTCGCACTGAAAAATTATTTTTCGGTCCGAAAGTATTCAAAATTCGTGCTAAGATTTAAATTCATCGTTTTGAATACTTATTTTTCTCATACCAAGATTAACAGCGCTTGGCAGTTGTATACGAAGTCCATTTTTCTGTTCTTCATCTTTACGACTGCAATCAATTATCAAAGTGTTAAAAGCTTAGTTTTCCAGCGAAATCACTACTTTTTAACTCAAGAATTTCTCTGACTTCCCTGAAATGTGAGGCCGTGCGAGGTCATTTTGTAAAATTTCACTTCTATATAATTTATGACTACTAAACTTGCGGTGTTAATATAGAATAAAAATACCAACGTTTCTCACAATAAAATACACTGGCGGAAAGTGAAAAAAGAACACCAAGAAGGAATTGGCGGACGATCATGAAATTTACATATGTCAATGGGGTCGAGTATACGTAGGTGTGATGTTAATTTCAGGACCAATCGGTGAGCGCTTACGCCACAGCACCGCATAATATGCAAATTATCGTCGGTGGTATTTAAGGAGTACAGCGAAGTGAATGTAATCAGTCGTCGGCTTACGGATACGTGCGAAGACCTGAAGAAGCTGCAATGCCTGGACATGGAAGACGTGTACGATTTCAGCAGTTATCGGACTTTGAGCGAGGTCGTCTAGTCGGACTCCGCGAGGCCGGCTGGTCGTATCGTCGTATTGCGGAGCGAATTGGACGGGAAATATCGGTGGTGGTACGATGGTGGCGTAGATGGTCCGAGGAACATTCCCACACGAGAAGACGTAGAACCGGGAGTCACAGACGGACTGATGAGCGGACCGATCGACGCATAAGAAGAGAGGCGTTGTCAAGCAGAAAATCCACTGTGACGCAAATCCGAGCTGCCGTTTCACCTGAGGTGACTCTGTGAACAATCCGCAACCGTCTACTGGATGCAGGACTACGTGCACGTGTGCCTCTGGCATGTGTACTTCTGACTCCAGCCCACCGTCAGGAACGGCTGCAGTGGTGTCGCCAACGTCTGCACTGGAGAACGCAATGGCGATCTGTAGTGTTCAGCGATGAAAGCAGATTCTGCTTGGGAGCCTCCGATAACCGTATGCGTGTTCGCAGACGCACAGGGGAGCGTATCCACCCTTCTTGCATCCGCCAGAGACACACAGGGCCTACACCTGGTCTCCTGGTGTGGGGAGCGATCAGCTATCACTCCCGTACACAACTAGTGTTTGTACCGGGTACGTTAAAAAGCGCCTCCTACATCAACAACATCATTCAGCCCGTTGTTGTGCCATTCTTAAGGTCGGTCTATCGTGGTGTTTTCCAGCAAGATAACGCACGCCCACACGCGGCACGTGCAACGCAACATGCACTTCAGGGTGTGAGACAACTTCCATGGCCTGCATGTTCCCGGATTTGTCCCCCATTGAGCACGTGTGGGATTTTATGGGACAACGACTTATCCGGTCTCCACGGCCAGCCACGACCATCCCCGATTTACGCTTCCAGGTTGAGGATGCTTGGAACTCAATACCCCAAACTTTCATCCAACATCTGTACGACAGATTCCATGCCAGACTTGCACAGTGTGACGCAGTTCATGGCGGTTCAACCTCGTACTAAACATGTTACATGGAAATGTTATTTTTCAGTTTACTAGCAAATACAGCTGTATTTTGCCATAATGTTTTGATCACGTTATCCTCTGTATTCCGTTATTATGCTGTATAAATTTCGTTGGTATCTTGGTGTTCTTTTTTCATTTTCCGATAGTGTATTTATTACACATCGACTATAGTTTCGTAGAGCGTTTGGCTCGTCTTCATCTGGAAGGATGGAGCTTGAAGGGACACAAGATCTACGTACGGAACTATGAACTGGTGAAGTCGTCCTTAGCCCAACATTGTCACGAAAATAACCATAAATCTTTGTTTGGAAACGCCACACTTATTCATAAACCTGATTCGACTATCATGCTTAATATATAAGAAGCTTTCCACATATACCGGGACTCTTCACGCCTTCTCAACGACATGACGTCGACTCCATTTCTTTCAAACGCGTGGAAACAACTAACTAAAATCCGTGACCGCCAGAACACTTATGATGTCACTAAGATTTAAATGTTTATGTTCCGTTCGTCCTGATGAAGCCGAACCAAACGTGTAGCACATTTTTTTATAAAAACATAATCAGTTGGTTTGGGACAAGCTATGTATTTACATCTCTTAGAAAAAAATCGGCGCGTAAGTGAAAATATGCAATGTAAACATACTTTCGGCCAACATCGGCTGAAATGTGTGCGATGGCAAATCCAAAGTTGAAAAGCAGGCAATCTCACAGTGGAAAACATCGAAAGCAATCGTGATTCTTCAAATCGAGTTTTAGAAAAGGAGATTCAGATCCAAGAATAGTACAAATACAACTGCACACTTGCAACCCCTGGTAGCAAAACTGTATGGTACAAAAATTGGCAAATACGTATAAAGTATCAAAAATATTCCTAACCATAAACGCTATCAGTAGCAAGAAAAACGTTTAAAATCAGACTTTTAGAAGGGGATATATCATTATTACAGACATTTACATTAACGTCCCGTAGCGAAAGAGTGAAACATTTTATTGATAAAATATCACACATAAATGTTCATGACGGTGAGTGGCGTTTAAGTGAAGAAGCATTTGCTCAGTTAGATTTTTAGATGCAAAAGTGCGCTTCTAAACATGACACAAACAGAAATATGCACTTACGACCCCTCGTGGCAAAGAATTTCGTCTCTAAATATTTTAAATGCATGCAAAATATTCACCGTCGTTCCATCTATCTAACGCAAAAATATTTTTTTTAAATCCGAGAAAGGAAACTTTGAGAAAAATGTAATCTGCACTAACTTCCCTTAGTGATAGTGGTGACACCAAGCATAATTTAAAATAGAAATTGTAAAAAAATGGCCTTTGTCTTAAGAGACATCGGAAGGTAAAAATAATTCTTAAAAAGGTTTCTTGAACCAACTGTGTAAGGGAAAAATACTTTTAATTTAACAGCATGTGTAAGGGAAAAATACTTTTAATTTAACAGCATCGTAGTTCACGATTTTGCTTGCTAAAGCAATTTCTTAAATCCGACTAATAATTGCACAGATAAGTAACTTATGCACAGATGGACGGATATATTCACACTATAAGCAGGCATGTTTTTTCAATAGACGTGCTGGAATCTTTCATAATTACCTGAAATAGTCAGTACACAGCGGTGATATGATTAAATAAATTTCACGAGTCTTTTTGTTTGCCAAAAGGGAAGCAGTCACGTTCCATGTAAAAGCTTTTGCTTGCCTGAAAACTGTACCTAAGAGAAAATTTAAAAATGAAACTCTATTTCGTTCATTTCATGCAAACAAGCATTACTAAGCAGAAGTTAAATATAGGTTTTGAAAAAAATTACTTTCCTTTGAATGTAAGTAAAATACAAACAACCGTTTTCCATTTTTTAAAATAACTCAGATTTTAAGAATATGCAGAAAAAAGCTTTGGAACAAAAATACTGCTTTCCCTACTTGCAGATCTGTAGATTGATGGTTAGCGGAGAGATAAAATGTGTTACCACCAGATTTAGTTAACAAAATGGATGAGAAAGCTTAGAACGGGAAAATAATTAAGTTTGAACTTAGGAAAAAGATAAAAGCACGAGAACTTACTCAACATCCGTCATCTTGTAGTTAAATGTGATCGACCAAGGCATGACAAAAACAGTACCATTAAAGAAAGTCATGACACCTCATTTTTCTCTTTTGACTTTTTCTTAGCAATATATCCTGCACCTTTGTGATTTATAGCGGTTTACCAACATCGTTACTGCTTTCTTTCGTTTTGAAGTTCATTAACATAATGGAAAAATCGCTCATAAAAAAGAAAAGCCTGGTCTGTCTTTTATTCAAATTTTTCTCTCTAATTTACGTTTGAGACACAGAAACATTAACAAGGATGTGCAGGGACATACTTGTAAGGCTCCTCTTTGTGATGTTTTGTACAAAAAAAACATACGATTATACCTTTAAATATTTTCATATTTTCTCATATTATCCATACAAAGTATATAAGAGTAAGCAATATTCTTTTTTATTTAAAAATGCAATCAAACAAAAACAAAGTCGGAATAAAAGGCGACATTTCGTACGTATTCCGAGTTCATTACCTTCTACTTAGTCACTGTGCAGTACCAAAGATAATTCTTCATGTTTTAAGCATCTTTGTCAGAAAAAAAACATTTATGATTTCATTTTGACTGTTTACCCTTGAAAATTGAGTTTTTGTTGCTTACCTGTTATGCATACGAAATCAAACTGTAGTTCCCGGAGGCGAAATAAAATTCCCCAGAATCGAATGCTAAGAGAAATAAACCATAGGAAACAAAAAAATCGAATGCGTAGAATATTCCTTAAAAATAATGTCTTCACACCCCAAATGGTGTAATCAAGTTTTAGGTTATTTCGCAATCTGGTTTATGTTCCAAAATCGAAAAATGTTCTCACACAGAAGCTTGAAAGCTGTATGTCATTGTTTAAGATTATGATTAGGTTCTTAAACCAACATGACTAATAATATACTTCTCGACATTAGAGATGCCACACCAAGAGGTATTTTTTGACGCGCCATGAAAATCGGTGGGTACGTGTTGGAAGTTGGGTTATGTAAATATTAATAGTTGTAGTTGCGAACCGATCACGGGATAGGTGAGGCAGACTAAAGGGCAAAACTGCTCGACGTAGCTCAGTTTGGTCATGACCTAGGCGTGTGGACTAGGGCTTCAGAGTGATCCTCATGGCGGAAGCACATCATCGGGAAGCCTACTCTTACACGGGCACCTTTACCACAAGCTTCATCATAGGTCTGCATACGGCTGTTGGCTCCACCCGTCACGTAAATGCGGAAACGCATCAGGATACAACAGTTGTATGTCGAATGTGGTGACAGTGTTTGGGGGAAAGTAACATCATAATTCGCAGCAGTGGGTTGGACGTACGTAGGTAGGCGTCCGATCGCCTCGGTCACTGAATTCGACAGGAAGCCATATCAGCCCCTTCATCAATGGTAGAAGACTTTGACGAGGTGAACTGTAAGCTATTTGCATCCCCGTATTGACACGGACCGTGAACCCCAGATTGTCTGAGGAAGGTTTGTGCTGTTGCCAGATATTGTGACGACTCCAACTCACAGCAGAATATCGTCTTATAAGGTAACAGTGGTGTCATGCCAGACATGCGTGGCATAATGGGCATAACGGCAGCATAACAATAGGTCAATGAGGTACTGCATCCCGTTTTATTGTTGCATTTCCTCGCTATCCATAATGCCCAGTTTCAATAAGATAATGCCCGACCGCACACTGCCAACATCAGCAAACTGTGCTTACACAGTTTGCTGATGTTGTTTGCCATTGCGATCTCCAGACTTCTCCCCAATAGCAAACGTGCAGGACGTCATTGGCAGACGACGAACGCCTCTGCAAGACCCACTCGCACTGTCGATGAATTGTAGATACAGGACAACGACGCATGGTCGGAGATACCTCAGGACACCACCCGAGGAATTTTAGATTCAATGCCCCATCACGTTGCTCAATGAATCGCTCAGCATGGCTGTCATACGACCTGCTGACTCAGTCCACATTACAATGTTTCGTTGCCCAACACCTGCATGTAACCTGTATGGACTCGTCACATCTGGATATCCTCAAACAAAATATAAAAACCAAATTTTCGGTTGATGTATACCAAGCATGGACAGTTAATACAGACATCAGGTCCTATCTTGACCTTGCGAACTTTCCGCCTGCCAGATAGTTAACTTTTTTTAAGGTTGGTAAAATTGCCCTATCTGTTCAGCAGAATTGATCATTTTCGTCCTGCAGATCATTTCGATTAGAGAAATGGATTTAGGAATTTTATAAATTGATCACTCATTGTTTTACACCCTGTAAAGATATGAATCATAAATACTGCTTACTTTAAAAAGATTTATGGTTCCGAATTAATGGAGTCTAGTGACTATCGAATATAAAATATGGAGCCAGCGCAGCGTCTTGTAACTATCGAATTTCAACTGACTGCTGGAGAGAAAGAAGACACACCGAAATTTGAGATATTTAGGATACAGTTGGTCCACTGTTTATCAGAGCGCGCTGAGCAGACTGTAGCTTTTTTCCGGTATCTGTTATCTGAATGTTTGTTACTTTAGAACACTTAACCGGGTGGGAAGAATTGAAAAACCCAGAGGACACAGTAATCCATGATGACGATCCTACAAAAATCCGAAACTCTTCCGGTGACTTGTTTATACTATACCTCTGATGTGTTGAAGCCAGACTGCGAAACAAAAGACGAGATCGATTCTGATATACATAGGGTATTCGCTATTAAATTTTGTATTTATTTCGACTCCTGTGCTCGATATACACGATGGGCTGTTGCAGGACACCATGTAAAAGACGAGTTCGTTCCTTTAATAGGTAATAGCAATTATCAGTTTGACTATCCGGTCACACAATGTTCTAAGTGCAGGCTTCTGACCATTCGTCTGAGATGGGTCTGGGCTCGAATCTCGGTGAGTCATCGATGTTGTATTTGTCTTACGGAACTGGCTTTCCTAGAACCAGTGGCGTTAAATTAGGGTCGGACGGTTGGGTATAGCGCAATGAGGTGCTCATGGTGGTCATTAAACCCTCAAATAATAAAAAAAATGTTTGCAATGAGTTTGATTCGTGGACATACTACTCGCAATTTAAAACCCTGGAAAAAAAATTAAGAGCCCGAACACCAGGACTGTTCCGCCTTTATTCGTATTCCCCAAAATAGGTGCAGCAATATTTTTTATGTAAAGTTACACATTGCAAAATTCAGCATATAAAGCTCTGCTCTGCTTTCCGTATTTCCTAATTTTGAGCAACGTTATGTCGTTTCACATCTACATGAGCTAGCTCGTTGTAGGCAAAAAGTATATTTTAATGAAACTCAAGTATTCGCAAAGCGAAGAATTTTTAGAGAACGTGTGTGGTAAAAAAACACGAAACGATTTTTTCAATATTCAGACTCTGTTATAACATGTTTACATATATTCTTACAATATAAGAGACAATTGATTTTGTTTTATGTTTCTGGAATTTAGTATCATTAAATGAATCGGTACAGCGACTTACAGATGGCAAAAAAGAAGAGACACTGAAAACTAGAGAAAGCAACATTTCTGAAATAATGGATAAAAAAGTAAGCATCTTTTCAACATCACTCACAGCAGATCAGAAAGAAAGACAGAAACGAAAAACATTCATGAAATTCGAATGAAGAACGAATAGAATGTATTTCTGTTCATTTGTTTTTAAATCGTGTAGTTTCTGCAGTTGGACGAGATGTATCATGAACAAGCCTGCCAAATTGCATTCAAAAAAGATGCGGGCTTGTTAAAATATTCCACAAAAAAGAAAAAAAGGGAGAAAAGGCAGACTTTACTGCATCGTTAGTCACAGGATTTGGGGACAAGAAACGTGGTGACTTCGAATCTAGTTCACCAGGGAAGGGAGGACAAGAAGAGATATATCTACAGAGAAATATTACACACAGAAGAAAAACTCATGATTCATCCATGATGTCCCTAAATTTTTCACTTAATGCCATATTTTAAGTTATAATTCTACGAAAACGCATAATTGCCGCTGAAAATAATGATTCAAGTAGTTATGCTGAAAAATGACACAATCTCGGAACTTTTGCTATTTCGGAAAAGGAATGTAAAGGTCATAAGGAAATACTTTCACAGCTTGATTAAATTTACTTTGTCGATGCTTTCATAGCAAAATGCATAGGGAGGTATGTGGTAAATATAAACTTGCCTGAAGCATAGCTATGGAAAGAACGATAAAATCTCTTTGGCAAACCTGAATTCAAGTGAAACATATACTAATGGCCAAAATTGTGGTAACATTTTGAAAAATTCGTATTTCTGAGGTTTAACGTCTTATAACAACAGTCTTTTTTAGAACAGTACTATAATATGATAATTGAAAATGTAATTAATGCACAATGGGACGAATCACACTTTATTTTGAAAATTGCATTTTCAAAGAAGTGATTCACAGAAAACCATGATAAAGCGTATTTCATTTTTCCCGCTATTCTGAATTATTGAAATAATTCCATAGCGGGAATTATTAAACAATAAAACGTTTTTAATAATTCCCGCTATTTGTGTTAGTACTTAGTCGGGAAAACGTTTGCCGCAATTACAGCCTTACAACGGCATCCCATGGAGTGAACCAAACTTTTAGTTAATCGGAGAATAAAATGTGAGACCAAAATTTTATGATTGCTCCTATTAATTGTGTTTTATTTCTTGGTTGCTTCTGAATAACAAATTTCTTTAATCAGCTCAACAGGTGTTCTATTGGATTCAGGTCATGGCTATTACCTGGCTATTCTATTGAAAGTAATGTAATATGATTTTCCTGAAACTCCTTTTTTCACACAGCAAGAACATGACAAGGAGATGAATCAAGTTGCAATATACAGGCTTCATTATCGTGGAAAAGATCAAGTGCCGAAGTCTTCAGTTTTGGCTCAAGTTATCATTGCTGTATTTTTGGCTTTTTAAAGTACCATTTTTTTTTCTACTTCAATGACTCAATAGATCTTTTGGGGATGTTATGTCTGTTGTTCGTGAAATTTCGTAACGAGAGATTTTTGACGAGGGGGAGTCGTTAGTCCCACGCCCAACCTGGAGGGTCAAGAGACAAAGTATGTCCGGGGCGATTCATAAAGAACCATCCACGCATTCGCGTCACCCAACACAGGGAATCTGTGGAAAAACACAGAAAAACCTCCGACTAGATGGCCGGCAGCACCAGGATTCAAACATCCGTCAGAAACGTCGGCCTTCCACACAATTCACAGCGACTTAACCAGCTGCGCTATACCGGTGGTATTTAAAGTACCCTTAATAACCGAAATTCTGCCTGCACAATTTGCTGTCATACAACCCCAGATCATAACCACTAACTGGATGCCTCATGGTAGTTGTAATGCATTCAGGTAGCAAATCTTCTGCATTTCTTTTTCTTACATACTCGTACTTTATTCCATCACTACCAGCTATGGATATCCTGGTCTCATCACTCCAGATGAATATGTCGCATTGTTCTCCAGACCAATTAATATAAATAGTTTTTAATTATTCTAATGTCTGATTTTTTTTTTGATTGGAGGTTTAACGACCACCGTGAGCAACTCAATGGGCTATAAGCAGTCACCCGTTCCTAATTTAGGGTCACTGGTTCCAGGGAACGGAGAGAGCCAGTGCCGTAAGACAAACACAACATCCATGCCTCAGCGGGATTCGAACCAGGACCCCTTACGGACGAATGATCAGAGACCATCGCTTAGATCACTGCGCCACCGGGGCGGTGTCTTATTTTTCTCTTTGACAGATAAAAATGTCTTTTTCCTAGAAATTCCAGAATTTAAACCAAAATCTTTAAGTTCACGTCGAACAGTCCTCGCACTCATTTTCAAACCATATTAACGCAATTCATTTTTAAATGACTCACATGATTTTCTTTCGTCACTTAAACACGGTCTCTTAATTCTTCTATCAACTCATCCTGTTGTGCAGCTCTTCCTACCCTTACCAGTTTGGTTTTGAATTGACTGAATCTGATGATACCTCTTGTACAGTTTAGTAAAACCTATTCGGTTAGATTTCTAACTACATTTCTCGTTCACTCAATGTTAGTATTTTACACCAGTTTCTATGAGGGCACTCAACTCTTTTCACTCTGCCATCTTCTTATGTTACAGAGCACGTAACATAGGAAGATAACAAAGGAAGATGGCCTCCTATGGAACATGACTTAACATAGGAAGATGACTTGCTATGCACGTCGTTTGTAAAAAAGATCATACTTATGTTTCCGGTTTGTCCGTCCGTCCGCCCGCCTATGGGCATTATATCTCTGCAACTCATAGTTCTATTTAATAAAAAATATTTTTGCATTGGAAAAACTTGAAGTGCGCAAATGATGAACCTTGCCTTCGTGTTTTTGTCCGAGGCAAAACTTCGCTGCTAGAGGGCGTAAATGCAGATGATATCGAATTTAAAATATATTTTAATCCATATATTTGCTTGTAAATATCCGATTGAAATAATACTATAAGCCCTTCGATTCCATTTACAAAGAAAACTATTTTGGGCACAGCTCCTTATTCAAGTACTGCATAGATTTTTCGCTAGGCGGTGTAAATTTAAATTGCATTTTCCCCAATACATCTGGTTCTAAATGTTCGATCTGAAAAATTCTTCCTGCGTCGGAAACAGTTCCTCATGGGAAATAAATGTTTTCCATAGAATTTCTAATTTTTGGTAAGCAATGGACTGACCATCAGGGGGCGTAGCATTTTATTTCTGCTTCTGATGAATTTGGAGCAAATTCTAAGTTTCTGGAAACTCGATTAAAAAAATTATTTCGTAGACTGATACAGCTCACCTCGAAATACGTTTTGAGAATACCTCCTCCTGATTATAATAGTGCATAGTTTTGCAGCCAGGGAGCGTAAAATATATATCATATGTTTTCGAAACATCTGTTTGTAAGAGCCCCATTTGAAAAATTATTTCTTTGTTGGAGAGCGTTTCATGTGCGAAATATTTCTCATATATTTTCAAAATTTTCAATGCATAAATTTTCCGCTTGGGGCGTAAAGGCAAATTGCGCTTTCCCTGATATCTTTGCTTCTAAAACACCGATGTGAAAAATTCTTCCTCCAGCCGATACGGCTTCTGATGGCGAACGTTTTGTTTACAATTTCTGATTTTTGATGTTCGGCAACCAGGAGGCGTAAGCTTTTATTTTCGTTTCTGAAGTTTTGCAACAAAATCTGAGCTTCTGAAAACTTGATTGAAAAACGTCTTTTCTGTGCCGATACCGCTCACTTTCGAAAACGTTTTCGGAATACCTTCTTCTAAAAATAACAAATAATTTTTCCGCTAGGGGAGGTAGCTGTGTATCATTTTTTTGTAGATATCTCTTCTTCTAGGAGTCCGATTTGAAACATTCTTTGCTTGTTGGAGAGCCTTCCCGCAATGAAATGTTTCTCGCGTAATTTAATATTTTTCTTAGCGCTTTAGTTTTCCGCTAAATGGCGTTAGCTCAGGCTTCCATTTACTAAAATATATGCGCGACTGAAAATCCAATTAAAAAGTACGTTTTCAGTCAGGTACTACTAACTATCAAAACTCTTTGTGTGTATTTTGCCACTAGGGGTCGCCAATGTTTAATCTGTTTTTCCCAATATCTGTGCTTCACATGTGTCGTTTAAAAATGTCTTTCAACAGGGGACACTATTTCATTTGTAGAACACTATAGCTTAGTATTTGAAAAGTTTTATAGTTCACTGTTTTGCCAGTATGTGGTGTGTCTGTACTTCTGTTTGCACCTGAATCTCCACTTCTAAAAACCCCATTGAGAAATTTCTGTTTTACTGTATCCGTTCACTACAGCAGAGACGTGAAACATTATCCTCTTTGAATGATGAATAGATTTCTTGCTAGGGGACGTAAATGTCAAAACCGTTTTCTCGCTATGTGTGCGTCCGGGAGACGTATTTGAAAAGTTAGATTTCGTTATCGTAGCTTTTCCCATGAAGGACAGTTTTCGCCAAATTTAAACTTTCCCGTTATGCAAAAGTCTTGCGCTAGAAAGCGTAGAATTATATCATGTTTTTTTGTGTATTTCTTCTTTTAACTTTTCGATTTGAAAATCATTTTGTCTTCGATGCCTTCCTTCTGCTATGAGGAGGATTTTGTGCGCCATTTGTTAATTTTCGGAACGTACTTTTTAGCCGATGTTGTAAGTAAGTATCTGTTTCTATTTCTGGCTATTTTACCGATTGCAGAAATCCGGTTGATTTTTCTAACCGGTTGCACTGACTTTGAATAACTTTGATAAGTTTTATTCGCGTCAGATGGGACTGAAAAGACGTGTTAATGAACACGTCTTTTCAACTAAAAATTCGGTGTCATATATCTTTTTAAGTGCAAGGAATAGAAAAATCCGTGAAACAACCAGTGGCCAACTTGATGATACTCACACAACTGAATAGGAGTTCTGTTATTAGCTATTACACCTGGAAATGATAGCTGACTCATATTATTGGTTCCTTTCGGTGTCAAAATTACACCTGATTGGTTCCCTCTGGTGTCAGAATAACACTTGATTGGTTCTCAGAACAATCAGTATCGTTGGTCAATTCTGAGTTATGGAAATCCCCTTCTTGTTACAGGAGGTATTTGTGTTTTCTTTTTCTGGTTATTTGATGAAACTTTTGATAGAATAAAAATAATTCAACACAGTTTTTTGCATTGCATTCTGCATTAAATGATCTTTCTAATGATGTAGAATGTGCTGGTATTATTCTAAAAAGACTGATGTTATGAGCCAGCAAACCTTAGAAATACACATTTTCCTAAAGGTTACCACAAATTTGGCTACTAGTGTAGAGTGTGATCAGTGTACAGAAATACAAATTCCTATTGCTAGATAACAGCACTGGAAAAATACGTATCTTAGTACAAATTGTTAGCATCGAACATATAAAATAAACTATGACCGTCATAGCTGTGGCTATTCAAAATATGAAATTTTAAGCACTACGAAAAGAAAAAGAAAACATTCATAGAAGAACTGCCTAATAAGCTAAGCATGTAAAGTACATATTAGATGCAAGTCATATCTGATACTTTCAAAAATTTGAAATCTACAAATGCTGAATAATATCTTAAACACCACTTCAGCTTTTATAGACACGCAAGAGTTGACATAAGCATAACTATATCTATTTATACTCAGTATTTTGGCAGAAATGCAAATGCGCTATGTTGTTAAGTGCATTTGCTACCATCACGTGGAACAAAATAATTGCTGCAGCAAAGACAAAACTGCAAGTATCACAAGAAGATGAGTTGGACATAAAATTTAATTTTCATTCTGTTGCAGTGTAGAGATAGATATTTTTTATTATTGAAGGTTTAGCGACCATCGTGAGCAACGTAATGGGCTATAAGCAGTCACCCGTCACTAATTTACGGTCACTGGTTCCAGGGAAGGAAGAGAGCCAGTGCCGTAAGACAAACACAACATCCATGCCTCACCGGGATTCGAACCGGGACCCTTTTCGAACGAATGATCAGAGGCCATCGCTTAGACCGAGGCAAACAGTTACAGAATTTAATTTCGTATATGACAACGGGAAATTTTAGAAGTACATAAAGGTATTAACCAAATAAACGAACAAACAAAGATGCATTCAATCACATATAACTATAATTTCGTCCAAATGCATTTGGATATTTAATTATATGTTTTATCTATATTAATAAAATTACTGGGTGTGTGGCTGTCGGTCACTTATAGAGAAAACTGCTGAACCTAGGGACAAGAAATTTGGTATGCATAGTATGCATAGAGCGGCTAAGAGGGCATGATGCACACAGGAGCCTCTCGTTTTTTGTTTTTTTTTGTTTTTTTAAATTACGATTAACTGATTTTTAGGTAATTTATTAGTTTTTAAAGCATTTAAGCATTGTTTGTAACACATACCGCTAATGAATCATTTAAAGTTTGTATTTAAATTACACGCATTGTTTTCTATCTGGTTTTATGCGGTATGTGTTTATAAAATTTAAGGACCGGATTTGTTCGTTAATGTAAAATTATGTCTTGGAATGCTTCTACTAAATAAATAATTAAGTGTTAAAATAAGTCTGTCTTATCAGTTTCGTGTCCATTAACATGATATATCCCAGCAAAAACAGTCGTGCTGGGCCAGCACTGGGCCATTGCTGGCAGCCAGCACTGCCAACAATGCCCCATCACTATGTTGCCGCTGCCGAACCGTCCATAAAATTTCCGGGCGGCCAATAGAAGAGCCAGCAGTTCAGGCCAACAACTGGCCAACAGTTGGCACCCCATCAGTTGTCATATGCCACAACAGGGCCATCAGTTGTCCATCACAGGCAGTAGCTGCCCCAAGTGGCCCTTTCAGCGACCCTGCAAGCACGTGCCAGTAATTATGGCTAGCCTAATGTGGTCCGCTAGTGTGCCGGTAGTGGCAGCCGGCAACCACGTGACGTAACTGATGGCTTGCCGAATCTTGTCCGCCAATTTCCAGTAGTAGCCATAAAAAAAAAGAAGAAAATCAAGGATGACCGCAGTTCCCCGAAGCAGCAACTTTTTCTTTCCCTACCCTTACGAAACTTGCGTAATTTTCTCAACAGACCGGAAAACGCCCGTTTGAATCAGATTGGATACGAACCACGGCCTATTGCGTGGGAGAGAGCTCTCTACCGACCGGACTCATTTGCCACGCACGCGCGTGTGCTTGAAGCTGTTTGTTTTGTGCGGAATATGTAATCGAATGGTTCCCTCTTTCATTTTACAATATTGCGAGGTATTTTTAATAAAAGTCAGTTTCATATAATTCATAAATTTATGTTTTCAACGTAACGATAGTTCTTTTTTACCTTAAGGGAACTTCACTCATTTTCAAGGAGTGTGCATACTTAGAGTCACTTTCCAAAGTTTTGTACTGTCCGTGTCGTCTTGAAAGGAGATTGTTGAATTAATATATATTTACTCGGGTTCATGTCACATTCTGTTACATTTTCAACGTTGTATCTTTCCTTTCCGTTGTCCGAAGCTACATTTGTTTTAAAGAGGAAAGGTATTTTATTTTACTTCTCGTTATTTTTGGAAGCGAATTCCTCCCAGTCTTGTGTATTCAACCCATGAATGAGTACATTATATCCACATAGCGTTGCTTTTTTTGTCTTTTAAATAACTAATAAATTTTGTGCGCGTATAATTCTTATTTTTTCCAAAAAACTTTTTTTAATGGTTTTCCAAGACATTCGTTTTAAGCGGTTTCAATTTCTTTCTTGTAATTCACCCACTCCATTCCATGAATTGTTATTCATGGGAATGGAGTGGTACAACCATGAAATACACCCACTCCATTCCCATGAATAACAATTCATGGAATGGAGTGGGTGTATTTCATGGCTGTAATCTAATATTTCATAGCTTAATCTGATATCTTCGTCGACGTGGAATTTCATTAGGACGAAATGAATTCGCCTCTCTACATATGGATTTTTTTCTTAACATCCACTAAAATAACACGATGGCGATAGCGTCTTCAACTAACTGGTGCCATGAAAGACACTTGTTTGGAGGCTCACAATTCACGACGATGCTGCAGGGCCATCAATGGCTCGCCAACTGATAGCGCTGCCACCAACGGACCGCTACCGGGCTGTGAGCGGCAGATTTCAGCCAGCAGTGACCCATCACTGCCAGCTGGTGGCCAGCAGTTTCCCAGCACTTGGGTTTTTGCTGGGATGTAAATAAAACTTGGTTTGGCATTTCAGGCTAATCTGAAATTTTAATTTTGGATATTATAACTAACATAAAAGAAGGAAGTGAATAAGAGGTGAAATAATTTGTAGTAACGTCTAATTTTAAGTTTCCTCACAAAATTCATTATTTTGAAATCCTCTAAAATTTACTTCAAAATATTTTATGCCTGAAATGCATCTTTCAAGTTTCAATCCACAAAATTAATGTAGTGTTTAAAGTAATGTAAATACGATAGAAATGACTGCAAAACTAGGCTTGGTGAATGCAAGCAATTTAAAAACTTTAGGAAATTTGAGTTGTAGAAAAATAGAGTTTGATGAAATGGAAAACCAGTCTTTTCTTAGTTACTTTGGTGTAAAAATATTGAAAAACTACAAATTTTTTAAACCTAACGAGAAGAAAAAATTGTGCTCTTAAAGACCGAATATGAGTCAAATAGCGCAATTATGTATTTTCGGGTAAATCATGTGAATGAAATATATGGCGAAGTGATTAAAGATGCATTAAATAGTAATCTGTGAAGAACGCGTGAAAGCAGAAAGTAACTCATTTCACCGTAGGATAATCACGTTATTGCCAACTTAATCTGCAGAGAGCTACAGCTGTGAACAGCCATCATCTCGTTAAGACGTCTGTCGCTGTTAGCTATTAGCGCAAAATAACCTTAGAACAGGAAAACATCACTTCATCGTAAAAATGTAAGATGGACACACATATCGTTGAATGGGGAGTAGATAATTATTAATCATCTTTTTAAAATCAACATCGTTTGAAAAGAGTTACTTGCACATTTCAAGATGAGCGATGGAATGATGCACGTTTACAATTCAAATATATATCAGTAAGCAAATAAATGCTATTTGACTGCAATTGTGATTAAGCAGAAGTAAAATTCAAACAATGATATTTGCAAATATGGAATAAACTATATCTGGTAATCAATCTACTCATTCAGCAAAATATGTTTTATACTGAGGTACAGAAATATACAGATGTTTGATATTTGTACTAGTGCCTCGGCAACATCTTCAAGAATTAAGGAAGCACAGTGCGTCATTGAATTTTGTTACACACTAAAATATTTTGTACGTAAGCATAACACCATTATGTGCCTACTGCAGCTCAGTATAGTATTATTGCAGAGTGTCTGATGTTTAACGGATTTAACAATCGCAATAAACATAAACATTTTATTTTGAGTAGTGGTATGAACAAGGAGGATCTATTTTTGAAAATTTGTTTTTATAAACAAAACTGCAAGATGATTGCATGACTTTCTTTATTAGCCGAATTTCGCAAATGCCGTTTCGACGTACTATTATTCCGATTTGTGTATATAACATTTTCGAACGTTTTAAATCTGTGTACCACATAAATCCATATTAATTAGCTGAAATATGCACTACACATGATATATTTACATTTCAGAGAAAGTTAACAGTAATAGATGTAATCCCATAATTCGAGAGGACGTCTAATGCTATTTCTGCTTTCATTAACACTTCTGCGGATTTTTGAAAGCCGACCGAGAACTTCTTCGTGTCTCTAATGTTTGATAAATGCCTGCCCAAACAATCAGTGGTATGACAATTTTATTTGGCATGGAAGAAATGTATTTGATTTTCATGAAAACCTCCGAATGATATAAAGCTATTTCACTTGCTAAATGATCAATGTACACAGAGAGCCAGTGTTGATCAAGTAATACATTATGAACAAGTACACATCAAACATGGTTTTACAGTATGCTAAAGGACCAATGTACACAGAGAGCCAGTGCTGATCAAGTAACACATTGAGAGCCAGTGCCGAAAGACAAACACAAACATCCATGCCTCAACTGGATTCAAACCTGGACCCACTTAGGGCGAATGATCACAAGCCAGTGCCTTAGACCATTGCGCCACCGATGTGGCGCTGCGAACTTAAACTACTTTGAACATTTTGTAAAAACAATGGGCTCATGTATAATATATTTGCTGTTTAGGGTGTTTCGATTATTGCATGTATATATCAATTGAGAGTGAAATGAATGAAATATCATAGTTTGTGTTGAGTGGCTTTTTTTTTGCAGCATTCGTTAAGCATAACTTTCCAAATAACTTAATTTTTCTGTGTCGTTTGAAAGAAAGTCCCCCAAGCTAATAAACTAAAATATAATTTTTGCATTAATGTGACGTAAGACAATCTCAAAATCCCACGAAGGCTCATTCAAAGCCATTTTCCTCAGATCTTTAGATTTCAGCTAGCTTTCATCAGGATAACAGGACCATCCAGTAATGTTAAAAGACAGAAAATAGCTTGCAAGTATTCATTGTTCCACTGTTCATGTGAAGTTTCCTCGAGTTATTTCCAATATGAACATTATGCGCAATCAGTTTCCAGCAGAATCCCTCTAAATTTAGGTCATTACTGCACAGGTTATGATGCAGATTTGTATGCAGAACAGTCATTATCAATAACCATTTAAATATAAATATTTCGGATATGAGTCGTAACCCATTTTGTCGGTTTTTTTACGCTTTCCAACCGTAGGTTTAAGAAGCGTATGTGCTCCAACTTTGTCCGTCTGTCTGCCTGTCAGCACGATAAGTAGCGTAAAAATTGCTCGATTTCGATGAAATTTTAGTATGTCGTAGGGGACCACCTGATGACGAACCCTATTGAAAATGGATGAAATGGGGTCAAAGGTCACGACATAGGAGCTGGATCCATTTCATTGCCCTTATGCGTCATAACTTGCGTAAATAAAGTTCGATGTCGATGAAATTTTTATATGTGATAGGGGACCACCTGGGGAGGAACCCTATTCAAAATGGGTTAAGTGGGGTCAAAGGTCATGACATAGGAGCGGGATGCATCATAACTTGCGTAAATATGGTTCGATTTCGATGAAATTGTAGTATGTCGTAAGGGACCACCTGGGAATGAACCCTATTAAAAATGGGTGAAGTGGGATCAAAGGTCAGGAGATAAGAGCGGGATGCATTCCTTTGCCCTTATGTGTCATAACTGGCGTAAATATGGTTCGATTTCGATGAAATTGTAGTATGTCGTAGGGGACCACCCGGGGACGAACCCTATTGAAAATTGACGAAATGGGATCAAAGGTGAGGACATAGGATCGGGTTCCATTCCATCGCCCTTATCCCATACTATTAAAGGAGCACTTCTTGTATGTATGTAAATTTTATTTTGAAAACGGCCATAAGGATTTTGATGAAAGTCGTTAACCTACCGTGTTCTGGTCCGTTTTCTGGTACTAGAGATTGATTTAGCTTGATCTCGACTTCAGGAAAATTCGTTTAGTGGGTTAAATAACCACCCCGAGTTATCACGTTTTTGGTGTCATGGCGTCGTCCCATTATGTTACCCATGCTTAGAAATCTTATGACGTCACAATCTCGCGTTTTAGATGTTGGCGCGCGGTCACGCCAACTGTCTCATTACGTCACGCGTTGTGTGTGGATCCTATTAAAGTTTTATGACGTCACACACTTGCGAGCAGATGGTTGCTATTCCCATCTGTCTCATTGCGTATGTCCGTCCTCACGATAACTCGCGTAAAAATTGTTCGATTTCGATGAAATTTTAGTATGTGGTAAGGGTACACCTGGGAAGGAACCCTAATAAAAATGAACGAAATAAGGTCAAAGGTCAAGACATAGGAGCGGAATCACTTCCATCGCTATTTTGCGTCATAACTTACGCAAAAATGCTTCGATTTGGATGAAATGTTAGTATGTTGTAGGGGCCTGCTGCCTGGGGAAGAATCTATTTGAAAATAAGCAAAATGGGGTCAAAGGTTAGGACACGGGAGCGGGATCTATTCCATAGCCCTTATGCATCATAACTTACGTAAAAATGCTTCGATTGCGACAAAACTTTATCATGTTATTTCGGAGGTATGCCGAACCGGTTCTGTTAAATATAATGGAAATGGGATCAAAGGTCAGGGCACAGGACCGAGATTTATTCCACAGCCATTATCCTCATAACTTGAGTGATAACTTGAGTAATGATTTTTGGTATGTTGGAAAGCATACTATAATCAATGCATTGCATGATTTTACTAACTTGTTATAACATGCAATAAAAATATTATTTTAAATTATTTTTAGAAAGAAAGGGTCTTATATGTCGTGTTAATCGAAAGAAAAGTTCACAACGCTCAATAAGCTATTTATTTACTCTTGTGTTTCAAACTTCAGCTCCTCACTGTTCGTTATTAAGTTCGTTGAAACAAAATTGAAGACCTGTAGAAGACAACGCAGAAAATTAAATGTTGTCCTCTTCATCTGGAACTAAAATGGAAATCAGATCAAGGAAATTTGGAGCTTGGTTTATATATATTTTCATTTAAGCTCAAAATATGGTTTCCGTAGTACTGTACCGCAGCAGACATTAAATCCAGTAAGATATTTTCAGCATATCATTGGGAAAGTATATAATAGTACTTGCTTAAAACCGGACACTGTGGTATGAAATAACATCTTCTTACTACTGGGGTCCAAAATTAAAGTCCGGAAGGCTATATTTGGCAAATAATCTAAAGCGCTCTATGGAATGGTACGATGGTCACAGGATATATGCAAATGGACACGAGATACAAATTTCCTCAAAGAAATTTTAATATCAGTAGGGACAATGCTGTTCAATATGAAAATTGAGTTACATAAGGACAGTCGCATTACTTGTTAACAGCACGTGTGAGAAGCGTTTCGGTGGCTGACAATGCTTTCCTTATGTTTCATGCTCGTGTATCCCACGGTGCATGGTGGCGAGCGGTAGGACGAAATGAAGCAAGTCATACTCAGACCCAGGTCTCAAGGGACTTAAATATCCACTCCAGAGTCGTTTCACAGTTATAGTAGGATGATGCGCTATTCCACACTGCTGGAATATATTCGACAATGGTTGACTGAAACACGAAGAAGACTTCCAGGTACATTGATCTCCACATTCCCAGGAAATCAATCCAATCGAGCATCTGTGGTTTGTGTTGGAACAGAAAATTAGATCTGTGACGGTTCAATCACGTACCTTACAAGAGTTACATGAAATGTTGGTAACGTGTTTGCACCAGATATCACAAAGCATCTTTAGAAATCTTGTATAGTCCACACCTCGCCAGGTACGAGTTTTTTGGCGGTACGTGGAGGAAGGACATCATATTAGACATCTGGTCATAACATTTGGCTTCTCTGTGTATATAAGGCAGAAAGTAAGATGGTTTATCTAACAACATTCCCCATTTTGAAAATAAGCAACGTTCAAGGACAGTTACAGTACGAGGACGTTTCATATAATGACTGATGTCTTGTTCTTAAAAATTAGGATGATATTTATTGTTCATGAAGAAGCCAGTAGACCGACATCATCACAGGATTCACATGTTGCTAGTAAATACGTGAAAAGCAAATTATTAAGTTAACGAACGCTTTGTAACTTGTGATGTGGTGTTCATAGACACTAAAGGCGATAAGAATCCTTAACCCTCCAGGTGGCAGGAGCTTTGCAACAGACAATGCGAAATTTTGTCGACATGTATAACAGGTGACTCCCATAAAAGCGTCTTATCTTTCTGCAGTATTCGTCGTAGTTAAGATGCGCATATATGCGTTCTCGCCACTACGAGCCCTGAAATTTTTTCGACGCAAAGTTGCGTTCTCACCGCTTTTGAATAGGTTTTTGATGAACGTATTATTGTGACGTTGCCGCTTTGGGCATAGAAATCTCCGAACGTATATATGCGTACTTGCCACCTGGAGGGTTAAAGACATCAGTTGGTTGGTATCTGTGAAATAGAAAAAGGAGTTGATAGGTTTTTTAGTCAAAATCAGGAAACAATTAATGATGATGTTCACCCATGGCAAGTGCTTTCTTGATTTATTTATTTGCATTTAAAAGACATTTTTTCCATTTTATACTGTGTTTTCAATATCATTGTTAAAAGCACTCATTGTAAACACAGTGTCAATGTAAAATATCCTAAATATCATTGCGCTTATGTTTATGCATGTTTTTGGTATTCACGAGTCAAGCGAATGAAGGTTGTAACGAGCAAAACAGTCCAGAACAGTTGTGCTCGTTATATCCAAGTTTTGTTTCCGTACTTCAAGGTAAAGGTATACCAGTTATTTTCATTTAAAACATCATTTATGAACTGCCCATAACACTTTTGTATGATTTTAAATTATTTGGTGTCTTAAAATATGTGATAGAAAACATCATGTAGAAAACTACATTTTAAAGTAACTTCTCTCCTTTTCATCTTAATAAATTTTAGGTTCTGAGAATGTAAAATAAAATAAAAGGAGTGAAGAGTTTCTCTAAGCTCAAGCCATCATAATGGGTGAGTAACAGGAATGAACGCCACGTGAACTTCAACCCATTACGATGACATGTAGACGGTATCTATTATACTTTTTGTTCTTGGTAGTTCAACGACCCCTTTGAGCATCGAGGCTACGAGTCATTGAACCCTAGATTAGGACTACTGTCTCCAGGGAAATAAAAGGACCGAACCAAAGGATAAGCCAAATATTTGTCTCGTCTGAGACTTGAGCCCGATCTCTGGTGAATGAAGATAGCGTTCTGGACGCCCAGTCACCAGAGTACACAAATATGTCAATGATGTTCACCCATGGTGAATGGCAGAAGTAATACGTCATGTGGACTGCAAATCATGAATATGCTATGTCGACAATAGCACAAGATGTCTGACACCGGTATATATCATTAGACGTCAAGCCACAATGATTCTAAGAAGCAAATGCCATGTAGACTTCAAACCATTATCATTTTAAAGTTGACGGTGTCAAAGGATGCTGGTCAGAGGTGAGTAGCAGGAGTAAAATTGGTATGGACTAAAACACATGTCCAGAGATGGAATCGGGTGAAACTTTTGTGACCCGAACCCGACTCCAATGCATCGCGTTGCCCTGACTCTTATCAAACTTTTTTAAACTATAAACATTTTAAGTAAAATAACATTTATCCTTAACTTACCTGCATACAGGCTTACTATGTTAATACATTAGCCTAATATAGAGATACTACTACACGTAAATGCTGTCGCTGAGAGGTCTAGGGCGCCGCTTCCTCGTCCTCTTGACCTTGGGCTGGAACACCAAATAAGACAAGGATACTGGGCTCTTATATATTTATATATGGCATTTTTTATCTCCCTTCCCTGGAAAGAGTGACCTTAATAAAGGGACAGGCGACTCCTCCTAGCCTTAGATGCTCTTGGGGTCGTTAAGATCCAAGAAAGAAAAAGTTTAATTAAATATTTCAGGCATTTCTGTTGAATAAAATTTAAATCCTTAATTATTACACCCTAATTACATTTTTTGATACGGAACCACTGAAGTCACTTCTCGTGCTATATCAAGTAGTCCAACGTACAATGGAATACCTCAAGGATCCGCATTAAATGAAACAGCTTTAATTAATGTAAATCATATGCTAAAAACTGAAACGCAAAACATAATCCTATTCATCCGTATGCGTGTTGAACAGTGGTTTCATGCTGTTGCTTCTAATGAAGACCTTGGGGAGTGGATTTATATTTGTTGGGATTTGTGTTTGTTCGTATATTTAAGGGAAACGTCGGAAGGTAATATCTGGAATAGTACCGAGGAAGGGTTATTAGAATTTTTTTGTAGAGATTCGATATATTTTGAAAACAGAATGTCAACAAAAGCGAGTTAAAAATGGTCAGCAGCTGTCTGACACGAAAGGAAGGGTTAACCCTTGACCCGGTGACTCGTTTCCATCTCTGGTCATGTGATGTCAACAGTGGCGAAGTATACAAATGGTGAGTTGAAGGAATAATGCTGACTTGGACTTCAGACAACTATAATTTTATGCCTACGATATCCCAGGATTTTCATTAGTGGTGAGTAGCAGAAACTAATGTCAAGTAAATACCTTATTGGTAGTGAGTAGTACTAGTGGCATGAAAAATGTATTGTGAATGTCGATCAAGCATGAAAGTACAAGGAATCTCAAAATGGATGTTCTTCTGGGGTGAGTAATGGAATTTAAACATGACGTGGACGTTTGTATTTGGAATGCAGCAGAAGTAAATGTCCCGTAAGATTTTATGACATTCTTTTTCCCTTTTGGAAGAATTTTGAACTGTTTTTGTTGTTATGATATTACTGTACCATATTTTCATATACTGATTATGATATTTTCAATATTTGTAATTGATGCTGGAGATTAAAAACGAAAATATATTTCCTGTTATTTGTAGCTAATTATAAATGTATTTATTTCTGTATTTCATCTTACCCACGTGGACATGAACAAAAATATACGCTCAGTGCTAACTGAATTATCCTAACCCCTATGCAAAGAGAGTTACAGCTGATAATGCTGTAACGAAGAGAATGGCGAGGTATACAGTCTAAAGCAGGTGCTCTTAAACTTTTTTTGGACACGACCAAAAATCAAACAAGACCATCAACTTTGCGGTCCATGGATCTATTTTGAAATTGAAAATGCTAATGTAATAATACATAAAAGTGTAATAATTATTCATTATTACACAGTGTAACAAAATATTTGGTTTTTGAAATTACAGTCTAACCAGAGGCGCAAATAAGTGTGTGGGGGGAGGTAAACGGGGTCGTGGGGGAACGAAGTTCGAAAGGCTGCGGGCGTATGAAAGCTTCTTTCTTCTATCAATGAATCAATTCCTTGCCGGTGCTGGACTGCTCAACTGCCTGCATTGCCAGAGTCGGACTGGGAGAAAATCTTTACGAAAAAAACATTTCTGCATTTTTTTAAATAATCGAGTGCAATTTTTACAGTATCCAAGAAACGTCAAAAGAATCTCCCATTTGAAATTTCGTCAAAATCCGATGAAAACTGTAGAAGTTAGCCATTTTCCTTTTATTATTATTAATGAATATTCGCTGAAAGTCTCCTTTGTCTGTATTTTCTCTCTTTCTCTGCCGTCTATCTACCGTGTCACATTTGTTAATCGTTTGTCATAGGATTCTGGGGGCAGGCCAGTGTTGCCAAGTTGGGGGTTTACCTGTTAAATTTAGGCGGAAATTTAGGATTAGTGGGAAATTTTGAAATGCTGTGGCGTCCTAAATATTCCCATGATACCAGTCACCGGAAGAAGCAACGGTGATGGTACCCGTGATGTCATCTCCAGAAATTCTGGACCATTTATACGTGTTAAACAGGAAGCAGGTTTAAATTTTAAATTTTAAAATTTAAAAGAAATTTACACTTTAATTTTGTTTCTGAAAAGCTACGGCGACCCATCTTGGAAGCACCAGCGGGCGAAGTTTGGGTCGCGACCCATTGGTTAAGAACTCTTGGGCTAAAGCGATATATATCATCATTATCATCATCATCATCATCATTGTCAACTATTATCGATCCACTGCTGGACGAAGGTCTCCCTAAGTTTTCTCCACAACGGTCTGTCTTGTGCCAGTCTCCTCCATGTCACTCCGGCATACTTTCGGATTTCATCCACCCATATCCCATGTGGTCTTCTTCTGGGTCTTTTCCTGTCCCTTGGAATCAAATCTAAAATTTCGGCTGTCCATCGATGGTCTGTCCTCCTGGCGGTATGTCCAGCCCATTGCCACTTCAGGGATTCAATTCTGATCATGATGTCTTCCACTCTTGTCGTTTTTCGGATCCACGAGTTAAACTTCTTATCTCTCCTGGTTACACCAAGCATGCACCTCTCCATGCTGCTTTGAATTGTCTGCCGCCTTTGTATGTCTCTTTTAGCTAAGGTCCACGTCTCTGCACCATACGTAAGCACTGGAAGGATGCATTGATCAAACACTTTTCTTTTAAGACATAATGGCATATTGCTCTTGAAAATTATGCTGTTTCTTCCAAAAGCTCTCCAGGCAAGTATTGTACGCCGATTAATTTCTTCATCAATGTGACCCTCACATGATATCTGCTGTCCAAGATAAACGCACGTGCCTGTTATCTCGAGCTTTTCTCCATCAATTGATAAATCTTCATTTCTTGTAAAAACATTGTACATCACTTTTGTCTTCTGAAAGTTCATTTTTAATCCCACTTCTTTACTCTTGTCAGCAAGTTCTTGGATCATACTATGCAGCTCTGATGGGGTAGTTGCAAAAATGACTATGTCATCAGCAAAAGGAAGGTGGGTTAGATAATCTCCATTAATCTTTATTCCTTTGTTTTCCCAGTTCAGTGATTGAAAGACATTTTCCAATGTGGCATTAAAGAGCTTCGGAGATATGGTGTCACCTTATATATATATATATATATATATATAAGATGTTGGCGTTTCTGATGAGAGGCTGTTGGTTTAGAGAGAGGCGGTAGTGGATGGTTTGTGGTTTCTGGGTGTGCTGTACCTACTCCTCTCGGGTGGGTGCTTTGCCTTCTTTTCCCTGTACATGAGCAGAAAGTTTCCGTAGAGGTGCTCCTTTCTCTAAATGTTCCTATTTTTCTTTCTTATGGAGTTCCCTTACTCATATCTACTAGCTTCCTTTTTTCTGAAAGGGCAGCTTTATACCTGATTCAGACACTCCGTTACTAAAGCTACTTCAATCAAAGAAAACAAACTTACGGCCGTAATAGGTGAAACTAAGGATATATCGGAGTTTACAAAACGCCGAATTATGGCTGCAATAAGGGTTGGTGCGTTCTTTTCCGAAACGGCAACTCCTGTGGATTGTTCGAGGACCTTCGTAGTACCAGGAGTGGTGCCAAATGGCAAAACAACCGCAAAAAGCTGCGAGAGGAGGATTCCAAAACTAAAAGACAAATTATTCGCATAATACATAGCAATCGACGCAGCACAGTTTCGAAGTTGAAGGCCCAGTAGAATATGGGTCAACCAGTAACAATATATTGTGAAACTATGCGTCGCGAGCTGGGACGAATCAGTTGCAAGTGCAGGTGCCGTATACTCCATCCTGTCCGAACAACAGTCAATCTACAGTATATAAACTACTCGCCTGGTTACAAAAGCACACAAATTGGACCATGCACGGTTGTAAGCAGGTGCACTGATCGAATGAATCGCGATATGTGCTCACTCTGCAGACCGTCGAGTCCGTATTTGAGGCCAGCAGCATGAGGTTATGTTTCCTTTATGCATGAAATCGACTATCAAGGCAGGTGGGAAGGTTTTATGGCATGTAGAATGTTTGGTTGGCTTAAATTAGGACTACTGTTACGGTTGGACATAAGTATGAACGCCAGTTACCACCACGGACCGTTTGCGAACCTTATCCACCTCACAATATTGCACCTCTATGTAGAGGGGAATATGATCCTTTAGGATGATAATACCCCTTGTCAGCGTGCCCGCGTCGTACAGGAATGATTCGTGAGTCATTTCGAATGATCCCCAAATGCTCTTGATCTCAAACCAATGGAACAACTGTTTGATGTTATGGAGCGTCAAATGAGGCAGGTGAACACGCCATACCGTTCCATGGCGAGGCTGTGGACCGCCGTGCAAACAGCTTGGTTTTAATCTCCACAGAAATGTACAGACACTTCGAGGTGTCAGTGCCACGCCAGATGACGCCGGTGTTCCGGGCAAAAGAAGGGCCCACGAAGAAGGGGTCCTAATTCAGTGAGCACTCAGTGTATATTCAGAAAAAAATTCACAAAAGTCTGTTGCAATTTTCATTTCTTGATTACCTCCCAACTTCACAGTCTAAGTTGCAATAACGCAAAGACATGATTCAGAGACAGTTGTTTTTTCTTATCTGTTAGAATAGAGGGTTTTGAAATTTCAAAAACTATCTAATGTCGATCAGAACAGCACTTACGATTTCATGAGTTGCTCAAAGCATTTTCTACTCTATGTTTCACTTTTAATTTCTTTGTCGAAATGTAATGAAAGCCACTCAAAAATTGAAAGCATTAAGCAAACGTCCGCTGATTCAGGGAATCGTAATTTATCTGAAAAACTCATATAAACGATCTTTAAGGACACATACCGCAGTTAAGGGATACGAAAAACGAGAAAAAAAAACAGTGTACAATACAAGTCATTCATGATCCATCTGTTTGTTTGAGCTTTACAGTAGTTAAGGTTACATCTTGTTATTGTACAATACTTAAAATCAGAACCAGACTAGTTAGGTTATTTCTCGTTGTCGTACAATACCTAAAATAAGAACCAAACTCGTTCGTTTATCTATACTCACAAACAAACCACAGAATCTTAGATGGACTTAACGTTGCTATCAGCACTTAAAATTTAAACTGATGTGAGCTGCATTTCTCAAAATTTCTTGATCGTATATTAGTTGGAAGGCAATTCTCCAGAAAGATCGGCAAGTGTTTCAGTACGCGAATTACAAGTTTTTCAGAAATAAAAAAAATGACACTCTTACCGAACGCTCATTCGTGGGAACTATATCGCGTACATTAAAAGTCTGATTGATGCGCACACTGAAGAATCGGCATTACGGAAATGATGCAAGCTTTTTTCTCGCTGTTTGTAATGCACAATTTTGTTGATAAATGGAACAAAAGCCTATATTTGTATTGAACATGATATCTCCTTGCCTGACAGACGGATTGAAAAAATTATTTTTGCAACCGAGAGCGGAAATTACAAAATTTAGGGAAAGCACACACAGCCAATCCCCACCAGAAGTCGAACCAACTCGGACGGTACGCCGGAAGTTAATACCCCAGACCGTTGAGTCCCCAAGGTAGCGTCTTCTGATAACGCATCTCTTACAGAGCCTCAGAAAAGCAATTTTCAAATCACCTATAACCCCGTGTTGCATAACGGAAAAACTATGCCTCAAAAGAGCCGACCTTTAAGTCTACTTTAAAAGACTACACTGTGAAAATTACAAGACAATAGAAAATGAACGTACTGGGTAAAAATATATGACAGTACGATCAACAATATGGATCAATGACAAAAGTATCAACCGGAAGGAACTTACAACTCATTTACTAATAGATTCAGAGGCTGTCTTCCATAAATTCATCAATTAACAGTAACTCTAAAAGGACATTTGTTGTAAAAAAAATCTCCCGTTGGTCGAAATCGTGTGAAAAATCAAATCCAACTGCGTGAAGATTAAAGGCTCTTTCGTCAACATGATTAGATCATGCATATACTGTATAATTCATGCTGATCAAGCAGCAAAATGAAATACAAGGAAGCTCTAAAAGGGGGCTTCATAGCACGTGAAAAGCAATAAATGTTTAAAAGCAAGATGTCTGAGACGCTGGGCTCTGGATATTCGTCCCAGATGATCCCAGGATCAAGTCCCATATGAGGAATTAGTGGTGTGTTTGTCTTATGGCACTGGCTCTTTCCCTTCCCTGGAAGCAGTGCTCCAAAATTAGAGACAGGTGATTGCTTATAGCTCTTAGTGTTTCTCACGGTTGTCGTTAAACCCGCGACAGAAAAGAGAAACAAAGTGAATGGAAGTTTGACTTTCATAATTAATTAAGGACACGAGAAAATAAGAAACTGGTTGTGAGATGATAAATTAATTATTGTATTGCTAGAAATTATTATAATTATTAGATGACAAGTTAATGTCAGCAAACCAGTGTATATTTATTTCCATGTTTTTTTTCGTTATGAAGAGGAGAAAGTTATAGTCGGTCAGAGATATCTGTCATATTGTACTGTGTCAAGGGTTAGAAAAAATAATGAATTTAACATTTTGATGTAAAATGCCATAACATGAATTCCCTTTATCCTGGCGTCTGTGTACATTCCAAAAATCAAATAGTTAAAACACAGAGGAATTTTCAGTTTCGCATGTGTATTGGGCAACATTTAAAGGGTTTAAATTACGTTAATTATTTAACAAAGCAATTGCAATGTAAGAATATTGAATTTTTCTTGATTAAAAGTTTATTATTGTTACCTGAGATAGAAAGCATATCTGTGTTTGTGCCTATCTTCCAAAATCAAGTTCTGTATCATGAATTTTATTTGTTCTAATCGAATAGGTATTAATGTTATAGTATTACGGAATCTTTTAAATACATTTCAAATGGGAATATATATTTTTCGAAACTAACATTGTGTATTTAGTTGGGGATTTTTTCATATAAGAAATTTAATTATCTTGATTTTTGTATTTGCACTTTTAGGAACCCGTTTAATGCAAAAAGTGGATACAGGATAAATTGAACGAAAGCCTAAGGAAATGCATCATACATCATGAAATGTGAAATTCTGAATATTATTTTTACCTCACACAGAACGTTTAACAATATTTTTTCTCTGTTACAACTAAAGTTAGATTAAACATTGCTAATGTTATTGCTTTCTGTTTTCCATGCTTTGAGAACCCGGAAAGGTAAACTGGATACTAATTTTTTTAGAAGTGTATGTTTATATTATGGATAATTTACTTTCGTCTTTGTGGTTCGTCAAATATATGTATTATATTATTTGCTATATTTCCTATTTTGACTGAACATTTACCTGAAGAAAAAGGAGAAGAGTAGCGCATTTCTGTTTATTTTCATCTACAAAAAGATGTCTGATCTTTACAAAAAGAAGTCGACTTTGAACAAGATTGATTTATGTTTAGAGAAAGTTTCCCTGAAATACAACATCGTTCGAAGTACTTTTTCCCTAGGAATTATTTAATGTGTTTGCAGTCTGTTTTTTTCTGCGTAGGTAAATATATGAGAATGCGTTTTACTCCTTTTGAAGGTAGGATAAAGATATCAACTGAAATTTTTTGCGATGAGTTTTGTGAGTTGTTAAAATTACCTGGGAAAATGTATGACAATATGTACCATTTTCTTTTACGTTAATCCATTTCTTCGGAAAACCGTACCAATAATTTTTTATTGCCAAAAACTACCGTAAAACTTCGTTCCCTTATCGGATACTTCCATTTATAGTGCAATACATAAAAAAAAATCAGCACCAACTATCAGGTCGGAGATTCGGAGAAAGCAAGGAAATAACAGCTTGGAGATCGCATCGCAACACTAGGTATGGAAAACTTCTGCTTTCTTATAACCGCAGAAGTCTCCAAAAAAGCGCCCATTATCTTCCTTTTTTCTTCCTCATCCTTAGGATTTTTTTCACTGTGTGTCGCCGGTTCTTAGAAGCACTTCATGACTAACTCCTTAAGAAGTCTGGACGACCAATAAAAAAGAAAGCACGAAAGGTGCCCATGCTCCCTATTTTCTTCCTCTTCCAGAAGCATCCTTTTGTTCGAGGATGCACCTATTGTAATAAAGCCACGAAATACACGCCTAGATTCATTCCATGGCCCTACAGCCAGTTAATTGAAACTGGATGCCAAGGACCATCACAGAGAAATGAAAAGAAGTGCGCTTGTTCTTTCGCCCCTTTCTTTTTCCTCGTCTTTCCTCCATCTTCCACGCTTTAACTCTCACTCGCTCCCTCTCTACCTTGCTATCGCCCCTTTTCCTGCTTCCTATCTCACTGTTTCTCCAACTATGTTTCTCACTCTTCCTCTTGTACTTTCTATGTTTCGCGCGCTTCCTATCTCCCTCTTCATCTTCTTTCTTTCTGCTTCTTTTTGTAAAATATTACATAGCATCTGATCGACCGATACAAACACATTTCACGAGACTCCTTATCTATAGCACCATTGCCGAAATTGGCAAGGACTTTTCACGCTGTAGTAATTGTCTTCTTTTGAGGCATGCTAGGTACAAAGAAAAATTCCGCAAACTCGGCCCCTATTAAAAACTGCAATCTTTGTCAGAGGAGTTTCCAACAGCATATTTTATATTATCCTTTAAAATTCGATGCATATCACAAAGGAGTGTCCCAGAGCAGACATTAACAACAAAAACATTAATCTTGGTGAAAAAGGGTTTCATACTTTGCATGTGAAGGATTATGCCGGAAAAAATGGGGAAAAATTAATGAACGGTGTAAAATATTTCGGGTGTGAAATATTTACTTTACGGAAAACTAAACCCTGCAACAGAACATCTTTTCTTTCTGAAAGTTTGGTAATAAGTTTTAATCACGGGAATGTATGAATTTTAATGCTCATTCAATGCGACATTCAAAATGAGTTTATGAATTCTTCATACATTCGGCAATGTTATTTATCTTGTCGTATACGTGTGTAGCAGAATTTCCAAGCAATAAGGATTCAGGGAATGTATTTCTATGTGCAGCAGAAATTCCAAGCAATAAGGGTACAGGGAGTGTGCTTTTATGTGCAGCAGAAATAAATTGGTAAACTTTGGAAATAATGATTTGATCGGTAAATACTGTACAGTGAATTTAGCTCAAAATTCACACCAGTTTATTTAAATTTAAAGTAGCTTTCCAGTAGTACAGAAAATATAAATATAAATAAGGAAAAATGAATATTCCTTCCTTGGTTGTTATAACACAATATGCATTTAGAACTTTTACAAAGGAAATCTGCAGAAACCATTGTATTCACAATAACTGAGTAACTGAGGGTGATGATAGAATTCTCAGCTCTGAATTTCGGCAGTCATCATAGAGAACGTATGCAATGCCATCGTATACAAGTTACCACCCCAACAAATCGAGTTCAGCTAATAATTTTAACTTCCATGAAATTGTTGGCGTTTTGTATGCTCTTTTACACTAGACAAACACATTTTGCCTACATCAGAACTTACACCACTTTAATTTATATGGCGATATTGAAAAAAATATTTAATATTCCATCGCAATTGAATTGAGAAATCAAGTGCGAAATGCCCGATTCTCTGCTCAAATAACAGTTTTTTTAAATCGTAGTAACCACTTCGTATAACGTACCTGAAAATATATGCTGTTATATATCAGGATTTGGTTTTGCACTGCAATCCATGTCATACTTTCACGAAGCCTTTGTGATGGACTACAGCGGTGAAAACAAGTGTCAAGACGACAAACCTGCAGCGAGACATTCTGTCCGCGTAGCTCAGTTGGCACAACGACTTACTTCGGAGTGAGGGGACAAACTTGTGTTTTCACATTGGCGCCCAATTACAGAAAATGGATCCACTGGCCGTTTGGTTCTTCGAAACATGTGTGATGTTTGTTCCACACATTGTTTGGAATTAATGACAAATTCCTACTTCACTTCAAAAAAGAAATTAAGAGGGAGATGATGTGACGTACTACAGAGGTAAAAACATGTGTCAAGACGACAATCTGCAGCGAGACATTCTGTCCACGTAGCTCAGTTGGGAGAGCGACTTTCTCCGGAGTGAGGGGACACGGTTTCGATTTCCGTCGCGGACGAATTTGGTTTTTCACACCTTGCGAAAAAGGAAGCAATAAATATATGCATTGGATGATTTCAATCTCCAAAACCTTAACTATTTATTGTAACACTATTTTGGATAGTTGGATTTTTACATTAAGTTCTGTGATTGACATAGCACTAATTCAAGAGTTCAAAACAGGATTTTAAAACCGTTTCATTCCCTTTATCTATGTTATGCTTCTTTTTTGAAGTTTTGTAGAGTTACAATATTGCACAATTCTATACACTGAGTTAGTTTTGCTTTAGAAACACCTACCTAACAACGCGTTGACCCATCGTTCTGAGCAGTCAGGGCTCAAACACGCCTAGGAACAGATACTACAAGGAGAGGAACATCCTACATGCAAAATATGACCCATGTGGGCTGCAGAAGCTCCATCAGTTCATGCTCATCCCGTGGAAAAGGGGCAGCAGTTCTCACACCCCGTTCTAGCATATCTTACAAATGTCGAATTAGGTTAAAGTCTGGGGAGTTTGAGGTCACAGGCCGTGTGGCGAATTTGAGGTCACAGGCCGTGTGGCGAATTTGAGGCCATGTTCTTCCAACCATTCAGTAGTTGTACGAGCCCTATGAAAGATAGCCCTGTGGTTCGGGTACACTTCCTGCAGATATAGATGGAGATGATCGGCTGACAGGTCACTGTAGCGTCCACGATTCGGTGTTTGTGGGACGATAGCCAAAGGACCTAGGGCTTGCCAGGAAAAAGCTCCCCATATCAGAACACTACTTCCACGGGCCTGTTGAACCCCAACGGTGAACACAAGGGGATAGGGCATCAAGTTGTTTGCTCCATATGAGAACGCAACCATCAGCATGATGCAGCATGAAACAGGACTCATCACTCCAGACGACTTTCTTCCATTTGTCGAGGGCACATTGTCGATGTGCCTTGGTCCCTGCGAGGCGTTATTTGCGATGACTGGGCGTCATCACCGGTACCCTCTTAGGTCTCTGGTTGTGGAACCTCAGGCGAAGCGAGATACAGGGCATTGTGCATGTGGAAATAGGTCGGACTGCACTGCTGTTGTTTTAGTGGGTGAGCTTGGTGACTGTTGCGCGTCGTTGTTGAGATACCAGGCGTGTGACCTGACGCTCACCATTAGGATCAAGCGCACGTGGCGTACCAATGTCAGCCTTTCTTTTGATGTCTGTGCATCGTTAATCCAATCTTAGTACACCCTTGATATAGCAACATGGGAACAGCCAATAAGTGTGGCGAATGCTCAGTGATTACGTACAGAAGATAGGTGTGCACAATTTATAGTAGCCGCACTTGACGTTGATATCCGTCGTATTCCGTTATCTCTCAGAATACATAAAACGTGGGGTGTTCGTAGTGTAAGTTGGAAATGAAAAAAAAAACATTTTTAAGGTATTTTTAGGGGTTTAACGATCACCATAAGCAACTCTAAGGCCTATAGGCAGTCGTCCGTCCCTAATTAAAGGCCGCTGGTTACACTAATTTTGGAGGACGCTGTTTACATTGGACCTATATTACAGAAACACATCACCCCTTCCTCACCAGGTACTCAAAGCCAGGCCCATATCGGGGGATTGATCATAATCCAGCACTTCAGGACACTCATTCACCTGGGCGGCCAAAATATATTTCTTCTGGCTATGACTGGTGCTTAGCATGCAACCTAACAAATGCATTCCGTATGATTATAATAAAATGAAATTGATGATTTAATGGCAGATAATAATCTGCCGTTAAGTCATCAATTTCAAACAAATTGTTTAAATAAGGTGGACCTTCAACAAAAATTCCGAAAGCATCTCTTCCCTGATCGTATCAAAGCCCGTTTAGTTTTAACATGATAGACGACTACAGCACAACTAACGGAAAAGTAAAAAAACTCTATGTTATATGAATTAGCTGGCTTAACGTTTTAGATTCCAAGAATCAGACCTACGTTTTCTGTAGATTCGTTTAATAAATTTAATTAAAAGCTATCTCGAAATTTGAGACCAGAATCGGCATTGTTTGAAAAAGGGTGATGAAGATGATTTAGCTTAATGTGCCATATGAAAGTAACAAAACGACAAGTTGAGGTGCAAGTACACTGAAGAGCAGTTTAATTAGAGATACCTATCTAGTAACGTGTAGCACCACCTTTCGCCGTGATGACGGCGGCGATTCGTCTCGGCATAGACTCGACAGGACACCGGAAGCGTTGGGAAGCCATACGGATCCACGACCCCTGAACAAGCTCCCACAATTCACAAAGATTTGATGGAGGGAGTCAGAATCTCGAACATCTCTCTCGATGGCATCCCAGATGTGCTCGATGGGATTGAGGTCAGGTGGCCTAGCTGGCCAAGGAAGCGAGGTCACGTCGGTGAAGTGTTCATCCATGCATTCGGATACAATTCGGGAGCGATGGCACGGTACATTGTCTTGTTGCAGGATGAGGTCCCCAGTGGGATGTTGAAGACGCACAAACGGAAGCAAATGATTGTCCAGGTTATCCCGGTAACGTTGTCCTGTGAGAGACGATGTCACACGTACCATGCGTCCCATTTCAGTCCACGTAAACAGTCCCCAGACGAGAATGCCATCACCACCAGCTTGAAGAGTATCCTGCTGGTAAGAAGGATCCATCGCGACATGTGGTTTGCGCCGTATTCGTATCCTGCCATCCGCATGTAGCTACGTGAATCTCGACTCATCAGTCCAGGCAACATTTTTCCACATGTCTAGGGTCCAGTGGCTATGTTCCCGCGCTCATGCTACCCTTTGCACCCTGTAATGGGCAGTCAGCAGCGGTACCCTCGTGAGACGATGGCTACTGTACCCCATAGCGAGGAGATAGTTCTGGATGGTGTGGCTGCTTACACGTTTTTGTGCACCAGCGTTAAATTGCCAAGGGATTTCTTGCACTGTGGCCCGTCTATCCGCTGTTACAATGCGAGCTAGCCGACGATGTCTTCGCTCATCCCCACGCTGTTGTCCACTGCAATTGGCCCTTGCAGGGATCGTTTTACGGGATTCGATGTACTCACGGTGCACCTGTGTAACAGTGGCTCGTGAAAATCCCAGTGCCTGCACGACTTCCGAGATGGAGTGGCCCACTCGTCGGGCCCCGACAATTTGCCCACGATCAAATGCGGTTAGATCCTTCGTCTTACCGATACTGCATCCGACTCTTACTGATTCCCGTCGCATCGCTCCTTATATTGTCGGATTGCAACATACGTCATGTCGTTTCCGTTTACAGGGGCGCCTACAGCGCCACATTTGCATAACGCCAGCTGTCTCTAATTCAATTGCTCTTCAGGGTATAAGTCTTATTTGCTTTGTTCTTTCACTTATTTCTATAAGTTTAAGGAGGCCCCTATGATGAAGTACTTGGGATCTCTGGCTTCTCGTTTGTTTCTGGATCCAAATCGTAAATAAGACAGATATACCGTTTTCGTTTAACGGCACTGGTTCCGTCTGATCCCTGACTATTCTTAACAGGCATGCGGTTCCTACCTTTAGATACTCACGAAGATCACGAACGTATATTCCTTACAAATCTAAATCATTTAAACATACATTTGTGTTTCAGATACCAAGTTTATGTATTTCTTGAGGAAAGAGCTACTAAAAATGCTTTGCATTTGGGGTGGAGAAAAAACAACAGAACAGTGCAGTCTAAGTTCGATTAGAGTGTACATAGCATTTCAACGGCTAATCCTGTTAAAGGAATTACAATGCAAATGTGAAATATATTGGGATTATTGAAATGTTTTACCACTCTTCGGAGCTCTTTTGATTTATGCAGAAGAAAAACAAAATTGTTTTACTCGTGCTTCTTTTTGGTGTGTGAGTGTTTTTGATATTATAGGAGAATGCATCTATGCATTTCCAACAATACGCAGCGTAAAATGTACCTATAAATTTTCGAATCTAAAATATGCCCTAAAGTATGTTCTGAAAAACAAAAAGCACATGAATTAGGCCTAGAAAATAATTTTTATGGTAGATTTTAACTCACAGTTAAAAAAGTACCAATTTTCCTTTGGGAAGAAGAAATTAATTGCTCTTCCCAGACCACAATTCATGGAACAAAGGTCAGTACACTGACACAGGAAACATAAAAATATTTTCGGGAGATAAATCATACCATATGTTGTTTAGAAAACTTCAGCATTCCTCAATGCAATGTCGCAGCAGAAATGGCGGAGGCAACATAATTTCAAACTTCTGCAGTCCTGTTTCATTTCTATGGCAGGAGTCTTATCTGCAACTATATTTTTACTGCATTACATTTTTAGATCAAATATTTGTGTTCTTCATTCGGGGTTTGACGACCACCATGTGCGCCTCTAAGGAATACAAGTACTCGATGCACCTAATTTGAGGCCACTATTTCCGGGAAATGGAAGGAGGCAGCACTGTAAAACAAACATATTATCTATTCCTTATCCCGGTTTAAGCACGGACCAAGATCTGACGAATGATCAGAAATCAGCACCAATGCCGACTCAGCTACCGGATTAGCTGAGTAACCAGCACTGAGCAACCTGTGATTCAAAGCTCTAAGTGGTTTTCATGTGGAAGCTTTCCTACAAAGTTAATGTTCCAGTTGTTTCACCTACTTCCAAGATTACAAACTGAATGTGTTAAATAGTAATACTTCAAATGGCAACGGTCCTTCTAAAATCAGAGTGACGACCGCTAAGACTCTGGCAATCACTATATTACAACTGGCATCTAGGAGGCTCCTCTTCCCATGCAGGATAATCTTAGGTTAGTAACTTCTTAGTAAAACATTAACCCAGAATACAAATTAGAATAGAATTTAACCCAGAATAGAACTTTGTACAGCATTAACCTACAATGTAGCAGCTGAAGCTTGATCATGTCGCATTTAGCACACTCATTTCTCAGATCAGGGGCACGCTAGGTCGTACTGTGGAATGGGTGAAAAACTATCACGGGCAACGTTGAATCGCATGACTACTCAGGAGGAAAGGGATGTCACCCTCTGGTATTTACCGTCGGTTAAGGGCTGTATGTGGCGAAGCAACGACTGGCCGCAACATTGTTTGCCGATGGGAAGAAACATTCATTCACGGAAATGAATCTCAAACGAAAGAAATATGATTAAGTCGACCAGCCACAGCCCGGAAGCCAGCAAATGTGCAGCGTGTTTTGGAGATAATCACGAACAACAGATGCATTACATTTGAAGAATTCCACCAAGCAGCAGGGTTTTATTGTGCAAAACTTGCAATAATTCCATGAGGAAATGGAAATGAAGAAAGTGTGTGCATGCTAGGTGCCATATGAACTGTAGCCCCAACAAAAGGAAACAAGGGTTCACATCACGGAGGCAACGCGCGATATAGTACCTGAATCACGCAGTATCTTTCCTGAGCTGGCCACAAGTGATACGTTGCGGTTTCACTACAACACTCCTGAAAAGAAATAACAATCCATGCAGTGAAAGCATGACGGGATTCCTCCTACCAAATAAATTTCAAGAAGTTCCCTCTTCTGCCAAGCATACGGCCACAATCTTCTGAGAAGTGGAAATGTCCTCATGGTATAGTGTGTTCCATAGGACGGAACAATAAATAGTGGTGTATGGGGCATCCTATAGGGTTGACCCTTGCAGCTGCCAATTCCAGAACATGATGATCATGATCATATGTAGAGGATTTTAGGAAGGGAGTGTCTGATCCCAGCTCTTAAACAACCTTTAGAAATAGGAAGCTAGGAGATTTGGGCTAGAGTGCCCGATAGGAAAGTGACACGGAAGCGAAGTAGAAAGGGGGAGGAAGACGCCCTTATTTATTACCGGGGGGCAGTACCCAGGGTCCGACGGCTTAACATGCACATCCGACGCACGGCGGATATTTAGTGGATCGAGCGTTCGTACCTGCTGGGATCGAACTGGGGTCCTTTCCGTGGCAGTCACGAACGCTGCCCACTCGGCCACCCGCGGCACCAATTCCAGAACGTTGACGACGTGTAGAGAAGTGTTCGTGAATCTGTGCAAGCTCTCCTTAAAGACTGGTATGCTACTACAATAACGAAATTACCAGAAAAATGCCAGCGGTTCATTCTTCTTGATGGGGAGTCTGTGCAGTATGTTACGCCGTTTAGCGCGGCTATATCATCATCTTGAGGCGTATATTTCAGTTGAGTCCCAATTATTTCTGAAAGAACCAAAAGCAACTTATGTGAGAACCGAACAAACTGATGTTCTATGCAAGGCGCTCGCATGTACATTCTTTGTGAAAAAAACACACATGCAAGAGAAACACAAGTCACCAACAATAATCATCCAATCGAGATGAAACTTGGTATATGCAAAGTACATGTATAAAAAAAATAAATGATTGCAATTCCAGAGCAGTTGAGCTATTTATTCTGATGACAAAGCTACATGAGTGGAAGAAGCCAGTACGTTGTAGATCCACCTGTGCCACGGACGCAAGCAATTAAACTGGGTGACTTAGACGCATAGAGTTTACAGACACTATCTGTCCTGAGGAACAGATGGTGACGAAATTGCGGGCCAGTTCACGGACATTCCAGGATGGGCGTAGGTAGCGTCCCATCATGCCCAAAACATGTTCGATCGGTGAGAGGTCTGGCGTTCGAGATGGCCGTGGAAGAGATCGACGTTTCGGAAGCAAGTCTAGGACAGCCGTTTGGTGTATGGCCGCCCATTACTCTGTTGAAACTGCTCAGTCTTGCTGCGACAGGAAGGGCAACACAGCAGGTCGTAGAATGCCGTCGACGTATCGTTAAGCCGTGAGAGTGGTACGGAGGACTACCAAGGGTGTCCGGCTATCGTAGGAACTGGCTCCCTAGGCAGTTACGTCCGCTGTGCGAGCTCTGTGCCGTTCTACGGTAAAGGCAGGATCCGTCTGCTGGCCGGCTCGTCTCCAGAGACGTATATGCTGATCATCGGCGCCAAGTGCGAACCGTTACACATCACTGAAGGCAACACGACGCCACTGGATGTTATGCCGCGTTGATCGGGCACGACACAACTGCAACCGGTGACGGCGATGCTCGCTGGTCAGTGGTAGGCGGCGGAGTGGTCTCTTTGAATGCAGTACCCGTGCCGCAAGACATCTAGCAAAGATCCGAATATCCACTTTTATACCTGTACACGACGCTACAAGACCATGGATGGTTGAGAGCGACGAATTTGGTTCTGTCCGTGTTGCTCTCACAATCGCTCGATCGTCGCGTTCTGTCGTTGGCCTTGGGCGTCCACTGCCACGTGCCGCTGGGTTGTTACCTGTTCGACTTATTGTCGCCAACACATCCGATTGTCGCGTCGCTCCGATCCCAATGCCCTGCGATAGCGCGACTTGACCAAACGTCCTCTCTCAGCCCAATTATACGTCTTCTCTGAAACACGCTCAACTGCTTGTATTGTGCACGGATCCGACGTCGAAGCGTCCTCACTATCCGTAGAGGATGATGCAACAGCAATGCGCTGTAACAATTGCCCCTGCATCCTAGCTTAGCCCTTGATATGTCGTCTTGGTTGCGCCGTTCCCATATGCTGTGGCTGGCCACTATTTAGTCATTTGCATATTCGGCCCTGAAATACTTGAACCAGGATCGACCGACTTCCTCTGGGTGCTTCGTTTTTATTTTTATATTAGTTTTTTGGCAAAGAGTGTACATGCATTGAGCTGATGAGGTAGACTACTAAAAATCAGAATATATGTAGAATTGAACATTTCCAAAAGAACAGCCTATGTTAATTGTAAGTGTAGGAAACTCTAAGAGCACGTTGCGTTCCAAATCATCTAAATTAAATTGTAATACATACGATATGGTTTACTGATTAGGAATATGGTGCAGTACGATTGAGCTCCCACTGAGGGTCGGTAGGAAAAATTGACATCCCCGATGTCTCTTAACTGCATGATTTGTGGGCTGAACGGCTTGTTATCACTCATGATTTGCGCCCTAAAAGAAAAATCCCATCAGTAAATTTACATTTTGGTAACATCTTTTTGTTTGCTTATTGAATATGTCTAGCATGATAGCTATGTTTGTCAAAAGAGCGCTCGCTACAACACATTAACTTTATTCAAAGGTCGGCTGAGATTATGGAAAACCAACTCACTATCAACTGGTAAAGTGTGTGACGTACTACATAGGTGTGTTACGTGTCAAGACGACTAATCTGTAGCGATACATTTCGTCAGTGTAGCTTAGTTGGGATAGCAACTTACTGCGGATTGAGTGGGAGCAGTTTCGATCATCGTCGCGGACAAATTTGAGTTTTCACAATTAACTGAGTTCGTTTTGTAAAAGTGTTCGGGTGATAACATAACCCTATTATTGAAATGTGTTCAGAGGGATGAGATACTTAGTGTAGGTGCTAATGCACCAAATTAGGTATCGTAACATCATAAGAGATTCCAGAAAAGCACATGGAAATTTGGAAAATAGTATTGTTATGTGTGCTCAACAACAATGCGATGCGATGTGCCATAACCACAAGTGGTTCCAATTGTGTTGGTGGGAGTTATTACAGCATCTCTCCACAGTTCAGACTTTCATTAGCGTCGGTTTGTTCAGTGCCACAGATCAGCATACTGGTTTCACAATATGCTTACATAGGTCACAACCTGGACTGATAAAACTCTGTTGGAATTAACATATGCAGTTATTCATTCGACTTGTTTCTTAACTGAAAATAAGCTGGAACAAATGAAGAAGGTTATAAAAATGCAGTAGTGTGACATTTACGTATATCTAATTGTGAATAAATCTAACGTATTAGTAGCATTATAACTACATGGTCTAAACATTCAGCGTGCTCCATTTAGCCCAAAACGTGCTGTGCCCTTGTTGATAAAAGAAAACAAATTCAGACCGTCGGAAAACATTCTTCTCAGAGTTTCCTTGCATTTTTTCTTGGTATTTCCCTGGTTTCTAATTCACCCGCCGGTTTTAACGACGCAGCAATTCTTTCGTCCACCTCGCGTTCTTGTGATATGACACGATGTTTGCTTTATCGCTTAGCAAACCTGGGCATTAATCATTAAATGAAAAACTTCCAGCTTGAATGTCGGGGGGAAGCGATACATTATTGACTTTTAGGATTAGGAATTTAATGAATCAGTTGAGTTTTGAGAAAGCTACTACCCATTCTGTTGATTATTTAGGCGTTAGAGAGAATTCACGCGCCAAATTAAAGTTTAGTAGTGCGGAAACTCGTTAGAATATTGTTGCCAAATTATATCAATATTTTAATGATTTGCACAGAATTAGAGAGGAGAGTCTCTGAGTCCATAAACAACGTTTTCCCTTTGATCCCTGCTTCGCCCATTTAAATGGGTTCTCTAGAAATGGTGAAGCACTTTACAAATAGCTTAGATAATTCCTCAGTTGTCGATATTTCCTTTAAAATATTTATATTTCAACAAATTCAGAAATCGCTCAAATGAGTAAATTCAAAATATTTATAGTAGAGTTGTAGTAGTATGCACTTCGCAATTACTATGTTTTACGATGCATTTCTTTAAATTATTCTTTACGTATCTGGATATGTCATAAAGTTTTAAATGGTGAATGTGATACAGGTTTCGAGAAATAAGTTCGTGATAAAGTACCATTGGTAAGACCATTTGATCAAGTTCAATGTAGTTCCATGACGTTGAGATACACGAGGGTAAATCAAAATGTAAAGGCAATTTCGTTGCATTAATCATCAGCAAAGGGAAACTTACATGACTATAGAATTATTTTTAGTGTAGTCTCCCGGAAGTTTTACCAACTGCAGAAGCTTCTTGATCGCGTATAGCATTACCTTTCACGGCCCACAAACTTTTGATCCCATGTAATATTATTTTTGTTGTTCCATAAGCATCTTGATCCCACGTAGCATTATTTTTCATGGTTCACAAGCTTCTCGTTCACATGCAACACTATTTTTCATGTTCCACAAGCTTCTTCGACCCATGCAGAATTATTGCTTACGCCCCACAAGCTTCTTGATCCCACAGAACAAAAATGGTTTCGGCTGTCGTTGAAGCTATGTGTACACGGATGAGCCGTTACATTATGACCACCTACCTAATAAGCTGTAGGACCCCCTTTAGCCCGCAAAACAGAGGCCACTCGGTGAGACAACAATTCGATGAGGTGGCGATATGCTGTTGACATTATGGTATAGGTATCCTATACCATAATGTCAACCGCAGGTCCTCCAGTTTCCCATATATATTTCGGGGTGGTAGTAATTTAGTGCGAACCCGCTTTTTCAAGTCGAACCACAAACGTTCTATTGGGTTCATGTTAGGTGAATTTGGGGGCCAGAGCATTAAAAGAAAGTCACCAGCATGTTCCTTGAAGCACTCCTTGATGATTCTGACACTGTAGCATGGCGCATTATCCTATTGGTAATGGCCATCACCAACAGGAAACACATGATGCCCTGAATGGGTGAACTTGGTCCGCAACGATGTTCAGATACCTGACAGCTGTCAGGGATTGTGCTATTGGGATAATGGGGCCTAAAGTGTCCCAAGAAAACATTTCCCACAGCATAACAGCGCCACCGACGGCCTGTTTCCGACCAAAAGGACATCCAACTGACGTAGGCTCCGTTCGTAATCGGCGTATCAGCGCTCGGCCGTCTACGTGATGCACCAGTAATCTTGATTCGTCCGACGGGGCCACTTTCTTCCAAACATCCACAGTCCAATCTCGATGATCTTGTGCCCGTTTCATGCTTTGTTGGCGATGACGTGCAGAGAGCATGGGGACCGGGAAAGGTCTTCGGCTACGAAGGCCCATGCGCAGAAGCTTGTGATGAACTGTGTGCTATGACACATTGTCCTCATCCCTACTGTTGTAGCTGTGGGTGATTTCCGCACTGTGGCCCTGCGGTTGCTGTGCACAGTGCGCGATAATCTCCGCTCCCCTCTGGAAGCAAGGACATGCGAACGACACACGGCTGGACGACGGTACGTCGTTTGGCCATCTGTGAACCACTTTTGATACGTACTCACTACAGCGGCACTTGAACAACCCACGAGCCGCGCCGTTTCCAAAATCGTAATCCCGAGACGCCGTGCAATCACAATTTGTCCTTTATCAAACACCGATAAATCGGCAGCTCTTCTCATTCTGACTCCGAACACTACTAACGGAAAGCCGATCCATGGTTTGTATATGTACTGCTCTGTGAACTTCACCTGCGCCCCCGTTCGGTCTCCAGGCGCGCTTGTTTGTCTAGGCTGGGGTTGGTCATAAAGTAATGGCTCATTGGTGTACATTGCTTCTCTCATTTCTTCATCACAAAGAAGACCCTAACCACGAGTTTATTTTTTTGGGGGGACAAACAAGACAAAACTTATTTTGTGCTTGTCCGGGCTGTAGTGTCATAGTTTGAAACGTTATATGGAGCAGTTCTTGACAGGAATCATATTTATTTGCACTGTTATCAGTTTGTTCGTGTTCTTAATAAAGTTCCAAACTAGGCCCATGCATTTCCAAAACAAGCTTAGCAAGATTTTTTTAACACAGGAGACTGCTCAGAACTTCTATTCTTTGTTGAAGAGTTTTTCTAATCTGTACTTTGGCAGTTGCTTTCAGAATCAACATAAAGCACACAGGTCTCACAGCCAGTGTCAATCGTTTCTACCAAATGTGATTCATTTTGGTAAGGGTGCAAAAACTAGCTGGAAATCTCGGAACGCTGATGTTTGTGTTCATCGTTTGGCTGTATAACGAAGTAAATTTCTCCGTCATTTTTGTCCACGACGGTCCTCGAACCCTGGTCCCCTCATTCCGGAATAAGTCGCTCTACCAATTGAGCTACGCGGACGTTCTTTACCGCTGCTATCTGCCTTTATATCGTGTGCGTCCTGCTGGGCAGACACGCCACATCTCCCCCCCCCGAAAGAGGGCCGGGAGCATGGCCCACGGGTCAGCCGTGACCATGATTCGTTGCAGGCAGCCATCCGCTGTAGAACGGGGACTTGAGAAATCCCAGTCAATTTGGTGTGTGGAATGCAACGTCAGACACATTTTTTTTTCGAAGCGATTCTCAGATTTTTCCTATCTCGCGGTGTGGAAATAACATCACACCATTGAGAGATTTTGAACGGTCGGGTCATCCGGATAGTTCGGGCGCCATTATAACGAAGTAAATTTCTACGTCATTCTTAGTCTACGCCGGGGCTGGAGCCCAGGTCCCCTCATTCCGGAATAAGTCGCTCTACCAATTGAGCTACGCGGACGTTCTTTATCGCTGCTATCTGCCTTTATATCGTGTGCGTCCTGCTGGGCAAGCACGTCACAACTGTTTCTGGAGTCATTTTCTGTGTATCCCAAATACTCATGCACCATTGCGTAGCCAATAACATAACTATCGTCAAACATATCAGTCACATCAGATGCGGCAATCCGTCGGTCATCTTCAATTAGATAGTTCACACAATCAGTATGGTCTTAAGGTCACGATATTGACGGGCGTCCTGATACAGCTTCTTCATTCACAATTTGTTCCACTAGATTTGAAGCTTCCTAAGCATTCATACATTTTCCTCTGGGCCACGTAATTATGAGCTTCCGGTGCTATGATTCTACTGTAAATTTTTTCGGGCTTGACCTCTACTTGCCTAAAGGAACTTGATTTCGGCACGCTGTTCAACAGCGGTGCAATCGGAAATATGAACTTCCATGTTTTCTCACTCACCGCCAGAGAAGACTGATATTCATGTATGAAATACACCTGAAGATACAGGGTGTCCCAAACGTACTTGACAAATTAAAAATAAAATATTAAAAAAGTATTCGGGATAAGAACAAATTTTTTTTCAGATCTTGTAAGCTTACTTCGAAACGTGTTTCTGGTATACACTGCGGGAAGTGAAGAAAGAACACCCAGAACGAATGCCGGCAGAAACGTCATTTTATGATATGTTAATTCCTAAGGGCAACATAAACTGTGATCCAAGTTGGAATGCCATTAGATGAAATAATGACATCATTGCGAACGACAACATGCAAATGTACGCAACGGTATTTAAGGACTAGGTCGTGCAGAACGTAGCCATTCGTCTGCTGTCGAGTTGCTCTGTGTTCGTTGAAGAAGCTACCATGCCTGGATGACGCAGGCGCACAACATTTGTTCAGTTATCGGAGTTCGAGCGAGGCCGTATAGTGGGTCTGCGGGAAGGAGGTTTGTCCTTACGTCAAATTGCTGACCTCGTGGGACGAGATGTATCTGCCGCGGTAAGATGATGATGTTGGTGGTCAGAGGAGATTTCTCACGCTCGCAGACGTGGTTCCGGGCAACACAGAGTTACGTACGCACGAGTGGATCGACGTATCAGGAGGGCGGCGTTGGTAAAGCGGACGGCTACGCAGTCACAAGTTCGATTCTCTGTCATACCAAGGGTGTCTTCGAGAACGCCACGGAATCTTTTGTTGGAAGCAGGACTATGGGCAAGCGTGCCGCTGGCGTGATTACCACTGACCCTTGGTCACCGTCGAGCACGTTTTGTTGTGGTGTCAAAAACGAGCTCATTGGAGGGGAAAATGGCGGTCAGTGGTCTTCAGTGATGAAAGCCGATTCTGCTTGCGAGCGTCTGACGGTCGTGCACGCGTCCAAAGGCAACAAGGTGAGCGACTTCTGCCATCGTGCATCCTCCAACGACACACAGGACCCACGCTGAGAATAATGGTTTGGGGAGCGCTTAGCTAGAACTCTCGCACGAGTCTGGTGTTTGTAACGCAGTACACTGAATAGCAGTACGTACGTTAGCGACATCGTGCAGCCAGTCGTCCTGTCATTTTTGAGTGCGATCCCCGATGCGATATTCCAGCAGGATAACACCCGTTGACACTCCGCCCGGGCAACTCAATATTCTCTTCAGGCTGTGCATCAACACCCTTGGCCACCACGCTCTCTGGACTTGTCTCCAATTGAGCATATCTGAGATGGACTCTTCTGCGCACCCCGGCAGGCAGCGACCATCTCTGAATTACGCGTCCAAGTTGAAAGTGCATGGAGTGCTATCGCTGAGCGTGATTTCCAGCATTTGTACGATCGATTGTATGCCAGATAGGAGGCTTGTATTGCTGCTGAAGGAGGTGCAACACCATTTTGAAATGTGCCTTCTGTGCCCTGTATTACGCATTAACAGGAAAAATAAACATTGAATTACGTCACACCTGTGATTACTTTCCTTTCTTAACACGTTGTTGCTACGACATAAATCTCATAGATGCAGCCGCAATTTTAATGGTGTTCTTTTTTCACTTTCCGCCAGTGTAGTTAATAAACTTCAACATGTGCATATTTTGTTGCGCGGAGTACATCAAGCTGATGTTCAATCTCTGTCCATTTACGTGCCAAAGTGGATTCTGTAACAGATGCATTTGCAGCAACTATGCGAATTTTCAGTTCGTCAACACTTGGCACTTTCGATGAATAAACTATGTCTTTCACATATACCCACTAGAAGTCTAGAGGCGTGATATCTGGAGAGCGGGAATGTCATGGGATGGATCCGGTTGTTTTTTTTATTTTTATCTTTTTTTTAAATTTTCGCACAACCTTACCGTAATGTGGCTGTGCACCATCTGCTGCCAAATAATTTTAGGATTGGCAAATTTTAGGGACAGCAAAAATTTGAAACATGTCCAAATATTTTTTTTCGTGACTCTGGGTTCTGCAAAAATGAAAGGTCCGATCACACGATCAGCCTTTAAGCCACACCGCACATTCGCTTTAGGACTATCCCGGACATGTTCGATGAACTGATGTGGATTCTCAGACACCCCAAATTCTGATATTGTGGCAGTTGACTTTACCTGAAACATGAAAAGTTGCTTCATCTGTAAAACCAATGTTTCGTAGGAAGTCATTGTCTTCCTCTATATCATTTAGCATGTCCACAGCAAAGTTAAAACGTCATGGCTTGTCGTCCGGCTGTAATACTTGCAATATCTGCACTTTGTAGGAATATAAGCGGAGTTTTCGGTGGAAGACTCGATGCACTGTCGCACGAGGAATTGCCAATTCCTTTACGGCAGTTCGTACAGTAGGGCTTCACGAATGCTTTCGACGTCGCCTTCACCCGTGCTTGGTCTTCCACATCGTGGCCTATCAACGACACTTCCAGTTTCCAGAAACTTCTTGTGCCAAGCTAAGATTCTATTACAACTTGGAGGATCTTTTTCATATTTCGAACTAAACTTTCTTTTGCATTTCGGTAACATATTTTGTTTTGAAAAACCAGCCAACACATATCGCTGGAGTAGACATTTTTTCTACTAACCTTGCGATTGGATAAGTAGCGCCACCTAGTGATCTATTTGCGAAATAGAAAAAGCTTTGTTAAGAAAGTTTAAAAAAATCTTTATCTGTTTAAAGGTATCAAGCATTTTTGAGACACCCTGTATATGCATTGCTGCACCTATATCGAACGCTGCAGGTACTGTCGTGGATCTGGAGTACGTATTTTGTTCAAGTGATAATCACCAAACGGTTGGGATGTGCTGTCAGATCAAACCGTAACTACCCTGACGATATATATCAATTTGTTAGACCTTTTAGTATTTATCTAGAACATTTGTGTGGGGTTTCGCTGTTGATATCGAATAAAGCATTTCCTTAACCCAAACTGTGAACAATGCTATTTTCACTCTTAATATAATATTCAAATGGTAACTTCTAATAAGCTAATACAATCTTCAACTACTCGCAAATCAATTCCACCAACCTGCTCATCCTTCTTCCTTAGAAAAGGCTGCTTTTTTCAATGTCAATTCACAACTCTACTTCTTCTTCGTCCAACCTTTTTTATAGCCAATTAAGGCTATAGGACTAACTCGTCTCGTTCCAAATGTTCTTGTCCTGGGCTTGTCTATTCCACACACAGCTTTCCTAAAGTTTTGTTTATATCATCCATGCATCTTCCCTCTAATCTTCTTAGTCAGCTATTATTTTCGATTCTTAATATATGGCGAGCCGATCTCCATTTTAAGTTGAGTATCTTTTCACCTGTGTCTCAAACCTTTGTCCTGGATCTTATATCTGTATTCTTTACGTTATCTTGAAGTCTTATATTTCGTAGGGATCTTTCCATTGTGCGTTGTACTTTTTGCAATTTGTCTAAGATGTTTTTCTTCATAGGCCAGGTTTCTTAACTAAAGACGTTTATTTATCTTCTTCCCTAAATTTTAAAACATAATTTGCAGTCCCAAGAAGCTATTCATCAAAACAGAATTCATATTAAATCCGTCGGAGTGTAATCGTAACGCATTACTGATTTAAAGAATAATTTGTTGTAGAGGAGAATTAATAACAGCGCAAGCAATTTTCTGTTCCATCCTCCCTGCATGGCATGGTGTTTGACTGAATCTTGGAAATAAATGCAAAAATATATCGACTCTGACTGAAAATGTTCCTGTAGATGTGTAAATGCGGTTGTTACCTCCGGGCTTAATGTGAATTCTCGTATATGAAATGCACCTGGACATGTATCCCTGGCTTCGAAACCCTTCAGTTATTAACCTGGAGTCGTAGTACGTAAATCTACCCCATCAAGTACGACACGCTAAATTTATCCCCTTTCACTGGTGGCGATATCTCTGACGAGCGAGAATTCAGAAAATTCTGCCTCCCTCGAAAGTATAGGCTCCGTTTTTCATCATCATCATCATCTTATTGCGATGCTCTAAAAATGGCTTCGCGCCTAGTGTTTACGCGTGGTTACCGCGATGGCGCGTAGGACTCTCGGAGCACGAGAGGTAGCGGAATGCTTTGCGTGTCGAAACGCTGCACTGGGTGAGCGATCAATCTTACTGGCTAAATGACCAACTCGGTGAAGTAAGGCGAAGCTGGGGCATCCCAACGCTAACCGATCGTGACTGCTTACGGAGGAATCTTTGCTCCTAAGAAAATGCGACGTCTTTATTACTGCTAGATATGTTAGGAGTGTCTGAGTGGGAGAGTAAAAAAAGAAATAAAAGAAAAAGGGAAACAACAACCTGGAAAGCAGATTACGAGTGTGGCTGCGAGACCACAGGTGCAGTGCTTCGCTTACTGTTGCGTTTTTATATAGCCATTTAGAGTAAACGGAATCGTGGCTGCAATTCTGATGTAATCGGAAGACATAACTTTAAATCTCTGCAATCTTATGTTGTGGCCTTTTATAACGTTTCTGTACTTCCAACATATGATCATCTCTATTTAAACTCTTAAATGTTTTAAGCACGCGTTCGAGCGTCGTCCTAAAGAATATATATACACATTTAAAACGAAATACAACTGCATACATGCTGCCATATGCAGCCCTCTGAAATGTTTGCGCATTAAGAGTATCCGCTCTTCGCCAAAATCAGATGAATTCTCTTATTGAAACACAAATTTCATTTCTCAAAATATCCCCGTTGGCTGTTGCTGTAAAAAACCTTTGAAAAGTATCAGAGAAGTGGCAGTCGGTGTTATTTTATTTTCAGTTTGATTAGGTCTTAAAACATCAGAAGCAATTTTTTCGGTATTTCATGTCCATCATGAGTAACGTTGAGTGATATAGGCAGTCGCCAGTCCTGAATTTAAAGCCACTGGTTCCAAAGAAAGAGACAGAGCCAGTGGACCAACACATCACCCATGCATCAGCCGGATTTCCAACACGGGCTGATCTCAAGCGAATGGTCAGAAACCATTGCTCCAGACAACTCGGCCACCGGAGCTACTGACATATTTCCTCCAAAACTTAGGCCCAGTTCTTCCCGGGGGACTCTGTGGAATTTACTGTTGTCTCTTATCCTGACAGCACTTAGCTCGACATGAAGTAACATTCTTATAAATTCAGTTTTGTAATTATTTACCAAAACTTCGTTTAAAATTTTAATGTGATGCAATATTTACATCAGAAAAGTGCAGACGTTTTGACATTTATGTACGTGATCGTGTGAGATAAAGTTAGGCAACGCCCCTGAAGCTTATCACTTAACCGGAGCTGAGATTTTACGCGCCGTTCCGTGTAACTCCAGGCTCACTTTGTAGCAGGTACTCTAATTTAACTTTCTTTTCTGGTTCCTGTTATCTTGTATAAATTTTAATTTTTTCTCCTTACGCGGTTTCGGAAATTAACACTACATTTTCTCTCTCGCTGAATGTTTTTCTGGTAATCTGTCTTGAGGTAAAAAGTTGAATGACGTATGTTAATTAGAGAGATAAAAGCGACGTTTAGGAATACACCAGAGCTCTGGTAAGAAGTCGGCGAAATTGTGAGATCGTTGTAGTTGCGTTGGACAGAGATGTTAAGAGAGCTAAGCCTACCTGTTAATGATAAATTCTCTCCTGTTAAACCTTATGCTTCGTTGATATTGAAACTTTAAGTTTTTGTTGAGTTCGCACGAAACTAAAAAACTATTCTGTATATTGAGAATCTGTTGCATGTCTCTGTCAAATTACCAAATGATTGCGTACGAAGTGAATTCTGTTTTGATGTGCTAACCTGAATAAATATTGAGACTAATAAATGATTAATTTCATTAGAAGACTTTATTTTTCTGACCGTTAGTATTATTTAGTGCCTAAGCTTGCTTTAAGTGTTTGGTTAAGCTATCCGGAGCATGAGTTAACTCTACGGAACATTTCAGTATGAAGAGTATTTACGTAGAAGTAATGTTAATGTTTTGGTGTAATACATATGCAATTAACCAATATATGCAACCTAATACGCTGAAAACATTACACATTGCTAAATATTACAGACAGTTTCACCGGGGTTTTTTTCGAACCTTTTATACTTCTGCAGCTATAATCTCTTTCAGTTAGACCCAACAATCTCTGCTTCTGTAACAATTGCATCAATCAGATTGCTCCGTTTTTATGTATAGCAATACAATGTTTTTGCTTCATCTAACGAGTTGCAAGAGGGTCTGTTGTCTAAAGGTTCGAGCCCAAGTGAGGTTACAGCTGCGGGTTTGTCCTATGGCGGTCGTTTTATTCCCGACAACCTTTCCTGTAGTATAAAGATTTACAATTTCACGTCATCAATGAATTGGAATGCCAAACTGAACGAGATTACTTAAAACGTCGATTAATGCAACCGTGTACTTAAACCGCCGATTAATGCAACTGTGTGTTTTAAGGCCTTAAGTTCCGTACTTGCCTTTTTATAATCTCTGATGCACGTATGGGTCGTTAAATCCTGAAAAAAATGAACAAGTTGGTAAAATCATGCAATGCATTAATTATGATACGCTTTCCAACATACCAGAAATTATTACTCACGTTATGAGGATGTGGAATAAATCTCGCTCCTGTGTCCCGTCCTTTGACTCCATTTCACTGATATTCAACAGAACCAGTTCACTATACCTCCGGAACAACATGATAACGTTTTGTCGCAATCGAAGCATTTTTAGGCAAGTTATGATGCACAAAGGCAATGGAATGGATCCCACTCCAGTGTCCTGACCTTTAGCCCCATTTCGCCCGTTTTCATAAGGGATCGTGCCCACGTGGTACCCTACCACATACTAATATTTCATTGAAATCGAACCATATTTACGGATGCTTCGACGCATTAAAGGCAATGGAATGGATCCCACTTTTACTTCTTGACCTTTGACCCCATTCCGCCCATTTTCAATAAGGTTCGTCCCCAGGTGGTACCTTACCACATACTGAAATTTCATCAAAATCGAACCATTTTTACGCAAGTTATGACGCATAAGAGCAATGGAAAAAATCCCGCTCTTATGCCCTGCCTGACCTTTGACCCCATTTCTCCCATTTTCAGTAGGGCTCATGACCAGGTGGTTCCCTACTACATACTAAAATGTCATCAAACTCGAACCATTTTTACGCAAGTTATGGCGCATAAAGGCAATGGAATGGACCAGCTCCTATGTCCTGACCTTTGACCCTATCTCACCCATTTTCAACAGGGTTCGTCCCCAGGTATTTCCCTACCACATACTAAAATTTAATCGAAATCGAACCATTTGTACACAAGTTATGATGTATAAAGGCAATGGAATGGATCCAGCTCCTATGACACTATTTCACCCATTTTCAATAGAGATCGTCTCCAGTTGGTTCCCTACTACATACTAAAATTTAATCGAAATCGAACCATGTTTACGCAAGTTATGACGCATAAGAGCAATGGAATGAATCCCGCTCCTATGTCCTGACCTTTGACAATGTTTCGCCTATTTTCAATAGGGTTCGTCCCCAGGTGGTTCCCTACCACATACTAAAATTTCGTCGAAATCGAACCATTTTCACATGAGTTATCGTGCGGACGGACGGACGGACAGACGGACGGACAAAGTTGGAGCATATACGCTTTTTCAACCTACGGTTGGAAAGCGTAAAAAAAGACATCATTCAGTAGTATCGTTTTCTGTTTGTGAACATAATCCTTTTATGTTCGCTTGTACAACAAATGCATTTTTAAATGGACTATTTTCTGTTTGTGCTGAAATTACATTTTAATCTGATATGTCCTCTATTTTTACCGCAACTTTATTTCTCACTTACATTCTTTCTTCTTTTTTTTCTCTTAATTCGCAGGGACAGCTTTTAGTCATGCTTCCTATGCTCTGTTTAGGGAAACTACATTTTTCCAGCAGATCCAATTCTTTTCTTCTCTCTCTAGCACGCACATGATTCTATTGCTTCCTTCGATGTATTATTTTAAAATTTGTCATTTAGTTCTTTTTCCTATTTGATAACAGTTGCATCTTTCCGTTAGCCTTTCTTTCGCTGCTTTACCTTCTGATTTTAATCTTTCTCTGTTTTAGTTTACGATAGCATCTTTCACACTTTCTTTGTCGGAAGAAGATATCTTTCAGTTAAATTGTTTCTTCCTTTTTCGTATAAAAGTTTTACATGGCATCAATTAATTGGAATGCCAAATTCAGAAAATTACTCAGAACGCCTATCAATGGAACTGTGAATTTGAATGCCTTGAGTTTCTGACTTACCTTTTTTACCTTCCGATTCCTGCAGCGAGCGGCGCTGAATTGCGGGACCTATTCAAAGGCGAATCCGAATGCTCACCCACAACACACCATTCATTTCTTTTTAATTTAGAGTTTAACGACCACCGTGAGTAGCTCTGTGGGCTATAAGGAGTCGCCCGTTCTTAATTTGGAGCCATTGATTCCCGAGAGGGAAGAGAGCCCGTGCCGTAAGACAGGCGCACCGCACCGCTCATGCTTTTTTTTTTATTTGAGGTTAACGACCACCGTGAGCAACTCAATCGGCTACAAGCAGTCGTCCGTCCCTAATTTTGGGCCACTGGTTCCAGGAAAGAGAGAGAGCCAGTGTCGTAAGACAAACACGACATCCATGCCTCAACAGGATTCGAACCCGGATCCATCGCTGACGGATGGTGAGTAGCAATCATCTAGGCCACTGCGCCACCGGGCCCGCCCATCTTTGACACGGGCTATGGTCTATATCGGATGAGTGGTTGAGGCCAGCGTTTAGATAACTACGCCATCGGTGTAGCCCCATTCTTTCTAAAGTTGCAATCCTTAGAGCATTATATTAAACGTGTCATGATATTTATAGCACGTTTTTTGAAAACAGAGGAGTTCGTGCCGATATTACAACTGTGTTCCCCTGTATGGCTCTGGACACCATATCTATGCAAGTGTTAGCTCCAATTAAAAACAAAATGCGTTAGAAAGCAGGACTGTGAGCACGACGATCTTTGCAGTCTGGCATTTTTCGGATGCATAACTTCTCCGCTAGTGGGCCTATGTTGGGTTAGAAAACATGACCGTGATAACGACGATCCTTGCCTACTGGCATTTTTTCTGATGCGTAATTTCTCCGCTAGAGGTCTTATTTTTGTTCGAACAGAAAAAATGCGTTAGGCAACAGGACTGTGATAACGACAAACCTTGCCTTCTGGCACTTTTCTGATGAGTAATTTCTCCACTAGTGGGCTTATGTTAGTTCGAATTGAAAAAATAATGCGTTAGAAAGAAGAACTGTGAGAACGACGATATTTCCATTCTGAACATTTTTCTGTTGTATAACATCTCGGCAAGTGGGCGTTAATGCAGATCCTATGGAATTCAAAAACATGTTTTTCCTTGTCACAGCTCTTAAATTTCTGGTTGAATCAACTGCTTGTTTCATTCAGAATAGAACGTCATTGTTATCAAGTTGAGATTTTGGCCTCTACCAGTCGCCGTCTTCAAATCATTCATCTGAGACGGGTCCGGGTTCGAATTCCGGGTGAGGCATGTGTGGTATGTTTTTATTACCGCACTTCCCATCCCCTGGAAACAAATTAGGGACCCCCAAACAAAATATGAATATTAAATTTTCCGAGTGTTTTCTATGGTCATCGATCATTAGCACTGCGTCGCAAATATTATTTTGTGTTTAACTCCTTAACGACCATAACGCCTAAAACACCCGTACGTACAGACGACCACAGCCACCGAAACGCCTGTCCAGAGTGAGTCAGATTTCCTACCCTTATCTGTTCTTTAAATTTGCACGAACTATGAGGGATCAGCAGGAGTCACCGTCAGTCACCATTGTTGTTGCTAAACAAAGAAGCGAAACAGCATACAGTTTTGGGCGTTATATTATTTAGAGTGGTACCAGATTTTAGAATGATGATCGTTAAAGGGTTAACCATCAATGGGGATAAATCTCGGTAAAAAAACCTCAGTTAGGACAAACCTTTGCACAGATTTCGTTTCGGTAATTTTTCAGATGTCGTCTGACTGCCTAACTGAAATTATCTGGTGGCTGTAACTGAGAACCAAGGTTTTTTGTTTGTTTGTTTGGATTTTAGAACCACCGTGAGCAAACTCGATGGATGTATAAGATGGACGCTGTAACTGAGAACAAAGGTTTTTTTGTATAGGATGGACGCTGTAACTAAAAACGAAGTTTTTGTTTGTTTGTAAGGGTTTAAGAACCACCGTGAGCAATCGATGGGCTATAAGCAGTCGACCTTCCCTAATTTAGGATAATTGTTTCCATGGAAGGAAGTGAGCCAGTGCCGTAAGACAAACACAACATCGATTATTCGCCGAATCTTAACCCAAACCCATCTCAGACGAATGCTAAGAAGCAAACGGCTCACGAAAATTACAAAAGCATATCATTAAAAAAAATAATAAGGTATAAAAATCGTAAAGCAATATCTCTTTTCGTCGTATATTGTTCATTCTTTTAAGAAGCTTCTTGTGGTTGATATTAGTGGCGTAAAAAGGATGCCCCACCCCGGTGGCGCCGTGGTCTAAGCGATGGCCTCTGATCATTCGTCCGAAAGGTCTGCGGGTTCGAATCCTGGTAAGGCATGGATGTTGTTTTTGTCTTACGGCACTGGTTCTCTCCCTTCCCTGGAACCACTGACCCTAAATTAGGGACGGGCGACTGCTTATAGCCGATTGAGTTGCTCACGGTGGTAGTTAAACCTACAATAAAAAAAAAAAAAAAAAAGAATGCCTCTAGAGAGGAAGATGCGTATAGATTTTCACTAATTGAAGGGGACCTGTTTGACTTTTTTGCAGAAACAAAATGCAGCGATATTTTCTCTTTCTCCCGCATGATGGAACACAACTACAGATGCCAGCGACCATGTGTTCTTAGCCGAAATATCCATATAGTCTTCAATTATTGATCGCTATTTTATTTATATATTTCTATACTTAATGCTTCAATCATGTGGTTCACATTTGAATGTCGTCGTGGTAAAGGGTCTGTGCTTAATTTTTGTTCATAATAATTTTTGCTAATGAACAATGAGTCACAGAAATTTGAACTCAGCCAGTGTAGAGTTAATTAAGAAGAGATGTACGGAGATAGAGACCGATTGTTCTGACATCCTGAAAAGTAAAGAAAATGGAGATATCGATTATTTGGAAAAAAAGAAAGTAGATAAAGGAGGGATACTTTCCTCGTTGTTTTTGTGCACACTTGTTTGCGATCAATATATCTGAAACTTGGATACTGCTTTTATTTTGCGCTCGATTCCATTCTTATTCTTAGGACGTTAGAAACAAGTTGCGAGCGAATCATAACGTTCTCATGGAACTTAAATTGCATGAAATCAAGCAACAGCAGCTCGAAAATGATGCATGTGACAAATCTAACAAAAAATGGAAGTATTTTTTCTTCTAAACTAAAATATAAGGATAACACTTTGTTATAGGTACTCAAAAACAGGTGTTTTTAATTATCCTTCCCATGAATAAAACTCATATTAGTTCCTCGCTTGGTATCCCAGTATGAAATAATGTCTACAGAAAAAGCACATTAGAGTGTAGATTTTAAAACATTCGTAAGGTGCAACATCTTATTTTCCCGTCATGCTTAATTGCATTTACTATGCCACAGAGGCCCTGTTAAACTAATATACTGGAAAATTAGAAATTCTGCCACATATGTTGCAAAATAATTGTTCGTAAACAACTTTTTGAGTTCATTTTCGGTAACTCATGTTACTTTTCAGAAACACAATTACTACAGAATATACATTTTTTTATCGATTATATGAAGTTCCCTTTTACATTTTCACTACGGAAAGGCGAACTTACAGTGGTGCAACTAGCGAAATAACGGCTTTACATGAAAAGTGTACTCAACAAAATTTTGAACCATATCAACCTTATGTAAAATACTCGAATTCACCACCACTGAATTTCAATGTTTTAGTAATGTGAAGAAAACAGCACACTCATTGTATGAATGTATCTATTACATGTATAAAAAAAACAACTTCAAGAATAAATATACCAAAATTCAAGGGAAGCATCCTCGCACACGCATGCCTCTTCAGGATGACTAACGGTATAGCGTAAACCAGATAGCGTTATAAAAATTTAAAGCTTTGAGCAAATACCCAGAATACAGGGTGTACATAATGCGCTATTACAGAACTGTACAGAACCCGTCTTCTGTCTAAGTTTTATGACGGTGTTTCATGCTGCAAGACATTTAGCCCAATGCTAATATCACATTCAAATACATATCACATGCACAGACTGTACAGCGGTCAAATGCATACCCCACAACAGATATGGGATATGAGGCAAAATGTATTTTACTGATATCGAGTACCAGAACGATGATGGAATCTGTCTCGCCGCCCCGGTGGGGCAGTGGTCTAAGCGATGGCCTCTGATCATTCGTCCGAAAGGAGTCCGGGTTCGAATCCCGGTGAGGCATGGATGTTGTGTTTGTCTTACGGCACTGGCTCTCTCCCTTCCCTGGAACCAGTGACCCTAAATTAGGGACGGGCGACTGCTTATAGCCCATTGAGTTGCTCACGGTGGTCGTTAAACCTCCAATCAAAAAAAAAAAATCTGTCTCTGTTGGAGCTACCACTGTTATCGACATCGCGGCAAAAACTGTATTCAACTCTTTAAAGCACTTTTAGATAACTGCTGCCAAGTTCTCCCACATCTTGCCTGCGGTAATAACGATGTTTTTCACGGTCTCCAAAGCACACGGAAACAACAACCCTGATGTGTTACACCTAGCTTTTATTGTACACATCAGATGAATTGTGGTGGGTGGCAACGTGCGTAATACATATTCTTCAACAAATGTTTAAGGGTACGTCAGTCATTAAACACTGATAAAAATGTTGTGGTGCGTTGCATCAAAAATTGGTGCTACAACATCTGCACCACTTTCTGAGATAACGTACGCCATTCTGTGGTGCAAAATAAAACCCAACAACATGGTGAATATTTGTGTGCATCCTTGTACCATAACGTGGTTAAAAGGTGAACCACGTTGTTGAGTTTTGTTTGCAAAGCACGATGATGTACTTTTTCTCAGAAAGTGATGCAGCTGGAGTAGCACCACTTTTTGGTGCAACCTACTAAAACTTTTTTAGCAGTGTACTGTGTATTGTTTTACCAAGAAAGTGGTGTTTAGATCTCCTGAGGCATGCAGATAGCCCGCGCACTCCATCAGCATGTCTCTCATGTTACTAGCTCACATGTCGAAATTAAAACGTTGATGTTTCATGGAGTGTATTGAAAGAAGTTTGTTTAGTCTCTTGTCACGCATGCTCCTGACGCAATTTATGACCCTTCTTCGTTCCGAACCTATCATGTTTGTCTTCAGAATCTTTCCTAGAAACCAGGTGTTGTTTGGCACAATTATATTTGTGTCAAACACTCAAAGCTCGTAGAGCAGGTCTGTCGGCTGGATACATTTCCCCTCTAGATACACTGCTGGCCACCCAAAATGCAACACCAAGAAGGAAGCATCAGATTGGCCTGCGTCGCCCGCGAGAGGACATGCAAACGATTAGCATTGCAGGGCATATGCAAATCATGTGCGCCCGGCACGCCAACGAGAAGCACTATAAGAAGGGTGCACAGATGGCGGGGTGTAAGTAGTGGAAGTGTGTTGTGCTGCCGGACCTGTGCGTGGGAAGCTTCCTGATGCCGCGTCGCAGAATGCAGCAGTCGTTCCAGCACGTTTCGGAGTTCGACAGAGGACGAATATTTGCTTATCGCGACAGCGGTTTATCGTACCGAGACATCGGCGCCCGTGTAGGACGACATCCAGCCATAGTGAGGCGAATATGGATTCGGTGAACGCAGGAGGTACGGACGGACCGACGTGAGTGATTGCAGCAGCCGCGGCACACCACCGAACGAGAGGACCGGCATGTTGTGCGGTGGGCATGGACGGCTCGCACCGCCACATCACGAACGTTAGCGCAGGAATTAGAGTGTGTTGTGCAACAACGTGTGCCAGCACGTACCTTCGACGTCGTTTGCGGGAGCGGAGACTTGTTGCTCGGCGCCCATTGCTCCGATTACCATCGACGTTACACCACCGGCCAGTGCGGCGGCAGTGGGCCTTTGAACGCCGCACCTGGACTACGGAATGGCACGACATCACGATGCAACATGCAACATCACGATGGTCGGATCCGCCTGTGGGGGCACCGTGGTGAGAGACGGTATGGCGCCTGCATTATGCATCGCCACACCAGACCGTCGACTGGCGTTATAGTTTGGGGCGAAATTGGATATGACACATGCTCCCCTCTGGTACGCATCGCCGGTACACTCAACAGCCACCGCTACATCTCCGACGTTTTGGAGCCTGTAGTCCTTCCTTACCTGCAGGACCTGCCAGCGGCCATGTTTGAACAGGACAATGTGCTCCGCAAGTGGCACGCATCGTGCAACAATTCGTCATGGTTCACCAGGTGTCACAGCTGCCGTGGCTCCATGGAACACGTCTGGTCGCTGACCGGCAACCGAGTGGCCCGGTAAGCACCACCCGCGGCTAATCCTGATGAATTGTGGCAACGTGTGGAAGCAGCCTGAACGACATACCCGAATCCACATCCAAAGCCACTTTCTTTCGATGCCGCGGCGTGTAGCGGCCGTTACTGCCACCCATGGGAGCCACACGAACTATTGATTTCTGCGTGTTCCTCAAGTCGCACGGGCCCTTTAAGCTCAATCGTTTCACCTTTGTATCTGTTGTTATGTGTTCAGTAAATCTGGGTTTGCTATCTCGTGTCCTTCTTGGTGTTGCATTTTGGGTGGCCAGCAGTGTAGAGTATCAGGGCATTTCTATCTTATGCTACCTTCCCAGATAAAGTGTTGCGAAGTTCCCATCATTGCTCCGGAATTTCTGGGATTCGCTTTCGCATCACAGTGGGTGAACTTCAAAATGCCCTCTCCCATTCGTGGATTGGTAGAACAGGAGTAGGAGGTTGATTGACAGCATCTGTAATCCCTTAACTGCGATCAACATCAGAGAACTGTCCTACTATTAATTGCTGTTCGATGCAGATAATTCTCTCACAACAACACGGCTGCTTACAATCCTTCAAACTTTTACTTAACGCTGGTTGCAAAGCATCTTACTCAGTAGAGATCTCTGAATCTGCGATGGTGGGGAAACCGAATCCTTTTTTTTTTTTTTTTTTGGACTGTCACTACAAATTACGCCACAACGTGTAAATTATCCCATAATTATATCACTGGGTGACTGACTTACTGGTGATGCACATTGGCTGTTCTAATTGGAATCGCATGTTTTTATGCCGAGTCTCTCTACCTATTGGTGTCCACCTTAATTCGGAAATCCTTTTACATGGGACAGGTATTGGGATCGAGGTCTGCACGGGCTTAATTTCGAAAACTCAGTCCAGCCCGCTCCTGGCCTGAACTTTAGAGGACCCTGCTAGATATTTCCAATCTACGGTCCAACCCTACCCGTTTCAGACTTTCATCAAGCTTTCTATGTCATTTATTGCAAATAACGCGAGTCTTCGTTAGAGCAGGGGTCTTCAAACTTTGGCCCTAGGAGCGCTTTTTTAGTGTCCTGCGAGACGTCCACAAAAGAGTGTTCTGGAATGAAAAAAAAATTGCATTTTCGAAATGAAGAATTGAATAGCTAACTGGATATTCTTGAATCCCCAAATCTTCTATCAGCTATGCCGTGATCAATTTTGTAAATGAAATTTTTAAGAGCACTAAAAATGTAGGCATATTAGATACTTTGGACACTCTCTTAATATTGATACCATGTTAAGTGTATCATTTCTTTTTCAGAAAATTAAGCTTGAGGATTCAGAATCTCACTGAATAATCGGTATTCGTTATAAACACATACATTTTTCATATGGGTTCTATTCCATTTTGTAATGTAGTCCGCGATTCAAAAAAGGAAGAAGACCTGCTCTAATGAACTGACTCACCATAGTAATAAAGAAATGTAACTGAGAGAGAGATGCCATTTCTTCTAGGAATTCCTACCACAAATGAATTTATACCTGATGTGACGTGCCAGCCCCGCAGGACGCGCATGAGATAAAGGCAGATAGCAGTGAGAGCACATGCCAGTGTAGTATAGTGGATAGCACTCGGAGCTCGGAAGCCGAGAGCTGTGGATTTGAATCCCGCCTCTTGCATAAACATGATGGAAATATTTAATTAGTCATATTAACGCCCCAACTTCAAGGATGACCTGGCTCATAGGGTTCTCGCAATGGTGTGATGTTCTTTCCACAACGCGAAATAGGAAAAATGAGAATCCCTTCTACAGTGCTCCGAAAAAATAAATTAGCGTGATGTTACGTTTCACAAACCAAATTGTGTGGGATTTCTCAAATGCACATTCTTCATCGGATGACTGCCTACAGCGACACATGGTCCCTGCTGACCCGTGAGCCATGCAACCGGCCCTCTTTCGGGGGGGATGTGACGAGCCTGATCCGCAAGACGCACACGAGATAAAGGCAGATACCAGTGATAGAACATGCCAGTGTAGTACAGTGGAGAGCACTCGAAGCTCTGGACCAGAGAGTTGTGGGTTCGAATCTCGCCCCTGACATAAAAATGATGGAGAAATGTACTTTATCATACTGACTACATGCTTCTGTTACATATATGTGAAGGTTTTTACTCTTATACACTTAGGTATAACAAAGGTAGCCCTCGTAACCCAAATATGTAAACAAATACTTCGAACTTCCTCATCTCCGTTGCAATAACGAATGGCGCCAGAAGTTTGCCTGTAGCTGAACGCTCTGTTCACGTAAATGTTTCACACACAAAAAAAACACGTGCTTCAGCCGTATAACCAACTACGTGAAAGGGGAATTTGATTTCAACCTTTGAAGAAACAATCCGTTCCATTTCAGACTCTCATCTTACAGCCCAGCGTGATGTCTTTAGCTGCAAAAAATCAACGCATCCAGAAGCGGATGGGATCTGTCGTTTATGCAGTGAACTTCTCCATCTGACTGTTTAACAAGTGAGTCTTCGTTCCGTGTGACGAAAATATTTCTTTAATGTAAGAGCCAAAACTAAACCTTCTATTACAGGCCTTGCTCGAGCTGAAAATTTTTACTTAACTTATGAAAAAAAGCCCAACCAGGCAGGACTATACCCGTTCAGAACACTAATTGTAGTTTCCCAAGCAGTGAAAAAGACCTGCAACTAAACAAGGACTCCTTTTAGACATTATGTTTACTGAGCATTTTCTTTCTCTGTCTCTTTCATTAATGAAGCTTCCTGATTTTGGAAATGGTATTCAAAGCCATTATTCATACTTGTATGCATTTATGCTTTGCGCATGTTCATGTACAGGTATGCAAGTGTACACACACACACACACACACATGCACAGTCCAGTTATAGAAATATGACCACCCATAAGAAGGAACCGTAACCAGCAGCCAGATGGCGTGCGTACCAATATAGGCAAATCGTGTAAGGTATTTAAAAGGACACGAACGCGCGGACGTTATGCAGTTTCGCGTGAAAATGGGAAGAGGACGTGACCTGGCAGAGTTTGAAAAAGGAACGATTGTTGGCTACGGACGGATGAGTGGTAGCATAACAGAAACGGTCGATATTGTGGGCTTTTCACCTGGTGCAGTTGTTGAAGTGTTCTAGAAATGGAAGGGAACTTGCAAGACCTACAGTGATCGGGGAAATACGGCACGCCTGCACAGTATTGACGACCGTGGTCAGCTACGGCTGTTCCAACTAGTACGATCCAACTGACGGGCCACAGTGGAATAACTGGCTAGAGCACTTAATACAGGCACATCGTGGAGCGTACCGCAGACCACAGTCCGACGAACGCTGCTCACGGTACCCATGCTGACTGCCAGACATCGACGATTTCGGCGGGCATTAGCATCTGCGAGGAGTCCTCGGGCCATCAAACAGTGGAAGAAAGTTGCCTTTTCAGACCAATCACGTTTTTTATTTATCGTGTACTGCTGCTAGAAATCTTCCCGACAAGACGCTTGAGACAAAACAGGCAGAGGTTGGCAGTGTGCTCGTGTGGGACATGTTTTCCTGGGAATCACTGGGAGCAAACGTGCCCCTGGATCGCACGAAGAACGCTTCTGGCCACCTATCAATTATGCCGGATCAGATGCTTTCATTTGCCAAGACTGTCTGCGCGTGCTCCCATTCGTGATGACTGTCTGTCTGGAATGGGTTGCTTCCAGCAAGATATTGCCCCTTGTCATGCTGCTATGCGTTCTCAAGAATGGTTCGAAGAGAATTCCAGTGACTTTAGCTTACTATCCTGGCCACCATACTCGCCGGACATCAGTCCCATTAAACATCTGTGGGACTACTTTGACCAACAGGTTCAACGTATGTTTTCCCACCGACACTTGATGATCTGCGAGAAACTCTGGTGTCTGCATGGTATACAATCGCCACCGAAACGTAGAAGAGGCCTTACTAAATCAAAGCCACGTCGTATATAGCTATGACCTCCTCGTGCTTGTATTGACGGCACGGGGAGGTCATATCTCTTACTAACAGGTGGTCATACTTTTTTGACTGGGCTGTGTAATACACATACGTATACATACATCTGTTCATATTGATCGTTAGGCCAGCCTATTTTAAATAAATATTTTAAGAAATTTGAGGGAAAAACCGAACAGATCAAAGAAATCAGGAGAAATGCATTAAAATTCCTGAATCAAATTGAGAGGCCGATATTTATAAAGTTGAAAAAACACAGAAGCTCAAATCTAATTTCAATATTAGACATTACCTATCCAGTTCAAAATAAACACTCACACACATAAACAAAATAATATAGGAAGAGACAATGTTTTTTGCGTGTTTGTCCCTTTAGTGATAAATGTTGTACATCAATCGCACGATGAGTCACACGTCAGTAATCTGAGTTACCAAACGTTCAAGATACACTCTTCGAGTTACAACCTTAAATCTTTGTGTCTTCAAAATTGTGTTTCTTTTATCAATTTCCATTTTGTGCACATTTTATATGACCATGAATTCGTGGAACAAAATAGCAGAAACTAGATTGTCATAGACATTCACTTCCGTATCACCAGAGCGCCGTTTTATCTGATTTCACAGCACGCATGGGTAATAAGAGAAAACAATTCATATTAAGTGCATCAGTGCTGATGGAATGGTCTGAATAAAGAAATGGGAAGATGTCCACTGATGCTTTCCATGATATTTTCCTTTTCATTGCGCAGGATAGATTTATTTAATATACACATTTTGAAGAACAGCAGCTGCATTCCAAATAACAATTTCAACTCCCGGAAACTAAATGTTGTTTTCGTTTAGTCGAAATCAATGCAGACTAATTGCGTAGGAGCATTGGAAATGTCAGCCATGTAGCAAAGAACAATTTCTTGAGCAAGCAATGGCAGTGAGCAATGTCACGAATATTTTAATGAATACTTTCCGAATACGATAACGATTTGTTTGGAATCAATATGCGATCATTATTGTATCAAGGGATGAACACGTATGGGAGGATTCGATCTATCGATCTAGATGATTTTCATTGTTGTTAGCAACGTCAGGCAAAGATGGAAATGTTATTGCTCACAGCATCACACAATACAACCAGGAAATCTCTGAAATTGATTTTTAGCATTTGCTCCATGGAGCACATACTTCATTCAATCTCTGAAAAGTGTTATTTCGACAACAGTACTTATCACACTTGGAATGTCGATGATCTGGGTGTCTGTTGTCTGGTGTTTCAATGGAATACTGAATTTCTTTCTCATTTGACATGCAACTTGTAGGTGCTTAAATCATATGAACGTACTCAACATTTTCGGAGATTAATTGTGTTCTGCCTTCGGGCTATTGAATAAGCGGGAAAATATACAGATCAGGAAATATATTTGGCAAGATGTATGTTAAATCATACGGAAAGCAAGAACAAATTGAACATTAAAGAATTCATGCCCACGGTGGGTAATGTATTAATTAATAAAAGCATTGGGAATCAGTAGCAACATACAAAATTCTTTGGTTGCGGTACATGTTTGCGAATGGCATTTCTCATGTAAACATAATTCACAGAATTTCCTTTTTCTAGGGTTATTTAAATCCAAAGTATTTTAAATTAATTGAAAACAACCTAAAGGGTTCAGCTTCGTGATCCTTCGTAACATAAAAATTACATTTACTTTGCTGAACTAGACCTCAGAAAGACAGTATACATATGTCTGCTGCCTAGAAATATTATTTCCAAGGATAACATAAATCTCAAGAACAAATGACTCCTGCTTGCAATGATAGATTCAAGGCCTAGTAATATAGGAACTTTGTAAATGTCGCTTGTCATGCATATCTCGAATGACACATTGTTTGACTGCGGTCTTGTACTCCGAAAACTACTTCAGAATTCGATTGCCTTTCAATAAAATATCTCAGTAGAACCATAAAAGTTTTGTTTCATGTCCACGTTGATAACTCACACCGAAAGTTCATAGTAACAACTATATATGCACTAATAGATTAAGTACTATTACGTACCTTTAATCGTCAGTTTATATGATTCGCATTGTTGGTGTGTCATTTTTCTTGCTTATTAATCCACAAGCCAGAAAAATGGCACACCAACAATGTGAATCATATAAACTGAGGATTAGGGGTACGTAATAGTACTTAATCTATTAGTGCATATATAATTGTTACTATGATTGTCTTTCAATGACCATAAAAGATTTGTGAAAAGACAAGTTTTCCCGTTGCGGAAAACTTGAGTTTTCACATTGGCGCCCGATTATGGTAAATGAATCTACTGGCCGTTGGATTCTTCAAAAAATGCGTGATGTTTGTTCCACACATTGTTTGGAATGAATGAAAAATTCCTACGTCGCTTCAAAGACTGAAAAAAAAATTAAGAGAGGGATGACGTAACGTATATACTATTTCAACTTTCCTTTTGAGTTCCTTTTCTATGTAAATTTGAGTTCGTTCTCTTAGACATTTTCAAACCTTAACGTTATGTCTTTTCCCTAAAACGAGAATGATGTTCGCAACACACTGAGGTCGGAACAAGTGACGTATGTGTGGCCGGATATGAACGAGATATAAAAAAGCAATGCATCGGTTGTTTACGGGGGATTGATATTATTGATGATAGACGTGCTGTTATACTGCGATTCGATGTTAAATCACTGATACAATATTGAGTACGCCAATAAACCGGATGTGAGTGTGGAGTACAAACCATGCAAGCAAAATAAAAGTATTTGTAAGTACTACAATTGACCTTTTTCTTGTAATGCGTATGAGTACTTTCTATATTACATTGACTTTAGCACACATAACGTAATTACTGACGTAAGGACTAAGTTACAGCGGAAAGACAAATTACGTTATAGATTGTGTTTGTTCTCTTAATGTAAACACCAAAATTTGATGCTGGAGAAGTGCCTGAACTTCTCCTTCCATTGCACCTTAGCTTTTGAAGATTAGATAATTCTCAATTATCAGACACTGGACTTCCAGAAGATATTTTGAACATCATGTTCACACCTGATTTTGTGCACTTTTGATATCTACAGTATTATGATCATCCATGCGTTAAACGTACAGAGAAACATTGAACTTCAGAATCTTCAAAAAGTAGGGTAGTACGTTAAATCTTCATTCTTTTACAAATCATCTGTGCATAACACTAAAAAGAATTAGTATCTCTGTTCCGTGTAAATTGTTTTGGCTTACTCTCATAAACTGTAATGATCCGCGGTTCAAAATTATATTTAAACTATGCCAAAAAAGTTTCGTTCCTTCACATAAATTCAAAGAAAACCAAAATATATATGCGTGCTTTCAAATACGTATAGAAAGACGGACAGATAGCATAAACGGTGCCGCAAACGGTCGCGTAAAAACGATAACACACGCACACACACACAGGGCGTTTCTAAAACGTTTGGCCATTTAACTTTGGGACTCCGACCATTCTGAACAAAAAACGTCATAATCATGACAGAAATGCTTTCCTAAAGAAATACATGATTGTTGGGGTAGGAAATACTGAGCGAGTCTATCCAACGTATTTCGGTACGGACGGTAATGTGGTAAGTATCGTGCTGTGGAAATGAACACCATTTGCACGTTACTCGACGTTGAACATGAATGCAAATGTGAAACACAATCGCGCAACTCAAGTGTGCGATAAGTATGCTTAAAGTTAAGTAACAGTTGTTTATATATACACTTGTGTTTAGCGACGTTACGTGCAAATGAAAGGGTAGCGTGGTTATTATTGTCTTTTAGGTTTGTGCAACCGCAAATAGGGGGATTCTCCGTTTGCCAACGCCAAATGGGCTGACATCAATCCACGTACGCACGAATTAAAATAGTAGGGAAGCGAAGCGCTTCTACAGACTGAGTTTTCGTATAGGAATATCTCTGCAAAAAAACGTTTGCAGCCGTCCATTAGCTTCTACAAGGGTCGGGATCAACGGCGCCTCGCACTACAGATCGGGTGCGACCGAGACATGTGCGTACATCTTCCTTTGAATAAAGGGTGGCGGAGCAGCACGGAACAAGCTAAATGTGGAAGTATTAAATTCCACTGTACGGCGTATCTCTCCTCAGTATCAACTGTTTTCCTACCGCGTGCAACTAGTTCAGGCTCTCTCACCAGCGGAATTTTTGCTTTAAATCAGCTTTGCTTATTAGCGTCTCACAAATGGAACGAAGTTGGTTTTCTACACGGTGTTCATTTTATGGATGAATCGCAATTCTGCCGATGTGGGATTGTAGACTTTCACAACGTGGAATACTGGGCGCGGAAAAAAACCGCCTGGAGTCAGGCAATCTTGGTATGTGGAAAATATATGAATCGGTGTCATTACGGACTACCTGAATTGTCCATTTTTTCTTGCCGCTGACGCTCATCGGCCAACTGTGCCAGCACTCCTCGAAGGAGGAACTACAGGGGTTTCTGGTAGGCGTGCCATTAGGAACACACCGGTCATGTGGTTCGTCACAGATACAGCGGCACAGCCTTGTTGTCCAACTGTTAGAGGACATCGCGATTTCGCCTATCCCAGGCGTCAGAGAGGTGAGCCAATTGAATGGCTACCACTATCTTTCGATATGAATACACTGGATTCCCTTTTGTGGGGACAGCTGATGAAGACCGATGTTTTTGCTAGCCGCTGCGTAATGAGTAGGCTCTTCGCCAAAATACTGTGGGTGGCTGTAGGACAATGGAGAATAACCCGGGACTTCTATAATATATACGGCAATTGCTCAGCAGACGCTGTGCGGATTGTATTGCTACTCACGAAGACCATTTTGAACATTTGGTGTGATGTAGCCATAAAAACATTTTCTACTTTATCATTTCCTGTGTACTAACCGAAACACAGCGTTACCTTCTCACTGTGTATTCCCTGCTGTTTAAGATGCGATATATCTTTGTAGGTAAGTGGTTTAGGCCTTATATTTATATGACCAGAATTAGTGGTAAAATAAGTTTACAAATTGTTACTGAAACATTTTACCGTACAAACATTCCATATATACCGAAGAGCTAAAACGTTATGGCCAGCGGGCCTTTATATAAATCGAAGCAACTTCAGCAAAGGACGCTGTGTGTGAAGGTCATGAAGCTGCATAAAAAAACACTTGATACTGAGCTCCGTTAATCAGTGTTATTCGTGTTCTTCAAATGGGAAAGGCAGTGGACTTCAGCGAGTTTCTACAAAGTCCAGATTGTAATGGCAAGGCGACTGGGTGAGAGCATTTCCTAGACAGCAAGGCTTGAGGGGAGCTCACGGACATTCGTGGTTAGTTCTTTTAAAATTGGTCCTAGGAGGTAAAAAACCACAAACCCTAGGTTTGGGGTGAACGATAACGGCTCGTCGACGCAGGCCGTTCCAAGTGCCCAGGCTAACATTGGGCTACTGTCTAAAGCGCCTACAATGGGCACACGAGCATCGAAACTGGAACTTCAGTGATTCGATGAAGGAAGTTTAGTACGATGCATCCTGTTACCTTTTGCACAATTTGGACGACCTTGAAAAGCATTGCACCACCATGCACAGAGGAACAAAAACATGCCGGCGGAGGAAGAGCAATGCTGAAACATGCCGGCGGAGGAAGAGCATTGAGCACTATTCTGATGTGAAACCCTTTGTCCAGTCATTCATAAGCACGAAACTATGACGTCTATCACCACCACAATATAATTGTAGACCCAGTACCTTCCTTCAACACTATAATGCCCCATGTCAAATTGCCCGAATTGTTCGAGAATGGTTCGCAAAACATGAGAAAAACTTCCAGGTATTGGTGTGGCCTCCAAATTCCCCAGATATCAATCCAACCGAGTATTAGGGTTTGTGTTGGAACAGCAAATCTGATCAGACGCGGCTCAACCACGTAACTTACAAGAGTTAAAGGATCTGCTGGTAAGGTGTCTTGTAATATCTGGTACAATGTCTTGTAGTATCTGGTGTGTGGAACCAGATACTACAAGACACCTTCGGATATTTTGTAGCATCCATGCATCTCTGAGTAAGAGCTGTTTTGTCGGTATGTGCTGGACCAATTTCATATTAGGGAAATGAACATAATGTTTTAGCTCTTTGGTGTTAAATGACCTGCTGACAACATGTTGGTGCCAGATACCACTAGACACCCTTAGAAAGCTTGTATCGTCCAAGCCTTGTCGGGTACGAGCAGGCTTGTCGGCGCATGGAGTAACGACATCATATTAGTCATGAAGTCACAATATTTTGGCTCTTTGGTGTATACTCTTCCCTTTTTAACATTTCTCTGCTGCTAGAGATCATAATGAAAAATTTGTTTCACATCTTCTAGTTGAGGATTCAGGCTATCTAAAAAATTCTGATTTTCATGAAACCCCTGATTATACAATTTAAAATGTTAATATTAGGGGTATGCAAAAGTTTCCGCCGCCCCCGCAGGTGGGCGCTGTAGGTGTCTAACCGGTCATCGACCCGTTGTGTAAGTTCATACATGAAGCCAAGCATGGCGGTCGATAGTGTTCATTTGCGGCACTCTTTGTCATTCATGTTTAATTTGGGGGAAAAATACGAGTGAAGCATACGGTTAAATATGTCAGGAGCATGGCGAAACGGTTAAAGGTGAGCGGACGTGACGAGAATGGTTTGCCAGGTTTAAGAAAAATGATCTAAGCTTGGAGGACAAGCCACGTGCAAGTAGACCGCAGGAACTCGTAGACGAGCAGCTGGAATCGCTGTTGCAAGAGGATGCCACACAACCGACCACGCAACTGGCGAAACGTTTGAAAGTGGCTCAATTGACGGTGGTGCGGCGTCTACAGGCCTTGGGAAAGATCCAGAAGATTGGTGACATGGTTTCGCATACTTTAACGGAGGGTAATATTGGTCGACGATTGGGCATCTGCGTGTCGTTGCTGACGAGGTTTCAAGGGAAGAATTTCTTGAGGGAGGTTGTCACCGGGGATGGAAAATGGATCTATTGCGACAACCCCGTACGCATGCGATCCTGGGCTGACCCAGGCCAGCCATCAACATTCACTGGAAAACAGGATGACCAAGGGAAAAAGGTGCTGTTCTGTGTGTGGTGGTATATGCATGGAGTGCTGTACTTCGAACTGTTGAAACAATTACTGCACAACGATATAGCGATCAGTTGATGAAACTGAACAACGCAATCCAGCAAAAAACCCCATGGGGAGGTAAAGGACGCCACCTAGTCATCATGTTACACGATAATGCCAGACCACAAGTCAGTGTCACCACGAAATCAACCCTTGAACAGTTACACTGGGAGGTATTACCGCTACCGCCTTACTCTCCGGACATTGTATCCTCAGACTTTTATCTGTTTCGCCCTATGCAACATGTCCTAGTACAACAGCGCTTCACCACAATTCCAGAATTGGAAAATTTCGTCACTGCGTTCTTCAGCTTAAAACCCGACTCCTTCTATCACTGGGGCATTCATTTTTTGCCTGAAAAATGACAAAAGGTCATTGATGTTAACGGCCAATGTTTCGTTGAATAAATGCGTGCGGGTTTCCTGATTGTTCCTGTCTCCTTTCTCCTTAAAACGGCGGAAACGTTTGCATGCCCCTAATATATTTCGGATTCTATCGTTCGTTTACCTTTTGAAAAATATTGATTGAGGCACTTGATAATTAGTAAGTATCCTTTATTTTTTTTTTGTTCTTTTGAGTATGATGGTACTCACAGTAGCTGTAGCTCATTATTTGTGCCACTCAGCTGGCTTTCCGTTGGTTGAGGACCCAATCGTAACCCTACTACTTCAACCGTTAAAGACGCACGTGTTTCGTAGGACACTTCAAGACTGCGGTCCTGGGTTATTGGACCGCCACTAAAAATAAGGCATCTGCTTCTTCCCTCTCGAAGTGGTATGACCTGTCATGCAGACCCAAGCCTTCCCTAGTCAGGGTCCTCGACCTGTTCGCGCCACTTGGGCCTAAAGCACGTGACGCATAGCCTTTTGGGCCAAGGCAGCTGCGTGTAAACTCTACGAGAAATAGTTGCCTAATTGAAAATAAACTAGCAGGTCTGACCCATTATATTTCTTGCTCTTCTTATCAGGTCTACAAACGTGTCATATTCTATGCTGTTAATGACTTCCAAGTACAAAAAGTATGATAGCTATTACATACTCTTTCGACTTTATTAGTTGCGATCTTTAACCTGTGACTTAGCGAACAAATAAATGAGTAACTCTAAGATTTGGTTGTAAGTAAAATAAATTTCTGTGTGTTCTATTACTATACTATTGAAACATGAAACAATATAATTCCTTAAAGACAACGAGAGGGAAAATTAATTATGCTTGCATTATTTAGCGCCGTTACGCTTAGACGTGAGGGAGAAATATTTCTTATAAAAGCACGTCGGTTATGTTTTATTGGCGAATATGAATTTTAATCAATGGGCGCAATCAAACATTGTTTAATTTATATGGTAAATCATAAAAATAAAATATTACAATATTGAAGAATAACTTTTAACCATACTCATGAACACAGTTAAAACCTTATACTCGGTACGTACTAAGGTTCCCAAACACATGTCAAAAAATTAAATAGTCATTTCCAATCTTGAGAACGTAAAACAATTTAAAAACTTTAAATATTAAGATTTATTTTATCATTCCTAGTTATAAAGGCTCTTCTGTTTTCACGTTGAGAAAAGTTCCGAATTCTTCCACAGTAGCATTTTTTCGCGCTTCTATTTGTTTAATGTGAATGTGAAAATGGGTTGAGTTGGAAAAAAAAACAAGCAAGTCGTTTTTATATTGCTTTGGGACATGAAATCTCACTCAGCGCGATCATGAAACTGCTCAAGACGAATAACACTGAGAGAACATTCATTTAAATGAATATCTAGAATAGAGGTTTCAATTATTGAAAATATGCTTATTTATTTCATGGGTCGTAAATGATATTTAAAAGTCTTGAAATACGTGCAATGTTATCTTAAAACTTAAACCATCGTGCATTACTTCAATTTTTGCAAACAATAAAATCACTTCTATCACTCCAGCGCGAGGGTTTACACCACCTAATCCCGACCATAAGTTTCGCGCAAAAATGTTTATCTAATTTTTCTTTCTAAAAGGATCTTTTTTGCTAAATCTTATCTTAATTTGATGCAATGTATCCGACGATAAGAAAATAAAAATGGCGAAAAGAACAAAACACATGCTTTCATAAATCCAATGGTTTCGACCTATATCAGAGCCCCGGCAATGTTTTACGTGTTTCGAGTGATGTGCTGACATCGAAATCGATTGATGGGTATTAATGATTCTTCTCATTTTATCTTTGTCCTCCCTGATGCTCGCATTTCAAACGAAATCCCCACAAATTGCTATGCAAATCAACCGCAGTAGCTCACAGTCCCAAAAGGCGTTAAAGTCTTCCACGCTGCCGCGGAACACAACGCTCTTGTTCAGATGAGAATTTCTCTGAAATAGAGGGATGAGGATAACTTCTCTCTGCGGGCGATCAATGAAAAATCGAAAACAACATAGCCCAATATTTTCAAGGGTCCTCTGTTAGCGACAGAAAATTTGTTCATCCGGTTTCACGAAAAAAATCGGCGTTTTGTTTTTCCTTAAGCCATAATACATCAAAAAAGGATATCAAGGAAACAAAAAGCTTTTCTGCAGTTTTTAAAAGGAGTAAAAAAATACCGCGCGCACGTGTGTGATTTATTCGAGCTCATCCAGTTTTGCGCTGATATTTTGTATTTCATATCAAGAGGGTGTGTTTAATTTAAAATAATAATAAAAATGCCCATTAGATATGATACGTTGCATTAAACAGTATCTTTTTTAACGGTCTGGTAAATGTTGTTTTCTGCTTATTAGTTGCATTAATTGGTTATTTGTATCTCAGCAATATTTAGCAGGATTTGCGTTTATTTAACATAAATTGCTCTTATGCTCATGTTCTAAAACAAATGAAATATTCGAATGAAATTGCATAGGTAATTAAAACATCTATTGACTCTTTTAAAAGGCAGTTGACTCGGCTAAATAAAGCATTGAAATTCCTAATAGCAAATTAATTTGCATAACTAAGTGAATATATGAACAAACAAAGTGTTCATCATAGTAAATGCAGTCCATTGAAAAGGACCGGTTTTTAGTCGGAAAGGAGATATGTTCGCAAATAAAGAAGATATGTTCGCAAATAGATACACACAATTGTGTTCCGCAGCGATAAACTGTACGTTACTGGATGTAAAAAACCCCAGGCGAAATCTAAGCCATGAAAAGATCTATCCGAAGCAAACGAATCTGTTCAGTTGAACTTTTGAAAATGGAAATACACTGGCGGAAAGTGAAAAAAGAACACCAAGAAGGAATTGGCGGACGATCATGAAATTTACATATGTTAATGGGGTCGAGATTACGTAGGTGTTATGTTAATTTCGGGACCAACCGGTGAGCGCTTACACCACAGCACGGCATAATATGCAAATTATCGTCGGTGGTATTTAAGGAGTACGGCGAAGTGAATGTAATCAGTCGTCGGCGTACGGACACGTGCGAAGACCCTGAAGAAGCTGCAATGACTGGACATGGAAGACGTGTACGATTTCAGCAGTTATCAAACTTTGAGCGAGGTCGGCTAGTCGGACTCTGCAAGGCCGGGTGGTCGTATCGTCGTATTACGGAGCGAATTGGACGGGAAGTATCGGTGATGGTACGATGGTGGCGTAGATGGTCCGAGGAACATTCCCACACGAGAAGACATGGAACCGGGAGTCACAGATGGACTGATGTGTGGACCGATCGACGCATAAGAAGAGCGGCGTTGTCAAGCAGAGCATCCACTGCGACGCAAATCCGAGCTGCCGTTGCACTTGAGGTGACTGTGCGAACTATCCGCAACCGTCTACTGGATGCAGGACTACGCGCACGTGTGCCTCTGGCATGTCTACCTCTGACTCCAACCCACCGTCAGGAAAGGCTGCAGTGGTATCGCCAACGTCTGCACTGGAGAACGCAATGACGATCTGTCGTGTTCAGCGATGAAAGCAGATTCTGCTTGGGAGCCTCCGATGGCCGTATGCGTGTTCGCAGACGCACAGGGGAGCGTCTCCACCCTGCTTGCATCCGCCAGCGGCACACAGGGCCGACATCTGGTCTCCTGGTGTGGGGAACGATCAGCTATCACTCCTGTACACAACTAGTGTTTGTACCGGGTACGTTAATCAGCTCCTCCTACATCAACAACATAATTCAGCCCATTGTTTTGCCATTTGTAAGGTAGGTCCACCGTGGAGTTTTCCAGCAAGATAACGCACGGCCACACACGACACGTGCAACGCAACATGCACTTCAGGGTGTGAGACAACTTCCATGGCCTGCACGTTCACCGGATTTGTCCCCCATTGAGCACATGCGGGGTTTTTTGGGCCAACGACTTACCCGGTCTCCACGGCCAGCCATGACCATCCCCGATTTACGCGTCCAGGTTGAGGATGCTTAGAACTCAATACCCCAAAATTACATCCAACATCTGTACGACAGACTCCATGCCAGAATTGCACAGTGTGACGCAGTTCATGGCGGTTCAACCTCGTACTAACCATGTTACATGGAAATGTTATTTTTCAGTTTACCAGCAAATACAGCTGTATTTTGCCATAATGTTTTGATCACGTTATTCTCTTTATTCTGTTATTATGCTGTATAAATTTCGTTGGTATCAGACGTCTCCTTGTTGGTGTTCTTTTTTCACTTTCCGCCAGTGTATAATTGCAAGAAAAAAATTGAACTTACGCCCTCAAGTCGGCAGACCTGAGCATTATACTAACAGACCAGAAAATGTACACGAAATATTTTCCACATCCCCGCTCTCCGAAGCAAGAATACGTTTTCAAATCGGACTCTCAGATGCGATGATAATCAGGGAAATAGAAGAAAGAGTTACGTTGCCTATAGGAAACTATCAATAATCTGTTGTGTAAAGCGTCTACAAAATGTCTTTGTATATATACATGTAACACTTCCTCTTTAATCAGATACGGTTCCTTATAAATATACATAACTGTGCCCGAAACGACAAACTGTGCTTTTTGAAAGAGTAGGAAATATACAAAAAATGCTCCTCGGAGTGGAAGATATCCGACGAAAAAACGATTTTTCAAATCGGATTTTCAGAAGCAGATGAATAGAGAGAAATGAAAAGATATTTATGTGACATATTTGGGGAAATTGGTTATTATTAGATCAAGAAAATATTCGCCAAATTTTCATAGTGATGAAATATATCCGCCTAATAAAAGACATTGTTTAAAATAGGGTATTTAGCAGCAGTAACATGAAATAAAATATAAGGATATTTCAAATGAAACCTGGACCACATCTGCCCTCAATGTTGGGTTACTAAACTTCACCGCAGGGTGACATGGTCAAAGTACATAGAACACGTTTGCTGTCATATCTGCACGTACTAACCTGCTGCATTCAAGGATGTTTCCCTTTGCTGCACACGTTTTGTATCCCTTCCGCATTGGAAGGCGGCTGATGAATGAAACATTCCTTGTCAATCTCTTGCGAGCCTTCCTCTGACGTGAGTTGTGGGCACTTTAAGAACTTCTCAAAGATTCGAAGATGAGAAAGTTGAATTTCTGTAGGTCGGGACAGTAGGGAGGATGGACAAGGACTTCCCAGCAGTAGTGTCTGTGGGAGTCAAGCGTTGTAATGCAAGCATGCCTGAATACTCTTAGTATTAATGTTAGCACATTGTGGTATTTAATAAATGATGAATGGACTCTTCTGATCAGAGAAAAAGTGAGCATGACGTTCCCTGTACAAGTGGATACACATTTTCTCTTTGCGGTGATACAAAGATATTCCATAGCATGCTTCTGCGTTTCATCACTGGCACGAAATGTTGACATCAAGTTTCGTCGCCGGTGATTCTTCGCGACGAAAACTTACTTCCCGCTTCTTGGCAAAGCAGTGCCTTCTGTTCTGTCGACAGGTGCGTCAGAACCCATTTTTCACACACCTTTCGATACAAGAGATGGTCGCGGATGATACTGGTGAGCAATCCCATGCTGATGTGTAGGTATTTCACTAGTTGTTGAAAGGATAATCTGCAGTTTACCCGCAACGCCTCGTTGGTCACTGAAAAGGATTCCTGCTTGACGGCGAAAGGATATTGCTCAGGTCATGGAAGATACCCTATCCTTAACATCCTTCTCGAAATTCTTTTTTCGCACGCATTTTAATGCACAGTAACCATATGCTTGATACTTAATTTTTTAACCAGGATTTTTGCTCCTCAATATTTCAAGAAAAATGCTCGTATTTGGTTTACTTTCTGGCAAATCATAGTACTGCTTGTTTTGAGCACTCAACTTAAAGATAATGAAAAACAGCACTTACCTTTAACCCTTTAACGACCATAACGACCAATACGCCTGTCCAGAATGAGTCAAATTTCCTGCCCTTACCTGCTTTTCAAATTTGCACGACTTATGAGGGATCAGCAGATGACTATCCTCCGTCATTATTGTTGTTACTAAACAAAGAAGTTAACCGACAGACAGTTTCAGGCTTTATGGTACTTAGAGGGATACAATATTTTTGGCGTATGGTCGTTAAAGGGTTAAATTTGTTTTCTGTAAATTCTTCTGAATTTCGCTATTTCCCATCATTCTTCGCCCGATTTCTCATTGAAGCGGTAACTAATATTTTGGTAATGCAACGTTCTTAAAAACTGATCAAATTTAAATATCACACTACACACAGACACACACTACGGAAACTTAGTAAAATAGATTTGCCCTCAGCAGCGATTTTTCTTTACACATGTTGTAACGTATACTCTCGATTCACTTTCCTTTTGACTTTTACTATCTCTGGTTATTTTATTTTTCTATGTAAATTATCTTCTTACTGAACGAGATGTTATTTCTCCCGCTGAATGAGATCTGGCAATGAGTGTAAGTCATGACGTGGTGGTAGCCAGTATAAATAGGCGCGTTCAACGATACTTAGGGAGAGCTTTTTGTTGATGTGTGTAGGGAGAGCGTTTGTTGTTGCACGGAGAGAGCGTTGGTTTATGTGAAGGAGAGCGTTTGGTGCTGTATAAAGAGAGTTCGTTTATGTGAGAGCGAGAAGTCAATAATAAAGAATTTGTTGTAAGTACGTTTTTCTCAGTTCATAGTACTGTCAGACCTCTATCTGGCTGTTAGGTTTATTTCATTTAGTGTTATTAGTAACAACCAGCATAAGACTTTATTCATCTTAATTACTACTACAACATTACTACCAGTTATAAGTTTGTTCATTACTATTACTACACTACTAGGAGGAGACTTTATTCATGATCTTAATTAACTAGTAACAACAACCATTTGAATTCACTATTAGAAGCTTAGTACAAGCATTGAATTCATTATAATATTAGTGAAAGCTATATTCACGATAATTAGCTTAGCAATTAGCTTGGTAGCAGAAGAGTTATTCATTATAATGTTGATGCTGCAATGCCGTATCCTGGAAACGTGATGTTTCTTACTCTAAGGTATTCCTCTCCTGGATGTTAGATATTTTAGTAGGGTCTTCAGATGAAAAACTCACGTTAGTTTTCTTAATTCCGTGTTAACAGTTTCCCAACTTTGCAAAGATGAAGTATTTTTATTTGATTGTGAAATTAGTCAACATCAAAATAGCTACATTTTGACATTAATACTATTGATTGTAGTCTTGTATTATAACGTGTGGCACAGTATGCAGTAAGTTTCAATCTTCGAAACCATAAGACATTTAACTCTCTGCACGTTGTGCGGCCGGAGTTCACGGTGTGGCGGAAAAGCCTGAAATACAACGGGATTTTTTTGTGATTCTGTTACTAAATTATTTTTTATGTTCTGTACATTATTATAGACTGTTTTAGTCGCTTCGTTTATTAAAAGTTAATAATAATGTACAGTTAACCACGGTTGTATTATTGATAGTTTTCTTCCTGGGGAAACCTTCAAATGTCCTATCAGAGACACATATTCAAAAAGTCATTTTAGTTACATGGTATGAGTAAAAAGATTTATAAACACCAAAAACCTAAAAAAATGATGATTTTGAAGAAAACTCGGCATATAGTGGGCATTCCGCTGAATCATTTTGATTGCGACAACTTGTCAACGGACTTCCTTCAGAAAGAGAGACACTCCAACAATGTGAGAACAAGACTATAAATCTTTATCTTGAATACTTGATGATAGTGACCATGTGACATTGTCCTAAGTGTTATTTCCATCACATGTTAGTAAGTACCAGCCAACACCTTTTTGTGGCTGCCACTGAGTGGGACTCGAGCGACAATATGAACTCAACATAACAAACCATCATTTTTTTAGGTTTTTAGTGTTTATAAATGCTTTTACTCATACCGTGTAACTAAAATGACTTTGTGAATATGTGTATCTAATAGGACATTTGAAGGTTTCCCCAGGAAGAAGACTTATCAATAATACAACCGTGGTGAACAGTGTATACTGTAAACTTTTAATAAACGATGCAACTAAAACAGTCTATAATAATGTACAGAATAAATTTGTATTTAACCTCAAAGCTATTCATTCAAAATTATCATTCAAAATTATCATTCAACTTTTCTCCCAGACATTCCTTTCTGTTAATTCCACTGTAGTATTTGTGTCACAAACTCGTAACATCATACAACATTTAACTCATTTTCTCAATGTATACTCATTTTTTTACCAATAGTTCTGTTCTGACAGCTGTCGATAGTCTGCCAAAACATATAACGAAACTGGTATTGAATAGCGGTGGCATTTCTTTTTAAAAATAAAATGGTATTCGTTTCTAATTTTACGGATCGGATGCAGCTACTTGTGAATGCATAGTCATTCGCGCCATACTTTCCTGCAGCATTTATTTTTCTTAGTCCGCCTATAAGAAATGCATAACTTAGCATTATTGATGTAGAGTAAATATTAGAAAACTCATCCGTTGTTAACTTTCGAAACTGTTTCTTTCAGTTTACTGTGTCAATATTGGTAGCTGTTAAATAAAATCGAAACATGTCTCTTTTTATTTCGGGGTTCTATTTGCTAAAGCTACCGACCACGGTAAGGAACTCGTACGGATGTAAATAGTCGCCCATCCCATAGTTTGCGGCCTCTTGTCCCAGGGATGAATGAGAGCCAACGCCATCAGACAATCACAGCCCCTATACCTCACATGGGACTTGATCTCGGGCCCATCTTGGACGAATGGTTAAGTGTTAGCACCTCAGACTACTCGGCTACCGCGGGGGTTGAAACATGTTTCAAAACATGCTTCATATATAAACACGCTTGGATATTAAGACGACCTACTTGCTCCCTAAAAATCTCGTTACTTCTTGTTATCGTGTGTACCTTTATCTGTTAAATATCTAATTCCAGCTCCAAACGCGCCGTAACAGGTGTTTGGGTAATACATGCATTTTATATGTTGTGTTTGGGTAATTTCCTTCAGCAGATTTCACCGTTCCGTTTTATAAAATGTATGTTATGTTTAACCAAGCGCAAGCAGCACTTTTTACAATCCTCTATGTATTTGGGTTCAGCGGAAGGAGTAGTTAGTTGTGACTCTAAGAAAAGAAAATAAGAAATGTTTAAAAAACCTATCAGGATTTCAGGTATGGTAAGCGAAGCGAGAAAGAGAAGATCCGCCGGGATTTGAAGAATGAACTTTGAGCTCCTTCTAGTTCTAGGTGGAATTCCAGGAGGGAGGAACTAATGACGAAAATCCTGCGGAGCATAACCCATAAAAGGACTGATGGAAGATGTTTGCTTCCACAAGCGTTTTCCCTGCCAAACTCCCGGTTGAGAAAAAGGGAAAGATAAAGCCTTAGATCCTCCTTTCAAACGATGTAGAGGAAGAGACGCACATTTCTCTTGCTAATCTGATTAAGAGAAATAGCTTTTTTAAAGGTTTACGTAGGGACTGCGAGACGCTTTTTAAAAATAGTCAAAATAATCAACGGGAATCGCGGATGGCAACAGTCACATGCCAAAATATTCGGAAAGCATTATCAAAATAGTGACTTTCAAGTAGAAAACCAGTGCCATCCTCAGTAGAACCAAGAAGTTCATGATGAGAGAAATGAAATAAAAGAAATACATTATTAGAAAACTGCAATTTCCTTTACTCGACATTTTGCAATATTTTCTTAGAACAGACCTGCTTTCACTCATATTTGCTTAGTGTTTCTTAGTTTCTTTCGTCATTAGCATATTTCCTTTAGAGTGAAACATGGCGGCATTCCAAAATTGATCAAGCAAACCTAAGGATTCCCTTCTAATAACTTTTGAAGAGCAGCCTAAACCGGTTTAGCTCCGTTCGTCTTCAGTAAGGCTTTTCTCAAATTCCCAAATGCCACCTGAGTTTAGCAAATTTCAGTGCTTTGCAGAATGATTTGTACTTTGGTCAACAATTTGTACGGGGTACGTAAGGAATTCCAAGCAAATTCTCACGCGTTCCGCTTCTTAATCTGAAGCCAAATTGGATGCGTACAGCATGGTAGGTAGCAAGTTCTCATGGGTTTGCATTTATTCAGGAAATCTTTCTTCAAGAAACGTTCATAGCATCCTTATAAGTCATATGCAACGATCTGGATTGTTTAGTATATTTCCTTCCTTGTAAATGCAATTTAAATAAATTACGCAATACAGAAACATGTAATAAATACCATAAGATAAAGAAGGAAATTTTGCAAAATTCCGCCATGTTTATTGGTCTACCTTATGCCGAAATTCTAAAAGTTGAGTATGCTCAGAATTCGTCTACCTAGTTTTATTTTCCAGAAAACACACACTGGTAAAATTAAATGAAAAAACCACGTTTTTTATTAGAGCTTAAATGCAATTCTTCAGACTGGAAGAAAACTTAATTAAACAGTGCTCAATGAGGTCACTGTAATCCAGAAAAAGGATTATTTTTTTAAACCAGAGAAATCTACTTCATTTTATATTATCTCCATTATTAAATACTTAGAGTGTTATCGGTGGAAATATGTATATTTATTGTCTTATCCATAGTAATATGTATATTTGTACACATATATTTGTCAACAGCAAAATTGTATATTTAGTGCGAAACATTATTGATATCGTGAGTAGGAATCATGGAATTGTGTAACTACTGTAAAGTAACGTGTAGGACAAGATTGGGTCATATGCCTCGCTTGGTTTAAGCACAAAAATGGCTTTTGGCACACTGTAAGAAAAATTCTGAAATTCTGGAGCCTTTTATTAAAGGAAATTGTTTGTCATTGTCAGTTTAATAAGATATCAAGTTCCAAAGCATTTTTGCTAAAGTCACGATAGACAAAAGTATAATTTGTAATAAGTCCTCCTACGGAGAAAATAAATTTACTACAAACCTGCTCAGAAAAATAATAAGCTCCAATAAAGGAAAATAATAAGCTCCAATAGAGGAAAAATAATAAGTTCCAATATCATCGCGTAATTAGAGTTCTACCTTATGCGTCAGTGAATGTAACCGGTCTTTGTGGCTCTACGGTAGCACCCGCGGTTCGTTTAGAAAAGGCCCCTGGAACTTTAAGGGATTCGTAAAAGTCCTGAAAACGTCCAAACCGAAAGAATGTTTGGTGAATTCACACCACTTATTTTTTTACATTGCTGACAGAAAACCTTGGTGTTCGCATTTGTTGATGGCAAGTTCGTAAAAGAGCATCTGTATTTTCTTCTCTCTCTGTACATGATCTATCCGTCTGACCGGTTTGAACGCGCTGGGCATGTTTGATGTCTCCCCTGTCTAAGGTGGCTTGAAGGTGGGAGTCTCGTTCTCTCATTACTTTTCCGAAATGTGTTTGAACGTATCAGGCGCGACTCCTCTGACTACTGCGTGAAAAGGTTTGCACGCGTGGACTTGTTTCGTTACGCGCCTGGGGATAAACAGCTTGAACGAGTCCAGTGCATTTTTAACACATGGACAGCGAGTTTTAGGGCAGGATACACCGGAATCTGCAATCCCTGTTTTCTGCTCAAAAGGTTGCTTTTCCAATCGCACTAACTTACATTTTTTCAAATAAAAGTAGTTTTTATATTGGTGTGAGTAGTAGTACATAATTTTTGTGTTCAGAAAGCACCTGTTTTACACCTTACCCCAGAAATGACTCTGCATAGAAAAGGCACCATTCAGTTCTTCCTAGGCAAAATAACCTGCCGATGAGTACCACAACTTCGTGAGGTGGAGTTAGCTACATTCTTACAATTTCTTCTGTTTCCATTTCTTACGCTTTCCAACCGTAGGTTGAAGAAGCGTATATGCTCCAGCTTTGCCCGTCTGTCTGTTTGTCTGCCAGTCGGCACGATAACTCGCGTAACAGAGGTTCGGTTTCGATGAAATTTTAGTATGTGGTAGAAGACTACCTGGAGACGAACCCTATGGAGAATAGGCGAAATGGGGGCAAAGGTCAGGACATAGGAGAGGAATCCATTCCATTGCCCTTATGCATCATAACTTGCGTAAAATTGGTTCGATTTCGATGAAAATGCAGTATGTGGTAGGGGACCACCTGGGGATGAAACGTTTTGAAAATGGGCGAAATGGGGTCAAAGATCAGGACTTAGGAGCGGGATCCAGTCCACTGCCCTTATGCGTCATAACTTACGTAACAATGGTTCGATTGCGACAAAACTCTATCATGTTGTTCCGGAGGTATATTTAACCTATTCTGTTTAACATAATCGAAATGTGGTCAAAGTTCAGGGCACAGGAGTGATATTTATTCCACAGCCATTATCCTCATAACTTGAGTAATAGCTTGAGTAATGATTTCTGATATGTTGGAAAGCGTATCATAATCAATGCATTCCATCATTTAACTAACTTGTTAACACATTTATCACAGGTTCGTATGGAATGAATACATTCGATTATGAAAGTGAGTTATTCACTCATCCGCTGTCTCATAGACATAAGTCCAAAGATGAACTAAGTGTGACAAGCCATTAAAAAGTATCTAACGCTTATATTCAATATACATGTATCTTTTTTCTAAGTGTTCTCTCAATTAACAATAAGCTCAGATACAATTACGAATATTTTATAGTAGATTATGAATTTTAGTTAAAATATATAATGATTAACGGAATTTCAGAATTGTGGATAGAAAAAGCAAAAATATTCTCTCATAATTGCTTTCTTATGTGTTTCACTTATTTCAGAAAACGGGATTCTAAGTGCATGATTTTGAGCTGGGAATTAAATGCTGGCATGCATATTTGCTAATACGCTGAACTTTTCTATACTGAATTTAACATTGGATTAATGCTGAAATTTGTCTCAGCCGCGTTTCTCTTAAAAACATATACGAGATTTCAAGGCAGCTGAATCAAATTTCATGAGCCTGTCGGAGGGATATACACAGAAAAATATCCTAGATGAATTATTTTTCTGAAATTTCGCCATCACATCTTTTCCTAACCGTGATAGGTGCCGCTCGAGCATTAATGTTGCTAGCTGTTCACAGAATTTTATAAAATATTTTATAAAATTTCAAAGTGTATTTCAGTACTACACCCCAACGGAAGGTATTTCGATGTATTTCATTACACCAAGAAATTTATTTCGGAAAAGAAAAGGAAGACAAGTCCTTCTTTTGTTGAAAGTCTGGAAATATTATTTTGAAATCGTAGAAGCGAGCAATCACAGTTGGACTCATAAATGGGCAAAACACTACTCAGTAATAGAAACAAACATGTTTATTAATAGTGATCATATATATACACCCACACATCGGTGAACCTTTTTTTATTAGAAGTTTAACGACCACCGTGAGCAACTCAATGGGCTGTAAGCAGTAGCCCGTCCCTAATTTAGGGTCACTGGTTCCAGGGAAAGGAGACAGCTAGTGCCGTAAGACAAAAACAACACCCATGCCTCACCGGGATTCGAACCCGGACCCCTTCAGACGAATGATCAGAAGCCATCGCTTAGACCACTGCGCCACTGGGGCGGCAAAAACCATTTCCATGTAACATGGTTAGTACAAGGTTGAACCGCCATGAACTGCGTCACACTGTGCAATTCTGGCATGGAGTCTGTCGTACAGATGTTGGATGTAATTTTGGGGTATTGAGTTCTAAGCATCCTCAACCTGGACGCGTAAATCGTTGATGGTCGTGGCTGGCCGTGCAGACCGGGTAAGTCGTTGGCCCAAAAAACCCCACATGTGCTCAATGGGGGACAAATCCGGTGAACGTGCAGGCCATGGAAGTTGTCTCACACCCTGAAGTGCATGTTGCGTTGCACGTGTCGTGTGTGGGCGTGCGTTATCTTGCTGTAAAACACCACGATGGACAGACCTTACAAATGGCACAACAACGGGCTGAATAATGTTGTTGATGTAGAAGGTGCTGTTTAACGTGCCCGGTTCAAACACTAGTTGTGTACAGGAGTAAAATCTGATCGCTCCCCACACCAGGAGACCAGGTGTAGGCCCTGTGTGTTGCTGGCGGATGCAAGAAGGGTGGAGACGCTCCCTTTACGTCTGCGAACACGCATACGGCCATCGGAGGCTTCCAAGCAGAATATGCTTTCATCGCTGAATACGACAGATCGCCATTGCGTTCTCCAGTGCAGTCGCTGGCGACACCACTGCAGCCGTTCCTGACGGTGGGTTGGAGTCAGAGGTACACATGCCAGAGGCACAAGTGCGCGTAGTTCTGCATCCAGTAGACGGTTGCGGATTGTTCGCACAGTCACCTCAGGTGCAACTGTAGCTCGGATTTGCGTCGCAGTGGAGGTTCTGCTTGACAACGCCGCTCTTCTTATGCGTCGATCTGTCCGCTCATCAGTCCGTCTGTGACTCCCGGTTCTACGTCTTCTCGTGTGGGAATGTTCCTCGGACCATCTACGCCACCATCGTACCACCACCGATACTTCCCGTCCAATTCGCTCCGTAATACGACTATACGACCACCCGGCCTCACAAAGTCCGACTAGACGACCTCGTTCAAGGCCCGATAACTGGTGAAATCGTGCCCGTCTTCCATGTCCATGTATTGCAGCTTCTTCAGGGTCTTCGCACGTGTCCGTAAGCCGACGACTGATTACACTCACTTCGCCATACTCCGTAAATATCACCGACGATAATTTGCATATTATGCCGTGCTGTGGCGTAAGCGCTCACCGGTTGGTCCCAAAATTAACATCACACCTACGTAATTTCGACCCCATTAACATATGTAAATTTTATGATCATCCGCCAATTCCTTCTTGGTGTTCATTTTTCACTTTCTTTTTTATTGAGAATTTAGCCACAACGATGACCAACGCGTTAGGCTATAAACAGTCGCTTGTCCAAATTTAAGGCCTCTGGTTCCAAGGAAGGGAATAAACCAGCCCCATAAAACAATCACAACAGCCATGACTCACCAAGATTCGAATCCAGAGAGATCTTGGAAGAATGTTCAGCAGCCAGCGCTGAGACCACTGCGTCACCGTAGCGCCTCATTTTTGTTTTGAACATATAATTTTTCCTCCTTTGTCATAACTACCTCGTGTAGAAACTAAATGTTTACTGTGAAAAAACTCAATACTGCACTGAATTACCGTAGCGCCCAATTATTTTCAAATTAAGCATTTGTTAAAATAGCCCCTTAAATTATAACTTTTATAACTGTTCAAATAATGTCTGCAAATACTTTTATACCTATTCGCAAATCAATAAATATACTACTGTTTGTGAAAATTGAAACACTAAGAGAGAATCAGGCTATTGAAATAAAATTTATATCACCGATTCCTAATGTCACATGAGCTAATTAATAACATTTGTAGAGCTATACACGAATTGTTTAGCTTCATAACTTAGTTTCGTGTGAAGCCACCTCGGGCAACAATAACATCCTCTACGCGGTATTGAATGAAAGAGGTTTCTGATATCGTCCTGGGGGGGGTCTGCTTCTATGCGAGGTCAGAGATATTTGTGGGGACATGATGAGGCACTTGGTGGGCCAGTCGCTTAGCTACCATGCCCCAAACGTGTTCAATCGGGGACATATCCAAAAAAGGTGTAGGGCAGAGAAAAGGCGGTATCTGCCATGCATTGAAGAGGTCTCGAACATTCCGGACCACACGTGGTTGAGCATTGTCCTGCTGGATTATAGCGCCAGGACAACTCTGTGGGAAAGGTAGCACCTCTGCCTCTAAAACATTCCTGATGTATCGCTAGCTGATAAGGTTTCCCTCAATTCGTATCATACGAGATCGTAAAATGAACCCAATGGCACCCCAAACCATGACGCTTGGCGTTAGGCCGCTGCGACGCTGCAAAGGGCCGTTCAAGAGGATGTCTTCAAACGGGTATGCGATCATCGTGGTGCATGCAGTTGAATCGTGACTCCTCAGAAGACAGGACCTGTTGCCAATCAGCACGCCAATGTCTGTGCTCGAGACACCATCACAGCCTGAGGTGGCTATGGTTGAGGGTCAAAGGAACGGCCAGCAATGGACTGCTAGCGACCAGTCTTGTCTTAAGCAGACGACGTCGAACTGTGCTGGAGGACAAAGCATGACCTGTGAAAGTGATCCACTGCTTCTCTAACACCATAGATGTCGTTGTGCGATTGGTCACGGCCGTGCGCTATCCTGTGCAGTCGTTAGATTTTGTGGCCCATTTCTCGGATTTGTTTGCTCTAGGGCCACCTATGTCCACAAATGCCACATTTGCATCGCTGGCTCTTCGTTCCGCGCGAGTGATCATTTCGTGGAAGGAAAATCCAGCTTCTATGATCTCAAAAATCCTTCCTCCCTCTAAATCCGCCAGGTTTACATGAAGCGGCCTTGTTCGGCGACGGGGCATAGTGAGACACAAGTAGTAGAAAATGACCGATTCTGGCTTAAACCGGAGCCATAGACTTAACATTAGGTGTCGGCCGGAGCAGCCGGAGCCAGCCGGAGCAAGCTGCAGCCGAGCGAACGGAGGGGGCGTGGTCAGTAGCAGCCTCCAATTCCCCGCTGCAATTTTTCCCCCTCCGACCGAAGGGTGTGCTTATCTCCGAAGATAATAGTATTTATTGGACTTTGTCGAATTTTGGGGGAAATCAATGAAGGCTTATTCCTTTTTTTTTTTAATTTAATGAAGGTTGTTTCTTTATTTATTTTCCCCTCTCTCGACCCCATCCCCTTAGGTTATTGTTATGTAAAACGTTTTTTCCCTCGTAATTTGTTGATTTTTCAATTAATTTTCATGAATTCCTCATGTGTCTTCCCTAATGAAAATTATGTGGGGTAAGTATTAATTAATCATTTCTCTTTTTTTCTCGAATAATACGGTCATGTCCTCATCTCAAGAAATGTTATTATGATATCTTATTTTTGTTCATAAATGTTTGATTTTGAGGGATGGCAACGCCCGAGTGGGAAAGGGGTTGGATATAGGGGGATGGCAACTCGATGTGTTGCCCCCTAGCGGTGCTTCTTGGAACTTTCGATTGATCTTTGATTTTGAGGGATGGCAACGTCCGAGTGGGAAAGGGGTTGGATATAGGGGGATGGCAACTCGATGTGTTGCCCCCTAGCGGTGCTTCTTGGAACTTTCGATTGATCTTTGATTTTGAGGGATGGCAACGCCCGAGTGGGAAAGGGGTTGGATATAGGGGGATGGCAACTCGATGTGTTGCCCCCTAGCGGTGCTTCTTGGAACTTTCGATTGATCTTTGATTTTGAGGGATGGCAACGCCCGAGTGGGAAAGGGGTTGGATATAGGGGATGTCAACTCGATGTGCTGCCCCCTAGCGGTGCTTCTTGGAACTTTCGATTGATCTTTGATTTTGAGGGATGGCAACGTCCGAGTGGGAAAGGGGTTGGATATAGGGGGATGGCAACTCGATGTGTTGCCCCCTAGCGGTGCTTCTTGGAACTTTCGATTGATCTTTGATTTTGAGGGATGGCAACGCCCGAGTGGGAAAGGGGTTGGATATAGGGGGATGGCAACTCGATGTGTTGCCCCCTAGCGGTGCTTCTTGGAACTTTCGATTGATCTTTGATTTTGAGGGATGGCAACGCCCGAGTGGGAAAGGGGTTGGATATAGGGGGGATGTCAACTCGATGTGCTGCCCCCTAGCGGTGCTTCTTGGAACTTTCGATTGATCTTTGATTTTGAGGGATGGCAACGGCCGAGTGGGAAAGGTGTTGGATATAGGGGGATGCCAACTCGATGTACTACCCCCTAGCGATGCTTCTTGGAACTTTCGATGGATCTTTGATTTTGGGGGATGGCAACGACCGAGTGGGGAAAGGGCACTGCGTAGGTGTTAGATATGATGATGCTTCTTGGAACTTTATTATTTCGATGGATCTTTGATTTTGAGGGATGGCAACGACTGAGTGGGGTCCGTTGGGAATTTCTGCATTTATTCCTGTGTTTTGCAAGCAAGATTTCCCCCTCTTCAATACTATTTTTTCCCCGCAGGAAATGTTTGCGTAACGATGCTGGGGAATTTTCTTTCCAAGGGAATAAAAATGCTCCTAAGGTCTTAGCGAGGTTCTAACTGACGATGATTTGGTTTCCAAAAATAGTCAGGGGTCAAATGGTTTTCGTGTACTACGTATTCCCTATATATATATTTTTAAATTACTTTTACGTTATTTCTTCATGTGTTTTTATATATTTTTTGTATGTTTTGAGGGAGTTTTTTCGTGTAGATGTAATGAATTTTCTGGGGAACTTTTCTTTTTCCTCCATTCAATTTTATTTCAGACCATGAGACGAGGAAATGCTTCTTTAGAAATTATTTCGTTCTTGTTCGCAGTAATTACTGGACATAGACTTCATGTTAATTCTGAGTCTTTCACCCCTGCAATAATATTTTCTCGTAATTTTTTCGTATGTTCAAGAACTCTACAGATCTTTCCCAGTTAAAATTCTGCTCAAACAATATTTTCGGTCTTTATTTCCTTATAGCTTCCCAATTTCCGATATTTTTCTTCCTCTATCTTTGAAATTTCATTAAACTTCTCAATAGGTCAGGATTCTTTTTTCTTGGACAAACTTATGAGGCCTTTTATTCAGACTATCTTTTTTTTTTCCATTTCATTTCAGCAAACGATTATTTTAGATGCAACAAATCGTCAGATTTTGGTTTCCTTATATAGCATATTTTCCAACTAGCTTAAAAATATTCCTCAAAGCTTGCATGTATGTCAAATATACATTTTTTTTATTCTTTCGTAGTTAGCCATACTTTTCGTGGACTGCCTCGACAGGAAAGCATTCAATGTCAAGACATACAATCTAAAACCTTTTTCTTTCGATAAAATTTGTATTCTTTGGGCTGAATATTTTTTCTGTCTCGTCCGAAAAAACATTCATTCTAGAGGCAAAGCGACTAATTCCGTTCTTCCCATAAACATTATTTTTTTTATTATATTTGATATTCAGAGTTGTATACATTTACTATCCAAAAAAGAGATATATTTAATGTAAAGGTATATTCTTCCAAGCTGGGGAAATATATGTATATCTTAGTTCATTTCCAGTTAAAGGAAATGCATCTTTATATTTCAATATGAAAAAAGAAGCCCTATAAGTGAAAGCTCAACCTAAAGACGGATAGATTGTTCACACTCTCTCTACTCTATGACATTTCTTTACTGAATATACCATGGCCTTTTTTTTTTCATGAACTGCTTTAAAATCTTCGTTCTCACTTTACTATTGTCAGATTCCATGTCCCTCCAGTTCTTTACTGAGAAACAGAAGCATTTATTCAATTTTAATTTATTAAGAGAGTAGAACTCTTTTAGGCTTTCGAAGTACTTTCAAGTCTTTCATTACGAAAATTTTCATTGTCATGAAAGAAGCCATAATCGAGATGATTTACTATCGTTTCAATGAAAGTGTTTACGCATTCATTGCTATGATGTCAGATTTCATTTTCTTATACTTCGAACAGAAATGAGTTTGAATCATTCGTCGAGAAAACATTTCTTTCATATATATATATATATATATTTTTTTTTTTTGCCTCCGAATCAAACGAACTCAAAAAATAAGAGGCGCACTTTAATATTTTTTTCCTCTTATGAGAGGAATACGGGAATATGATACCAAAATTAAAGAATAAAGAATATCGACTTTCCTCTCAACACCGTACATCTACGTTTTTTTTTATTTTTTTTATTTTCAATAAGCTATTTCTATATTTTTACAACTGAATAGAATTATTTATTGAAAAAGTCTAAGTAAGACGAAAAATGGTTTTGTTGATTGCCTAAGAGGATGATTTTGGAAATTTTCGTTTTCTGGTAATTGTAAAAATCTCATAGAATAACATGGGAAAACTAGCATGCATAAAAGACTGTTTTGGATCGAGTAAATTGAAAGAATTTTACAAAGTTCATTTCAGAAAAGTACATTCCTTCCTAGTGTCAAAAACGAATCACTTCGTTTTTCTAAGATACACTTTGGAATCTTATAAAAGTGCATAGGGTCAAAAACGATTTTGATGATTTTACTAAGATGACAGATTTCGGATTTCTTGTGATAGAAAATACAGTGAATTTCCCATTGAATAACATGGGAAACTGCGAAATTTAAGAAGCACGTTTTCGTTCAAGTAAAATATTTTAAAAGTCTTTTTTCGAATCAGTTGAAAACAGACAGGGTGTGTTTCTGAACAGTTCATTATTTCCCAAGATCAAAACGAATCACTTCGTTTTCTTTTCTTTTTTTTCCTAATGTGCGTTTCTGAAAGAAGTAAAAATAGTTTAGGTAGAAAATTGGAAATATATTTTTATGAATCCTAGACTGGTTATTTTCGTATAGCTAGAAGGGTCTTCAGTGAGAGCACTTATTCTCTTTACAAACTAAGAGAATGAAGTGTAGTCAGTTTGAAAAAAAAATTCAAACTCCCCTAAATTTAGCCTTTTGTCCTGGTTTCGACTCAATACTGTAAAGCATTGCTCTCAGACCAGTTGAATTCCTGGCCCTTAATGAAATACATTAAGCCTTTCCCTTAAAAATAAGCAATCTCTTCTTCAATACCAGATCCCCAATAAATTTCTTTAAGAGTTATTCATTCCCACTTTTACTTTTTAAAACTTAAAATTCATTATTATTTAACTCATTACAAAAAATGAAACTCATTCATACAGAAAAAATATAAATGAATAAAAATAAATAAAGTAGTCCTAAAAAGGACTGTTTTTCTGGGTCCCCTTCATACAGCTGCTCCATGATCGGTATAAGGAATTTTTTTTTACCTGCTGATATCTCAGCACATTGACTTCACAGTCTCTAGCAAGTTCTTTACAATTATACTTTCCAAGAACGCTTTGGACGGGACATGGTCTCCAGTGACTGCAACAAAAGATTCTGCTAGAATCTTGGGGTTAAGCAATGCAACGGCATCATCGAAATACTTTTGCCACTTGGATTCGGGGTGGCATATGCACAGCTGTGGGCCGTGATGTTTGCGAATATGCGATTTGGGGGTTGGTGGCACTCCATACAATAATATAAGTTATTGACATGTTCCTGAAGGCGATCCCTTACCATGTCAGCAAGCATGATGAAAAACTCTTCATCTGAGATGGAAGCAACAGGGGAAGAAATCCTTGGATGGTACAAAACAGCCTTTCTAAAGACAGGTCCAAATAGTAGTTGAGTAATACTGTCCCATATTTTTCCACATTGATCAATAAGAGTTCCAAATTGTTGACAAGTCAGCTTTATCGGAACAGGATTCAATCGACGAAAACCATGAATTCTGGGGAAAGCACTTCTAACGTGTAACTGCCAGAAGCATCTAAGAGGGAAGGACAGCAGGAAACGATAAGTTCACGATTAATCAAGATGTCACAATTCATGCCTTGAATCCAGTGTGATTTTCCCATGAATTTTCGGAACGTTGAAGCTGACATTGTTATTCCATTCTTAGAAGGGTAGAAAGATTCTCCATCTTTCCTATAACTTCGAATATGAACTCTGATTGTATTATGGAAATCAGACACTTTAACGAATGCGTTACCCCCTAAATGGAAATGATGAGGTGCAAGATTTTTCATAGAAATTCTTGGGAGGATAACTTCTCCACACGATTTGGGCTTTAAAGGAACGGACTCACATACCTTCTTAGCGAGAGTAGCAGAAATTTCACCACTTTGCTTCATCGTGGAAATGGAATCGGTAGCGCTCAAAGCAACAGACAAAAATGAAGTGACTCGTTTGAAGACTAAAGACAAACTGAAGGAACAGCTCTTATTCTAAGTCAAAACTGATAAGAGGTTGGAGTTCGTCACTTGTTTACTGCTTGAGAGGTAAAGAGCAGAGTCATGGGGAAAAGAACACTCGGTTATCATCTTTCTAAAGGTCAAATTCAATCTAATGTTTGGAGCATTCTTTTGTCGAGGCAGACCATGACTCCAATACGAATTAGTTGGTGGCAGGATCTGTAGTAAAGTTCCAGATCTCAAAGATAAGGAAACTGGTTTAAACCCGTTTCGCTTGAAAACAAAGTCTCTTTCTTGTCCGAGAGATACTGATGCAATACAAGACAAAGGATCTAATTCAGCTTCGTCATCACGATGATAATTTATTCTTTCATCTCCATTTCGATATTTATTAATTAAAACAAAGTTGAAGGATTCACCACATTCTTTCTCAACATAAAGCTTGATTTCCTGAAGTAACGGCGTCCAAGGGTTAGGTTCTAAGCACAAACCGCTAAAAGTGTATTTCAGATTGGGGTCCCCGAAGGCAGCATGTTGTCTGGGAATGGAATATGATTTTCCATAAATTTTGATCTTGGAGAATTCTCCACTTAAATATTCCACTTCTTCTTCCAAGCGGGAAAAGTAATGAATAGCTTGAGTTGAGGAGAACAGCTGAGAGTCATGAGGTCACTCGTCAGCCTATCTCAAGCTCTCCTTCTTCATTCTCAATTCAGTTAATTTAGTGGACGGACTTCAGTTGTTTCCCTTCCTGAGAAAAAAAAAATGCTGCCTCTTCGACATAACAAGGAAAGACTTCATTTCCATTACTCTCAGCTGTTCTCCTCAACTCAAGCTATTCATTACTTTTCCCGCTTGGAAGAAGAAGTGGAATATTTAAGTGGAGAATTCTCCAAGATCAAAATTTATGGAAAATCATATTCCATTCCCAGACAACATGCTGCCTTCGGGGACCCCAATCTGAAATACACTTTTAGCGGTTTGTGCTTAGAACCTAACCCTTGGACGCCGTTACTTCAGGAAATCAAGCTTTATGTTGAGAAAGAATGTGGTGAATCCTTCAACTTTGTTTTAATTAATAAATATCGAAATGGAGATGAAAGAATCAATTATCATCGTGATGACGAAGCTGAATTAGATCCTTTGTCTTGTATTGCATCAGTATCTCTCGGACAAGAAAGAGACTTTGTTTTCAAGCGAAACGGGTTTAAACCAGTTTCCTTATCTTTGAGATCTGGAACTTTACTACAGATCCTGCCACCAACTAATTCGTATTGGAGTCATGGTCTGCCTCGACAAAAGAATGCTCCAAACATTAGATTGAATTTGACCTTTAGAAAGATGATAACCGAGTGTTCTTTTCCCCATGACTCTGCTCTTTACCTCTCAAGCAGTAAACAAGTGACGAACTCCAACCTCTTATCAGTTTTGACTTAGAATAAGAGCTGTTCCTTCAGTTTGTCTTTAGTCTTCAAACGAGTCACTTCATTTTTGTCTGTTGCTTTGAGCGCTACCGATTCCATTTCCACGATGAAGCAAAGTGGTGAAATTTCTGCTACTCTCGCTAAGAAGGTATGTGAGTCCGTTCCTTTAAAGCCCAAATCGTGTGGAGAAGTTATCCTCCCAAGAATTTCTATGAAAAATCTTGCACCTCATCATTTCCATTTAGGGGGTAACGCATTCGTTAAAGTGTCTGATTTCCATAATACAATCAGAGTTCATATTCGAAGTTATAGGAAAGATGGAGAATCTTTCTACCCTTCTAAGAATGGAATAACAATGTCAGCTTCAACGTTCCGAAAATTCATGGGAAAATCACACTGGATTCAAGGCATGAATTGTGACATCTTGATTAATCGTGAACTTATCGTTTCCTGCTGTCCTTCCCTCTTAGATGCTTCTGGCAGTTACACGTTAGAAGTGCTTTCCCCAGAATTCATGGTTTTCGTCGATTGAATCCTGTTCCGATAAAGCTGACTTGTCAACAATTTGGAACTCTTATTGATCAATGTGGAAAAATATGGGACAGTATTACTCAACTACTATTTGGACCTGTCTTTAGAAAGGCTGTTTTGTACCATCCAAGGATTTCTTCCCCTGTTGCTTCCATCTCAGATGAAGAGTTTTTCATCATGCTTGCTGACATGGTAAGGGATCGCCTTCAGGAACATGTCAATAACTTATATTATTGTATGGAGTGCCACCAACCCCCAAATCGCATATTCGCAAACATCACGGCCCACAGCTGTGCATATGCCACCCCCGAATCCAAGTGGCAAAAGTATTTCGATGATGCCGTTGCATTGCTTAACCCCAAGATTCTAGCAGAATCTTTTGTTGCAGTCACTGGAGACCATGTCCCGTCCAAAGCGTTCTTGGAAAGTATAATTGTAAAGAACTTGCTAGAGACTGTGAAGTCAATGTGCTGAGATATCAGCAGGTAAAAAAAAATTCCTTATACCGATCATGGAGCAGCTGTATGAAGGGGACCCAGAAAAACAGTCCTTTTTAGGACTACTTTATTTATTTTTATTCATTTATATTTTTTCTGTATGAATGAGTTTCATTTTTTGTAATGAGTTAAATAATAATGAATTTTAAGTTTTAAAAAGTAAAAGTGGGAATGAATAACTCTTAAAGAAATTTATTGGGGATCTGGTATTGAAGAAGAGATTGCTTATTTTTAAGGGAAAGGCTTAATGTATTTCATTAAGGGCCAGGAATTCAACTGGTCTGAGAGCAATGCTTTACAGTATTGAGTCGAAACCAGGACAAAAGGCTAAATTTAGGGGAGTTTGAATTTTTTTTTCAAACTGACTACACTTCATTCTCTTAGTTTGTAAAGAGAATAAGTGCTCTCACTGAAGACCCTTCTAGCTATACGAAAATAACCAGTCTAGGATTCATAAAAATATATTTCCAATTTTCTACCTAAACTATTTTTACTTCTTTCAGAAACGCACATTAGGAAAAAAAGAAAAGAAAACGAAGTGATTCGTTTTGATCTTGGGAAATAATGAACTGTTCAGAAACACACCCTGTCTGTTTTCAACTGATTCAAAAAAAAAGACTTTTAAAATATTTTACTTGAACGAAAACGTGCTTCTTAAATTTCGCAGTTTCCCATGTTATTCAATGGGAAATTCACTGTATTTTCTATCACAAGAAATCCGAAATCTGTCATCTTAGTAAAATCATCAAAATCGTTTTTGACCCTATGCACTTTTATAAGATTCCAAAGTATCTTAGAAAACGAAGTGATTCGTTTTTGACACTAGGAAGGAATGTACTTTTCTGAAATGAACTTTGTAAAATTCTTTCAATTTACTCGATCCAAAACAGTCTTTTATGCATGCTAGTTTTCCCATGTTATTCTATGAGATTTTTACAATTACCAGAAAACGAAAATTTCCAAAAATCATCCTCTTAGGCAATCAACAAAACCATTTTTCGTCTTACTTAGACTTTTTCAATAAATAATTCTATTCAGTTGTAAAAATATAGAAATAGCTTATTGAAAATAAAAAAAATAAAAAAAAACGTAGATGTACGGTGTTGAGAGGAAAGTCGATATTCTTTATTCTTTAATTTTGGTATCATATTCCCGTATTCCTCTCATAAGAGGAAAAAAAATATTAAAGTGCGCCTCTTATTTTTTGAGTTCGTTTGATTCGGAGGCAAAAAAAAATATATATATATATATATATATGAAAGAAATGTTTTCTCGACGAATGATTCAAACTCATTTCTGTTCGAAGTATAAGAAAATGAAATCTGACATCATAGCAATGAATGCGTAAACACTTTCATTGAAACGATAGTAAATCATCTCGATTATGGCTTCTTTCATGACAATGAAAATTTTCGTAATGAAAGACTTGAAAGTACTTCGAAAGCCTAAAAGAGTTCTACTCTCTTAATAAATTAAAATTGAATAAATGCTTCTGTTTCTCAGTAAAGAACTGGAGGGACATGGAATCTGACAATAGTAAAGTGAGAACGAAGATTTTAAAGCAGTTCATGAAAAAAAAGGCCATGGTATATTCAGTAAAGAAATGTCATAGAGTAGAGAGAGTGTGAACAATCTATCCGTCTTTAGGTTGAGCTTTCACTTATAGGGCTTCTTTTTTCATATTGAAATATAAAGATGCATTTCCTTTAACTGGAAATGAACTAAGATATACATATATTTCCCCAGCTTGGAAGAATATACCTTTACATTAAATATATCTCTTTTTTGGATAGTAAATGTATACAACTCTGAATATCAAATATAATAAAAAAAATAATGTTTATGGGAAGAACGGAATTAGTCGCTTTGCCTCTAGAATGAATGTTTTTTCGGACGAGACAGAAAAAATATTCAGCCCAAAGAATACAAATTTTATCGAAAGAAAAAGGTTTTAGATTGTATGTCTTGACATTGAATGCTTTCCTGTCGAGGCAGTCCACGAAAAGTATGGCTAACTACGAAAGAATAAAAAAAATGTATATTTGACATACATGCAAGCTTTGAGGAATATTTTTAAGCTAGTTGGAAAATATGCTATATAAGGAAACCAAAATCTGACGATTTGTTGCATCTAAAATAATCGTTTGCTGAAATGAAATGGAAAAAAAAAAGATAGTCTGAATAAAAGGCCTCATAAGTTTGTCCAAGAAAAAAGAATCCTGACCTATTGAGAAGTTTAATGAAATTTCAAAGATAGAGGAAGAAAAATATCGGAAATTGGGAAGCTATAAGGAAATAAAGACCGAAAATATTGTTTGAGCAGAATTTTAACTGGGAAAGATCTGTAGAGTTCTTGAACATACGAAAAAATTACGAGAAAATATTATTGCAGGGGTGAAAGACTCAGAATTAACATGAAGTCTATGTCCAGTAATTACTGCGAACAAGAACGAAATAATTTCTAAAGAAGCATTTCCTCGTCTCATGGTCTGAAATAAAATTGAATGGAGGAAAAAGAAAAGTTCCCCAGAAAATTCATTACATCTACACGAAAAAACTCCTCAAAACATACAAAAAATATATAAAAACACATGAAGAAATAACGTAAAAGTAATTTAAAAATATATATATAGGGAATACGTAGTACACGAAAACCATTTGACCCCCTGACTATTTTTGGAAACCAAATCATCGTCAGTTAGAACCTCGCTAAGACCTTAGGAGCATTTTTATTCCCTTGGAAAGAAAATTCCCCAGCATCGTTACGCAAACATTTCCTGCGGGGGAAAAATAGTATTGAAGAGGGGGGAAATCTTGCTTGCAAAACACAGGAATAAATGCAGAAATTCCCAACGGACCCCACTCAGTCGTTGCCATCCCTCAAAATCAAAGATCCATCGAAATAATAAAGTTCCAAGAAGCATCATCATATCTAACACCTACGCAGTGCCCTTTCCCCACTCGGTCGTTGCCATCCCCCAAAATCAAAGATCCATCGAAAGTTCCAAGAAGCATCGCTAGGGGGTAGTACATCGAGTTGGCATCCCCCTATATCCAACACCTTTCCCACTCGGCCGTTGCCATCCCTCAAAATCAAAGATCAATCGAAAGTTCCAAGAAGCACCGCTAGGGGGCAGCACATCGAGTTGACATCCCCTATATCCAACCCCTTTCCCACTCGGGCGTTGCCATCCCTCAAAATCAAAGATCAATCGAAAGTTCCAAGAAGCACCGCTAGGGGGCAACACATCGAGTTGCCATCCCCTATATCCAACCCCTTTCCCACTCGGGCGTTGCCATCCCTCAAAATCAAAGATCAATCGAAAGTTCCAAGAAGCACCGCTAGGGGGCAACACATCGAGTTGCCATCCCCCTATATCCAACCCCTTTCCCACTCGGACGTTGCCATCCCTCAAAATCAAAGATCAATCGAAAGTTCCAAGAAGCACCGCTAGGGGGCAGCACATCGAGTTGACATCCCCCTATATCCAACCCCTTTCCCACTCGGGCGTTGCCATCCCTCAAAATCAAAGATCAATCGAAAGTTCCAAGAAGCACCGCTAGGGGGCAACACATCGAGTTGCCATCCCCCTATATCCAACCCCTTTCCCACTCGGGCGTTGCCATCCCTCAAAATCAAAGATCAATCGAAAGTTCCAAGAAGCACCGCTAGGGGGCAACACATCGAGTTGCCATCCCCTATATCCAACCCCTTTCCCACTCGGACGTTGCCATCCCTCAAAATCAAAGATCAATCGAAAGTTCCAAGAAGCACCGCTAGGGGGCAACACATCGAGTTGCCATCCCCCTATATCCAACCCCTTTCCCACTCGGGCGTTGCCATCCCTCAAAATCAAACATTTATGAACAAAAATAAGATATCATAATAACATTTCTTGAGATGAGGACATGACCGTATTATTCGAGAAAAAAAGAGAAATGATTAATTAATACTTACCCCACATAATTTTCATTAGGGAAGACACATGAGGAATTCATGAAAATTAATTGAAAAATCAACAAATTACGAGGGAAAAAACGTTTTACATAACAATAACCTAAGGGGATGGGGTCGAGAGAGGGGAAAATAAATAAAGAAACAACCTTCATTAAATTAAAAAAAAAAAAGGAATAAGCCTTCATTGATTTCCCCCAAAATTCGACAAAGTCCAATAAATACTATTATCTTCGGAGATAAGCACACCCTTCGGTCGGAGGGGAAAAATTGCAGCGGGGAATTGGAGGCTGCTACTGACCACGCCCTCCGTTCGCTCGGCTGCAGCTTGCTCCGGCTGGCTCCGGCTGCTCCGGCCGACACCTAATGTTAAGTCTATGGCTCCGGTTTAAGCCAGAATCGGTCATTTTCTACTACTGACACAAGAAATATCCTTTCGGATCAGTGTCGGCTCTTCACTGATTGTGACATCAGATCAGATCAGATCATATGTAGAGTATTTTAGGAAGGGAGTGTCTGACCCCAGGTCTTAAACAACCCTTAGAAATAGGAAGCTAGGAGATTTGGGCTACATTGCCCGATAGGAAAGTGACACGGAAGCGAGGTAGAAGACGCCCTTATTTACAACCGGCGGACCAGTAGCTGGGGTCCGACGGCTTAACGTGCCCATCCGTCGCATGGCGGGTATTTAGTGGTTCGAACGTTCGTACCTGCCCAGGATCGAACCTGAGGTTATCTCCATGGCAGTCACGAATGCTAACCACCAGGCCACCTGCGGCACTGATTGTGACATCACGTCGATGCCACCTATTTAAACCCAAGTCCGGACAGTTCAGAGGGCGCTTTTCGGGAACCGCATGCGCATTTTCACTGATATTTCAAACATTTGCATGTCCAATCCTGTTGTACATATCCTCTAAATTTCAAATAAATACCAGCAGTCCTTAATGGTGTTGCAATTTTTACAAACAATATTGTAGTAAATAATACATGTCAAAGCAATAACCCATCGCTACAAAACAGACAATTATGCAAAAACTATTTCTTAAATGCGCAGGTTCATGTGAACCAAAAGCACAGGAAAATCAAAAATATGGATGCATTAAATTGCAAAAGGAAAGCAAAACACTTAAAACGTGTTGTAGAGAAACACGACCATCAATTCGCACGTTTAAAAGCAAACAACGCTGGGGTCAGAATAGGATACAAGCAAAGCAATTGTAACAATGAAGCATATATCTCACAAAAAGGATGTAATAAAAGAGCAGTGCCCAGTCTCTCACTCTCACTCCCAAATCAATCTAAAAAGCATGCATCAGCAGCAGCAAAGTTAATAAAAAAACTACATGCAAAGCGCAAATAAATGTCAAAATTTAGTTATATAAAAAGCACTAAATGGAAAAATGTAGAGTAAGTAAAACACCAAAACGAATGGCATCAATCAAAAGTACGTAGTACTATCTACATGTTGGATATAAACATCTCGTAAGCAAGAAATCCTGTGTGACACCAATATTTCCATTATATTCAGCCCCCGATGCTTGATATCCAATTTCAATCATCTCTGACGTTTTCTGGAACTCCAAGACCCAAGCCACCAGAGAATGATTGAAATGATTTCAGACTCGTTAAGCTCCTTCGTCAAATCATAAGCGATGGGTGCGTATTTAGTAATCAGCTGAGAAACCGGTTCGAATGCCTATTTTCTGTTTTCAAAGGGAATTGGTACATCAACTATGAAAGCCCAATCAGATCCATATTTCCCAATAATGTCAGGTCAATTGTTAACGTCATCACTGTCAAGTGTTGCCTCCTTCGGTTGTATTCGACCATCAAACAATTTCACGTAGGCATTTACGATATTCCTGTAATATCATTACAGTAATCGTCGATACTGCAGAACCGAAGAGCATAGGCCTGATATTCATAGCAAAAGCCGCAATGCCTACACCTTTTACCGTCACTCTCACATGGTCTGTTAGTATTCAAGGGGAGACAACAGACCCTCGATGGAAACACACATCTCCATTCACGAAATCGTAACTGCTTCCATTTATCCGAGAAATGACTGGAAAAACAACCCCGATTGAAGCCGTAGCGCATTCGCCCTTGGTCCTGTTTTAACATCATTTCCGGTTAATTACGCAACGCAAGTGTTGTTCTCAGAAATGGGATAAAATATGCTTATAACATGGGATCATGGCAATTGTTTTATTATATAAAATAATTACCATGATCCCACGTTATCAGTTGTACTACCGTTGACGTACTTCCAGGTGAAGCGGAGAGAGTTTCTCTGATGTTGAATCACAATTCTCCCATGCCAGCTGCAATGCGACACGACACTCCCATTCTGAGCAAAATCACTAACCTCTACGCGATTAAGATAACTCGTGGCATTCCAATACGCAAAAGATATATCCATCCTCCGACGCACAGCAGAAATAAGCACCTTATGTCTACTACATTTACTAGGAGCATCACCGAAATTTAGGATGTGGAATTTTGTTGAATGAGATTCTGCCAAGATTTCACAATTTCTTTTCTATTTTAACATGAAAGACATCTTCTGACCTCTCGCACTGAGCAAGTTGTAATCTGTACTAGGAAGAAAAAAGGTCCTCAAGGTGGTGATACCGCCCCCGGTGGCGCAGGGATCTAAGCGCTGGCTTCTGACCATTCGTCCGAGAAGAGTCCGGTTCCGAATCCTGTTGAGGCATGAACTTTGTGTTTGTCTTACGGCACTAGCTTTCTCCCATCTCTGGAACCAATGGCCCTAAATTGTCCATCAAAGTGCTCACGGTGGTCGTTAAGCTTTCAATAAATAAGAAAACGAAAAAAAAAGCGGTGACGTTCTGCAACGAAAGCGTGAACTACACTTAATTTTATCAATATTCACGCAGAAGATCTGAATGACTTTCAACATACAGTATTATGACAGATGCGAAATCAGACCGGGACCCAAAGGTAACTGTAAAATTCATTAAAAAAGGGAGATTTGAGTTCCGAACCGCCAGAAAGAACTTCTTCAGCACACACTTGTTTCTATCGCTACAGTCGAAACCTGACATGGAGCACCTATGAGGCTGGAGGCTGCTTTCTGCAGTTCGACACACCCTCATATCTGCATCAATACTGTTCTTTGTAGGTAATAAAAACCAGTCCATTCGCATGAGCAAGGCGAGTCTAGTGTTTTTCTTAGGTAGAGCACTTAGTTACACGGCAATAATGAAAAGGTATAGCGAAAGAAAATAAGCCCACTTAACGCTAGCTCTAATAGAGATAGGGATAACACCAACTAGAAAGACTCTAAACACTATATTTAGCTTTTGTTACGGAGTTTAACGATCACCATGAGCAACTCTTTGGGCTATGGGCTGTAACCTGTTCCTAAGTTGGAGCCACTGGTTACACGGAAGCTCTGTTGAACTAATTGGTCCACCGAAGGGAGGGGTACGTTGAACTCCAAAATACATCCGAGAGATGAACTCAAAACCAACTCGAGCAAGTAGCTTGAAACCAGCAGCCAGAGAGGAAATACTTCTTTGGACACCTTAAAGGTCTAAATCCACCCGCTGAAAGTCTTCTAGCGCACCTAGGCTGGATCACTCTTGTTCTGTGGCCGTTAATCTTCGAGCCAATTTTGTTCTCCAGATCTAATCATGCAGTAGCTAACGTATCGCTGTTACACCTTGACACAACGACAATGGATTTTAACAAAAGTTTCGTTCTGAATAAAATTCACTGCTCGTAAATCTTCTCCACAAATCAGACAGGAAAGTATTCCAAACATTGCCAAGTAAAGAGTATGTCAGATATCAAAGCCAACAAAAATTTAGCAGTCGGGCACGTTGGGGCCAGCTATCTCCAGTTATCGAAGGTATCTACAGATCTGTTCTTTGTAGCATAGAAATGCCTCTGAACATTCGCACGCGCACAAAGGATCTTCTTCTCTGAAGATAACGGCGCCGCCACTGTGGCGCAGTGGTCTCCGCGATGGCTTCTGATCATTCGTCCGAGATGGGTCCGGGTTCGAATCCCGTGAGGCATGGTTTTTGTGTTTGTCTTACAGCACTGGCTCTCTCCCTTCCTTGGAACCAGCGGCCCTAAATTAGTGGTGGGCGGCTACTTATAACCTACTGAGTTGCTCACGGTTGTCGTTAAACCCCAATAAAAAAAAGAGCAACGGTTAAAGATAGGTCAAAACTCTTAATATATACGGCGATCACTTTGGGCTTATTGCTTCCGATATACACTGAAGAGCAGTCCGATGACACATTGCTCTAAGTGCTGGCTTCTGACCTTTTGTCCGACATGGGTCTGGATTCGAATCCCGGTGAGGTATGAATGATTTAGTTTTTCTTACGGCCCTGGCCCTCTCCGTTTCCTGGAACCAGTGACCCTAAATTAGAAACGGGCGAAGGCTTTTTGTTTCGTTTGGAGATGTAACGAGCACTATCGAGCTGCTCATGGTGCTCGTTACATCTCCAAACGAAACAAAAATACACCGAAGAACCAAAATACTATGACCAGCGTGTTTTTATGCAAATCGAAGCAACTGCAGGTAAACGGCGTCGTGTGTGAAGGTCACGAAACGGTATATACAACACCTGTGTTGAGCTCTGTTAATCAGTGTTATTTTTGTTCTTCGTGTGGGAAAAGCAACAGACTAAGCCAGTTTGCCAAATGCCAAATTGAAATGTCCAGAAGACAGCGTGCCAACATTTCCGAAGCGGCAAGTCTCGTGGGGTGTTTACGGTCAGCCGTGATTAGTACCTTTAAAAAAGTGGGCACAGGACGGTAAAACCACCACGCGCCGGCAGCATTAGGGTCGAACGAAGTTCAGTGATGCTAGAGGTGAGCGAATGCTATTCCGTATGGTACGAGAGAACAGAAAGGCAACTGTGGCACAACTCGCAGGTAATTTGAATGCTGGTGACGAAAGTAATGTGTCATAGCAGGCAATACATCGGACGCTGCTGAAAATGGGACTCCGTACCCGCAGGCTGCTGCGAGTGCCCATGCTAACCGCGATTCGCCGCCGAAAGCGCCCACAATGGCCACGCGAGTATCAAAATTGGACCCAGCATGATTGGAAGAAAATCGTGTGGTCCGATTAATCCCGTTTCCTATCCCAGATAGCACAGCCTTGCAATTTACATAGGCACAACACTGAGCCACTGTCTTTTAGGAATAGAAGACGGTGGCTCAACGTTGGGCGCATGCTAAATTGCAAGTATGTGTTATTTGGGATTGCACCATGTGGACAATCGGGTATGTGTGCGTGGTTTACTTGGGGAGTGGAAGATGCACCGTGGAACAAAAAACAAGCCGGGGGAAGAAGTGTAATATTTTTGGCAATGGTATGCTAGGAAGCCCTGGATCCAGGCATTCATATGCAGGAAACTATGATATCTAACACCTACATAAATTCATTATAGATAACGCACATCCTTCATGTCAAAAGTATTACCCTCTAGTCGTGCCTTCATTCAGTAGGATAAAGTGCCATGCTACACTGCTCGGACTGTTCAAGAATGACTCTTTGAACATGAGGAATACTTTCAGGTACTGATCTGGCCATCAAATTCCGCAGACATCAACCCAATCGAGCATCTGGGATTTATGTTGGAGAGCAAATAGGATCTACGACGGCTCTACCTCGTAACGTACAAGAGTTAACGGATCTGCTGGCAATGTGTTGATACCAGATACCCCAAGACCCCTTTAGAAATCTTGTAATGTTCATAGCTCGCCGAGAAAAACAATTTTGGCTGCACGTGGACGGCCTAGTTTATATTAGGCAGTTGGTGATAATGTTAATGTTTTGTCTCTTATGTATATGTTTAGATAACACACTACTGTTTTTCTATCAGTTCTGTGGAACATACGTAAAAAGACAACCTGATTCTTTCATTTGCTTATTTCGTATGCCAAACTTCAACGGAATTAAGGTAAGACAGACATCCGACTCACCACACTGGTACATGCCATTCACGTTTGGTGAGCTTTTCACTCTTTTCAGGAATCTCACGGGTGTTGCATTCTAATAAAATGACAACTTCCCTTATCTGTCTTTACTGGAACGTGTCCCAAGAAATGGTGAAGAGGGGATGTCCTACTTTTGACTGTTATGAGGGCTGTTAATCTCAAAATTAAATTTGGGCATTGTTCGCATTTCCTATGTTGGCATCACAGTTTCGCCTTCAGGTTGATCGTATATATTTTCAGATTTCCTGAATTATACGTAAAGAGTTGGTCTAGCGTCCTAGTCCCTAATGCTCGTGCAAGTCTTTGAACTTTAAAACACGAAGGGAAAATAAATCGTTATAGAGAAAATATTAAACAGACTTATTTCCGTTCTTTACACCAGTGAAACCTTTTCGTATTTCAGCATACTATCACTACTGTCTGGCGATCTGAACGACGCCCCAGTTGAATATTAGTCAGATGCTTTCTCTGGCTAATTCTGCTAGCTGCGTCCAAACCAATGCCCCAAATGAGGTATGGGCAATGCGGCCCTCCAGTGAACCCACGCTTCCACCCCCACTCTGTTTTGGAACCAGTGGCTCTAAATTAGGGACGAGAAACACATGAAAACCTTAGAAACTCATAGGTTTGTTAAATATCAAAACACAAAGAATATCTCATGAACTAATTTAGAGAGTAGGTGTTTCACTTAATATGGCTTTCTGGGTTTTGCTAATAAGCACTAGTCTGTTGGATTCGGCATCCAGATAATATCTCGAACAAATGTTTTGTATCACGGCTTGCTTTTTAATCATTAAGGGACATCAAGACTGCACGCCTGACTCATTAGACACTGACCCACGATTAAGGTTATTTTGTGTAGTATTAATTATTATTAAAGTCATTTTCTAACAACGGCTTGCTTTTTTCATCATTAGGGCATAACAAGACTTGACGCCTGAGTCATTAAATATTAGGCCACGATTAAGGTTATTTTTGTAGTATTAGTTCTCATTAAAGTCATTTCTTTATCACAGTAATTCCAGAATTATTGTGAATCAGCAACGCATGTAGTAGTATAATCACAGGTTGAAAACTACAGTAAATTTGTTGAAATAATTGGGTTTTTCACGTTGCATAAATACACCGAATCACAAAACATTAGAAATACCTACCTAATAGCGTGTTGGTCCTAATCTAGCGTGAATAACAACCTATACACGCCGAGCTTCGACTCCACCGGATGCCGGAGGCTTTCCAGAGGTAATGAAGGCCATGTCATTTGCAGCAGTGACCAAAACTCAGACTGAGACGCCGCGCCGGTCCAGGACCCATGGATCTGATGTTCCGCTGGCATCCCAGATAACTTCCACAGGATTTTAATCCGGGGATCCTGTGGGCCAGTGGATGGTTCTAAAATCAGATGAGTGTTTCTCGAGCCATGCGAAGGTGGTTGCGGCTTGGTGGGGCGGTGCATTGTTCTGCTGGAACACACCATCGAACTGAGGATACGTGTAGGCCATGAACGCGTGTAGGTGATCAACTAACACTTGCTGGTAACGCTCAGGTGATAAGGACCTCTTCAGATACACAAACGGACCTCATGTGTCTCATGAGAAAGCTCCCAAAGCCATTACAGAGCCAAGACTGACTTGAATATAGCCGACCTGGCGTGACGGGGCGCCCTCCCGTCAGCTCGGTACAGTTGAAAACGGGTTCATATGATCACTCGACGCGGCGCCACTCTGCAGAGTTCCAGTTTTGATGTTCCAGGTGAAGCTTAATGTCCGATGACGAGCAATTGACAGTGGCACATGAGTAGGGCGGCGGCACAGGGTATGCAGCGTGTACTGTGCTTTTCGTTCGTTGACGCTGTTTTGGCCTTCGACATTTAACCTGGATGTGATTTGCGCCAACGTTGCCAAGTGGTCGATCCGTACGAGCCTGTATAGTCTAGGTCGACCCCGGTCACTAATGGCGTGTGGCCGGCCACCGCTTGCTCTCTGGGCGCTGGTACGTCTGACGATGGTATATTCGCGGTAAACTATGACCCACATGCCGTGAGCCGACAATGCGTCGACGACGAAAGTCGCTCAGATCACCACGTTAACCCATGTTCGTCGATTGCTATACACTATTAGAAAGCCCTGCTGTCCGGCTATTTATCGCCTGCATTCGGTTCGGGTCTGCTCCACTCTGCGTAGGGGATGCCCACGTCAACTGCCCATTGCCGCTACCTGTAATGTTTTACTTTTCTATGTGTATGTAATATTTCATTAAGGTTTCATCAGGAAATAAGTGCTAAATTCTTTCATGAAATTCTCTTGTGGCCTATACAGCTGATGAAGATAGACTGCTATTCCCGAAAAACTGTGATACTGATTACAGTAATGAACATGAAACAAAGAAAATGAAAAATAAAGGCATAATGTGACACGAAAGAAAGAAAAAAACATGAGAAACGAAAAAGCTTGTAAGTGGAAATAAAAAGGAAGCAGCAAGTTCCTAAAAAGGCATTCAAAGATGTGACGTTTTTGTGAGAACTTCGTACTTAACTCGATTCCATAAGGTACATTAAACATTCATTTCTGGGGGTAATTTTCTTTTATTTTGATTGCAGAGAATGAAAGGCTTCAAATGTAGTTACCAGATAAATTTAAAAATGCACCCAAGTTCCTTAGAACGGAAGTACTCCCAAGGTATAAAAAATACCGTTTCTAAAAAACGAGTTCTCCATCACTTGCAATTTCCAGAATGCTTTACAAAAAATAACCGAATAATAACAAAGGAAATATATTTATATCATACAACCCCTTAAGGAACTTGGACTGTTCTAAACCAAGACTCCCGGTAAGATGGTTACTAAAGCAGAATTCTTCATAAAGAGCTTATGTAATGATAATTAGCTTCGCTAGGTGTTAATAAATGGGTAGATCTCGAACAAATGAAAATTTAACTCGCTGATTTCACGCCGCCGAAAACTTTTCTTAAAAACTGATTTTAGTTTTTATTTCCATGTGTGGCCATATGTGTGGGCAGGCTGGGAAAGCTATAGAAATAAAAAAATCCAAAAGAAATCGATAGCTTAATTAATGGCTTTTCCAGAGAGATTTTTTTCACGAATTCTCATTTAGAGTTTGAAACAGACTTTCGTGCTAACGAATTAGAAACAACATTCTTGGGAAACTGGTGTTTCGCTTGAAAATGCAGAACTGTTTTTGGAATTCAGTGGAAAATACGATTAGTGAGAGCGATTTTTAAATGCGTGTGCGTGTAAACGTATTCAGCACAATTTTTTGCGATAAAAAATCGTTCTGTAAAGTTTCATTTACTTTAAAGAAAGAGAAATCGAAAACTATGTCGAGTGTCTGACATATTTTAGTGCTTCGCATCATTTGAAAAACTTTGGGTTTTAAAAAGAAAACTCCTTTGGCAAGATGTTACGTTTAAGCGCGTATCCGCAGTTTAAAGCTGGGATATTTACAAAACCAAGTCTAATATTTTTTTTGCTTATCTAGGGCATGTATACAAAAATGCTAAAGAAAATGAGAGTTAAAGTCGAGATAACTTGTCAAACACGATGAAAAGTAAACATCGCTCATTTAAAATAAATCATCTTAAATGTACTTTTCGGTGTTTTATTAACCGCATTAGATGTTACGCTTTTATAGTACATTTAACATGATTATAAATCATCGTAAATGTACTGTTCGATATTTGCATTAACCGAATTAGATGTTACGCTTTTATTGCATGAAGGAACACTTTTCGTATAACTGGAGCTGGTGTTGGACAGCTATCGCCAGAACAGATACAAAAGAAAAACGTATTAACTCACGTAAGAAGAGAAAGCGCATATCATCACGGAAAATGAATCATTGATAGCAGCCTCTTGATAATCGACCTGACGGACACTGTTCAAAGGTTTACCAAAATAACGCAAACACCGACTGCGACTGGGGGTATATGCAATGCAGCGTATGCAAATCACACAGACGACGCCACCCCATATTTTAGGTGGTATGTAAAGGGATACATTCCGATGTCGGCTTTCAGTACGAAAATTATATGTGAAACAGCTGTTGTCTAGTAATTGTCGACAATGACAGATTTGAGAGACCTCAAAATGTCATGATCATTGATTCTTGTCTTGGATGAGATTTAGTAAATACAACGGCAGAGATATTAGTTGTAGCACAAGGAACTGTATCGAAGATTATGACAACTTATCATTGTCTCAAAACGTGCAAATTGTGGGCGCCATATGAAGATGTCACATAATGATAGGCAAACGTTGGAATGGGGTGTACAACGGACGCACAAGACCATGGCTCCTCAACTATACTCCGAGTCAATCTAAGAGTGAACCACTATGAAGGGTACGAAAAAGCTACCTCCGCTACGAAAAATAGTCTATAGCATTTAGAGCAAAAAGCATCAGAATTATTGCTTAGAATCCATTTTTGTTTGCTCAACAGTGTATCAGACAAAATTGCTATCTAAAAAAAAATTCCAGAAGTTAGAGCACTCTTAAAAATAAATTTGTTCTGAGAAGTTGCTGAATCAAGAGCTTCGCACTTTCGGCTATTTCTGCCCACTTGGGATACAACTCGGACAGGGGGAAGGGGTGGAAGACCTCTTCCAACACTAACAACACAGAGGCAATAAATGGAGAATACAGGAAACTCGAAGGCAGTAGGGGAAGGGGAAGCAATTCGGCCTCCACCAGACCCCCACTGACAATCCCCACTGCTTGTGAGATGTGTGGGTGGGTGGGGGATCAGAATGAAAACAGTAGAAGAGCACATTAACGCGGATGGATACCGTTCTTGCGTTCCACGACGAGATGTGATAAAGCTCTCCCGCCCTTCCAAGTAGTACACTTTTAGGGTGAATTGGAGTATAGAAGCATGGTTGAACACGATCCCTCTACCGTCATAACCACTAGTCGGAACTTTCATCGTGCCGGTAATTATGGTAGTGCTGCAATCCACAAAACTCTGTTTACCAACAACGACGCAATAAATCGTGTAAGATGGTACAAAACACAATAAAACTGGGATGTTAAAGGCTGGCAACGTGCCATCTGGTCTGATGAATCGTGCTTCACATTGCTTCCACAGATAATGCGTACGTCCGGCAAAAACCTACAGGAACCTACCATCCCGACTGTCTGGTTCCGACTGCAAAGCATGGGATGAATCCTTGATGCTGTGAGGTGCCATATCATGGCATTCCTTAGGGCCGTTGCTTATTCTGTAGGTCTGTGTCACATATACTAAACACAAATGCGTTTTTGGAATCCACCTGCTCGCAGTGTTGCAGGCATTGCTACCTAATGACCGTATACCTTGTTTCAAGCAGATAATGCAGCTGTGCATTGCGCGAAATGTGTCAAGTTCTGATTTACAGAACATGAAGGTGAGGTACAGGCGATACCCTTGTCATCTCAATCTCCAGACATCATTATTATTGAACGATTGTTCCAACATCTGGAGCAAAAGGTCAGATCGCATTTTCGACTTCCAACATAACTGCACAGGTGGAACATATTTTACAAGACGAATGGTCCCAAATTCTAACATCGTATATGCAGGACTCACATAAATCTATTCCATGTCGAATTGATTCTGTTCTGAAAGCCCAAGGTGGACCTACAGCTTATTAATAAAATGATCTCTTCAAATCGTAACTGTGTCCATTATTTTTAAAAACCCATGTACGCTCAGTCCTCATATTCATCTCATATGTCATCGCCTTTGGAGCTTTGCTGTAAATTAGTTTCTTTCATTTTAAATCATTTTCTCTATTCCTTAATTGGAACAGCATTCGTTTGCTATGCACTTTTCGGAACATTCTCTACTACCATCGTTTTGATTCCTTTTCCGACATTGCTACATTTATATTGTAGTGAAGATCAAGGGTTTAAATTCATACGCTTCTCATTTTTGCAACGGTTTTATACACTGAGTGGCCACTTTATTATGACCACCCCCTCAGTACTTCGTTGGGCCATCTTTTGCCTTTAATACTGCGTCGATTCTTCGTAGCATGGACTCCACGAGACGTTGATAGGTGGTTTCCAAAATCTGAGACCATGCTTGATGAATAGCACTTTCCAGGAGTGTGAGATTGCAGGGTTGTGGATCCAGCTGTCTGATGGCTCGTTGAACTTCGTCCCACAAATTCTCAATGGGGTTGAGATCTGGAAATTGTGGGGGCCACCTAAGCAAAAAAACTCACCGGCATGTTCCCGAAACCAATCCTGTACAATACGAGCACTATGGTAGGACGCATTATCTTGTTGAAAGTAGCCATCACCATTGGGATAAACCATCCACATGACAGGATGCACTTGGTCCGCAACAATGTTTAGATATGATGTGCCAGTCAGACGTTGATAAACACGAATTAAAGGGCCCAAAGCATGCCAGGAAAACATTCCCCAAACTATAACGTTGCCTCCACCAGCTTGAAGGATTGTAGTAATGCATTTAGGGTCCATGTTTTCGTTCTGTTTTAGCCAAATTCTCACTCCGCCATCGGCATGGTGCAACTGAAAACGTGATTTATAGAACCACATAATTTGTTTCCAATTATCGATTGTCCAGTCCTTGTGCTCCCGTTCGAGCTGGAGACGTTTTCTCTTTTTAACTGCAGAGAGCAAAGGTGTTCGAACAGGCCTTCGGCTGCCATATCCCATTCGATGCAGTGTACGGCGAACAGTGCGTGAAGAGATCATTTGAGGGGATCCTTGATTAAGATGGTGTGTAATTTGCTGCACTCATGCCCTTCTGTTTTCTGTTACCAATCTGGACACTCTCGGTTCCGCCCGAGTAGTCACTAGTCGATGACGACCACACGTTGCACGTAGAGACCTAGTTTTTAGCTGACAGCCTAGTCTTTAAACGCTTTAACAGCAAGTGCTCTGGAACATTTCACGAATGCGGCGGTTTCGGTGATACTCGTTCCATATCTCTGAGCTCCTACAATCATCCCACGTTGAAAGTCCGTCAAAACGCATTTTTTATCCATCTCGTCACCCAAAAATTACTTCTACTACTGTCGCAAGCACTAAGCTTTCCTGTTTTATACTATCCTCGTCCTCTGGGGTCAATAGTGTGCAGCCATGGCTCATTTGCTTAAAACTGTCAGGTGGTCATATTAAAGTGGCCACTCAGTGTATATTTAAATATCACTGCTACAGATAACTGCTACAACGACATAAAAATGTAGACAGGAACTAAAAATGAAATGATAAACTGTTCTATGGACAATCAGAAATGAGAGCCAATAAAAAATCTCCGAAATACAATACGATACCGTTCTCGCATTACATCAAATACTGCACTAACGTACCTCAATCCTTAATCCTTTATTTAAAAAATGTATATCTAGAACTATCCCTTACTGAATCTAGAAATTAAAGTAAAATTAAATTTTACCGTTCTTATTGTCCTAAATTTGTACATGAGGAACTGAAAAGAAACACACCGAAATACTTTTCTGGAAATATGGTGAGTGTGATGACTTGGATCCTCGCGACTTCACTGTTCTACGGAATGTAGTTTTGTCCCACTGACGTTAAGATGTTTTCTGTCGGTGAGACTGCCGGGCGCCAGCGATTCAAAAGGACAGTGTGTAAAAGAGTAATCACGGTAACTTCAACCTATAATATGCTGACTTCCTCTAGATTCAAGCTTAAAGAGTTGAAATGTTAAAAAAAAAAAGGTCAACCCTATAAATGATGCTATCGAATAATTAAAGCAAATGTGGGGCGCACTGGCTAACAACCAAAGGCCACTTTGTTGCTCTTCTTCTTGTTTTTACTATTATTATTGTAATCGTTTGAATGTCAATAGGAAAAAGGAAGCTTTGGTTATGTAGCAAAAGCGATAATTTCTTTTCCTTCAAAGCAATGCTGGATAAAAAGTGATATTAAATAAAAATAATGAAGGTGAGTTAATGACCAAACGGAAAGATGGAATTAGTTTTCCCCTGAATGGGTGTGCCTGCTAGGTTTTCAGAGATAAAGAAATACATAACCCCAGGAATTCTGCCATCAGCCTTGCAATTTTTCATGGAAATATATGACGGAGAATGACCCGTCTTGAGTTAAAGGTTTGAACAAACACGGGAAAAAATTGCTAACAACCAATAAGAATGCAGAATGCCAAGCAAATTATTTTTAAAAAAAACTTATCCTACAAAAAGATTTGATAGGGAAACAGGATTCTACTGGTCAGCAATAAATTTTCCACGTTTTGCATTTCTCTGCGGGACGCTAAGTAATTCAACTAGTAGAAGATAAACAATGTGAATATCCGACTGTTTGTTGCATCAGGAAAACAGAATTTGTCATGAAAACCACGCTTTTCGTATTGGAGGGACATCTTCAGAAAGCTATACCGGTTTGAGAAACGTAAGTCTTCGATGCATTTATAACTTTTCTCTTGCGTCATTCTGCAGTATTACAATGCTTTCAGTTTCGTACGCAGCGTTGTTTCCTTCGAATTGTCACGTATTCAGAGAAACGGGTCTTGTGGCTATGATAAATCTCTCTGAAGCAGACATTTTATAGTCTTGTGTTAGTCACGGAAACTTGTCATTCGCAAAAGATAACTGCTTAAATCTAAAAATTTTGCTCCTAGACTATCGCTTACTTTTATTTTATGTCTTGTATATTTAGATTTCTATTGAAAATCAAAAATTAAACACATTTGAAACATCTGTTGGCTTTCAAATATTAAGTACCAAGTTTTTATGTGTACAATGCTAAAATTTTTGAAATAAAGTTTATATAGAAAAGCATACCTAGAAAAATTTGCGAAAAGCGGTACAGTATATCAAACATTCCCAAAATCGACAGCAGTGATTTTACAAAAATCATATAAAAAGGGCATATGTGTATGCGTGTGTGTGTGTTATTTGTTTGCATGCTGGCCAAGCTTTAATGACCTGACTAGAATTGGTAAAAATGTCTCCTGCAATAATAATAATATTTGTTATCATTAATAATAATAATAATATAGTAATAATTAAACTAATTATTATTATTATTATTATTATACTTATTCTGTCTCCGACTATGGAATTGAACAAACCGTTTAATCTATTATGTATTGTCGCGTCAACAGTTGCAGACGAAGGATTACAGTTCGGAAAGCAATAGAATCGGTTTTGATTGCAACTCGTTATTTAAGTATAAGAATGGGTAATCATTGTACACGTCACTAACGATCCAGAGAAACCAAAGGAAGTAAACTGGTTGACAAAATAAAGTTAACGGACCAAAAGTAAGGGTAACGTTTTAATTCTTTAAGCAATGTGGGTGACGTTGTGCACACAAATACGGCACACGCGTAAAATAAGTACAAAAAGTATCCTCTGGTGAACAGACAGGCCTGACATCGGTATTCTATGCTGGAAAGTAAGGTGTCTAGAAGAATTTTTGTCAAACAATTACATTAGTTCATAAGAGTCACCTTGCGCACACAGAAAGTCCAGAAAGCTTGGTGTAGGATGGCAAGACGTTTCCCCAATGCATCGCATGCGTGCTTTGTGGGATTTGGGTCTGGTGGCCTGACGGGCGAATCCATTCGTCGGACAGCGTCCATTTCCAGATATTCCTGTATCTTTTAAGATCTGTGGAGTAGGTAATTGTCGTAACAGAAAATCAGGGCGAACAGCTACCATAAAAAGTCGCTCATCAAGTTTAGGAACATCTTTTCGGAGCAACTTGCGATTTACTGAACGGACGACAGACTAAAATGCCACTCCTCAGAAAGGAGTACATTAGGTTCTGCCTAGGAATTCATCAGGCATGTTGGCAACACCAGAATAAACTGGCTCTCCGGTTGCTGGACGACACTGGATTGCAAAATGCAAACAAGAATTCTGCATTCCGATGTCTTGGCGTACAGTTCCATTTCCCCAAAACGTCCGGACACTTTTCTTCCCGACATTGCCATTCGTGTAATCGCAGAAATCTTGAGAGATTGTAGATGCGCCGTCATTCTTCTGTTGAGAGACAAATCGGACCTGTATGGGTGTTGAATCCTTCACACAACCTCGTCCTTTCTCCATGATACGATCCGTGCCTCTTGAAATTGTTTCCATAAAAACGAAATCACTTTTCTTTACAAGTTCAGCCGTCGGGCTTCCTTCGTCTCTGATTATCCTGCTTCGACATATCCTAAAACCCTCCATCGCAGACTACAAATATTCTAAACGTTGTTAAGTTATCATCTCTGAACAGCCGACGTACAATCACGGAATGCACACTCCTTCCAGGCGAAAGTTTTGAGTTCTTTAACCTTGTAGGGTTCTCGTATTCTTTCTATAACCAGTATTGTTTGCAGTTACGATGTTTCACGGGGTTGATGGTCATTCTGATTCGGTACTCTGAGTTCGCATGCCTATTTAGCAATGCTTTGGCGTTTTCGTATGTCCCCTATATATCAGGTGTGTAGCTTAATTTTCGGCCCCAAATTGCAAGCGATTATAGAACGTCGGCAAATGCAAATAGCTGTGTCCGATAATGGCTGATTGCAGCGCCATCCAACAGCTTTCCAGGCAACCGTTACCGCTCACAGCTGTATTGACAAAAAGGACGAAAGTTGACGGTGTAAGCAATGTCGTTCAAAAAGCAACATTTGAGGCACTGTCTCCTGTTCGCGTGTCAGCTGACAAAAAGTGCCATGGAAGCACATCAAATGATCTGTGTTGCTTTGGGTGAGGCTCCTGTGTCCTACAGTACATGTAAGAAATGGTTCCAGCGGTTTAAGCAGGGAAATTTTGAATTCCCTAAGAACGTTCAGGACAGCCACAGAAAGTTGACGATGAGGAACTAACTGTTGGATGCGGATCCCTAGCCTGTCGCACACAGTCAGAGCTCTCCCAGGAACTCGGAGTAACACGGCAAGCCATTGCAAAGCACCTGCACAAGCTTGGACGTATTCACAAAGATTGCCGTAGGGTGCCCCACCAACTCACAGCTGCGAACAAGTCTAAGAGCTACGATGTTGCAGTGTCCTTGCTCTCCAGATTCAAGAAGGAATTCCTCCACAAGATTTTGACCTGTGATGAGAAGTGGATCCTCTACGATAATTCTAAGTGGAGCAAATCGTGGGTGTATCCAGGTCAGCCTACCACCAGTACCACCAAACTGAATATCCATGCCAGGACGTTTTTTGCTGTGCATATGGTGGGATCAGCGCGGTGTCGTACACTATGAGTTGCTCAAACCCGGTGAAACGGTCAATGCTGAGCGTTATTGTCAGCAACTCATTCGTGTGAGTGACGCAATGGAGGCAAAAAGGCCATATACCGGCAAGGGCAGAAGGTCGGTCCTGTTGCCTCAGGATAACGCCCGTCCTCACACCGCGACAACGACTTTAAAGAAGATCACCGACCTGGGATGGGAAATTTTGTCCCACCCGGTGACAAAATTCGGCATCTCCGTGACCGATGGCTCAAATGTATCCAACAGGACGGGGAATATTTCCCTGATTAGGTACGTATTCGATTTGCTATAATTTGCTGTCAACGTGTTGTGCCTGTGGCCGAGAATTAAGTTGCACACCTAATACATAGTTTAAACGATTCGCGAAAACTGCATTGTTACCTTAATTTATCCATACTGTACAGGATGATCCGTTTGCATAGGGATAATTTTAAAGTGCAGTGTTAGGGCTTGTAACATATATAATAAGTCCATATTTGGCTGAAATTACCTCTATGGAAGAGATACTGTCCAGGCATCTACATGACTTCATTTGCGGACCCAACAGAGTTCATACCGGGTGCTCAATTCTTGCCGCGCGTTTTCTAACATATGCGGTGTGATTTGTGCGAACTTTGTCGTACGGAGGTCAAATTCTGCCCAAAATCTTGGTACCTTACAGATCTCCCTGCTTCGACATAAATGTCATTTTCCCAGGTACGCAACTGAGCAATGATGTCATTTTACAGCAAGACGAGGCCCCACTTCACTGGTCACTGGAGATAAGGAACTTCCACAACAACACATTCATTGACAACTGGTGTAGCCGCTATGGCCCTATTCCTTAGCCTGCAACACCGCGGATCTCACTCCCTCCGATTTATTCGTGTTCAAGTTGTAAAGAACATCGTCTTTGCACAACGACCTCAAATCCTGAATGACTTGAAGGTGAACATTTCTGCAGCGTTCGCACAAATCTCTCGACAGATGTTGGAAAACATCTGGCAAGAATTCAACACCTAGTGTGAACTCCGCCGAGTCAGCAACGGAAGTCATGTAGGAGCCTAGACAAACTCCCATCCATAAAGGTAATTTCTGCCAAATAATGAGTTATTACATCTGTTAAAAGCCATACCACGGCATTTTTAAATTGTCCCTATACAAACGGATTACCCTGTAGTTTCTAACCTTTACAATACGTTCCACAGCATACATTTTAAGGTATTTTTGCCTTCTTCTTTATGTGCATTCCCGATAATTTTTGGGAGGGCTATGATTTTCTTCTTTATTCAATGCAACAACCTAGACTTCCAAGAGATATTTGCAACATGACATGGGAGCCACAATCATGAATGCTAATGCGATATGACAAAGTATATTTCTCTGCAAGCTCCAATAATTTCCCAGAATACATTTGGTTTCACTTCAAGAACCTTCATTTGAATAACTCTTGCATCAAAAAAACCCAGAAACATATAATAAGAGTTACATGGATCGATTATGTTTTATTATTTTACGATGCTTTATGATAAGCAGAAGAAAACCTTACAACGATTAGGGGCTTTTTGGTCGTTTGATATCCCACTCGTTTTTACAATTCCGCTTTGGAAACTTCGCAGAGGTTCGTTGTTATCACAATATCACATTCGTACATGAGGGTGTTTCAACGAATAAATCATCAACATAGCGAGCTTCAAAATACAATCACTGCATCTTCGTACCCTCACAAACACGCTCTTTACTATCGACATATCTTTTCGATATTTTTAACGCCCTCTCATTTTTTCTAAATTGTATAAGAAAATTCGGGGAAGTCACGTGGCGTTCAGAACGAAAATCAAACAGAAAAGCAACATAGTTTACATATGAAAACAAACTCAAAAAGTAAGGTCAAATTTGAGAGGTGCATCGCAGATCTTATGGCGGAAAGAAAAACATGTTAGTAAAATTATGCATGCATTGATTATGGTACGCTTTCCAACATACCAGAAATCATAACTCAAGTTATTACTCGAGTTACGAGGATAATGGCTGTGGAATAAATCTGGCTCCTCTGCCGTGACCTTTGACCCCATTTCGATGATATTCAACAGAACCAGTTCAGTATATCTCCGGAACAACATAATATAAAGTTTTGTCACAATAGAAGCATTTTTAGTCAAGTTATGATAATAATGGCAGTGGAATAAATCTCGCTCCTGTGCCCTGATCTTTGACCCCATTTCGATGATATTCAACATAACCAGTTCAGTATACCTTCGGAACAACATGATAAAGTGCTGTCGCAATCGAAGCAATTCTGTGTAAGTTATGACGCACAAAGGCAATAGAATAGATCCCACTCCGATGTCATGACCTTTGACTCCATTTCGCCCATTTTCAGTATGTTTTCCCCCCAGGCAGTCCCCTACCACATACCAAAATTTCATCGAAATCGAATCATTTTTTAACCTATGGTTGGAAAGCGTAAAAAAAAGCGATGATTTTGCCTAGCCAAAATGCCTTTGGCCATTCCTTCGTGTTAATGATAGAAATATTTTGTTAGGTTTCGGGAATTAACGGCCTCCACGACCAACGCTAAGGGCTGTAAGAAGTCGCCCATTCATAATTTAGGTCCACTGGTCTAAGGAACAGTCAGGGCCATCAAACAAACACACCACAAATGCGTCATCCGGGGCGGGCCCGTCCCGGGCGAGTGGCCAGACGTTTCAACGTCGGTACCAAAGCTAGTTCTGCTAATGTAGATTAAAGAAGTGTTTACGATGTTAAATCGCAATATGCTATTTCTAAGAAACCATAGCTCTAAAAATATGTGCGTCGGTGTCTTAAAAAGTAATTTAGTTCAATATCTATACGTTCAATATTCTAAAAAAACCCGCAATATTGTATCGTTCATTCTCCTGACATTTGCCGCTAACGTGTGTTTTAAAAACCAGACTATCATCATTATTGTCACTGCTGTAACAGTCTGTCATTCCTGTCGACCGGTATCGGAGCTGAGATGTCGTTAGCAGTTCTTTTTACTGTTTTATTTTCTGCCTTGACGTTAGGATCACGGGGTAACCCTCTACTTCTTCTTAACAGCCAACAATATATTCGTTGACCTCAAATTTCTTTCCTGTTCAGTTTCTGTTTCTCAATAGGGTGCTTCGTCCCAATTCGGAGTTTTACTTTCTCTGACAAACGAATCTCTCTGAGATGAAATGTCTCTATCTGAACCTCCCCATCCAGAATAAAAAATAAACACTAAAAAATTGCTTTTTTGCCAGTTGTTTTTCGCATGTCAAAAACTTTATCTCAGTGGCACTACACAGTGGATCGGCAATGCTCTATTGAGTAATCATTTTCCTTCACTTACGCATCTTATTTTTCATTAGAACATCCTCATTTCTTTGAGCCCATAAATGTGAAGCTGTAGGCAAATCGATTGAATAATTTCTATCGCAGTTAATATGCTTTGTTTATTCGATAGGCACACTACTTGTATAGCTTAATTTTACTTCCATTTATGATAACAACTTCATATGTTAATTTTAAAATTTCGAGCAAAAGTACTTTTACCGCACCCTAATGGTGATTTAGTCCTTTCGTCGCTGAAACATGAGATGTGCTATTGTGTTTGTTTTACGGCAGTGGCTCTCTCCCTTCCCTTTAACCAGTGGCCCTAAATTAGGCACGGGCTACTGCTTATACCCCATTCAGTTGTTCACGGTGGTCGTTAAATCTCCAATCAAAAAAGAAAAAAAAATCAACATTTTCAAGTAAATCATAGACTTTGCTCTAAATGTAAATTGCGTTTTCCCCGATATCTCTTCTTCTAAAACTTCGATTTGAAAAATTCTTTCAGCACCGCATACAGCCCCTGATGGGACATCATTTGCATATAATTTCCAGTTTTTGGTAAAAAATAGTTTGGCCACCAGGGGTCGTAAATCTTAATTTCTCCTTCTGACGAATTTGCAGAAAAATCTGAGCTTCTAAAATCTCGATTGAAAAAAATCGTTTGGTACTACTCACGTCGACAAATCTTTTAGAAATATTTTCTTCTCAAACTAATGCAAGGTTTCTACGCCAGGGGCGTAGACGCATATCTTATATTTGTCAATATCTCTTCTTCTAGGAGTCCGATTTGAAAAATTATTTCTTTGTCGGATAGTGTTTCCGATGCGAAATGTTTTTCATACAAATTAAAAATTTTCAAATAGATCATACATAGACTTACCGCCAGAGGGCGCAAAAGTAAATTGCGTTTTCCCTGATATTTCTGCTTCTAAAACACTGATTTGAAAAATTCGATCTGTATCGCATACAGTTCCTGATGGAAAATGTTTTTCATATAATTTCTAAAATCTCATAAATAATGGTTTAGCCACCAGGGGCATAAGAGTTAGTTTCTGATTCTGATGTACTTGCAGCAAAATCTGATCTCCTGAAACTCGAGTAATTTTCTTTTTCTCGGACCGATATTGCTAACATCTAAAAACATTTTGTGGATACTTTCTTCCTAAAATAATAGATGGTTCTCCTGCCACAGGGCATAGCTGCATATCTTATATTTGTTTATATCTTTGCTTCGAAGAGTCCGAATTTAAACGTTCTTTCTTTGTTGAGGAGCGTTTCCGCTGCGAAATGCTTCTCATATAAGTTCAAATATTTCGTAACGCATAAATCTGCAACCAAAGGGCGAAAATTCAGGATTCTGTTTACAGCAATATCTAAGGGATTAAAAACCCGATTGAAAATATTTTTCTTCGGTCAGATACATTGACGGAAAAAAAATCCCAACACCAAGAAGGGGTTGTGTTAGATAAACGTCAGTTGGTAGGCGGTGAGAGTACATCTGTAAGCTGACGTCTATGCAAATTTCGCGCTCGGCGCATACGCGTGGCGCTAGTAGTGCCCCTCGGAACATGCAAAGCAGGTTTGCTGTAAATACGCGCTGTAACGTTCTTGAGCGTTAGTTATCGTTGAGATTCGACGTAGTGTGTTGATGTTAGTCAAGAATGCCTTTAAGAAGACGAAGAAGCCATTATCAACAGCTCACGGAGTTTGAACGAGGTCGTGTAATAGGGCTACGAGAAGGTGGATCTTCTTTCCGCAATATTGCAGAACGACTTGGCAGGAATGTAGCCACTGTGCATGATTGTTGGCAGCGGTGGTCAAGGGAAGGTACTGCCTCAAGAAGACCGGGTTCCGGCCGGCCACGTGGCACTACTTAGAGGGAAGACCGCCGTGTACGGCGTATGGCCGTGGCGCATCGTACTGCGTCTGCGGCAGCAATTCGAGCTGCAGTTGCCACCACAGTGACACAACGAACTGTTACAAATCGGTTTCTTGAAGGATAGCTCCGAGTCAGACGCCCTGTAGCGTGCATTCTACTTACTCCAAACCACTGCCGTTTGCGACGTCAGTGGTGTCAAGCTAGAGCTCATTGGAGGACGGAGTGGAGAACTGTTGTGTTTTCTGATGAAAGCCGGTTCTGCCTGGGTGCCAGTGATGGCCGTGTGTTGGTTAGAAGGAGGCCAGGTGAGCTCCTGCAACCAACCTGTCTGCGGCCGAGACACACTGGACCTACACCTAGAGTAAGGTCTGGGGAGCAATTTCCTATGACAGGAGGAGCACTGTCGTGGTTATCTCACGCACCCTGACGGCACAGTTGTACGTCGGTCTAGTGATTCAACCTGTTGTGCTGCCATTTATGAACAGCATTCCAGGGGGTGTTTTCCAACAGGACAACGCTCGCCCGTATACCGCTGTTGTAACCTAACATGCTCTACAGAGTGTCGACATGTCGCCGTGGCCTGCTAGATCACCAGATCTTTCACCAATCGAGCACGTATGGGACATTATTGGACGACAGCTCCAGCGTCACCCCCAACCAGCATTAACCGTCCCTGTATTGACCGACCAAGTGCAACAGGCATGGAACTCCATCCCGCAAACTGACATCCAGCACCTGTACGACACAATGCATGAACGTTTGCGTGCTTGCATTTAACATTCTGGCGGTTACACCGGTTATTAATGTACCAGCATTTCACATTTAAAATGGCTCTTCTCGCGCTTACATTAAGCTGTGATCTTGAAACCTTAATCGATTAAATATGTTACCTATACAAATGTATTGCCGCCATTTCATTCCTCTACAACTATTTTATCGTGGTGTTGGGATTTTGTTTTCCGTCAGTGTACTATTTTTGCTTTCCATAGACTTTGAATAGCGTTGATACATTTAATTTGCGTCAGAACGGATTTTTTTATTGAAGGTTTAACGACCACCGTGAGCAACTCAATGGGCTATAAGCAGTCGCCCGTCCCTAATTTAGGGTCACTGTTTCCAGGGAAGGGAGAGAGCCAGTAGAGAGCCAGTTCCGTAAGACAAAACACAACATCCAAGCCTCACCGGGATTCGAACCCGAACCCCGTTCGGACGAATGATCAGAGGCCATCGCTTAGACCACTGCGCCACCGGGGCGGCTCAGAACGGATTCAAAACACGTGCTCATTATTACACCCAAAAATTCGGTGTCATCTTTCTTTTTATTTCCTATTAGAATATCTTTTCTGTTTTAAAAGTTTGTCCTGTACCTTGGTGGAGGGGTTAATAAAGATCAGCCCAATAACGTCAGCCGTGTTTAATTTGGCCATTACAATATAAGTTGGTCATTTTAACTAATGACTAATGAAAAGGTACATATAATGTACTAATGAAATGTTCATATTAGTAATGCATATGTTTAGTGTAAACAACTAAATAGGGAGATTAGTGAAGAGAAGTTTTTGTTCAAAATTAAACCCGACCTTAAAACCGAGTTGTTTGAAACTACGTGCTTTTCCGAAAGATAATTTTGTATTGTAGAGACACCACAAAATCTAAGCTAAGGAATTTTGAAAAAATGGTTTGAGAAACGAAAATTGCCAATACCGTGAAGCCTATTCACTTACTGATTGTACATACGCAGAACCAATTAGCATAGGTTTGTGAGATTTTGGCAGAATTCAACGTAGCCAGTGCAGAAGTCTGCTCGATAAGCGGAATGTACTGTTGCAGCTGTCGCAGCGTGCTAAAGAAAATGCTTGAAAGTGTACCATAAGAATTATTTGTCATGCATCAGTTGAAGTTGCCAGATTACGACTGTGATTCATTGCTGAAAAACATTAATGCTTAACTTTCTGCATGGTCCTACATAATATTACACAATGAGGTTTTATTGTGTTGTAAACTTCATCTAAATTTGCAGTACATTACTTTTTTTGATTGGAGGTTTAACGACCACCGTGAGCAACTCAATGGGCTATAAGCAGCCGCCCGTCCCTAATTTAGGGTCACTGGTTCCAGGGAATGGAAAGAGCCAGTGCCCTTAGACAAACACAACATCCATGCCTCACCGGGATTCGAACCTGGACCCCTTTCGGACGAATGATCAGAGGCCATCGCTTAAACCACTGCGCCACAGGGGTGGCATTGCAGTTCTCCATAGTCAACGTAAAACACCACTGCCAAGCGGGAAACTCACATATTCCGATGAAGATTGTAATATAACATACGATTAGAAGTATTGGAATTATTTGCTCTACAGTATTCGTTTGATATTTTTAGTAATATGAATGACGGAGGGTCCAAGAAATATTTCTTATTAATTTCATGCGTCTTGCTTTCAATTCACACGAAATTATTCATATTTTTTGGAATCCTCAGTTAAGATGATCCTTTTGTTCTTGAAAAATCAGTGTCTGAATCTTGGGTTCTTTGTTTGGCATAAGAGAAAGAGATGGGATTATTTTACTTTTGAATTTAAAATTAAGTTTTATGATATGCTTTAACAACGCTCAAGTTTAATTTTCCTATTTCCTCAAAGTAAATAAAGAAACGAAAAGAATGAGAAGGGATATGATCACCAAAAAATTGGAATTCATAGCTTTCTTCAATAAATTTGTTTACCAACACAGTTAGTGCCGGATTGTGTTGGACATCAAAAATGATATTTCCAAACATAAATGTTTATTCCTTTATCTAGATTTTGGTTGGATGCCGGACGAAGTGAGATAAGTGCAAGCATTTTACATTATGCAGAAATGTGATAGCGCAGTACGCAACCTTTTATAACGTAAAATAAGACCGTCTTCTCCGTCTTTTACTCTCCTCCGGTCGGAAAAGAAATGAAAGAACGAAAAATAAAAGTCGTACTCCTTGGGAAGAAAAATTTGACTTTGTGAATGCAATCAAATGTCGTTTGGAATGCCTCATTTTTTCCTTGCTGCAAGTAAATTGCGAGACCAGGACACTAGATTCTCAGCCGTTTGCTTTTATATCTCAGCTCCTGGAATGAAACGCACAAGAGCTAAAAAAAGGAATGCTTCTCCTATTTGGCCATTAAAAAGGAGGACCAGGCATAATATCCTGATTCCTCTACTTTCTGTACGATGTTCTTTCCCAATCTCTTAGGTATTAGTGATACAAAAGAGAATAATATAACAGAAAAGAGTGGAGATATGGGAGAAAGGAAGGCAAATGCCCTAAAGCTCTGGACTTAAAAAGATCCATCAAGACCAGATTGTGGTTACATGTACGGTATTCTCTCGACTGCCCCAGGAGAGCGCTCGTCAGGATAATATGACACATCATTAGATATACCTGAGTCGATCCATCATTCAAAATCTGTCTGGAACAGCCACTAAATAGGATCTTTTGTTCAATATACTCTCACAGCTTTCGGCAGCTTCGGTTATCGGAGTTCATAAAAGTAGTTTAGACGACAAAAATGATATCTGAAAACGACGCTTAGAGTTCTCAGAATTTCCCCATTTCCAACATCAAATGTGGCTTGATGTATTGCGCTTAGAAATATTTTCTTCGTTCCCAAGAATGTTTTAGTTTCTTTTTTCCAAAGAACAATAAGAAGAAGCTTGTACACTGGAATGGAATCATGCGATTATTACAGACATTTAGCACGCAAATTATGGAATCGTAATTGTGTTAGTTATTTACAAAAATGGAAAAAAACTAAAATAAAATATCACCACGTGTTTAACAGGGAAATGTTTTATTGAGAAGTGATCATGAAAGGTAAAGCCCATAAGAAAAATGTCATAGGTGATTAAATTTGTTTTCGTATTTTATATCGCTTAAGTGGACAAAAGGGACTCATTTCTCTTAATTTAAATAAATGAATGCTGCAATATTCATGGAAAGTGCCACCAAATACAAATTCCAAAAGTTTGATGTAGCAGGAATGACTGAAGTGCACCAAAATGGTATATTTTATGAATATTCATACATAAATTACATGTAAAACTTCAGATAGTTAAGGCTCCCTACAGTAGGAAGGGCATAGAAAATAATTAGTGAGAACCGAGTTATTTATCAGACAAACTACTCCTTTTCTGAACAGAGTGAATGTAATTAGAGTTGATTTGGGTGCACTAAGTTAAGCGTATGAGTAAATACTCCACATATGAATTACACGTAGGTATCTTTTTTTCAAAAGTACTCTGAGATGCGCTCGTCAGAATAGGTTCTTCTGGAGCAAATGATTTGTCAGAGAACTTCTGTAACATAGTAACAAACAGCGCAACTGTTTTTTAAATTTTGGCAGAAATTCGGATGTGTATTGAAATCCCTCCAGGGACGTTTTCTGTTTTCTACTTCCACGACACTATGAACCGCCTTTGCCAATGACATTTATCGAACCATAAGAGAGAATTAGGCATCATAAGACAAAGGGGCAAAACCTAAAGAGTAAATGCGAAACCACTTCTTCAAGACGAAAACTTCCACGTCAAAGTTTTGTCTGTTAACAGGATGACCACCAGCCAAAGCAGTGGTTAAGAAAAAGCAGTTGAATCAGAAAAAATATCCTTCTCGGAATCGTTTTGATATAAGCAATCATAATCGCATATATCGAGACATTTCACCATCTTTGAACAAGTTTTTGATGATACAAAGTCGAAATGCGTTGAGGAGAAACATGTACTCCTGATATCCACAATAAAATTGATAAACGATACACAGTTTGTTTTACTGCATCATCTCTCTCTCTCTTTCGCGTTGCGAAAGGATATAATTGGTACTGCTTAATGAACAGAAATAGAAATTGGTTTACCGGTAAATGATTGAAACGACAACATTTTCTTTCGGATTAAAATGAGCAAGATGAATATACTTTTCAAGATAGTTTGTCCTGCTTTTAAGAACATTTTAGGTTCCAGTTGTACTGATACTCTCGTGCATGATTTCTGGGACAACACTGTTCTTAAGCCCTTCCCTCGGTTTGGAGATAATAGAATCACAACAGTAGCATTCCATCTATACTTGTATAAATGCAATTTTGTTTCATAGTTCCCTGTATTTAGTACAGTGTAGGATTTGGAAATAACAGGTGCTTATTGGGTATGTACCATGGAGATATTCTATAATTTACTCTTTCGCAAACTATGAAATTAACAGTTTTATCGCTCATATGCTTCTTACAAAAGTAGATATGGAAAATGGCTGCTTGACGTAGAAAATGACACACCATGGAGGAATGTACGAAATGAGATGACACTTATCGCACCTGTAGACAAGAAGGCGGGGGAAAGTTATTTAATTTCTGAGGGATTACATGTATGCGATGGGCAAGGAGACAGTGTAATATTGCCTGAGTGAGTACCTCGTAAGGCAGCCATTCTGGGCTATACATTCGGCAACACGGAGTAGTATCAAGTGAAAAAATCTCCTGAGGTGTCACTGACAATGCACAGTTGACCTCTGTTCACAATTCATCGGTATTACGAGAGACAGTGCAGGGGTGTTAAGTCGTTTACCAATGATATTCCATATGTTCTATAATGTAGAGAAGCCTGAGGATAGCGCTGGCCAGCGCAGCCCTGGGCAACTTGTGGGTAGTGTCCGTTGCTGCTGACATTTTTCGGTCCGGCATTACCTTGTTCAAATTAGGCATCGGGGATGCCACCTAGATAAGGAAACAAGGCAGACTGCAGCACCTCATCAAATTGTCGTCGTGTTGTCATTGTACCAACAATGCGTACGAGTAGCGAGCGGCTGTTGAAAATGATAGAGCCCCAAAACACGCCATCATGCTAAGAATAATAATGTCGCTCACGGATGACATCAAGAACAGCCTGGCGTCCAAGTGGTCCACAGACTCTCAATCGGCGATCGTCGGCGCTGGGACAGAAGTGAGACTCGTTGCTGAATACGACATGGTTCCATTCGTCACAAATGGCAGCAAGATCATCCCGGTGACCACGTCGTCCCCAGACTATCAATCGGCGATCGTCTGAGCTCAGACAGAAACGAGACTCGTCGCTGATTACGACATGATTCCACCCGTCCCACCACTCATGTCTGATACGGAACCACTGCAACCTTCCACAATGATGCGTTGCGTTGAGAGATAACTGTGGCAATGACTGGAGAGAGTAAAAACCTGCTTCAGTCTGCGATCCTTGGCGCTGAGATAGAAGTGAGACTCGTTGCTGAATACGACATGGTTCCATTCGTCACGAATGGCAGCAAGATCATCCCGGTGACTATGTCGTCTCCTGACTCTCAATCGGCGATCGTTGGCGCTGAGACAGAAGCGAGACTCGTCGCTGAATACGACATGGTTCCATTCGTGACGAATGGCATCAAGACCAACCCGGTGACAACGTTGTTTCCAGACCATTAATGGGCGATCGTCGGCGCTGAGACATAAGCGAAACTAGTCGCTGAATACCGCATGGTTCCATTCGTCACGCTTGGCAGCAAGATCATCCCGGTGACCACGTCGTCCCCAGACTATCAATCGGCGATCGTCTGAGCTCAGACAGAAACGAGACTCGTCGCTGATTACGACATGATTCCACCCGTCCCACCACTCATGTCTGATACGGAACCACTGCAACCTTCCACAATGATGCGGTGCGTTGAGGGACAACTGTGGCAATGACTGGAGAGAGTGAAAACCTGCTTCAGTCTGCGATCCTTGGCGCTGAGATAAAAGCGAGACTCGTTGCTGAATACGACATGGTTCCATTTGTCCCTTCACTTATGTCTTGTACGGCACCACTGGAACCTTGAGCAACGATGTGTTGCGGTGAGAGGCAGCTGTGGCAATGACTGGAGAGAATAAAATCCTGTTTCAGTCTGCGATCCTAGGCTCTGAGCCAGAAGCGAGACTCGTCACTGAATATGACATGGTTCAATTCATCACGCCACGTATATCTGCTACGGCACCACTGCAACCTTGAGCGACGATTTAGTTCGGTCATTGGAAATAGTTGGAGAGAACATAAACCTTTCTCAACCAATCTGCAATTCACAGTCCGTGTCAGTGAGGGAATGTCCGCAGCTGCATGTACACATCGTCGAGTGTTATCCTCTGGGGGTTGTGATGCCACTACGGCTGATATCTAATGCGGTGATTGAGGCTTTTGGACGTTCGCTTACCTGCACGATTCCTCTACAGTGAAGCACGTTACCTTCCTACCACCACTGCTCCGACATTTCACGGCCAGTTGTTGCAACGCGATGCGTTTCCGCCGCAATGCAAAGCAGCCAACCAGCTTTATGTAGCATTTTGATGAAGCCTCTGATAAAGTATCTGTGTTATGGTTGGATTCTCGATGACGTTGTTCAAGCATTCTTGCCCCTTACACGAGCTTTCTACACAGACATAACTCCGATATTGTGGTCCACACAACAACATTAGCTATGCGCAGCCGTTTTGCCTTTTTATTTCCCTGACTTAGGGCTTGATTTGTTTGTAACTGCGATCATTTACACAACCCAATGGTCGACACAAGATCACTAATTTGCATTATCTTTCCACATAAGCACACCAAACAAAAATTAGTCACCCTTGGCAGAACTTTATCTAAAAACAGATGATGGCGCCTCTTGCCTTGATAACAGCAGGACTCCAGTGTGGCAGAGTCCACGAGGTTGTGGGGGGTATTGAACATCGATGTGCAGCCAATCGTGCGTTAATTGGTCTCGATGTTTCGCCAGATTACGTAAGCGTCTATTCCGGCGTTTCACCTTCAGTTCCAAATGATCCCACAAACGTTCAATAGGATTAAAGTCTGGGGATTTGGCGGGCCAGTCTAGGTAGACAGTGTTGCGTCGTACCACTCAGACATAGTTTTAGCCTTTTGCATACGGCAGTTGTCGTCTTCGAAAACAGGAGTAGCAGTGGCAAAGTGATGCTGCTCCTGGAGATGTAGGGCAAAGGGCAACACTTCGTCATTCAGAATGCGGAGGTGCGCATGTAGGTTCAAATTCAACGTCACTGCAACGAGAAGGTCCAGTTCTTGGTACGAAAACGTACCCAAAACATCACAGAACTCCTTCCAGCTTGATAAACACCTTCGACACATTCAGGATTAAAGGCTTCATTGGGCCTCCGATGCACTCGTCGCTGCCCATCACTTGAGTACAAACAAAAACGAGAACCATCAGGCCAAATTACTCGTCCTCCACAGTAATGTTTTGGTGCCTCCGAGCCCATTGATAACGTGCGAATTTGTGACTTGCTGTTAAAAGAGGCCTCTGCTCTGGTACTCTGCTCCAGATGCCTATCGCATGCAGTTCTCGTCGCAATGTCCTTTCGGAAATTGGTTGGAGTGGACTTTCGTTGACTGTTTGGAGCAATTGTTGCCTGGGGTGAAACCGATTTGCAGTTACTAGGCGTGAAACACGGCGGCGGTCCCTGTTGGTGAGAATTGCTTTCTGGCCACAGTTGCGTCGCCGAGTTTCAGTTGACTGCAAACTACACCACTGTATGTAGACCCGCTGGAGAGTACCCTTCGACACACCAATAAATTGGGTGACTTCATTCACTTTGTGTCCGTGGGCACGAACAAACATGATGGCTCCTCTTTGCAACTCAGTAACGTCTGTCTTACGACCCATATTGCAGAATAAATTCAACACACACGCTGCTCACCATTGCACACGAGAAAAATTATCCCGTAGACTACGTCAGTGCTATTTATCTCCCAACAATGCTATCACGGCGCCCTCTGTGCTACCGGTAACTTTCTACTGTCATTTCTGTTACGGATGACTAATTTTTTGTCCGATGTGTTTACTTCCCGGTGTGTTATTTCTATCTCTAGTAGTGTAAATATTGCATCTTCCTAAGAAAATAAGTCTGCGTATAAATTATTTACATACAGTTCTGATTTTTTCTAAGAGTTCATTCATGGTGCAGTGAACGTAAAATAACATGTGGTCATAAAGTTACCGTAGTGCACCAGTTATGACTATTGAAATGGGTTTCTGCTAATTCCTTTCTACTTCGGGAACATTATGATTCACTTGATTTGGCTGGATTCACGGTGTTTTATCATTAAATCCAAATTTGGGCGTATAGCCATAGGAATATGACAAAGCAATAGCAGATAGTTTGAAAAACAATTCTTATCGCGAATTAATTATGGATTTTGTAATTTCTGAGGTGTACCCATCTTAGGTTGTTGAACACGGCTCTAGGTTAAAGCCAAGCTCTTTTATTTCTTTACAGTAACGCCTCTTCTACCCCTTTTATCTTTGGTGAATTTCATCAAAAGCAATGAGTTTTAGTGCTGGCACATTATGCAATTGGAGAACAGACCACAAGAAGGACATGATTTCGCAATAAAACCTGTAATGTTCGTGTATGTATAGCCGACTGAACACTACATATAGTAAATCAGTTCTCAAAATCGTTACCTACAGTGACACAGGGGTCATTTAAGAGAACGTCGAGAAAAAGTTACGATTAATCTTTATTCTGACACTAATCCTTTTGCACTTTGACAATGCGTCACTACAGCTCTTTTTTAATATTAGTATCTTAATCAAACGAACGTGAGTTAATAATAACACTTCGTTAAGAAAACAACAACAGTACTAGAATATAACACGCAGCCTTCAAATAGCTCAAACTTCAATTAGACAATGTCTCTTTCACAATTAACATTATACGTTCCAACATCTCCCATCACTGCTGCTGTTCTTACTTTTCGCGTTTCAATTCAATTTCGGTAATTAGAGGTATTTATATTTAACTTCTTACCTCTTCCGTGAGTCCGTACACGGGCCCTCCAGAAATCAGGATCTTCTTTATCCAACATCTTCTATGCACACGGTCGAATACACAATGGCGTATTCCAAGAGAGTTGCACATCAAAGGTATACTACTAATTTATTGTAGATCATTTTATATGGATTAGATGTAAATACACAAACACTCACACACACTTAATATACGTTGTTTGTCTTTCGCGTCATAAGTCTTAATATCAGTTTTCACATTGCGGCCTCTGCCGTATCATCTCTTCCGCCCTTTCCACGCATCCTCACATGTCCGCCATCTTTTCACATCTGGCGTTCGCCGCCTCCGCTGCACCCTATGTAGGCGAAGTCTCAACAGCTGCTGCTGCTCAAACCTTACATAAAATTCAGTTCTCATCGGACCATACACACGTCATACGTTCCAACCTCAAGGTGTTGCAAACCATAATCTTGCGAGAGAGAAGATATCACGTTAAGTTTGAAAAACGCTAAAGGAGAATGAACTCATATTTACATAGAAAAGGTAATTAAAAATGAAAGTAAAATTACAGTATACATCACAAACCATCAGTTTTGCAAAACGCTGTTTGGTTTAAGACTACTACGAAGTGGTGTGCAGTATGGATGATCCGCTCTGATCAGTATATTTAATGATCGGTCCCTGAGATATTCTGAGTTACGAAAAGCTGAGAATTCCTCTTTATGTTTGCTACTGTAAAACTGTGAAAGAGTTTATCTAGGCCATCTTCTTGACGCGCAGTAATCGTAGAACTGCAAATAGTTTTTCATAGACCCTACCTAGAAGAGTCTGCATCAAGGCAAACACAAAAACATGAAAAACGCTTTCTGCATGTAATATGTTTTTCCTTATTCCACGAAAAAAGCACTTTCTCCATTCATTATCATGAAATTGAATTACGGTGAGGAAACAATATTTATACTTATTACATTTACCTTACACTCCTCGAAAATTGTTCACCAGAAAAATCTCGAAAATGAAGGAATCCCTTAATCATCTTTACGTCTATTTGACTCAAAAACAATGTTTCCAATTTCAATTTTCGTAGCAACGGTGTCGTGTCCACAGACGTCCAGGCTACTCAAGAAACAACAAAATTATTACTTCTATTTAAAACGTTCTAAAACGAAATGTTGTTGTTAATTCTTAAGGCGAGAGTCATATGAAATTATTTTAATAAGCTTTACCATACGGTAAGCCAATGATCAGAAAGGATTAGGAACTATGCTTCGCATTCTTAAGACAAGAACAGACTTCCATCAACTTTATGAAATTTCGTTTGAATTCATATCCGCGTGTACTCTCTCCTTCTATCCTTTTTCTTTTACTCTCTATTTATTTATTCCGGAAACGAAAGTTTCCACTTTCAGAGATAGAACCTTAATCATAATTTAAAATGTTTCAAACCAGTTCTGTCCAAAAAATTCATGCGCTACGTTTCATGGCAAAGTACCCTACGGCAGAAGTTGCATTTAAGACAATGACATCCAAAAGAACAAAAAGCTGGGCTTGCAAAAGAAAATAAAGCTTTCGTTGAGAGATCTGGGAATGGCTTTATTAAAATAGCCTACGACTTCTTCCTTGCATATGTCATTTGCTAAAACGCACGTATTGTGAAATAAATGCAATTATTTAAAGGATAAAAATCCAGCTGAATGACGATCCCTGTTGTCCTTTTTCTAAATTGTTCTAGGAAGCCTTTCCCGCGGAACACACATCAATCTCTATGGCACAAATCAAAAAAGAAATGCATCCCGACTTTCAAATACTAGTCTATTAAAACTTGAGATGCTTCTCTTTGTTTTCAACTTCTCTGTCGGAATGAATTCTTTGTTTTCTCGTGTACTGCAGCGACTACAAAACCATTTGCTATTGTTGGGTGATATCATGGAGCAAAAGGAATAAAAAAATGTATATCAGTTAAAATTGTTTCAATTAAAATTGGATGTGTAAGAATTCCACACATAAATACACTACTGTTTGTGAAAAGTGCAACACCAAGAAAGAATCGCGCTATTTAAATGAAATTTATATCACAGATTTCTCATGTTACAGAAGGTAGCTATTAATAATTACATTTACAGAGCTTATAACGAAGTAAATTTCTCCGTCATTCTTGTCGACGCCGGGCATCGAACACTGGTCCCCTCATTCCGGAATAAGACGCTCTCCCAACTGAACTACGCGGAAGTATGCTCTCGCTGCTATCCATGTGAGTCCTTCGGTGAAGGCAGGTCACATACCCCCCACTTCCCTGAGAGAGGACCGGGGGCAGGACCCGCGGGTCAGCCGGGACCATGTGTCGCTGTAGGCAGACATCCGCTGAAGAAATCCCAGTCAATTTGGTGTGTGGAACGTAACATCACACACATTTATTTTTCGAAGCGTTGCGCTGAAGAAGGGATTCTCTTATTTTTCCTGTCTTGCGGTGTGGAAAGAACATCACACCATTGCGAGAACTATAACGGCCAGGTCATACTTGAATTTCGGGCGCCAATATAACGAAGTAAGTTTCTCCGTCATTTGTACCCACGCAGGGCAGCGAACCCGGGTCTCCTCATTCCGGAATTAGTCGGTCTCCCAACTGAGATACGCGGACGTATGCGCTCGCTGCTATCAGCCTTTATCTCATGTGCATCCCGCGGAGCAGGCACGTCACAAGCTATACAAGATTTTGTAGCTTCAAATCTCAGTATCCTGTGAAGCCATCTCGAGCAAAAATAACAACCTCTACACGGAGTGACATTGGTTAGATTAGGCTTTTGATATCCTCCTGAGGAAAAGCCTGTCAGACCAGAATTCGTTTGTGGTGACTGGCAGAACCCCTTGACGGGCTAGTCGCTTAGCTTCCATGTCCTAGACATGTTTGTTCTGGGACATATCCGGCTAACGTGCAGCACAGAGAATAAGCGAATCTGCCGTGCGTGAAAGACGTCTGGGGCATTGCGGTCCACATGTGGCTGAGCATTGTCCTGCTGGAATATAGCGCCCAGACAACTCTGAAGGAAGGCTATCACCCCTACCTCTAAAACATCCCTGATGTATGTCTAGCTGTTGAGGATTCAGTAAACTCGTATAAAAAACACCATGGATGTCGCTGTGCGATCGGTCACTGCCATGCGGTAGAGGTGTCTATCACGCAGTGCAATCGTGCGGTTTTGTAGCCTATTTCCAGGATCTCTGTTCCCCTGACGACACGTTCGCATCACTGTGCTGTCGTTTCGTCCCGTACGTGTGGCAACTTGGAGGTGGGCAAATCCAGCGCCTCGCATCCGAACAAACCATCTTCGTTCAAAGTCTGTCAGTTGTTCTCAATACAAGCTTCCTCGGCGACGGGACATAGTTAAACACAAGTCATTTTATGATGGTGCTCCTAATAGATTTACTTCTAAGTGCAAGCATGGAGACGCAGGAACTTTGACATTCTTAATCACTGTTCGGCTACGATTTACCCAAAAATTCCAACTTTAAAGTCTGCTATGCAATTCTGAAGTGATTCAAAATGAGATATACCATACCGGAAAAGACATTATGCGATGATGTTTCAAAAGAACTCGACAGTCACAGTATGCATGAGGACACAAAGTCCTGATGTCTATAATAAATGACCATTGAATCAGCATGAGGATGTAAGATAATATCTTTTCACGCTAGACTAATAAACGAATGTGTACATTAAAACGTAATATGTAAATAATCTGGCGCCTTTTTCAAATTAAATACACAATGAACGTATTAATAAATTCGCAAAATTTTGGTGGTCCTGGTAAATAAAGAAACGAAAGCGTGCATAAAATTATTACGACATGGCATTTATAACGAAGAGAAAAGACGAGAACATGCGTAATGGCAAAAATGTGAACGAATCATTAATTACTAATCCAATGAGCTCGCTTGTGTCAAAACAGTGCAGCTTACCTTATGGACCCTTTTAAAAATTTACATACTTAGATTTAAAGAGATATATGCATACAATTTGAATTATGGAGGCATTATTAACAATGTTGAGAGTAAATGTAGGAATAAGTGCATAAGATAACGGTGCTCTGAATTAACTTGCCAGGAAATGCACTTGTTTCTCTTCTTTCGAAAAACCAGCTAGTAAGAGGATAATGTACAAAAGCCTATCATGCCGGTATTCATAATAAATTTCATTAACAGAGAGAAGAAAGACGTTATCCGACGGAGTAGTTAATGAACATTTTGTGGAATGAAAGTCACGACGTCACATATCGTGTTATTTTCACGTGATAACCAGTGAATATTCTTCTAGGAGCGTAATATTTTGACTCTTCATGTAAATAAAATAGTTAGCGTGTAACAAGAATTTATCTTTGTGTGTGTTTAATAGCTCCTACGAGCATCTTAATCAAGAAAGTTTCTTCCGTTTTTAATGTATAGCATAGGACATTCAGAGAAGCGGAAGAACCAAATTTCATGGCATATCCGGAATCCTTCTTTGAGAACCATTTGACCTTAAAAGTTCTGCTCCGAAGATAGCGTTTAATGGAATTCTTTTGTAGATTCCTTGCGAACTTTAAAAGTTTGATAGCTTGGACATAATGACAGGAGATTTCATATAGAAATGTTATCAGGAAGAACAGCTGGTGGGGTTTGTTCCTTTCATTTTAGGAAGTCAAACTTACTAAATATCACTAGACAACTAGAAGTACTTAATATTAGAAGGAAAATAAAACTCGCTGCTCATTATAGAGTCATATTTGTTACTCATTATAGCGTCATATTTGTTAAATTAAAAAAAATCAGATTAAACATTTTGAAAGACAGAAGTTCAGTAAAGGACAAGAGACAACCTTGACAATATCAATGCAGAGAACAGACTAACGATTGTGGAAGAAATAAATATAATAATACAGTGCATGATAAGCTTTCAAAGAAATAAAGATCTTGAATGTAGTATATACGGCAACATCAAGATGTTTTAATTTTAATAAGCATAACAAGATCTTCAATCCTAATGCTTCTCCCAACGCACGCAAGTATTTTAAATAACAGCATAAACGCTTTGAGAATAAAACGTTTTTAGATATCCTTTTTTGAAAAACTGTTGTGAACATCTGCTTAAACTGCGCTATGAATATCAAAATATGCTACTGACGTCATGCAGTTAGTTCGCTAAACAATTCCGAAAGTATTGCGACCGCCGTTTAGGTTTCTACTGCACATACAACACTTCTACAACGGCGAATTTTATGAAAGTTGAATGACGTTTCATTTGTAGTTGGAATAACTGTGACTTTCTTATCAACTGTATGCAACAAAGTGGGAAACTGAGCCGCAGAATCCATCGGTATTTTGACTTGAAAACGGTCACAACAAAGTTAAACTTAGTTACTTTTAGGCATATACACACGGAGTGCCAAAATTAATATGACCACCTAATTGGTACGTTGTCGGGCCACCTTTTGCCCTTAATGCTTGAAATCGTCTTCGTATGGATTCTATTAAATGTCAGTAAGCGGCTTTGCGTATATCAGCCCAAATGCAATGCATTTTACACTTCAGCCCTTTACAAATTGATGGTAGCGGATCGAGCTGTCTAATGTCCTTTTCAGTTCCATCCGACATATGTTCCATTAGATTGAGATCCGGTGATTGAGGGCGCCAATGTAGCAGGGAAAGTCTCTGCGATGATCCTCAAACGATTCGAGTAAAATGTGAGTATTGTGATATGGAGCACTGTCCTTCTGAAAGAACCCATTTACATTCAGATAGACGATCAACATAACTGGGTGGGCTTGGACAGCAAGGGTAATTAAATATCTTTGAGCAGTCAGACGTTGCTTCAGACGAATCGAAGGGCTCAAACACTCCCACAAAAACATATCGCCAGCTTGAGGAGTAGTGACGATGCAAGATGGGTCCATGCTTTCGTGCTGCTCTTTCCACATAATCACCCTTCCGGCTACATGATGTAGTTGAAAACATAATTCTTCAGACCACATTATCCTTTTCCAGTCATTTCTTGTCCACTTTTTGTGTTCTTGAGCGAATTGGGGGTGTTTCTTCTTGTTCGCTGCAGATAGCAATGACGTATGGACAGGACGTCTGTTACTGCAGCCCATACGATGGTCTGTGCGTAAACGTTACGTTGAGATGCCATCGAACTTGGTCCCTGATTCGGAGTATCTGTAATCTGACGAAGTGTTTTCCGCGTGTGGGATTGAACAAGTCTGCCTAATCTCCGCTCAGCTCGAGCATGCTGTAACTGTTGTCAGCCGCTCCTGTGGCGCAGTCTTCTAAGCGATGGCTTCTGATCACTCACCCGAGATGGGTCCGGGTTCGAATCCCGGTGAGGCATGGATGTCTGTGTTTGTCTTTCGGCACTGGCTTTCAATGTGTTACTTGATTAACACTGGCTCTCTGTGTATTGGTCCTTTAGCATACTGTAAAACCATGCTTGATGTGTACTTGTTCATGATGTGTTACTTGACCAACACTGGCTCTCTGTGTACATTGGTCATTTAGCATACTGTAAAAACGATATTTGATATGTACTTGTTGATGTGAAACATCTTTATCCTGTCTATGTCTGCCTGTTTTTCATGTCTCTGAACCACCAGGTGATATAAATGATTTTTAAACCCTCAGTCAAATAATAATAATAATAATAACTGTTGTCAACCACACGCCTTGTTTCTAGACCCAGATTTTTGACTGTGGTCCACTCTCTTTATACTTTAACAACTGCTGCCCTCGAACATATCCCGACTGCAGCCGTTTTGCTAATACTCGCACTAATTCTTTCAAGCACCCACGATGATTCCCAGTTAAAAGTCCATCAGATCGCTTGTCTTTTATCCAATAATTTTTCTCAATGCACTTCATTGGTATCCTCATGCTTTCAGCTTCCCTTTTTTATACCTATTCAGCCATCCTGCGTCAGCAGCATGTGCGGGACATCGGACGATGGGATTTAATAAAGGTAAAACCTTTTTTATATCATAAATTTTCATTAGCGCTACACCGGAAAAAGTTTCTGGAACAAAGGTTGAACATAAGAGGCGTGGGGAAAAGACGGCAAGAACCAAGTAATACAGTATAGAGGTAAATGTAAAAGGAAGCATACGTTAACAGTTAGTTAGCGTACAAGCGTTACATTCACCGTTGCACGCAAATCTACAAGCACAATGCGCAGGGATCAGTTGAATCGTATATGTACTTTGGAAATCGCAGATTTACCCGGAAGGCTTTCATCTCCTCAAAGAAACTAAATATCTCTTATGGTATAAAAAGTATGGGGAAAACAGGACGGTGGAGAAGGATATTGGTTTCGCGTGGTCCATGATTTTTTCATACATTGGTTACCAAGGGGGAGGGAAGCACAGTATTACAGCACGCTGAGGTATTCGTGGACATGTTGCACAGAGATCTTGATGTTCTTCGTACGTACTTAAATAAATGTGCTTGTCTGGGTGCTTTTCATGTCTTATTATTGTTGCGCTTCTGAATCTGTCAGAAGAATTACTTTTTTGGAGCAAAGTACGCATTTCGGAGATCTGTTACTTTTGATAAATACATTATGTTAATCCACGCAGCTCGAATAATTTGGTTTGACAGCGCTACTATTCACCTTCTTAGGACCCAATCACCTGATTTTAGTCTGATTGAAAATGTTTTGTGCAGAACCTCTGATTTCATTCTTCTCACAGTTGTTAACACCACTGCGTGAATCATGATCCCTTCGGGGAGGCGAGAAAATAAAATAAGTGCAATTCCAAAGTGCTGAGATATTTTGAAGAAAGCACGCCGCGACCGCGTTTTTTTTTTTTTTTTTTTTTTTTGATTGGAGGTTTAACGACCACCGTGAGCAACTCAATGGGCTATAAGCGGTCGCCCGTCCCTAATTTAGGGTCACTGGTTCCAGGGAAGGGAGAGATCCAGTGCCGTAAGACAAACAAAACATCCATGCCTCACCGGGATTCGAACCCGGACCCCTTACGGACGAATGATCAGAGGCCATCGCTTAGACCACTGCTCCACCGGGAGGGCGACCGCGTTTTGGACTTGATCATCTGTCATGTAGCGTAAAGTCTGAAGAAATTAAACTGTCCAGGCAGTACATAGTATGAGTAACATCCCAGTGTTTCCGCACATCATTATCTTCTGCTTGCGTTTCGCACATATCACCCGCGCTTTCGTCCTTTTAACCGCTTTGGAGTTTGCTCATTTTCAGAACTTTGATCTTTATACTTCTCGTTGTCTTGTATCATTTGCATCATCGTTTTTAAAAGAAGCGGAAGATGATAAAAGATTTTCGCCTTCTCAGTAGCGCAGAAGTTCACTCGGTATCCCCATTCTCCTCTTCTTTAAGACGTTTATCTTACTCACTGCGAGTATCAACGGCTTGAAGCTCCGAAATATGTTGAATATGAACGGTTACTATTTCATTTCCTTCCAAAAGCCTAAGTGACTTCAAAGGACCCGTAAAACATGATTAAATACTTTTTGTTTGGGATCTTAATGCGAATGAGAGAAGGCAAAACACCTGCTAAAACACAAGCAAAACTTTCTTTATTCAAAATGCCTGCTTCCTCCATCCTTTGGCACTTATATGCTCTTTTAGAAAGAATGGGTGTAGCTATATTAATATTGGAAATCCCCAACTAATATAACAGTTTACTTTTTTCTGATTTCTAGAAAGCTATAGAATGTGCAGTTATTTAGAAAGCACAGAAAAGCTGCGTTTTGCCATTCATCAAAATGAAAGCCCTCGTGAGAGAATAAAGCGAAAGGCAAAATCGGAATAGAAATGAACGGATGTATGCTGTCTGGTGGCAAATATGTACTCTCACAAAGACAACTGGAGAACATTCTAAGTAACGTGAAAAATAAAACTGAGCTATGCATCTAAAACATGGTCGCTATGTTGATTTTAAGAAGTACGTGGATTTGCGATTTTATGCTATTAATCATGCTTTCACGTGTAATTAACAGACTGCTTATACATTCGATGTTATCATGCACACGATAACGACACCACTGTGTGTATGTCTAAAGATGAAACGTAACCGCTTTACGAATGAATGGCTTTCAGATTGTATGAACGAAATTGTAGATTTCACGATTCTCATCTTTGAGAACACAGAATACATCATCGTGTTTAGAAACCCTGCTAATAAATGTCATAATGCATAATAATGGTCCTATCTTAACGCATTCATATAACACGCGTACCTTATCAGCAACAATCTGCTTCGCAGTTGGTTCGGCTTAAATGCAAGTATGTGATTTATGTAACTCATCGCATTTGCCTCAAAAACAATTACAGTTCGTCATATTTCAAGCAAACGTGACATTGGAGCACCTATTTAATTAAAGTTTCTTAATCGCCGACAAGACACAAATTGCGCCAGTTATTGCATTATGTTTCAATGTTACGTATCATATTAATGCAAATAGTGTTCCATTAAAAACATGAAACCTTTGAATTCACAGTACAACATCCCACACTAAATGGTACGTGAGACATTGAATAAAGTACGATTATAGGAAATTAATTTATAATAACGAATCGGAACTTAATGCGGAAGTACAAAATATCCCTTACAACTAGATAAGTAGTAAATGTAGGCAGATGTCTCTGTAATTATGTTTGATAATGGTAAATTAATTTTTAGATTCCACGGCATCAGTAGTTACTGGGTGTTTCGTTCCGATTTTGTGATAAGCGGTTTATAAAAAGTTGCTAACCTATATAAAAACCATACGTCAAAGGACGACATTGAGCTTGAATACAAATTTACGGTCACCCTATCTAGGAACAAATGTATCTACAAAACAGCCTCCCAGATTCCAAGATTTGTGCCCAACAAAACGCTGCAAATTTCGTAACGTAGTACGCAACATGACATAGATGCCGTACTACTACGCAGGCACATGATTTGAATGAAAAATTAAACTGCAATAAGTCTGCCGGCGTAATTCATGTGGGAGAACATCAGCTCAGGACTCGGAAACCGTGGGCTCGAATTTCCCCACCGGAAAAATGTTATATTTTATAATTTGGAATGCTCAAGCACAAATAAAATGACAGATAATTGGAAAAAATACGATGTTATGTGTTTTGAGACATTTTTTGGAAAAGAATAGAAAAATAATCACATCGTTTGTTAATAGGTAATGAAATACTAAGAAAACAAAATGAATAAGAATGAAATTAAAATAAATTTCGAAGCGAGAAATCTGGAAAGTCGAATTTTGTTTAATTACTTTGCAATTATGTTTGTCGGTAGCACCCGTTTGACAGTTCAAAAACTTTCTTGAATATACACTATCTACTAACATGTAATTGGACACGTGTGATAGCAAAGGAAAACGAAGTTTATTCACCTTCAATAGTTGGTGGAGCCCTCACGAACGGCGATTACAGCTGCGACCCTAAGGTGCATACTCTCAACCAGGGGTTGTACGACGGCTAGCAGTATTTTCTTCCACTTGGCTTGGAGAAGACAGGTCTGTTCCTTCACCGATTTTGGACGGTGGGGGCACCCCTTAAGTCGACGCTCCAACTCGTCCCAGAGGTGCTCGATAGGGTTAAGGCCCGGGCTCTGCGCAGGCCAGTCCATTCGATTAACCCGATTTTCACCATACCAAGCCATGGTGAACCTCGCAATATGACAGGTGACATTATCATCCTGAAAGTAACATGGGTCCACCCCGTAAAACTGACACAACGTAGGAAGCGCATGGTCATCCAAAATGGCGCAGTAGGTCTCGGCGTTGAGTCTACCAGGAATTGCGACCACGGGTCCCGTGCCATACCAGGAGAAACACCCCCATAGCATAATTCCGCCGCCGAACTATACAGTTGGCACAATACATTACGACAGAAGGCGTTCTCCAGACACGCGCCAAACCCAGACCCTGCCATCCGAACGGTAGAGGGTGGACTCTGATTCGTCGCTCCAGCGAACCTGTTTCCACTGTTCAACGGTCCACTGTCGACGTTCTTTGCACCACGTTAGCCGAGCAGCGCTATTGGACTTGGTGATCAAAGGCTTGTGGGCGACAGCGCGTCCATGATAACCGAGAAGATGGGCTTCCTTACGGATGGTGTTCATCGAACAAACACTCCCAGATGCCTGTTCAAACCCCTCGCGTATGTGTCCCACCGATTTGGTGCGGTTCTTCCGAATTTCTTTGGCCAGCACCCGTCGGTCTCTAACTCCCAGTTTTGTGGGTCTGCCGGGTCGGGGCACATTCCGACAGTCACCTCCATATTCCACTTGCCAATCACGTAGGCCACTGTCGATTTTGGGTGCTTCAACTAGCTGGATATGTCTCGTATGGATCGGCCATTTCTGTGATAGCCGACGATTGCATCTTTCACGAAATCAGAGAGCTCCGAACTGCGTGGCATCTTGCATGCGACTGGTTGCGTTGTTGTTTCAAACACGATATTTAACGGCGGCGGCCGTGACATGAATCAGGACCAGAGATATCGTCGATTTGCAGGAGTTTCCAAGTACTTGTTGGTAGATAGTGTATATACGAAATGATTTGCGCCCGCAAACATATTCAAATTACCACACTTTTCTTCTTCAACTTCATTTAAATTTAATTCTCTCTTTTTATAGGTTTTGGTATCACAGACAAAAAAAGAAACGACTCTGGGAGTAATATATATGAGTCGTCTTGGTTCCCACTCAATTAAAGTATCGGTAAGTGTCTTCGGGTATAAATGCCTAAATGCGATGAATTGCACCATCCAGCTCATGAAGATTTGATCGTTGCGGATCGAGCTCCCTGATTCCCCTTTCAACTTCATCCCACAAATGTTCCATTCAATTGAGATCAGTTGATTGAGGAAGCCAATGCAGCAGGAAAAACTGCTCGTAATGCCCCTCAGAACATTCACGTACAATATGAGTACTATGACAGGGAACATTGTGTGTGGAAGTATCCATCTTCATTGGGATAAACCATCACATTAACAAAAGGGATTTGTTCGGCAACGATATTTAACTACCTTTGGGCGGTCAGACGTTGCTCCACACGAATCAGAGGGCCCATACACTTCCAAAAACATGTCTCAGACCATAACGTTGCCTCCGCCGTCTTTTAGAGTAATAACGATGCAAGATGGGCCCATGTTTTCGTGTTCCTGTCTCTACATCCTCATCCGTCCATCTGCATGGTGTAGTTGAAAACGTTATCCGTCAGACCACATTATCCTTTTCCACTCATTTACTGCCCGATACTTGTGTTCCTGACCAAACTGCAGGCGTTTCTTCTTGCTTGCCTTAAATATCAATGGCTTATGGACAGGCTGTCTGCTTCTGTAACCAATACGCTGTAATATACGACGGACTGTACGTTGAAAGGCTATAGAACTTGGTTCTTGATTCAGATTATCTGTAATCTGACGAAGTGTTAACCGTCTGCTGTACTGAATAAATCTGCGTGCATCGGCTCAGATTAAACATCCAGAAGCGGTTGACGACCGCACTCCTTGCCCTCAGACCCAGTGTTTCACAAGTTGTTCACTCCCTGTAAACTCTAACACATGTTGGCATTCGAACATTTCACAAGTGCAGCCGTTTTGCTAATGCTTGCACAATTGTTTCGAGCACCCAGGATCATTCCATGTTCAAAGTCCGTCAGATCGCGTCTTTTGCACATTATTTCTTGCGCATTGCTCTTCACTGGTGTCTGCATGTCATCCGCGTTCCCTTTTTGTACCGATTCAGCCATCGTACGTAAGCTGCATTTTTTTATTTGATTGGAGGTTTAACGACCACCTTGAGCAGCTCAATGGGCTATAAGCAGTCGCCCGTCCCTAATTTAGGGACACTGGTTCCAGGGAAGGGAAAGAGCCAGTGCCGTAAGACAAACACAACATCCATGCCTCGCCGGGTTTGAATCCGGACTCATCTCGGACGAATGGTCAGAGGCCATCTTTTAGACCACTGTGCCACCGTGAAGGCAAAGTAGCATCTGCGAGGTAGCAACTTTGCACAAAATGGTTTGGTGGTCATAATAATTACGCCACTCAGTGAATAATGGAGTCGCCTTGTATATGAATGTGCTGTTGTGATGCCAACGAAGCTTTGTGAAGTGTGAAAATGCGAATCGTTACCAGGATGTACAGCGACACTCAGGAGAACATTAACACCCGGGACCCGAATCATGACTCATCCGCGACTCGAACCAGGGCCCAGCTCAGATCTCTAGGCCCTACAGTTTTTGATAACCGAAATCTGAAAATTGAGAGAGAGAGACAGAAAGAGAAAGAGAGCGAGAGAGAAATGGTTCTTGAAAATTCTTCCTAGTAACAGGAAAAAGCTCAGAGATTATTTTAGATGTTCACCGCAGAAAAAAAAGATTACATCAACTAAAAAAATCGCCATATTAAATATTAAAAGAAAACAAAAAGGAGAAAGGACTGAGTACGTTTTATTTATTCTTCAGATTTTGAAGACAATGGTGGAAGCGTCATTGGTAAAATTCGCCTGGTGATGTTAGCACATATTTTACAGTCCTCGTTCTGCGGAGCTAAAAATGGGGCAATAATTTTTAAAAGCAGTCTGACAGAAATGGGTCAAGTCGTCGATAATCATCATCGCTTTACGCAACAACCGGGGTTTAGCGCTTATCTGCATGCATAAAGTCATTCTTTAAGTCTAGGAGACCCCCACCCCACCCCATAAGAGTACGTATCTCTTCTCTGAAAAATGGAAGAAGAAGGATAATAAAGAGAAGCCTCATAAATAACGTGACGTTTAACTAACTGGTGAATGCTTTGCTCGCTACGGACAATGATCGTAAATTGTGACTTAAGGTTTTCTTACAGCTCTGCGATTTCCACCAGAGAGAACCCCCATCTCCTCAAAACCCCCGCTTCATCTTCTATCACATGTTCGATGCTGTGCTGCGAATGATTTACAGAGTCTTTAAGAAGGCAGCGCTCTCTTTGTAACTCTTAATATTTCTCCTTAGCGCAGGGCAGAAGGCTTCTAATCTTTTACGCGGGATTTATCAAGATGTCAGGTTTTTGCCCAATATTTCACCACAAAAATCTTTTGTGGCGAAAAATGACCATAAAATTCACATTCCAGTGTTTAATAGCCTGCTTGGGGTTACAGGTATTAGAAACGAAGATTACTTTGTAGCGAAGGAGAAATCCTGAACTCAGTCATACTCCTACTGAAAACTGTTTCTGATACGATTAGGATTGTTTCTGAACCCATAAGACTGATTCATGCAATTTTGAATATTTATTTTTAAATTTAGTGAATTATAATTATTTCCTGACATTTTTTTGCAGAAAATTTTTGCATAATATACATCAGTAATTCTTCTTTCGAAAATTGAAAAAAGCAACAACCATGGTTTACGTACACAGAGTGATTACTGAATTATAACCACGCCTACCAAAAGAGGATTACTGAATTATAACCACGCCCACCAAAAGAAGATTACTGAATTATAACCACGCCTACCAAAAGAGGATTACTGAATTATAACCACGCCTACCAAAAGAGGATGTAGCATATATAAAGTGTGAGTGGAGCAGTAGGTTGAAACATTCCGAGCGTGATGGGTAAATGAAGCAAATTATCAGTCTTTGAGGAAGGGCAGATTGAGGGAGCTTGGAGAGCGGGTTCCTACATTTTTAAAAGACTAAACTGGCGGGTTGTTCACAAGCAGTCGTAGTTAAATTGCATCAGGACTGGCATACAATGGTCAAACAACGACCCTGGATGCAAAACTGCACAGGACAGCGAAAGGTTGATGTAAGAGGTGAGCGCCGGGTCGAACAAAATCGTACAGAACAACAGACGCAGTACTGGTCAACAACTGACTACCCAATACAAAGGATGTCAACACATAACAATATCGGTCATGACCATGCGTCACCCTCTCGTACGTATGGTCTATAACAACAGACAATCCCGACGACATCCTCTCCTCACCACGGCATCGGAGCAAAAGACTCGTCTGTTACAAAAACCGGGCATTTTTAGTCCACTCCGTAGATAGTGCCTTATACTGTTTTGGCTCAAACAACACCAGGCACTCGATCCATCTTGCATGGTCTTGACAGTGCAAACCGATGGAGCCGGTAGTATATTGTAGGGCATGTTGACCTGGCAGATACTTGGACTTTTACGGAAACAATCATGGAGAGAGAGAAAGAGAGACACATCTACGGTCTATGGCGGAAAAAATGCGTTATTATGAGAGGAGAGCTATAGAGGTCCGATCAAAATGTTCCAAGACTAGGCCTATATATAACAAGTAGTTACATTACTTAAGTCTGGCTATGATCTCCCTCAAAGTAGTCTGCTTGGGCTGCGATACACCGCTGCCAGCATTTTTGCCACTGTTGGAACGCTCCCTGGAAGTCCTCTTAGAGAATCGTGTCAAGCACCGTCTGCGGTTCGCGCTGAATCTCGTCCACGGTTTCAAAACGGCAACCCTGCTTCATCTTCGGCAACAGAAATAAATTGTAGGGGTCCAAATCCGGTGAGTAAAGCGAGCAAGGAAGGGTAGTCATGCTGTTGCGGCTGCAAAACTAGCGTGTTGCTAACGCTCTGTCATCTGCTGCATTGTCGTGATGGAGCAGGAAATCGCCCCTGCGCCGCATTTCATATCGTTTGCGGCAAATGTCCACCCTAGGGCGCCTCAAAACATCGCAGTAAAAGATGGCGGTGACGGTCTGACGCTGGGGGCAAATTCACAGCGCACAACCCCACGAATGTCGAAGAACACGATGAGCATGCTTTTTGTTGCGCTCCGGACTTATCGGGCCTTCTTCGGTCGTGGAGATTCCGGCCTCTTCCACTGCTACGACTGTTATTTGGTCTCCGGGTCGTAACCGTAGACCCAAGTCTTGCCCCCAGTGTTGACCCGCGACAGGAGCGTTGGTTCATTCACCACCTGCTGACGAAGATCTTGACAGAGTTCGAAACAAAGCGCCTTCTGTTCGGAGTTCAGAATCTTTGGCGCGAACTTTGCAGCAATGCGGTGCATGTTCCTGGCACTGTTCCGTGTGACACAATGACGATGGTAGTAATGTCTTGAATTGTTCTCCGATTATCCTTGTGCACCAGTTCCCTAATTTTGTCCACATTTTCGTGGGTTTTGGTCGTGGACATTCGCCCTGACCTCTCGTTGTTTTCCAGTACCGTTCTGCAGATCTGGAAGGTTGAGTGCCACTTAAAACACCTCGCACGACTCATTGCTTCATTGCCATAAGCCTGCCGCAACATTTCATGCGTCCCCGTTCCTGGTTTGACTCAGAATTTGATGTTCGCTCGCTGCTCTAGTTTGCAGTCCATACCGAAATCGCAGCTGTGTTCTGCACATGGTCACCAAATATGTTGTAGCTCCGGTGTTCACAAAACGACGCCACTCGGCACCACAACTCATGAAGGTCACTGCCCTCGACCGCTGCTCGCACATCCGCGTGCTGCCATCGGTTGGCGCGCTACGTACCTAGTCTCCGAGATTTTGGTCGCACTACGTATGCGCAGAAAATTTTCGTTTTATACCTGATTGGCATTTTTCTTCGACTGAGGGTTTAGCGACCACCGTGAGTAGCTCAATAGGTCCGTACCTTATAGATGGGACTGCTAGTCCCCTAAGATAGGGACTACCAGTCGCCCGACCCAAATTCGGGCCATTGGCTCCAGGGAATGGACAGGGCCTGAACCATAAGACAAACATAACGTCCCTGCCTCACCGGGATTCTAAACCGGACATACCTCCGACGAAATGTCACAAGTCAGCGCTTAGTCCCCTGAGCTACCGTGGCAGCTTTGTTTTCAATACAGTTTTCAGGACAGGGGAAATACTGTATATAGGAAACAGAAAAATGCACTATTGCGTTCTAATGGGACCCAGTATTGCATTCTCTGAAATATATCGATATACACTGAGAGGCAACTGAATTATGACCACCTACCTAATACATCGTAGGTCCACCTTTCGCCCTCAGTATAGCAGTTTTCCGACGTGGAATCGATTCAATAAGATGCCGGAAGCAGTTGGCTAACCAAGCTGTACGTAATGCCGCTCTCCATGCAGGTTTGGAGGTGACGGCTGTATCTAGATGCTTGAATAGCCGTTGCATATTATCCCACAAGTGCTCTACGTAATTGATATCGGGGGTGTTCCGATGCCAATCGACATGGTGGAAGTCTAAACTGTGTTGTTTAAACCCTTCCTGGGCAGCATTGGACCTGTGGCTCGGCGCATTGTCGCCTTGGAAGACATCGTAACCATTCGGGAGAGAGTCCAACATTTATGGATGTGCAGAGACAGTAAGCAATTCACCACAGTGTGTACCAGTCATACGTTGTTCCGCATGTACCATGGGTCCCAACTCCTGCCAGGTAACCATATCCTACACTATACAACCGCCTCCACTGGCTTGCACTGTCGCCAGTCCAACACACGTTGTTCCAGTCATCCGACATTCAACTTGCACGACCTTTGCACCAGGCTTGTCTTTTCCGCCGATGAACCGTGGTAAGGAGAGGATATCGTCAGGGTCGTCTGCTATTATAGCACATACGTGCGCACGTTTGACTCATGGTCATGACAGATACTGTTCCGGGTTGACCTCTGGTGTATTGGGTAGTCAACTGATGAACAGTGTTGGGTCCATTGGCCTGTACAAGTCGTCGGACCAGGTGCTCATCTCTCACATCTACATTTCACTGTCGTGTGTAACTTGGCTTCCAGGGTCGTTTTTTTGACCACTTTGACGCCAATCTTGACAAAACTTCGAATACAGCGGGCCGCGAACAAACCACCAGTTCGTCCGTTTAGGAAATCAAGGCAACCGCTCTCTGAACTCGCACAATGTGTCATTTCTCAAAGTCCGAGAAATCCCTCTGTTGACTCATCACACTCTGAATCTCATCGCGCCCTCTTGGAAATTACCCGGTCAACAGGCCGCATCCACTTTTGATAGGGGTGGTTATAATTCAGTATTCACTAGGTGTATATAAACACTATCTACCAACATGTAATTGGACACCTGTGATAGCAAAGGAAAACGAAGTTTATTCACCTTCAATAGTTGGTGGAGCCTCCACGAGCGGCGATTACAGCTGCGACCCTCCGGGGCATACTCTCAACCTGGGGTTGTACGACGGCTAGCGGTATTTTCTTCCACTCGGCTTGGAGAAGACAGGTCACTTCCTTCACCGATTTCGGACGGTAGGAACGCAACTTAAATCGACGCTCCAACTCGTCCCAGAGGTACTCGATAGGGTTAAGGTTCGGGCTCTGTGCAGGCCAGTCCATTCAATTAACCCCATTGTCACCATACCAAGCCATGGTGGACCTCGCAACATGACAGGTGGCATTGCCATCCTGAAAGTAACATGGGTCCACCCGGTAAAACCACCACAACGTTGGAAGCGCGTTGTCAACCAATATGGCGCAGTAGATCTCGGCGTTGAGTCTACCAGGAACGGCGAACAGGTGGCCCGTGCCATACCAGGAGAAACACCCCCATAGTATAATTACAACGCCGCCGAACTTCACAGTTGGCACAATACATTCCGGCAGGAGGTGTTCTCCAGTCAGACGCCAAACCCAGACCCTGACATCCGAACGGTAGAGGGTGAACCTTGATTCGACGCTCCAGCGAACCTGTTTCCACTCTTCAACGGTCCACTGTCGACGTTCTTTGCACCACGTTAGCCGAGCAGCGCTATTGGACTTGGTGATCAAAGGCTTGTGGGCGACAGCACGTCCATGATAACCGAACAGATGGGCTTCCTTACGGATGGTATTCATTAAAAGAACACTCCCGGATGCCCGTTGAAACTCCTCGCGGATGTGGCCCATCGATTTGGTACGGTTCTTCCGAATTTCTCTGGCCAGCATCCGTCGGTCACTAACTCCCAGTTTTGTGGGTCTGTCGGGTCGGGCATATTCCAACAGTCACCTCTCATCTTCCACTTGCCAATCACGTAGGCCACTTTCGATTTGGGGTACTTCAACTCGCTGGATATGTCACGCATGATTCGGACATTTCTGTGATACCCGACGATTACACCTTTCTGGAAATCAGAGAGCTCCGAACTGCGTGGCATCTTTCATGCGATTGGTTGCGTTGTTGTTTCAAACACGATATTTAACGGCGGCCGCCGTGACGTGTATCAGGACCGCAGATATCGTCGATTGCAGGGATGTCCAATTACTTGTTGGTAGACAGTGTATATACTTATCGTCAAAATAAATATTTGCACCCAGAAGGACGTGTCGGATTGCAATGCTATTCTGGAGGAAGATAAAGGTTACAAGGAAGAATAAATGATTATCTATTGAGAATGACATGGGTAATATTTATTGAGCTACACGCCAAGAAGTAGTGTCCCCCAATATGGCGATGGACCATCATGTCTGCTCACACAGCATGCCAAACGCTTCGGCCTGGTGGCGACCTGCGATAAACCATCCCATGCAGCTTGAATGTTCTCTCGCAGTTTCTGCAGATTGTGCAGTAGGGGTGGAATGTGGATAGCGCATCGAACAGCATCCCACAAATGTTTAATCGGAGATAGCTCTGGCGATACCACTGGCCATGGCAAAGTGTTAGTGCCTTGAAGGCAAGCTCTCGAGACAGCAGCAGTATGCGGACGAGAGTTGTCCAGCTGGAAAATCGCACCGGAGTGAGCGTTCAGGAAAGATAGGGCCACTGGTTGCAGGACTTTATTAACGTAACGTTAGGCTGTCAAAATTCCTGTAATGAACACCAAAAGGGATCTGGCATCGTAGGCAATTGCACCCCACACCAGGACCTCTGTACGTGTGTCGCTCTACAACATATTGTTCATCTTGGCGCTGACCACGTTCCTCCACACACGGATTTGGTGGTCGTCTCCTTCAAGACAAAAGCGGGACTCGCCACTGAAGATCACCCGCTGCCATTCTGAGGGTCTCCATGACAGTCTGGCAAGGCACAATTGCAGTCTTTGGTGACGATCCTATGGTGTTAATGGCAGTCGTCGTAACGGTCTGCGTCTGTGTAGTCCTACGTCGTGCAGCCTTCTGTCAATGGTGACGGCACTAATCGGTCGATGCATGGAGAGCACCACACCTCGCTGAATATCAGCAATCGTGGCTGTTGGGTCACGCCATGCATGTAAGACAACCCGTCTGTCCTTTCTCTCCATGGTTCGTCTAGGTCTCTCAGAACCTTCCTGCCACTGCTGCGTGCCTTGTTCTATCCACTGCCGCCAACAGCGTGCTTTGTGATATCCGCGCGACCGGTATGGCGCGCAATACAGATATGTGATCATCCCGCTTCCCGGAGCCCGACGATACAGCCCCTCTCGAACTCCTCCAACTGCTCGAATTGCTTCCGAACTTTTCTCCGAGGCATACGTCACATGCAAAGGATGCAACCAAGACAACAGTATGACTCAGAATGGCAACCATGTGCAAAGGGAAGACCTTATGTAGCCGGTCAGGCAGAGATCTACTACCCCTCCTTGCTTGCGTCACATGCTACGCCAAGCGTGATTCTGGAATCATTTGCATGACCCACGATGTTAAACCAACCCACCACGTTGTATTCCTGTCGGTTGCTTCCTACTAGGTGAAACTATTTTATTGACGACGAGTGTATATATACACTATATTGACAAAAGTCACCGGACAACTGGAAGAGAAACACAACATAGCATTTATTGACATTAGTACGATGTCTGTCCACCTTTGGTCTTAATGCATGCACTGACCCTTCGAAAATGCTTCGACAAGGTTTTAGAACACAGCGAAAGGTATGCGCTTCCATTCAGTACATAATGCTGCCCCTAACTTTTGCTTAGTAGTAGGCTTTGGTTCCAAACTTCTAATGCGGTGCTCTAATTTATCCCATAGGTGCTCTATGGGATTAAGATAAGGACTCTGTGCTGGCCAGTCCACACACCATACGGAATTATCGTCAAACCACGCCGTAACAGTCCTTGCTTTATGGCTCGGTGCATTATCCTGCTGGTACCGACAAAGCTGGGATTCCATAGTATTGCCAGAGAGTTGGTTAGATATAATTGTCCAGAATATCAAGGTAGACGTGCTGGTTAACAGGTTAGTCCATGATAATCAATGGCTCGGGACCATTCCACCAAAAACACTCCCACACGAATACACTACCAGTTTCAAACCTGACCGTAGGAACAATACACAGTGGAAAATAGCGTTCACATAGCTGCCGCCTTACCCACACACGGCCATCAGACTGATCGATTGTGTATTTGGATTAAACAGTCCATATGACCCGTTACCATTGATTTACGGTCCACGACAAATGTTCTTTACACCATGCTAAACGACCAGTTGCATTCCGAGGGGAGATGAAAGGCTTATGAGCAGCCGCACGACCACGGTAAACCACGGAATGAAGTTATCTGCAAATGGTACGTGTACATACAGTTCGTTCCAGTATTTGTACTCACCTATACACTGAGGTCTTGTGCAATACTCCATCGATTAGCTGTAACGACTCTCCTGAGGCTTCGACGTCCTGTATCACTGATTTTCTTTGGTCTGACGGTACGGTTTGCTGCTTCAGGCACGCCGTGTGTTTTCCACTTATTCAGTGCATCCAAAGCCGTTGACTTATGTATTTTTAAATGCCTCTCAGCTTCTCTTATGGGCAACTCACTAATATAACACCCAACATTATTACCTTTCTCAAAGTCAGTTCTCTCCACCGCGACATTTTCACTCAACCTCACAGTGCGATGTGATCCCGGTCAGCTGAAGGCTTGTTTTATACCGTTTGCAGCTGTACCGCGCATCTTAACAACGCAGCGGATCCGTTCATTTGCTTTTGAAGGGATGTCCGGTGACTTTAGCCAATAGAGTGTACATATACATGTGTGTGCTATGAACATCGTGTCTGTGTATGCTCAGAGCTTGACAGATTCCGATCGCAATTCTATTTGCAGACCAAACAGCCTTATACTTTTCCAAACAAAGACCTAGCTTTATGTCTTCCTTTGTTGATGTCTGTGTCAACTGCGTTGTTTTGGTAAACTTTCCTCTTATAGCACGCATATAAACATCAGATTATCCTATAGCAGCTTAATCAAGCTCTTTAAATGAGGTGCGATTAGTAATATCGACACTTATGCATCTGTTGGGCCGGGCCGTGTTTGTAGCCTAGTGGTCATAGGCTTGGATTCCTGGATTGCCGTTCAAGCTGGGCGCCAGGTAATCATGAATGGTGTTCTCCTCTTACTGAACTTGTTCTACTACCATCCTGGAGACAGTGGTCCCAAATTTAGGACGGGTTCATTAACAACCAGTATGGTTCTGCACATACTGGTTGTTAATGCACGAGATAAAGAAATTTCGCAGGTGTCACTCGCGTCTTAGGGCTATTGCTTGTATTATATGTATGGTGAGACACGTAATATCAGTGGTACTAATATGTCGTCACAAAAGTAATCGCTAATGGGATTCGCAATTTTTTGTTCACAAGAGTGCATTTGAGGACGAGGAAACACTGTTCATTAAATTTAATTGGTTACAGCTGCTTCGTAATGTAATGACAAAGACTAATACAAGGCAAAAATGAACACAGTTTCTACCATTTTCTTGCCTTCTGCATGACAAGTCTGTTGACTTGACTACCGTTTTCCAAACTTTTATCTTGATTTTTGAGTGAAAAGCTGTGATCTGAGCTATCCTGATGACGCTAGGTCAACTGATGTAGCAAAGAACACATTTTCAGTATACAGTTTCTCATTACGAAGGGTGTGCAGTTCAATATTATTCTTTGGTGATACATTGTTCTATAAGAAGCATTTAGTGAATGCTTTTCACAATCTGAAGTATCTTAAATTTCTTGACAATACAAATACATGTCTAAATTGTAAACTGAATGACTGGAGATATATATGGACTGAATGACTGGCGATATGTATGGACTGAGTAACTGGAGATATCTATGGACTGAATGACTGGAGATATCTATGGACTGAATTACTGGAGATATCATAACAATAAGATATATATACATGAACTTTCATTTACAGCACTATAGGTAAAAAATGCACTTTGTCTTCCCACCTCATATGACATTTTTCAGAAATCGTTTTAAAGTCGCATTAATTATGCACATTTTTTGTGCTCTAAGCTTCGAATGTTTGTATCTTGAAGTATATTCTGTACTGGTTTTGAATAAAAACGTTTGAACAATTGAATGTTATTCTGAGTGGAATATGCGAACCCAGTTTATAAAACGCGTACCGGAATGTTTAATACCTTTAAAGCTGAAACGCAATATCAGTCGTTTACAGATGTTTAAAACCAAAACTGATTCAATGGATGGAAAAGAACTACAAGGGCTTTCCTGAGAGTAACGCCTCCTTGCAAATCAGTCTTCTGTCACTGGAGATATTTTAATGAAATGTGGTGTAAGAACTTACTGAAATCCTCTGAATGTAATAGTGACTCCTAAACAAAAAAACCCACAGTCAAATAGGGCATTAACGCTGTCGTTGAACTCAACGTGTGAAACCAGTTTGCAAAATTTCCGCGGTCTCTTGTTTGACTCACGACCTCGCAATCTGTTTAACTTCATCAGTATCCTTCAACATTTAATCATGTAGACTTTGAAAGATAAAACTCCAAAGGTGAAAATTAGAGGGTGCCAAGTTAGGCATCTGTGGCGTATGTGGGATTACTGTCCAACCCAGTTGGCTCTGGTCGTTGATGTTTCGAGTGAGGTTTGAGTTTGGGCGCTATTTTAATGTAAGACGACAGAACGAAAAAGCATGTCTGGTCTTTTCCGGAGGAAAGATTTTCTGAGCTTCTTTTTTGTCTCAATATAGCATAATATATGAAGAACTGTTGGCATTGCCGCCACCTTGTTAAAGAATATTAACAAAAATTCATGATATGTGATATAATATCAGATATATACTTTTTATACTTTTCAATATCACAGATCATGAATTTGTTGATATTCTTTGATCAAAAATTAGATCGAAAATTAGCCTCTGAATACCCCAAATATTTTCACGATTACGTTTGTGCTGAAGACTGTGTTTTGAACTTCTTAGGCCTAGAATAGGTCTTGATCCTCTATTCCATAGACTGTTCTTTTGTCTCTGGGTTATGCCCAGGTTTCATCTCCATTAAGGACTTTTTAAAGCAATGTGCCCAGGTTCTCCTTAAACATCTACATCAGATCTCTCCAAAGCCGGTCCCGATGATCCAACTTTAAACCCACCCACTTTGCATATACTTTTCAATATCACAGATCATGACTTATTGATTCCACGACAATATGACCGCAATCCAATGCATCAGAGAAATCCTGAATGGTCACACGTTGAGTTTAGCAGCTTGTCATGGTTCTGTGGATGACTAAACTTGAACGCCTTCCGATTTACTCTTTGTCGACCACTAAGATTTCTCCTCCTTGAAATCTCTCTCTCCAATTTATGGCACTGCCTGTCACATTTTCTTTTTCAGTCTTATACACTGCCAGACAATAGCTAAGGACGGATGATAATAGCAACGATAGCAACCATAAAATGGAAGGCAGGAAAATGTGGAAATTAGCATAAGTGTGGGATACAGTAAGACGTGTTGTGCGTATGCAAATTTTGGATTGCCGAACTTGTTCGTGACGTCATAGCGCTGATAAGAGATATAAAGGATTTGACGCGTATTGACCGTTGTTGTTCAAACGCAAATTTGAAAGGGAAAGAATCAATTGACGAACTGGAAATTTTCAGTATGTCTTCCCGACATCACCTAGATGATTTTACGCGTGGCCGTATTATTGGCAAGATTGAAGAAGGGCGAAAAATAACAGATGTTGCCAGGGAGTTCGACGTCAGCCACAGTGTTGGTTCAAGGCTTTGGAAATCATTTCAAACAAATGGAGAGTGTAGCAAACGTCACGGGGGAGGTCGTGTTCGCAGTACGACATCTGCAGAAGATCGGTACATAGTGCTATCAACAAAAAGACACCGGCAAAGCACAGCTAGTGAGGTAGCAAATCAGTTTATGGCTGCTACTGGCAAGCGGATCTCCCGAAAAACTGTCGCCAGACGTTTGCATGAAGGACGACTATACGCCCGCTGTCCTGTTGTGTGCATCCCATTGTCCAGAAGTCACCGTACCACTCGTTTGCAATGGGGCCATCAACATCGCAATTGGACTAATAACGACTGGTCTGCTGTCCTCTTCTCAGATGAGAGTAGATACAGTCTATCGTCTGATTGTCGACGACAACTGATCTGGCGTGATAGCGGTACTGCATATTGTCCAGCAAACATACAGGAAAGGAACCGATATCCGACATGTAGTGTCATGGTATGGGCTGGCATCATGATCAATGGCCGTACGTCCCTCTATGTGCTTCCAACTGGGACTATGACTGGCCAACGATACATTAAGGATGTTCTGTTACCTCATGTTCGCATGTTCCGTGGTGCTGTCGGTGATAGATTTATTTTCATGGACGACAACGCAAATGTCATCGAATAGTCGCTGTCCAGGAGTGTCTTGAGAGCGAGGATATTCAACGCCTCGTATGGCCAGCACGTTCTCCAGATTTTAATCCCATTGAAAATGTGCGGGATGCTTTGGGGAGGAGTCTTGCTGGTCGCCAATGCCCTCCAATAAACAAGGACACCCTCATCCGTGCACTGACAGATGAATGGGATAAATTACCCCAACAGCTGCTTGATAATGTTGTGCAAAGCATGACACGACGTGTGGAATCTTGCATCGCCCTCCATGGTGGCCATATCCCGTATTGAAATCTTACGCCGGCACGCCTGCGGACGATAATTGCATTTTTTTCAAGTTTATGTATTCTGCATAAAATGGCCTGTTTGTCCCTTGAACACGTTCCAAAGCCTTCTGTATTTTAGAGCACAATAAATTGTCTTTCTTCTAATGTCCTGGCATTCTGACATTATTTTATTTCACTTGGCATCCAACCACACTTCCTCTTTTATGCGCTATATAGCCGTTTATGATCCGTCCTTAGCAATTGTCCAGCAGTGTATATGAAATTAATTTGAATCTTCTTAAACATCAATAAATAAATAGAATTCCGTTGTATTATGACTTCTCTTTCCAAACATTCAATACCTTAATACTTCAGGCAAATATCCATCTTTTTATTCGACAAATCTGAGCCCAAGAAGGTGTGCATTTACTTAAAAAGTCTATCTAGTTGTAATCAAACTTGCATGTAAACATTTAAGGAATTGTATACAAAACGTATTGATTTACCCTTGTAGAAGACTGAAATGAGGTATGCTGTTAGGAATGTAGAAATGTCCTGTTTTAAGACTTTTGTCAGACGTTAAAATGAACTTGAAACAATTTATTAGCATGAACTAGGAGATTGGAATAAGATGCATTGTATTTATTTATTGATGTTTAAGAAGATTCAAACTAATTTCATAAACGGATGATATTATTGGGATAAAAGTCATATTTAAGAAATCAAATGAAAGAAGAGTTCCAAAGCCTTCTGGATTTCAGAGCAAGATATCACGGTTTATACTACGGTTTATATATTCATGCAACATATCACGGTTTATACTTTAAACTTACATTAACAGGACAAAAAGAACTGTACAAAAATCATGTGCTGAGGATACAATGCAATTATATTTCGCAAAATGCATTAATCTGGAGAAAAACAGACTTCACTATAGATAACTACTAAAACATAGGTTGCGAATGTGAGGGTCGTTTCTGCTGATCTGAGAGTCATTTCTGATGCTCGTTCTTCGTAGAATAGGACGGTGAAAAATGTGTGGGTATATATTTTTCTCATTAAAGCAATTGAGTTCAACATATTTTTCCTTCTAGAGATATTCCTGTGATAATGCTACAAAATATTCTGTAGAAGAAGGTGATCCCTCTGTTTGTTGTGATATGATTCTTCCCAACGTTAGCTACCCCGATGACGCTGGTAACCCGAGGATAAAAGCTACATCACTTCTTGGCTTTCCAAAAAAACAAATATCGTACCTTAGAGTACCTTTAATTTTCTTTCAATTGACTAGATAACATTTCAGATGTTTATTGAACTCTAGTTACAAGAATCGAAATAAAATATGCATCAAAGACCAACGCTGTGCGCGAGAATACGCGTTTCTAGTATGCATGGAGGGTAAATGCAACCCACAGTGAATCTTTAAAGCTCATAAAAGATGCCTCTATCCCATCTGTCTTTTGTCTGAATGTTTCTCTGCCGCGGTTTGCAGTATACTGCTGATTTTTTTTTCTTTTTTGCATTTCCATGGGTTACTTAAGTATTCATGCTACGGCGTGGTACTCTTTCTTCGAGTGAAAGTGTAAAGCAAAGCTAAGCTGGCTAAAGGTTTGTTACAGATTCCGGTCGCGTGCGTAATTTACACCTGCCACGGCGAAGTGCATAGCTGAGTGAGCAAAGAATATTGACGAAAGGAATTATGCACCTATTTATTTTTTATGCTTAGTATATAAATTTAAAACGGTTGCTTATACTTAAGGAATTTTCGTCGTAAGTCAATAAATGCAGTAGGATTTACAAAGACGCACTGCTTCTGCAATGAATTCAACACTGTTAAAATTTGCTACAACGGTTTTTTTAAGAAAAGTTACACTAAAGAAACTCAATTTTCCCATTAGTGACTGAAGACAGTATACTTTAAGTTTCAATGTACAGGTCTGCCTCGTTATTTTCAAGTGAAAGGAGCAAATAAGATTCCATTTCGTTCCCTTCATCAAGATTAGATTAACTTCACTAATGTCTTATGCTTCATGCGCGTGGTTTTATGCGTATAATGAAACGCGCGAGGACGAAGTATTTTGTATTCTGTGCAAGGAGAAAGAGAAATGAAACGGGTAAAAAAAGAAGGGCATAACTGGTACTGAAGGTAAATTTACAATAATTCGTACGATTCCGATTGATTAGTACGCCCGGTGTATTGGAATATTAGAAAATCTTAGGCGCACGCAAACTACTCGCTACACTGCTTACTATCTACTAGAGATATCCTTTGTTTACCTGCATTATAATATTCTTGAGCACATTTACTCATCCATACCAGATTTTCTGAATGTTGAAGACTAGTGCATTAGGTCCATCCATGTGATAAGCGTATAAGACAGAAGGACAATCGTTTTAAAAATCATAAAACACAGTTTAATGCAACATGTCATCAACACAGTTTTAGAAAGGTTACAATCTAAAATTTACTCAGTTATCAGTTCTAAAATATTCTCGTATTTTGTATTGATTTAGTTGAACAGATGATTAGCCAAGTAACCTTTTTTCAATCCTTCTTCCTTTATTCTGCCCATGATATTTAGTTCAAACCAAATCTTTGAGTTTTCGAAGAACATTAATCGAATTCAAAATTACCATATCTGAAGGAAAGGAAATCTCTTACTGAAATACAATATTTGAATTCTGAATGTGCTTACCTTTATGAACAGCGAATTAAATTCACGGACCCAGACGGACATTATTAATCATTAGTCATCGATATAACCCAATACGACTGTTTCCGAATGGCGTGGCTCTGGAAAGTATCATGTACTAATCTCCTCCTCTAGTATAAGAATTTTTATCATTGCGGCTCTGGGTGACCACGAGTACTTCCCTCGTGAGGCAGTATCACTCCTTTTAGACATTTCTCTTCCACCGACGTAGTCAGTCTCTGTGTTCATCTGGAGGTACATCATTATTGTTAACATAATCAACTCAACTATTCAAATTTACATCTACAACATAAATATAAGAAATCTCACTCACTAAGCGGAAATCCCATGGACTTGGCACATTGAATATATGTGGTACTCTTGCTGCACTGATGTATTCATTTTTGATCTTAAGATGATACGACTGAATAATGGACATATTTCTTCTTACATTCATGTGATACTCTCATATGAGCAATACTGCAGTATTACGGCTTCACACTTATGGTATGGGCATAACAATCAGATATTCAGATCGCATTACTACAATATTTATAAAATCAGTCGCATGCTTCATAAGAAAAATATGAGTACATCTATGATAACAAGGGTGACACAGGAATCTGGAAAGATTTTTAATGTGTAAATCAAGCTTTGACTCTTATGTGAAAGAGAGAGAGAGAGAGAGAGAGAGAGATTTTATTCTTCTCAGAATTCTTTATAGAAAATTTAGGCAGCAGGGTGGAACAATGTTGCTTCACGTGTTTCGTGTTCTTTCAGTTAGTTAAGGTACTCAGTGAAACAAGTACTGCAAATTTGTATTAGTGAGACCGCTTCAAATATATTGATTATTCTGAGCGAAATAGTAGTGTGCCGGTTTGTACAACTACTATGCAGATCACCATAATCGAAAGAACCGTAATAGTTAACGTATATTTATCAGCTGTTAGATGCGGTCTTATCACAAGAGCATCCCAACAGTACAAGCCTTACACCGAAATTCAACCCTCAAGATTGCGAAACATCTCCTTCAAATATTATTGTTAAAATTAGTTGAATCTCTTAAAACAAAAACTAAAACACCCGAAGTTAAGAACAACTAGAAAAACAAAACTCCGAAGTTAAGAACAACTAGAAAAACAAAACTCCGAAGTTAAGAACAACTAGAAAAACAAAACTCCGAAGTTAAGAACAACTAGAAAAACAAAACTCCGAAGTTAAGAACAACTAGAAAAACAAAACTCCGAAGTTAAGAACAACTAGAAAAACAAAACTCCGAAGTTAAGAACAACTAGAAAAACAAAACTCTGAAGCTAAGAACAACTAGAAAAACAAAACTCCGAAGTTAAGAACAACTAGAAAAACAAAACTCCGAAGTTAAGAACAACTAGAAAAACAAAACTCCGAAGTTAAGAACAACTAGAAAAACAAAACTCCGAAGTTAAGAACAACTAGAAAACAAAACTCCGAAGTTAAGAACAACTGGAGAGTGCTGAAACAACAGGATCCCTCGTTAACCCATAGGTACCGTTCCCCGCTGTTTATATACAAAGTGCCCAGAAATTCGTTCGAAACTAACACAAATCTACAAAATATTACATGCTAAAAGTGATTTCATTACTTTTGTCGGATGTTGCACATATTTGCAGGGCTGGTTGAAAATACAGTACATTTCTTAGTTTTACACTATAAGGTAAATATTTTTGATAAAATGATATAGCATTTTCAGGCAGAGTTGAGTACAGTTGTAGTTTATGAAATAGGAACAATACGGAAGCTATACCCTTCACATTTAAAACTCATTCATACGTATCTTTTGTTCTAACATCTAATGAGTTTCAGAGAACAGAAGAACCCCCGCCTCCTGCTCCAAAACCGCGCTTCTCACACTTTTCTTTATGTGTGTTTCTTGTGCCATTTCTCAGTGCAAATTGTAGCAGTAGTACCCTATTAGGTAAACACTTCTTTGGTCTTGGTGTTTACCATACACCTTCTTTATATCCTGGTGAATACTTTCATATTACCCTGCAGTCGAAGCTCCCATATTGTCTAGAAAGCGTTGCACACGAGCACACAGGAACTGCGCTTTGAGGCTCATATTGCATCCTAATGGTTTGTACTTACCCAATATGGTGCTCACGATTTCTTTGTAGTTACCTAAGAAGTTTTAATAACATGTTTGAAGGCAGTCCATGCTTCTTCTTCTTCTTTTTCTTATTTTAATTTTGTCAAACAACAACTTTTCAAAACTTTCATTCTGAACTAGGTAAGCTTTCACGTACACTTTCATTGAGTCAAGTTTTATACGTTCCCGGATAAAAACAAACTCTCACGCACAGCATTCCTTGTTGTTGGTGAAAGCCTGCATCTACCTGGTAATCAATTGTGTCTCACATGTAGAATTTTTGCTCGGCGCTCCTGTGTTTCTATTAACATAAAAAAACATTAAATTTAGGTATTTCTACTGTTACCCAAGCAGCTAGCAAATTACGTTTTAGTCTCTACAGATCATTGTTTAGTGGTCTTTGTAGTTCATTTTGGTTTTTCCAGGGCTAGACTTACATAACGTTTCTTCATTTTTCATAGAATGTCCCACTGTAGAAGAAGCTTACTTGCTACCATTATGTAAAATAACTATCCTCAAATTTCGATTTGAAAATGGATGAAACATTTCTACTCACCTATAATATACTCGACACCAAACTCTCCTATTACACCAACTAAACCAAAAATATATGCACATTATACTAAATCACTTTCATGAGCAATATACGAAAGAAATTGTTTCCCGGTTCCGATACATAGCAAATGACGCGCCACGTTTCAGTAGGGAACCTAAAATTGTGTCTATCTTTAGAAAATCCAAGATATCTACCCAATAGTTAAATTCAATTTGTAAAACGTCTTGAGGTTCTATGTTACAGAAATCCCTTTGTAACTCTGTGTCTTCAATATCACTGCTCTCTCGTTCATATCTCAAATGAGTGCTTTCAAATGTTTTGTGTGGTATTGACACTTAGATTCCTGGACAATGAGGAACTGGTCATTCAGGGTATGGAAGGTTTGGATACCAAATTTCTTTTTAATTTTTAATTTTGTACTCTTCTATAATACAGGAGCAAGAGTAGACATCATAACTCCTTTTTTGGTTACCTTCATATTACTGGCACAGCAGAACGAATGAGGTTTTTCTTCCCTTTCTTTAGCTGCTCCAGTTCTTCAACACAAATAACATACCACTTATGTGAAGCACAGGATTCGTCCTGGTTTTCAAATCGGTAACAAACCAGAAAGTCATTATTATCAAATAGTCTTAGAGGCTCTTAGTTGTCGCTCAACAACAACAAAATAATGATATTAATGAAATAAGAGTGTACAAGAATCTCACTTCCATGTTTCTTATGAATATTTTCTAAACTCTCAAAAATCTGAACGAGGGTATCTGTCCTTTTCTAAGGGTAAAAACATTTCAGAAATGTTAAATGCCTCTAAAATATGCCAGTTTTGTACTGTGTCAAGTGGAATAATTATAGTTTTCCAAGAAACACGATGAGCTATTAAGAATTAAGAAATATACTAACACGCAATTTTGCACGTAACGTATATATTACGTTCCTCGGAAGTTCATCATTATCGTTAAAAATGTGGGCTTGAAATCGTACACGAAGTGCTCAAACGCTGAGCGTATTTTATTATTTTCTTTTTCTACCATGTTCATCTGAATCCAAGCATCTCGAACCCGAATTTGTTTCTAAGTAAAAATCTTATTATGGAAAGAAATTTGTTGAAGCAGTTGCAACAGCGATCATATTCTTTCTAATTTGATATAAGCAATAGCATTTTCATAATTCACGCTACATATAAATAAATTTAACAGACATTGTCAATTACAACTGAACTTTGGTGAAGTTAATTGTTTCATGACATTTCTGTTCTGAAACGTATTGCTTTTGTTTGATTTTAGCCTATGGAACTGAGCAAAATCAATCAATGCTACCCCTTTAAATCTGCTCGACCTGTCAAAATAGGTATATACAGTATATATATGTTATTTTTCTGAAATTGAGCGTCACAGATGGCAAGAAAACGTCCATCACCTGACTCTATCAGATCTCCGATAATGAATTTGTTTGATCCGGGGTTAAGTAGCGTGAACATCCAAGGATATAAACACTACCCCATCCTGAATTTGGGAACATTGCTTCCGTGGAAAATTGAACCCAGCCCTAAAGTACAAACACACCACACGTGCCTCATTTAGGGCTTCGGCTCGGGTCCAACTTTAAAAGTTGGCCAGAAGCCTAAGTCTCAAACCACTCGACGTCTGGTAGACGCGGCAATGAACCCTAGCATTCGTGTGACATTCAGCGGTTAGACAGAATAATGTGAACACTAGGGAAAGAATGTTTCACGTACCTAATGGGGTGTGGGACCAACCACGTGAATCTTCCTTGGAATGGACGCATACAAATCCTGGATGGTGGTTAGTGCAATGATACACCATTCTTCATGCAGAAACTGTTCCAGATCCTTGAGAGATGCAGGAGGACGATAACGGGATCTTACTTGGTTGTTCAACACAGACCGCAGTGGCACGATGATGTTTAAGTCTGATGATTGGGGATGCCAAGGAAGGTGTGAAAGTTTGTCCTCATGTTCCGCAAACCATGATTGGACATTCCGAGCTCTGTGAATTGGGGCTTTATCATCTTCACAGATGGCATCCCCTGCAGGGAACAATGCCTGAGCCATTGGATGGACTTGGTAGGCCAAAATAGTATCATACGCCCTGCCAGTCATCTGTCCTTTCAAGGTAATCAGGGGACCTGCTGAAAGTCACGATATAACCTCACAGAGCATGACAGAACTACCACCATCCTGCACTGTTGGAAGTCACCTCTCTGATCGTGGTGTTCACATTATTCTGTCCACCCCCTGTATCAGAAAAACTATTTCACGCCAATGCATTTTTAACCCTTTAACCTGTTGTAACGAATTAATTCTGGGTTAGAAAAATTAGCTAAAATCAGCACGAACGATTATATTTCCTGTCTAAGAAGTGGGCCCAACGTGGATATAAAAAGTGAAGATGTGCGTCAGAAACCGATGCTTTTACCTTAACTTTGTATTTATTAATACATAGTGGGAGATACCTCAGCTTTGTATTGTTTGGCTTAGTGGCTTTTACCTCAGCTTTCTATTTAATAGTTTGATTAGTGGCAGTCATGTAACGAAATGACTGCCACTAATCTTTTCTAACTGATCATCTACTAAAAGAAGTTTCAGAAATAGTGACGTACGCATGACAGAAGAAAGATGTTTGAGTTATTTGTTTCTCCCCGTGGCACGATGTCCATGTCAGAGCGTCCAGCCCTTCTCCATCTTGTCTTGGGTCACGGAGCAGAGAATAAAGTGCTAGAATAAAGCGCTTATCACTAGTGACACGCTTATTGTTAGTACCGCCCAGATTACAGGAGGGGAAAGGTATTGTTTCGTCATAGCTTTCGATGTGAGCATTTCTGTTCGGGAAACGCAGAAAATTTTAAACACCATTTTATTCAGGAACATAGGTCGATTAAAGGGTAAAATAAAACTAATTAAGTCATTTTTTAAATGGTTGCAAGCAGTTTTCTCGTAAAATTTAGCGTTGGAAGCTTAGCACAACATTAGCTAACGAAATTTTTATCTGAGGTCTTCCATATGTTTCCGTTTTACAGCCATGTACAAAAGTTTAAGATCTTCTGTTGATATTAGGACATTTCTGCGGATTGCGTCAGCTACTGTCTGTATTACTCAACTTCCTGTCGGTGTTGCATCATGCTACAGCGGCAACTGCAGATAGAGTTGAAGAAGCGTGCAACCGTCAGTTTGCTTCTGGTTTTCATGCTGAGAGCTTTTGTACGTATTTCCTATATAGCGAAATATGGGCAAAAAAACCTCATTCAATTTTACTCAGCGGGTACAAATAGTGACTTTATATCATGAAGGATACATCAAACGTGGCATAAGTAGAAAGGTGAATGTGAGCAAGACTGCTATTCATAATACGGTCATGAAATATCGAGATACAAGTGAATTTAGCGACCGAAAAGGAAGTGGACGTCAAAGGAAAACAGCCCCGCGTGATTACAATACCATAAGGTGAATAGTTATGCATTCTGCCAGGAGTTCGTGCAAGAAAATCAAGGCCTTTCTACATTCAAAATTGTCTGATATTATTATCACCTCTGTTTTCCAACTTCTTAGCAAAGACTTTCGATTAAAGTCTTATAAACCTGCACATAAACTTTGACTAACCTCTGTCACGAAAAAGAAGAAACTCCAGTTTGCGAAGCGTCATCAATCGTGGACTGCTAAAAATTGGAGCCAACTTCCTTTTTCCGATGAATCAACTCTGCGCCAATTTGAATCACGTAAAGCACATGTTAGACGACCAAAAGGCAAAAAGGTTTGCAAAAAATACACCGTGACCAATGCGAGACATCCGCCTAGTCAGGTGATCTGGGGTGCTATGGCAGCATCCGGTACTGCTTCATCATCCTTTTTGCCGACAGACACTTCCATGACTGGTCCTCTTTATGTCGAAATGTTAGGTGAGAAGCTGTTAACTCATATGCAAGTGCACAGGTGCATAATCTTTATGAATGATGGTGCTCCATCCCATTAAAAATGTGTGGACCATTTTAAAAGACAAAGTAGCAGAAAAATAGCTATCACATTTTCACGCTTTGATTGACACGATAAGGTATGTGCGGTGCAAAGGTATTTCAAGTGACTGCTGTAAATCCCTCACTGAGAGTATGCCAAATCGTATTCTGTCCGTTATAATAAAGAAAAGTGGCCACACAACGTACATATGTCGGTCTTTTTGTGTTCTAAGTAATGTAAGTTTTCATATGTGGTGTCATTTTCTCAAATACCTTTGAATGGTAATTAGTTGTTTCTCTGAAAATCTTAGTTTTCAATAAATTGACAGGTGGTTTTAAACTTTTCAAATGACTTTGCAATGATGATTATATTACAATACAATTTAATCTTGTCTTGGTTGGAAATATTCGTTTTCCGATGATAATAAAATATATGCGAACAAGCAACAAACATCATTCTAGAAGAAAGATTTAAACTTTGTAGAAGGCTATCGTTGTAAATGAAACACCGAGAACTGTCGGTTTTGATATAACGCCCCATCATCATCAACATCATTGTCAACCATTATCAATCCACTGCTGGACGAAGGTCACCCCAAGTTCCCTCCACAACGGTCTGTCTTGTGCCAGTCTCCTCCATGTCACTCCCGCATACTTTCAAATTTCATCCACCTATCTCCCATGTAGTCTTCTTCTGGGTCTTTTCCTGTCCCTTGGAATCCAATCTAAAATTTCGGCTGTCCATCCATGGTCTGTCCTCCTGGCGGTATGTCCAGCCCATTGCCATTTCAGGGATTTAACTCTGATCATGATGTCTTCCACTCTTGTCATTTTTCGGATCCACGAGTTCCACTTCTTATCTCTCCTGGTTATACCAAGCATGCACCTCTCCATGCTGCTTTGAGTTGTCTGCCGCCTTTGTATGTCTCTTTTAGTTAAGGTCCACGTTTCTGCACCATACGTAAGCACTGGAAGGATGCATTGATCGAACACTTTTATTTTAAGACATAATGACATATTGCTCTTGAAAATTATGCTGTTTCTTCCAAAAGCTCTCCAGGCAAGTTTTGTACGCCGATTAATTTCTTCATCAATGTGACCCTCACTTGATATCTGCTGCCCAAGATAAACGTACATGTCCGTTATTGCCAGCTTTTCTCCATCAATCGATAAATCTTCATTTCTTGTAAAAGCATTGAGCATCACTTTTGTCATCTGAAAGTTCATTTTTAATTCCCACTTCTTTACTCTTGTCAGCAAGTTCCTGGATCACACTCTACAGCGCTAATGGGGTAGTTGCAAAAATGACTACATCATCAGAAAAACGAAGCTGGGCTAGATAATCTCCATTAATCTTTATCCCTTTGTTTTCCCAGTTCAGTGATTGAAAGACATTTTCCAATGTGCCATTAAAGAGCTTCGGAGATATGGTGTCACCTTGTCTCACTCAATTTGCAATTTTTATGTGTGCTGTATTTTCAAACAGTCGAATCTTTGCACTTGTATTTTCATAGATGTTATTAATAATATTAATGTATGCATCTTCAATACCGCAGGATTTCTGAGCCATTGTAACTGCTGATGGTTTCACCGAATCAAAGGCTTTTTCATTATCGATAAAAGCCATGCACAATGGAAGTTCATATTCCCTCGCTCTTTTAATTAGTTCTCTCAATACGCGGATATGATCTATTGTGCTGTAGCCACTCCTGAATCCAGCTGGTTCTCTCGGTTGAGCCATGTCCAGTTTTACCTTCAAACGGTGTGAAAGAACTTTAGTGAAGATTTTATAAACCACGGATAGGAGGCTGATAGGTCTGTAGTTCCTGAGATCCTCAATGTCACCTTTTTTATGTAGCAGGATCATTGTAGCGTTGTTCCAATCCTCAGGAATCTTCCCTTCATTAAGGCATCGAGTGAAAATTTGGGCGAGTACTGTTTCGATTTCCCCGCTTGCTTCTTTTATGATGTCTACAGTAATTCAATATTCTCCTGGAGCTTTTCCCCACTTCATGTTCTTGATTGCATGTGCAACCTCTGCTGGGAGGACTGGAAGAACTCTGGTACTGGTACCTTTCATGATGTTTGGAGTACATGTATCATTCCTTTCATATAATTTGGAGTAGAAATCTTTCACTTTTGTCAAAATTTCGCCTCTATTTCTTGTTACAGAACCATCTTCTTTTCTCAGTGCCATAATCTGTTTTCTTCCCTTACTGAGATGTCCCTTTGCTATCCTTAGGCTTTGGTTGTTTTCAATTGCTTTCCTCACTAATTTACAGTTGAATTTCTTTACGTTTTCAGTGATAATTTTTCGTACTGTTTTGCATAGCTCTATATATTCCACTTTAGAAGTCACATCTTCTTTAGTTGTCCTCATCTTTCTTCTTTTTTGCATTAACATTTTGGTTTTTCCAGATAATTTGTTTACATGCAACTTGTTCTTAGACCCAGCTAATTTTGTTGCTGTTTCTATAAGAGCTTTGGTTACTTTTCTGTTAACTTCAAAAATATCCACTTTTTCCGATGTTAGGCCTTCTAATGCAGAGAATCTGTTCTTCAGTTCCAGCTTGAAGGTATTATGGTGTTTTTTAAGGTTGGTTATGTCAATACATTTTGTTTGTCTTATGAGCTTACCACGTTCGAGTTTAGTGTTGAGGTGCATCTTACATCTCACCAATCGATGGTCACTACCTGTGTTGAACTTGTTTCGCACACTGCAGTCTTCTATGACGAGTCTTTTGTAACACATAATAAAATCAATTTTACTTGTCGTCCCATTTGGATGTCTCCATGTCCATTTCCTGTGTGGCTTTTTTTTGAAAAAGGAGTTCAAGATGAAAAACCCTTCTGCCTCTGCAAACTCAACGAGAGTATTTCCACGCTGGTTTCTGTTGCCGTGACCGAATTTACCTACTGAAGTTTCATTCTGTTGCCCTATTTTTGCATTGAAATCTCCCATAATTATCTTCAGGTGCTGCTTACCTTTATTATTTAGATGACGAATTTCCTCATAAAATCCTTCAATTTCTTCTTCAGGATGACTTGTGGTGCATAAGTTTTAATAATCTGAGCCTGGTATCTTCTCGAGAGTTGGATAACGAGTCGTGCAGCTCTGTCAGAGGAACTTTCAACTTCTACAACTTTATCCTTCAGTTTCTTGTTTATTATAAATCCAACACCACTAGTTCTGCCAGTATCTGTCCCACGATAGTAGAAGACATATCCACTTTTCAGTTCAATGAGTTCTTCTCCTTTTCTACTTACCTCACTTAGCCCGACGATGTCCCACTTGATCCTTTGTAGTTCCTCTTCCAATTCAAGAAGCCTTGATTCAGAAGATAGGGAACGTCCATTATACGTAGCGAAGGTCAGCATCAGATGGCAGCCTAGTCCGGTCCTCCGGGGATTCTTAGCACCCTCTGCCTTCATGTCGCAGTGGCCGCTGCCTTGGCCAAGTACATTCCAGCTGCCGGAGACTGAGGGCCAAGATTCAAGTTGTGGAGTCATTTTCGAGGGGTTTGGCCATAACTCACCAGGCTGGCCAAACGGGTTGGTGAGTGTGGGATATCATTTCCTCTAATCCCGATGGTATAGTTATACCGCTATTGGCGGTCGTCAGAGCCCCTTTAGTGGGAACAGGATGCACCACGAGAAGGCGGGGTTGACATTTGTCAAGGAGAGGCTGTGATGTTTCGCATCACCTGACCTTACAGGTAAATAAATCGGCCATTTCAATGGATGAAACAAAATATTGATACCAGCAGGAAGAAACAACTTTAACTTCTGAGAAAGTTTTCTTGCAACTTATGAAAATTGACTGTATCTTTCTCATCAAAGCGCAGTACTCTAGTTTTATTTTTGAAACAATGAGAAAAGTAATTCTTAATATTTCGTGCAACCAATTCTTATCTAAGAACACATTACTTTATCATTCATAATTCATGCTATGCTTCATCTGTTTTTTTTTCCTTTCGTAAATGTATAGAAACTGAAACACAGTAAAAGCAAATCTTTCCAACCTTTCGTAGCTCAGAAGTAAAACTGCTGGATTTAGGGTTTAACTTTTATGAGAGAACATTAGGATATGGAAGAAAAAAATTTAACTTAACTTATAACATCAGTGACATATCTTGGATTCCAAAATTTTATTGATTGTCCACATATCGCTGATAATATGACATCGCTTCTTCATGAATTATGCAGGAAGTTGCCTTTATATCCCCCTCCCCCTCTTAGCATTCTGGTGACTGGTGGTTCTTTGTAACAAACTGCGACTACAGGGAGCGACATCTAGCATGCCTCTGAAAACTACGAGTTATTCGATCGCCTTCTCTTCCAATCGATATTCATTGTACACTAATGCTAAATTTTTCTACTTGCAACGCCGGAGCGCAGCACGGAGAATTCGTGATTGGCACTCCATAGTCGAAATTACGTGATTTATGCTAATTTGACGGAAACTAACATTAGCACGAAATAACATTCCACAGGCATTTTTCAACTTGAGTATTATACAGCGAGAAATTTTGCATGCATAGAAATTAGGTTACTTAATCACAGATTCGCGTTCAAATAACTGCATTGTTTTCGAGATTTTCCCACTGGAAAAGGTACCAAATTCACAAAATAGTATATTTTCCTCAATTAATTGAAAACATTTTATTCAATGTTTTAACACTTTGGGAAGAAATACGTGGTGCAGCTCATTTGACCAAATACAGTAACCTATAATGAGGCAAGTATACCAAGCCCGAGTGGGTATGATTAATGTCAAAACTTCACACGCATATATGTATCAATGAATTATTTGGAATTAACAATGCCAAGTTTCGTAAGTCAGGAATAATTCACGTACCTAATAAACAGATTAACATTGAGCTTTTCGCGATCAGTTTCCGCTCAATCACGTTCAATCTACATTTGATCTGTATTTTGGCTTTGTTCGTACTGTGGTATAAAATTATTCTTCGGCCATTTGGAAATGCTCTGTGGACGGAGTGCTTTATCCATCATGCCCAACTTTCGGAGATCCAGAAGTGGGGTCACCTCATGCAAAATATAATATTGATGTGTTTTGAAATATTTTTATGTTAAACGTACACTGATCAGCCAAAACATTAACCCTTTAACGACCATGACCCAAAAATATGTTATCACTCCAATTACTATAACTCCGGGAAACTGTCTGTTAGCTCACTTCTTTGTTAAGTAACAACAATAGTAACTGAGGGTGACTCCTGCTGATCCCTCATAGGTTAAGAAAATTTGGAGAACAGCCAAGGGTAGGAAATATGACTCGACATCAATGCCACCGTACAACATGCCGGTCCTCTCGTTCAGTGGTGTGCCGCGGCTGCGGCAATCACCCACGTCGGTCCGTCCGTCCCCCCTGCACCCATTGAATCCATACTCGCCTCACTGTGGCTGAATGTTGTCCCACACGGGCGCCGATGTCTCAGTACGATAAACCGCTGTTACGGTAAGCCACTATTCGTCCTCTGTCGAACTCCGAAACGTGCTGGAATGACTGCCGTATTCTGCGACGAGGCATCAGGAGCTTCTCACGCACAAGTCCGGCAGCACAACATACTTCCACTTCTTACACCCCGCCTTCTGTGCGCCCTTCTTATAGTGGTTCTCGATGGCGTGCCGGGCGCACAAGATTTGCATATGCTCTGCAATGCTAATCGTTTGCATATCCTCTCTCGGGCGACGCATGGTGCGAATTTCAGGCCAATCGGATGATTCCTTCTTGGTGTTGCATTTTTGTGGCCAGCAGTGTAGTTTACGAAGCCCTGCAAGCAAGTACCTCTGAAGCAACCCACCCGCTTAACTATTGTACTAGTTGCGTCCACTGGTTCTAAACAAAAAGGAAACAGGTTTCATATGGAACTTTGGAATACAGACAAACCGTAGCTAAACTCAGTACTTCTCACGATAAAGAGGATGACAATTGTCACTGTCATTCTGAAAGATTTATAAAATTTGTCGATCCTCACCATGAACATTTCATAACCGGCGACCTCGAAATCGTTCCTTTTCAGGAGTTACGTTCCCTCATGTCTTTGGGCACCAAGTACAGGTTGACACCTCGTTTCAATACAAAACAATGTGTCTCCATTTTAAGTAGTAATCTTTTCCAATGTGTATTCAAACTCTCCTATGAGTTCGGTCTGCCTCTTGAATTCTTCAACGAGTGGTTGGATGTTGTGCTTTGTGACATTCGTCACGATCTTGATAAACTGACACATAACCTATTATTGATTAATTCACAAATTCGTTCACTCCAAAAGTTATTTACTGTTTCCACAGTAGATAAAACTACCAATAATTTTGCCATTATCTGCAAACAGTATTACCAGTCTTCTATTGCAATAGATCAATACTACGGATACATACACCCCAGTGTCTCAAAACCGTAAAGATGTTATTAAGAAAATCTTTGCTCTACACAAACGGACTAAGCTCACTGACTCTAACATAAATTTTTCTTTTGTTTATGCCATTCCAAAGTTCCATACGAAACTTGTTTTTTCGGTTTATAACCGGTGCACGCAACTGTTACAATAGTAAAGCGGGTGGGTTGCTTCAGAGGCACTTGTCTGAATTGCTTCCTAAACTAGATCCGAACTGGATCATCGGGAACAATGACAAAGTTTTAGAAGCGTTGAACTCTTCAACAACTATCTCATCTGTTGATACCTACGATTTTTAAAACTTATTCACTTCGATTTCATTTAAGGATTTATGGCAGGTAGCCTTAAATTTACACACGAAGCTTGAGTCCAAAGTTACAGAATAATTTTAGCATTTTTAGTGGACTTCTGTATTAAAAACAATTATGTTACCGCGGGCGATGGACTGTAGCTCCAAAACTCGTGGTATTGCAATGGACAGTTGCTTCTCAAGTAGCCTAGCCAACATTTATCTGCACTATTTTGAAGATAGATTTTCTGCTGGTTGCCCTTTGTCTGGTCTCGTTCTGAGGTATGTTGATGACATTATTGTCATTAATATGCCGGATTTTTTGCGATGCGCTGCTGACTTGTACCTTGGGGACCTCACCTTAGAAAAAAACAATGGCTCGTCTACTTGCGTTTGTTACCTCGACTTGGAGTGCAGGTGGACGAGCGGGAAGGGGGTGTGGAGAATCTTTACGATAAAAGAAATGCTTTTGATTTCGATATACAACCACTACACACATTGGTCCTCCAACATTTCCAAAAAAGTACATCGTAACTTAATTCTTTCTTAATTCCACAGAATCGCAAAAATATATTCAACATCGGTTTTAACACTTCTAACTAAATTGCAATTTAACAACTTTCCCATAAATTTTCTAATACATTATTTAAAACATTCAATTCTGAATTTCAATTTATTTTCAAAGAGTTTCAAATTACCCACCGACATGCTTTACTAATACAGGACCTAACAATATTAAGTAAATCAGGCAATGCAAAGTGCCAACTGGTTGGTCCCTAGTTGCTGAAGATTGTCATTTACATACACAGTTTTGCATCTCGTCATCTCACACACCTTTTTGGCTTGCTAGGATGTTATTTAACCGTGACCACTGCTTTACCATTCAGTATATGTTTGTGTTCTTGTTGATCGTCTATCTAGTGTTTGGCTGTCGTTCGTGGCGTTGACCTGTTTGGTCTGCCGGTAAGCCTTTTTATCATTGTTTACATTATTGCATTATGAGATCTTAGGTCTGCTTTGTGTTTGGTCTGGTGGCCTTGGGAGCATGACTAACCGACATTTTTGATTCTCCTTGTCGTTTTTGGTACTGGAAAGGCCACTCCCGCAGGTTGTTGCTCTCCTGACGACGGCAACCTGTTTTTTTTTTTTTATATATATTTTTCGATTTTCAATTCTGAACTTCAATTGTGAATTCAACTTTGTATTTTCTAAAAAAAAAATAATTGGGTTTTGTTATAACTCTTGGAAGTTCCCCCTATATATGCTATTACATGAGGTACCACTGCCTTTGGTGCTTCTCGTGGTACTATGCTTTATTTCTTTCGTCCTGTTTTTTAATTAAGTTGTTTTAATTTAGATATCCATTCTTAATTTCCATATATATATATATATATATATATATATATATGGGATGTAAGGTCAGGTGATGCGTAACATCATAGCCTCTCCTTGACAAATGTCAACCCCGCCTTCTCGTGGTGCATCCTGTTCCCACTAAAGGGGCTCTGGCGACCGCCCATAGCGGTATAACTATACCATCGGGATCAGAGGAAATTCTATCCCACACTCACCAACCCGCTTGGCCAGCGTGGTGAGTTATGGCCAAACCCCTCCAAAATGATTCCACAACTTAAATCTTGGCCCTCAGTCTCCGGCAGCTGGAATGTACCTGGCCAAGGCAGCGGCCAGTGCGACATGAAGGCAGAGGGTGCTAAGAATCCCCGGAGGACCGGACTAGGCTGCCATCTGATGCTGACCTTGGCTACTTACAATGGACGCTCCCTATCTTCTGATTCAAGGCTTCTTGAATTGGAAGAGGAACTACAAAGGATCAAGTGGGACATCGTGGGGCTAAGTGAGGTAAGGAGAAAAGGAGAAGATCTCATCGAACTGAAAAGTGGACATCTCTTCTACTATCGTGGGACAGATACTGGCAGAACTAGTGGTGTTGGATTTATAATAAACAAGAAACTGAAGGATAAAGTTGTAGAAGTTGAAAGTTCCTCTGACAGAGCTGCACGACTTGTTATCCAACTCTCGAAAAGATACCAGGCTCAGATTATTCAAACTTATGCACCCACCACAAGTCATCCTGAAGAAAAAATTGAAGAATTTTATGAGGAAATTTGTCATCTAAATAATAAAGGTAAGCAGCACTTGAAAATAATTATGGGAGATTTCAATGCAAAAATAGGGCAACGGCAACAGAATGAAACTTCAGTAGGTAAATTCGGTCACGGCAACAGAAACCAGCGTGGAAATACTCTCGTAGAGTTTGCAGAGGCAGAAGGGTTTTTCATCTTGAACTCCTTCTTCAAGAAAAAGCCACACAGGAAATGGACATGGAGACATCCAAATGGGACGACAAGTGAAATTGATTTTATTATGTGTAACAAAAAATTCGTCATAGAAGACTGCAGTGTGCTAAACAAGTTCAACACAGGTAGTGACCATAGATTGGTGAGATGTAAGATGCACCTCAACACCAAACTTGAACGTGGCAAGCTCATAAGACAAACAAAATCTATTGACATAACCAACCTTAAAAAACACCATAATACCTTCAAGTTAGAACTGAAGAACAGGTTCTCTGCTTTAGAAGGCCTAACATCGGAAGAAGTGGACATCTCTGAAGTTAACAGAAAAATAACCAAAGCTCTTATGGAAACAGCAACAAAATTAGCTGGGTCTAAGAACAAGTTGCATGTGAACAAATTATCAGGAAAAACCAAAATGTTGATGCAAAAAAGAAGAGAGATGAGGACAAATAAAGAAGATGTGACTTCCAAAGTGGAATATATAGAGCTATGCAAGACAGTAAGAAAAAGTATCACTGAAGACGTAAGGAAATTCAACTGTGAACTAGTGAGGAAAGCAATTGAAAACAACCAAAGCCTAAAGATAGCAAAGGGACATCTCAGTAAGGGAAGAAAACAGATTATGGCACTGAGAAAAGAAGATGGTTCTGTAACAAGAAATAGAGGCGAAATCTTGACAAGAGTGAAAGATTTCTACTCAAATTATATGAAAGGGATGATATATGCACTCCAGACATCATGAAAGATACCAGTACCAGAGTTCCTCCAGTCCTTCCAGCAGAAGTTGCACATGCAATCAAGAACATGAAGCGAGGAAAAGCTCCAGGAGAAGATGGAATTACTGTAGACATCATACAAGAAGCAAGTGGAGAAATCGAAACAGTACTCGCCCAAATTTTCACTCGATGCCTTAATGAAGGAAAGATTCCTGAGGATTGGAACACCGCTACAATGATCCTGCTACATAAGAAAGGTGACATTGAGGATCTCGGAAACTACAGACCTATCAGCCTCCTATCAGTAGTTTATAAAATCTTCACTAAAGTTCTTTCACACCGCTTGAAGGTAGCACTAGACATGGCTCAACCGAGAGAACAAGCTGGATTCAGGAGTGGCTACAGCACAATAGATCATATCCACGTGCTGAGAGAACTAATTGAAAGAGCGAGGGAATATGAACTTCCATTGTGCATGGCTTTTATCGATTATGAAAAAGCCTTTGATTCGGTGAAACCGTCAGCAGTTACAATGGCTCTGAAAACCTGCGGTATTGAAGATGCATACATTAATATTATTAATCACATCTATGAAAATGCAAGTGCAAAGATTAGGCTGTTTGAAAATACAACACACGTAAAAATTGGAAAGGGAGTGAGACAAGGTGACACCATATCTCCGAAGCTCTTTAATGCCACATTGAGGGTGTTTTTCAGTCGCTGAGCTGGGAAAACAAGGGGATAAAGATTAATGGAGATTATCTAACCCACCTTCGTTTTGCTGATGACGTAGTCATTTTTGCAACTACCCCATCAGAGCTGCAGAGTATGATCCAGGAACTTGCTGACAAGAGTAAAGAAGTGGGATTAAAAATGAACTTTCAGAAGACAAAAGTGATGTTCAATGCTTTTACAAGAAATGAAGATTTATCGATTGATGGAGAAAAGCTGGAGATAACAGACACATACGTTTATCTTGGACAACAGATATCAAGTGAGGGTCACATTGATGAAGAAATTAATCGGCGTACAAAACTTGCCTGGAGAGCTTTTGGAAGAAACAGCATAATTTTCAAGAGCAATATGCCATTATGTCTTAAAAGAAAAGTGTTTGATCAATGCATCCTTCCAGTGCTTACGTATGGTGCAGAGACGTGGACCTTAACTAAAAGAGACATACAAAGGCTGCAGACAACTCAAAGAAGCATGGAGAGGTGCATGCTTGGTGTAACCAGGAGAGATAAGAAGAGGAACTCGTGGATCCGAAAAATGACAAGAGTGGAAGACATCATGATCAGAGTTAAATCCCTGAAATGGCAATGGGCTGGACATACTGCCAGAAGGACAGATCATCGATGGACAGCCGAAATTTTAGATTGGATTCCAAGGACAGGAAAAGACCCAGAAGAAGACCACATGGGAGATGGATGGATGAAATTCGAAAGTATGCAGGGGTGACATGGAGGAGACTGGCACAAGACAGACCGTTGTGGAGGAAACTTGGGGAGACCTTCGTCCAGCAGTGGATTGATAATGGTTGACAATGATGATGATGATGATATATATATATATATATATATATATAAAAAGAAGATGTGACTTCCAAAGTGGAATATATAGAGCTATGCAAGACAGTAAGAAAAAGTATCACTGAAGACGTAAGGAAATTCAACTGTGAACTAGTGAGGAAAGCAATTGAAAACAACCAAAGCTTAAAGATAGCAAAGGGACATCTCAGTAAGGGAAGAAAACAGATTATGGCACTGAGAAAAGAAGATGGTTCTGTAACAAGAAATAGAGGCGAAATTTTGACAAGAGTGAAAGATTTCTACTCCAAATTATATGAAAGGGATGATATATGCACTCCAGACATCATGAAAGATACCAGTACCAGAGTTCCTCCAGTCCTCCCAGCAGAAGTTGCACATGCAATCAAGAACATGAAGCGGGGAAAAGCTCCAGGAGAAGATGGAATTACTGTAGACATCATACAAGAAGCAAGTGGAGAAATCGAAGCAGTACTCGCCCAAATTTTCACTCGATGCCTTAATGAAGGGAAGATTCCTGAGGATTGGAACAATGCTACAATGATCCTGCTACATAAGAAAGGTGACATTGAGGATCTCGGAAACTACAGACCTATCAGCCTCCTATCAGTAGTTTATAAAATCTTCACTAAAGTTCTTTCACACCGCTTGAAGGTAACACTGGACATGGCTCAACCGAGAGAACAAGCTGGATTCAGGAGTGGCTACAGCACAATAGATCATATCCACGTGCTGAGAGAACTAATTGAAAGAGCGAGGGAATATGAACTTCCATTGTGCATGGCTTTTATCGATTATGAAAAAGCCTTTGATTCGGTGAAACCATCAGCAGTTACAATGGCTCTGAAAACCTGCGGTATTGAAGATGCATACATTAATATTATTAATAACATCTATGAAAATGCAAGTGCAAAGATTAGGCTGTTTGAAAATACAACACACGTAAAAATTGGAAAGGGAGTGAGACAAGGTGACACCATATCTCCGAAGCTCTTTAATGCCACATTGGAGGGTGTTTTTCAGTCGCTGAGCTGGGAAAACACGGGGATAAAGATTAATGGAGATTATCTAACCCACCTTCGTTTTGCTGATGACGTAGTCATTTTTGCAACTACCCCATCAGAGCTGCAGAGTATGATCCAGGAACTTGCTGACAAGAGTAAAGAAGTGGGATTAAAAATGAACTTTCAGAAGACAAAAGTGATGTTCAATGCTTTTACAAGAAATGAAGATTTATCGATTGATGGAGAAAAGCTGGAGATAACAGACACGTACGTTTATCTTGGACAGCAGATATCAAGTGAGGGTCACATTGATGAAGAAATTAATCGGCGTACAAAACTTGCCTGGAGAGCTTTTTGGAAGAAACAGCATAATTTTCAAGAGCAATATGCCATTATGTCTTAAAAGAAAAGTGTTTGATCAATGCATCCTTCCAGTGCTTACGTATGGTGCAGAGACTTGGACCTTAACTAAAAGAGACATACAAAGGCTGCAGACAACTCAAAGAAGCATGGAGAGGTGCATGTTTGGTGTAACCAGGAGAGATAAGAAGAGGAACTCGTGGATCCGAAAAATGACAAGAGTGGAAGACATCATGATCAGAGTTAAATCCCTGAAATGGCAATGGGCTGGACATACTGCCAGAAGGACAGATCATCGATGGACAGCCGAAATTTTAGATTGGATTCCACGGGACAGGAAAAGACCCAGAAGAAGACCACATGGGAGATGGGTGGATGAAATTCGAAAGTATGCAGGGGTGACATGGAGGAGATTGGCACAAGACAGACCGTTGTGGAGGAAACTTGGGGAGACCTTCGTCCAGCAGTGGATTGATAATGGTTGACAATGATGATGATGATGATATATATATATATATCACTTGAGACCATGGCACGTGCCGCTGATTGGCTGCACGCACGCTTATTTGCTTAACGCAGAGGTGGTTTTAATGTTTTAGATGATCGATATATAGCGAATTACACGAATCGGTGATTAAGTAATCTACTTTCCTTGCATGCGATACTTCTCGCCGAATATGATAAAAGTTATGTAAAACAACCAAAGTTACGATTAATTACTTACTTAATTATTTGAAAATTTACGTCAAGTGTTTAAATTTTTTCCCGTTGGAGAAATGATTTTTAAGTAAATCGGTGAGCAAGAACTTTTAAAACCTAAATGTGAATTCACAATTTTTTTATCTTTACACGTTTTACGATATTTAAAAAAGGTAATTCATATTCATTTTTTTTTTTTGAAATTTCGAAGTTGTCCTGATTTTGTAGGTGATTTTTTATTTTTCCAATTCCACCAGACTTTCTGTTGTTCAGTAAGTAAGCAGGTCAGCTTGGTGTTTTTGGGTACTCCTACATTGTAGGGTATTGCACATGGTTTTGTCCTCCTGTAGGTTACTTCGAAAGTTAATGTACATAGGTGTTCTATTTCAAGGTATTTTTCTGGAAGTTTCTGTACTTTGTTTCGCTGCCTCATCTGATATTTTAAAAAGTACAAGTCCGTTTGGAGCACCATTTCACTGATTTCTTTAAAATACTGTTCTTTAATTTGTTCCGTTACGCATTATTTTGAAAGGTTTTGCACTTGTTTTTTTTTTTTTTGTTTCTTATAAGCTATATGTAAAATTACTACGGTTTCTTACACGCAAGCACCATGTATGCACAACAGTTCCAAAAGCACATTTTTCAATTCGCTGCAGTTTGATCTGCTTTAATGCATGCTTTTTCGATTGCTTCTCGACTTTTATCAGGCTATCCTTAGGCAAGAATCTCACATCTGTTGTGTGTATCTTTCCATTGTATGTTTTGAAAACAGCTGCTTCTGTGCTGCATCGAATGTTCCTACACTTTGTTTTATCTTTTCATAAGGTGTTTTGTGAACAGCTGTACATTTGTCTTATTTAGGTTATATTATACTATCGTAAACAATTCACTTTGATCGGCTCTTGTGCAATCATTTTCGACAGTATTGCAATTTTGTCTATCATCTCCATGCTACATCAAAATATTCACCACTGTCTCGCACATTTCGCCTGGTTATTTGAAATTTCCTTCTACATGATCTCCTTTCTCGCTTGTTATTTCAATAACGTTTGGCGTCTCCCACTGACTCAGGAACTTTCAAACTATCATCTAAAATTTTCTGCGGTTAATAAACCCGATAAGGAACGCAAAAAAGAACGGAAAGAAAATAAAGATACTATTCTAAAAAAAGAAAAACTTACGTCGTTTTGAGGAAAGGGGCAAGTCGCGTTTGTAGATGAATCTTCATCCAAAAAACATTATTTTACATTTTTTACTTATTTCATATCAGGAGCATCTTGTTAAAAATGGTTTCATTTAATCGTTCTTGTAATTTACTAACATGACTCCACTCACAAACGCTTTTTGGCTGCCATAATGATAATACCAAAAGCATTCAGGCATACTCATACTTTTTCTGCTGGGAGACTCAATTAGAGTTTAATATACTATATTTTGAAGTTATCATTAAATGGAAAACTTCTTAAAAGAAAATTTGTAGGTCAGGTAGAATTATTAAGTACAGTAGAACTTAACGTATTATGCCAAGTAAAAAACGAAACACGAGGTATTTTATTTTAGTTCATCAGAAAAAGGAAACATTTTGTTTACTTCAACGGAAGCCAAACACATCTTTATGCATGCACTCATAAATAATTTCCCGACATCCTCCTCTGAATCAGTTTGAATTCTCAAACTGAATTAACTGCCTTTGTGATTGATTTGGGTACAGGATCCCCATCTCTGAAAAACACACGGCTGTGGAGGGTATCAGCATTTTTCTTGCATTTATTTTATTGTCATTAAATACTGTAATTTTCATCATAGCAAAAATATTTTTAACACGGGCTACCAGACGCAAAACGTAAAAAAGATTTGCATTACATTTTCGTTTAGTGAGAAATTCTAAATTGTCGGTCACGCAAAACTAAGTCGAATTTAGTTTGTTTGAAATATAAATTTCAAAGCTAATTTTGAAAGCTTTCTTCTTTGTTATCAGTTGATTCGGTTGATTCGGTTGATGCTTTCTTCTTCGTTATCAGTTGATTCCCCTGATTCACAAATGATTTAGTAATCCAAAAATATGGCGAAAGCAATTCAATACATAATAATAAAAAATACAGAGGGTGAGTCGAACGTTTTGCAATATTTGCATAAGCGCATGTGCTGCGGCGGGTATGTCACGTGTTTAAACTAGTTCAAGTGGCACACTGCAGTCAGTCGAAAGGTTATAAAGTGGTAGTCGTTGCTGTGTAAAGCATTGCATGTCCTTGTTCTGTCTGTGGTAGGGACGCCTAAAAAATGAACAGCCACAACCGGCTAATTAGGGGACTTTTGCTTTAGGAGTTTGAACTCGGCCATAACCTTGCTCAAGAAACACGAAACATTTGTCATGCGCAATGGGAAGGTTCCGTGGTCCACAGCATCGCAACCAGATGGTTCAAGAGATATTGTTCAGGTGACAGAAACCTCGACGATCAGCCAAGGTCAGGTAGGCTGTGAACTGGGGATTTGGAGGCCATGCTCCATGCCATAGAGGCAAATCCGACAACCAGCACTCGAAGATTATCAGGCGAACTGGGCATATCACAGACCACCCTGGTTCGTCACCTTCAGAACCTCGGCAAGGTTTACAGGAGCTGCCGCATTGTACCTCACGAACTGATGCCAGCTGAAGCAAACCGCCGAGTGGAAGTGTTCACGAAACTCCAAGAAACCCGCGCGATGTACGTTTCCTCAAAATAATTGTTACGTTCAATGAAAAGTAAGTCTATTTCCGTAATCCTAACACATGCAAGTCCGTTTTCGTCGTAAATGTACATATGAAGACATAAAGTGATCCAAATATTGCAAAACTTTCGACTCACCGTCTGTATCTTTCCACGTAATCACGAGTACTGCGTACAACGCATTCCAAATGCCATTTAGTGGATCGTGATGAGAAGAAAAATGGCATATATATTTAAAAAGTACTTTAGTTTTGTGGTTACAGCTGATTATTTATTTCTTTTCTTAAGTTATATTTGCTTTGACTCGAATTTGAAGCAGCAGTCATAGGGTTTAGGAGACTCAAACGTAACTCACGCAGAAGTTAAAATGTATTTTATAAATTAAAAAGCTTGTCACTCAGGTTTCGTCTTTAAAATACGAGTATTTAGTTATTCTTGATTGTTTTCATCTAAGAGATTTAATAGAAGTGCTGATCTTCAGTAATGACATTTTGAATATAAAACTCTGACACAGCGTAACATTAATAGCGTCTCGGTTTTACTGAAATGAACTATGCAGTGCAAGTAGGATGTTAATATCACCGACTGTAAAGAACAAAAGATGATAAAACAGAAACAAACGCCAGAAGTCGAACTGCCATTGAGTTGCGCAGAAAAGGTAAAATAAACAATACGTTCGTACGAACAGAAATATATAGACAAGCATTGCCTAAAAATAAATTGAGGTAATGAAACGAAATTACACGTGAGATAAAAAATAAAAATGGTCTCAAGAGAAATCAAGAAGAGAGCGTCACACAGTATTGTTCGGTTTAAAGAACTGCCTTGATGGGATCATGGGATAGAATCAGGTAAGGAAAACGAACAATAACACGATTAGCGGCCCTAAACAATCACTATTAGTCACCGGTATGCCTCACATACGACAATAAGTATGATAGAAGTTTAAAAGACAAGGAAAATAGCCAAAGACAACGAGAAGACTGCATAAAAGGGAAACGAAATGATCTATACCGAAAAGCCAAAACGTTATAACTAGGCGAATACAATGTTGGTCTTCTACATGCTGCCAAAATAGCTCTTACTTGGCGAGGCACTGACGCTACAAGATTTCTAACGGTGTCATGTTGTAGCTGGTACCAACACGTTAACAGAAGTTACCTTAAGTCATGTAAGTTACGTGGTTGTGCCGCGCAGTTAAGATTTTCTGTTCCAACACAGACCAAAGATGCTCTATTGGATTGATATGTGGGGAATTTGAAGTCTAGGGCAATAACTGGAAGTCTTTACTGCAGGGTAATACCTTTGACATGAAAAGATGTTCTTGGTCTGCAGTGTGGCATGGCGCATTAAAGCGGAACGAAGGTATTACTGGAGGGTAATACCTTTGACATGAAAGGATGTTCTTGGTCTGCAATGATGTTTAGGTAGGGGGTGGACGTCATAGTATTCTGCACATAAATGACTGGACCTAGGGTTTTCCAGCAAAACACAGCCTAAAGTGCCACACTTCCTCCACGGGCTTGTTTGAGCCCCACGGTGCATCCTGGTGCAAATTATTTCTCAGGTAAGCAGTGCACACGTTCCGGGAGGTCAACAAGAAACGATATTCATCGGACCAGACGATCTCCTTGAAATAATTAATGTTCCATTTTTGATGGTCACATGTCCATTGTAGGTTTCTTCGACAGTGAACCGATGTCAGCAAGGCAATCAAAGCTGTCTGCGGCTACACCGCCACATTTTCGGCAGGGTTCAATGTGCTGTGTATTGTAACACATCACTTCCATCACCAGCATTCAAATCACCGTCGAGTTGCGCCAGACTCTCTTTTCTGTTGGTTCGTTCTATACGGGATAGTTTTCCCTCACATCTAGCATTCATAAGCTGTGGTCGGCTCATACCTTGCCGGCGATTTGTGGTTCTTTCGTCCTCGACCACCTTTTGAAGGTACTAACCCCGGACGATCGTGTTCTGGCCTAGCCATCCTGCCATTACAATTTGGCCTTTGTCAAACTCGTTGAAGTCTTCTACCTTTCGCGTCTGAAGAACAAAAATAACACTTATAACAGAGCTCAGTACAAGTGTTATTTATACCATTTCATGACCTTCACACTCTCCGTCTATTTCCTGCAGTTGCTTTGAATTCAATAAAGGCGCAAGACACTGCGACGATAACTACATGCGATGGATGTCTGGAGCAGAGTACCACGAAGGAGGCCTCTTTTAACAGCAATTCACAAAGTCGCACGTTATGAATGGGCTCAGAGGCACCAAAACTTTACTAAGCTATCGTGTCCGCTGGAAGTAGCGTCTAAATTTGAAATCCGCTTAGTGATCCGTTTTTATGTGGGTCAAAAAGTTAAGCGGTAATAATATTTGAAGAACTAGAAATAGTGAGAAATCGTCATTAAAGCAAAATACCTTGCTTGAACAAGGAAGCTATACATTGAAAGGGAATTAAAGTGTAAGTGAGAAGCTCTCATGAAAAGAAATTAAGAGAGCAAGGTAACGTTATGAAACGGAAGAAACGACCAATACGCCGGCATACAAAAAAAGCTAATCATAGTGATCACGACAACAGTTTTAAGATAAACTACAAAGAAAAAATATCATGATAACCTCTAACAAAATCCTAAGAATGGAGAAGTATTAGAAGAAACAGAGGAACTCTTGTTACAAAGATATGTATGACACTGAGGTTTGTATAACAGCGAAAGGTGTGAGAAAGTTATGAAAGCAATAGGGAACAGAAAGGAGAATGGGTTTAAAAAAGATAAACAGAGAAAATGTGAAAAGCTGGAGGTACAAGCTGGGTTTTGTAGCTCTTGTTTTCGAGTATATGTTTCAAGAAAGAACCAACTGAGATTCTGTGATCCTAATATGGGGAACTGTGAGCTCGTGCTGCAGGTTCGGTTATGTTGAATAAGATACCTAATAAGATATATTAAGCAATGAGCACGATTGTCTTTGCCAGAGTAGTTCCATATTTTTCGTTCACATCTTTACTGTCATGAGCAATCATCAAGCGAGGTGTGATTTTTTAAGTGCACAGATGTAAACACATCGTGAGTGTTCATAAATTATGTTCCGGAATTTGTATTTTGCAACATCAGGAGTGTATTTCTTATACTTTGATTGTACGTAATTCAATTAAATTAATCCTTTTATCATCGGGCACTTTCTAGCAAACTCATATGCCTCTTTTTAAACATTTATTTGAGGAAAGAGCGAAAACGTTTTTTCAACTAAGCATGCACTCATAAGTAATTCATACTACATGACGACTTGCACCAAAGAGATCGCCTTGGATACATTTTATCATATTTGAACACATCGCTTCATCGAATTGTATTTTTTGTGCATGGGTAAATGAGATTTCTAAAAGCCTCAACTAAAGTCAGTAGCCACCTGGCGAGTGAATTTACGTTTTACTCCCTTTCTCATTTGATTTATTCTTATAATCCGTATTCAAGTCCCATCTGAACGCATGTGTTACGTCTGAGATTCTTAATCTCGATAAGTGTGTTTATTAAATCACAACAAGCCTTCCGAATGGTCTCTAATTACCTGTGAAAAAAATAAACACCGTTTTTTCTAAAGCTTAATTCCGTAACAGGTGGCGTTCTTATGCCGCATCGCTCGCAGTTAACTGATGAATAATTATTCAAGACTTGCTTCTTTCCGGTTCACCTAGACGATTAGTGATGTACTAAAACGAAATACGTAGCTTAATAATGCAAGAAAAAAAAGAAACTTTTCGCGTAGCATTCCAATGTGGTTGTTTAAAGTTTCTCGTTATCCTTAATATTATGTTCAGCCAATATATTCTTCAGCCAAGTTGTAATGGACCCGTCTCTGATACTGCATAACATCTCGCACAAGGCTTTCTTTATAACTTTCGAACATGTCCGGTTCACATTTTTATTTGTTTGTTTGGGGGTTTAACGACCATCTTCAGCAACTCGATGGCCTAAAGGAGTCGCCCGTCCCTAATTTAAAACCACTGATTCTGGCGGAAGGAGAGAGCTAGTATCGTAAGACAAACATAACGTCTATGCCTTACCAGAATTATTCGAACCCGGACCCATCTCGGACGAACAGAATTATTCGAACCCGGACCCAGCTCTTAGACAGTTGCTACACCGGGACGGCATATTTTTCTCCACTCATCCGCCCAATGAATTTCTATTTCACTTGGCTTTATAAGTCACGTACTAGCTGCACACATTCTGAGAATGATAAACGATTGGGTTCCCATCCTAAAACAGAAACTGCGTTGGAAAAAAATTATGCGTCATTTAAAATGCCAAATCCTGGGCGACCGATGGCCATTGACGTTAAGTGAGATGTGCATGAATAAGCATCAGAGGTCGTACTTTGCTTCCTGTAAAAGCACGACAGTAATATGTAAAAACCATGCAACGCGGGAGGTATACACGAGTCTAAGGCCTCGTAAGAACACAACCAAAATCTACTTTTCTTTTCCGTAGTCTCTGTCACCCAGTAATTACTGTTATCCACAGTTTACCAAATGTGCTGATGCTTTTTTGCTTTCGTTATCAAGAAGAATAAACTTCGAAGATTAAGCTGCCTGATTTCCCTTTAAACTGAATTACTTCGGAAGCTACAAGCAGTCGACCGCGAACGACAAAACCATCGTACCCTTATTTTATCTATTTTATTAGATTACACCTGTGGTTACACCGTGTGCTGCTCTTATGTGACCCATAGAATTGTACGTTCACGTCTCAGAGTGGCTGGTTTAGTTTGCTTTGGGGACTTTCTGCTGGAAGGCTCAAAACACTTAGAGAAGCGCCAAAGGCCGAGTGATAAACCTTGTGACTCGGGAAGTTAAATATACGCATTTTCCTGATTAGTAGTCAAACTAGTTTTCCCCTAGTTGGAGAAAGCGTATCGTTGATGACCTATCTGCATAGCATTTGTACTACGTGTAGTATTCTTGTTCGTTCCGGCGCTCATATTAAACAGAAAGCTCTCCTATGCATTGCTCTACACTGAAATCTCCCCACCCAGAAATTAATCAGTCAAATGGGCTGAAAATCACCGGAGACATAGAAGGTAAGATAGATAATACATGGTTTAATTTCGAAGGTAGTACATTAGTTCGATAGAATACAAGATAGGATCACATGACGGCAGTCAATATCTTATGTGACCACTTTGTTGTTCAGTGCAATTAGGCACATGATATAGAGGGATTCAGCCATCTAATGGTGACCTGGGGTATCTCGGACCACACAGCGTTTACCTGGTCCCATAATTCAGGGAAATTCTGTGGCGGCCGAGCAGAGGCTTGCAAGCATGATCCAGTGAGGAACCGTACGTTCTCAATATCTCATAGACCAGGTGAATTTGCTGGCCTTTGAAGCAAATGTATCCAATGGAAGCACGATCCGAAGATGTTAGCGAGGTGTGGTAGAGCACTTTCTTGCTGGAAAATGGCCTCCGGGATGCTACTCAAAAATGGTTTCAACACGGGCTGTAAAACGACATCAATATCTGACCGAGCTGCAACGGTGTTAAATGTGCGTATCACAGGCGATTGCCTATCGAATCAAATGGCACCCCATACGAGGATGCCAGTCGCTGGAGTGATGCCACGACCTGAAGCACGGGACGTGACCGTGACATAACATGAGTTTGCCTTTTGTTCTCCCGCAGGTCTGCAGTGATGTGTTGCATACTCGAATGATTAACATATCCCATTTAACTGCACCACTTACGAATTTAAATGCCGATAGGCGGACACTTTCTTGGTTGGGCAAGCTCAATATCAATGTATAATCAATGACATATACGAAAATATGAAAGTACGGGGAGCACATTAATTCATACTACTAAGAAGGACACGTTGCAAAGCAATTCATTTTACATTCAGAACGCATGTGCCTTTTAATGTCCTATTCTTTGCTAGAATAAAGGCGAGTATAGAAGATTTTATCCTGCTGATTTTGAACAAAAATTGCTATCGTTACAGCAGAATTGTCTCACGTTATACAAAATTTAGTTCGTCTCTACAAATGTTTCATGCAGGTCAGACGTTATGAGACAATGTTTTTTTATTTACTTATCAGATGGCAAAACAAAAGCAAAGTGATGCAAAAGATTGGAAAACGTTAAATTTAATTCGATTTTTTTCTGAAACTCAAATGCAACAACGATCACTGCTAATCATTAATTGACTTCTCCTTCACTTTAAAAGTAACCGATGTCAACAGCAACAGCAACAAAAATAAAACAAGAAAGATCACACTGAATTTTTGGTTGTAATGAGCACGCGTTGTGATTTTTTTACGCTTGTCAACCGTAGGTTGAAGAAGCGTATACGCTCCAGCTTTGTCCGTCTGTCTGTCTGTCCGCACGATAACTCGCGTAAAATGGTTCGATTGCGATGAAATTTTAGTATGTGGTAAGGGACGAACCCTATTGAAAATGAGCGAAATGGGGTCAAAGGTCAGGACATAGGAGCGGGATCCATTCTATTGTCCTTATGCGTCATAACTTGCGTAAAAAAATGGGTCGATTTCGATGAACTTTTAGTATGTGGTAGGAGACCACCTGTGAATGAAGCCAATTGAAAATGGGCGAAATGGGGTCAATTTCGCCCATTCTATTGTCCTTATGCGTCATAACTTGCGTAAAAAAAATGGGTCGATTTCGATGAACTTTTAGTATGTGGTAGGAGACCACCTGTGAATGAAGCCAATTGAAAATGGGCGAAATGGGGTCAGAGGTCAGGACATAAGAGCGAGATTTATTCTACAACCATTATCCTCATAACTTGAGTAATAACTTGAGTAATGATTTCTGGTATGTTGGAAAGCGTATTATAATTAATGCACTGCATGATTTTAGTAACTTGTTTGTCACGTAAAAAGGATTTAAGTAGATTTTTAGAACATCTAAAAATTCAGCAAAAATGAAAATACACTTACACCACCTAATGAAACACTACGCATAATTTAAAATAGGTAATGTGAACGGGGTTATTAATTGTCAATGGAACCGGTTACAAAAAAAGAATCAACCGGACTTCTACAGTGGATAAAATATCTAGAACTAGAAATAGCTACTTACACTTAAGAAGTGCTGAAAGTATGTTACGAAAATTTACAAATTGTTCATAAAATCTTTCTCATAGCGGAAGGAAGATACTACAGACAAAGGGATTTTCAAGCCAAACAGCTAGAAGAAGAGATACAAAAGAAATATGATATACCATTACGACCCCTAGCGGAAAAGCTGTGTGTTGCTTAAAGAAGAAAAGGACTGCAAAATAATCTTCATAATGAAGAGTATTTTAGCAAATAAAAAAATATTTTTGTAAGGGATTTTTAACACTCAATAAACCCTTTCAAATAGGAATATAAGCATACGTTCCTTGACGGAATAATTTAGAAAACTGGAAAGTTAGAAAATATGTGAAAATTATTTTTCATATTGAAACTGTGCTAAGGAAAAATATCATTTTTCAAATACGTTTTCTCTGGGCACAGATGGCAAGAAGAAAGTTTTGCAATTTACGTACGCAAGCGGGACAACTGTGCATTATTTAAAGAGGATGGCATTCCGTATCTTTACTGTAGCGAATGGCATATAGTAAAAACGAAATTTTTCAACAGAATTTTTAGAAGTGGAGATACAATTGCAAATAGACATGCAACACTAGCCCCACCTAGCGCCACAATTGTGAACAACAAAAAGATTCACTAATGGAAAATATTTTTCCGAGAGAATGGTATGCAGTGTTGAGAGAAGTTGCTAAATCGGACTTTTAAAAGCAGAAACACCGTAAAAAAGGATTAACTATCTGCGCTTCTGAACGGAGACATTTTGCATTACATGTGCAGGAAATATATGCAAACGAGTTTCATAGTTAGTAATATCTCACAGAAAATGGTGCTTTACAATCGGGTATTTAAAATTTCAGATATTGCTGTGATTAAGCTGCAAACGGAAGGCCTAGGTTATGTGCAGCAGTACCTAACTTACATGTTAAAAGAACTGAAATTACATGCAAAACATTTTGCACCGGCAATGCTCACCGACAAAAAAATATTTTTTTTAAATCAAACTTTTAGAAGCAGAGGTATCGAAAATATGCTTTTACGCCGCCTAGCGGAAATTTTTTTTATCAAAAATAAGAAATTATACGCAAAACATTTCCCACCAAGAGCTCTATCGAATGCAAAAGCAATTTTTTACATTGGAATTTTAAAATCGGGGAAATCACAATTTTTTTTTCTTGGTTGGAGGTTTAACGGCCACCGTGAGCAACTCAGTGGGCTATAATCAGTCACCCATCCCTAATTTTGGGTTACTGGTTCCAGGGAAGGGAGGGAGCCAGTTCCATAAGACAAACACAACATTCATGCCTCACCGGGATTCAAACCCGGCCCCCTTTCGGACGAATGATCAGAGGCCATCGCTTAGACCACTGCGCCACCGGGGCAGCGAAATCACAATTTAGCTTTACGCCTCCTAGCGCGAAATGTGTGCACAACTTGAAAACGAAACTCTACTTAAAATAGTCTTCGTTAAAAATGGTATTGAATGGAAGACAGAACTTTTTCCATCGGACATTTAGAAGCATTGATATGGAATGAAATGTATTTTGAATTCGATAGCATCTGTATTTAGCTACCCTTAGTGGCAAAGTTACACATACTAAAAGGACCGGAAAGCAAGGATCCTCTTTTGGGCTTCCCAATGCATGCAGAAGTTTTAAAGTCGGACTAATAATTACAAAGATATGGTGTCCACATACGGACGGGCAAAATGGTACCATAAGCACTTACGTTTTTGTTTTTTTTAAAAAAAGACGTGGTAAAAGGAATCCGAGGATTTAAAGAAAAAGAAGAGCTCTGTTAGCTTGAAGAGGCGCTAAACTGTGTATAAGCACGATTTCAATTTCTGCTAATTATACCAAGCAAAACGGAAAGCCGTAAAAGTGGACACAAAACAAATGTTAGTTCAGGTGTGCAAAATATTTTGCAAATGTGATGTCTGAGACTAAAATTTTAAGTACTTAGTAGAAATACCACTGCCATATAAGAATTTTAGAAAACAAGATGATTGCCCGCGTGCGCGGGTAAATCAGCTTTCGATTTAGGTGTGTTTGCTACAAGCAGTCTCGGCATGTAGAAACAGTTGTAGTTATTAAAAGGCTGAATATAACGAAAATTCCTTTTTAAAGCTGTGAACACCTGCGTTTGAGACCAACTTTTTGAAACATGTTTTGGGATCCAAAATGCAAATGAAAATCTTCATCCATGGTTACCTTCTTCTGATCCTTTTTCAAGCTGATATTAAAAAAGGAGGTAACGAGCATCAAGAAAAAGAAATTTGATATAAAAGATATGAGGCCGTAAGTAGATACGAAATTCCACGATTCGCTTTCTTTAATATCCCGAGAATTGATCACGAACATATACAATCAGATAAGTAATTCAAAGCAATAAGCTTCCCCGGTGGTCAAGTGGTACGAGTAACCACATTGTCCGTCTGTGTGTTGGCTTCTGATCCTTCGTCAGAGATGGATCCTTGTTCAAGTCCCGGATGAGACATGGGCTCAGTCCCTACCCTGGAACCAGGGCCCCTGAGTTAGGGACCGGCCACGGTTTTATACCTAAGTGTTCTCATGATGGGCGTTCAGATTCAAAAAAGACAATAGGCGGTTGGACCTTACAGCTTTTGCTACAGAAATAATAGTTTTCGAAAAGTTTTAAAGACATATATCTCAGTAAGCAAACTCTAATTTGTTACAAAACGTGTCACAGGAATTTGCTGTTCTTTCATCAGGGTCATGGCAAAAAATAAGAACCGAAGCCATTCAACGTAATATGCTCTAAAATATCTAAGCACAACTGTATTATCAGAATCTCATTAATCGTCATGCACACACTTACTGAACTGAATTCTCATAGGTCCATTCAAAAACTGAACGATTCTGGGAAGTAAAATGCACCATACCATATCAAGTAAAAGCAAGTTTTATTTAGTAAGAAACTGAGTAACTGAATTAATAAAAGCGAGCTTTTGACTTTTTTTTTGCTTTTTGTAGCCTAAATTAAAGGAAAGGAAGCAACTATATTAGGATGACAGATGTTGCGATCACTGGTAAAGTGTACAAAAGAATGTCAAATTTGTGAGCGTGATACCGTTTTCTGTAGACAGAAAATTAGAAATGTACAACCAACATTGGAACAATAAAATTCATTCACAGCAGATTAATCCTGCTTAGTGTCTGAGGAAAGCGATGTGGAACCGTTGTTATACGCTGAACCCTCAGCTGTGGAAATACCAAATTCAATTAAATGAGCATAAAGAACAAATTCGAAAAGAGAGAGAGAGAGAGAGAGCTAGATAACACTTTCGAAATTACATGCATCAATAAGCCAACAGACTTATTCAGAGGTTTAATGAGCACCTTGGTAATATTTAAACAAACGATACACCACTTATGAAGACCTTTTGAATTATGTGCAGTTCATTGAAGATTTTTACGTATGAAGTACATCGATAACTATGATGCCATTTATTCTAATTTAAATAACCCAGCCAAATAAATCCAGCTACTTTGTGTAATGACTTGCAGCAATAATAAGTTTCCTATAATATGTTTATTTAAAATATTCAAACAACAGGCCTTTTTTTCCATTAGTCATTGAGAAGATATTTAGTATGTTATTTTTATTGGTATCAACACAATAATAAGTTTATATCAAGCAATTACATTTAGTTGAACAGTATTGCAATTATCTGACATTTATGCGCAACGTAACCAATGAATGCAGCTTGCATAGGTCGTCAAAACCCTAATATAAAAAAAACTGCTTACAAATTTCTCAAACTTGAGCCTAAATTTTCATATTTAAAATAACTCATTTTCTTGACTTGCGCATTATATTTGAATTGTATCACATTTATATCCAACAACTGATTCTTCAGATCTCATCGATTTAGTTTTAACTCAGCTCCATTTCGTTCTTTGCGCACCTTTCCCGACCAATACAAATAGGCTATGATATATCGCTAATTTATCATGTTATCTCTCATATATGTCATCATTTTGCGTTAGGTCACAATTTTTCAGTATTTTATTTCTTTCCTCAGCACTTTAACATAGTTCACATCCCAACATTGTCATCCTCATCTGGCATTGCGCTGAACAAAATACTTAGTAACAGTCTTGCTTTTTCATAACTACTACACCTGCCGACTCATTAAATTTAGAAAACATTCACTGAATTCACTACAACTTGTCAATGCATTATAAGGCATGAATTATTCTTCAAATAATTTAGAGTATTTTTTGCTTTTTTTCTGTCATGAATAACCTAGCTGACTGATCAGTGTGCAATTGCTTTCAAAAAGAAAACTTTTACGTTATAAAATATTTCTTTACAAAACGTTAAATACTACTCATGTGTTTAAGATATTCGAGTCCTCGACAAATTTTTATCCGTTCGAATAATTGATCACCGGAAGTCACTTCTTTTCTAATATAGTTGAAAAAAATTCAAGCCAATGAAGATAAGGAGAAACTGAAATTTGTTTTCTGAGTATTTCTGTCTTCTTACGGTAAAGCGAAACTGAAATTTATAATCGGAATATCTTTTATCTAGCTGGTTGAATTTATTTTAGAGAGTATTTTGTCTTCTCACCAAGATTCTGAGGAGATCCCGCAATGTTTTAATTCCGTGGTTTTGAGATACGAAGAAGTTTAAAAGATCATGAAATAGAAATTCGTTTTTTAATAATTTCGAAAATTGTAGTTACTTTTCCGACATTGCAAGCTAATCAGCTTTGCATCACGACCATTATTTCAGAATACTCGATAGGCCTTTCAGAAATGTTCGATGTATATGTTTGGTTTATCATAAAATATATATCCTGGAAATTTATGTATTTCTAATCCATTCTGAATTACAAATCACAGCTACACAGACGGTGGAAAAGTATTGTAAAATATTGATTTGAATTAAGAATATAATCAGAGTTTTATTCAGGGAATCAAACACATGCTACCACGCAGAGCGAGGATGATATTCGGGAACAACATTTGAACTATATCTCCGAGGCTTTTCGAAAGCCGTTTTCAGAAAACCTAATTTGAACTATTTCTCCGAGGCATTTTTAAAGAACGTCTTTATGTGAACCGCATTCCCTTACGATGTCAACATGGTGTCCACACCATGCCTTAGTCAAACAGGTCACCAGAGTTTTTCATTTATGAGAACAGTCCTGTTATTCTTTGACATCGTTTCCGGGGTCGTCTAGATTCATAAAAATACTGGACACCGTAATTAACCAATTACTTGAAATTGAAGAAATTTACCACGGGACACCTATGGGTGCCCGTCCGCTGTGATTCCCCGAAGACTTGCAGTGTAGTGTGTATTGCCAACCACTGGAAATATACTTCTTACTTTGGGGACAGAACCCCGGCATCATAATACCCATGCTAAGCTGTGTCAATCTTATCGTAGATAATTTAAATTATACTTCATCATGGCGCAAGGTTTTAATGATTTCTACAGAATGTATTAACGGCGTTACAAATATTTGTGTCCACGAGAATATAAGAAAGGAACTGCCGTTAAAATGATTAAGACTGAGGAAATTTTCTTTCAAAACAGAGATGTGTTTTTAGCATTACCTCTTCAGAGCTGCAGAAAATCCAAGAAATTGCTGACAAAAGTAAAGAAGTGGGATTAAACATGAACTTTCAGAAGACAAAACTGATGTAAAATGCTTTTATAAAAAAATGAAGGTTTTGCGATTGATGGGGATAAGCTCGAGGTAACCGATACCTACATTTACCTTGGACAACAGATATCAAGCAAAGGTTACATTGATGAGGATATCAATCGGCGCATAAAACTTGGCTGGAGAGCTTTTGAAAGAAACAGTACAATTTTCAAAAGCAATATGTCGTTATATCTTAAAAGAAAAGTGTTTAATCAATGCATTCCCTCAGTGCTTATGTACGGAGCAGATACGTAGACCATAACTAAAAAAAATACAGAGACTGCAGACTACTGGAAGAGCCTGGAGAGATGCATGTTTGGTGTGACCAGGAGCGATAAGAAGAGAAACTCGTGGATAAGGAAAATGACAGTAATGGAAGACATCACGAGCAGAGTAAAATCCCTGAAATGGCAATGGGTTGGACGTGTTGCCGGACTACCGATGAACAACCAAAATTTTAGACTGGATACCAAGGGACAGAAAAAGACCCAGAAGTAAACTACGTGGGAAATGGATGGATGATATTCGAAAACATGCTGGAGTAACATGGAGGAGAGTGGCTCAAGACAGTCAATTTCGAAAAGCCTCGGAGATATAGTTCAAATGTTGTTCCCGAATGTCATCCACGCTATGCGTGGTAGCATGTGTTTGATTCCCTGACTAAAACTCTGATTATATTCTTAATTCAAATCACAATTTTACAATACTTTTTCACCGTCTGTGTAGCTGTGATTTTGAAAGAAGATACTTGCGGAGACCTTCATCCAGCAGTGGATTGGTAACGGTTGGCAATGATGGTGATATATATACGAAGGTTATGATCATGCGCTGCGGTATGGACTTAGTCGGGATGATTATTCATCTTATATATTTGGTAAAAATCTTATGAAAGCTATTAGAAACGCACTAACTATTTTAGTAGAACTTACATAACAGGATATAGTGTAAGGAATACCATGTGAGACTGACTTTTTGAACGCAAAATATTGTTATTTGAAAGGTACTTTAGAATATTCAGTAATACGGGTAAGAATAAGAACATTTGCGAATTGTTATGCAATATTATCATTTATTGCCCACTATGCTATATGCCATACAACAATATACATATATGTACTACAAGAAAAAAATGACCTTTTGAAGGTGGCAGCTAACGTCTAGTAAAATGTACGGTCCCCACGAACGACTAAGACAGCTGCACACCTGTGTGGTATGGAATTGATGAGGTTACCGAGAAGGTTTTGGGGATATCGTCGCCCCTCCTTAAAGAGAGAGGTCTCCAGTTCAATCATGCTATGCTTCATCGATCAACGGAATAGCCGAAAGAGCTGCAATCCGTCTGCCAAGTGCGTCCCAGGCATGCTCGATTGGATTTAAGTCAGGAGAAAATGCTGGCTACGTCATGCGCTGGATTCCTCTACCTGAAAAATGTTGTCCACCTGCAGAGATCCATGAGGTTGAGCAACACCGTCCATAAAAAGGAAGGAATCACTGACGGCTTCAGAATACGGCATGCCAATAAGCCTCATAATCTCGTCTCTATATCTCTGGGCCGTCAGACTACCGTTTCGGATGGCGTACAGATCCGTATATCAACCAGTAGTATGCCTGCCCAGCCATCAATTCGTGTCCTCAGTTATGTGATGATTTATTATTTCGTGTCCAGGGTATCTCCAGGTAAGAACTTGTTAATTGTCAGAATCCAGACTGAATCTCAACTTGTCAGAGAAGAGAACTTGACTCCACTCGTGGTGTTCAAAAACCCGATATTTCTCATCCCAGTATCTATAGGCAGCGCGATATCGTGCGGTTAAAGGGACACACACAATTTGTCCACGTGCATAAAGGCCACCTTACTGGAGGTGATTGCGGATAGTCTGAGTTAACATCGAGAAGCTCTCGCTGGAGCTGAGTGGCATTTTTGTTGCCTGTTCGGACGAGTTGTTAGCAATAGACAGCGGTCGTCCTTTGCTGTAGTTGCTCATGGACAGCCTTAATCTTGCCTTCTTCAAACACTTCCCGTATCCTGAAATCGTGTCCACAGTCGGAAAATGACACTTCGTGACAATCCAATGGCTTCCGCTATCATTCGATGTATCGGACCTGCTTCCAGCCTACCAAAGCTCTCCATGCTGTTGATTACGGTAAACCAAGTTAGACATCACTCGAACCAAAACTTCAAGAAACGAAATGTCACGAATAAACGCGGGAGAATAAGATAACTCCTGGGAATCCTTCGTTTTTATTCCAATATGTGATTTACGCGAGCTGCTTCTCAACTTACGCGCATGTTCTGTACGGCTGCTGTGCAGTGTGGACAAAGTGCAAAGTTGCACGTCGTGCTGTGCCACAGAGCACCGGATGACTCGATGGAAAGGAAACAGTCCAAGAGGCCAGACCACAACACGTAAAGATCAGCTACTTTGAAGAAGGGATGATGACGGCCTGTTCAAAGGAGTGACCTTGCTGCATCATAATATGCGAGTTGCTGCGGTACAGAGATTCCACCCAAACAATAAGACGATGTTTTTCATGGAGTAGGATTACGGGATAAGCGCCCAGTTCAGAGGGGCCTGTGCTTTCACACCAGAAGGAACTTCGTCGAAACTGGTGCAGAGAGTGACCACAATATGTACACCACTGACGAAAAACAACGTGGAAGCGTTCAGATTGTTTTTCGACACGACAAATAACCGCACATCCCTTGAATGTCATTGTTTTCAACGACTTTAATGGAATGCTTACATTCATCCACCCTAAAACACCCCGACATAGTATACTGATAAGAGGTGGAAGTCAATACGACAGCGCGTCATGGATTGTCCATATTCCTGCCAGTACGACGGCGAGACGCGCTGTCGAAGCTATCATCAAATCCTTCATATGACTTTTCCTCTCTACCTTGCTGAAAAAACTCCTGCAGCAGGACAGCGCCGCTCCTCAGACTAATCGGGTTACAAAGGGCAGAGTACAGGGCCTGTGCAAAGCCTCCCAAGGAACACTAACTCTTTGTTCATCGAGGATGTGGTGTGGCTGTTATTTGCGGAAATACAATCACCAATTTGATTAAGAAGATAGTCAGAAATATTTCTAATGATGACTTGGTAATGGTCCTCCAGATTTCCTGCAGTATCGCCTGAAAAAGGCATGCGGAGTCAGTTCCGTTCTTTTGCGTAGTTTTGTGATGTCCAATGTGTGCCTAATCAGTGATATATCTGGTGAGTTGTCTGGTCAGATTAAACAAAATGACCAGCTACGTTTTTTGAGGAACGTGGTCTGGATATTTTGTTCTAGAATGTCTCATTTGGCATCCACAGAAAAAGTGGTAAAACCATAAGACCGAGCCTGCCATCCACATACCACTGGAAGCTTAAATTAACCTACGTATCTGGATTAAGAAGACAAACTGTCCGGGCAGTGTGGCGCAAAGAATTCCTAACGTGGAAGGTATTTCGACCTTACGTCGCCACACTCAAGTACGCCCATTTTTCTACAACAACATAGATGCGGGTATTTCACCTCTGAAGAAGATATTTTGCCATATCCCACGCCACTCGGCTTATTTGTTACACGACTGCAAATTTGAAATGCCTGTGGCTTCGTGTTAGCGGCATCCATAGGAGAAGGAGCCTCCCTCGCATGCCAGGCTCATGCATGCTTCGACGAATGGTACCGACAGATGCCATCCTTTGCACTATTGATCGTTCTGTCACTTGGTATGTATTGAAGATTCGCGTATATGACAAATATAACCGTTCGTTGAATCTCCAGACATCTGGACCCATATTTACTCCAAAACCACCGGATTCCGAATGAGTACGTGATACGCCTTCATATGGCCATTCCAGCCAGTAGCGCAACTCTCGCGTATGACGGCAAAATACTCTGCAATTCGTCAGGTAGACCATCCTGTTTAATACACTTGCGTGCAAAATATAAGGACGGACACTATTGTTGCGGATTATAGCCGCAAATCGCTTATGGCGATTTGCATAACGCAAGTGGATCAGTAGAAAAACGATGCGTATGCAAATTTCCGAAATGCGATGTCGCAGTTCACATCACAGCGCTGAAAGGAATATAAGGAGCATCTCGCAGCAAGGCAGGAAAGGGACAGCGAAAGTGTGCAGCGTTGTAAATAGTCCACGCGGAGACATTTAGATGGCATTACACGTGGTCGAATAATCGAAAACCTGAAAGGCGGGGGGGGGGGCGAACCTTAATGAGTCTCGCCAACAAGTTCGGCGTGATCCATAGCATTGTTTCACGTGCGTGGAAGACCTACCAAAGGACGGGAAAAGCTGCTACAAACATCGGTGGTGGTCGGCCACGGAAAACAACAGCAAGAAAGGACCTATATACACTGAAGAACAATTGAATTAGAGATACTTGTTCAGTAACGTGTAGCACCACTTTTCGTCCTGATGACGGCGGCGATTTGTCTCGGCATGGACTCGACAAGTTGGGGTTGGATCCACGAACCCTGGAACAAGCTCCCACAGTTCACGAAGATTTGATGGAGGGGGGTCAGAGCCTCGAACAGCTCTCTCGATGGCATCCCAGATGTGCTCAATGGGTGTGAGGTGAGATGACCTAGCTGGCCAAGGAAGCGAGGTGACGTCGGTGGAGTGTTCATCCAACGATTCGGATACAATTCGGGAGCGATGGCACGGTGCATTGTTTTGTTGCATGATGGGGTTCCCAGTGGGATGTTGAAGACACACAAACGGGAGCAAATGGTCGTCCAGGATATTCCGGTAACGTTGACCTTTGAGGGAAGATGTCACACGTACCAGAGGTCCTATTTCAGTCCACGTAAACAGTCCCCAGACGATAATGACACCCCCACCAGCTAGAAGAGTACCCTGCTGGCAAGAGGATCCATCGCTTCATGTGATTTGCGCCGTACTCGTATCCTGCCACCCGCAGGTACTAACGTGAATCTCGGCTCATCAGTCCAGGCAACATTTTTCCACATGTCTAAGGTCCAGTGGCAATGTTCCTGCTCCCATGCTAATCTCTGCACCCTGTGATGTGCGGTCAGCAGGGGTATTCTCGTGAGACGATGGCTTCTGTATCCCATAGCGAAGAGATGGTTCTGGATGGTGTGGCTGCTTACACGTTTTTGTGCACCAGCGTTAAATTGCCGAGTGATTTCTTACACTGTGGCCCATCTATCCGATGTTACAATGCGAGCTAGCCGACGATGACCCCGCTCATCCACACGCTGTTGTCCATGGCCGTTTGCCCTTGCAGGGATGGTTTTACCGGATTCGATGTACTCACGGTGCACCCGTGACACAGTGGCTCGTGAAAATCCCAGTGCCTGCACGACTTCCGAGATGGAGTGACCCATTCTTTGGGCCCCGACAATTTGCCCACGATCAAATGCGCTTAAATCCTTCGTCTTACCCATACTGCGTCCGACTCTTACTGATTCCCGTCGCACCACTCCTTATATTGTCGGATCGCTGCATAGGTCATGCCGTTTCCGTTTACAGGGCCACCCACAGCACCACAGTTGCATAACGTCAGCTGTCTCTAATTCAATTGCTGTTCATCACGAAGAAATTGCAGATGACCAGAGGACGCACCGTATCGCGGTTCACCGGCGCCTGACGTCAACATAAAGATGGACAATTTGCCCGGCAACCTCATCTTCGCTTCCCATTAAAGCCTACCCATCGGCTACATCGATTACAATGGTGTAAGGACCACAAGGATTGGATCATAGAGCAGTGGGGCACGGTACTCTTCACGGATGAGAGTCGTTTCAGTACCACGAACGATTCTGGACGTCAGCTGATCTGGAGAGAAGTGGGGACACGTTATTGACCGGCTAACATTACCGAAATAGATCGGTATGGCGGTGTTGGTTTATCGTCTGGTGATACATTACGTTGAATGGTTGTACTGAGCTCCACATTTTTGAAGTATGTTCCGTAACCGCAAACCGCTACTGCGATAAGGTACTCCTTCACCATGTACACCTATTCCGAGGTGCCATTGGTTCCGAGTTCCTGTTTGTGGACGGTAACGCGAGACCCCATCGCACACGTGCAGTAGATGAGCCATTGGAAAGTGAGGATGACACTCGTATGGATTGGCCTGTGTACTCCCCGGATCTAAATCCCATAAAACATGTGTGGGACGCTCTGGGGAGACGTCTTGCGGCACGCCCATGTGCGCTAGAAAATGTCCATCAGTTGAAACGTGCACTACGACAGGAATGGACAAAGTTGCCCCAATAACTCATCGACGGCCTCGCGTTAAGTATGGGAAGACGCTGCAACGCCACCATTGCTGTTTAGGGACATCATATTCCTTACTGACGGCCACCTCTTTGCTGTAATCCTTCTGTGGAAACAATGGCTCTGTGCAATGGTGTGTACTGATTCACGGTCATTTCTTAGTAAAGTCCCAGTGTACACTTTTGTATTCATTTTTGCACATATGTTGGTTCATTCCCCTATTTGGTGCAATTGAAATCCCTGTGGTATGACGTTCATCTATCCAGGCTGCTTCATTGCGAAGCTACAGCGAAAAAACCGAACGGTCCTTAAGTTTTGCACGCCAGTGTATATTGCTATTTACCGTCCTCTCTAAAAACTTGAGTTGTTTAAACATTGTCCAAGCTTCGTTACTCTCGATGGTAACAGTAACAGTAGGTCAGGGTCATTTCCGTTTAAATACGAGATACAATGTCCACGCTTCCCCAAATAAACCCTTCCAGAAATAACAGGAACCATTACATCCACGATATTTTACTTGTAGCCACATCAGTGATTTTCTTCACTTTTGCTTATCCCTCTCCTGGATTTTTATAGTGAGTATACGCAAAGTGCATCTGAGGTGCATTACACTTTTGCATAAAACAACTGAAAAGTTCTCTGTGTGGTGTCTGCAACTAAAAAACAAAACGTCTCCAATGCACTCGGAAGTTGAAGTTTCAAGTTGTTAACTGCATAATGCTGATGGGATGGTGAGATTTTAGAAACAAGATATGGTCATGAGTCCACATTTCAGATTCACGATCCTTCAGTTTGGGGGAGGCAGTATAATTGTCTCAGTTCCTCAGTTTCCTAACCCAATCCCATAGAACATATGTGGGATGACGTCGAACGGTACATTATGCTTTTAAATCCATTACCATTTATTCTAAGTGAATTTGTGCTTGTTCTACAATCGCTGGGACATTTCACCCCGAAAATCATGAAGAAAAATTAGTAGAATCACATACGACTTGATAGCCGTGTGGAGTTAATCGATATTAACTTATATAAATCAAATATAAGTTGATCGATATCCGTACACCATTTTTATTGATAGCGAATTAAGTCCAACGCCAGCATTATGTCACAGGCACAACAATAAGCACACATTTTGATAACAAGACTAAACTGTGCTTATATTTGAGGCCATACCCAATTAGAAGCACACCTTTTTGATGAGGTGCGACATAAGCATTAGCTCCTTACGTTACATCTCAGCAACATTGAATATGCCTAGATAAACGGTTAGTGGTAAATGAAAATGGAAAGGGGCTGCGGCTCCGTCTGCCAATAAACTAACGGAACATGACAGGAGTGCTCTGCGGAGGTCTGTCTGCTCAGAACGCAAATCAACTTTATCTCAAATCACGCAAATCTTGTGTGAAACTATTTGGATTTATCTTAGTACAAGTACAGTGCCCAGAACTTTGCGCGGCATGGGTTACCAAGGTCCAGCTGCCATTCAGAAGACGCTAATTACTTCGATTAACTCCACACGGCTATTAGCATGGTATAAGGAACGCCAATGTCGACCAATGGAAAACCTGATTTGGACTGACGGGTCACAGTACAGAGTCTGTCAGTCTGATGGTCGTTCTTAGCTGTAGCGGATACGGAGAGAAAGGTAGCTTACGAACTGTATCGTCCCGACGATTAAATGTGGTGGTAACAGCGTGATGGTATGAAGCGATTTTTTTGTGGTTCCGCTAGGGCTCATGAGTTGTTTTGGACAAAACCATGAATGCTGAGCTGTACCTAGACGCTTGGACAATTATACCAGACCATCATTGTTGCCGTACTTTGAGGTTGGCCCGTACCTCTATCAGTAGGACAGCTACTCGCGTTATTACAGATTAGTTTGAGGATAAAAGAATCTAAAATTCTGAGGGGAACTGAATGGTCAGATATGTGGAAGAATTGAAAAGCTGAACTGGTAGGCTCAGCGATGTGTTCCCGCCGAATGCCAGAGCATATTGAACGACATCTATTAAAAACTTCTGGAGATTATTCTGCGAAAGGTAGAGGCCGTCAAAAGGGCCAAGTTTTACGATTTTTGCTGCTTTAATGGAAATACATTGCTGTTATTTTAATTCACTTTTTTTCTGCTAATTCTTTACGAAAAATGTTGGAAGTGATAGCACAACTATTTTATATCATGTTTATGCACAATACAATATTTATCCACATCTCTTCCTAGTACCAGACATATTTCACTTTAATATGACGTAGGAAAACAGTTACTCTAAAACGTTGGATTTAATATCTTAACGATTGGATCAGGAACATTTTTCTTTTCTTTCTTATCAACCAACAACTCTCTTACTTTAACAAGTTTCGTCAAAACAACATGTGCAAATATATATTTTCTTCGATTTTGCAGTTGTTTTCTTGAGAAAGAATTTACTTTTGTGTAATTTATTTTTTTTGAGTTTCAGAAGACGATTTCCCAGAAACTACATATTGAAAAACATGCATTTCTTATTTCATTTCATACACAAACACTCGTTTCACTCATAGCATAAATCCTTTTGTTTTCCTACTGAAGAAAACATATTGATGCTTTTACTTTTCTTCATGTTGCTGAAATGTGCCTAGAAAAATATCGCTTCTTTTTGACGTTGTTTATGCAAATATGTATGCCCTATTGAGATCACGTGTTGTATGATTACGCACGGAATTCTGGGTAGAAGATACAGGGATTTATCAAAATAATGGAATCATTTACTGTTTGTGGAGAACTTTTTATTAATAAGCTGTCGGCCCAACTTGGGTTTTCAAAACAGAAGTAATTCAACTTGGAATAGACATATACAAGACATATTCATACGATAATGGAATTTGGGATTGTTCTTCCTGTAAAATATGTCCCAATGGTGCCAGTAATTTTAGAGGTGCGAATTGTGACTTGAACTTTCTCTCCAAATATTCCTACAGATGTTAAATAATGTCAAGGTAGCCAGGGTGACTGGCGTACCTCATCTTTATGCTCTGCAAATCAGAGCTTCACATGTTTCACACAATACACGGATGCATTAGCTGTTTGAATCCACGGACTGTCCTTAAGGAACAGTGCCTGCAACATTGCGCGCAGGTGGTCTGTCTCCAAGAATGGATTCGTACGTTGCCGATGTAAAGCGACCCTGCAGAATAACCAATGATCCTAAGGATGGCCATCATATGGCCCCCTCAACAGCGTCAGGGACCTACCTCCATGCTTCACAGTGCAAACCAAACGATCGAGGATTAAACGCTTCTGCATGTTTTTGTCAGACGTATACTCTGCCAGTGGTAGAAAACAATATGAAATAAGATTCATTAGATTAGATGCACGTTGCCAGTCTTTAGTATCCCAATAGTATCCCAATTATCATGCGTTTCGCATCACCTTTCCCGTTTTGTTGCATTGGTGTTAGTAATCAGAGATTTGTGGATTGTAACACGTCCATAAATACCTGCGCGATGGAGTTCCGGAAGAACTGTTATGACAAATGCGGGATCACCCTTAATGGTGTTCAACTCTGTTGCTATTTGCGCAGTCGTGGTCTTTGCTTCCGTTGTACAATCCGTGGCAACGTTCACATATACCTAATCTAACATTTTCCTATGGCGTCCACAATTTGCATTTTGGTAGGCAACGCCATGTCCTTTTTGATAGTTAGTCATTATTTTCGATACAATGCCCCGCGTTACTCCTACTGGTTTTGGCGTTGTAATAACTAAATTTCCTGCATATACATACCAATGATTATGCCTCTTTTGAGATCGTTAAGATCTGACATTGTCGACAATTATTCCACAACAGCTGTTTCACCTGCGGCTACGGCGCTGTTATGTGATAGTCGACATCATACTGCACCCCTTCATGCACTTCACATCGGGGATGACGCCGATCATGTGATTTGCATACGACGCATTTCTTGTACTCCAGCCGCAGTTGGTGTATCTATTCTTTTGGTAAACCCCCGTACATAACGGTCACATATGTCTTAGGTTATCGAGCCTTTAGATTTTCTTTCCTTGGGGATTAAATGACGACCGTGAGCAGCTCAGTGGGTTAGCAGCAGTCGCCCGTTCCAAATTTAGGGCGTCTGGTTCCAGGGAAGGAAGAGAGCTAGTGCCGTAAGACGAATACAACATCCATGCGTCACCGGGATTCCAACCCGGACCCACCTCGTACGAATGATGAGAAATCATCCCTTAGACCACTGCGGCACCGTTAAAGGTTCCAGCAATAACATGAAAAAACTTCATGAGATCCATTGTTTTTTTCTTTTTAGTATACATCTTCACATAAATGTTTAATATATCAGAAATTCCAAGTTATTACTTTACTGAATTATATCTGTGAGCTTTTAATTAGTTTTATTTAAAGAAAGATTCATGAGCTGTCCTGTAATCTTGAAGGAAATTATTTTTTCTACCTGCAAAATTCAAAACTGAGTTTGAAATAATTTTTTAATAGATTCAGATAAGCTTAAGACTACCAGCTTCGTTAGCCTTTCCTTTCTGTCCTTTGCTCTGATTGGAAGCAGTGGCCCAAATTAGAGACGGACGACTGCATATGGCCCTTCGAATCGCTCATCGTGGTCGCTAAACACACACAAAAAGGAGATTAACATTCAGTTGCAAAGACATTTTCTACATGTTAGAAGTGTGTTTCCAACTATGAAATTCCTTGCCATGAAACATTTTCAATTTTAGGAACAATATCACTCCAACCCCTTCCGCGTCCCCATAGACAGTCGTCCTGGAGAAACTGCCCCTATGTGCCTTTCCCCAATCTCTACGTCTTTACTTCGTTTTCAGTAGTACCTTTCGTTTTGCATTTTGTTTGATCATTTCCACATCAAGGTGTTTTCTTATCGATAATGAAATAACTTTCCGTAGATTTACTCATCCGTTTAAAGGAGGTTGTCCTTTCTGTGGACTTCGACATAAGAGAGGTTTTACTCAATGGATAGCCGTATCATAAGTGGTGGTGCGAACGTATCTTGCCGAAATCATTTCAGCAGCAAAGGAATTCAATGTTTTCAGTAATTCATCGTTTAGCAGCAATTCATCAAAAATTAGACTTGGATATACACGGCCGTATCAGATTAATATGATCGGCTAAGGGGTCACAGTGTACCCACCCAAGCGCTTCGCAGAGTGCAGGTGATAAGGTCGACTACGTGGGGATATAACTGGTCATTTAGGACAGATAACCTCTAGTGCGTTACATGAGCACAATGGGCAGAGGTAGTGATTTGAAGGACGTTCAAAAAGGAATGATCATCGGTTACCGCGTCAAGTGTGGAAGCGTCTCAGACAGATCAGACTTCGTGGGCTGTTCGCGAGGTGTTGTAGGGAGGGAGTACCGAGAATGGACCGCTGGCACACACAGTACGTCCCGACGTCATACCTGTGGAGCCCCAAAGTCCATTGACCCCAAAGGAGAATATCGCTTCCGTCGAATGGTAAAGGGCAATCGACGCGCAACAGTGGAGCAATTGAAAACGCAAATGAATGCTGTGTCACCCACGTACGTGTTCCCGATAACAGTAGAGCGAACTGTGTTACGCATGGGTCTCCGGAGTCGACGCTGCGTCAAGGCGCCCATGTTAAACTAGGACCATCGGCAACGACGCCTGCAGTTGCCATATGACTACTGTCATTGGAGATTGAAAGGGTGGAAAAAGGTTGCCTTCTCCAATGAATCGAGGTATTACTCCTTAGAAGTTACAGGCGGGGGCAGATACGGCGACAGACATACAAGAACCAACAATTTGACACGCTTGTCGGTCAAATACAAGCCGGCGGTGGCATTGTGCATTTCTAGGGGATATTTTCCTGGTGTAACCGGGGACCGCTGGTACCACCAGATTGGTCCTTGAATACCAATGGCCCACTGTTATTCCTCGCTGACAACATTCATCCCTTCATGTTGGACGTTTACCATGGTGGTGATGGTGTCTACCAACAGGAGGACAATGTGCCGTGCCACGTCGTTAAGTAGGTGCGTGACTAGTGCCAGGAACACGACAGCGATGTCTCCTTTCTTCCTTGGCCGGCAAAATCGCTCGACCTCAATCCCATAGAGCCCTTGTCGGACTATTAGGATCGACAGGTTCCGCGTGCCAACCCACAACCACGTCATCCTTTGCAGTCCGAATGGGCACGTGTCCTCCGGCAACCTTCCAAGTCCTCATTGCAACCATGCCACGCGGCCTCGCCGCTGTCATCCGGGCAAAGAGTGGTTATTTCCATTATTACGTAGGTGGTCATATTATTCTGATGCGACTTTGTACTTCCACTAAAACACGTGCTTGAACTACACTGCTGGCCATGCAAAATGCAACACCAAGAAGGAAGCATCCGATTGGCCTGAAATTCACAGCATGCGTCGCACGCGAGAGGACATGCAAACGATTAGCATTGCAGGGCATATGCAAATATTGTGCGCCCGGCACGCCACCGCGAAGCACTATAGAAAGGGTGCACAGAAGGCGGGATGTAAGTAGTAGAAGTGTGTTGTGCTGCCGGCCCTGTGCGTGGGAAGCTTCCTGATGTCTCGTTGCAGAATATGGCAGTCATTCTAGCACGTTTTGGAGTTTGACAGAGGACGAATAGTGGCTTATCGCGACAGCGGTTTATCGTACGGAGACATCGGCGCCCGTGTGGGACGACATCCAGCCACAGTGAGGCGAGTATGGATTCGGTGGGTGCAGTAGGGACGGACATACCAACGTGAGTGATTGCCGCAGCCGCGGCACACCACCGAACGAGAGGCCCGGCATGTTGTGCTGCGGGCATTGACGGCTCGCACCGCCCCATCACGAACATTAGCGCAGGAATTAGGGTGTTCTGCGCAAACACCTGTGTCAGCACGTACCGTTAGACGTCTTATGCAGGAGAGGGGACTTGTCGCACGGAGCTCATTGCTCCTATTAGCATTGGCGTTACAGCACCGGCGAGTGCGGTGGCAGTGGGCTGTTGAACGCGGCACCTGGACTACGGGATGGCAAGACATTGTCTTCACCGACGAATCTCGCTTCTGCCTGCAACACCACAATGGTCGGATCCGCGCGCGGCGGCACCGCGGCGGGAGACTGTACGACGCCTGCATTATGCATTGCCATACTGGTCCGTCGCCTGGCGTTATGGTTTCAGGCGCAATTGGATATGACATCCGAACCCCTCTGGTACGCATCGCCGGTACACTCAACAGCCACTGCTACATCTCCGACGTTTTAGAGCCTGTAGTCCTCCCTTACCTGCAGGACCTGCCAACGTGGCCCGCCTGTTCTCCCGATATGTCGCCCATCGGACACGTAGCCCGGCAAGCACCACCAGCGGCAACGCCTGATGAACTGGGGCAACGTGTGGAAGCAGCCTGGAACGACATACCCCAAGCTTACATCCAAAGCTTATTTCGTTCGATGCCGCGGCGTGTAGTGGCCGTTATTGCCAGCCATGGGGGCCACACGAACTATTGATGTCTGCGTGTTCCGCAAGTCACACGGGCCTGTAAGCTCAATCGTTTCATCTTTGTATCTGTTGTTATGTGTCCAGTAATTCTGGCTTTGCTATCTCGTGTTCTTCTTGGTTTTGCATTTTGGGCGGCCAGCAGTGTATGAGAACATGGTTTCTGCTCTTTGCGGGCATCCTGGACGCTTGTCTCCATCCGCTGGTGTTCGTCTTTCTTCAGTTCGGCAGAGCTACTTTGAAACTTTTGAATGGCTCAAATCCCACACATCCTACAAGGTATTTTCACAACGCTATATATTTCGATCGCCGTTTTTAATTTGCACTCCGTTTCACGCATTGAGATCTCTACGCAAGCCAAAATGTTTAGAATGAATAAATGCAGTGTGATGCAGCAGAATCTCGAAATAAACGAAGGTCATCATCACGCGCTGTGGTCTTTGTCGGGATGACTTTGAACTTATATATTACATAACAATCTTATAAAAACTATTGGAAACGCACTCACTAATTTAGTTGTTCCTACCTTTGAACTCGAGAAGTTAAACTCCATGCTTCAACACTTTCTGTTAAAAACACAGAACTCAAAGTAATTTTACGAAAATCAGGGAAGAAACGTTTACGAGAATGTGCTAGAACTTATTTCACACCACAAATAAGGGTCCCCAATTTTGAAAGAAGTCTGTTTGACCAAAAAATGCGTGTCATTGAGACACTTTGAGGGCGAGGGTATATCTGCACTCTAAAATTTACTACTGGAAAGGTGCACTATATTTAACGCAAGATATTTGTTAGATTTTAAGAGAAAAATAATTTGATAAAATAAAACCCCACGGTCTATCGGTTTAAAATATTAAGCTGAAATTAAAGGAATCTTTGCGTAAGAATTTTAGATTTGCATACCGGAGGTAAACTAATATCAATTAAGGTGTGTATCTCTTTCGGAAAGTTCAAATATGAAGTTGTCATACATGTACGTTTAATTGTAATTTTGCTAAAAGCACACGCACATACATGACGAAAACGCGCGTGCGCGTTGATGTTTTTCGAAAGGTAAAATCAATGATAAAAGAAGTGATTTGGTTGTATTTACTCTCACTCTGAAGAAACAGATTTGCGCGTAGCTAACCAATTTGTAAAATTCCAAACATATTACAAAGTTTTTGCTGTTTTTCCAGCTGTGCATTTTACCAGAAGCATATGCTATTAACGCATTATTTTTTGTAAACTGCAATTTTTTTAATATTAATGTGCGCCGGACTTCAAACAGAACTTCACAAAAACTCTCCATGCATCAAATTATCTCTACGTCGCCAACGGTTTCAGTCTCCTGAAAGGGAAAATTTATAAAACAAAAATGAACTTACTCTAGTGAAGAGAAGATAATTTGCAAAAAGTATTTTCACTTGTTTTTAGAAGTCAGAGAGTTTCCATACTTCAAAGTGCGTATGCTTTTTATGTGCGCTTGTGTGATAGACTAGGCATGCGTGTTACGAAGAATTCTTTGCAATCTGCAATTTTAGAAAGGAAATGTAAGCTACGCTTTTGAAAGAACTTCTCGTGAACTCCAACAGCAACAAATCTTCTAAACAGTACGGACACTTTGACACCTCGGTTCAAAAGAGTGAATTTTTCAGAAGCATTACTTTAAGAAGTTTTCATTGTTAGGCAGGAGAGACAAATTTACGTGAATGCCAGAACTTCCTTTTTTGTACATCACATTATCATCCAAATGCGCTCAGATATGGACACCCCCTGGAGTTACATGTATGTACTGTTTCCCCTGGACCTGCTCTACTCTTTGTCATCTATGACACGTCACCTATGGCTACTGTTCTCGCCCTCCCACGTTGTTTGCCTTCCGTCTGTGTAGACCAATATTTTCTTCTTATTTTAGTGAGAATTCCATGAATAGTAGAAATAACATCTTAAAACAGGCATCATTCCAGCTTTTGAAATATCGATTGTGTTATACCATGATCTCTTGGAGCTTCTCCACAGCACTCCACTCAGCAATATTTCGACTTCTTTGGATCTCGTTTCTGGCAAGACTTCATACGAATGTTTTTTTTTCCTTAAAATTTCTCGAGAGAGATCATCGTACTTTGCAGAAGACGTATCTATCACTCAATATTGTTTTGAAACATTTTTTCTCAGATATATTACATGATGTAATTCGTTTCCAAATAACTCAGTGTTTGGGTTTCTTTTTTGGCTGATCTATCTCATGATTGAAACTGTGCACATCACGTTCTCGTAGAAGCTGAATAATATTTATGTCGAATATTTTGTAAGATCACCTTCGTAGTTTCCCTTTTTGGAGGGAAATACTGAAGTCAAAATATGTAAGGGAATAATAGTGAAATGCATATAGCGTGTTAAATCCGTTTATTTTTGTGGTGTAGTCAACACAAAGATTCGCCAAGCTTTCGCACTCCACTGGGAGGCTTTTTCAAAGCAATGATAGACATAAAATGCAGATAATGTTATATTATATATAAAACTGGCGAATCGGCCCGGCTTCGCACGGTAGCAATTTAGAATTTACGGCAAATCTAAGAGAGACGATTATTACGTTCAACAAGCGACTGTCTGAAAGCCATTCTTTGTCTGTCATTTGCCAATCGAGATTCTGTTTCTTGGGAAGTTTCATTATGACGGGATAAACAAATTCTTGTAGCGTCCGATGAACTACGACCAATATTTGATTTTCGTCTCGGCGTAATGTTAATACAATATTTAAATTTTAATTAAAGAGCTCCTCAAAGAGGTACATACGTGTGGACGAAATCAACTGCGTATTTAGTCTGTGCGATCGCCGATAAACCAAATCTCTTTCAGCGTCCGATGTAACTACGCATTTAGTCTATCAGAGCGCCGATAAACCATTTCTTTCAGCGTCAGATGTAACTACACATTTAGTCTGTGGCCTTACATGCAGTCAGAGTGGCCGCCGCACATGCGCCTCGCGTCTTTTTCCCAAAATGAGCAAACAATTTCGTAAACCGGTCGCTGCGTATCGTTGTTTAAGCAGTGGAAGCCACGAAAGAATGCGAACGGCGGTTTTTTTCTTTGACGTGTCACTAAAATCGTTACTGTTCGGCTCCCTTTTGTCATAGATTATTGTTTCATACACCTAAACTTTTCTAGACTAATGCTCTATGTAATGGTGAAAACAGCATCAAAATCCGTTCAACGATTCTCGAGGTTAGCCGGAACGAACAGACAGAAGCCTACCGGGGACTTTATCTTATACTATATATAGATATAATATAAAATGTTATATACAATTTTCTATTTTCTATTACGCAAATACAACATATTAATAGCATTGAAGTCCCCGACCCAGTATGTACGCTATACTGTTGGTACATCCTGACAACACGGAAAAGATATATATCGGAATGACAAAGCGATGATTGGACACTGGATGTAAAGAACACATACGAAATGTGAAATAGGACATGCAGAATACAGCCCTCACCAGAGAAGTCGTGCATTGTTCGTCCGCTCCGGTATGGAATAATATTAGAAGAATTGCCCCTTACACGAATTTTAAAGAGACTGCCATTAGGGAAACAGTGGAAATCCTATCCAGCAAACTGCCATGCAATGATATAGTCTCTACTGAAATACCAAAGGTTTGGTATGAGTTATTAAAAGATGGAAACACATCACTGCGAACGGTATAATTCCGTGATAAAAATATTCATGTAATATGCTCGTGATGTAACCCACGTTATTTTCAAAAATCCTCTTCGTTTTTTACATGTTCCAATTCTCTGCATTTTATGTCTACCATTGCCTGAAAAAGCCTGCGAAAGCTTGGCGAATCTTTGTGTTGACTACACAGAAATAAACGGATTTCATACTCTATATGCGTTTCATTACTGTTCATGACTGGTGTATTTAAAATAAAGTTATTTAAGCGAAGTTTAATTACCTTCTGGTAATGAAGACGTTCAACTGATCATACCCGAGAGCGATATTTCTTTGTTCTACAAAAACGTGTGTAAATATCTCTGTCAAACACAATGAATAATATTGCAAAGCTGAGTGATGCAGCATTATAGAACGGTTTTCTTTTGCAACTGATCAGCAAGGTAACCAACCGAGGGAACAAGAGTGATATCCATAAAAACAGGCTTTAAGTGACGTCAACTAATTTTATCACCAAAACGATAGCTTTCCTAATGAAGTTTCTGTTTGGTTTCCGAGAGAGAACGTTTCGAAAGCACAATGAGATGGGAAGAAACTTTAGCAAAAATATGTCATTTCAGGAAGTGTGGAGTCTCTTATAGTTAGTTAATCTATTCCGAAAGTTTGAAAGAATAAATGTACAGGAAATAAAGTAAAACTGTTACTGTCTCGTAAAATTTCGTCTTGAGAATTCTGTATGTATTTGGATTATAACGTTCTTTTAATATTTCTCGGAATTCTTCCATAGAATAACTTAAATTGATTACTTTTCTGTACCAGATCATCAGTCATACGTGCAGTACACTATATTGACAAACGTCACCTGACACCAAGAGAAGACACACAACATAGCATTTATTGACATACATTAGTACGGTGTCTGTCCATCTTTGGCCTCAATGCATGCACTGATCCTTCGAGACATGCTTTCGACAAGATTTTGGAACACAGCGATAGGTATGCGCTTCCATTCAGTACATAATGCTGCCACTAACTGCTGTTTAGTAGTAGGCCTTGGTTCCAAACTTCTTATGCGGTGCTCTAATTCATCTCATAGATGCTCTATGGGATTACGATCAGGGCTCCGTGCTGGTCAGCACACAAACAATACAGAATTATCGTCAAACCACGCCGCAACAGTCCTTGATTTATGACTCGGTGCATTATCCAGCTGGTATCAACAAGACTCGATGCATTATACAGCTGGTACCGACAAGGCTTGGTTCCATAGTATTGCCAGAGATTTGGTAGCGCATAATTGTCCAGAATATCAAGGTAGACGTGCTTATTAACAGGTTTGTCCACAATAACCGATGGACCGGGACCATATCACGGAAAACAACCCTACACGAGCACACTGCCAGCTCCAACTTGACCGTATGAAACAGTACACTGTGGTAAATAGCGTTACCCCGTCTGCCGCCATACCCACACACGGCCATCAGACTGATGGATCATGTATCTGGATTTATCACCCCATAGAACCCGTTTCCATTGATCTGCGGTATACGATAAATGTTCTTTACACCATGCTAAACGACGAGTTGCATTCCGAGTGGAGATGAAAGGCTTATGAGCAGCCGCACGACCACGGTAACCCATGAAATGAAGTTCTCTGTTAATGGTGCGTGTACATACCGAGGTTCCAGCATTTTTACTCACCTGTACACTGAGCTCTTGTGCGCATTAGTACTCAGTTGATTAGCTGTAACGACTCTCCTGAGTATTAACAAATTTTATTGATTTCTTAGGCAAAAAATAATACAGGCGCATCACAAAGTGGGAAAAACAATAACTAAACAATGAATGAAAGTAATGACATTATCAACAGATGAATGCTGCTACGCCGGTCAAGATAATATGAAAAATGCTAAAAACCACAACAAGGTGGTAAAATACACGATACACAGAGACAGCAAAGTACACGAAAGCAATTACAATTGGCACTGGCAATAGCCAGGATGTAATCGAGGAACGCCTAAACACAGAAAAGGACATCCAACACGGCACTCTATTAACAATCAGGATAACCGGAAATAGAAACAATAATTACCAATAAATACAGTAAGCACTATACACCAACAGTGCGCAACAAACCCGGTAAAATTCACACGAATACCACTCAAGTGAGTGATTCTGAAGACAAGATTAAGGCGTGCCAGACTGAGTGACGATAAACAATGGGAAAACAGATCTACAAGTGAACGGGCATCACCACTCAAGAACATAGAGGAGAAAACATAAAGGAACAACATAGCATCATGCACAATTCGAAAAACGGTACAAAAAAATGTGAGCCCAATGACACCGACTCGAACAGAAATCGCACGAGGTTTAAAGATACAATACAAAACGCCAAAAACGCAAGTGCAAAACCCCCGGGGCACATCGGGGATACAAAACAAACAAGAATTACAAATAGCACGGTGCACTGTGAACAGGAAAAATACGCGTGAGAGATAGTTGATAATGACAGCTAGCACAGTACCAGAGAAATAATGCAGATTACGGTAAGTTACATAATACGCACTACAGGTGAATGGCAAGCGCCAACTAAACAAAATCAGAACAATAAAAATTACAACTCACACTTGATGGTAAGCTCAATTCACAAACATTAACGTTGATACAAAATTTATAGTGACCCTGGACTCAACTAAGGATCAAAGAATCACAAAGGAACTAGTACTAACAGAAATGCCGAAGAAAAGTACACTGTATACATACAAGAAAACAGAAAAAATTGTACAAATTCAAGAAACACAGTAACAAGGCATGAACAACACGGTACACATTATCAGCTTATCCGAGATGAACACAGCAAGCGAGTGCAAAAAAAAAAGAAGCACAACGCTCGCGTAAACCGGCGAAAGCATGACAAAGAAAATTGTATAAAATGATACAGTATTTACAGGTCAATGAACTTTCACCAACTCAAACAGAACGAAGAGCGTGAAAAGTGTGCAGCGAGGTCACGTTCACATAATACAAATGCAACAAGGGAACGAGAGTCCGGGAACTTCGGACTCGAACATAAACCCTGTGATAAGCCAAACATTACATGACTGGAAAGAAAAACAAGGAATAAGCACACTGGGTACACAGGGAAACAGAACATTCGAGTGAGAGGTACGAACCAGCAAGCGCTGTTTCTCGTTGCAAAACAATACATAATACACAGTACAATGGTCCAGTGAACAGGAACGATGTAAAACTTCAGTATACACAATGTGCGTGCTATATAAATTACAAGCATAGAGAACAGAACTTCGCTGTCTCAGATAACAGTAGGGAAAAAGAAGCAATGGACGAACAATTTACAATAAACAGGGTACATGGCAAACCAAGGTATGAAAAAAAGTGACAATATCAGAAATTATGTACAATGAAGATAGGTTACAACAGCATACAATTACAGGCAACAAACAATACCACGCCAATTGACAGCAATAAGGTGACCATAAGATATGGTACATATATATCATAAAACACCAGGAAGAAAATGAACAAAGAAAGTGGTACATGCAGCTTAGACTCGGGTACAAACCTGTACCGAAACAAAAGAAAACGAGTCACATTAGTTAACAATTCGCAAAACCTATGCCAAGAAAGGCACGCCACGGTGGACAACTACATAACCTGCCATTTGAGAGAACAGACACAAAGAAATGCAGATCCAACAAAATAACAAAATATAATTACAAATATACACTGTGTCCCAAAATGCACATGGAAAAGTAAGAGGAGAAAGCACAACGCAATTAACATGAAAGATACAGCGTCGACCCGTCAACTAGGAACCACCCGGTTTCCTGCGCCCAGGCAGACCGGAATGAAACCAGAGATTGGGGGGTGGACGCTGCAAAGTACTCCAGCCGGAGACGAGCCAAGATGCGATTCCGAAAAATCTTCCGCAGAGCTGCACCTGCAGAAAGGATGCTAGGTGTGGCAGAACGTGATCGTATAGAAAGGCGGTAAAGATGAATAACATGCTTCACAAGGACGAATAGGTAGGCAGAAGCATCCGGAAGTTTAGTTGGAGGATGCTTAGTTAGAAGTAGCCATGGATATGATTGGAAAGGAAGATCCCTGGAACAAATAATGCCAGCAAGACGAAAAGCAGTATGAAGCAGAGGTAGCAGAATGGGACAGTGACAATAAACGTGTGGAACATCGTCTTCAGAACCACAAAAAATACAGAGTGAAGTAGAAGAAATAGACATACGAAAGAGAGAGGAAGGAACGGGAAGGCGACGGTGGAGAAACCGCCATTGAAGGTTAAGCTCCAGCGGGGAGGAGAGCGGCGAAGAAGATGCAGACCAGATTGTCAAAGAAAGCGAAGAAGAAACATCCGGGAGTGGGTGGGGAATAGCGAGGGGTGTGCTAAGAAGAGTATAGATCGAACCGGTGGAAAAAGAAGAAATGGGGGCAACAGAGCCACGAAGAGGAAGGAAGAAAGGAATAGAGAGGCTAGGACCAGAAACAGAGATGAGACCAGAATCAGAAACAAGGGAAGGGAAGAGAGAACAGAGAGTAGAACGAAGGAGATCATAATCTTCCTCCAGTAGGGGTGTAGAAGCGGGGAAGAGAGAGGAAAGGGGCTTCCAGGAAAGGTCAGCAGTAACTAAAGCTTGAACGGTTAAGATTCCAAAGTGGACCCAAGGAGGGAAGATGAAGTAGGGTTGATCAGGAGGGTGAATCCGAGTCGAAAAGAAAAGTGGTTCGGCAGGAAGATCGCGAGTAGTAGAGGGAGTTCCGCGAAGAAGTGGAAGTGAGCGGAAGAACGCTAGAGCTTGAGTAATGAGGGGTGGAAATTGATTAAAATAAGAAGGATAAGAGTCCATCCGAAGATATAAGAGAAAAGAAAAGGATGGATCTCGGAGAGAGATAAGAATATCAAAAGTAGAGCAGAGTGATGGAGAAGGAGTAAGAAGAAGGCAAATGAATGAAACGATGCGAAAGGCTCGGTAGTAAAGGCGTACATCCGGTATGCGAATTCCTCCCAAAGAAGCTGGAAGAGTGAGAGTCGTAGCAGCAACCAGTGCTTTGCTGACCAAATCACGGAAGTAAAGATGCTGTTGATAGTAGAGAGACGAGCCGAGGTAAACACCGATGAGTTCCATGGAAACAAACATTGGGATAGAAGGTATCGCTGGACAATTTGCGCTCTCTGAATGTAAGATGCGAAAGAATGCGTGAATCGCCAAAACGCAGCTGAGCGTTGTAATCGAGGAAGGAGTCCATTCCAGGTAATAATTCCAGAAGTGAATGGATGTCCAATCTGGGCGCCAAGAATTTTCTGGGTCGAGGAGGACCACACCGCACCCCATGGGGCATTGGTGCAACCCATCCAAGACCCACACCACAACCCGGTGCTCTTGAGCACATTCAAGGACGCACCAGAGAGAGCTGCATACTGTTGATACGTGGAGTGTAGAATATCAAACTGTTCATCTCGTCGGAGACAGAAAGTGGCGTCATCTGCATAGGGTGAAACAACGAAACAGTGATGCCTGGTGCTAGAAACGGTCAACGGCAATGCAGAAAGAAGAGATAAACGGCTGGCAATCAAGAAAGGTTCGAATAAGAGGGCAAAGAGTTGCCCTGAGAGGGGGCAACCCTGCCGGATTCCTCGTTGGAAAGGGATGGGTGCCGTCAAAAATGAGGCCACCGAACATGAAAATGAGCGCCCCGATAAAGACTGAGAACGAGAGAGACAAAAGGAGAAGGAAAGCCAAAATGGGTTAGAACAGCAGAGAGATAGTCATGGGAAACGTTATCAAAAGCAGACTGTTGATCAATGTTAAATAGGGCTAGATGTTCTGAATGTTTGCGAGCAAGAAAAAATTGAGATTAAGAAGAAAATAAATGTTGTTAGCGATAGACCGACCAGGCACAGTGTATGATTGGTCGTGAGAAACAAGAAACGAAAGGACAGAGTTAAGACGTCGGGAAAGGAGTTTCGTGAAAAATTTATAATCAATATTAAGGATGGAGATTTTTTTTTTTTTTTTTTTTTAATTGGAGGTTTAACGACCGCCGTGAGCAACTCAATGGGCTATAAGCAGTCGCCCGTCCCTAATTTAAGGTCACTGGCTCCAGGAAAGGGAGAGAGCCAGTGCCGTAAGACAAACACAACATCCATGCCTCACCGGGATTCGAACCCGGACCCCGTTCGGACGAATGATCAGAGGCCATCGCTTAGACCACTGCGCCACCGGGGCGGCAAGGATGGAGATAGAGCGCCAATTTGTCAGATTCAGTAGGTCCCCCTTCTTTGGTAGGAGGATGACATGAGCAACTGTAAATTCCGGCGGAAGCGCAGAAGTAGAAAGAACACAAGAAAAACCAGCAGAAAGAATAGGTAGAAGGGACGGAAGAAAAACACGGTAGAAGGACAGCGGAAGACCATCAGGTCCTGGGGAGGCATGGGAGTTCAGGGAGGAAAACGCCTCTCAAAGTTCCGGCAAAGAAAACTCAGCAGTGAGGAAGCACGGAGAGAAGGCGGGACCTGAGGGAGAGAAGAGTGAAGGGGAGAAGACGAAAGATCAGTAACCTGCGCGACCACTAGGAACTTCTCCTGAAAAAAGTGACGGACTTGGGAGCAAATAAGAGATGTGTCGAAAGTGGTGGAGCCGTTAGGAAGGCGAAGATGTCGAAGTGAGGTTGACGCTCGTCTCGAAGGTTCCATCTTGGAAAGAACTTCAAAGGCTTGTGTCGATGGAGATAGATGCAGAAGTCGAAGTCGACGCACAGCTTGTTGGGCAAGCGGTTGTAGGTGAGCGTGTAGTTCATCGTGGACTACTGAATACTGTGGATCCGACATTTGTAACGAAGAAAGTAAACCCCAAAGATTGCTGATCGCCATCGCACGAGTGGTAGTGATGGAAAATGAAAGGCGTCGTACAATAATAGAAGGTCTTGTTTAATTTCGAGCCACAGGCGCAGCGCACTCGGAGTAGTAGCTAGCAGAGGTTTCCTAGCAGCAAGGAACTGCTCAACTGTATCGCAGAAAGACCGATCTTGTAAAATTGTATCATCAAAACTCCATCCACGACGAGCCGAAGGTGGTGATGGGGACACACAAACGGATAGAGACACGGCGCTATGATCGGAGGACACTGTAGGGAGGTGCCGTGCCGAAGTAATAGTGGGAATCAAAGAAGAGACAACATAAATACGGTCCAATCGAGCGGCAGCAGAAAACTGCGTCGGGGAATTGCACCAAGTAAATGAAACGGTTTGAGGATTTAGCTGGCGAAAAGAGTCAACAAGCTGAAAATCAGCAATAAACTGTGTTACCTTGGAGACAAGATTCGCACGGTGTTCTCTAAACAACAAATTGCGGTCTACAGAGGGCTGCACCGTGCAGTTAAAATTGCCTCCAATGAGGAAAAAATCCCCGGAGGGAATCGCAGCAATCGCTGCACGTAGACTCCGAAAAAGTGGATCAACAAATGATTCTTCAGTTGGTATATACACATTAAACACATGAAAAGTTACAGCATCAACACAGAAAGTAAGGGATTGCAATAACTCTGAATATAAGTTATTGACAGAAATAGAAGATATATGGTGCATTAAACGACGGTGTACACCGACGGCAATGCCACCAGACCTAGATTGGCGGTACGCATGGTAGAATGTGTAAGGCCACGACCGCCATCTGTGTGTCGGCGTATCAGTTGAACATCGAGTCTCTTGAAGTAGGAGGACATCACTGGCATCCGCCGCGAGGTTCTCATAGACAAGGGCATTCACATCAGGGGTCGCAAATCCGCTACAGTTGAAGGTCGTCACCGTGAAAGCGCCAAATCAAAAGGTGGAGTGAGCACTTTACGCAAGTGGTCTCGAATATTAGTGTATCGAAGATGCATCATTTTCAGAGCAACATCATCATTAGAAGACGGACTACGAATTGCTTGATAGATGCAGTCCAACTCCGTCAACTGCGCAGTCACAGCCGGAAGCTGAGCCGTATGTGCCTGTACAAAAGGAGGGAATCCCCCAGGCAACGATTTTCAACAGATAACGTCATATAACACCGGATATGATAAAGGAGTCGACGGAAATACATGTTGTTGCAGTCTTGCAAGAAAATCCTCATAAGGTAAGATAAAGTCTTCAGGGTTCGAAGACAAATCACAGTTTTTCAGGCGAGAAGCCGACGTACGGATCTAGTCGAAAGTCGCGATTTCCCTTGAGACTTCCGCCGCTTGGAGGAATCGTCGGAGAGCTTTGGGGCTTCTCTTTTGTCAGTGCGAGACCTAGGGGTCGCGTCCGACCCATCACTTAAGGTGTGGTCACTGACGCTCTGGTAAGCGGTGTCGGTGTCCGCATTGGAAGTTTCAGTATCAGACAACACACCCTCCATCAGCATCAGTAATGTCGCCAGATGGTGCAGGAGCAAGGAAAGGCGATGTCGGTGGTAATTCAGGATAATGTTCTACAGAAGCAGGTGGTGGTAAGGCAGTCGACTTAGGAGATATCTCTATATGAAGAGGATCAGCAGGTGCCGAAGATAGTGATGAGGCGCCAACAGGGGTGTAGTGAGTATCCATCCGTGGTGCAGAAGAACCAGTTGATGGCCGTGCAATAGGACACGCTTTGTAGAAATGTCCAACTTCCTTGCACTGACTGCAACGGAATTCAGTCAATAGATCAATTTGGCGAGTCTGACCATCACACTTAACTGTGAAGTGAGTTGGGAGCTAAGCAATAGCTTCTTGAGAAGGAAAAACGACACGTGCAACTCGACGGGCTCCACGGATGGTATCATGCATCGGGTCGTTTTTTGTGGCTAAGTGTGTTTGAATCCCTCCAACGACTCGCCCCAGAGATGAAAGCACGGCATATAACATGACGTCAGTCACCTCTGGGGGTACAGGGTAAAAGGAAACATTTACTGGTCGTTGGGCCACTGGTTCTGGAGTAAGTTGGCGATCTCCAATGGTTAGGCCTGTCGTCAGGACAGACTTGGCATATTCAACTTTGGCAAGCTAAACGACAACCGTCCGGCCCCGCCGGAACATATGCGAAATGGCGTCTGGGGGAAACAGGCTTTGAAGGGCATTGGCATAGATCCGCATCGGTGTATCTGGGAGAGCCTCAAAACTAACTCCCTTAGCCAGGTTTTCAAAGAAAGCAGTCGCGGCTGGCTAGCCTGCTGGAATTTCAAGAAGAATGTTGTTTCCAGCACGATAAATATAAGTGTGCAAAGCTTGAGCGCTTGCATACAGATCCTTGGAAAGCTGTCGAGGAGTAGAAGAGGCTGCAACCTTAGAATACGTGGCAGGCGACTGAACGGGCACAGAAGAACTGGAAGAGGCTTCACCACCAGTAATATCTATGGCTTCATCAACTGGAGCAGAAGCTGAAATGTTTGACGTAGCTGGGGAAGTCAACGGATTGACACCCGAAAGGCTACCGAACGCACCACTCGGAGAGGGTAGTGCATCGGTGCTAGCTAGGGAAGATAGCGCAGGGACGCTGACATCAGTCGGAAATGATGATGATGATGATGGACCACGGAAAGCGAGGGCTAGGCTCCGCCTCTCTCCGCCGGAAGTCGCTATTTGCATATTTGATGAAGTGTGTATCGCCGACCTGCAAGGTCGAACATAAATAAACAGATAATAACAAAAGAAAAAAACTCACCGGCTCGGGAGTAGACTTAAAATAATCACTGGACTTGCACGAATCGACGACGACAAACAGGTAAGGAAGAAACACTAATATCACACAACACAAACCAATATATGCGGAACTCGCATGAACGTGACCGCTGAGCCTGAGGCTTCGACGTCCTCTATCACTGATTTTCTTTGGTGTGCCGGTACGTCTTGTTGCTTCAGGCACGCCATGTGTCTTCCACCTTTTCAGTACAACCAAAACAGTTGACTTGGGTATGTTTAAACGCCTCTTGGTTTCTCTTATGGAAAACCCACTAATATAACACCTAACAATCTTTCCTTTCTTAAAGTCAGTTCTCTCCCGCCACTACAATTTCACTCGACCTCACAGTGCGATATGATTGCGGTCAGCTGCGGGCTTGTTTTTTTAACGTTTGCAGTTGTACCGCGCATCTTAACAACGCAAAGGATCCGTTCATTTCTTTTTGAACGGTTGTCCGGTGACTTTTGTCAATATAGTGTATTTGATATATTGTAATTATAAACTTCATTCGTGTCGTACAGAGAAATCAATTCCATTAATTATGCTTGGGATGCTTTCGCATCTTTCAGAACAATTTTCAGTTAGTGATTGAGATCGTTTTCCCAATGCACTTTTTGTATTACAGATATTTGAGAAATAAATATTCCATCAAAGGAACCTGTGAACCGTATGCTATTACATTGCCGGTGACCTTATGTTTTATTGTTCATGGTGGTGGTATTTCTGAATAAAGAAACAAGTTCGACAAAAGAACATGTTAAAACTAACCAGACAATATTTTTTCAGCGACGAGTGGTTCAGAGGCCCGCTGTGGTATTAATGAGATGACGGTGTACTTAAAAGAGGTGCATTCGTAAACCCAGTATAACGAAGTAAATTTCTCCGTCATTTCTGTCCACGCCAGGATTCGAACCCGGATCTTCTCATTCCGGAATAAGTCGCTCTACCAATTGAGCTACGTGGACGTTTCTTCTGACTACTATTTGCCTTTATGTCGTGTGCGTCCTGCTGGCAGGTACGTCACACCAGGAGTTATTGCGACAGCACAAAAGCATAATACGAGACATAGCATTATATTTTCTGAATTAATGATAGTACGTATACTACCTTATGCAATTTGTTACAAATATTCCACACGCTTTCTCTCACCTGCATGTCGTTTACAGATATCTTTGCTCATGTACTTGACTGCGTCGTTAAGTTACCACACATTTCACAACCTTTCCTTTGACGCGTTAGAACAGCATTCTACGAAATTTATCGACACGCCTTGTATTCTCGTACGTCTTTACTCAGATAACAAGTAAAAACATCAGATATTTTGCCGCGTTGGGTTCATTAGGGGTTGGCGAGCCCAGCATACATCCTCTTCTGTGATGAGATGTTCAGTTTCAGTTTCGTGTTTTCTGCTGTTGTTATGCATATAGCAAAATCTAGGCATTGTTCCCGGGAATATTATCAGTGTTGCTGCCATGCCGTTCCAGGTTCCACAACGACCATTTTGCAAATATCCTTACTCCATGCTATTGAGAAAAGTCATTTAATGCGTTTGACGCATATAGTTCAAATGTAAATTTTCGTTAATGCCACAGCAATGTTTATAACGTAGATAATTGCGTTCTACCATTCAACGCGTTAATGGACGTAAACAAGTCAGGATGTGCATTCTAGAGGCGTTGCGCAAATTAGCTGTGCTATATATTGTAAATTTAACGTTAGAACATGGACTGATCTTGCCTCTACTTTGCTGCCCTTAAACACTTCAGCATTAAGCCTGTAATAGCAGTCTATGATTACTAATCTAGCGGGTTTATTAACGAATCCAAATATTCTGAGTAGAAACAGCGATAACAAGACTTAGAGCGCTTTGCAGTGGAATCTCCATTGACCATTCATTATGACTACCTATCTTTCATGCTAAAACACGTATTTCAATCTCAGTCAGTACTTATATTCCAATAAGTACTAAAACATATTACGAAGTAAAGCATGTTTCAAAATTATGCGTAAAGTTATGAAAGTTTTCAATAGTAGATGATTTTAATATGACCAAAATATGTTATTTGATTCGTTCATCATAAATTTTTTGATGTATATTATACTGTGCATTCAATATAAAAACTGTTGAACACTGGCAGCTCCCTAAACGGCAGATTTATTTAAAAATAAAAAACAGCAATAACGGTGGCAAATTGCTAGATATTTCTCTGTCATAATCGGGCACACATTTTCAAATGTACAGATATGAAATGTTGCTTTTTAAATTTTGGCAATGCTTCTTTCTTTTGGTGAAGACAACACAAGAAAACTCCAAGAAATCAAAGAAAAGGTGATATGCTTCAAGAGAATATGCTTACCTTCAGTGAAATTTCTTCATACATGCTCAATTTTGAGCTAGGCTATTACTTCTCCCCATTTGCTTTCCAAATATGCCATGGTAAATATAGCACATGATACTTCGTGGGGGGTGCTCATTTTGCCTGCATATTATCTTAACTTTATCTGGCTTGTTAGAAAAACTTTAAAACATCATACCGAAGAATTTTACATGTAATTCTTTACGTGCAGCAAGTTTCATATTCGGTATATTGGAAAGGGTGAGAAATAGTACAATACCAAAAATATGGAACCTAATAAATTTGATAATTTTGAAGAACTGAATGATTCAAAAACTAGAGGATTATGATTATCTCAATAAGGTACATTATTTGTTGTGATTTTTAGTGAATAGTATTCTCTGCATAAAATCTATGCATTAGGGAAACGGATTCTACCAAACTTTTTCGCATTACCTTAGAACAATCGGGTTCCGATTCTACACACAGAGAAAATTCATTCAATGTCCTCTTCTGAGATATTTCGTTTCTGTCTTTGTTCCATTGTTCCTCTGTTTATGTTGCTGCTATATCTGTGAAAAAAGTCTAGCTCCTATATAAAAATAAATTTTTGAAGAATATTATAAAATGTGATAAATGTAACCGATCGTATAGAAAACTTTTGGACAGTTATTTAGTAGTGTTTTATTCATTTCATCCCGGACGCTTAAAGCTTTTCAGAAGCTCCAGACTACTTCGCTTACACTCTTTTGTTTCGATATTGATGCTCGGAAAAATCTCAATTTTCCAGTTAGCTTTTCTCATTGGGATGTTTCACCAAGATATACTCATTTTACTCACCTTTCAAGGCAAAGAGCATTGTCTGCAAAAACCAATGGATCTTATATCTACCGCGTACGGCTTTTTTGTTCCCTTCAATGTATATTTTACATTTTTCGATATTTCATTTGCTTACATGAGATATATCGCCAACATTGGGAATTACCGATTAATGAAGCCAGGAAGTTCGGCGTATGCTTTTCAACGTATGTGGCCATTCGATTATGAAACATGTATCAATGCTCGAAGAGTCACATATTCCTGCATTGCATTGAAACCAACTCTGACACTGGACATCCTTATATATTAATTAGAGAAAATGAAGATACACTGGCGTGCAAAAATTAGGGACGAGACGGTTTTCGAATGTAACGTCGTGCAGAAGTACTCCTCATCGACTCAAATCATACCATAAGATCCCCAAGATGTAAGAATATGGGACAAGTTAGGAAAACCGTCCAAACAGGGAATCCAAAGGATACAAAGACACTTTATTAAAAAGGTAGCTTCGAGCACAACTAGACAGAAGACAGAAACATCCATGTGACAGGCAGTTGCCAAGAAAAATCCAGTCTTTAGTAGGGGATATGATCACCCCTGACTGCGTTGCAGGATTTACAACGTCTGTCCATGCTGAGGACGAGGTTGTCAAGGAGATGTTGAGGCATCGCGGCTAATTCCTCTTGTAGCACCAATCGCAGCTGCGGAATCGTTGCTAGCGGCTGGTGACTTGCTGCCAAGCGTCCCTTGAGAAGGTCCCACACGTGTTCGATTGGATTTAGGCCCGGGGACCTTGCGGGCCAGTCCATGCGTTGAATATCTTAACTCTCCAACAGCTCTGCGACAGCAACTGTACGATGAGGTGTAGCGTTGTCGTCCATGAAGTGGAAATAGACTCACGTGAGGCAGGAGAACCTCGGTACAATAGCGGACACCAGTGACTGAACCTCCTTGGAAGATGTAGAGGTCAGTACGGCACCAAGCAGGATACTTCCCCAAACGAGAACTCCGCTACCTCCAAACCGGTCCCTTTCGATGATGTCGGAGGTCTGATTGCGTGTTTCCTGCTCTCTCCAGATGTGTATACGTCCACAATCGCTCGTCAGACTAATTCGGCTCTCCCGTAAAGAGAACTCGACCCCATTGCTGATGTGTCCAGTTCTTGTGTTCCTGGCACCACAAAAACCGCCGTCTCCGATGAGCAGGCTTTAATGGCACACACCGTACTGGTCGTCGTGCGAATAGACTACCTTTGTTCAGCCTCCTGGCCACGGTAAAACGCGATAACGGACGTCCAGTTGTCTGTTGCCTGTGCCTTGCGATTTCTCCCGCTGTCTGCCGTCTGTCTCTTCCTTCCTGTAGGACAATATACCGGTCGTCCACCGCCGTGGTTGCTCGTGGACGATCACTGCTAAACTCTCGGACAGCTGTTCCTGGGGTTTGAAATGCTCTCTAAGCTCGTGAAACGATGCTGTGAGCGAACCCGAATTCCTCGGCTACACTAGTCACACTTCGACTTACTTGCAACTTCCCAATGACTCGACCTCGTGTAAAGTCATCCAGATGTCGTCTACTGGATTGCCTGTGGGCCATATCACACGGTGGCAGCACTCGACGTTGTTCAAACCGATGTGCATATATGCGCATGCCCTACTGTATCGGACCCTAGTCTATCTCCTGAGTGGTCTTTCGGTCCGTTCTGCCTGCTCGTTCCGCTGTTATGTTAATTTCTCCTCTTTGTCCTTAATGTTTGCACACCAGTGTATTTCGGTAAAACATAATGGAATCAAGGCGAATATACGACATTTGCGCATAACTGATACAAGAACATCAGAGCGACAGCTGGCAAGGACTATGCAAAATGGCTACGGTAAGAGGCCGAAACATCTCCACCTACTCATAGTGAACGCAATCAAAATTACACCTATCCAGTGATGAGGCCTTGTGATGTCCAACAGACGAATCTATTGGACCTATGACCGACGTATATCCAAAAAATAGCCAAATGTTAACAACCAACGAACTGACTGCTTTAAAGTGGATGTGAAGTAATTTTGCTTCCTATACTTAGAATGGAAAAACTTCTGGTACACATTTTCTTCACATTTAATGCGTTCCCAAGGATGAAAATTTGAACATCGATTAAAATAGCTTCATTTTATAACTTGGAATACTTAATATTTTCTGAAACATAACCATAATTATATTAAAAATCAATAACGTTTCCTTTGGTGGTGTTGAAACCAGAAAAAAGATGGCGCGACTTGTACTTTGATGACGTCAGTAGGCAAACAAATGTTGGATTGCATAATTATGGTTATGGTTTAGAAAATATTAAGTATTCCAAGTTACAAAATGAAGCTATTTTCATCGATGTTAAAATTTTCATCCTTGGAAACGCATTAAATGTGAAATAAATGTGTTCAGAAATTTTTCCATTGGAAGTATAGGAAGCAAAATTACTTGACGTTCACCTTAACTGTTAATTTTTATCTAATTGTTTTAAATACTCTGAGATAACGGATAATTTCTTCAAAGCTTTCCTTTTTACAACACTTTAATATTCCATCTTTGTTAATTTCGTACTGTACGCTTTTAAAATCATGAAACAGAAATGGCATTGCTCATCGAAGGAAAACCTTTAGACAACAGCTGAATTGTGTGGATCCGCATGCTACCATTCGTCAGGTGAATCTCGACTTTTCATTAGGCACGCTTTTATTCAAAATCTGTATGCTACTAAACAGTATCTTGAATTCTTCTGTTTCTGAGAAATCCATAATTCTTTTCTTCTTATAAGTCTAATATTTTGTTTGTTCATCTTATCTATTTTTTCTAGACGTTGTCTTTCTTCGTGCAGAGGGAGAAATAACTTCAGTTGAGTCATTATCACCTGTCTGAAGAGTTTAGGATATTGATGAAGATCCAAATTTTTATTTTTGGGCTCTGTAAGAAGTGCAAAGTAACTGACATGCAATTCAGAATTCCATTTTTCGGTCTGATATCAGGAACTACGTAACTGAAAGAAAGCGTATTGCTTGACGGCGTCCAGCAAGGATATGAGATTTTCGTTTAACTTACTCTCACTGTGACGTTGTTCAAGCTTCTTTCGAGTTCAACACAATATGGTAGAAAATAAATCACTGGTCACCCCGTCTGTTCAGCCGAAGTGAAAACCTTTCTTTTTATCTATTGGAAAACTCTACGGATTCGTCATTGACATTTTTTTCAATTTATTTTAAACCAAGTGCCAAAAATGCCATTGAAATGACCCTAGGAGAAATCAAACTTTCACAACTGGACAGCAAAGTTATACCAACTTACGTTAATTAAAATACCTATCCATAGTGGAAGTAGATTAACGCACCTGTTTAAGGCTATATCTCTGCTTCTACTACAACATTAAAGAAAAATATTTTTCGTTCGGATGCGTTTGATTAAGATAAGGAACTGCGTGCGTCAACTTCGTTTAGGAAGACACATTTCTTTTTCGGTATGAGGCGTAAATATATGTTTTCAATACTTGATCTTGGGAAAAACGTATGAGGAAAATCTTTGCAGTCAGACTGCATTCCTTGAACATAATATTACTTATGGTAAAACCTTGGTAATAAGATTTAACATAATTGTTTTATAATTACTACATTTTCAAGTTGTTCTTGGGATCAGAAGAAGAATTCATTTCACCCGAAAATTCAATGGCATTCCTTTTGTTTCGACTGTTGTTTTTTTTCAAAGGAATTACGATAAATAGAACTTCAAACATTTTTTTAAATGTTTGAAATTTTGAGTGAGAGTTCAACGACCACCGTGAGCAACTCAATGGGCTATAAACAGTCGCCCGTCCCTAATTTAGGGCCAGTGATTCTAGGAAAGGAGGAGCGTCTGTTCCGTAAGACAAACACAACGTTCATACCACACCGGGATTCTAACCCGGACACATCTCGTGCAAATGGTCATAAGCCAGTGCTTAGAACATTGCACCAACCGAAGCGGCTCATATATTCAGGAAAAGTAGCATTTAGTATAAAAAAACGGGAAATAAAACTCAAAATGCGCTCAGAATTAACTTCTGGAAGCGGCTTGTGTAAATTCAAGAATTGCTTGTTATGCTCTGAGAATGCTGCAGACAGCAAATCTGCAGTTCACATACCCAAATTAAGGTCAGAATAGTTTGCCACGAATGGGGTGCTACAATTTAATGGTGACAAGATAGCATGCTAGTTACGTTGTTTACATGGGAATGTGCACTACTCACAGGAAAAATTCTGCACTTACGGCGGAATGCACGTAACCCACGTAACGTATGTGCGCCAGACAACAGAAAAACTTAGATCACCTATTACCTGGCAAAAGCGAAATGGATTATTTCATTTCCAATTGCGCTTATTTTACGAAAGTATGATTTTTAGCGGCACGTTACCAATTTTGCACAATGCACTGGATTTAAGAAAAAAATGGAGATGTTTTTGTGAATATAAACATATTTCAAAGAAACGCAGGGCTCGAGCCTCTGTTTCATACAAGAAAATCCATGTTCCTCTGAATGGAATGAAATCGATTTAATGCTTCAATCTTCGTTTTCCCATCTCATGTGTGAGACTTCATCTCTCTCCGTATTTGTTTCCCATGATTGAACACGACATGAAAGCTATCACTTCCAGCGAAGTAGAAAGGAAATGCGTTTTCTTAGTCCAGTTAAGCAGGTATCAGTTCCTTACTCGGCAACCAATCGTCGAAAAAAAAAAAAACAGATATCCTCGTGCCAAAAGTCGACACTAATAAACTTAAAGGGAGAATGTCCTACATTAGGCGTCCTAAAACTACGTCACGCAAAGTACCAAAACCTGGTATTAAAAGTTTGTTAAAATTTGAAGAATCCTGAGAGATACAGGAAAAACCTCGCTCCGAAATACACTGACGGAAAAAAAATCCCAACACCACGAAAAATTAGTTGTAGAGGAATGAAATGGCGGCAATACATTTGTATAGGTAACATATTTAGTAGATTAAGGTTTCAAGATCACTGCTTAGTGTAAGCGCGAGAAGAGCCATTTTAAATGTGAAATGCTGGTACATTAATAACCGGTGTAACCGCCAGATTGTTGAATGCAAGCACGCAAACGTTCATGCATTGTGTTGTACAGGTGCTGGATGTCAGTTTGTAGGACGGAGTTCCATGCCTGTTGCACTTGGTCGGTCAATACAGGGACGGTTAATGCTGGTTAGAGGTGACGCTGGAAATGTCGTCCAATAATGTTCCGTACGTGCTCGATTGGTGAAATATCTGGTGATCTAGCAGGCCACGGCAACATGTCGACACTCTGTAGAGCATGTTGGGTTACAACAGCGGTATGCAGGCGAGCGTTATCCTGGTGGAAAACACCCCCTGGAATGCTGTCAATGAATGACAGCACAACAGGTTGAATCACCAGACCGACGTACAACTGTGCTTTCAGGGTGCGTGGAATAACCACGAGAGTGCTCCTGCTGTTATAGGAAATTGCTCCCCAGACCATAACTCCAGGTGTAGGTCCAGTGTATCTCGGCCGCAGACAGGTTGGTTGCAGGCGCTCACCTGGCCTCCTTCTAACCAACACACGGCCATCACTGGCACACAGGCAGAACCGGCTTTCATCAGAAAACACAACAGATCTCCACTCCATCCTCCAATGAGCTCTAGATTGACACCACTGACGTCGCAAACGGCAGTGGTTTGGAGTAAGTGGAATGCACGCTACAGGGCGTCTGGCTCGGAGCTGTCCTTCAAGTAACCGATTTGTAACAGTTCGTTGTGTCACTGTGGTGGCAACTGCAGCTCGAATTGCTGCCGCAGACCCGGTACGATGCACCACGGCCATACGCCGTACACGGCGGTCTTCCCTTTCAGTAGTGCCACGTGGCCGGCCGGAACCCGGTCTTCTTGAGGCAGTACCTTCCCTTGACCACCGCTGCCAACAGTCATGCACGGTGGCTACATTCCTCCCAAGTCGTTCTGCAATATTGCGGAAAGAAAATCCACCATCTTGTAGCCCTATTACACGACCTCGTTCAAACTCCGTGAGCTGTTGATAATGGCTTCTTCGTCTTCTTAAAGGCATTATTGACTAACATCAACATCCTACGTCAAATCTCAACGATAACTAACACTCACGAACGTTACAGCGCGTATTTACAGCAAACCAGCTTTGCATGTTCCGAGGGGCGCTACTAGCGCCACACGTATGCACCGAGCGCGAAATTTGCATAGATGTCATCTTACAGATGTACTCTCACCGCCTACCAATTGTCGTTTATCTAACACAACCCATTCTTGCTGTTGGGAATTTTTTTCCGTCAGTGTATGTTGACCTTTCTTTTTATTGACTGTGGAGTTAAACAACCACATTAGCCTCTCAGGTAAAAAGGCATTTCCAGTCCCTAACTTAGGACAACTGGTTCCAAGGAGAGGATAGAACAAACGCCGTAGGACCGACTCACCACTCATATCCACTCCGGGAAATGAACCTCGGTCTAATTTGGAGGTTTAGTCAGGATACCTTGCATCTGACCACTTTGCCACAAGATCGTCTTTTTTGGTGGTTTATGTACCCTACAAACTTCGAACAGGGCATTTGCTTACCTATTAAACCCACTAATATCCATTTGCCTCAGCATATGATGATCTGCACTTTACCACAGGTGAAGTCATTATTACACTATTTAATGCTGAACACAGGCAATTTTTACATTTATTTGACCAATACGCAGTAATTTGCACCTTTTTTAAGATGGGCAGTTTAACGACCACTGTAACCATCTCGATGTGCAATTATTAGCCGCCTGTAGCTAATATGATGAACACCCGTTTCCCCTAATCCGTTTCCACTAATTCCCGTTTGCTCTAATCACGTTTAACCCAATCGCGTTCCTCTGAAATCTCTTTTACCTGAATTCCCATTTCCCATAATTTCGTTTGACCTAATCTTGTTTTCCCTAAATCTCGTTTCCCCTAATTCACGTTTGCACTAAACACGTTTACCCCAATTACGTTTCCCCGAAATCGCTTTTACTCGAATTCCCATTTCCCCTAATTTCGTTGGCCCTAATCTCGTTCCCCCTAAATCTCGTTTCCCCTAAATCTCGTTTCCATTAATTCAAGTATACCCTAAACACGTTCCTCCGTATAAAAGTTTCCCCTAAAAACGTTTCCTGTATGAAGTTTGCTCTAATTCTCCTTTACGTTGATTAGCGTTTTCCAAAAGTTATTTTTTTCCCTAATTCAGGTTGTCCTGATTCTCGTTAATCAAAATAAAATGTATCTTTTAACGTCAAAATTCAGGAAAAAAATCGTTGTGTAACATATATAATTTTTTTATCGTCAAATTCTGGAAAATATATGTATATTTAATCATCATCATCAACCATTATCAGTCCACTGCTTGATGAAGATCGCACCAAGTTTCTTCCACAACAGTATGTCTTGACCCAGTCTGTTCCATGTCACTCCAGCATGCTTTCGCATTTCATCCACCCATCTCCCTTGTGATCTTCTGTGTCTTTTTCTGTCCATTGGAATCCAGTCTAGAATTTCGGTTGTCCATCGGTGGTCAGTTCCTCTGGCAACATGTCCATCCGATTGTCTTTCTAGGGATTTCACTCTGATCATGATATCCTCTGCTCTTGTCATTTTCTTTATCCATGAGTTCCTCTTCTCACCTCTCCTGGTTACACCAAGCATGCATCTCTCCAGGCTGCTTTCAGTTATCTGGAGTCTTTGTATCTCTTTTTTAGTTAAGTTTCACGTCTCTGCTCCGTACGTTATCACTGGAAGGATGCATTGATTAAACACTTTCCTTTTTGAGACATAATTGCATATTGCTCTTGAAAATTCTATTGTTTTTTCCAAGAGCTTTCCATCCAAACAGGGGCGGGCCAAGGGCGCCCCTTGTACGACAATATTTTTCCATTTTTATTTATTTTTACATGAAATCAACACCTTTAGCAATATCATTTTCTCTTTTCCGTAAATTAAAGTTTTCATAAAACACAAGTCTCATATAAAACTAAAAGATAAAAAAATCTGTAACGCACTAGTTCAGTTGGCGCTTTGAATAATCCAATAAGTCATCTTCCTCTCTGTCAATTTATGCAAGTCCGCTCCGCTTTACCGCTAAGAAAAAGTTTTGTGGTGTACGATTATAGATATATTACAGCGTCTTTCTTGGAAATGGCAATTGTTACATACATATATTAGCTGTGCCCACGGCTTCGCTAGCGGCGAAGATATCAGTGAAAAACAGGGCTATAATAACACCTGTAATCCGATCCACCCATAAGAACTGTAGTTGAATTTCATAACAACCGATGGAGGAAATTGGTCGAAAGATTAAATGGTCGGCAGTTAGTTTTTCACGTGAAAGAAAATTATAATTAATTGGCATATAAATTTAAGAACATAATTTTCATTTTATTTTTTGAAAATAATTCATAATGCGCATATATAACATTTTTTGTCCTGTTTCCAGTCGTTATCAAAATAAATTGATTGTCTGAACTGCCGGTTCTCGATCAGCCAACGTACAACTGTCCGTGCGAGAAACATTCTGCGCACATATGCTAACGCAGGAAAACTGTCGGGTGGAAGGGGGGGGGGGTTGTAATTCCGAAAATATAAAATATACATAATTTCTGGTCTGAGTCGTGGATTCTTTTTTTGATTGGAAGTTTAACGACCATCGTGCGCACCTCAATGGGCTATAAGCAGTCGACCGTCCCTAATTTAGGGCCACTGGTTCCAGGGAAGGGAGAGAGCAGTGCTTTAAGACAGAAACAACATCCATGCCTCACTGGGATTCGAACCCGGACCCCTTCCGGACGACTGATTAGAAACTCAGGGATTTTCAGCGTTTACGAACTGCAATTCTACAAATTTCTGCGGGCTTCTGCTGCTGCAGGAAATCTGTCTGTCGGAAGGCGGGGGGGGGGGGGTTATGCTGAAAATATAAAATATAAATAATTTCTGTTCTGATCGGGAGATTTTCAACGTTCAAAAACTGCAGCTCAACAAATTATCTGAGGGCACGTGCAAAGGCAGCAAACCTGTTAGGGGGGACTGAGCCCCCGACAGGTTTCTTGCGTCAGCACATGCCCGGAGAGAATTTGTTGAGCTGTACTGTGTAAACGCCGAAAATATGCCAAATGTGCTGCACATTCTTTTTCTTTTTTTTTTTTTTTTGGTATTAAGCCCCCCTTCCCCCTCCCCAGGTTTCCTGCGTTAGTACATGCCCCCAGAGAATTTGCTGATTTGTAGTGTGTAAACGCCGAAAATCTCCCGATTGGGCTACAAACTCGTTACATTTTATTTTTTCAGTATTAAGCCTACCCCCTCCCCCGCAGGTTTCCAGCGTTTGCACGTGTCCTCAGATAATTTGTAGAGTTGTAGTTTGCAAACGTTGAAGATCTCCGGATCAGACCACAAATTCTCTATATTTTATATTATTGCTACAACACCCCCCCCTCCGGACATACTTCCTGCGTTTGCAGATAATTTATTGAGCTGTAATTTTTAAACCGTGAAATTCTTCTGTTGAATTGTAGTTTATAAACATGTTTTTATAAAGAATTACATTAAATATCGCAGCTAAGAAAATACGACATTACAGAAACTTTATGTGATTCAGATAACCAACCTCTGGGGACGTGGCCTCGAAGAGGTCGAAAACGCAGTTTGTATACGGCCCCTTAAAATGTTTGTGGCCAGTTCTCCTACACCCATTCAGTGTTAATTGTGAGTGGGTAAACATTCAAGCGAGACAGACTAACGTCTCCTATTAAGGTGGAACTGAATTAGCAAATGGCATTTCCACGGCTTATGTTTAGTCTGGTGCGGAAAGGGGGGCGGGGTCTGGTAGGCTAAGAACTCTTAAAAAGTGGGCCTTCCGCGCTCACAATTCTAGCAAATGCATTACTTGTTTTAATAAAAGTTTAGCACGATGTAGTACTTTATCTGTGAGGGGGGAGTGGGGTGACAGATACAATGGCTGCGTTAAGGACTATCCGAATAATGGCAATAACCACGTGCTCTTCTTTAAACTTTTGCTGGCGTTGTGGTCGGCATCATCAACAGGACGGGAAAGAATAATTCTCTTGAGAGATCAAGACCCAGCGTTTTATTTCGGTTAACAAATATTAGGCAAGCGCGAATTAGGGAAAACTTGATAAGAGCAAACGTGTTTAGGGAAAACGAGATTTAGGGGAAACGAGATTAGGGCAAACAAAATTAGGGGAAATGGGAATTTGGGTAAAAGCGATTTCGGGGAAACGCAATTGGGGTAAACGTGTTTATGGCAAACGTGAATTAGCTGAAACGAGATTTAGGGGAAACGAGATTAGGGCAAACGAAATTAGGGAAAATGGGTATTTGGTAAAAGCAATTTCGGGGAAACGGATTAAGGGAAGATCAGATCATATGTAGAGGATTTTAGGAAGGGATTGTCTGACCCCAGGTTTTAAACAACATTTAGAAATAGGAAGGTAGGGGATTTGGGCTAGACTACCCGATAGGAAAGTGTCACGGAGTCGAAGTAGAAAGGGGCAGGAAGACGCTCTTATTTATTACCAGGGGGGCCAGCACCCGGGGTCCGACGGCTTAACGTGCCCATCCGACGCACGGCAGATATTTAGTGGATCGAGCGTTCGTACCTGCCTGGGATCGAACCTGAGGTCTTCTCCATGGCAGTCACAAACGTTGTCCACTAGGCCACCTGCGGCCCTGGATTAGGGGAAGTGAGGCTATGCGGCTAATATAGGGCCATTTAGTCAGTGCGTGTGACAAGCACAACACCCATGCGCCATCGGGCACAGAACCGGGACCCATCTCGGACGATTGGTCAGATACCAGCGCTTAGACCACTGCGCCAGCTGGGTCTCTGCCCTTTTAAATTATGGTGGTCTGGCATGGCTAACTACGATAACCCCGACAGATCTGCGCGTGTTTAATATCCCCTCACAGCCGAGTTGGGACAAAAAATAATGCTTAAGGTCTGAGCGTATTATCTTTGAATTCACCCTGCAATGATTGATCAATATCCGCTAAAATATCACGTGGTATAGCTAAGATGGCCATCCTTTTTAGACAACGGTTCTATATCTATGGTCTATAGCCTTGTAAGCTAACTTATCTAAAGGATGAAAGATCTTCTTATGGAGATAACTAAAGATACGATTTTTGGAGGAATAATCTCGGAGACCTTTCTGAACTGAACCAAATCTTCTACAGTCCAGTGATAACATTAATCGAGGACATAAGGACATTTTACGCAGTGCAGCAGCAAATGCTCCGTCAAGTTCAGTTCTATTTGGATAACACAGACAAATGGCGTATATAAATTTGGGTGCGCAGAAATTTGGGTGACTTTTCTTCTGTGCATATCTTGCGATGATTGATATGCCTGGGGTAGAAAAGAACAACAAACAATATTAAATTCAGAGCACATATCCGTTAAGAGATAAAAGAACTTCAACCGATATTGATTCAGGTGTTCAGGATTAGGGAGAATGGAATTATGTGAAATTTTATTTCATTAGCTTTAGAAACAATAGCTTCTCCTTATTAATTTTATTTTTTATGGGAAAAGAGAATCACAAATACATTTAACTTGCAAAAAGGGACTGAAGACTGAATTTGGAGTTTTTAAACTTCATGAATATTTGTTGGAAGTAGGAGCTAATTACTCCACCTTGGCTACTAAAGAGATGGAATTCTTGCTCCGTTTTGTGCTGCTTAACGGTCAGAGACGGACTTTTACCGGCTGATGTTTCTAAATTAGATGCTGCCCAAGATCTCCTTTTCACCCCAAACAGGATATTTTCATATAGCGACCGGGTTTTATTATAGCTACGGCAAAATAATTCCTTTTCCCCTTCTCATCTCAGCAGTCACAGGTGTTAAGTCCTCCTTTCTTATCGCGTGTTCATTTTTCCATGACCCAAGGCATGTTAGAGAAGGACTAGTCTCGTTTACACGAACACTACGCCACTAGGTAAAACCCAATGACCGATACATCTTCCCTCCCATATTCTTCGTCACTGCTATATACATCCTTTTAATAGGTAATCAGTGAGAAAGGATTAATGTTGATCATACCCCTGAATGACCACTTTGAATAACAAAGCTAAGGGGAAAGCAATGCTTTGCGATGCGCAGGTTCACTTGTTCCAGCACCATTCCGCCTTCTTCTGAAACAGCGCATATATTCGTTCGAGCTGATTTCAGCCCAGTTTACTAACCCCGAGTTATTTCGTTCTAGCCGATTATAGGAGTAAAATCAGAAGCAAAATCTTTCATAGTTGAACAGAGACTTCGCCATCTTGTTACACATTACCATCACTAAACTGGAAGTACATATGTAATGAATTTGAAAATTCATTAGGGTTAAACCAAGAGTACCTCGGTAAATGGTAAAATACTCAGCAACATATCCAGAAAGTGAATACGAGATACCGTCGAGGCGCGTTAATTATTTATTCGTTAAAATACTAGTACTTTCGTGACACTTCAAGTGATCCCATCATCAGGTATATAAACAATAAAAGCTACACTACATCACAGCTACACTACGCTCGAACGAACAGATGTAGTGTAGTGTTGGATCTTACCTTTACAGGCTGATGTGGCCGCGGCACCGGTGAAGTATCGCCTGCAGTGAAGCACCCGATATCTCCACCGAAAAAAAATAAATATCTAAATAAAAATAAAAAAAAACTAAAGAAAATTTTGTCAAAAATTTTGCTCTCCTCCTCTGCTGCTAGGGGCTAGCAAGGAGTTTTCCTACATGCGTTGACAACCGAAAATTCTGCAACAACAAATTAATTATCTGATTCCAATAATTAATAATGACCTCCCATAATTAATTATAACAAATTAATTATTAACTTCCCGCAAAACCCGTACCGCGATTGGGCGTGGATGCCTGGATTTAACTCCAGCACGTCCCAATCTACCGAAAATCACAGCAACGCACACACACACTCGAAAAGATACCCAACGCTCATTTCACGTACGCTTGACATTTAATATCCAACGTTATATTATATACACTGCCACCTTTATCCATGATGTGGCACAAAAATCTGCTGAGATGAATGTATGTTGGGCTGCTCTATCGGCAGCTTAATTATGTACAATGATTTAAACACTTTATCACTGATTAAACGATACCACTGATTTATCTAACACTTATTTAACAATTAACACTGATTCAAACACTGTTCACTGATTAAATTCTAGTATGCACAATTAACAAATAGAGCGAAGGAAACATGTGAGAGATTACCCAAAACATTTAAATACACACTTTAAAAAAAATGATAATTGAGTACGAGCGTGGGTACCAGCAATTAAAATGATACAGTAATTATCATGACTGCCGCAGTTTAATTATAAGCTAAATATATCTCTATAATATTACACACACCTGCATAGGCTTGATGCCAAATTAGCAGGGAAGAGCTCTTAAAACTTATGGCCATAACACAAATAAAAATCACGAATAAAATGTGTTGGAGGCCTCCGCTGTCGTGCGTATTCATTTTTTCAGGGGACAGAGTTCTATATGCTGTTCACTGTCCGACGGCACTTGTACGTCGTGAGCAAATGTTCATGTAAAGATAACATACCTTGGCAACCGTTGTCTGAGGTCCTCAGCGCAGAGAAGTGGCACGAAATGTCCTGCCTTTTTGGTATATAGACAGCCTAGGCAAAAGTGCACTAATGTCGACCTAGTATCGGTCGAGAAGTCCACAGGACTGAGATGTCCTCGTTTAAGAGGGGATCATTCATAGCCCTCCTTACGTGCTTCTCTGCTTCTTTTTCCGAGCTCTCCCAGCGGTCAGCTCTCAGGCCTAGGTTCCATGCAGCTCGCTGGTGCTGTTCTCGTGCGTGTGTCTGGCTTTGCCACCGTCCTGAGAATGCCCCGCCGCTTGTTTTTCTCTTCTGCTCGTTTCTCTCCTCTTTGTCCTGTCACAGGGCTTCTCTTAGCCACTTGAAAAGGGATTTATCACCTTGTTTTCAACTGTGGGTGATAGTCGGTTCCCCCTTATCCCGTTCAGTTCGGAGAAAAACTGCAACCACCGAATGTCTCTTGGCTTGCAGAGGGACTTTTGGGGGGTGAGTTTTGCAGTCTTTCGTTAGTTGAAAATGCACACGACTGTTGCTATGAGTCCGAAATAGAGATGGTCTGTTGCCATGTGGCCTTTCACAATTCTCGTTTGCCAGAAGGCTACGAATTATGCACTTATCAAATACTGAACAAATTTTAACAATGGCAGTGATGAACAAATTAGAGGATCAATTACCGTAATTAATTATAACTATGAGTGCTGCCTTGCAGTTACATCGAAACACAAATTTACCGCATAAATGAAATATAAAAATTTTCCACAAGTTAGGCTGCACCCTATAACAGTAGCCTTTATCGTTCATACACCTGATGGATGGGACCATTTGGAGTGCCACGAAAGTACTAGTGGTTTAACGAATAAATAATTAACGCGCCTCGATGATATCTCGTATGCACTTTCTTGAAAATTCATATTCATGTACCGCATAACGTGCTCAAAATTATCGTGAACACTTTAAATCGGAATTAGTTTTTGGTGTACATTTGCTAAGAATCTGATATGCATGAAAAATATTTCCTGACATTCATTCTGGAATACTTTATTTTAAGAAATGTAATTTCAATATTCGTGCAGTGTGAACTTTTATCACTTGGATATTCTTAAGTATTCCAGAAATTGTTCAAAAAAACTAATATCCCAATTATTGATTTTCAGGCTTTTATTTCTCATTACGCTGATTGCACTTAACTTATTTAATTTTAATCATAATTTAGAAGAGAGGTAAAATAAAAAGCAGAAGTCTCTATATTTCTACGCGAGCTGTATTAGGACAAAGAAATGAAACGTGTCAATGATAGGTGAACTTAAAAAGGCCCGTATTGCACACGCATTTTAATTCAGAAAGTTTCACACTAACTCGAGCCACATAGGAACAGCACTTATTCGGTTTCCTCTTCTAATCTCGTATCTAAGAGAACAGGAAGAAAGCTGATACATTTGCCTTTATCACGTGCACGTGCAACGCTAATGAAATAAAAAACGAATTTCCGAAAGGCCGGAAAAAGGCACGTCATTAGCCCATTGATAATAATGAGCTATAGTTAATGAAACATTTACCACTTCGTTCGAATGGAAATAAAAAAACGCTGTTTCATTTTCCTGTGATATCAGGATTTATGATTCTACTTTCTATTGAATAATGGCAATTGCTGGGGCTCGACGCATGGCAGGAAAACACTAGAAAAAAAGATGAACAGATAAATTAATTACCCAGATGACTTTTCATTACGCCCTCTTCCTGTGAGATAAAAAGATACGCTTTTCTGTAGGGGATATTTTTTCCTCTAGAGAACAATCAGAACTGGAAAAAAACCCAACTTAGTTGCTTAATTGAAGTTCAAATCTAAAAGTTTCCTCAGATATTCCGAATATGTTGGAGGGCGCAAATTCTGCGGAAGTCGGTAAAATGGATGTTATGTGCAGTATACTGAATTAGCAATATAAAACTACTAAACTGAAAGTACGTGAGGCACGTTTTGTGAAGGAACACTTATAAAAATGTCCGCAATTTCTCTTACGACAGGCTTATATCAAATCAACGCCCTATATAAAAATCTTAAATTTGTATAACTTTATTCGGACACTAACGCAACAGGAGAAATATTTAAGCCGTGGACATTTTCTAAGGTTACAGAAAAAATGCGTAGTTCAAATCGCAACGCGTGCCGTTTGCTCATAATTTTTATTTACGCGATGATCTTTTAAATTAATAATTGGAAGATAACTTCTAAAATATTGGTTCTCATTGAACCGTTTATGTTTTGGTCAAATTTGTAAAATATTATATTTGGAAACCCTAAATACAGGTCGTAACTCTTTTTTTGTTTGTTTGCTGGCGGTTTAATCACCGCTGTGAATAACTCAGATGGCTATAAACCGTGACCCTTCCCTACTTTAGGGCCATTGGTTCCAGGGAAGAGAGAGAGACAGTGCTGTAAAACAAACACAGTATCCATGTCTCACCGCGTTTCGACCCCAGATCCATCTCGCACGAATGATCAGTGTCCAGGCCTTAAACCAGTGCGCCACCGAATGAAATATATTTCTTTTGTCGCGTGGCAGGGTGTGACAATAGCCTGCGTCGATATACACTGACGGTCATAACTTATCCGGCTTCGGATAGTGACACCAGAGCTACATTTAATAAAACCTAAAATGTCACGAGAACTACATAGGGTAAAAACCGAATGAAATATATTTATTTTGCCGCGCGGCAGGGTGTCACCTCAAACTCAAAGATGCATGCGTGTGATTAAATACCGTTTCACTGAAACACAAACCTGTTTAAGAAATGTATTTCGAAGGGTTTTAAAAAGTGTCGGCGGCGAACCCATGGCAGGTTTACTTGCACCTCCCCAATAAAGACGAGTTTGAGACAATATAACCCTTACTGAAGTATATCATTTCATACTGTTTTGTAGGATACACTGGTAGTACATGTACAGTGTTTACCATGTAATTTCTTTTGCCAAGGCGTGTTATAAGCATCAGGCTCATGGGAGACTCAAGAGAGCGAAAAATGTCCCTTATACAAAAATATCTTGTCTTCGCATCAGGAAACTACGATTTTAATTCACCACACCACATGACAGTAGAATAGCTAATAAACTAAAACTTGTTTTGTAAATGGTTTACTAACCACTATGAACATTTAGGTCTGAGATGAGCCATGGTTGAGAATTTTAAAACTATGGTTCGAATAAAGGGAGAGAATCACTACCCTAAAAACTAATACAACATCCACGTTTTACCTAGGATTCTAACCCGCTTCGAACAGTACTTAAATGCAGAAACTCCAGACTTATGTTATTGCCTAGCATTGCTTCTTTTTAATTTCTGGTTATTTCTAAAAATATTTTCTGGATGTAAAAAAACAGCACAAGTTAGTTGAACATATACTGTATATATGCGTACACATTATTACACTAAGAGTATAATATCCATGAGTATAATCTCCATCTAGGAGCTTTTTTATCTCCTGTATTAAAAATGCTTACAACTACAGGATATTTTGATTACTTAGGCTCATTCTCGCTTGTATGCCTGCTTCATTTGCAAATCGTTCTTTTCGAGCCAACTTTTTTGCGCTGCATCATGTGCAAAGTCATTAGTTTACACGTTGCCCCGGTTTCAAAACGCAATTTTGATCTCCGTTACTTACAGTGAGAAGTATATGGAGTAACGCATGACAATAAAATTCCATAACTAATAACAAACGCATAATAGGAAATTTCTACTTTTTTTATTATGTAAAATTTTCTCTAAAACATTATAGAGTCCGATCCCGTATTTTTAACACCACAACTACTATGATCATTTAACTCCCAAAGAATCTGAAAATGAATAAATAAATTAAAATGAAAGAAGGGAGGGAGAGAGAGAGAGTGAGAGAGAGAGAGAGAGAGATTACTTTATTCTTATATTTCGCACCAATATGGCGGTGCACCTTTGCAGGAAAATTATCCATCACAAAACCGCAGAAAGAAGGAGTTTCATTCTTTTCTTCAAAGAATGATGTTCAATAGAAATGGGGGATAGGGTGGAAAGCCTGTGTTGCAACTGCGCGTTATTACAAAAGTGGTTACTTGTATTCTCAGAATCCTCGGCTTCATAGTGTTTTCTGAATAAAAGTGCTGATAATAGCCTGCGTCGATATACACTGACGGAAAAAATCCCAACACCAAGAAGGGGTTGTGTTAGATAAACGACAGTTGCTAGGCGCTGAGAGTACATCTGTAAGATGACGTCTATGCAAATTTCGCGCTCGGCGCATACGTGTGGCGCTAGTAGCGCCCCTCGGAACATGCAAAGCAGGTTTGCTGTAAATACGCGCTGAAACGTTCTTGAATGTTAGTTATCGTTGAGATTCGACGTAGTGTGTTGATGTTAGTCAAGAATGCCTTTAAGAAGACGAAGAAGCCATTATCAACAGCTCACGGAGTTTGAACGAGGTCGTGTAATAGGGCTACGAGAAGGTGGAATGTCTTTCCGCAATATTGCAGAACGATTTGGCAGGAATGTAGCCACTGTGCATGATTGTTGGCAGTGGTGGTCAAGGTAAGGTACTGCCTCAAGAAGACCGGGTTCCGGCCGGCCAAATGGTACTACTGAGAGGGGAGACCGCCGTGTACGGCGTATAGCCGTGGCTCATCGTACCACGTCTGCGGCAGAAATTCGAGCTGAAGTTGCCACCACAGTGACACAACGAACTGTTACAAATCGGCTACTTGAAGGACAGCTCCGAGCCAGACGCCCTGTAGCGTGCATTCCATTTACTCCAAACCACTGCCGTTTGCGACATCAGTGGTGTCCAGCTAGAGCTTATTGGAGGATGGAGTGGAGATCTGTTGTGTTTTCTGATGAAAGCCGGTTCTGCCTGGGTGCCAGTGATGGCCTTGTGTTGGTTAGAAGGAGGCCAGGTGAGCGCCTGCAACCAACCTGTCTGCGGCCGAGACACACTGGACCTACACCTGGAGTTATGGTCTGGGGAGCAATTTCCTATGACAGCAGGAGCGCTCTCGTGGTTATCATACGCACCTTGACGGCACAGTTGTACGTCGGTCTGGTGATTCAACCTGTTGTGCTGCCATTCATGAACAGCATTCCAGGGGGTGTTTTCCAACAAGATAACGCTCGCCCGCATACCGCTGTTGTAACCCAACATGCTCTACAGAGTGTCGACATGTTGCCGTGGCCTGCTAGATCACCAGATCTTTCACCAATCGAGCACGTATGGGACACCATTGGACGACAACTCCAGCGTCACCCCTAAACAGCATTAACCGTCCCTGTATTGACCGACCAAGTGCAACAGGCATGGAACTCCATCCCAGAAACTGACATCCAGCACCTGCACGACACAATGCATGAACGTTTGCGTGCTTGCATTCAACATTCTGGCGGTTACACCGGTTATTAATGTACCAGCATTTCACATTTTAAATGGCTCTTTTCGCGCTTACAATAAGCTGTGATCTTGAAACGTTAATCGATTAAATATGTTACCTATACAAATGTATTGCCGCCATTTCATTCCTCTACGACTATTTTTTCGTGGTGTTGGGATTTTTTTCCGTCAGTGTATGTGCTGACAAAATACTAGTTATTTTTACAGCTTCGTAGTGTTTCTCAACGCTTTTCTTAAACGCTGAGCTCAAACCAAATTTCATTCGATTTGTTTTTCAAACTCAATATCAGTAACGGAATTAGCATGTCCGACAGATGTTTCGCGTCGTAGTTTTGAGACTCTCAAGCAGTGTAAGCAGTGCACTCCAGTTTTGCACAAGCATTTGTTTCTGGAAAAATTAAAAGTTTGGTCTACAACAAAGTCTCGTTCACGAAATACTGAGGATCACAAATAGGGGATGACTACATTTTTAGACGTTTCTTAGTATTTATATCGAAGGAGTGGGCCTGTCTTTCTCAAGAATTCCATTTTCTTCATCATAATTTCCGGCAGAAAACTGAAAACTCATCAAATCCGTAACCGTATGGGAACACTCACTCATGACGGTAATATTCGAAGGGTCTAAGAAAATCTACTGTTCATTTTGATTGTTTGAAACACAGATTGAAGATTGAAATTCATAAAAAAGACCGTTAACCGGTCTTTTTTATAATAATTGTTTTACTTAACGTAAAACTTACTTAACGTAAAACAATTATCAACATGTGGTAGGTAGCATGTAAAACAAGCTCGAGAAAAGCACTGAAATGGAAGCAAAAAAGAAAAATTCACAACGTAAGAGATTATGTGTCACCAACCTAGCGACTGGTGACATTCAGAGAATGGAGCGTGTGATACAGCCGAACGTCTTTCCGGTTTCCCTTCTGATTTGTGCGTATCTGCAGTCCAGAAAGTTGGCATTGTTTGTTAATAGTGCAAACAGTGGTGACTTGTGCTTTGTCAATCGAATGTGCTTCTTCAGGGAGCAGGCGGGAGCCAGATTTATTTCGAAAGCGAACATGGAATGATTGACTGTATACGAAAGTTTAGTGCACTACTGTTTCTTATTTGAACGAATTATATTTATGTTTTAAAACTGTTTCCAGTGGTAACATCGGATACTGGCACGCTTTGCCCCTGCCTGTTACAAAAAATTGAAAAAATGACAAAAAATTGACAAAAAATTGAAAAAATGACAAAAAATTGACAAAAAAATTAAAAAAAATGACAAAAAATTGACAAAAAATTTTAAAAAAATGACAAAAAATTGACAAAAATTGAAAAAATGGTCAAGGCCATGGATATCCTTCTCGCGGTGAAACATGTAATGTAGCTACTTGTTAGACCACACTACAGAGGCTGTTAGCTGCCTGCAAAAGGCTTGGGCTGTTGTCCAAGGGGATACTGCGGTTGTACAAAAATGCTCAGCTACACCGCTCGGCACTGAGAAATTCTTCCCCACTTAGCTCTATTTTAAAACCAATGGGACTCCTTTTGTTTTTTCAAAATTTAAGGAGCCCCTTCGAGGACAACGCTTCCAATCTAATGACGATATCCAAGAGGATGTCGAACGATCGCCCCGTCTTCAGGACACATCTTTTTACTACAAAGGCGTTGACTCCTTGACTTCGCGCTATGATGCATGTTTCAAAATACTTGGAGACGGTGTATAAAAATAAACATTATATGTGTTCGTATGTGACCCATGTGTTACATACTGTATTCTGTTTATTTTCCAAATACAAGTACAGCACACCTTGCGTACTATATTTCCCATGTAGAAGCAAAACTTTATGGTAGCCATTCTTATCGGTTCTGAGAGGGCTTTAGCACAAGGACAGAAGAACTAAAAACACAGGAGCTTAATTTTTCATCTCAGTGTAGTTGTTTCTTTGATTTATTCCTTTATTTTTAGGAATTCACGGTTTTGGGATTTAGGCGGAATTTAGTAAATATCTTTGGGCGAGAAAATAGACATCTCAAAATTTCGAGTCATTCTTTAGAATTCACACATATTCTAGCACCACTGCTATCTATTCTTATTATTTAGGTACACGGTTCACTAGGGACAATTTCCCTAATGGAATTTTGCTGCCCGGATGTGATGAATTTTACGATTCTTACACATATTAATATGAATAATTTTCAATTTTGTTACGTGTTCTATCCAGATCACACAGCTACTCCCCATGTCAAAAGACAGTCACGAATCGATAAAGTTTGTGAAGAACCGACTACGAATATATTTTCAGTGTTCACTCTCAAGGGGTAAGATTTATTGCTGTTATAAGTCATTCCTTCAAGTATCACTTAAAGCAGTTTTTGAAAGTTTCTGACAGCATGATTTTTACATAATAAGACACACTTTAAATACTCTCGCTAGTAAAAATGTTATCCGTCTCTTTTAAGGAAAACTGGCTGTATATCGTTCTGTGCAGGCAAGGATATAAACTAAAATTTCTACTATCGAGTCCTAGTTTCTCACAGCTGCTCACTTCTCCTTCCAAAACATTTCTATTAGGTGTTCCAGCATCCGCGAAATATATTTTAAAAGTTCTTCAGAACAACAACGACGGGCGAGCGAAGTCTCATGAATCTCTCACTGACGTCCTCACGTACCAGACCGCCTTGGTAATCATAAATTACGTTCTCAGCGGTGTTGACTTTTTCCTTAGGCATGCAACAGACGAAACCCTACGGCTCCCTTTAAGAAGTCTGCAAGACAGAGGAAAACATATTATCTCAGCTCGAAGATTTATGGAGTATATGTTCAAAAAGAGAAATTTCCAATAGCACTCTGCTCTGGGTGTTTGCGATCTGCACCCGGGGCTGTCCACAAGGTAATGAATGTCCTCCTGCATGGCCTTATCGTTTTAAAGTTCGCCTACTTACAAACTCTGACACAATGTTTTATGTCCATCGCACTGCTTCTATCCGTGATCCAATCTTTTATTTTTTTCCTTTTGCTCCACAGTTTTCTGCAGTTTCTGAAATATTACGGCGATGCATAATCCTTAAAATATGTTCTTTCAAGGCTTTTGCAGAGAAAAGATGAAGATGTCTAAATTTTCCGCTGAAATATTTTGCCCTACACTTTGGGAGACACTTCGCTCGATGTGATGCGCTACCATCGAAAGGATGAACTGATTTCGATTCTTAAGTCGATTTAGTTTTCTTAAAGTCACAAGGTATTCAAAATATAATTTATCCCTTCCTTTGTGCATAGCAGCGCACTCGATGCATTCCTCAGCAGGAAATATTCTCAGTCTCTCTTCTATTTGCATAATCTTCGATTACATGATGATAAATACAGCCTTCGTTGGCGTCTTTTTATTATATGTCTTACTGTAACCCTATGGATGTTTCAGAGTATGCAAATGAATGATGAGCATTTAGCATGATACTAACAACATTCCACACGTGCAGCAATAAAGTGCCTGCTGTTGCGGCCTTGAAAACGTCACGTCTCCTATTGGGTGTCCAAAGGATGAAAAACGAGGTACTGCGCTGCTTTTGTTGACTGCATATGGACCCTTAACTTCGTCTGTGCTAGAACCATAAACATTTCATTCGTTTTCTTGTGGTTCACAGAAAAGGTGATATACGTTAAAATGATGCACCAGAAGCTCCAGTGCAGCTTTCGGCCAAAAATCGGTCAAAAAAGAAAACAAAAAATTTTAAAATGTTTGCCATGTTATGACGCATAACAAGAAAAACAACGATGCAGAAACTCTCTGATTTATTTCCATATTTGCAAATGAATCAATTGTTAAAATGGCATATACACAGGGTCAAATATGGGTTTGCATTGTCAAGTAATATCGTCTTTGTTGCAATCAGTAGAATTTTCCGCTTCACAACTTTTTTCTCCGAAATAATCACCGACACACCCGATGTCATTGAGAAAGCTAAATCTAAGTATGAAATATTACTAGGAAAAATGGTGAGAAGAGGGAGATATATTTTTAAAGGCTGCTTGGATTGCCTCCTTGTCATTAAATCTTTGGTCCCCTGACACCTTTTATTATCAGCCCGGATAAGGCCAAAGCTGGTTTTTAAGAGAATGGGGCATCAAAAAACTTAACTCATTTAACGTTTCCAGATTTGTGGCAAGATACCCTTAACGCACATACACTGAAGCGCAATTGAACTAGAGACATAGAGACAGCTGGCGTTATGCAAATGTGGCGCTGTTGGCGGTCCTGTAAACGAAAACGACATGACGTATGCAGCGATCCGACAATATAAAGAGTGATGCGACGGGAATCAGTAAGAATCGCACGCAGTATGGGTATGACGAAGGCACTAAGTGCATTTGATCGTGGGCAAATTGTTGGGCCCACACGAATAGGACACTCCATCTCGGAGTTCGTGTAGGCACTGGGATTTTTACAAGCCACTTTGTCACGGGTGCACCGTGAGTACGTCGAATCCGGTAAAACCATCTCTGCAAGGGCCAACTGCCGTGGACAACAGCGTGTGGATGAGCGGGGTCATCGTCGGCTAGCTCGCATTGTAATAGCGGATAGACGGGCCACACTGCAATAAATCATTTGGTAATTTAACGCTGGTGCACAAAAAAGGTGTAAGCAGCCACACCATGCAGAACCATCTCCTCGCTATGGAGTACAGAAGCCATCGTCCCACTAGGGTACCGCTGCTGACCGCATATCACAGGGTGCAAAGACTAGCATGGGCGCTGGAACATCGCCACTGGATCGTAGTCATGTGGAAAAATGTTGCCTGGACTGATGAGTCGAGATTCACGTTGGTACATGCGGATGGCAGGATACGAGTACGGCGCGAACCACACGAAGCGATGGATCTTTCTTGCCAGCCGGGTACTCTTCAAGCTGGTTGGGGGTGGCATTCTCGTCTGGGGACTGTTTACGTGGACTGAAATGTGATCCCTGGTACGTGTGACATCTTCCCTCACAGGTCAACGTTACCGGGACATCCTGGACGACCATTTGCTCCCGTTTGTGCGTCTTCAACATCCCACTGGGGACCTCATCCTGCAACAAGACAATACACCGTGCCATCGCTCCCGAATTGTATCCGAATGATTGGACGAACACTCCACCGACGTGACCTCGCTTCCTTGGCCCGCTAGGTCACCTGACCTCAATCCCATCGAGCACATCTTGGATGTCATCGAGAGAGATGTTCGAGGCTCTGACTCTCCTTCATCAAATCTTCGTGAACTGTGGGAGCTTGTTCATGGGTCGTGGATCCCTATGGCTTCCCAACGCTTCTGGTGTCTTTACGAGTCTAAGCCGAGACGAATCGCCTCCGTCATCAGGACGAAAGGTGGTGCTACACGTTACTAGACAGGTATCTCTAATTCAATTGTTCTTCAGTGTAGGTATCGTGATCAAGAAACAATGTGGCAAACACTTTCTAACAGACTATCTCTCTAATGACTGTTTCAGCGAAATTGAAAATACAGTGAAAGGGTTAAAAATCGTTTTTAAAGGTAATATGGATGTCCTTGAGAATTAGTTTACCTATCTGTCGTCTGTCCTAGGTAGTAGCTTGCCCAGCGTGAATGAATGTATCTTAACTACGTTAAATGTGCGATGAACAACTTCTACTTTTAATTTTGCATTCATACTTCACCATCACTTATCTTTGGAGACGGCTACTCGAAAGAGATAAGAAATATGGCTTTACATATTCTACAAAGTACGGAAACACAGCACAGCAGGTAAAGTACTTTGAATGGTATAGTCACATTCAAGCTACGAGCCGTACTTTTGACTTTGAACTCACGTCCCATTTCGCCAGCCATGACTAAAACAATTATTACTGGAAATTACTTGCAAGTTCTTTCAGTATGATATTCCTGAACTCTATAGTGCCAATAAGTTTTGAGACTACCGTTTCTTACTGTATTTTTCATGGATATACCGGAAAATAACTTCAATAGCCAAAACGTTTTTATGCAATCCCTTGAGCATGTGAAACAAACATTCTTGCCAACTCATTCACCAGCTACGCATGAAGTTGACCGGTAACCACAGCCTCTATTTGAAACCCCGTTGAAAGCAGTGGGAGAATATGAAAAGTTTCAAATTGGTAATATGGTGTTGCTAGCAGTACCGAAAATGTTTTGCTGAAAATCTCAAAATTATTTATGTCCGTACGACGATGATAAAGGAAATATGGCTCTCAGATTGCTCCCTTGTTTCGCAAAGAAGCGTTTTGTACACTGCTGCTCCCAGCAAAGTGACTTCCAGCACGGACTGATAACAAGTGGCGAAATAAGCAACCACTCCCTTTGTGATATTACAGTGGTATTGTAGATCTATAAGTTGGCTATTGGAGATGAGATATGGAAAGTTAAGCGTACTGGAACTGAATGTGCCAGGAAACGACCCGTTATACCTCCGAAGCTAACAGAACGTAACAGGAGAACTCTGCAACGGACTGTCTGCTCAGAACGCAAATCACCATTACCTCAAATCACCCAAGCCCTATTTGAGACTATTGGAACTGATTTTATCAACAGTAAAATGCACAGGGTGCTATATGATACGGGTTACAACGGTCGAGCTGTTATCAGCAAGCCATTAATCTCTTCGACTAATGCCACAATTTTATTAGCTTGGTGTAAAGTACGTCGATTCAAGACTGTAAACCAATGCAAAACTGCCGCGGTGCATAGTCTACCAGTCTGACGGTCGGTTCAGTGTGTCGGCTACGTCGGGAGAAAGGTACGTTCCCGTCTGTGAAGTTTGGTAGAGAAAGCGTGACGATATGGTGCTGATTCTTGGTTCGCCTAGAGTGCAATAGCCTTTTTAGAAAAACCATGATTGATTAGTTCTACCTAGATGTCCTGAACAATGAAGCAGTACTAATATCGTGGCTGCACGGTGGGGAAAGCCCATATCTATATTAGCTGCTTAAGACAGCATGTTATGCTGCTCACGATGTTTCAACTGAGTCGAGGACATGGGAGTTGAACAGTTGGACTGGTCAGCCAGAGTCCTGATGTGAACCTCATAGAGAATCTCTTGGACAACTTAGGTCGTTCGGAAAATAATGGCCGCTTTTCTGAGGGGCCACATATAACTAGCCCGCAATGCTTGCGGACCTACTCTCACGCAGCGCCATTCGTTCCAGTTGAAGAGCGACTCAGACGCCACATAGATGCCATAATCGGTTGAACTGCAGCCGTTGCTACTCGTGTGAGAGTGGCCTGTACAACATGTTAGGAAGGAGTTAGTTGCGGATGATTCTGCTTCATGAGTTCAGATTCGGTCGTAATGCGACACAACCCCTACCGTAATGTGGTCGAGGCACAGGGCGAGGAGGCAACATCGGAACGTACTGTTGTTCGCTGGTTTGAACATTTTCGTTCCGGTGACATGAGCCTACAAGGTGAGGGTCGAGGACGACATTAGGTCATTAATAACGACGCTGTGAAGGCAAACGTGGACGCAAAACCTCGCGTCACACTCATCAAACTCGCCAAACAGCACTAGGTGTCGGCGTCAACAATTTTCGAACATCTCCACCAAATTGGTAAGGTCAAGAAGCTTGACACATGGGCCCCAGACGAACTGACGGAGCATCAGAAACAACAACGATTGAGATGTGTAGTTACCTGTTACTTCGCAACGAAAAGGAGTCCCTGCCTGAACGCATTTTAACCTATGATAAAAACTGGGTGCTATACGACAGCCGTAAGCGATCTGGACAGTGGGTGAACCGTAATGAACCGCCGAAACAACATCCTAAACCAAGATTGATACCAAAGAAGGTTTTCTTGACAGCGCGGTGAAAAGAATTACCTGAATCACATACTGTGAAGAAATTGGCCTAATGCACCAGACGTTGTGTTCCAAACAGCCGTCTTTGGTGAACAGGAAGGGTCCTATTCTCCTCCATGATATCGCGAGACCACACGTGTCACGAATGGCGAAACAGAAGCTACACAAACTGAGGTTCGAAAACCTCTCACATCCAGCCTACTCGTCTGATTTAACACCTACCGATTTCCACCTGTTCATGCATTTTAGCCATTACCTCAAGTACAGGACCTTCGAAAACCGAGAGGAAGAAGAAATTGGATTCCAGGACTTTTCTTGCATTTAGGAAGCCAGATTTCTTTCGGACTAGCAATGAAACACTTGTCCCTCGCTGGCAGAGGTGTGCGTCTGCTGAAGGCGCCTGTTTGGAATAAAACAAGGTTGAGTGCTATGAGGCATGCGCCTTTCATTTTTACCATCCAAATCGATTAATATTAAAAACAAGTTAGTAAAATTATGCAATGCATTGATTATGATACGCTTTCCAACATACCAGAAACCATTGCTCAAGTTATAACTTACGTTATGAGGATAATGGCTGTGGAATAAATCTGGCTCCTGTGTCCTAGCCTTTGACCCCATTTTGATTATAGTAAACACAGCAGGTTCAGTATACCTCCGGAACAACATACCAAAGTTTTGTCGCAATAGAAACACTTTTAGTCAAGTAATGAGAATAATGGCTGTGGAATAAATCGGAGTCCTGTGTGGACCCCATTTCGATTATAGTAAACAGAACAGGTTCAGTATACCTGCGGAACAACATAATAAAGTTTTGTCGCAATAGAAACACTTTTAGTCAAGTAATGAGAATAATGGCTGTGGAATAAATCTTGCTCCTCTGTCCTGACCTTTGACCCCATTTCGATGCCATTCAACGGAACCGGTTCAGAATTCCTCCGAAACAACATACTTTTGTATGTTGTTTCGGAGATTGTCGCATTAGAAGCAGTTTACGTAAGTTATGACGCATAAGGGCAATGGAATGGATCCCGCTTCTATGTCACGACTTTTGGCTTCATTTCTCCGATTTTAAATATGGTTTGTCCCCAGGTGGTCCCCTACCACATACTAAAATTTCATCTAAATCGAACCATTTATACGCACGTTATGACGCATAAGGGCAATGGAATGGATCCTGCTCCTATGTCATGACCTTTGACCCCATTTCGTCCATTTTCAATAGGGTTCGTCCCCAGGTGGTCACCTACCACATACTAAAATTTCATCGAAATCGAACGATTTTTGCGCCAGTTATCGTGTGGACGGACAGACGGCCAAAGCTGGAGCATGTACGCTTCTTCAACCTACGGTTGGAAAGCGTAAATAAAAACAACCTGGTATTAGATAGGCAGGTGCGTGGAAGAAGAGATATCCCCAAACACAAAGCTAAACAGATTACTGCTTTGAAGGCAGAATGTCGGAACGTATAAGCGGACAGTTCCGAAAATCAGTCGAAAAAATTTCAGGAAGACCAGAGGCCATCGAAGGCGCAAAAGGTTTCATCACACAATAACGTATTACATTTCTGAAAATAAAGATTATTTGTAGATATGTAGATGCCCGAATATTGAAGGTAGGGCAGGGAGTGTAGTAGATAACATTCATAGATTTAGTGAACGCTGAAGTGTGATTAATTAGTCAGACCGTTTTAGATGCATAGTACCAAATTTTATAACAGTACGCGTGGCTTCACTTATGCACAATAGACCTTAGGTCACGGTGCTGGGTGAATGTAACCCCCTTGGTACGCATGACTTCACTGGCTGCCAGTCATATCTAAAAAGATAATAACTCACGGGAGTTTAGATGGAATGGTCAGTATGAGTAATTTACATAAATGAAAAGTCAACGAAAGCGGTAGGTAAAAAAGGGCAATATTTGTCACACGGGATTTGCGTGCTAATTTGATGACACAATAACTTATTCTTCGCGAAACTTTCCGTAAATAATTCGCGACATGAATGTTTATTATTCCGACAATTAAATGTACGATGAAAGATCTGAGTTCTACGTAAGTAAGATTGTTTTCTTTGCAGCAATTTGTTAGATTCATTTCTATCAAGATGCATTCTGATGACATGTAGTATTTCTTCATTCCGAAAAAATAAACTAGAAATGTTCTTTATTGTATCTCCCTAAACAAAATCTTCATTGAGCGGTTGCTTTGCCTATTTTTCTTTATAAGCCTCTCTTAAGCTCATGTTCTGTCATTGGAGATATATTCACCTTGATGCAGGATTCCATTTTCTACAACCACAAAACGAGCTGAAACTTTTCACGTTTTCCACCGAAAACTTTCTTAACAAGCTGTCACATTCGCTTACTTAAACTATCGATTTTCCATTTCTTATTTTCGTGTTTTAATTAGAGGCTTTCCTCTTCTTTCCAATTATTACTTCTTCCTGGGCCTCATTATCTTTACAACCGATTTAACACATAACTCCTGAAACATCATATTTCAAAGCTTCTTTTCCCTCATCTCGACATTGTTATTTAAATTTTACATTCCCGCTCCGAAGTACACTTTTCCAGTATTTCTAAAAAATGCATCGTATCTCATGAAATTATTGCATCACATTTCAAAGAAAATCTGCTCCTATCTCATTATGATGGGAATCAGCAGTAGCAGGCACTGGGCAATTTTACCGAGATTCTGGGCCCCAGAGAACAAGCTCGTAGTAATTTGGTTTTCTACAAAAACAAACGATTTTGCACTGCTGGAATATTTGCTGTTCAGTAGATAAGATTATTGGTCAATTTCTTGAGAATTATTGTAGTAAGATCTAAAGTTTTAATAAGATGTAAGCAAATGGCGGGTAGTAATGTAAGTGCCGCATCTATTCGTTTTACTTAAAACGATTTCTGAGTTAAATATTTTGAATCGATAGCAGGAAAGTCGATGTGTGCACATATATTAATATCTGTCGAAATATTTTGTGGAAACCTGATAAATGAAAGGCCTTCAAATTCGGTGCACATTCTCCAAACGATTAGGGAATACGAACTCAGTTTTTTTAATAGTTTCTTCTTAAAGAGAGTTAGTGAAACCGTAATTGCACTTTGATGTTTCGACGTTTTCACTGCTTACACCAAATTTGCTACTATCCATCCTTTGCCCGATACAAATCTCGCTTCAACATGCTTCGTTCGCTAGTCAGGTTGTGAAATGGTCAGAGACGTTTTGGGCGACTCGTTGGAGCTGCATCCCATCTCGATTCCCGAATGAAGCATGGGTGGTGCGTTCATCTTACGGCGCTAATTCCTTCCCTTTCCTGGAGCTAATGGAACTAAATTTGGGAAAAGGCCACTGCTTATAGTCCTCATCGTAGAAGTTAATTCTCAGTCAGAAAAAAAAACGATTATTTGTAAAGTTATGTGCATCACTTACTGCTCTTTTCTGGAATAGTGGTTTCGGAAAATGATCACTGGATGTTCCATCTTCATTTACGAAGATAAGTTACATGAACAATTACGTCAAAGTCTAAACATTGCACTGCCTTGATTTTGGTGGAATAGCAAGCTAGTTGGAACAGTAGCACTTTAATGGAAAACCCATCTGTGATATCAAGTAGGGAAATAAAAAGTCGAAGCAGTTTGTCATGGAAATAAATCTAGCCGAGTTTCAACGAGAAATAATCTAATTTATAAAACATTTTCTCATCTGGGAAAGATTTCATTCAGATAGTTTAACCAGACCTACATTGAGAGGGAGTGAAGCTCAGAAAAAATAAGAAAGAAAAGTTACTAATCAGTTTTAAGAATATATGAAAACGAATGTAATTCGCAACTTGATATTTACGGTGATTCAATCGTTTTAAGAATAGGTGTATACATCCAAGACCATCTTTTACGATTAAAATGTGCTCGGGAAATTTAGGTTTTGCTAAGGTTCTTTTAAACTTTAAAAATACAGTGAAACCTGTGTTTGTGGTTAGTCTCATTTCGTGGTCACGTTCCAAACCGGGCAGTTTTCGCTGGCACGAGTGTTGTAATATAAAAGCAATGTATACGAAATGTTTATTTGGCAGCAGCTTGCAAGACGCACACACAGACAGACATTTCGGAAACGCATAAGAGAACACTGGCATTTCGCGGTCACCAACATGCCTATTTAGGATGTTCTAGAATGATAAGGAAAAGGATGTGAGTTTTAAAATATGAAACGCCTGTTTCCGTTTCTATCTCTGTCACCAACGTTCACGATGTTGTAGATGGTGGGTGGTCTTTAGTGTCTGTAATGGTTTTAGAATTTTGCTTGCAGAAGGTATGGTTTTGTTTTAACTAGAATACCGTATTCGAAATTTAGTTGTCCTAAACGAGAGCGTTAAGCCCATGAAGAGGTTCATATTTTTAATCCCAACGAACCTAGCCTTCCAACAAAGCGGGCATACTTTTTAAATTGTTTGGATTATCCGCTCCAGATGCAAGAGAACATATCCATGATTTTAAGGAAGTGAAAAGTGGAGCAGAGTAGAAAAGAAAATATGGCTTCAAAGATGAATCTCAACAGCAAAGCTATTGCGCGGGGTATCAACTTACTTTCAATTTCCTACGGGGGAACATGTATTAAGAACCCCCGATTTGTTACAATCCATGTATATTCCGATCACCTTACCTCATTCCTCAGCGTTGATTCTAGCTCTTAGTGGGATATTTAGTAAATAACATTTCTAAATAACAAAAGGGCAAAACGGCAGGAGGAAAATCTCCACTTCACAGTAAACTGCATTGAAAATGATAAGTCTTTCTCATTTTATTTTCAAGTCGGGGGGAGGGGGAGATTTTTCGTAGATTAAACTATTCCTTTTGGTGGCCATGACGGTGATTTTAACCCAGAACTGTGGATGTCTTCGTTAGATAAGTTTCAATGTATGCTGATGAAGTATGAGTGAAAACCAGAGCATGTTTTCATTTGAGATGTGGATCAATTTTTTGATAGTATTTTCCACGTATTCACACTTGCGAAAGCAGACACCGCAGATATTCTGGATTTCTAGGAATATGAGTATCTCAATTGTTAAACATTCATAGTGTGTGTGCCACACAACATTACACTGGCATGCAAAAATTAAGGACGAGACGGTTTTTCGAATGTAACGTCGTGCTGAAGTGCTTCACATCGACTCAAATCATACCATACGATCCCCAAGATGTAAGAATATGGGACAAGTGAGCAAAACCGTCCAAACGAGGAATCCAAAGAATACAAAGGCACTTTATTGAAAAGGTAGCTTCGAGCACAACTGGACAGAAGACAGAAACGTCCATGTGACAGGCGGCTTCCAAGAAAAATCCAGTCTTTTATAGGGGTTATGATCACCCCTGACTGCGTTGCAGGATTTAGAACGTCTGTCCATGCTGAGGACGAGGTTGTCAAAGAGCTGTTGAGGCATCGCGGCCCATTCCTCTTGAAGCGCCGTAGCGCCAATCGCAGCTGCGGAATCGTTGCTGGTGGTTGGTGACGTGCTGCCAAGCGTCTCCAGAGTAGGCCCCACACGTGTTCGATTGGATTCAGGTCCGGGGACCTTGCGGGTCAATCCATGTTTTGAATATCTTCACTCTCCAACATCTCTGAGACAGCCACTGTACGATGCGGTGTAGCGTTGTCGTCCGTGAAGAGGAACTCAGGACCCACAGCACCTCTAAACAGACGCACGTGAGGCAGGAGAACATCGGTGAAATACGGGAAACCAGTGACTGAACCTCCTTGGAAGATGTGGAGGTCTGTACGGCTACCAAGTATGATACCACCCCAAACGAGAATTCCGCCACCTCCAAACCGGTTCCTTTCGATGATGTTAGACGTGTGATTGCGTGTTCCCTGCTATCTTCAGATGTGCATACGTCCAGAATAGCTCGTCAGAATAAATCGGCTCTCATCCGTAAAGAGAACTCAACACCTTTGCTGATCTGTCCAGTTCTTGTGTTCCTGGCACCAGAGAAAATGTCGTTTCCGATGAGCAGGCGTTACTGGCACACACCGTACTGGTCGTCGTGCAAATAGATCCCCTTTGTGCAGCCTCCTGACTAAGGTAAAACGCGATAACGGACGTACAGTTGTCTGTTGCATGTGCCTTGCGATTTTTCCCGCTGTCTGCCGTCTGTCTCTTCTCGCCTGTAGGACAATATACCGGTAGCCCGCCGCTGTGGTTGCTCATGGACGACCACTGCTAAACTCTCGGACAGCTGTTCCTGTCGTTTGAAATGCTCTCCAAGCTCGTGAAACGATGCTGTGAGCTATCCCGAACTCCTCGGCCACACTAATCAAACTTCGACCTTCTTCCAATTTCCCAATGACGCGACCTCGGGTAAAGTCATCCAGATGTCGTCTACTGGATTGTCTGTTGGCCATATCACACGGTGGCAGCAACTCTACGTTGTTCAAACCGATGTACACCGTGCAATAACTTTCACCGAATTGCTGAGCGTACACCATCCGTGTGCTTTATACCCTTCCGACCCCCTCCCCCACGTCGTGCTGCATATATGCGCATGCCCCACCGTACCGGACGCTAGTCAATCTCCTGAGTGGTCTTTCGGTCCGTTCTACCTGCTCGTTCCATTGTTATGCTAATTTCTCCTGTTCGTCCTTAATGTTTGCACACCAGTGTACATACATAAGGATCTTATGACAAACACATTTCTCCAACACACATGGGGCATTGTATTTCACTTCGGATGACCCACAGTGGTTGGATATTTATTGATTTGTCGAAAATATGCGGTACAGGGCGTAAAGGTTTTATGTATCCCAGCTGTAGTGGTTTTACAATTTATTTTAACGTTAAGCAATAATAAGCAACAATGTAGAATGATGTTCAATGGAAAGGAAACGTCATCAAATTTCAATTTACGTGTTTCGGATGAACTGAATTTGGTGAACAGCTACACCCTTTTTAAGGCTTTGTTTTATATCGTGATGCGCGTTAAGAGCACACGCTCTGAGTTTATGTCATTTTATTGCGCTGACCTTGTCCTTTTGCATTATGTAAGCCTTGCAGCCTTTGAGCAGCGCAGTGTAAAGAGATTTGGAAAACTTAAGCCTCAAATGAGTAGTATTATACTCCACGATAAACCGGAAGGCATAATGTGTTTCGAAAGTGGTGTAGGAACAGCTGGTATCGTTACCGACATTGGGATTCCACAAACAACCCTACCAGCTATACTGCACAGAACACGAAAGGCGTAACCCGTCAGGAAGGTCATGATAAAGATTATTTGGAGAGACTAACATGAAATAGAAATCCTTGGTGAGAAGAAATGGAGAGAATAAGAGGCGCATCTTAAGAGAATCTCTATGAGCATGTAGGTGACTTCTTCTGTCAGTCAATTCATCATCAGAGGAAGAGCCATTAGTTTCCACAAAACACAAACCAGTGGAGAGAAAAGAGGGTGGGGGGAAAATTATTTCATCCTGGGTAAGCGAAATCTGTGAATGTCAGGCAATAAATGTTTTATTACAAATTAGTTACCCAAAATATTTGACCAGGGAACGGAAGCAATTTAGCACAACGCACTCCTTTCTATTTATGCGTATTCACTAAAGAGCCAAAACATCGTGAACAACTGCCTAAAATTATACTGGGGCTCTACGTATCACCAAAACAGAGCTTACCAGGCCAGGTATGCACGCTGCAAGATTTTTAAAGGTTTCTTGTGGTATTATTACCACAAGACACCTTTAGACACATTATACTGCTGAAAGATGACACTATTGGAGGAGGAATACCGTTGCTATGAAAATATATATCAGGTCTGCATTGATGTTTAGGTAGGAGGTAAACATCATAGTTTCCTGCATAAGAACGATTGTCCACAGGGTTTCCTATCAGAACATTGCCCAAAGCACTACATTTCTTCCAATGGCTTCTTTTTATCCCAAGGTGCATCCTAGTGCCAACACTTCAAAAGGCAAACGGTGAACACGTTCCGGGCCGTCCACTTGTTGCAACAGAAAACGATATTAATTGAACCAGACGGCCTTCTTCCAATCATTCAAAGTCCAGTTTTGATGCTCTCCTTCGCATTGCAGGCTCTGTCAAACAGTGAACCGAAGTTAGCATGGGAATTCGGAGCAGCATGCTGATACGCAGGCACATTTTCAACAGGATTTGATGTTCTGTTTGCCGTGATGCTTTACCACCTTCACTAGAATTTAAGTTACACTACAGTGTCATTTCTGTTGGTTCGAAACAAAGAGGATAACTTTCGTTACCCTCTAACATCGATGAGGCTTGGTCGGCACACAGATTGGCGGCAGTTAGTTGTTTTACCCTCCTCGTACGACAATTTGAACGTACTAACCAGGGATCACCGTGAGCAACCTACAGGCCTCGCGGTTTTGAAAATGCTCTAACCAAGTCTTATCGCCATTAACATTTGGCCTTTGTCAAACTCGATTAAGTCAAGTGCCTTTCCAATCTGATAACCAAGAATAACACTGATTAAAAAAGCCCAGTGTCAGGTGTCATTTATTACTTTTTTGGACCTTCACACGCACCGTCCTTTACATGTAGTCGCTTTGATTTGCATAAAGACGCGCTGGTTTATATTACACTATCTACCAACAAGTAATTGGACACCCCTGCAGTCGACGATATCTGCGGTCCTGATACACGTCAGCGGCGACCACCGTTCAATATAGTGTGGGAAACAACAACGCAACCAGTCGCATGCAAGATGCCACGCAGTTCGGAGCTCTCTGATTTCGAGAAAGGTGTAATCGTAGGGTATCACAGAAATGGCCGATCCATACGTGACATATCCAGCAAATTGAAGTACCCAAAATCGACAGTGGCCTACGTGATTGGCAAGTGCAAGATGAGAGGTGACTGTCGTATTGTGCCCCGACCCGGCAGACCCACCAAACTGGGAGTTAGAGACCGACGGGTGCTGGCCGGAGAAACTAGGAAGAACCGCACCAAATCGATGGGTCACATCCTCCAGATGTTTCAACAAGCATCCGGGAGTGTTCTTTCGATGAATATCATCCGTAAGGAAGCCCATCTGCTCGGTTATCATGGATGTGCTGCCGCCCACAAGCCTTTGATCACCAAGTCCAATAGCGCTGTTCGGCTAACGTGGTGCAAAGAACGTCGACAGTGGACCGTTGAACAGTGGAAACAGGTTCTCTGGAGCGACAAACCAAGGTTCACCCTCTACCGTTCGGATGGCAGGGTCTGGATTTGGCGTCTGCCTGGAGAACGCTTCCTGCCGGAATGTTTGGGCCAATTGTGAAGTTCGGCGGCGGTGGAATTATGCTATCGGGGTGTTTCTCCTGGTATGGCACGGGATCCTTGCTCGCAATTCCTGGTAGACTCAACGCCGAGACCTACTGCACCATTTTGGATGACCATGCGCTTTCTACTTTGTGGCAGTTTTACGGGGTGGACCCATGTTACTTTCAGAATGACAATGCCACCTCTCATGTTGCGAGGTCCACCATGGCTTGGTATTGTGACAATGGGGTTAATCGAATGGACTGGCCTGCGCAGAGCCCGGACCTTAACCCTATCGAGCACCTCTGGGACGAGTTGGAGCGTCGACTTAAGGGGTGCCCCCACTGTCCGAAATCGGTGAAGGCACTGACCTGTCTTATCCAAGCCGAGTGGAAGAAAATACCGCTAGCCGTCGTACAACTCCTGGTTGAGAGTATGCCCCAGAGGGTTGCAGCTGTAATCGCCGCTCGTGGAGGCTCCACCAACTATTGAAGGTGAATAAACTTCGTTTTCCTTTGCTATCACAGGTGTCCAATTACTTGTTGGTAGATAGTGTATTTTGGTTCTTCCGTGTATGCCAGGCAGAAACCTTCTCAGTTTATACTGCTTCGCATTAAGTGGTGTTTTTTCTTTGTTTTTGAACGCATCCACAACCTTACTCGAGCAGTTACTGTAACATAGTTGCCATTTCGAAACCGCTTTCCTGAGATGATGATTACACTGCGTTTGTTAGATTTGGCATTCGCAAACACTTCAAACTGCAAATGATTCTTGTCAGTCTCGTCACGGATGATGTGTAGGTACGTGCATATACTTACACGCCCTAAAAGCAAAACATTGCACGTTCTTATCTTATAGCGTGTTGTTCCTCCTCTAGTGCAAATAACAGCCTGTACACGACGAGGAGTCGACTCCGACTGACGCCGAAGGGTTTCCGGAGATAATTGCAGCCACGCCTGTTGCAGCACTGTCCACAACTTCGCCCAAGACGTCGGTCCACGATTCATGGGTCTGATGTCATGTTCTACGGTATCCCAGAGAGTTTCCACAGTTTTCAAATCCGGGGCCCACCGCATGGTTCCAAACTCCGATGAGAGTTTCTGGAACCATGCCTGAGTAGTTGTGGCCCGGTAAGGCGGGGCATTGTCCTTCTGAATCAGACCATCGCCCGCAGGTTGCACGGCGGCCATGAAAGCGTGTAGATGATGAGGAAGTACATGCTGGTAGCGCGCAGCACTTATGAACCTCTCCAGATACACTAAGATACGTATCTAATGTGTCCCACGAGAGGGCTTCCCAAACCATCTTAGAACCACAAAAACCTTGAATAGACCAGACATGGCACGACTGGACCATAGCCTCATCCTGTCGACGCAACACTCCAACCCTCCCGTCGGCTCAGTACAGTTGAAAATAAGATTCATCTGACCACACGACGTGGCACCACTTCGCTGAGTTTTAATTTTGATGGTCCCGGCACCAAGCAAGGTGTAACGTCCGATAACGAGTAGTCATAAGAGGTACATGAGTAGGGGCGTTGGATGCCATAGCCCAGGGTATGCAAAATGCACCATACCGCTCGCTTGCCGACGTTGATTGGGCCTCCAACATTTAAAATGTAAATGATCTTCCCCGTCGTTGCGAAGCGGTTGGTCTATGCAGCCAGGATAATCAACCTCGATCCCGGTCATCAATGGCGTGTGGTCGGCCACCGCTTATTTTGAGTGCGCTGGTACGTTCGTCGATGGCATACTTGCGGTACAGCCTTGATATGGTTGCCCTCGGGAACCCTAGGATTCTCATGCGCTTGCAATAAAAGTCGCTCAGATCACCACGTTTACCCATGTTCATCGATTGCGATACATCGTTGGGAAGCCCTGCTGTCCACCTGTTTATCACCTGCGTTCGGTTTGGGTACGTTCCACTCTGCGTGGAGAATGCCCATGTCAACTGCCCATCACCCCTTTAATGTTATATCTACTGAGTGTACTTAAGAGTGTGTGCATGTCTGTGATTCACCAGAAGGCGATTTCAGAATGTTCTATATTCTGAGTATATATTTCGCAAATGTGATATGGGAGTACTTTGAAAAAGCCACTCACGGGCAGCATTTCTCGAAACAGAACTTTCCTTGAATTCCAAATACTCTCGCGCGTTTTCTAGGTAATATCAACAACTTCCGTTTCAGTATTGTCTTTAATTCCAGTCTGTATTCTTTCATGAGTGAAACGTATTACTTTCTGTGTTTGAAAGACGAAGCAAGACTGAACGCTGTGTCGACAAAAAGCGTCAATTTCTCTTGTTGGATAAACAGTTTAAGAAGCTCTATCGACCTCTGTGTCCGAAAGCCGACAGAGGTAGTAAGACCCCGATGTTAAGTGGAGTAGAATAACAGGTGAACATGTTTCCCTTAGATTAAGTCGTTGATGCGAGAGACTTTCTTTAGGAAGGAAGAGAAGTTAATGACAAAGTTGCTACGTAAATTTTAAAAAAGACGGCCAGCCTTGGAATAACATGTTACGTTTGGCATTGAGCCAAAGTTGTTAACGTCCACTCCCATTTTTTGCAGCTCCGTGTTACAACGTAGAATGCAAATTAAAATTTCTGACTTCGTTGGAAGGGCAATTTAGGATGCTCAAATATATATTGTAGACAAACGTTAATAATCCAAAAGTCCCAGTTGAAGAGAGCGACACAGAGAAAGAGCATTATTTGACATGAAAATAATCCAATCTCTATGTTTCAACAACGCATATTTTCAGGGCAACATACCGTTCTTTCTCTACGATTATAACACCAAGTTTCCCCCGAGGATTCCGAAAATATGCTTTATGCTTACTTTCAACTGATCCCAAAACACAGATTTTCGAGCCCATTTTCTAGGAACAATAATAAATACAAATACAAGTTCACGCCTTTTTAGAAACAGAATTATGCACCAGAAAATGTGTGGCGCTCTTTGTTCCATTGAGACCCTTGTGACCTTAAACATGAAACAACCAACCAGAAAATGTTAATACTGCAAATATTTCTTCGATGTTCAAAGTAGTTTTTCATCTTGTCTTACCCAAATGGAAATTCCTACGGAATTACATTTAATCAGTCCATTAATCAAGATAATCCTCCAAAACTAAAAAACTAGAAACCGCTGAAGTGCAAAAGGTGAGAAATGTTTGGCGTTTTTACACTATATTTGTGACTTTCAATAAATTTGTACATCCATATACACTGGGTTCTTACTTAATTTCGACCACCTAACAAACACATCGTGGGCCCCTCCTTTTACTCGTGGAAAGACCTCCACCCGGCGTAGCATCAACTCCAGGAGGCCGCCCAGGTGGCGCAGTGGTCTAAGCGATGGCCTCTGATCATTCGTCCGAAAGGGGTTTGGGTTCAAATCCCGTGAGGCATGGATGTTGTGTTTGTCTTACGGTACTGGCTCTCTCCCTTCCCTGGAACCAGTGACCCAAAATTAGGGACGGGCGACTGCTTATAGCCCATTGAGTTGCTCACGGTCGTCGTTAAACTTTAAATAAAAAAAAACTCCAAGAGGTGGCTATACAGTTACGTGAGGATCTGCAACCAAGCTGTTCGTGTAGTGGTCCCACAGTTTGCAATGTTCTTAGGTTAAAAGTGCAAATAGATGTAAAAAAATCAGTTTAATCAGAACATTAACATTACGTGGAGCTTGATTTGTTATAATTGAAACACTAGATAGCCTAACAATTCATGTCCTTTACTGTACACAGCAATATCACTTCAAGAAATCTTCAAGATAGAGCTACTTAGAGTTAACCTTTCATTTACATCAGCACACTAGAAGTCAGTTCAACTATTACGTCAGTAGCATAGTAAATTACAATTCATAACACACAGTAATATACACGTCTCACTGAAAGCGAATGTCACTTCAACAATAACCAAGCACCTTTCAATATACGTGTCAATCAAGCTCGTAACACCAGACTTCGAACATATAACATCGACTATTCCAATGTCGAAGTAAAAGGTTATTATGTACGTACTGATTTCTATTCTGATATTGTTCTGACAGTTCTTCCAGAATAATAAGCTCCAACCAATTGTGACGTGCCTGCACCGCAGGACGCACATGAGATAAAGGCAGATACCAGTGAAAACACATGTCCCACTTAGCTCAGTTGGGAGAGTGACTTACTCCGGAGTGAGGGGACCCGCATTCGATGCTCGGCGTAGCTCAGTTGGGAGAGTGACTTACTCCGGAGTGAGGGGACTCATATTCGATGTTCGGCGTAGCTCAGTTGGGAGAGTGACCTACTCCGGAGTGAGGGGAGCCGGATTCGATGTTCGGTGTAGCTCAGTTGGGAGAGACAAACCTGTGTTTTCACATTGGCTTTTTTACGATAAATTTTTATTGGTCCAGCAATCTTTAAGTAGATCCAACATATACCTCAGCAGGTAAACTTCACATTATTCTTAGCAATCTAACGTCTACACACACACACACATTCACACGAGCAATTGTTGTATCGTCCTTTTTATCCATCGCTCTTATCACATTCATACGTCACTTTCTCTCTGACATCAAATGTTGCCAACAGTATTCTCGTTTAAGGGAAATACATAACGTTAAGTTTAGAAGTATACAGGAGAACAAACTCAAATTTATGTAGGAAACGGAACTAAAACTGGAAGTTATATTAGAATATACGCACACAATATTGATTGACCTCATAATTATACTTTGACTTTCATCTAAACGGATATTATATTCAGCCCCTTAATAATCTTTATACTGTTTAATTAAGCTACCCGTGCTAAGAGTAGACTAACACTTGAAGAAGTGTATGCTGAAAACCCCTAATTTTAAACAATTCATCAGTTCCTCACTTTTCTACTGTCACGGGATCTGCGCTTACTGAATCTCCAGCTAACACCTTGTACACAAGTTCAATCGGCTTGTAAATCTATCATTCCAACCAGAAGATGCATTGCTTTACTTGGATGTTTCACTTAAAATCCCACCATTAGTAGGCAGATCACCCGAAGCAGCTACTTGAAACAATCTCAGTGCGTGTGTTTCCAAGGTTTCGTACGGAAAAACATTTTAGTTTTTTTTTTTTCAATGATAATAAGCAGTCTTTTCCACAGCGTAAATGCTCTAATCTCGGTTTTCTGCGATCATATTTAAAGTGAAGGTTGCTAGCTTCAATGTTTTTGCAAGTTCAGCAAGTGCAGCATTTTTATTTCTGTCCACTTCTTCAATAATCTTTACTTTTTCACTTCAGTGATACAGACCACGGACTGAAGTGCGCACACCAAGCCTCACGCTAAAACACGCTCTTAATCAGGTAACACTTTGCTGTCTGTTCTCTAGAGAATCCCCGCACCTTTATGTGTTACACTTGTGTGTGTGTGTGTGTGTGTGTGTGCGCGCGCGCGCCCTTGGGAGCGTGAGAAATAAATCCTTAGTCACCAAAAATATTGCTAAAGAACTCATTTCATTGGCTACGATTCACAAGTTCTATTCCTTTCGATTCTGTGATTGTGAGAAGAGGAAACAGGAACTGCACAGACACCATGATGGCTTACGCCATTCTGGTCGAACTGTCAAATGAAAATACGCTAAGTGCGGTAGAAAAAAGGCTCTTGAGCTCACAGACAGGAACATTTGATGCAAGAAAAACATCAGCATACATGATACGGTTTTTTGCATATGTATATAAGGGGAAATTTCGGGATTTTAAAATGTTGCATTAAATGGCGGAAATCGTTCGTTCTGGAAAATATTTGATCGCGATTCGACTGTACACATGAAAATTTATTCTAAAGCATTATGAGTTTTCTCTGTATATCGGGTATTTTTTTCAGATAGCAAGAGGGATAGCTGAAAATGTTTGCATTTATTTTTCCGAGTTCATCAATGCTCCCTAAATTTTAATTGAGAGCTAATAATTTCTTTCTAGACGAACACTAAACCAAAATTTTAATCTATTACCATTATTTCCCCTTTATTTCTTTTGATTACACTTCTTTAGCATTAACCCTTTAACGACCATAACGCCCAAAACGCCCGTGGGTACAAACGGCCATAGCCGCTCGAAACGTGAGTCAGATTTCCTACCGTTACTTGTTCTTCAAATTTTCTCGACCTATGAGTGATCAGCAGGAGTCATTCTCAGTCACTATTGCTGTTATTAAACAAAGAAGTGAAACAACACACAGTTTCGAACGTTATGGTATTTAGAGTGATCCAAGATTTTTGGGTCATGGTCAATAAAAGGTTAAAGAAACATTCCCCATGCCAAAATGAGTGCGGTTACAAGGTGCATTTACTTAAAATAATTTTGCCGTGATTATGTCTTTAAATTAAAAGTACTTATCTCTTGGGCAGACGAGCAGTCTGCATCTGCGCACATGAAGTACCAGACTGACAAAGAAAGCATGCTGAAATAAAATGTTTTAGGTACTAACAGCAGTACATTTTTTTAGAGCACAACAAGGTACAACTGTAAAAAGAAAAACAGATGATTGGATGTAGATGAGTGTCAAGAATGGATCTGCTGCTGTGCCTGAAAATGATTCAAAGATGGCAGATTTCTGCAATTATGCATACCCCGATGTTGTTTTCCTGTTATGAACTGTACGTTTAGACCATGAAAAAGGACATTAAGGAGGTAATGGTCAGCTTTATACTCTCTTCTAAATGGATATTTTTCAGTGAATTTTGAGAATGAAAATGTGTCTCAGTTAGGAATACGGTGGCTATTGCCTCAGGCTAACCTGAACAAAAATCAAATCAAAAATCTGAGTCAGGACTCAAAGCATATCAGACAACTTACGGCAGATTTAAAAGTTCCGCGAAATATAAAATATTTTTTCATTGATTAATCAATTAAATATTTAGTAGAGCAACTCTTCTACGGCAGTGTCCCGTAAGAAGGTATCTGGATACCACTGTTACTTTCTAGCCTAAGTTTTCCACCATTGATCTCAGATGGACCAGAGTTTCCCTGTCACGTAAAATTTTACCCGCTTAGATACGTTCTTTCAATTGCACTGTTAAAAATTTTGTTAGGTTGCACCAAAACGTGGTTCTACACCAGCAGCACCACTTTCTGAAGAAAAATACATCATTGTGTGGTACAAACAAACACAATAGCAGGGTGCAACTTTGCACCACATTTTGGTCCAAAGTTGCACTACGTTACGGTGTAAAGCTGCAACATGTTGTTGTGTTTGTTTGCCCACACAATGGGGTATATTTTTCCAAAAAGTGACACAGCTGGTGTAGCACCAGTTTTTGGTGTATCCTAACACAAAATGTTTAACATTGTGCAGTTTATTTACCAACAGATTAGTAAACTTTCAATGCCGCCCCGGTGGCGCAGTGGTGTAAGCGATGGCTTCTGATCATTCGTCCGAAAGTGGTCCGGGTTTGAATTCCCTCTGAGGCATGGATGTTGTGTTTGTCTTAAGGCACGGGCTTTCTCCCTTCCCTGCAACCTGTGGCCGTAAATTAGGGACGGGCGACTGTTTATAGCCCATTAATTTGCTCACGGTGGTCGTTAAACCTCCAATCAAAAAAATACCTCAACAAATATATCAGTTTTCTTGGAGAGAAGAAACAACGAACTTTAGAGGTGGGATAGTGAAATTATAATAAATTGTGAATGCGTAAGCTTCACTACATGAACACTTGGAACGATGCGTGCCAGAAGACAGACAAGAACAATCCGTGGTTTCATTGGGGAGTTTTAGTTCTAGGCGGCCGTACGAAGCTGCGAGTCCAAAAAAATTGGCTATGGGAGGAATAGCCATTGTTCTTACTTTTTCGCAAACTGAATGAGCGAGACATACACAACGTCCCCATTTTATTGGTCAACATATTTTCCGATGTAATGTCTTAGTTAAACAGCGATAAAATAATAGATTTATCAGGGGACGAATGTCATTCATGTGATTTAATAGAAGAAAATTTGAGTAACTCTTGCTTAACAGCATGGGATAACATAAAATATTTGTAGAAATAAGTACTGAGTTTCTATATCTTATAACATATCAGTGAGAATCGGAATTCCTCCATTGCTGAAAAACAAAAATAACCAGAACGAAATAAATTTGGAGAAGATTTCCTATTATTACATAAAAGATAAATTATAGCTCACAGAATAATAAATATTATATTAAAATACACAAGAACAGCCTCCATATGATGTCTTAAATCTTTGACTTTGTTTATATTGTCGATATTAAATCCATAACTAATTATGAACTTGTGATTAAGTTGCTTTCTAACACATTTTAGAGCTTTGCAGGTGTCCTGTTCCGAAAACAATGGCACAGCCTATTTGATACTGTAAGACGTCGAAAAACATAGATTGCGCGGATGAGCTATTCTGTTAAATTACGCCACACAGAGGATTTCCTATGGGTTACGAGATTCTTATACGGTATTCATAATTTGAGTTATTGTTTCTCTTCTTTGTTGCCAAAATAATTTTGCCACCCCTTTATGCTGCACGGGCGTTGTTGTCCACACGGACCCATTAATCACTGACACTAAATTAGGATATTAGGAACAGGCGACTTCTTATGACCTTTGCTGCGCTTCGTTAAGACCTGAACCAAAAGAAAACAATTAAGATGACACCGAATTTTCGGTTGTAATGAGCACGTCTATTGAACCATTTCCCATAGGAATAAAATTTATCAAAATTATTCAAAGTCAATGGAACCGGTTAGAAAAAACAGACCAATGGGATTTCTGCAATCGATAAAATATCCAGTAATGGAAACAGCTGATTACTTCCACGAGCGGCTGAAAAGTATGTTACTAAAATTAACAAATGGCACAAAAAAAAAACCATAGCAGAAGAAAGATATCAGAAATAAACCGATTTTCAAATCGCATATTTAAAAGAAGAAATATACATGTAGAAGGAAACATGATATAGCTCTACACCTTCTAGCAGAAGAATAACGGAAAAGCACAAGGAAATATGTGAAAATATGCAAACATCTTTACGGAAAAAGCTATGCTACAGAAAAATAGCTTTTCAAATACGTCTCCAAGAAGCAGAGGCAGCGAGAAAAATATTTTTACTTTTACGCCACCTAGCGCGAAATCTGTGCATTGTTTAAAGATCATGCACCACATCGCCACTGAAACGAATGGCATACTGTAAAAAACGAAATTTCTCAATCGGATTTTTAGAAACGGAGATACAGCTGCAAACAGGAGCACAAAACACCACCTAGTGACAGAATTATGTACTATAAAACTCCTAAAATACAAACCTAAAGTGTTCCACAAGGTAAATGTAATCCGGTGTTCAAACAATTTTTTAAATAGTACATGTAACACCAGACATATTGAGAAAAACATTGGGGCCCCACGACTCGAAATTATGCAGTATTTTGAGTAGAAAGTACACTCAAAATATTTTTCACAGTTAGTGGCATCTGACCGAAAAATAATTTTTTCAGTCTGATTTTTGGTCCCGCAGATATTCTGAAAACGGAAACGTGAACTCGCGTCCCTTAGTAAACACTTGTTTGTTGAGAACAATTTGAAATTATATTAGAATCATTTCGCACCAAAAATTATCTCCAACAAATAAATAATTTTTCAAATCGGAATCTTAGAAGCAAAGATATCAACAAAAATATGATATACAGCTCCGTCTCCAGGCGGAAGTACTATACTTTATTTTAAAAATAAAGTATTCTGAAAAAGTTTTTCGACGAGAGCGGTATGGATCCACGAAAGAATTTTTTCAATCGAGTTTTCAGAAGATTAGATTTTGCTGCATATGCATGAGAAGCAGAAATAACTGCTTACGCCCTCTGGTGGCCAAAACCATTCTCTTTGAAAAATTAAAAAGTATATGCACATAGTTTTTCGTCAGTGTGTGTATCCGACACAAGTCGAATTTTTCAAATCGGCGTTTCAGAAACACAGACGTAGGGGAAATCGCAAATTACTTTTATACCCCTAGCGGAAGACATATGCATTACTTGAAAATTTTGAAATCATGTGAGAAACATTTCGCACTAGGAGCGCTTTCCAACAAAAAATAAAAATAAAATTGGACTCTTAGAAGCTAAGATATCGAAAAAAATAAGATATACATCTACGCCATCTGGCGGAACTATGCACTACTTTAAGAAAAAGTATTCGGAAAACGTTTTACGAGGTGAGCGGTATCGGTCATGAAAGAAGTTTTTCAGTAGAGTTTTCGGAAACTCAGATTTTGCTGCAAATGCATCAGAAGAAGAAGATAAAACTTTACGCCCCTGGTGGCGAAACCATTCTTTACCAAAAATTAAAAGTTAGTTAATTGATTTTAGTGGCGCAAGGGCCAGGCTTGGCCAAAGAGCGCCAAATTAAAAGTTATATGCAAAGCATTTCCCATCAGGAACTATATCCTACGTAGGAAGAATTTTTCAAATTGGAGTTTTAGGAACAGAAGTATCGTAGAAAACGTAATTCATTTTTCTCTCCCTAACGGAAAATCTATGCAATACTTAAAAGAAGAAGCTGAACCTAATATAGACTTCGATATAAATGGCATCGATAGGAAAATCAATTTTTTCAATCGGGTAGAAGCAAATATGTGGAATAAAATGTATTTTGAATGCGATAGCATATGCATTTCCGCCCTCTAGCGTAGAAGTTCTGCATCGGAAAAAAACCGGAACACAAGGGTCATCATTCTCAAATTTCAAAATTCTCAATAAAAAAAAATTCAAATTGGACAAATAATTGTAGTTGCAGAGATATGATTTATACAGACGGACGGACGGACGGACAAACCGATAACATAAGCACGATCTTTCGTTACAAAAGACTGGCTAAAACTATGAAGCACTTTTTTCCAAATCCACAACCAAAATCAGAGAGAACATGGCAAAATATACAGTCCAGTCAAAAAATCATTTCCACCTGTTAGTAGGAGGTTTGATCTCTCGTCGTGCCACTAATACCGCAGATATACAGCGCGTCATTGAATCACTGAGGCGCCTGAACGTTTCTGTAGGTATGTTATAATATGCAAACACCGGAACTTCCAGCAGATCATCAAGAGTCATCGGCGGTGAATCTATACGTCGAACCTGTTGTTCGAGATCGTACCATAGATGTTCAATAGGATTGATGTTCGGAGAGTACGGTGGCCAGGATAGCAAGCTGAAGTCACAGAAAGGTTTCTCAAACCATTCGCGCACAAGCATTGTAACATGGCAAGGTGCATTATCTTGCTGGAAGCAACGCATGCCATCAGGGTAGACAGTCATCATGAATGGGAGGACATGATCCGCCACAATGGATAGGGAGCCTGAAGCGTTCATCTTGCGATTGAGGGGGATGATTGCTCCCAATGATTCCCAAGAAAACATACCCCGCACAAAGCACACTGCCGCGTCTTGCCTGTTTCTTCTCGAGCATCGTGTTGGGATGATTTTTGTCAGACGTTCGTCGTCGTATTCTCTGTCTATCATCTACACGATAAAGCGGAAGACGTGATTTGTTTGAAAAGACTACTTTCTTCCACTGTTCGATGGTCCAATGCCTCTACACAGATGCAAATGCACGCCGTAATCGTCGATGCCTGGCCGTCAGCATGGCGACCTTTACTGGACTTCGGCTTCGGAGACCCATAGGTAGCAGAATACGTTGGACTGCGGTCGGCGGTTTGCTCCTTGATGGGCCTGCGTTAAATGCTCTAGACTGTGGCCCATTTGTTGGATCGTACAAGTCCGGATAGTCGTCGCTGCCGACAGTCGTCTATGCTCCGTGGGAGTCCACTATTGCCCCGACTGCTGCAGGTCTTGCCGGTTTCTTTACATTCCTGGAACACTTTAAGAAAGACACCACGTGAACAGCCCAAAATATCGGCCGTTTATGTACTGCTACCGCCCTTCAGTTGGTTGCCAAGTATCATTCTTTTTTAAACACTGGCATGTGACCTCTTTTTCCTATTTTCACGGAAAACAGCACACCGTCTGCGTGGTCGTGTCCTTTTAAATGCCTTACATTATTTGTATATTTTGCTACTCACGCCATCTCGCTGCATGTTACGGTTCCCAATTTTGGTCCAACTTTTTTGATTGAACTGTGTGAAATTACACGAATGAGCCATTACATTATGACCACCTACCTAATAAGCTGTAGGACCCACTTTGGCCCACAAAACAGCAGCCACTCGGCAAGGCATCGAGTCGATGAGGTGGCGATAGATATCCTGGGATACCTGGTACCATGTCAACAGCTGGTCCTCCAGTTCCTGTATATTTCGGGGTGGTGCTGATTTATGGTAAACCTGCTTTTCCAAGTCGAACAACAAATGTTCGATTGGGTTCATGTCAGAGGGGAATTTGGTGGCCAGAGCATTAACAGAAAGTCGCCAGCATGTTCCTCGATCCATTCCCTGACGATTATGGCAGTGTGGCATGGCGAATTATCTTATTGGTGATGGCCACGACCAGCAGGGAACACAGTTGCCATGAATGGATGAACTTGGTCCGCTACGATGTTCTGATACATGGCAGCTGTCAGAGATTGTGCTATTGGGATAATGGGGCCTAAAGTATCTCAAGAAAACATTGTCCACAGCATAACGCCGCCGCCGGCCTGTTTCCACCTAACAGTGCATCCACGTGTCATAGCCTCCGTTGGTAATCGGAGTATCCGCGCTCGGCCGTCTAAGTGATACACCAGGAATCTTGATTCGTCAGACCAGGCCACTTTCTTCCAATCATCCACAGACCAATCGCGATGGTTTTGGGCCCCTTCCATGCGTTGTTGGCGATGACGTGCAGTGAGCATAGGGAACCGGCTGGGTCTTCGCGGGCTCATGCGCAGAAGGCTGCGATGATCTGTGTGCTGTGCCACATTATCCTGATCACCACTGTTGTAGCTGTGGTGATTTGTAACACTGTAGCCCTGCGATCGCTGTGACCAATGCATAACAGTTTCCCCTCCCCTCTGGCATCAATCAGCTGCGGACGACACACGGTTGGACGACGGTTCGTCGTTTGGCCATCTGTGCACCACTTTTGTTTTGATACGTACTCACTACAGCGGCACGTGAACAACCCACAAGCCACGGCGTTCCCGAGATCGTAGTTCCAAGACTCCATGCCATCAATGAGCTGCGGACGACACACGGTTGGACGACGGTTCGTCGTTTGGCCATCTGTGCACCACTTTTGTTTTGATACGTACTCACTACAGCGGCACGTGAACAACCCACAAGCCACGGCGTTCCCGAGATCGTAGTTCCAAGACTCCATGCCATCACAATTTGTCCTTTATCAAACTCCGATAAATCGGCAGCTTTTCCCATTCTGACTCTGAACACTCTAATAAAAGCTGGTCCTCGGGTTGAGGTGATTTGTCGCACTATGGCCCTGCAGTCGCTGTGACCAATGCACAACAGTTTCCGTTCCCCTCTAGCATCAATAAGCGGCGGACGACACACGGTTGGACGACGGTTCGTCGTTTGGCCATCTGTGCACCACTTTTGTTTTGATACGTACTCACTACAGCGGCACGTGAACAACCCACAAGCCACGGCGTTCCAGAGATCGTAGTTCCAAGACTCCATGCCATCACAATTTGTCCTTTATCAAACTCCAATAAATCGGCAGCTTTTCCCATTCTGACTCTGAACACTCTAATAAAAGCTGGTCCTCGGGTTGAGGTGATTTGTCGCACTATGGCCCTGCAGTCGCTGTGACCAATGCACAACAGTTTCCGTTCCCCTCTGGCAATAATAAGCGACGGACGACACACGGTTGGACGACGGTTCATCGTTTGGCCATCTGTGCACCACTTTTGTTTTGATACGTACTCACTACAGCGGCACGTGAACAACCCACAAGCCACGGCGTTCCCGAGATCGTAGTTCCAAGACTCCATGCCATCAATGAGCTGCGGACGACACACGGTTGGACGACGGTTCGTCGTTTGGCCATCTGTGCACCACTTTTGTTTTGATACGTACTCACTACAGCGGCACGTGAACAACCCACAAGCCACGGCGTTCCCGAGATCGTAGTTAAAAGACTCCATGCCATCACAATTTGTCCTTTACCAAACTCCGATAAATCGGCAGCTTTTCCCATTATGACTCCGAACACTCTACTAACCGAAAGCGGACGACACACGGTTGGACGACGGTTCGTCGTTTGGCCATCTGTGCACCACTTTTGTTTTGATACGTACTCACTACAGCGGCACGTGAACAACCCACAAGCCACGGCGTTCCCGAGATCGTAGTTCCAAGACTCCATGCCATCAATGAGCTGCGGACGACACACGGTTGGACGATGGTTCGTCGTTTGGCCATCTGTGCACCACTTTTGTTTTGATACGTACTCACTACAGCGGCACGTGAACAACCCACAAGCCACGGCGTTCCCGAGATCGTAGTTCCAAGACTCCATGCCATCAATGAGCTGCGGACGACACACGGTTGGACGAAGGTTCGTCGTTTGGCCATCTGTGCACCACTTTTGTTTTTATACGTACTCACTACAGCGGCACGTGAACAACCCACAAGCCACGGCGTTCCCGAGATCGTAGTTCCAAGACTCCATGCCATCACAATTTGTCCTTTATCAAACTCCGATAAATCGGCAGCTTTTCCCATTATGACTCCGAACACTCTACTAACCGAAAGCGGACGACACACGGTTGGACGACGGTTCGTCGTTTGGCCATCTGTGCACCATTTTGTTTTGATACGTACTCACTACAGCGGCACGTGAACAACCCACAAGCCACGGCGTTCCCGAGATCGTAGTTCCAAGACTCCATGCCATCACAATTTGTCCTTTATCAAACTCCGATAAATCAGCAGCTTTTCCCATTATGACTCCGAACACTCTACTAACCGAAAGTGGACGACACACGGTTGGACGACGGTTCGTCGTTTGGCCATCTGTGCAGCACTTTTGTTTTGATACCTACTCACTACAGCGGCACGTGAACAACCCACAAGCCACGGCGTTCCCGAGATCGTAGTTCCAAGACTCCATGCCATCAATGAGCAGTGGACGACACACGGTTGGACGACGGTTCGTCGTTTGGCCATCTGTGCACCACTTTTGTTTTGATACGTACTCACTACAGCGGCACGTGAACAACCCACAAGCCACGGCGTATCCGAGATCGTAGTTCCAAGACTCCATGCCATCAATGAGCAGTGGACGACACACGGTTGGACGACGGTTCGTCGTTTGGCCATCTGTGCACCACTTTTGTTTTGATACGTACTCACTACAGCGGCACGTGAACAACCCACAAGCCACGGCGTTCCCGAGATCGTAGTTCCAAGACTCCATGCCATCAATGAGCAGTGGACGACACACGGTTGGACGACGGTTCGTCGTTTGGCCATCTGTGCACCACTTTTGTTTCGATACGTACTCACTACAGCGGCACGTGAACAACCCACAAGCCACGGCGTTCCCGAGATCGTAGTTCCAAGACTCCATGCCATCAATGAGCTGCGGACGACACACGGTTGGACGAAGGTTCGTCGTTTGGCCATCTGTGCACCACTTTTGTTTTGATACGTACTCACTACAGCGGCACGTGAACAACCCACAAGCCACGGCGTTCCCGAGATCGTAGTTCCAAGACTCCATGCCATCAACGAGCTGCGGGCGACACACGGTTGGACGAAGGTTCGTCGTTTGGCCATCTGTGCACCACTTTTGTTTTGATACGTACTCACTACAGCGGCACGTGAACAACCCACAAGCCACGGCGTTCCCGAGATCGTAGTTCCAAGACTCCATGCCATCAATGAGCTGCGGACGACACACGGTTGGACGACGGTTCGTCGTTTGGCCATCTGTGCACCACTTTTGTTTTGATACGTACTCACTACAGCGGCACGTGAACAACCCACAAGCCACGGCGTTCCCGAGATCGTAGTTCCAAGACTCCATGCCATCAATGAGCAGTGGACGACACACGGTTGGACGACGGTTCGTCGTTTGGCCATCTGTGCACCACTTTTGTTTTGATACCTACTCACTACAGCGGCACGTGAACAACCCACAAGCCACGGCGTTCCCGAGATCGTAGTTCCAAGACTCCATGCCATCAATGAGCAGTGGACGACACACGGTTGGACGACGGTTCGTCGTTTGGCCATCTGTGCACTACTTTTGTTTTGATACGTACTCACTACAGCGGCACGTGAACAACTCACAAGCCACGGCGTTCCCGAGATCGTAGTTCCAAGACTCCATGCCATCAATGAGCTGCGGACGACACACGGTTGGACGAAGGTTCGTCGTTTGGCCATCTGTGCACCACTTTTGTTTTGATACGTACTCACTACAGCGGCACGTGAACAACCCACAAGCCACGGCGTTCCCGAGATCGTAGTTCCAAGACTCCATGCCATCACAATTTGTCCTTTATCAAACTCCGATAAATCGGCAGCTTTTCCCATTATGACTCCGAACACTCTACTAACCGAAAGCGGACGACACACGGTTGGACGACGGTTCGTCGTTTGGCCATCTGTGCACCACTTTTGTTTTGATACGTACTCACTACAGCGGCACGTGAACAACCCACAAGCCACGGCGTTCCCGAGATCGTAGTTCCAAGACTCCATGCCATCAATGAGCAGTGGACGACACACGGTTGGACGACGGTTCGTCGTTTGGCCATCTGTGCAGCACTTTTGTTTTGATACCTACTCACTACAGCGGCACGTGAACAACCCACAAGCCACGGCGTTCCCGAGATCGTAGTTCCAAGACTCCATGCCATCAATGAGCAGTGGACGACACACGGTTGGACGACGGTTCGTCGTTTGGCCATCTGTGCACTACTTTTGTTTTGATACGTACTCACTACAGCGGCACGTGAACAACTCACAAGCCACGGCGTTCCCGAGATCGTAGTTCCAAGACTCCATGCCATCAATGAGCTGCGGACGACACACGGTTGGACGAAGGTTCGTCGTTTGGCCATCTGTGCACCACTTTTGTTTTGATACGTACTCACTACAGCGGCACGTGAACAACCCACAAGCCACGGCGTTCCCGAGATCGTAGTTCCAAGACTCCATGCCATCACAATTTGTCCTTTATCAAACTCCGATAAATCGGCAGCTTTTCCCATTATGACTCCGAACACTCTACTAACCGAAAGCGGACGACACACGGTTGGACGACGGTTCGTCGTTTGGCCATCTGTGCACCATTTTTGTTTTGATACGTACTCACTACAGCGGCACGTGAACAACCCACAAGCCACGGCGTTCCCGAGATCGTAGTTCCAAGACTCCATGCCATCAATGAGCTGCGGACGACACACGGTTGGACGACGGTTCGTCGTTTGGCCATCTGTGCACCACTTTTGTTTTGATACGTACTCACTACAGCGGCACGTGAACAACCCACAAGCCACGGCGTTCCCGAGATCGTAGTTCCAAGACTCCATGTCATCAATGAGCTGCGGACGACACACGGTTGGACGACGGTTCGTCGTTTGGCCATCTGTGCAGCACTTTTGTTTTGATACGTACTTACTACAGCGGCACGTGAACAACCCACAAGCCACGGCGTTCCCGAGATCGTAGTTCCAAGACTCCATGCCATCAATGAGCTGCGGACGACACACGGTTGGACGACGGTTCGTCGTTTGGCCATCTGTGCACCATTTTTGTTTTGATACGTACTCACTACAGCGGCACGTGAACAACCCACAAGCCACGGCGTTCCCGAGATCGTAGTTCCAAGACTCCATGCCATCACAATTTGTCCTTTATCAAACTCCGATAAATCAGCAGCTTTTCCCATTATGACTCCGAACACTCTACTAACCGAAAGTGGACGACACACGGTTGGACGACGGTTCGTCGTTTGGCCATCTGTGCAGCACTTTTGTTTTGATACCTACTCACTACAGCGGCACGTGAACAACCCACAAGCCACGGCGTTCCCGAGATCGTAGTTCCAAGACTCCATGCCATCACAATTTGTCCTTTATCAAACTCCGATAAATCAGCAGCTTTTCCCATTATGACTCCGAACACTCTACTAACCGAAAGTGGACGACACACGGTTGGACGAAGGTTCGTCGTTTGGCCATCTGTGCACCACTTTTGTTTTGATACGTACTCACTACAACGGCACGTGAACAACCCACAAGCCACGGCGTTCCCGAGATCGCAGTTCCAAGACTCCATGCCATCACAATTTGTCCTTTATCAAACTCCGATAAATCGGCAGCTTTTTCCGTTCTGACTTCGAACACTCTACTAACCGAAAGCCGATCCTCGGGTTGTATATATACTGCTCTGTGAGCTTCACCTGCGCCACCTTGGGTGTCCCGCAGCGTTCATTTCTCTAGGTTGTTGACACACTGTTGACTGGAAAAATGCATTTTACTACTAAATGATATGAGCATTTACACAGCTCATCCGTGTAAATGCTCTTATCATTTTGTAGAAATAGTAGTGAATAAAAATCAAATCATATTTCGATATATTCATTTAAGTGTTCGCAACTTTCTGATGTAAAATGAATTTTTCCAGTCAACAGTGTGGCAGTGAAAGATGTGTTGGAAGCACTTCGCATACTCAATGCGTTTTAACACGATTTTTCATCAACTGTATCCATGTACTCGTATTGTACAATGTGTTGTTACTACGTACGAATTTTCATGTGGATATATTCGATATAATTTTCGTTTTGAGGCACCCTTTTTTGCTTGTGGTTTGGTGATAACATAGAGCGAAAATTTATTCGATTCTTGCCATTGGATGGCATTTAAAATTTTTAAAATGCCATTGGATGGCATTTTTGAAAATTTATTCGACTCTTGCCATTGGATGGCATTTTATGGTGCTTACATAAAAAATCTAAAACATCTTTTTCACATTACTTAATCGAATTTAGTGAAGAAAACTATGTGGTTTGAATCACAGTAGAAATCCTTTAAACATATTGTTATATCTCTAATATGAAAATTTGTTTTTAAATAAGAGAGGTTGTAATGGTATTAGTTCATCTTAAAAACACAAACACTGAATTTGCGGTGATGTACGACTTTGTTTTTTAAAAATGCTTTGATGAATAATATGCAACACAAATAGGACTAAAACAAACTATACGTGATGAATCATACCTAAAGTGCAATCCAAAATAATGTAGAATAAACAAAAATAGATGAAAGAATGCTAAGTAGTCATGGGTAGTGTTTTTGTAAAAATTATTGTTGAATCTGTGAAATCTAACTTCGTGATTGTTTATCTAAAAACGAAACTACTATTGCGCGTTTAAGAACAAAATCTGAGAAAGAAATGTCACTTATAAAAATCCCATCCAACCCATTTGTAGAAAGTGTTCTAAATCGGAAAAGAAAAAGATTAATCTGTAAGTTATGCAAAAATCAGTGGGGTAAGGCTATAACGAGAGAAAATGGGATTAAGGCTTCCTAAATAGAGGAGTGCTACAAGAGTGTGCCTTATCTCTACTTTTATTTAAGACATTTATGCAAATGGCTACCAGCAACGAAAGAGGATAGATTCGCCCACGGCTTTGTATCTTGAAGCGAAAGTAAATAAAATTTCTTGGAGATGAACGAGAATACACATTTGTTTCAGAATATACAACGCTAACATAAACAACAACCGGCTAAAAAAGCATTTCTTCGTGCTAACAAAAGAAGGGAACAATAAAGATAAGTGATGATGGAAGAATGATGGAACCTCTGGGAAAATAATAAAACCCTCGAGATTTAAATTTATCGAAACCCCATAAATCAAGAACGTTTTATCGAGTTCTTTCAGAAAATTTGCAGAAATTAAAACAAGAAATCATGTAACCTCATCCAATATTTTATTGAAGAAAAAAACGCATATTTTGTTTAAATAAAAAACAAACAAAAAGTGTATGATGTATCGATGTTTCAATATTTGTTCAAGACAAAGCCTAATTATGAAGTTACTCGATGCAACTTGATTAAGAAATCAATCTTGCAATATTTTCTGGCACAACCTAAGTTTAAAAATTCTCTATTTCAGCTTCGCTGAGCTATGGCTCAGCTTCGTTAGCACAAAGAGAAATATTTGCATGTTGTCCGTTAGGGCATTGCCGTAACGTTGACGTTCTCGGATTACGAGTAACTTGCACACACTTCAGACGAATGGAGTGAATTCTGAGTCGTCCATAAATTCTGAGTGCTTTTTGGAAAATGTAAAAGTCTTTCAGGTTATTCAGCCTCAAGATTTAGCCAGGTATGTCTGTTAGTGTGACATCCTCTGATTGTTTACATTTTAGTGTTGGAATTAGATGATATTTTTACGTTCACAGTTGTTTCAATCGTAATCGTGAGGATCTGCTCTCTCTTTGTTTTCAATCGTAATGGTGAGGTTCTGCAGGTATAACGGCAATACAGCAAACAATGATAACAGCGGATTCGGTAAATTCTCCGTTAATTGAAATCTTATACTACTGAATATTGATGTACAGAAAATCTCATTTTGTCACTAGGTTTGGAAATTACCACGAAATTGAAAGTATTGAGAACATATGAAATTTTGAAACAAATATCAGGGACAAATGGAATGACAGCAATTTTTCTTTGGTGGGAGAGATATAGGACTCAGTGTGCAGGTTGTTCTTGATTTTCTGAGTCCAACAACGGTTTCACATTTTCCTGTTCCAACGTAATAAAATCTGCCGCCCCTGTAGCCGAGGGCTGAGAGGTATAGGTTAATGGCTAGTTGTCCTGCCAGGGATCGCCTGCGAGTCCGCGATGAGGCATAGGTGAGGTGCTTGCTTTACGGCACAGACTCTTTCCATTCCCTGAAACCAGTGGCCCTAATTTAAGTACGGTACTGTTTATAGACCTTCGGGTTGCTCATGATGGACATTAACTACTGAAAAAAGACAGAAAATGTCATTTAGAAACTTAAAAAAATCTCTTCGAACACATCAAAATTTTTTCGAACATATCAACATTTCTTGGAAATGCGTCATTACGCTTCTCAGAAGTGTCATTAAAGACACTCAAAGAGATATGGGATTGGTAAGATTTGAACTTAATGAACTATTTCTTTTAAAAGTAGAGACCAAAACTTTGTTTCGAAGTTCCGACATGTGACACATCACAGGCTCTCATTAGAACACAAATAAAAAAAACAATTTCGATAAATAATATCATCGTAACAAATGTCTCCTCACAACTCATTGAATTAGCTTTGCAATGGAAGGAATCGATTTTTAATATAGCTGATGCTAAATTAAGTGAAATTGTATAACAAACATTAAATGACAGTCTCAAATTTCCGGTCTACCAAATGAATTGTCTCCTAAATGGAATTGAATAACAAACCATAAATTACACTCCCAAGTTCGATGTATCCGAAATGATCTGGAAAAAAGAAAATAATTGTTCTGAATTAATTAATCCAATTAAAATGTATTGATTGTCGTTGCACGCGGACACATACACGTTTTTGTTCTTCTCAGCTACTCATAAAAGACTTAGACATTCCCAAGTTAACTCCCAAAAAGAGACAGAAATTTCACCTGGAAACTTAAAAGATCTCTTCGAACACATGAAAATATCTTGGAAATGCTTCATTGCGTTTCTCAGAAGTGTTATTAAAGACACTCAAAGAGATATGGGAGTGATAAGATTTGAACTTAATGAACTATTTCTTTCAATGGCCAAACAGCTACCATATTTGCAGAAAGTAGAGAACAAAACTTTGTCTCAAAGTTCCAACATGTGTCAAATAACAGGATCACATTAGAGCACAAATAAAAAAACAATTTCGATAAATAACATCATCGTGACCAATGTCTCTTCACAACTCATTGAATTAGCTTTGCAACGGAAGAAATCGATTTCCAATATAGCTGATGCTACATTACATGAAATTGTATAATAAACATTAAATGACAGTCCCAAATTTGCTGTCTACGAAATGAATTCTGTCTCCTAAATGGAATTGTATAACAAACCATAAATTGCACTCCCAAGTTCGATGTATCCGAAATGATCTGAAAAAGAAGGAAATATTTGTTCCTAATTAATTAATCCAATTAAAATATATTGATTGTCGTTGCACGCGCGCACATACAAGTTTTTATTCTTCTCAGCTACTCATAAAAGACTATTTAAAAACTACTTTTTGAGGAACCTTGAGAATAAATGAAAAAAATCCTTAAGAAACACACCTAATAATCAAAGGGCCAACAAGAAATAGTTAAACTCTCTTAGGAAAAGCAATAGTAATCCTCAAACCATCCTTCGCTCTGTATGTGGAGGGTTTTGCTTTCAACAATGTATAGAACCTGCGAATTAATTTCCGCTCTATTATAAGCAGGAACTCAGCTAACTGGAGCATCGCTTGTTATAATATAGCGCCGTTCAAATTAGCTAAGTTATTGGTTTCAAATTTATTTGCGGTTATGACTTCTAAGGTCAATTCAGTGGAAAATCCGTAAAATTCTAAATTGTCGGAAGTTTTATCCTCACTGCAGGCAGCTATTACTTTCCCTAGATGTCATATCCAGGAGCCAACCTGAAGTAGAAGAATAGCTGCCACATTTTGAAATTTGTATTAGTCCGAATTTCTTCGTCTCTCATGAGATGTTATATAACCCTCCAGGTGACAGGTGCTTTGGAAGATGCATAGCGAAAATGTTTCACATGTATAACAGAAGACTTCCCTTTCTGTAGTATTCGTCGTCGTTATGATGCGCAAATATGCGTTCTCGCCGCTATTAGTCTGAAACTTTTTTCGAGGCAATATTGCGTTCTCGCGGCATTTGAACAGGTTTTCGATGAACGCATTATTGCGTCGTTGCCGTTTTGGGCACAGGAACCTCAGAAAGTAGATATGCGTGCTTGCCACCCTGAGGGATAAACGAACAGCGCTCTTTGTCATGGGAAGCCCACTGGCTCCAGTCATAAGTGAATCATATTAATCACATATGCTCCACTTTGTAAAGAAACTTTTCTGGACTGTAAAGGTTACCGCTTGGGTCTGCTACGTTGATGACACATTTATTCTCTGAAAGACTGAAAAGTCAAGAATTTCGAAACCAACCAGTTCAATTTTGATGTCAGAAATAATGTATTTCTCCCATCCTTGGAGGCCTTTATGCTTTGCTTTTGGTTCTTTCATTTCTCCAGCTGGTCGTAAACAATTTGCCTCTTTCTTACACCCACATGCTAAATCGGACCGTCAAATGAAACCGAAACTATGTGGCATCTATATTTACGTATATCGTGCAGTGCAAACTTACACACCAGCGCTTCCAAACAAAGAACTCGATTCCTCAATGACATCCCATTCCGCACACAGAAGTTTCAACTTTTAGATCACTGATACCGTCCTCAAAATATTCGGTTAATCAACAAAACCTACACATTCATTTCCATAGATCTCCCACCAAACGAAAAATTTGCTGATATTCTGTTTGCTCCTTGTATTTGTTTCACAAATTGCAAATTTCTCAAACCTCAACTTCAAATTTATTTTCAGAACTCTCAAATAAACGTGTTTCTTCGTACTTAAAGCTTCAATAGGAGATTCTAGTTTATCTACAAACAGGTATTATGCGTCGTATGTACGTCATACGCTGAGGGTCTTGAGTTTCCGATTCAAGGAAAACAAAGTGTATTTAAGGGGCAATAAGCCAATGAAATCATCCATAGCTGAACATTGCCACAAAAACTAAAAGGATGGCTTTTGGAAGAATCTACACCAATTCACATGCTTGACTCAGTCTTAAACCTGGAAATCTTGAAAGACTTTCTGCTTCACCAAAACCAGTCACAGCTTGTGGATGACTCAGCCTCAATTTGTTTGAAGTGCATGGCAGCAACTCGTTAACTGTAACCGCCAACATCACTATTACAGTCTTAAGGAACAGCATGAAAATCATACCGCTTGCACTGTTGATGCTGAGCCATACTTTAGTGAAATTTTAGGAGACAATCTACTAGAACTACGTTGTTCCAGAAAACGTTGCAAAAACGTTTTTCCACCCCGATGGCCCAGTGGTCTAAGCGATGGCTTCCGAACGTTCGTCCGAAAGGGGTAAGGGTTCGAATACCGGTGAGGCATGGATGTTGTGTTTGTCTTACGGCACTGTCTCTCCCCCTACACTGGAGCGAGTTGCCCTAAATTAGGGACAGGCGACCTGCTTATAGCCCATTAAGTTGCTCACGGTGGTCGTTAAAACTCCAATTAAAAAAATTCTTAATCAAAGCATAATACTTTCGGTATCATGTTGTGATCGCTCTTCGTTTACCAACCATATGGTGGAAGTAGCTAATTATTTTGTTCATATATTTGAAGCACTTCTTCGGGGGAACTTTGGCGTACCAACAGTATCCTTTATAAATTAATTGTTAGATGTCTATCAGACATCCGAATGATTTATTTTACCTAGCTAAAGTTGAAATGTACGCTGAAGTGCCAGATAAACTGGTACAGACGAGCTTATGCAAAATACATAGCAAGGTCACCTATGCGCGCAATCGGTTGCGTCCGCAAGTGCGTATATAAAGCGATAGACATCCTTGCTAGCTGTCAAAGCTGTTTTCGGCATGAGAATGACAAGTAATAACGATTTAAGCGATTTGCAACGCGGTGTCATAGTTGGCGCTCATGAGATGGGCCATACTATTTAGGAGGTAGAAACGAAGTTCGGATTTTCATGGACGACCATTGCAAGGGTGTACCGTGACTACAAGAATACCAGCAAAACCTCCAGCCTACGATACGAGTATGGCCGTAAAAAGACATTGGGTGAACGTGACCATCGTCGGCTGTCAAGAATCGTTTCACGCGATAGGCGTGCAACACACTCGCAGGTATGATCGGAATTCAATGCTGGAGCCTCAACAAACATCAGCGTCCGGAATGTGCAACGTACCCTGCAAGATATGGGCTTTGGGAGACGACGCCCAACTCGAGTCCCCTTGATGGGTGCACGTTATCCAGAAACAGTGATTTTTCTGCATGACAATGCATCGTGTCATGGTGCAGCGTCGGTACGGGCACTTTTGTCGAAACGTGGCTGGGGCACTTTATCCACACCCACTATACAGCCAGGAACTCAGTCCACCCGACCAGGATCTTTTCGCAAAGTTAAAAATCGGCTCCGTGGCATCCACTACGAATTGCTGGACGAACTGTCATTTGACGTGACCCGAGTAATACGACAGCTGGACAAAAATGGCGTACTACGGGGCATCCTGGACCTACCTTACCGCTGTCAATCTGTTATTAGCAGCAAAGGGGAGTACACTGAACGGTAATAAGGTATTTTTTGTCCTTTACTTCTCACTTTTCTCAAAAATGGACAGTGTGCAGAACTTTTGTTAGGAACCCCGTAAAACTTGACACTCGTGTGTAGCCTGCGCCTTAGCCCCAGGGAATAACGAAAGTATGAAGTTATTTTCCCATAAAGAATGCGCGCGTATACTGAAGATACATGCCTAAGAAATGAGTTAGCATATTTCTTGCTTCCTTTATATTTTGGAAGTTCCGAGCAATTAGGGAGCTGGTCTATGCAGAAATGCATCAGGTTAACCTTTTTTCTACTGATCACCCTGGGCAAATAACATTCGTGGTCATAAGTATAAAAATAGTTTAAGCCAAGAGGAAGTTGTTCACATCTTTAATTTTCTTCGAAAATAAGTTACAAAGTTGTTTCACCTATTTTTAATATTCCGATATTTTTGCTTATACCTATACGTCTTCCGCTCGAGAAAGTGTAGGAAAATGCTTCCTTTAACCTTATTTATCCAATCCAGAAATGCAATCTACAGCGATGTTAAAGATGAAAGAAATTGCTCTTTGGAGGAGGATAAATAAGTTCCTTTCAAAATTCGCGTTTAAAACTCTGCAGGTTTAAAGAGAATTTCAGGCAGCGACCAGTGCCGTGTAGAAGATCTAAAGAGGAAACGCTCTCAAACTGTCAATAGAGCTGCAAAAAAATCGAATCAATTTGTTACTTCCGCGAGCTACTAAAGGATATGTCTTTTGGTTCTGGTAACTCGATAAAATTCCGAATCCACCCATTCAACCCATCTCGTGTACACATCAAAAAGTGCAGTATTTTATCAAAGTTAGATTCATCGGTTGACATAGGTCTCGTATCTCTAGATCATGTGAATTTATATTGGCATTTCGAATTAAGTTAATGCACACAGAAATATTGCTTCCAGACAAAATAATTGCAGTGCAATAATCTTTAAATAGGCTTTTGTCTACTTTAATATTACAAGGTTTAAACCGTGGCGATTAGGGACTTGTGTTGGAGAATTAATTTGAATGAGCATTAATTCAATGTTTTTTTGGGGGAAGAATCTTCCGATCTTCCGTATGTTGTAATAACATAGCTGGAATGATGAAATATTTTGTTGTTTATAAATTTACCGAATAACATTTATTTATTGACTCCTCTAGAGAACTTTGAATGGTGCTTTTTTTATGTAATATGAAGGTATTAGCTATCTACATGTGAAAGATTCTGTGCATTTAAAAGTATCTTAAGCCTTAAGCTTTTATTAAGTAGGGATAAATATGAGATACGCGGAATAACTTTTGTGTGTTGATTTTAAAGCAACTGGCGTGTTGTTTTGACAACAGGATGGCACACCAATTTGTCTTGTTTTGTTCTGCCAATACTTTCCATCAATTACATATAACATTGTTAAGGGGGTCATTTTCATCTGGTCGCTAATTCAGAAATTGATGGATAAAGAGTTTGAGGGAGCAATGAATACATTTGAGAAACAAACATTAGATAAACTGCAAAAATATGCCTCATTATGTAGTGATCCAAAACAATAACAGAACTATTGCTGAAAATATTTTGAAAAACTTTAAAAAATTTGGACCAACATGAGTTAGAAAATTTATTTTTTAAATTCTCACATTGAGTATTTCCCAAAACAGATTACGTGATGTAAGTTACGAGCAAAGAGAAGGATTCCATCCAGACACTAAAGAAATATAAAAACAGATATGGAACGTAAACGTGATGGACGATTACTTTCTGTTACAGAAAACAGAAGGTCGCGGTAAGGGAAATACCTGTGTTAGGTATTCAAGGAAATGAAAATTTCATCTATCGTACAGAATGTATATGCGAAAATTCTTATTGTTTAAATAAAGATTAATCAAAAGACATTTCTTTTATTTCTAATCTTTATGAAAATTGCAGCACCATGAAGGTCTACTGGCATTAGCTTGAAATTTACCAGATATGTACAGCAGACTAGGATATGCAAAAGACTAAAATGTCAAAAGTGAAAATCCTCCAAATACGTGAGGGATTAAACAAAGACATCGCTCTTTCTACGTTTAGCAACGCACAGCAACCGAAAAATTGTTTTTAGACCGCCACCGGGGAGTCGAATCCCGGTTCTCTCGATATCTAGTGAAGCGCGTTAGCCTTACAGCACGGTGGCCAACGGTGGCCAACAATTCACGGCGCTATGTGCGTTTTTCTGTAAGCATCTGACATTATAAATCCGTAAGATGGGCTCAGCTACTAGGACGTCTCCATCTAGTGGGCATTAACGGCACTGGCTATATATATGTTAATTATAGCAGTTAAATCAAAAAGGCGAGATCCAAAGTGAAAATCCTCCAAATACATGTCGTCCGTGAATAAACAAAGACATCACTCTTTCCACGTTCAGGAACGCACAGCAACCGTAAATTGTTATTCGGCCACCGCGAGGGTATTGAACCCCGAATCTCTCGATATCTAGCAGAGCGCGTTAGCCTTACACTACGGTGACCAACAAATCACGGCGCTATGTGCATTTTTCTGTCAGCATCTGACATTATAAATCTGTAAGATGGGCTCAGCTACTGAGACGTCTCTATCTGGTGGGCATTAACGGCATTGGCTGTATGTTAACTATAGCAGTTAAATCCAAAGTGAAAATCCTCCAAATACGTGGCATCAGTGAATAAGCAACATGTTGGCCACCGTGGTGTAAGGCTAACGCGTTCGACTAGATATCGGGAGATCCGGAGTTCGATTCCCAGCTAACGCGTTCGGCCGAATAACAATTTTTCGGTTGCTGTGCGTTGTTAAACGTGGAAAGAGCGATGTCTTTGTTTATTTATTGACTAAAATGTCAGTGAAAACTCGCACACGGTTGCGGAGTAGCGCCCTCCAAATTGTCCGGTCTTGGGTATAAAGAGCTGGCTCAAACGAGATGTTCAAATCAGTGAAAAGCCGACATTGAGTCGAAAGTGTGTTTCTTGTGTCTCACTATGCCCGTCGCCGAACAAAGTTGCATTATGAACACTGACGGATTTTGAACGAGGAAGGACTGTTGTAATGAGAGAAGCAGAATTTTTCTACCGCGAATTGCCACTCGTACGGGTGAAATGCTAGTACAGTGATGAGAACGTGGCGTCAGTGCACAGATGAGACTCTGACGCATAGAAATCCGGTAAAAAAGAACCGCAAAATCATACGACTGCACGAGATGACAGACACCTCTACCGCATGGCAGTGGTCGATCGCACAGCGACAGCCATGATAATAACACAGCAGTGGAGCACTGTCATTGGTCAGGCTTTGTCTTCCAGCCCATTGCTGTTCCTTTCTCTGACACACAACCAATGACGCCTTATGCTGCAATGGGTTCTTGAATTAAGACATTAGAGGCCTGCTTGGCGGCAGATCGTGTTTTCTGACGAGTTACGATTCATCTCGACAAACCGTGATGGTACGTGTTCAAAGACATCATGATGAATGGTACCTTATTGCGTGCGTTTTGCAGCGTCACACCGTCCGAACGCCACGCGTCATGGTTTGTGTCACGATTAGGTTCAATTCGCGATCTCACCTGATGCGCATTGAGAGAACCCTCAACAATCAGTGATACATCAGGGATGTTATAGAGGCAGAGGTGATACTCTTCCTTCAGAGTTGTCCTGTTGCTATGTTCCAGTAGGACAACGCTCAGCCACATGTGGCGCGGAATATACAAACCCTCTTTCATGACTTCTTCCCTCTTCTGCACGTTTGTCATTAATGTCCCTGATCGAATATGTCTGGGGCATGGTACTTAAGAGACTGATCCGTCAAACGCCTTCACAAATCAACACAAATGAACACTGGTCTTGCATAGAAATATCCTGGCAGGTTAATCCCCAGGACGATGTCAAAAAATTCTTCCATTCAATGCCACGCCATGTAGAGGCTGTTATTGTTTCTCGAGGTGATTTCACACGGTAGTGAGTTTTGAAGCGAAAAAATGTGTACAGCTCGACAAATGTAATCAGTTGCCTCCAATAAATATCAGGAATCTTTTATATACATTTCTTTTGAGCAGAGCGATTCTTTCTTGGTGTTGTAGTTTTCACAAAAAGTAGTGTATTTTCTTTCCCAGTTTGTAAAAAAATTATTTTGACGTGATGCAAACGAATAGATAACGTTATTGAAATCATTATGCAAAAGTGATTGAGAATCGCTTATTACATCAAGAAACTGAATTTAAAATGCAAATGAGTGTAATCCTCATATTGTTGTGGACCATTCCTTAAATATAAATTCTATTTATACAATCCGATTTTACTGATCAATGTGATGAAAGGAAAAATGAAGAATGGTATAAAACATGTTTTTTATTTAAGAACTTCATAAATATTTATTAATATTTGGTTAGTGGGAGTTGTAATCATCTGTGTTTAGGAAGCCCACGTAGAAGAATGCAAATATTTCAGCTGCCCGAGGAACAGTTTTGGGCATTTTCAGCAACCGCACTGGATTGTTGATATTCATTTTATTCAGTGATCAACGACCATGAGCTACTTTGAGAGTTTTACGCTGTCACCCATCCATGATTTGGGGCCACTGGTTACATGAAACTGAGGGAACTAGCGCCATATGACAAGCACAGTGGTCATGACTTATTTAGAGATCAAATCCTTTTTTTCAAACCTCACAATGTACCATTGAGGTGGTTCCACCTAAATTCTCTGCCCTATGTTGTCAATAGTAAAACTTCTTCATATATTTTCTTACAATTAATGTATTCCCAAGGATGAAAATTCGGACATCGATGAAACTAACTTTATGTTATACATAGTATGGAATACTTAATACTTGCTAAAACACAACCATAATTATAATAAAAATCAATCATTTTTCTTTGAGTAATGTTCAGAACTGTAAATAGATGGCGCGACCTGTGTATTGATGACGTCAATAGACAAACAAATGTTGGATTGCTTAATTATGGTTATGTTTTAACAAGTATTAAGTATCCCATGCTATAACGTAAAGTTAGTTTTGTCGATGTGCAAATTTTTATCCTTGGGAATAAATTAATTGCGAAGAAAACATATAAAGAAGTTTTATCATTGGAAACATAAAGCACAAATTTTAGGTGGAAGCACCTTAATGAATGACAAAATTACAGGGGACCAGCTAATTCACGCTTATCAGTTACATCATTTTATAGCTCATATATTTATATGCATCGCCGTAACGTAATAAAGAACACTATTAGTTCCACTTACATGCTTTAGGATGCTAGACTCTAGAAATATGTATGATCTACGTGCCCTCTGATCTTCCTTTTTCAAAAACTAGAAATGGATGACTCTATACTATTGTTAAATATGAAATACCTGAACTTCGTATTGCATTTTTCAGTCATACAGACCAGTGATTCTTTGTTACGCGTGATGTTTCATAAACTGCTGCATTTACTCCTGACTGATGAGCAGTAGTAATAGGTGGGACACCCTGGTTTCTAAAATTCCTCGTGCCGAGGAAAGGGATGGAATGGTATATAATATATACATTCCATGTTCGATTTTCAGTCTTCTCCCTTGAACAATCGCTCTGAAATTCGATATTGAAGGCTTCTTTTACAAATCTATCAATGTCGTCAAATCTAGCAGGCTAGGTTTATTGAGAAATATCAAATGCATAAACTGCTGCTAAATCAACATGTGCGCTCATTAGTGAGCGCGTAGAAAAACCGTACAAATTAATAAGTGGTTCTTTAATCCAGTTCCAGAAAAAGGAACAATATTGATTTCCCGTACGATATAAACAAATTTAAGCACACCGGGCAAGATTTGTCACCCTCGTTAGAACTTACCTAATAACAGGTGACGGCGCCTCTTGCCTTGATAACAGCTTGAATCCGATGTGGTAGAGACTCCACGACGTTGTGGATGTATTGAACATCGATTTGCAGCCACTGGTGTGTCAATTGGGTCCGAAGTTCCTCCACATACAAAATATTGTTTATGTAAGTGGCGATCAAATACACAAACGCGATATACTCCATTGAAACTATGCAATCATTTGATATGATGAAGTGAAAGCAAGAGTGGTATTCACAAATAAAAAAGCTGGCCCAAGCCAGAATATTTTGAAGAGTAAATGTAGGACATATTCCTCTACAGATATGTGTGTTTTTGTAGTGGACCCCAAAACATAATAAATTTATCAGCCTCACTTAGTTTTCCCAATCCTCACGTGATTGCATTTCTCTTCGCAAGTGTATAAACAACTCCTGCACTCAATGCCATGCCTATTCGCGCCCGTTTTACGGGCAATCACAGGGCCTGGATGTGTGTATTATGTAGTTGGTCATATTGAGTGAATACTCTGTATTTTTTGCAGTCCGGAGTTTTTACACTGAAATATATTGTACACGGGTCACAAAAAGTTAGGGATATTGCGGTTTCGAAGAGGAAACGTGGAGTTTGCAAATTTAGTGACCAGTGAGATCGGTTATCAGCGATGGTAGCAACATCATATGTAAATTAGCATCATGACAACACAGCACAAGTGGAGTGTGAGCTACGATAAAAGTACCCTGCGAGAAGTGGAAAACGGATCGTTTCAGCGCTTGGTCTTGAATTTTACTGAATGTATTGCCTTCAGTGTGGGATTAAACTGAAATGATATCCAGCCGACGTTTAAACATTGACAAATGAAATAGGGCTGCTGGCATGTTGCAGGCAAGTGCATGGCAGATCAATGTGGCTGCTGCTTTAGGAGTTCCGAGAAAGTGTAGTAAGTCGGCTACACACAAGATTTCTACGGCATGGAAATATTGCAGATCGACCCATGATTGGTCGTCTGAGAATGACCACCAGGTTCCGAGAAAGTGTAGTAAGTCGGCTACACACAAGATTTCTACTGCATGGAAATATTGCAGATCGACCCATGATTGTTCGTCTGAGAATAACCACCAGGAGGCATCTGACAGCAAGTGCTGGAAGAAGTCCTATTATTACCAGTAGCTAACTCCGAGAATCATTTGGAGCTGCTTCTTGTGCCACAGTAAGTACTCAAAAGTTTATATAACCGTCTTCATGTGTACGGACTCAGATCAAGGAGGCTTCTGAGATGTATACCATCCACATCAGCGCACGGTCGTAAAAAAAGGACCTTGTGTTGACAGTAAATATCATGGAATACAGAGTGGCACCATGTACTGTACTTTTTACAGACGAATCACGTTTCACTCTTTATGCTGATACTCGAAAACACATGTGAAGGAAATCCTGCACATGAATGCAACAACACTATGTGCGGTCAATCCATTCTTACCAGAGGCAGTCAGTTCTAGTCTGCGTAGGACTGTGTTTTAGTGGCCGAACTTCCTTATATGCTTGTCAAGGCGACATGAATGCCGAGGTGTAACGAAACGACAGTATTGTGCCCTTGCGACTCTGTTTCACGCTGTTGTTAGACATGCATTCCCTTTAATCGATGACAATGGAACTAGTCACCGTGACTGGAGTGTGTTTCAGGAGCTGGAAAATCATTGGATTGAATCTTTACAGCTGCCTCTGAGGTAACCTGATTTTAATCCTATTGATAACATTTGGGGCACTGTACTGCAATGTCTCGGTAACCACGTTCCATACCCGAGTACATTAGGGGCCTCCGTAACGTGTTGCCTGTAATACAGGATGAGCTGCTATTGCTATAGACACTCATTAATAATGTCATTGCAGGTATGCCTCGTAGGTGTCAAGACATTCTTCGACACAGAGGTGGTGTTACCGGGTATTGAAATCCAGAGGTATGGGCATTCTCCGAATTTACTATTTCATCTGTATTTCAGTGCTACGTCGCTGTGTGAAGAAATTGCACAATAAGCTGTTTTTGCAAAAACACTCTCTATCGTTTGTGTTACGTAGCCCCGATTGATGTTATTTCAATGTGTGTTACTTGAGTCAGATTAATACAACCTTTACTTCATACAATATCCCTAACCTTCTGCTGAGGTGACCATTTTATTATGACCACCCCTCAGTACTTCGTTGGACCACCTTTTGCCTTTAATACTGCGTCGATTCTTCGGGACATGGACTCCACGAGATGTTGATAGGTTGTTTGTGGAATCTGAGACCATGCTTGATGAAAAGCACTTTCCAGGAGTGTGAGATTGCAGGGTTGTGGATCCAGCTGTCCGATGACTCGTTCAGCTTCATCCCACAAATTCTCAATCGGGATTGTTAAGGCCACCTAAGCAAATAAAACTCACCGGCATGTTCCTGAAACCAATCCGGTACAATACGAGCACTATGGCAGGACGCATTATCTTGTTGAAAGTAGCCATCGCCATTGGGATAAACCATCCACATGATAGGATGCACTTGGTCCGCAACGATGTTGAGATATGATGTACCAGTCAGACGTTGATCAACACGAATTAAAGTGTCCAAAGCATGACAGGAAAACATTCCCCAAACCATAACGTTGCCTCCACCAGCTTTAAGGGTTGTAGCAATGCATTTGGGGTCCATGCTTTCGCGCTGTTTCCGCCTAATTCTCACTCGGCCATCGGCATGGTGCAACTAAAAACGTGATTCATCGGACCACATAATTTGTTTCCAATTATCGACTGTCCAATTCTTGTGCTCCTGTGCGAACTTGAGATGTTTTCTTTTGTTAACTGCAGACAGCAAAGGTGTTCGAACAGGCCTTCGGCTGCAATATCCAATCCGATGCAATGTACGGCGAACAGTGCGTGCAGAGATCATTTGAGGGAATCTTTGATTAAGATGGTCTGTCATTTGCTGCATTGTTGCTCTTCTGTTGTCTGTTACCACTCTGGACACTCTCCGTTTTTGCCGCCCCGGTGGCGCAGTGGTCTAAGGCGTTGGCCTCTGATCATTCGTCCGTAAGGGGTCCGGGTTCGAATCCCGGTCAGGCATGGATGTTGTGTTTGTCTTACGGCACTGGCTCTCTCCCTTCCCTGGAACCAGTGACCCTAAATTAGGGACGGGCGACTGCTTATAGCCCATTGAGTTGCTCACGGTGGTCGTTAAACCTCCAATCAAAAAAAAAAAAAAAAAAAAAAAAAAAAAGACACTCTCCGTTCCACCCGAGCAGTCACTAATCGATGACTTCCTCGCGTTGCATGTAGAGACCCAGTTTTTTGGCTGACAGTTGTCTTTAAACAATTTAACAACAGCAGCTCTGGAACATTTCACGAATGCGGCGGTTTCGGTGGTACTCGCTTTATGGCTCCGAGCTCCTACAATCATCCCACGTTGAAAGTCCGTCAAATCGCATTTTTTACCCATATCGTCACCAAAAAATCACTTCTACTACTGTCGCAAGCACTGAGCTTTCCCTTTTTATACTAGCCTTGCCCTCTGGCGTCAACACCATGCAGCCATAGCTCATTTGCTTATAACTGTCAGATGGTCATAATAAAATGGTCACTCAGTGTATACCATATAAACTCCGTAGAGAAAACATTTGAGATGAAGAGAATGGACAGTTGACACGGGCATCACCCGAACGCAGGCAATCAATAGGCGGACAACACAAACCGAACCCAGACGATAAACAGGCGGCAGCAGGGCTTCCCAACAGTGTATCGCAATCGACGTACATCGGTAAACCTGGTAATCTGAGCGAATTTGATCGCGGACGCATTGTCGGTGAAAAAAGATGGGTCATTCTATTGCTCAATTGATAAAAACACGGGATTCCAAGGACAATCGTATTAATCGTGTACCACGAGTGTACCATCGACAGACGTACCAGCTCCTGGGGAGCAAGCGGTGGCCGACCACAAGATATTGATGGCCGGGATTGAAGTAGACTGCCCAGACTGGTACAGACCGACTGCTTGACAAAGGCGGCGCAGATCAGGTTAAATGTCGGAGGCCCAAGCAGCGCCAGCGAGCAAACAGTACCGCGCGCGCTGTGAAACCTGGGCTACGCGAGTTGACACCCTACTCGTGTGCCACTCACATTACGTGCTTTAGTGTGTAGTATGTCTGGAGAGGTCCTTAACCGCTGTGCGCTAACAGGATGTGCTGGATGATCACCTACACGCTTTCGTGGCCTTCGCGCATCCTGTGGCAGATGGTCTGTTTGAGCAGGACAATAAGCCGCCCCAGCGGATTGCAAGCACCCAAGAATGTCTCAAGGAATACTGATCTGATTTTGGAACCATCCAGTGGCCCCGAAAGTCCTAGGATTTAAACGCTCTGGAGACTCTCTTGGATGCCGTGTAGCTGGGCACCAGATCCGTGGATCCTGTTCCGGCGTCTCGGGAGGAGTTGTGGACAATGCTGCAACAGACATAACTGGCATTACCTCCAAAAACACTCCGGCGTCTGGTGGAGTCGATGCCTTGGCGTGTACTGGCTGTTATATGCGCTAGAGGAAGATCAACACGCTATCAGTTTGGTATCTCTTCTGCTTTATGTATTGAGTGTGTAAATGAACCTTGGCGGCCTCGGAGGCACGGTGGTTTAGGTCCGGGTTCGAATCCCGGTGAGGCATGGAAGTTGTGTTTGTCTTACGGCACTGGCTCTCTTCCTTCCCTGGAACCAGTGACCCTAACTTACAGACGGAAGACTGCTTATAGCCCGTTGAGCTCCTCACGGTGGTCGTTAAACCTTCAATAAAAAAATGAACGTTATATTATTGAATTTAAAAAGATTTTAAATTTTAAATCAGAGTGAGCTTTCCAACTATCAGTTCCAAATAAAATGAAGAATTTTCAATTCGCTTTTCTTAACTGAAACTTCGCAACATCTATGAAAACCCAGTATGATGCCACTGCATTGAAAGCTCATAAAATGCGTTATTTTTGTATTACAAGAAAGCACAAAGTACAACAAATTTGTAAGTGATATCGACAGATTTTCGTTGAAACATTTCGTCTTACTAGAAATAATTTTAAAGAAACAGTACGAAAGTCGATTCTGATAATACTTTCTCTGTTTGTCAATGTCAGGTTCGGCGCTCTGGATCCAATGCTTAAGCTTGCCGGTTTGAAAGCCTTTGGGCTTAATTTTCTTCAGTAGAAAACATGACGTCTCAGAGAAATACATTCTGCCAAAAAAAGTTATCGTTTTTATTGTATAGTTACCTAGGCTTCCAATTTTCTTAGGAACGTGTAATTTATGATATCCAGAAAAGCGACTTACTTAATTTATATTTCAGATCTATATTGCCCTAAAGGTCTGTAGTGTTCATTGTTAAAGAAGTTGTCACTTCTTCGGTTTCAGCAGTGAAAGACTACCAATAATATCAATTGTCTCCAAATTTCCAAAATTGTTTGTATCGAGTACTGAAATCACTCTGAAATTTCTGAATAAGGGAAGCATTTTTACCAAAATATTTGAGGCGGTGGTAAGTGCATTGTGTTAAATTCCTCGTTCCTGAGAAGTACAAGAATATTAGTGACTGATTCTGATTGCCTTGTTGCCAGTTTTCTATCGGGCATATTGAGGAGGCTGGGAATCATGCAGTTTGTTCTATGCTAGTAAATTAAGATTTAGTTTAATGCAAAGTTGAATTTGCCCACTAAGTTCTGCCAATTCCGCATCCACCTTTTGTGTTTAAAAGCTTCCATCAGAAAGTCGTGACTGATAAACATAAGTTGATTTCTGCCGAACGACCGTAAAATCTTTACAAACTTTCACCCACACATAGATAACGAACTTCACCGAAGCAAAATTAGTTATCATACTATGAATCTAAACCGTTCAAGGTTTCTTTGAACAGGCGATGAGTAAGCCCTCTTGAACGAATGAAGTTCCATTTTATTTCGATGTTCCATTTTACTTTATCTTTCACAAAGATATACCTGGTGTAGGGTGTAATAGAATGAAGTGAGGTTTTTGCAAAATTAGCACAGTCTTCGGCTATAAAGGCCATAGAACGCGATATTCCTTCCACCATATTCGGAGTTGCGTCAGTTGACACAAAACACAAGTCTGAAATGTCCATTTAAGGAGAACCGCTTAAATTCATAATTTTTTCTTAACCATGTTCTAAGTGTTTGCCAACATTTTTCAAAACATTCTGCAAACTGGTATAGGATAAAAACAGATTTTAGTAATCAGATATTTCTATCAAGGAATGCTAAGTTCCAGACTGCCTCCATACATTGATTGACACATATCCATTTTTGAATGATTGATTTTATTAGATATTTTGTTGAGATGTTATTCTCTGTTATTCACAAATTTCGTCCTTCAGTATTTTGGCTAGACCATGTTTCATACTTTTACGCATGTTCCCTATACACTTTCAAAACACTTACTGCTTCACTGCAAATCACACACGTTCACAGAATTTTCTTTATAAATGACCGAAACGGAAGTGCATTCAATTAAAATGCATAGAAATGTGTGCAAGTCAGCGTATTTCAGTTGTACTAGAAATGTTCGAAGAGTTCTGCGCGTCTTTCATAATGTTTTGCATCCGCATAGCTTTCGAAATTTCAAAATTCAACGTTTTTTATTGCACATCTTTTGTAAAAGAAGATCGTGCTTATGTTATAACTTTGTCCGCCGGTCCGTCTGTGGACACCATATCACTCTAACTATTCGTTCGATTGGAAAAATTCTTTTTCCATTGGGAAACATGAAATATGAGAACGATTATCCTTGCTTTGCGGTTTTTCTACTTAGCACAACCTTGCCACCAGAAGGCGTAAATACAGATGGTATCGACTTCAAACTACATTTTGTTCAATATAATTGTTTCTGAACATCAGATTAAGAACATTCTTTCTTCCATTCGATGTCATTTACAACGAATACTATTTCGGGTGCAGTTTCGTTTTCAAACAATGCATAGTTTTTTCGTTAGGGGTTACAGAGTACGATTTACGAGATACCTTTGCTTCTAGAAGTCCGGTTAGAAAAATTCGTTTTGCATCCGACAGAGCTCCTGGCGGGATATGTTCTTCATAGGATTTACAACTTTTGTAGAGAATGGTTTGGCGTCTAGTTAGAGTAACTGTATATTTTTGTTTCTGATATATATGCAACAATATCAAAGCTCCTGAAAGCTCGATTAACCCTTTAACGACCCTAACGCCCAAAACGCCCGTACATGCAAACGACTATAGCCGCCCGAAATGCCTCTCTAGAGTGAGTCAGATTCCCTGCCTTTTCCTTTTCTTTAAATTTGAGCAATCATCAGGTGTCACATTCAGTCATCATTATCGTTACTAAATAAAGAAGCGGGACTATTTTGGGCGTTATGGTATTTAGAGTGATACAAATATTGGGGTTATGGTCGTTAAAGGGTTAAATAATATTTTTTTCGACACCACTCACGAAGACAAGCATTTCGAGAATAACTTGTGCTGAAAATAGTGCATGATTTTACTTCCAGGGGACGTAGAAGTATATCTTATTTTTGTCGACATCTCTGCTTTTAACAGTCCGATTTGAAAAATTCTTCGTCGTACAGCATATCGGAAGCGAAATATTTTGCATAGCCTTTAAATTTTTAACGCACGTCTGTGCCACTAGGATTGAATAAGTTGAAGTTTCCGTTTGCAGCATATCAGCAGCAACATCTGCGCGTCTAAAAATCCGATTGAAAAAATCCTCTTTTGGTCGGATACTATTAACGTCCGAAACATTTTGTGCACGTTTACTTCCAAAAACAGCGCACATTTTTTCAGCTACGGGCATAAATGTCTTACCAGTTTTTGTTCATATAACCGCTTTTAAAAGTCCGATTTAAAAAAAAAAAATTAAACGCAGAATACTCTTTACTTTGTGGAACACTTTGCCCCTACTCGTTGGTTTTGTAGTTCACAGTTCTGGCGAAAGGTGGTGTTAGTGTGCAGTTCTGTTTTACTTTTCTTAGCTTCGCTTCTAAAAATCCTTTTGAAAGATTTTTTTTTTTTACGGTATGCCGTACTTTACAGTAATGATATGGAATATTATATTTTCAAAATAGGGCACAGTTCACACGGTAAGGGCAGAAATGACAAAACCTTTACCTCGCTATCTCTGCTTCCAAGAGGCGTATTTGAAAAATTATTTTTCCTTAATATAGCTTTTGCGGTGAAGAATACCTTTCACATATTTTCTACTTTTCCAGTATTCAAAATTCTTCCGCTAGGGAGCGTAACGTTAGGTCAAGTTTTCCTCTATATCTGTTCTTCTAACTGTTTGATGTAAAAATCGCTTTGTCTTTGATATGTTTCTTCAGCTAAGAGAAAAATGTTTGAGTGCAATTTGTTATTTTTCGTAACCGACTTTTCAACCACTAGTGGGGGAATGTAACTCTTTTTGTTTCTAGATATCTTATTGATTATATAAATGCAGTTGGGTTTTTTTCTGTATTTTCTGTAATGGATTTCATTGATTATGAATAGCTTTGAAATATTTTATTCGTGTCGGAAAGGATTTAAAAGACCTGTTGATTACAACCAAAAATTCGGTGTCACCTTTCTTGCTGTATTATCGTGTAATAATACTACAATTTTCGAATTATCGAGGATTTCTGTGAAATAAAATGACTGTTTTCCGTGGCGTTCTTCTTTTCGGTAGAAACGCAATAGTTTTGAAAATTTTCCAGTTTGTGCATGATGTACTAGCGCACCTAATAGTCTGATGCTATGAAACCCCTTATTTAGAATACAGTTTCTGTAATCTTCTCAAATCTTTGTGGTGCCGAACTGAGTTCTTTAGTATTATTTATTTAACCAGCTTTCACTTCCGCTGTCACTAATTTCCTAAACATTGGGCGAAAACTTTTATGGAGAATAGTGCTTTGAATCTAAAAGCCGATCACGCAGAATCTAGCTTTTCAAACATTGTTGTATTAGTTATTTCGTCACTTTCCTTAACAAGCCTTGCTTTCCTTTTAGTAGCAGTATCCGTCTCAGAGAAATCACAAAATGAGAAATTTAATGAATCTTGAAAAATGTTTCCACTTTAGCGTGAATAATATCCAATGGGAGTAAATGGGATTTGCTCTTCGTGGAAGATTAGGATGCATCACACCCGAGGCTACAATAGCGTGGTTCGAGACCATCAATTACCTTTATTTATTCCTATCATTTTCATATGCGAGCTCTTAGTTATTATGCTCATGAAAACAATTTAGCTTTGAAAGCATTTGTTCGTTTTAAAATCGATAACAATCTCTTCAAGAGGAGGAAAAGAGCATTTTATTGCTTTCATTTTAATGAAAGTGTAATTCTAGTTTCGCTAAAACTTACCCAGAGTTCTTTTACTTTATTTTTCTGCGTCTGCGAGAGTGGATCTATACATTTGTACAAGCGCAAGTCCATTAGTTTTTATTAGAAAAATGCAAATTCTTTTCTTTTTTACTTTAAAACCTACGAATATGTTTTGAAACCGGGAAACACAATATTACTTTGTATAATTACAGCATCAGTATTTCTGTTTTGGAACGCCAAATGAAATAATTTTCCTATAATATATATCTTAAATATTTCGGCTAAAATAGAATAAAAATTTTAGCACTATGTAATACGACGAAAATGCATGAATTCTGAAAGCATTTGCTTATCATTGGAGGGAGTGAAATAAGGAAAGAGGTATGCTTCCTATCTCGAAGTATTGGTTGAGAAAAAATATCTATATTCTTCGCCTTGAGCAGTAGGAACTGTGATATTGTGCGACAAGATACTGGCATACTTGGTTCTTTGTCCTTCAGACACCTTTCAAAGATTTGTTCACAGACATTGCTCCCCCTATAAAGTACATAACAAAATTTAGGAAAAGTCTGTGAAACACATGAACCCTAGACCAGACGTCGAAAGTTGTAAGTGAATAAACGTTAAGTGGAATTTTTATGAAAATTGAACTTCTAAATGTATTTAGTTTTGAGATTAAAAATAATTGCATTTTCTTTTCAACAATTATTTGAAGGTAAACGTGCATTATATCAACGCAGACAAACTAAATGAAATCAGTGCTGTTCTGACAATTACGTTTTAGAAAACGATTTTAATTATTTGGTGAACCTATTTCGTTCCGATAGTGAACAGAAAAAAATAATTTTGTTAAATCAGCTAATGTAATATTTTTAGAATTAATCTGTAATATTTTATTTAATTTAAAACTAATCTGCAATATGTTTTTAAATTTTAAATTGATTAAAAAAGTGTTTTTGAAATAAGATAATTTTGCTCCACCAAGCAGCAAAATCTCCATTAGAAAAGTTGAAAACGAAATGTAAAATCGTAGGTAGTCGTGATTGCACCAATTCAGTACACAAGTTATTTTTGAAGTAAGATCTCGTGAAGCACGGATAGAGTTTCAAATGCCAATATGTTGCTAAGCCTTCTACCTAGAATATAGTGCATATGCAAAATTAGAAAGCAGTTCATGAATGGAATACGGGTTACACCAGACAATACAAATTTTGAAGATGACAATCCGTTTTTTGGTGTAAATGTGACACGGATGGTAAGTCATATAACATCCGAAAACTTGAAAACTTCGTCGTCCTGGGGCGAGAATCAAACCCGCGTCTCCCAGGTAGACCAAAAAACGGATTGTCATCTTCAAAATTTGTATTAGAAAGCAGTTGTTGGAGCTAGTGAATATAAAATGCATTTTTTTCAATCCGACCCCTACTATTATTGATATAAACATCTAAATTTACGCCATTTTGCAGGAAATGATCTTGCCTACAGCAATGATTACAAACAAAATTTGCCGCCACGGTGGCGCAGTGGTCTAAGCGATGGCCTCTGATCATTCGTCCGAAAGGGGTCTGGGTTCGAATCCCAGTCAGGCATGGATGTTGTGTTTGTCTTACGACACTGGCTCTCTCCCTTCCCTGGAACCAGTGACCCTAAATTAGGGACGGGAGACTGCTTATAGCCCATTGAGTTGCTCACGGTGGTCGTTAAACCTATAATAAAAAAAAACAAGATTTTTTGAACAGGACTGTAAGAAACGCAGAGGAAGTTCGTAGAGCAAAAAATAATGTGACGCCTTTAAATTCGAAAATACTGCATCTGATCACAAGTGAAGCTAGACTACCGTCAAGGAGTTTTAACCTTCCGACCGTGCGAAATGAAATCAAGGTCGAAATAGAAATGAATGTTTACGCCAATATGCGGAAGCATTTTAAATCGGGAAAAGGCTGAGAACATAAAAAAGCGAGAGAAGTATAGCTGGCAGAAGGAAAATCAGATCAGACTTCTAGAATCTATGAGATAGTGCCAAATATATGATATTTCAGGAATATTCATATGAGCGACTGGGCATCACAGAAATTCAAAATTTAATGAGTCATCATTCTTGTAGTCAGAAGCAACTTGTGCAGAAAAAGGATTACTTGAATCTGGCTTACAGAAGTCTGCCTAGAGTCAGTCTTCCGGACAATCCGACAAACTGAATTCTCTTCTAAACACGTCCTTCTTTAGTGTTCCTTTTCTATTAGCTCCTAACAAAGAAAGTCCACAATTTGCACGAATTCGACTTACCCGAGATTTCTGTCAAACGATTTCGAAACATATGTTGCGAGTAGAGAGCACATTGATACACAATATAAAAACAGAAGTACTTTGGTCCTGAAATCAGCTATTAGGACTAATGCTTTCTGGAAATGAAGTTAAACTTGTCAGAAAACTCTAATGTTGCAAACTACCCGTCATTATTCATTGGCAGCAACCGTTATTGTTTTTCGTATGATGCTAAATACTTAGGCCGATATCTTCATTATGAGGCTTAAGTTTACACTGCAAATTTTCTTCAACAATCTCTCGTATGCTTAACGTACACTCACGGACAATGCAATTTACGCACCAAGAAAGAAGCATCGGATTGAAATGAAATTTTATAAACGTAATGATACAGACGACTGATAAACTTGATGGCAAAAACAGAGCTGCAGGGCAATTACAATCGGATCAGTGGCACACAGTTCGGTCATCTTCAATAGCTGTCGCACCGCCTCGTGCGGCGATACATGCTGCAATACGGTCCGGCATGGAGGCAAAAAGACGCCACATGTTTTCCCGCGACAGCCTGGCCCAACACTTTTGGACGGTGTGTTCCAAATCCTGGATGGTGCTGCACGGCGGGAGCTGGCGTTTCAAATGCCCCCACTCATGCTCGATAAAGGACAATATCCGGTGAGCGGGCAGGCCATGGAAGTGTCTGTACATCACGTCGGCAGTCCTCGGTAACCCGAACCGTCTGCGGGCGGGCATGATACTGCTAGTATAGCGCACCTGGAATCCCGGCCAGGAATATGTTCACATGGGGCCGTAGGATCTTATACACATACCGCTGGCCCGTCAACGACCCACGTACTACTATTACAGCTGATCGGCTATCGTAGGCAATGGCTCCCCACACAATAAAGCCTGCAGTGAGGGAGGTGTGTCGCTCGATAGCGAGGTTGGGATTATGCCGTCGATCCGGGGATCTCCACACCCGGGCGTGATGACCATCTGTCCTCAAAACGAAGCGGCACTCATCGTTAAACACCACAAGTCGTTCTGGCTTGACAACCCTGCACGTGGAGCCGGCGATGTTCCTGTGTTAATAGCAGTACATGTAAGGGACGCTAAGATCGCAGATTCACTTCCGCGAGGCTTCGGGAAATGGTTTGTGGGCACAGAGGAGCCGCCACATCTGCCTGAGTAGTGGACCGGGTCCTCATGGGATTCGGCCGTGCCTGGAGAACGATCCGTCGATCCTCTCTACCGGTGGTCCTCCTGGACCGTCCGGAGCAGCAGTCGTGTGAGTGTGCCGTCACGTGACCACTGCTCCCAACGCAGTCGGACGGTTAGGTCAGAATAATCCTCGTGGCGGGCTTTACGGCGCGCCAACCATCCTGCGGTTGTCAGCCCGATGACCAGGTCTCTCTCAATGTCAATTAGTTGCGTATATCGAAGTCTCTGGCGTCTACTCGGCATTCTTTTCACTCTGTGCTCTAGCTTGTACCGGCCGGTTCTTTTCTCTTAAATGGGGCATCGACTATACGCCATGTTATAAGGCTTCTGATTCGTGCTTGCAGCGCCACCACAGGGTGGATGGTCATGTGCACTCTCACCAAACATACAGTAGATCATTTGCATACCACCACGCACTCTAGCTATTTGGAAAGTTTCGCGATTGTAGCATGTTTTCTTCTAGGTGTGCAAATTCCATTGTCTGTGATTATATATAATCTATAGATTTTCCATGTTTGCACCTGTGACATGTAAATCAAAATATGAAGTGTTTTCGTTGTTCATCGCTTTTGTAAACGGGAAACACTGATTATTGATGGGTGAAAACTTGCTTAAACAATTTACTGTACTTGTGATAGGTGAAATTCCATCACCACTAATTCTGTGACTAGATAGCCAGGTGTTTAGCACAGTTTAAGCATGTGTGTCATTTGTTTGCGTTTTATAAATCAAATGTTGATTACGATACTGTTTACCAGTCGCAGAACTGTAGCCTATGTTGGAACTACACTGACGGAAAAAATCCCAACACCACGAAAAAATAGTTGTAGAGGAATGAAATGGCGGCAATACATTTGTATAGGTAACATATTTAATCGATTAAGGTTTCAAGATCACAGCTTATTGTAAGCGCGAGAAGAGCCATTTTAAATGTGAAATGCTGGTACATTAATAACCGGTGTAACCACCAGAATGTTGAATGCAAGCATTGTGTCGTACAGGTGCTGGATGTCAGTTTGGGGGATGGAGTTCCATGCAGGTTAAACTTGGTCGGTCAATACAGGGACGGTTAATGCTGGTTGAGGGTGACGCTGGAGTTTTCGTCCAATGATGTCCCATACGTGCTGGATTGGTAAAAGATCTGGTGATCTAGCAGGCCACGGCAACATGTCGACACTCTGTAGAGCATGTTGGGTTACAACAGCGGTATGCGGGCGAGCGTTATCCTGTTGGAAAACACCCCCTGGAATGCTGTTCATGAATGGCAGTACAACAGGTTCAATCACCAGACCGACGTACAACTGTGCCGTCAGGGTGCGTGGGATAACCACGAGAGTTCTCCTGCTGTCATAGGAAATTGCTCCCCAGACCATACCTCCAGGTGTAGGTCCAGTGTGTTTCGGCCGCAGACAGGTTGTTTGCAGGCGCTCACCTGGCCTCCTTCTAACCAACACACTGCCATCACTGGCACCCAGGCAGAACCGGCTTCCATCAGAAAACACAACATTTCTCCACTCCGTCCTCCAATGAGCTCTAGCTTGACACCACTGACGTCGCAAACGGCAGTGGTTTGGAGTAAGTGGAATGCACGCTACAGGGCGTCTGGCTCGGAGCTGTCCTTCAAGTAACCGATTTGTAACAGTTCGTTGTGTCACTGTGGTGGCAACTGCAGTTCGAAGTGCTGCCGGAGACGCAGTACGATGCACCACGGCCATTCGCCGTACACGGCGGTCTTCTTTCTCAGTGGCGCCACGTGCCCGGCCGGAACCCGATCTTTTTGAAGCAGCACCTTTCCTTGACCACCGCTGCCAACAATCATGCACAGTGGCTACATTCCTGCTAAGTCATTCTGCGATATTGCTGAAAGAAAATCCACCTTCTCGTAGCCCTCTTACACGACCTCGTTCATACTCCGTGAGCTGTTGATAATGGCTTCGTCGTCTTCTTAAAGGCATTCTTGACTAACATCAACACACTACGTCGAATCTCAACGATAACTAACGCTCACGAACGTTACAGCGCGTATTTACAGCAAACCTGCTTTGCATGTTCCGAGGGGCGCTACTAACCCGACACGTATGCGCCGAGCGCGAAATTTGCATAGCCGTCATCTTACAGATGTACTCTCACCGTCTACCAACTGTCGTTTATCTAACTCAACCCCTTCTTGGTGTTTGAATTTTTTTCCGTCAGTGTATATTTTACTGTTTAAAGATACTGAAGTACAGCTAATACTGCAGAACTATAGTTTACTATTTAAAGATATTGAACTGCAGCTAATACAAGGACGGAATATATTAAAGATATTCAGTTGCAGCTAATACAAGAACGAGTTTCAAACGGACTACCAATATTGGTAGATTTTTGACTGGGAAGATGGTGCGTTTTTTCAAAGCCCGATGAAATGCACAATCTACCACACACTGCTTCCTGATGGAATGAATTCATATTACGGGCGGAATAGCGCATAGTAGTGGTTAACCACATACCTCGCTAACTGCGGTCTATTATGTGTTGAACATACTCCAAAACGTTTGCATTTTCAGGCTATAGTTGAAAATTCTTTATTTTTCTCTATTGATATGAAAATGCGTTGCATTCAACGCTCTAACACTTGCTGGTTGTCAAATGCATATTCCACTTATCGATAAGAAAGTGCATGCTGGTTAGCAGTCCAAAGTGCATTTAACTGAAATTTACCCATGATTATCTTTCTACTTATAGTCGAGCCCAGTATTGCGACTTGATGGTGTGATGCGTCGGAGAAGTTAGTCCAGTTACCAGTTAAACACAGGCCGTAAATCGCCGTTGGCAAACTTACATGAAAGAACAGCGCCTGGCTAGCGTTGCTTCCGTCACCAGCTGGGACAGTGGAAATATCCATCTCCATGCAAATTAGTTATCTACTTGCTAAACAAAAGAACTAGAAATGTAAATAAAACTGGTTCGCGCAATCTCAAACACATGAAAAAGAGACATTTTGTAAGAAAGGTTTTGTGTTTTAGTTCTTTTTCGCCAGAAAGCTTTAGTCATCCACTTAAGTAGATATTGCTTCTTCAACAAGAAGTCATTTAACCATATTAGGAATCCCAAATCCTATTACAACTGCACCATTTTTATTGTACTCTTTGTTCCTCAATACAAAGAGTATGTGAGGGATTAGACAGTTCTTTGGCAGTTGAAAGGATTTCGAAACAGTAGCAATGGCATTCGAAATTCAACGGCATTGAGATGATCGACATAAATGTTCTGTGCGCGACTTATGCAAAACTATTTATACGAGAATCCTCGATTTTATTTTCTCAGAAATTTGCCATTCTTCGGGAAACTGTAAATCTTGGTGTTTCCTTCTTATTTAAACACATGTGAAAGCAAATTTGAAAGAACAGCGGCAGGAATATTAAAAGAGCTGGAAAGGGTTTTAGGAAGATTAAAGTTAGGTTGATTTAGGAAAGGGAATTAAGAAATCTTGAAATGTGTTAAAATTTCTCTTAAACTGTCGAGATTTGCACTCGTAAATTAAGTTCCGTGAACCGTGAAAACAGTAAATTTATTTAGACAGTATTTTAAAAAGCCCACCGTGTTAAACAAAAGGTGTCTCCTATATGAAATACAGCAATTTGCCGTTTTTGCACAAAACGAACTTGTTTCTAAAGCTCAGAAATGGAACATGATGGGCATGTTGTTACACTGGGAATTTAAACAGAAATTATTTCGACGTGAAGTAAAATCTCTGATGTAAACTTAAGAGATAGAAATTCCAAATATTCATTCAGTAGAATGTGTAAAATTGTTAAGCAAATCTAAAATTGATTATTCTATGCAAAAAAAGCAAATGATAATTTTATTTGCACCATAGAATGTGCCGAACACTTACATATCTATAATGCATCGATAACATTTGCATTGCAATTTCCGTTGCAAATATCGACATTTCCCACCCCTAATTTAAAGGCTTTGTTTCAATTTTCCATGACACATTAAATGCTTTGTTTCGATTAAAGATCGCATCAAGCTCCAGATCTCAAACGACCGTTTTATTAAACGTAAGTAAAACAAATACAAGAAATAAGAAAATTACTTCCCAGGTGGTGTAGTGGTCTAAGCGCTGGCTTCAGACCATTCGTCTAAGATGGGTCTGGGTTCGAATCCCTGGTGAGATCTGGATCGCGTGTTTGTCTAACCGCATTTGTTCTCTCCCTTCCCTGGAAGCAGTAGCCCTAAATTTGGGACGGGGGACCGCTAATATCCTGTCGAGTTGCTTGCACTGGTCACTAACCCCAAATTAAAAACGTTAATGGCATTTTTCTTTTAATAATATTTTTAAGGGAAGAAATGAAAAAGAAAACCATACAAGATTTGTTCGGGCATGCTACACAACAGATTGAAGGACAAGTCAGAAAGTTTGACTTTCCATAACATCATCTAATTTAAGGGGCTTATCAAATTAATGGAAACACCGACGGCGCTGAAGTACAGGCAGTGCATCGTATGCAAATCCCAGTGACGACGTTACCCGCGATGGGATGCATATAAAGGGGCGCAGTACGATCACGCCTATCACACAGCTGTACCGAAGTCGCAGGTGAAATAGCTGTTGTTCAATAATGGTCGACAATGGCAGATCTCAGTGACCTCAAAACAGGCATGATAATGTGTGCGCGTATTGCAGGAGCTTCAGTAACTAGAACGGCAGAATTAGTGGGTGCAACACAGGGAACTGTGTCGAATATTGTAAGAACACACCAAAAAGGATGCCGCATTGCTTCCAGACATGCAATTTGTCCATACGAAAATATGAGGTAAAGATACGTGGATGTTGGCATGGATTGTACAACGGAAACACAAGAAGAAGTAACCTCAAATAACAGCGGAGTTGAACACTTGTCGGAATGACCCAGTTTCCAGCATACAGTGTTAAACATTTTGTGGTAGGTTGCACCAAAAAGTGGTGCTACACCACCTGCAACACTTTGAGAACATACATCATTGTGTGGTGCAAACAAAACCAAACAACACCGTGAAACCTTGTACCATAATGTGTTGCAAACCTTGTACTGTAACGTGGTGAAAACTTGCACATGCTGTTGGGTTTTGTTTGCACCACACAGTGGTGTATCTTTTCTCAAAACGTGGTGCAGCAGGCGTAGCATCACGTTTTGGTGCAACCTACCACACAATGTTTAACAGAGTAACACTTCGTTGGGAAATACATCATTCCGGTAGTTATGGACGGGCTGCCATCCGTAAAACTGTGATTATCAACATCAATGTAATTAAACGCGTAAGGTGGTGCAAAGAGTATAAAAACTGAACTGGGATGCTGAAGACTGGCAACGTGTCAACTGGTCAGATGACTCGTGCTTCACATTGTTTCCAACCACTCTAGTAAAGTGTACGTCTGGCAAAACCTACAGAAGAGTACCACCATGACTGTTTGGTTACGACTGTGGAGCATGGAGGCGGATTCCTGATGCCGTGTGGTGCCATATCATGGAATTCCTTAGAGCCATTGGTTATTTACCAGGGTCTTGTCCCATCTCTAAAGCTGGAATTCATTTTTGAAGACCAACTGCACCCAATTTTGCAGGCATTGTTTCCTAATGACTGTCACTGGTTTCAAGCAGATAATGGATCCTTGTATTGTGAGAGTCGTGTCAAATTTTGTTTGCAGAATATGATGAGGAGGTACACCTGCTACCATGACCACCTCAATCTCCAGACCTCAATATTTTTGAACAATTGTGAGTATATCTGGAAATATCAGACCAGAATATTCACCTCCAATACTACTGACATAGTTGGGGCATGTTTTACAGGAAGAATGGTCATAAGTTCCATTATTGTAAGTGCATAACTTTTATAATTGTATTCCAAGTTGAACTGCGCCTGTTCTGAAAGCCCGAGGTGGTCCTACAGATTATTAATAAAAAATTATCCACAAACAGTAAGCGTTTCCATTATTTTGATAAACCCATGTACATGTGCTAACAATTGTTGATTGAGGTATATGGAAAAGTAGGTACAGTGTTAATACTATTAATACACACCCAGAAAAAACAATCTTGCTGGGCCAGCAATGGGCAATTGTTGGCAGCCAGCAATGGCCCAACACTATATTGCCGCTGCCGAACCGTCAATAAAATGTCCTGGCGGCCAACAGCCGGGCCAGCAGTTCAGGCCAACAGTTGGCACCCCATCAGTTGTCATATGCCACAACATGGCTATCAGTTATCCATCCCAGGCAGCAGCTGCCACAAGTGGCCTTTCAGCGGTCCTGCAAGCACGTAACATAAATGATGGCTAGCTTAATGTGGTCCACTAATTTCCCGGCAGTGGCAGCCGGCAATCACGTGACATTACTGATGGCTTACCGAATCTTGTCCGACAATTTCCCAGTAGTAGAAAGAAAAATCAAGGATAGCCGCAGTTTACCAAAGCTACAACCTTTTTTTACCCCCCCCCCCTTACGAAGCATCTGAATTACAGCACTGCGCTGGGGAAATTTTCTCAACAGCCCGGAAAAACGACCGTTGGATCTGGGTGGAAACGAACCAGGGCTGGCAAGCTATCTAACCACAAGACTGATTTGCCACCCACAAGAGTGTGCTTGAAGCTGTCTCTTTCCTGCGGAGAATGTGTTGTCGAATGTTTCTGTCTTTAATTTTACAATATTGAGATGTATTTTTCATAAATGTCAGTTTCGTAGAGTATATTTCATAAATTTATTTTTGCAACGTAACGATAGTTTTGTTTTTTACCTTAATGGAACTTCACGCATTTTCAAGGATTGTACCAACTTAAAGGCGCTTTCCAAAGTTTTGCGCTATCCTTGTCTTGAAAGGCGATTGTTGAATTAATATATTTACCCGTTCATGTCACATTCTGTTATATTTTAACGTTGTATCTTTCCTTTCCGTTGCCCGAAGCTACATTTGTTTTAAAGAGGAAAGATATTTTATTTTACTTCTCGTTATTTTTTGAAGCCAATTTCTCCAGTCTTGTGTATTAAACCCATGGATGAGTACATTATATCCACATAGCGTAGCTTTTTGTTTTCCTTTATTCAAATAGTTGATAAATTTTGTACGCGTATAATTCTTGTTTTTTTTTTCCAACAAACGTTTTTTTAATGTTTTTCCAGGATTGTTGTTTCAAGCGGTTTCAAATTATTTCTTGTTATTCATGGGAATGGAGTGGACGTATTTCACGGCTGTAATCTAGTATTTCATGGCTTAATCTGATATCTTCGTCGACTTGGCATTTCATTGGAAAATTAATTCGCCTCTCTACTTATGTTTTTTTTTCTTAACATACAGTAAAATAGCACGATGGCGATAGCGTGGTCTTCAACTAACTGGAACCACGTGATACACAGCACGTGTTGCTTCTGGGCATGCGAAGTCTCGTTGCTTCCACCTGGTGATGGTGCTTCATCGGTTGACAGTTACGGGCCACTAGTGGCACTTGCTTGGTGGTCCGCAATTCACGGCGATGCTGTAGTGCCATCAATGGCTCGCCAACTAATGGCGCTGCCACCGACGGACCGCTAGCGGGCCGTGAGCGACATATTTCAGCCAGCAGTAACCCATCACTGACAGCAGGTAGCCAGCAGTTTCCCAACACTTGTGTTTTTGCCGGGCATAATTTAATAAAGCAAGAAAACGGATAATTATAAACCAGCTCGTTTTTTTTATTGGAGGTTTAACGACCACCGTGAGCAACTCAATGGGCTATAAAGCAGTAGCCCTTCCCTAATTTAGGGTCACTGCTTCCAGGGAATGGAGAGAGCCACTGCCTAAAGACAAACACAACATCCATGCCTCACCGTAATTCGAACGCTGGGCCTCTTTCGGACGAATGATTAGAGGCCATCGGTTAGATCACTGGGCCACCAGGGTGGCGCTCGTTGTTTAAAAGGTATCGCTTTCCGATTGCTTTGAAGTATGAAACTCTGTGGGTTATTCGGAGTATTGGCTAGATATATGAGTGACGAACCATTCTGGCACGGATCCCTCATATTTTAAAATTAACACATCTCGGCAATAAATCACCAGTTCCTTTTCCTCTCATATTTTGCATTTCAGGTGGCTCTCATTGGACCGAAACCCAAGATAAATCGCTTAGTCCTACGTTATTGAGTGCCAAGAAGCACGAAAAGCTGGAGCAAACTTCTACCATTGCAATTATGTTTTGGTTACTTTGAATGATAGCTTAAAAAGCAAAAACTCTAATCCAGCTGCTTTCAAGCTCGACACTTTGTAGCCCCCATTTCAGCGATTCTGAATAATGGCTTAACCTCTTAGTTACATCACGTCATCTATGCCCTGCCCATACTTCACGAACTATTTTATGCACTCGTGTTAGGAATGTTCCTTAATGTTATTTCTGGGTAGAAATTATGAGAATTGAAACCCTCTTGTTCTGCCGCTCTAGTGGAATACACAAAGCGTATCTTTATGAAAGAACTGGCTCGATTTTTTCAGATTCTAGCACTTAAGGACATGATATGAACTTCTAAGTATGCTAAAAAGACTATCATTCTACTGCAAGTGAAGTTTTCTCTCCTGCCGTCAATCAATGAAAACAATCTTCCATCGGGTACTTGCGATATGGTTTCTTAAAGATTTGTATCAATCCCGAAAAGGGGAAACATCATGTTTCCCAGAAGACGGGTTCGCTGCAAGCACTATGAATATTATTAAAACAAAGTTTAAGATTCGAATTTTGATGAAGTTGTGGCTATGTGCCACGGAATATATTCCGCAGCAGGCGTCAACGGGCAAAATAGCCTTACGTCATTCTGCGTCATAAGGTAGTACTTTTTTAACACTTTTGCGACCGCGGCGCCAAACGTGTCTTTACATGCAAACTACAGCAAACGCCAGAGTCACCCGGGTAATATGAGTTGGATTTCCTACCTCCCTATGCTTTTCGAATTTGCACGGCATCCGAGTATTACCAAAAATCACCCCCAGTCGTCATTGTTGTAGCTAAACAAAGAGGTAAACCAGGAGATGTTTTTTCCTGGGGCTATATCAATCAACTTTCTGACATCACTCAGTAGAATTCATGCTTTGTTGACACATGCTTCGTTTGTCTCTGCTATTTTGCAGTGTCCCAAAAGCGCAGTTTATGAGGGAAAATGTTTCGTAAGAATTATTTCCTTTTTCCCAATCCAAATAAATAGATTGAGAGCATATTTTTTCAAGAAAGAACAAGGAAAGGCAAAAATAAACCAAATTTTCCGGCTGTTTTCACTCCCTCTTACGAGTATCTGCCTAAGGCACTGAGTACAAGAAGGCACTGATTGTCCCCAGGGAAACGTCCCATGGAGCCTAGAGATCGGAAGATTCGAGTGGTGACCCAGCACTAATCCTTCTTTTGTTAACTTGCAAAAAGGAAAGGGAATGAAATTCAAATTTGAAAACGAGCGGCTGATATTTTCGGGCGTTATGGTATTCTCAGCAACAAAACATTTTACGATCCTGATCATTAAATGGTTAAACATAGCGCAGGATTTCATGTATGCATGATGTAAAAACACTTATGTATTCAATAATCCCTATTTTATTTCGGATTTTATTGCATACGTAATCCGACGGCGGTAATGAAAAGTAGATTAAAGAGATTTGAAAATTTTTGAGCCCTGTATCAGATTTCATTCGGTTTCTACCTGAAATTATTTTGTTCCAGATATTATAATCCGTTCTTCCAACAACTAGGTCCTAATACTGACTGACTTACTCCACTTTTCATAAAACGCGATCTACACTGCTACCCAAAACTTAAAGAAAAGGTACCTTTTTACCAATCGAAAGTGGAAAAACCGGTTTTACAGCTGTAAGTAGTATCGATGGTAATAGCAACAGTAAAATGAAACGCACATCAAAAATCATGAGTAATATGTAATAGAGATTGAAACAAAACAAAAAGTTCCGAAGCAGGTATAGGATAGCCTGCGTCCAGTGACACTCTTCGATTATCACTGCATAAACAGCCTGCAGGAGGAAGACCTCCAGTACTGGAGATTTCCACCCTCACCGGACTCATGTTTGGCACCGGTGTGCCATGCTTAGCACCAAATAGTTTAGGAACTCTTGGGGAAATTTTTCCTACTCCTGCTGGATAGACCTGGTAAGGGCTGGAATTGTTTCTTGTGAAGAATTCCTTTTACGCAACACGTCTCCGCAGAGCATCGCATGCACATTCGATTGGATTGAGACAAGGGAAAAACGGTGGCTCCTCGATCCGATGGATATCCTTGCTACCCAGTTCTTCGCCGACAGCTGCTGAGCGTACAAGACGAGAGTTATCATAAAAAACAAAATCTGAGCCGACATCAGCACAGTTCGATGGAACAGGCGAAAAATCACATCACTGCAATATATCTACCAGGAAATTGTTCTTTGATCCATCCTCCACAATTCAGTACTTCCACCTACCATGATACCGGCTTACATTATAACGGCACGACCACCATATATGTCTCGTTCAACGATGTTCCTGGCATCCTACCCAGTCCAAAGTTCCCTCCAGAAGAATTGCCGGTCAGAATCCGCATCAGAACTAAAGCAGTTTCATCTATGAACATTATCTTGGCCCATTGATTCAAAGATGTTTCAAAATCACACAGACCACCACTGATGATGGGCTGTGCGTTGCACAAATGATATCTCGTAAATAATTGCAGACAGCGTACAGGTGACCAGGGGTGAAATTCTGCTGCGCATAGACGTGTTTACGCGGTTTGGCGGGAAATCCGTACACCTGTTCTTTGTTGAAGACGATCAGCCAAATGACTTACAGAAACTTTACGAATTCGTTTCGTCATTATGGGTAGGAAACGGTCATCTCACTGACTTGTACAACAGGAACGACCTCCAGCGTGACATCTAGATGAGGGATCTGTGTCGCTTGAATGCTGACAAAAGACGTCCACACTGTGCTGTGTGCTACCTCAAAATATCTGGCTACGTTAGACACAATGCAGACACCTTTGAGTTAGCCGATAATTTGGCCTCCGGTGAAATCATCTGCAAGATATTTGGCAGACATCCTTTTGTTTTACTAGACACGAAGTTTCTGGCTCTGTCGCTAAAACACATGAAAAAGAGAATGATCTCCCATGAGAAACGATTCGGCCTGCTGCCTCTATATGCACGGTAACTTACACGTGCTCCCAGAAAATTTGCGTACGGGCTTCGCATCATGGAATTTTATCACACTTCACACCACACTTGTGTGTACATGTTCGCAACCTCTTTCACCCCAATGACGCTCTGCAATAATTATTTTTTTCATGTTCGTCCTTAGGTTTTGGAAAGCAGTGTATTATTTCCATATGACACTAATTTTTCAGTGGGTATTTGGTTTTGCAGATTTTTAAGATGCTTATTTTTGCTGATGAAGTGAATGTTTTGCTATTTTTTGCAGTGGAATTCCTTAACTCACGGATAAGCATTTTGATACAGTTACGTTATCCGAAAACTCCTTTCCGTTTCATTTCACCCAATGCAAAATATTATTGTTGAAAGTATGCTACATCATCTAATTACCTCGATTATTAAATGCGTATTTTAATGAAAATAAACAAATTGAGACCTGCTATTTCTTTCTTCAGCTAATTGCTGGGAATTCGAAATTCCGTGGTTCAAACTGGCACCGTAGTTAAAATCTTTTTTACCATGTATATGAGCTAACCTTATGAATGACCACACAAGCTGCTGTTCCGCATAGTTTTTCTTTACCTTTTTCTGGATTACATTTTCTTTCGCAGATTATTTATCACCTGCTGTTGCAGAGATGCAGAAAGGAAAGCCCCTTATTCTTGTAAAAATAAATTGCAATCTTCCTGACTCAACACGACAAATGCATTGCTGAAAAAAGTTTTCTTTCTTTCAGTTAGCGTTAAAAAGTGGGAAAGTATTCTACGTGTGGCTGAAATGAAGTAAAATTATATACCTCGTATTTAGGTGTTACTTGAGCGTAAGATAATGTAAGAGAATCGCCTGAAGTTCTGATAATTGAATGTATGGAGGAATGCAGGAAAGAACTTACCCTTACGTATCTTGAAGCACTGTCCCCATATTCCATGCATCGCCCGCTCATCTCAAAGCTAACATTGGGTTGGTGCGAATGAAATGTCCGGCGCGAACGAGCAGTGGAGACAGACCCCCACCACAGCGGAATGGAACCAGCCACAGATATTACGGGTATTACGTCACAGAGTTACTGTAAATAGCTAGCACGTGTGTGAAGCTCACAAGGTTCAGGCAGGGTTTGTTTGGTCGTACCATGGCTTGCAAAGGAAACATGCAGATGCCGGCTTTGAGAGTCAGTAAAATCCAACGTCTTTTCGAGAGGCTTAAAATGCTTCGCAGGCTGGTACTGGGACCTCGTGTAAATTAAAGAACTTGTGACAAATACCTTTGTTTCAGTTAAGAGCCAGAAACAAGTTGCACCAAATAGGTCTGGACTATAGGGCTCGTGCGGAAGAGTTTGGACTCTTGAATACACCGTCATAAAAAAGTGTGTGTGGGCATATTTTTGTTATGAAGCAGGATGTTCTGCATCTTTTTCCTATGGCGCCTGTTTTTCAGGTGTTTTTCTTTTTTTTTTTTTTCTTTTTTGATTCGAGGTTTAACCTCACACCGTGAGCAACTCAGTGGGCTATAAGCAGTCGCCCGTCCCTCATTTAGGGTCACTGCTTCCAGGGAAAGGAGAGAGCCAGCGCCGTAAGACAAACACAACATCTATGCCTCACCAGGATTCGAACCCGAACCGCTTTCGGACGAGTGATCAAAAGCCTTTGCTTAGACCACTGCGCCATCGGTGCGGCCTAAAAAGTTTAGAGTGACCATGATGCCAAAAAAAATGTACCATTAAGGAGTTAATGTTCTTTTATTTATTTATTTTTGTTTGGGGTTTAACTACTACCGTGAACATCTAATTCTATAAGAAGTTACCAGTCCTTAATTTGGAGCCACCGGTTCCATGGAACGGAACGGCCGACATCGTGGGACAGGCCCACCACCTATTACTCATTCTAGACTCGAGCGGATACTCAGCACTAACGGTTAACCAGACGCCAGTACCTCTTACCATGCAGCCACGAGAGCGATGCGTGTGGATTTATGAATTCTGTTAAACCGAAATTTCAACAGGGTAAACTGCGCACGGGAAAAACCGGTTGCGTTAGGGCACTACCTGCAAAAAAGTACCTATGGCTAAACATATCATGCTTTTCTGTTCAAAGGAAGGTTGTATGCAGACATCATTTGAATCCTCTATAAAAATAATCCATTCGTAAGGTTCTTAGGCCTAGCTAGCAAGACCACTGCATGACAGTTATGTGCTGAGGGTTTCCGTAGTGTTGAACAGTACTTAATGACAAAGTGCGTTCTTCGTATTTGCAAACACTGGCAAGGTACGAAAAGAACATTTGCGCGCATGTACTGGTCAAAAAGAGTTATTCTGCTGTACACCGTAAATCCGGATTCTGGACATATGTATACATTCTGGGAAGCACAAATGGCCACCTCATGAAAAAGGCTCTTGATACAAAAGCTCACAGTAAGAAAGCGTTCCAATACATGCAGCGTGTGCAGTTTGCACATAAAAGGTCATCGTACTGTTACCATCTCTTTCAGAATATTGCTTTAAAACTAAATTCTCAACAACCCGGTTTTTCTTTTTGTTATCCTATAATATAGCATTGTGTCAAACATTTTGCGATAGTCGTTTGAGAATTCATCTGAACAACTTGGTGTTCATCCACTTTCGCTTTGATACCACACCGTTGGGTTTCTCAGTCGTATTACAGATGACCCATACTTCCCTGAGTTTTCAGACACCTATCTTTTTAGTATATTGTATTCGAAAAATCTCTTCCGGTGTTTCTAACAATCATACCAATGGATAAGTAGAATTAGTCCTTTGGGAATTTTAAATGTTTATCCACTAGCTACCTATTATCGAATATTGCTTTCCCTACTATTTTAAAGTCAGCTGTTGCGTAGAACATTATAAATTGACCTTTTGCGCTGATAACCTCTTGGTAGTTTTGCAAGTGCTACATTTACCACGGATTATTTGATGAACGACTGCACTTGTAACTTTTCCTAGTAACACTTATTTCTGCAAAACGTCACTGATGTCATTGAACAATAAGTGCTATGGTGGGATTAGAATTGTAATTTCTTTTCCGCCTGACTTTAAAAAAAAAAAAAGAAAGAAAGACAAATTTTCGGTCTTATTCCAGTTCTCACATAAGCTTTTAAGACTAAAGTCATTAGATGACATAACTACCTGATTTCATAAGAAATGATATTAGCGAGGCATTTTAAAGAAATGGAATGCATTAGGCGAATTTCTATGCTTCCCAGGATTCATTTGAATTTCGCAAGCTACCGACCCGCGATGAAATTTAAGTCATTTTACTACACAGAAACAGTCAGATCCTATTTCGCCAACATGAAAATTAGTTGAGAGATAAAATTAGATACACCGGAATGAACATGAGGTTTAAGTGCACAAGTACTTCGAAGAATGTGGAGATATTTAGAAATGTAAGAAAAAGAAAGACTGGAGAAACATGGTGTGAGTTTCCTTAAATTGTTTAACGAGGCGAACGGTAGATAAGTAAGATCCTCTCCGATGCAAATGGTTATATTATAAGTCTCGTGATTCCACCAATGAAGTGAAGTAATGTGAGCATTTCTTTGACGATGATAAAGATGATAGGATTTCATTAAGTTTGTAATGGAATCTCATCATCCTTACCGTCGTCCTGGAATTAATGATGATAAGACAATCAGAGACAGTACGGTTTACAAGATTTCATCACAATCTTAATAAAATATTCAGCTCCATATTTGCTTCGAACTCCGCAGGGTCCAAATATGCTTGCAGAAATCTATCCTATTAGAGGAGAGAAGTTAAAAACGAAAGCTCTAAGATGGGTGCTACAAAAATACAGAAGGAATAAGCAAAATCCAGCAGACCTAATTAAGTTTGCCAGAAAGTTTGGAGTATAAAATGTAACTAAAGAGGAGCATGGGAAAAATGGGAATGGTTTTCTAATTTGAAGACATTAAATTCCATTTCTTTATCCTCCTCATCTTCATCTCTAAAATGAAAAAAGGGAAGAAAATAGTGTGTATGTGTACGCCCAGATCACCAGAATGAACTTCGTTCCATTTTTGAGAAAACTATCTTTTAAAACAATGTAGGAATGAAAACTGAAATAAACTGAAGATGTTGAAACACGAGGCGGTCAAAATGTTAGAGTAACATACCTAATTCATAGTTCATTCCCTTAAATAAGAATTTATTTAAAATTTGTTTTAAAGAAATGTGATATATAAAAGTTCCAAAAGTTATGTTTATGGAAAGATGCACTTTTTGCTATTAAATATTTATAATGATACTTCCGTGAGATTTTCGTCACGGCTTTATAGCTGTGATGAAATTTTCATTGAGGTGTCTAAAAATACATCATTTTTGATACAAGAGTTTCACTTACCCATATCCTCGGAACAATCTAAACTAAATTTCGAGGTATGTGCCATCATGTTCAGTAGCTTGAAGCTCTCTGTTTTCCAGGTGTTTGATTCCTGCGAGGTACCAAGCTTTCGGTTTAGAGGCAAACAACCCTTGGCACTGGCAATCGACATCATCCAAAGCAGTCAACCCTTTTTCCAGGAAGAAAATACAGCATCTCCCTAACAAGTGGTTGAGTAAAGAAAGGTGCAAGGTCGGAGCTGTACACTGGGATGGTCAGCACCTCTTTTCCATGCAGTTCTTGAAGTTTAACTTGGGTCTCATTAGCGGTATGAGGTTTTGCATTGATTTGTTTCAGCAGTGCTCGCTTTTTGTTGATTACGGCACGATACTTTGGCTGAAGTTTGTCATACATCCTGTCCAATTGCTGAGAATATAGTTGAGCGTTGGTAGATCAACGATTTGGAATAAGCTGAAAGTGCACTACCCCTTCATAATTCTACTAGCCACATAGCATGAACGTTTTCTCAAAACGTCCGTGTTTTGGGCGAGTTAAAGCTTATTCACCTCTATTCAATCAATGTTGTAATGAATCTGGATTCCGCAGACATATCCACGTTTTATCCCCAGTAACTATTAGTTTGATAAATCGAGTATAGCGTAGATGTCTGCGCATACCTCGACACGTCGTTGAGCTTCAGCTGGGGTGAGTTAATGAGGCGTCTCGCGGCATCGTCTGTAATCCTTTCCGATCTACTTCAGGTGCTCAGCAATGGTAGATTTAGAATTCCCTGTTCTGACAATTTCAGAGTTCTCGTTCGTGGATTCTTTTCCACAGAGGGTCCGTCCGAGTAAAAAGCAGAGGGCTTACCCCAACCTTCCTTTCTTTTCAAGATGAAGTTACCGGCCACACATTTCTTGAACGATGTTTGCGCGGTCCGGATAACGCCTAGGCCTTAACCTTCAACTTCTTTCATTTTTTTAACAGCTTCAGCAGCTGTAAACCTCTGTTTCCCGTGACGTTCCAATAGAACCAATATTTCGAACTTTGTCGCCATTACAGTTGACCGTGGTACAATTCAACGCATGGGTCGCGACATGTGCTTCACGCCTCGTTTGATTCCCAACAGTACGCGCTTTCATTTATAGGCAGCACAGGAAAATTGTCCAGCAGGAAGAATGCATATTTATGTTGCGAAACTGTCCTATGCCAAAACGCCGTTTTTTCCCTGCACCCCAATATTTGCTGTATAAAAGAAAGTAAAATAGCAGTGTGAGTCAAACGTTTCGCCTCGTTTGCAGCTACAACATTTAGTGGTGCAAGAAAGCCATACACACTCACCTCATTATGCAAAGTACTAGCCGTTATTTTCTATAGCAATTCGCCAACATTCCGCCAGAGCTACAATCCCATTACGGGCACCAATTCGCAGGTTTCGTGACAGAAACTCTTTTCCACATTCACCACTGAAGCGAAGTGCCACCATTGTAGGAAATGGGCCTTGGACCGAAAATGGTAGTATTCGCATCGGCAAGTTCTAGACTGTATTAGCCACTTGGAGAAAGTACCGCTTCTTGTTGATGATAGATTGGTAAAGTTTGCAAGTAGCATCATGATCCCTCTGCAGTTATTCGACATAGAAGTTCCATCCATAACCTCATCATCACGAGTTACCAGTGCAACTTACACTCACAATTCCAACAAATACACATCATGACTTTCCTTTCGTACCCTCCTCTTTTCACCACTGACTGTACTTCCTGACGTAGCATCAGTCACTGGTTCTCAGTAGTAGGATAACGTTCCAATATTTACTTTTCATCTTCTGTGGCGATAAGACGTAAAAAATAATCGTCCTGTGGATTAGACAGTAATCTGCTACAGAAAGCCTGCGCGGTATACCGCCTGCTGGGGTGACAATTCCTGGGGTACAATTCGATGGGGACTGGAGGAGAAACCAAACTGCTACTTTTAACGAACGATGATGGATTGGGATGACACCACTTCAGTTGCCAAATGTCGTGTACTGGTAACGGGGTTCGCTGTCACAGATTCGTTTAATTTGACCTTCCTTGTTAGTAGTGTTTGAGCGTCCTGAATTCCGCTTGTCTTCGAGACCCCACCATTAAAATACCCAAACCATGTCGTGCAGTGCTGCTGTGTACTATGCTCTCGCCTTCAACTGAACAAATTACTTCTGCTGCTGCGCTTCCCTTTCGTTTCCAATGATGGCGTAGGAGTAGCCAAACAACATATTTATTGACCTCGATCGTGTGCTCATCTGATAACGCAATGTTATTCGTTCCACAACACACTTCATCAATCTCGAGTGTTCCACATCATCGCGGTATCCAGTCGACACAGGAATGGAGGTAGGTTATGTGTAGCTCAAAATGGGACGACCTTTTCACTTATCATGAAATGTAGAATCTATCTTTTATTCCTAAATCTACACAGCTGGCCACCCAAAATGCAACACCAAGAAGGACACGAGATAGCAAAGCCAGATTTATTGGACACGTAACAACGGATACGAAGATGAAACGATTGAGCTTGCTGGCCTGTGTGACTTGCGGAACACGCAGACATCAATAGTTCGTGTGACCCTCATGGCTGGCAATAACGGTCGCTACACACTGCGGCATCTAACGAAAGAGACTTGGGATGTGGGCTTGGGGTATGTCGGTCCATGCTGCTTCAACACGTTGCCGCAGTTCATCAGGCGTAGCCGCTTGGTGGTGCTTGCCTGGCCACTCGGTCGCCGATCAGCGACCAGACGTGTTCCATGGGCGATATATCGGGAGAACCGAGGGCCACGGCAGCAGTGACACCTGGTGGGCCGTGAAGAATTGTACCACAATGCGTGCAACGTGCGAGCGCGCATTTTTGCATTTTCTTGTTGAGACGTGGCCCCTTGCAGGTCCTGAAGGTAAGGGAGGACCTACAGGCTCCCAAACGTCGGAGATGTTGCGGTGGCTGTTGAGTGTACCGGCGATGCGTACCAGAGGGGTGCGGGTGTTTTATTCAGTTGCGCCCCAAACCATAACGCCAGGCGACGGACCGGTACGGCGATGCATAATGCAGGCGTCATACAGTCTGTCGCCGCGGTGCCGCCACACGCAGATCTGACCATCGTGGTGTTGCAGGCAGAAGCGGGATTCGTCGGATAAGACAATGTCGTGATATTCCGCAGTTCAGGTCCGGTGTTCAACGGCCCACTGCCGCCGCACTCGCCGGTGATGTAACGTCAATGGTAATCGGAGCAATGGGCGCCGTGCGACAAATCCCCGCTCCTGCAGACGACGTCGAACGGTACGTGCTGACACAGGTTGTTGCGCAACACATCCTAATTCCTGCGCCAACGTTCCTGATGTGGCGGTGGCAGCCGTCAATGCCCGCCCCACAACATGCCGGTCCTCTCTTTCGGTGGTGAGTCGTGTTTGCGGCTATCGTTCACGTCAGTCCGTCCGTCCCTCCTGCACTCACCGAATCCATACTCACCTCACTGTGGCTGGATGTCGTCCCCCACTGGCGCCGATGCCTCGGTACGATAAACCGCTGTCGCGATAAGCCACTATTCGTCCTCTGTCGAACTCCGAAACGTGCTGGAATGACTGCCGTATTCTGCGATGGGGCATCAAGAAGCTGCCCACGCACAGGTCCGGCAGCACAACACACTTCCACTACTTACACCCCGCCTTCTGTGCACCCTTCTTATAGTGGTTCTCGATGGCGTGCCGGGCGCAAATGATTTGCATATGCCCCGCAGTGCAAATCATTTGCATGTCTTCTCGCGGGCGACGCATGCTGCGAATTTCACGCCAATCGGATGCTTCCTTCTTGGTGTTGCATTTTGGGCGGCCGGCAGTTTAGAATCTACCTTATATTTACTGAGGGTGAGACGACAGTTTTGCGAAATTTGCATAAACGCATGTGCTGCGGTGGGTATTTCACGTGTTTAAACTAGCTCAAGTCGCGCAATGCAGTCAGTCGAAAGGGATATAAAGTTTTAGCGGTTGGTGTGAAAAGCATTGTGTTTCATCGTTCTATCAGTGGTTGGGACGCCTAAAAGATAAACAGCCACAATCGGCTAAATAGGGGACTTTTGCTATACGTGTTTGAATTCGGCCATAACGCTTCTCAAGCAACACGAAACATTTGTCATGCAAAAGAGGAAGGTTCCGTGGACCACAGCACCGCAAACAGATGGTTCAAGAAATTTCCTCAGGTGACAGAAAGCTCGATGATCAGCCAAGGTCAGATAGGCCGCTTACCGTGGATTAGGAGGTCGTCCACCAAAGCAAATCCGACAACCATCACTCGGAGATTATCAGGCGAGCTGGCATATCACAGACCACCATGGTTCGTCACATTCAGGACCTCGGCTAGGTCTACAGGAGCTGCCGCATTGTTCCTCACGTGACGCCAGCTGATGCAAACCGCCGACTGGAAGTGTGCACAAAACACCTAGAAAACCCGCAGTATGTACGATTCATCAAGAGAAGTGTTACGTGCGATAAATAGTGGGTCTATTTCCGTAATCCTAACACAAAACGGCAGTAGTTGAGCCCGGGCAAATTTCCAGAATATGTTGCCAAACGTGGGCGCTTCGAGCACAAGGTGATGCTCTTCGCCTGGTGAATTTTGAGGGGATAATCCACTACGAATTTGTTTCAGACGGTCGGATCATCAACATCAAACTATACTCTGCCTCATACGGCGCGGGCGAGCCGAGCAAAACTCCACAATTTTGAGGGCATCGAACTGATGCCCCACCCGGCATATCGACCAGACGTACCCGATATGCGGATTATTACTTGTTCTCGTCCATGGCCCGCCTCCTCCGCAGGCGGCACTTCAAAACCAAGAGGAGGTGGCAGCTGGGGTGAAGGTGTTCTACTCCTAGAAAGACAAGAACGGGTACCGCCGCGGGATCGAAGAGCTGGCAGACAGATGGCTAAAAACGGTGCAACCCGATGCCCTATACTTTGAATGGTAGTCAGCCTTCGTCGTAAAGGTACGTATGAAGACATAAAGTGATTCAAATATTGCAAAACGTTCGACTCACCGTCTGTATATTTGTATTTCCGATGTATTTGAAGCAACAGCTGGCTTTCTGAAACGTCGATTAAAAAAAGTTATTTTCTGCTTAAAACACTGCACAGTTTACAGCCTCGGGCGTAAATGTACGTACATCTGATTTTTCTAGATATCTCTGCTTTTAAGTGTCGGATTTTAAAATTCTTCTTACTTTTTGAACAGCGTATCTGACATGGATTGTTATGCCTATAATCTGAAATGTTTTCAAAGCACAAGTCTACTATTAGAGGGAATATGTCACGTTTCGGTTTACAGCATATTTTTATCATTTTCTGAGCGTCTTTTTTATCATCAGTTTTTATGACCACTGAAAACATTCGTTATCGGTCAGGTACAATTAACTACGAAAATGTTTTACGCAAATTTCCTACCCCAGATAATACCAAGTCGCTCGGCAAATAATGCCCCATTTAAAGAGCAAAAATGAAAGCGTCATACCTCACAGCACACAACGTTGTTTCATTCTAAATAGGCGCTTTCAGAAGCTACACACCTCTGCCAGCCAGTGACAACTACTTTAATGCCAGTCCGGAAAGACATCTGGTTCCGTGGATGCCTGAAAGTCCCGGAATGCAATTTCGGCCTATTCTCGGTTTCTGTAGGTCCTGTTCTTGAGGTAATTTCTAAAATGCACGAACAGGTGGATATAGGTAGGTGCCAAATCAGGCGAGTAGGCTGGACGTGGGAGGGTTTCGAACCTCAGTTCGCGTAGTTTTTGATTTGTCATTTGCAACACGAGTGGTCTCGCGTTATCATGGAGGAGAATAGGACCCTTCCTGTTCACGATCGGTGGCTGTGTTGAACACAGCATCTGGTATATTCTGTCAGTTTCTTCACAGTATGTGACCGAGGTAATGCTTTCTCCAGCATTCAAGAGCCTGTAGTGTATGGCACCGTGAACAGTCCATCTATAACGAAGTAAATTTCTCCGTCATTTCTGTCCACGCCAGGATTCGAACCCGGATCCCCTCATTTCGGAATAAGTCACTCTACCAATTGAGCTACGCGGACGTTTTATTCTGATTCCTATCTGCCTTTATGTCGTGTGCGTCCTTCGGGCAGGTACGTCACATCTCCTGGTACGTTACACACCATACTGTCAACAACTCTTTCTTTGGCGTCAGTCTTATTTTAGGATGTTGTTTCGGAGGTTCGTCACGGTTCACACAATGTCCAGTTCGCTTACGGTTATTGTACAGTACCCAATTTTCATCACAGGTTAAAATGCGATTTTGCAGGGGCTCCTTTCCTTGCAAAGCAAAAGGTTACTGCACATCTCAAACCCTTTTTTTTTTTTTTATGCCCCGTCAGTTCGTGTGGGGCCCACGTATCGAGCTTCTTGACCTTACCATGTTGGTGGAGATGTTCGGAAATGTTTGACGCCGACACATTGTACTATTTGGCGAATTCTCTGACTGTGGTTTGCCTCCACATTTGCGTTCAGATCGTCGTTATCAATGATCTAATATCGTCCTGGGTCCTACTTGTGTAGGCTTGTGTCACCTGAACGTAACTTTTCAAACCAGCGACGAACAGTGCGTTCTGATGTTGCCTCCTCGTCCCATGCCTCGACCACATTGCGGTTGGTTTGTGCCGCATTAAGACCCAATTTGAACTCATGAATCAGAATCACCTGCAACTCACTCTTTTCTAACATGTTGTACATACCACTCTCCCACGAGTAGCAAAAACTGCAGATCAACAGATTGTGGCGTGTGAGTCGCCCTTCAACTCCTACGAATGGATCTGCGAACATTGTGGGCGAGTTGAATGTGGCCCCTCAGAAAATCGGCCATTATTTTCCGAACGGATTGATATATAGTCTCTTCGGTAGGAAGTGCAAATATTTAATTCTTTGTTTCTCAATATCTCTGCTTCTTAAACTCCGATTTAAGAAATTTTCAACACAGGATACCATTCATTTTGTGGAAGATTTTGCATGTGCTCGTCAGCTGTTTGTCTTCAGTGTTCAAGCATTGGTGATGTTTATGTTGTATCTTCGTTTGCAAATGTATGTCCGCTTCTAAAAATCCTTTTGAAGAATTTTTTTAACATATGATATTTGCTACAGGGAAGATTGGGAAAAGTATCTTCTTTAAATAATCTTTTTCGGTTTGGAGAAGTAAAGGTCAAAACATTTTCTTCTTGCTATCTCTGTTTCGAGAAGACGTCATTTCGAAAACTATTTTTCTTTTCGAAAGCTTTTTGGTATGAAGAATAATTTTCGGTTATTTTCTACTTTTCCGTTATTGAAAATTCTGAAGCCAAAGGAGGTAAGTGTATATCCCTTTGTGTGAAAGATTTTATTTGATTCCACAAAATGCAAATTGAATACTGGTCAGATATATTGTCGAAAACTATTGTTACAGCATACCCTAAAGTAAGGGTTCGGACTGATATATACACTACTGTTTGTGAAAATCGCAACACAAAGAAAGGGTCGCGCAATTCAAATGAAAGTTATATCAGAGATTTCTCATTTTTAATAGAATGTGCATTGTTTTTAATTTAAAAGTTTGCGAACTTTAAACCAAAGAGTCCAAAATGGCATAAATAGTAACATAAAGGACCACGTCGATCGGAATTATACAATATGTTACACAAAAGTTCAATTGTAGAAATATTTTACCTTTTGAAAATTAAGTGCTGTTCTCAAATTTTAAGTTTCCCTCAGTATTCGTCACGGTTCAATTCTTTATAGCACAAAAACAGATACACAAGCTCTTGTTTTCTATCAGTTTGCGTAAAATTTAAAATCTGCATAATTGTTTTGTTTCATACGTATTACTTGCATTCTAAAATGTTGAATTTTCAAACGTCTGATAGTAGAACAGCGTTGTAGTTCTGTATGTTAGCTCTAAGTTTTTTGTCTGATAATTTGTTTTGGCTTCGAGAATCCCTTTTTTTACGCTTTCCAACCTTAGGTTGAAGAAGCGTATATGCTCCAGCTTTGTCTGTCTGTCCGCCCGTCCGAACGATAACTCGCTTAAAATTGGTTCGATTTCGATGAAAATTTAATATGTGGTGGGGGACAACCTGGAGACGAAGCCTTTTGAAAATGGGCGATGTGGGGGTCAAAGGTCAGGACATAGGAGCCGGATGCATTTTATCGTCCTTATGCGTCATAACTTACGTAAAAATGCTTCTATTGCAACACAACTTCAGTATGTTGTTCTGGAAATATAGTGAACCGGTTCTGTTGAAAATAATCGAAATGGGGCCAAAGGTCATGGAACAGGAGTGAGATTTATTCCACAGCCATTATCCTCATAATTTGTCTAAAATGCTTCTATTGCAGCAAAACCTTAGTATGTTGTACCGGAGATATACTGAACCAATTCTGTTTAATATCATCAAAATGGGTACAAAGATCAGGGCACAGGAACGAGATTTATTCCACAGCTATTATCCTCATAACTTGAGTAATAGCTTGAGTAATGATTTCTGGTATGTTGGAAAGCACATAATAATCAATGCATTGCATGATTTTACAAACCTGTTGAAAAGAAAAAATTACTCTCCAACTCCTTAGCACCATAACGTTATGTTCACTCTTTTGTAAAAAAACAGTCCTGCATTTTTTGAAAATTTCTTATAATGTACTATGTAGTGAAAATAAAAGAACATTTCCAGCAAAAATGATTGGAGGGTAAGAAAATTGCTATTGTGCCTTCAATAATAAAAAGAAAGAAAATAAACAGACGCCGCTCTAAAGAGAACAAAACGTAACTACCAAAGATAGATAAAAACTTGAACGAAAAAGTACTCCCACTGACGATGTGCATTTGAGTTAACTTCGAACTTTTGATCACTTTTCGTAGAAGATACCCAAGGGCAAAAGGAAGAGCAATAAATGGCAGCTTAATGGAATTTCATTCACAAGTTACAAACACACTTTTACTAGTAAAGGGCCGTTACATATTCCTCCCCATGTATTTCTCTTGTCTTGAAAAAAATCTATTAGCGGAAATACAACAAATTTTGATAAGAAGAAACGCATTACGTCTCAACTCCTTGAAATGCTATACGAAGACGATTATCGTCCAAAAAATGTACGGCTAGCAACGCTTCAGGCAAAATGCATTGTTGTCCAAAATACCAGCTTCGTATTTCCTGATATTTTGGCACCCGATCTCTTTAATTTCCTGTTGATAGTCAAATATCACTTTTCGTGAAGATAAGGAATTATAAGGAATACAAGTATTCATAACTGTAATTAAGTGAATTTAGTTTGAAAGTAGATAACAGAACTGCAGCTGATATTGGGTTATTATGTCGATTGAAACGTCCATTGGGATAGGGTTTTCAAGATGAATCTAATCAAGCTTTTTTGTTTTTCTTCTTTTGCTTTATAAAATGCTGTCATTGCGATAAAAATAAGTAATATGGCTTAATATTACATTCATTCAGTTATATTCTAGAAAAATGAAAACTGTGCTTCGAATTATTTTTAAATACGTGTAATTTTTTGTGGTGCCGAAGCTAATGAACTTTACTATTATGGTGACAAAGCTTTTAGCAATGAATTATTTGTGTATATTCTAGAAGGATAATGCCTTTTTTACTGAATGGTCCCAAATGGCTCTATGGCTTAAAGAAAGAACACAGAACTGCTAAATTATTATACGCATTTGCAGATGAATGAAATGCAAGAACACTTAGTATTTTTAGGGGAAATGTTCTCCGGCTGTGCCAGACTAACTAACACAATGCCAGCAAATAACGTTAAAACTATTGTTACGTTACTGAGGCATTATATCTGATGCATTTTCATGCTGCAACGTGTTAGGCATTATTTCTGATGCATTTTAATTCTGTAACATATTAGGCATTATTTGTGATGCATTTTCATTCTGTAACGTATTAGGCATTATTTCTGATGGATTTGCATTCTGTAACGTATACTTCCTACTTACATTTCCGTTTTTGTTGGCCGTTTCTTATGTAAATATTTGGTTACTTCTCGTCATATTTTCTGAATTTATCGTCACACATACCGGGACCCCAAGAGGTTATTGCTTTGGGAGATCGAAGAAAATAAAGAAAATAAATACATATGCGATTCTTGCTGCTAGGAGAAGTATTGTCGAATAATTATTCGTAGTTGGACCTATCGATATTTTGCTGTACCTTTGAGTCCGAGAATCAAAGTGTTGTCCGAGTGTTAATCGTACGTGTTCAAGTTTGAAAAACCTAGGCTAAGAGCTTTTCATGTTAGTTATATTCCTCTTTTAGTTTTAAAAATCTGTGTCATTATTCTTGGCTCCAATCAAAAAGTTATAATTATTTGATGTTTTGAAATTGTTTTAGTCGATAAACCACTATTGTGTATTGAGTCCTTCGTGTGAAGCTTTGTCCGTAGCTGATGGAATAAAATGTTCAACGAGAACTCAAGCAATAAGTCCCTTGATCTCAAAATCACGCCATTATTGATCATTGAATAAAATTGTAATTCATATTTCATGTTTTGGGAAAAGCGAAAAAAGAAATCTTGGCATTTGTATCAACAATTGGTGTATAAGCGTTAATAGGTTGCACATAACGTATTAATGTAATTTCAGAAAAACTACCCTTTAAAATCTCCACAAAGATTCGTAAGCATTTTTTCTAATGCAATTTTATTCATATTTCACAATTCGCAAAAGAGACTGCTAATTAGTGTTTTATAGATCGTTCTCACACTTAGAAGTAATTCTTATACTGTGCATTTGTCGTACCAAGTGGCCAAATAGCTCTAGTTTTAGAAATTAACGTTTAGACTTCCGTGTGACTAGCAGATCTCTTGACACTGAACAGACACAAAACCACAAGTTAAAAGAAAATTCGAATTGATGGCAATGGATAAATAAATTAAAATCACATTAAATTCACAGTCAGACGCAATATCTAGTCTGTATTTTCACAAAACAATTGATCTTACATAAAATGTTATTTTTCATTTTAGAAATTTCGTAAAAATTAAAAGTAAGCTATTATATTTTACGTACAGTGAGTGCAAAGTAGGCAAATGGGAAAACTTATCTTACGCGTTCAATCTCCTTGCGTTACCAGTTCAAGGTATATAAACTATTTATAAATGAAACTTAAATATTAAAAATATTTATTCTAGGTGACAATGCTCTTATAAAAAGTAGGTCATTATATTTTTTGCCAATTTATGTAAGAAAAAGAGTTGTAGGTCTGCAGGTTCATCAATAATTTCCAGGAAAGGCTTACGGTGACTTTAAAGGAATTACTAAACCTTTGTTTTTCTGAATATTAATATTTCGTTTTCAAACTAATATTACAAATATCGAAATTTCTTGATTTTTCGGTAGGACATTTATGCTTCTAATAGATATGATTCTAAAAAGAGATGAAATAAGATGCATAGAGATACTCCTAGGTTTCTCTATATCAAAACGTAATCCTGAAAGCAAATAGAAACCGAGAAATGAAGACATCATTTCAGAGAAATATCTACCCAGACAGAAGTCATTTATCTGATATACATCGAGTTATAATGTTTATGCAAAGATTCGTGCATGGGTCGTTAATGATCTTAAAACACAAATCAACAAACCATCCGGACAGCTGTTGACATAAATGGAATCAATTGAGGTTAAGCATTCTGCCCCCTTGACCTAAGACTTAACGATTCAGATCATTAACAGAAATTTGTTCACTGATTATTTAATTTTGCCCTCCTTAATGAGAATGTCAGTTAAGCATTACCGGAATTTCAACGAAAACCTTTCAGTAGGATACCTAAACAATTAATTTGCATTTGTCCTGTGAAGAGAATGTTTCCGAGAACGAATCTTTCAGCATAACATGCACTCTCGCGGAATCCCTTCTTCATCTTTAAATGCCATTCAGCATATTAGATATTGCCAGCACAAGCTTCATATATGAAAACACATGGGAGAGAATGCCAATAAAAGTTACCTTATCTGTTTCTCAACGTATATTTACTTTCTCATTCGTATTGCTGTTTTTAACAACTTTTCTGAGCGTTTAATTCTCTCTTATTTCGAATGCATGTTTATTATCTCCAGGACAGGAAAGAACCGAAACCAATGAACAAATACAAACCCTCTACCTCAACCGGAATTCCAACCGAAGCTAAGAGTCTTTAAGGATGAGCTCTTAACATGAAACTTAAACTGAATAACAAAACTCCGCTTCACCCAGATTGGTCTAATATTCCACATTGAACACATAAAGCCTGTATAATATAATTGCAGCAATGCAGCAATGGAGCAATATCAAAATAAGTAGAAGCTCACCCAACAGATGCTCACTCATGTTTATTAAACTCGTCTTAATGTGCGCATTTCTCTTTCTAGGATAGTTGTCATCAATGTGTATACATACACTGGCGTGCAAAAATTAAGGACGAGACGGTTTTTCGAATGTAACGTCATGTGGAAGTGCTCCACATCGACTCAAATCATACCATAAGATCCCCAAGATGTAAGAATATGGGACAAGTGAGCAAAACCGTCCAAACAAGGAATCCAAAGGATACAAAGGGACTTTATTGAAAAGATAGCTTCGGGCAAAACTGGACATGAGACAAAAACGTCCAAGTGACAGGAGGCTGCCAAGAAAAATCCAGTCTTTAGTAGGGGATATGATCACCACTGACTGCTTTGCAGGATTTACAACGTCTGTCCGTGCTGAGGTCGAGGTTGTCAAGGAGCTGTTGAGGCATCGCGGCCCATTCCTCTTGTAGCGCCAATCGCAGCTGCGGAATCGTTGCTGGCGGCTGGTGACGTGCTGCCAAGCATCTCCCGAGAAGGTCCCACACGTTTTCGATTGGATTTAGGTCCGGGGACCTTGCGGGATAATCCATGCGTTCAATATCTTCACTCTCCAACAGCTCTGCGACAGCCACTGTACGATGAGGTGTAGCGTTGTCGTCCATGAAGAGGAACTCCGGACCCACAGCACCTCTAAACAGACGCACGTGAGGCAGGATATCCTCGATACAATAGCGGACACCAGTGACTGAAATTCTTTTGAAGATGTGGAGGTCAGTACGGCTACCAAGCATGATACCGCCCCAAACGAGAACTCCGCCACCTCTAAACCGGTCCCTTTCGATGATGTTGAAGGTGGGATTAAGTGTTCCCTGCCTTTCCAGATGTGTGTACGTCTAGAATCGCTCGTCAGACTAAATTGACTCTCATCCGTAAGGAGAACTCGACCCCATTGCTGATGTGTCCAGCTCTTGTGTTCCTGGTACAACAGAAACAGTCGTCTCCGATGAGCAGGCGTTAATGGCACACACCGTACTGGTCGTCGTGCAAATAGACCACCTTTGTTCAGCCTCCTGGTCACGGTAAAACGCGATAACGGACGTCCAGTTGTCTGTTACATGTACCTTGCGATTTCTCCCGCTGTCTGCCGTCTGTATATTCTTTCTTGTAGGACAGTATACCGGTCGTCCACCGCCGTGGTTGCTCGTGGACGACCACTGCTAAACTCTCGGACAGCTGTTCCTGTCGTTTGAAATGCTCTCTAAGCTCGTGAAACGATGCTGGGAGCGATCCCGAGCTCCTCAACTACACTAGTCACACTTCGCCTTTCTTCCAACTTCCCAATGACGCGACATCGGGTAAAATCATCCAGATGTCGTCAACTGGATTGCCTGTTGGCCATATCAAACGGTGGGAGCAACTCAACGTCGTTCAAACCGATGTACACCGTGCAATAGCTTACACCGAATTGCTGCACGTACACCGCCCGTGTGCTTTATAACCTTGCGACACTCTTCTCTCCCCCTCCCGTCATGCTGCAATTGGGGACACCATGCCCTATCGTACCGGACCCAAGTATATCTCCTGAGTGGTCTTTCGGTCCGTTCTGCCTGCTAGTTCTGCTGTTATGCTAATTTCTCCTCTTCGTCCTTAATTTTTGCACACCAGTGTATGACTGACAAACTAACTTTGACGGAAACATAGCACAGAATATAGCGGTTGCATCTTTTGAAAACTAAAAAAAAACTAGTAAACTAGGAATTATCGTTTTTAAGTAGTTTTGTATTTCAAGAACAATTGTATTACATATCTTTGCTGCAGACAGATTAATTAGACCAATGATACGGGAAATAGCATTGTGTCATGATTCCATATTTGCATATCTCTTGGGCTATCTTGTTTAACAATGTTAACACCAAAGTGCCGCTCAGATGTACAATACCCAGAGTATTACTTAAGCTGTTAACAAAGCGATACATCAAACATGGTAAAATATAGAAGCGCAGCAAATCTCGATGAAATTTTTAATAATTGAACCATTTAGAATATCGGTAGTAGTAAAACCTTCGTGCTGGTTATAATCGCACAGAACAAACAAGTTGAATCTATAAACTGTTTTAGCACGATCAATACCTAGTCTCACACTGCAATTAAAAACATTATTTACAGATTAAAACTAAGCAAAAGATGAAAATGGTAAGAACTTTCGTGGTCGCAATGACTACATCATCAGGCCTAAGCACCCAAATGTAAGCCAGCGTTATTGTCTATACACAGTATAGAGATAACGCACAGTGCCACCCCCTCCCCCCTCTGTACATCACACATGTTGCCAGAGAAAGTGACAGAGAAATAATAACTCACCCAGGAAATCAACCAATCAGCATAGTCCAATTACTCAACGTAGGGTTAGAGGCGGTAGCGGGACCACAAGGCTTGTCCATACTGCAGGTAGATTGTAGGGTAGTTCGTCATTGCAACACTATTGACGGAAATAGGCAATCTATAATGCTTCAAGTAGAAAGAGAGTTTGTTGGAATAGGCAATCCATTATGCTTCTACTTGAAGCATTATGGATTGCCTATTTCGGTCAATTGTGTTTCATGTCGAACTGCCGTACAGTCTACCTGCAGTATAGACACGCTTTGTGGTCCAACTACCCCTCCAACCCTACGCTAAGTAATTGGACTCTGCTGGTTGGTTGATTTCCTGGGTGAATTATTATTACTCTGTGACTTTCTCTGGCAACATGTATGATGTACAGGAAGGAGGACCTCTGTGTGTTATCTCTATATATAGACGTTAATGTTAGCTTACGTTTGGGTATTTAGGCCTGATGACGTAGACATTGCGACCACGAAAGTTTTTGCCATTTTAATATTTTACTTAGTTTTAATCTGTAAATAAAGTTTTTAATTGCAGTGTGAGACTGGGCTTTGATCGTACTAAAACAGTTTATAGAATCAACTTGGTTGTTCTCTGCGAACCATTCAGAATTTGGTAAAAATTCATTAACCCAACAACACTCTTGGAATTGTTTGAATTGATTCTCCATCTTATCTGACAGCTAAACGATGGCAACAGTACTGCACTTTTGACATACTGTTTCGCTGAATCTGAAATGCTTTACAATGTACATACAGCACAAATTGTAAAAACGAAACTACATAGGAGTTTCCAAATGTACGCCACGTATCCGTGTACTGTGTGTGCTCAAGTCATAACTAGAAGCTCTTGTTTTTTTATAAACATAAAAGCGTCGGTCTGTTTTCTTAGATTTCTTGGATCCCGGATTTTCGCTATACATTTTTTCCAAAGTTTTAATAACATCTTCCTGCATTTTAATTCTGTATTCGTGTGCGTGTCTCATCAGTCTCATTATTTATTCATTTTTTTCGTTGGAATATATTTATTTCCGGGAGAAAAAAAGTATATCATAATAGAGAAAGTTCGTAATGGAAATGAACACCATTTCTGTAACTCTTCAGTCAGTCGAAGCGAGTAATGGATTATCAGAAACCAATACTGTTTCCACATGGCAAATATTTAGTGAAACATATATGTATCGTCATAGTGATTTTTTTCATGTCTATAAGAAATGCACAAATAACCTGTGACGTGCCTGCGCCGCAGGCCGCGCATGAGATAAAGGCAGATAGCAGCCAGACATTCTGTCCGCGTAGCTCAATTGGGAGAGCAACTTACTCCGGACTCAGGGGGACCCGAGTTCGATACCCGGCTCGAACAAACTTGTACATTAAATGGGCACCCGATCTTCCAGGATGACCCGGCTGTTAAGTTTCTCGCAATGATGTGATGTTCTTTCCACATGGCAAGATAGGAAAAATGAGAATCTCTTCCTCAGTGCTTCGAAAATATGAAATAGTGTGATGTTACCTTCTTGGTCTCGGCTGACCCGCGGGCCTTGACCCCGGCCCTCTTTCGGAGAGAGGAGGGAGGGAAATGTGATGTGCCTGCACCGCAGGACGCACATGAGATAAAGGCAGAGAGACACTCTGCCCGCGTAGCTCAGTTGGGAGAGCGACTTACCACGGAGTGAGAGCTCCAGATTCGATGTCCGGCACGGACAAACGTGTACGTTATGAACCTTCCCTACGGCAATACAAATTTCTTAGAGATTTTGAACAAATAAAAGAACCACCGTTCTTCACAAGTCGCGAGGGTTGAAATTTCTCTGAGCGTGTGCTAATCTTTGTACCCCAAATTTACATTTAAGCTGCTTTCCAGCTTTCGAAAACAAAAACAGAAGACGAAGCTACTTATATCGAATCAGATAAAATCCGTATCATATATTTTAATGCCATATCTGATAGTACTAATTGTATTAAAGAATTATGTTACTCTTGTGTGAGTGATATTTAAGGTTCCATATCTCCTTAGAAATGTCAAATTTTTCTAGCTTTATTTGGAGGAAACAGACGCACAAGTAAAATATTAAAAAGTATTATGCACCATATTGAACTACGGAAATATTATGGCACACAAGAAGAATTTAAAAACGTGCTACGTGCCATCATGAACAAAGGTAATATTATGGCGCACAAGAATTTGAAATAGTGCTACGCACCATAATGATCGAAGGAAATGTTATGGCGCAAAAGAGAAATACATAATCTTACTCTACGCATGAGAAATAAAGACGATGCGTGAAGGAAGTACTCACGGTGGCAAGATACATCAGAAATTTATCACTTGCCAGATGTAAATAGGAAACCAGGAGGTCGAACAAAGTAGGCAGAGCTAGTGCTTAGTCATATATGATAAATCTAGATAGTATGTACTACCGTAAATACGTCCAGGGATATTTTTGAGGCTCCCCCACAATTGGTACAATGGTACTATTCGTCAAATACCTATTAATGTTGTCAAATACCAATTAATGTTGTTAATAGGTCAATTTATATGTCGCTCTTTCATGACTTTGATAAAAGTTATGTGATTGCTGCCAGCCAGCTTATGAACAAATTGAAAATCCATAATTTTAGGCAATTAATATCGTACAAATTTACCCTCCTCTTTATAGCCCAGCAAAAACACAAGTGCTGGGAAACTGCTGGCCACCAGCTGGCAGTGATGGGTCACTGCTGGCTGAAATCTGCCGCTTACGGCTCGGTAGTGGTCTGTTGGTGGCAGCGCTATCAGTTGGAGAGCCATTGATGGCCCTGCAGCATCGCCGTGAATTGTGGGCCTCCAAGCAAGTGCCACTAGTGGCCCGTTGCTGGCAACCAATGCCACCCCAACAGCAGGTGGAAGTAACGGGACTGCGCATGCAAATAAGCAACACTTGCTGTGTCTCTCATGGTACCATTTAGTTGAAGACGACACTATCGCAATCGTGTTATTTTAGTGGATGTTAAGAAAAAAAATCCATATGTAGAGATGCGATCAATTTCCTAATGAAATTTTACGTCGACGAAGATATCGGATTAAGCCGTGAAATACAAGATTACAGCCATGAAATACACCCACTCCATTCCCATGAATAACAATTCATGGAATGGAGTGGATGAATAACAAGAAAAAATTTGAAACCGCTTGAAACAAATGTCCTGGAAAACCATTACAACAACGTTTGTTGGAAAAAAAAAACAAGAATTATACACGTACAAAATTTATTAATTATTTGAAAAAAAAAAGCAACGCTATGTGGTGTACTCATCCATGGGTTGAATAGACAAGACTGGGAGTAATTCGCTTCTAAAAATAACGAAAAGTAAAAATAAATATATTTACTCTTTAAAACAAATTTAGCTTCGGACAACGGAAAAGAAAGACACAGCGTTAAAAATGTAACAGTATGTGACATGAGCCCGGGTAAATATATATTTATTCAACAATCTCTTTTCAAGACGACAAGGACACTACAAAACTTTGGAAAGCGACTCTAAGTATGTACACTCCTTGAAAATGAGTGAAGTTCCCTTAAGGTAAAAAAACTATCGTTACGTTGAAAAAATTAATTTCTCAATTATATGAAACTGACTTTTATGAAAAATACCTCGCAATATTGTAAAATGAAAGAGGGAAGCATTTGATTTTACATTGCATACGAAAGAGACCACTTCAAGCATACGCTCAAACGTGGCAAATTAGTCCGGTCGGTAGGGAGCTCAGCTATCACGCCAACATCCACTCATATGCAAGCGGGCGTTTTCCCGGTCTGTTGAGAAATTTCACCAGCGCAGTGCGATAATTCACAAGTTTCAAAAATTGTAGCTGTGCGGTTATCCTTGCTTTTTTTATTATTATGGCTACTACTGGGAAATTGGCGGACAAGATTCGGCAAGCCACCAGTTACGTCACATGGTTGCCGGCTGCCAGGACCGGCAAACTAGCGGACCACATTAGGCTAGCCATCATTTCTGGCACGTGCTTGCAGGGCCACTGATGGGCCACTTGTGGCAGCTACTGCCTGTGATGGACAACTGATGGCCCTGTTGTGGCATATGACAACTGTTGGGGTGCCAACTGTTGGCCTGAACTGCTGGCCCTTCTGTTAGCCGCCCGGACATTTTATTGACGGTTCGGCAGCGGCAACATATTGCTGGGCCATTGCTGGCAGTGCTGGCTGCCAGCAAGACTGTTTTTTCTGGGAGGGGTTAAAGAACTGAATCTGATCCCTAGAATAAAAGCTTCAACCAAATTTTATTGAAGAAAAATTATTTATTAAATATTCAAGATTTTATTTGCTATAACTTTTATTGAAATTTATAATTAAATTTTTCACAGATAACCAACACTTGGAAAATCTTTTAAATTTTGTAAATACAAAAAGTTATTTACGAAATTGTTTTCTCGTAAGGGGTTGGTATATAAAAATATATAGCTTTGTTTTCCATTTGGTGTACTGTCAATGTCTCTTGTATAATATTCACGCCTCATTATAAGAATAAATTGTTTTATTAAAATTAGGGGCAATAAAATACAAACCTGCTTTTCGCTAACGGTCGCTAACCCCATCTGTGTTTTTATGTTCCAATAGTTTCAATTTATTTCTTTCGAGAATCCGTTTCATAATGATTAGGGCTTCGGAAGAAAACTTCAAGTGCAAAGGTGGGGCGTTAAAGAAAGCCGCATTGAATTCCTGTTGCCTGGGTGATTTTAGTTGCTCAGCAATTGTATTTTCCAATGATATTTCAAAACAAGTAAAGCTCGTACCTGCTATATAATGTACAGGTTAATAATCAGATGAATAAAGCCCACTTGGCGTAATGTACCCTGATGTATTCCGATGATGTCCATAATGTACCCTGATGTATTCTGATAATGTCCATAATGTACCTTGATGCATCCAAGAAGGTCTACAAAGGAATGAAAAAAAAGATCATTTTTTATAAGGCTTGGAAACGTATAAGTGATGTCAAATATCACAGGCCCTCGACTGCATTGTCGAAGGAAGCATCAAATAATGTAGCAACCTCACTTTGGTGCGACATCAAGGGTATTGCCTCGGACACCAGATTCTCCGTCACAGACAGGCGTGCAAAGGTTCGTATCAATAGCTTTACTACGTGCACGGATCGCCTTTTGGCGAGTGAAATCTTAGCAGACCTTGCATGACCATGCTCACACCTATACAAATCAAATTATCCTTTGAAGTCTTGAACTTATTTGTTTCTAGTAAAAATAAAGAAAAGTAATGTCGCTGATAAATGCTGTAGGGTTGCCTGTTACACTTGAATCAAATCGTTTTATGTATGTGTCACATATGCAGCATTTTAAATACGTTCAAACAGTTTAAATATTTTTCCGAAAATAAGTGCTTATTGCTCTTCATTTCGGAAAACATCTTTAGTTAAAGGTGTTTACGAAATCAGATGCTCAGAACGCATAGAAACAATTTCCAAAATACTCTGCTGTTTACCTGAAATATTTTTTACATATAAAGCTCCGTCTTCATTTCAATTAAAATAAACGTTTTTAATAAAATTTTATTAGTGTTAATGTTACAAAACAAAAGCAATCAGAACATAGCAAAAAATATGGCAATCTTACGACCTAACGTCATTACATTTCAACAGTTATTGCTGTATTAATATATAAATACTGTCTATTATGAAATAATAACACAGCCCCGCTCAATTTGTTTTATTTTGCAGATATATTGTTCCCGGAAAAATGTACACCGAAGGAACACGAATAATATTAGTATGAAATTACACTTACAAATGGGAACTTCTTACCTTTCCATTTCACTGACGAAAGAATAAAAAAAACATGATGATAGATGCATTTAACATTTTGCTAATTAATTTAATAAGCAGGTGAAAACTGTTTTCTTACAAATTGTTCATTGAATGAGAAAAACATGTTCTGCAATAAGCAAATTGAGTGGTACGTAAATTGCGAACTAAAATGTGTAAATTGTCATTAAAACAGACCGTCATTAAAACTATATATGTAAATTGCAAACCAGGGCCCATGACCGCTATATGTAAATTCCGAACCGACTTCTCTGAACATCTGTTGGAATTACCTAAGCTAGCTCGTCTGTTTTGATTGCTTTGCTTTAGATATATATTTTGTTGTTCGACAAGTTTTACGATGGAAATGACGCTCTCGATCTCTGAAAAAGGAAAAGATTTGTTAATTGTAGACGCCTACACTTACTGCAAAATAAAGATATTTTCGTGAATACAATGAACTAAGTACAAATGTACATATACTAAATATGGAACATCACAGAAAAAACATTAACATGGCCCATGCGCAAGGATGACAGACTAGTTTTGTTGTTTTCGTGAACACATTGCTTTAAATTGTTTTACATTGTTTTAATCATTATTTTTTCATACTGGTTTATTTTTTTATATCGTCAGAATGGGCGCATAAAAGTTGGTTCGCAATTTACACATAAGGGTCTTGGCTCCTAGTTCGTAATTTACAAGTCGGGTATGAGAGCGATCTGATTTTAGTTCGGAATTTACACACTCCGGGCAAATTGTCATACTCAAGCACACCTAGAATCGAAATCGTGCACGCGCAAAGATGGACTCTTTCCTGTATTCATCGAGACAGTTATAATTGAAGTCAGTTAATTATGTTCACCGATATGGTCTTCATGACATATAAAACCTGTTTGTGGAAAAGTAAGCCATTTCATTTATGCAACACAAAAAAGAACTATGGAGATCGATTGGTTTTATCCGATACCCACACATTAACCCTTTAACCGGAAGGAACGAATTAACTTTGGGTCAGTAAAATGGGCTGCAATAAGCTGAAAAAATATATTCGCTGTAGAAAAAGTGAGCTGAACGCGGTTGAGGCGAGGGAACCTGCGCTTGCTTTTCCCTTAGCTTTGTATTTAATTCAAAGTGATCATTTACAGAAACGATTGATACAAAACATTACTGAACCTATTGGCAGGTAAACGGACTATAATTATTGCTAAAATAAATACCATTCGTCCTGATCATGCCGAGCCAGCAGCTCTGCGAAACTATAGTCGATATATAATAAACCTTTGATTGTGATAAACGTTGGTATTTTTATTTTATCTCAAAACCACAGGTTTTGTAGTCATAAATTATATATAATTATTGCGTCGAACAGTAGAAAGAAGAGAGATATTGGATTCACTTGTTTCTGCCCAGTGACATGATTCCCGTGTCAGGGGGACTAGTCCCTCTCCAATATACCTTAGGTCAAGGAGCAGATAACAAAGGACTAGTAGGCAGCGCTTATCGCTCGTTAAGGTTTAATGGTCTGTACATTTGAGATGAGAGAAGGAAAGGAAATGCTTTCGTAAATCCCAGTCGCTACGTGAACATTCCAGTTGGGGCCGCGCAGAAAATGTTTGGCATCATTTGGCTCAGAAGCACAAGCTGCTTAAGTGGTTAATAAGAGCCTGAAGATATCATCATACATCTTTTCTTTTTAAACAGAAATAGAAATAAAACCAGTTAGCAGAGCAAGAATTGCTACATCGAGGCAATAAGCATGAAAAAATAGCATTTTTCATCGTCTTTGGACTATAGATACGTTTGCAGGAATGGCCTTTGGACGAATTGTTATCTGGACAAATGGATATTAGACTAATTTCTCCTTGCAGCAAAGTGTGTTGGATAACTCTCACCATCGGACGAACGTAATTTGACAAATTTTACCGTTTCAGAAATTTTACATTTTGACCCATAGTTCTTTGGAGGAACCATCATTGGACAAATCGGGCTTAGGAAGGTCCCCTACTGACCAATTGCACTTGACACACACTTTCCGAATGTGTTATAAGTTTCTTTAGCGCATGAGAAAAATTCGGAAGGCGTTGCAACACAAATGCAGTAAATTTTTGCAGTCGATTTTACGCACGCATGACATATATATAAATTTTAATGCACGCATGAAATATATATAAATACGCACGCATGAAATATATATAATGCACGCATGAAATATATATAAATTTTAATGCACGCATGAAATATATATAAATACGCACGCATGAAATATATATAATGCACGCATGAAATATATATAAATTTTGGCACTGGTGAAAATTATCCAGTATATGCCCCAGCGATCGCAAGACACAGCCTGAGGTATAAGACAAAATTGTATTGCTGCATGTGATGAAACAATGAAGTGTTCCAACACTCATGATAAGCCTCGGAAATATCACGATAGCGAAAATTAAATCAAATAAATGTTACGCCGCAGAGCAAAATATAAAAATACTAGCGCAAGGACCCATCACATGATGGGTGCCTTGCAACAAATTAATTAAATTTCAGTTGATAATTATTCGCACACTTCTTTGTAAATAATGTTCTGAGTAAATCTGCGGAACAGCAATAAGTGCTCCTATATTTTGCTGAAAACATTGCATCAACGAGTTTTCTTTGCACCGGAGTTTAATGAATCTATATGTTGGTGTTTCTCGTAATTTTATGTCTTGACAGGGTAGTGCAGACTTAATCATGTTTAAAGAACCCGTTCGCCCAGGAAAAGTAACAAATGCAAGTATGTTTGGCCTCTGAATTATTGATATTCTTTGCAATGCAAAAATGATTATGAGTTATCTATGCTCCAGAATATATCTCGGGTTCACCACACTAAGGACATATCGTTTCTCAAAAGGAAAATTGTAGCTTAAGAATGAGGCTGCGAGATAGTTTGATTGACGCATTTGTGAAGTTTACATTCTGCGTCTCTTCTCTCAAGCGGCGCAAGACTTACTGGCTTTGTGTTTCTGGACGACACGACCGCATCTTTATTTTTCTATGACATCAGAGTTATAAAATCAGAATCAACAGCTTCTTAAAGGAGTGACTCTAAGAAATGTTAAATATCGCAATTTGCAACTGAGAGATTTAGGGTTTGGGCGTTTGGGTGCAAATAAATCATTAAGCTATAATTGACGATGACGCATTCAATTTGATGTTAACGCTGAAAACTTTCACCCAGTAATTCTTGAATACAATAAAAACTTGAAGGAACTATTACTGTAGTGACTGCTGTCATCACGACATGCAAACGAATTTGTATTGTGTAATCAATATATGTGTAGAAACCAATTTAGTTCCGTTCTTGTATGTAACAATTAAAGATATTAACAATCATTTTGGGTCAACACATACTAATAAAAACTTTATTTTCCATTTTTTTTGTTTGGTAATTTTTTTACTCTTTTTGTGCACAAATAATGTGTTACGATGGTATTACGCTTTTTTGCGTTCGATTTTTTTAATTCTGTTTCCATGGCTACGCCCTTCAGCTTTTGCTGACGTTAATCGCATCTCACAATAAGCCACTTCTTTTCGCTTAAAATATCAGGGCTACGAGCGTAGGCTGGCCAGGGGAGCAAGTGGTCCCAGGTACTGGCTTCAGACCATTCTTCCGTGTTTGGTCTGCGTACAAATTCGTACTAAGAGGCATGGGTGGTGTGTTCGTCTTACGGCGCGCTCTCTCTCTCTCTCTCTCTCTCACTTTCTGTATCTCTGGAAAGAGTGGCCCCAAATTGCGGACCGAAGACTGCTTATAGATCAAGGAGTTGTCCATGATGGTCGTTAAACCCGAACAAAATCTTTTTTTGCAATGAAAAAAGTACAAACAGATCTGTAGAATGAAAGACCGGTTTCTTGAGAAACGATTCCCACTCACTTAACATTACGGTACCCACTACTACTATCCGATCGTAACCCCGAAATCGCACCAAAACTGTGTTGCTGTTTTCCACAGAGATGATGTCAGCTACATTAATAATGCATGTTCTTTTTTTCCAGTAACGTTTTAAAGACCATTACTTTTTGTAATAGCAATGTTAACATGCTTTTTTTAGAAATTTCTCATTATATACCTGAGCATATTTTGGAAATTTAAATTACATTTTCTGTGCTTTTTCTATGTTCAATTTCTCTTCAATCAGCAGTCGATTCGTATCTAGTAGATTAACTAGTAATCACTTTTGAATAACTAGAGATCTTATAACAATGAACTATGAATGCGATAGACTTTTCAGTGGTTCTAAAGGTGTAACGCTTTGAGCAAAGAAAAATAAATATTGGAAAACTTCTGTGTCAATCTGAAACACATAGATTGAATTTTAGAAAGCTGTATTATGTTTTTCAAGATGTACCTATATAGTATTACATTGCCCATAATATGTTTAGACGTTATTGCCTTTCAAAGCGTTAGTCAGAAATATTTGTTTTACAAGTTTATCAATACAGAATGTTATTTTACATAATATTTATCCGGAATATGAGATACATCACTACTTAATCCGAAATTAATTAGAACCCTAGGCACTGGACACGCACAATATCTCAGATAACTAAACTGTTCTGAATGCTCTCCATAAAACGCAACGGAAGAGCAAACTGTGCAAAAATAATTGCATGCTAATTCACTTTTTTTACCATTGCAAACTTATATTTTCCCCAAATATTGGTTATCTTTTAAATGAATTGAAAGCTTAACTGCGATATGGTGCATGATTGTTATAATGTTTCCAAAAGCTTGGCGAAAAACACCACTTTTTTGTAATTAACACAGCAAATCACAACTTTCAAGAGATAATTTCACAGATAAAAGCTGTTTCGCCTGCAATTTGATGTTACACGAAGGAAAAGTACAAATTTAATTAATTTGCACAGAATTGAGGAACCTAGAATTGTTGTAGTGTGATATAAAAAGCAATTGCCTTTGCTATACTTATAGTGCTACAGGGACGGCGCCACCGGTGGTGCTGTGGTGGGCGCGAGCCCACCCAAAATGTTGGTAAGCTACCGTCAGCCCCCCACCCCCATACTTTTTTGGATAAATGAAGAAAATGTAGTACACTTTACTATCGGAGCTGCATGTTATTCTGTATTAATGGGAGAAGGGTAGCATTATGCAATTATGTTCCTCTTACCACGATCCATGACTCAGACGCGAAACCTTACTTGCACTTTGGGCTTCCGCTTTTGCGCACAGATGTCGAAGACCGGCCAAAAGTTCATAGAACATGGTCAATCCGATGTCGCGGCTCATGCCAGTATGTTGAAAAGTTAAATAAGCATCACTCTTGCAATCCCATCACCGCACTAGCGCCATCGCAGTCTATGACAATTAGTGGGCGTTATCACGATCGTCGAAAACAGCAGACAATGATCAGCGTCAGTCACCACCAGACAGTGGGCAAAATTTCTCTTGGCTAGTTAGTAGTTTCTCGTTCTGGTGGAAGATCTAATTTTTCCTGCTTGACTTATTTTTTTTTTGTACGTATTGTGTGTGAGTGATACATAAGTGAGGTATTTCTTCCCAAACCAAAGTTCGAAATAACATGTCCGCAAAACGATCAATCCATGATTTTTTCGAACAAGATGTTTATCAGAAGAAAAATAAATAATGCGATAGGGCTTACAAAGCGGATAATTGTTATCATACGGCTTCAACTTCATCAACAGAGTGTGGTGAATCATTAGGAATCAACGAGGATTCTTCAAGAGCTTGTAGTGACTTAATGGAAATTATTTTTATGAACACAATGCTTGTGAAAATGAAACAATAGAAGGACCACATGGTCGCAAGACAAAAAATATTGAACTGGGAGAGCTTGATATAGCAACTTCACTTTTGGATCAACCCAAACAGCCTATATTAAAACAGTTCGCACAAAATAATACGGTACGGTAAAGAACAAAGACGCTTCCAGACATATTAGTATAACACGTTCCCATGGCTTGCATATAGTATAAAGAGAGATTCCACCGTTTGTTTTCCGTGTAGAATGTTTTCATCGGACGACGATAAACATGAGGTCACTTTCCCTGAGCGAGGTTATAACAATTGGAATAAAGAACTTGAAAAGAATTGGGGTTTTAAAAAACACCAAAGCATCTTGACCCACAAAACTTACTTGGTGTCGGTACCGCTTATAAAGAAAATGAAATCAAGAAGGGCAGATTCATCAGTTGCCACACTTCAAAGTGCTGCATGTGCAGCGGAAGTCAAGGAAAAGCTTTGTTCAAGGCAAGCGACGGCGGTTTAAGTAAAAAAAGAACTGACGGAAAGTAAAAAAAGAACACCAAGAAGGAATTGGCGTACAATCATGAAATTTACATAAGTTAATGGGATCGAGATGACGTAGGTGTGATGTTAATTTCGGGACTGACCGGTGAGCGCTTACGCCACAGCACGGACTAATATGCAAATTATCGTCGGTGGTATTTAAGGAGTACGGCGAAGTGAATGTAATCAGTCGTCGGCGTACGGACACGTGCGAAGACCCTGAAGAAGCTGCAATGCCTGGACATGGAAGATGTGTACGATTTCAGTAGTTATCGGACTTTGAGCGAGGTCGTCTAGTCGGACTCCGTGAGGCCGGATGGTCGAGTCGTCGTATTGCGGAGCGAATTGGACGGGAAGTATCAGTGGTGGTACGATGATGGGGTATATGGTCCGAGAAACACACGAGAAGACGTGGAACCGGGAGTCATAGACGGACTGATGAGCGGACCGATCGACGCATAAGAAGAGCGGCGATGTCAAGCAGAACATCCACTACGACGCAAATCCGAACTGCCGTTGCACCTGAGGTGACTGTGCAAAAAATCCACAACCGTCTACTGGATGCAGTACCTCTGACTCCAGCACACCGTCCGGAACGGCTGCAGTGGTGTCGAAAATGTCTGCACTGGAGAACGCAATGGCGATCTGTAGTGTTCAGCGATGAAAGCAGATTCTGCTTGGAAGCCTCCGATGGCTGTATGCGTGTTCGCAGACGTACAGGGAGCGTCTCCACCCTTCTTGCATCCGCCAGCGACACAGAGGGCCTGGTCTCCTGGTGTGGGGAGCGATCAGCTATCACTCCCGTACACAACTAGTGTTTGCACCGGGTACGTTAAACAGCACCTCCTACATCATTAACATCATTCAACCCGTTGTTGTTGTTGGCCGCCCCGGTGGCGCAGTGGTCTAAGCGACGGCATCTGATCATTCGTCCGAACGGGGTCCGGGTTCGAATCCCGGTGAGGCATGGATGTTGTGTTTGTCTTACGGCACTGGCTCTCTCCCTTTCCTGGAACCAGTGACCCTAAATTAGAGACGGGCGACTGCTTATAGCCCATTGATTTGCTCACAGTGTTCGTTAAACCTCCAACCAAAAAAAAAAAAAAAACCGTTGTTGTGCCATTTGTAAGGTCGGTCCATCGTGGTGTTTTCCAGCAAGATAACGCACGCCCACACACGGCACGTGCAACACAACATGCGCTCCAGGGTGTGAGACTACTTCAATGGCCTGCACGTTCACCGGATTTGCCCCCATTGAGCACGTGTGGGATTTTATGGGACAACGACTTATCCGATCTCCACGGCCAGCCACGACCATCCCCGATTTGCGCTTCCAGGTTGAGGATGCTTGGAACTCAATACCCCAAACTTACATCCAACATCTGTACGACAGACTCCATGCCAGAAATGCACAGTGTGACGCAGTTCATGGCGGTTCAACCTCGTACTAACCATGTTACACGGCATTAGACCTTAACGCAGTGCAGTTTGAAATAATAAACATTTTGTCTTTCTCTTCGCGTGGAAACAACATTTGCGACTGCTGTGAGATGCAATTACGATTTATTTTTCCAAAAATAGTACTCTGATTTCCATGGTTTCCCGCAAAAAAATCAATAAAAATAATTCAATTTCTAAAACTAGAATTCCTGCACTGTTGCTACATAGCAGACACACGGGAAAACATATAGTTTTGAAATATTTAATTATTCAGAAACTCGTGATTTTTGATTTCCAATCATTAATGTTTTGGGTGAACGGTAATCCGGAAGTATTTTTTCAAGATTTGTCGCAACACCCACTTTCCGTTGGTGATTCAGTACTTGAACGCATTAAATAATCCTATTAAAGCAAAATAAAATAGTTTCGTCATATGGAAGAAACATCTTTTTAGTTATTTGTTTCTTCCCAGAAATTTCTCACAAAAATAATTTTGTATGTTCATGCAGAGCACGTTAGGTGTTTTTGAATCCCAGTCATGTCATGTCTGAAAAGTATTTACAGTGGTTTTACTTTAGATTTGATTTCAACACGATATGTACCACAGTAATTTTCTGAGCGTCTGTACGACTTCCGTTTCTGTTGCAACATATACCACTGTGATTCTCTACACGTCTGTCTGAAACCTTTCGGATTTCACGAAATTCCCTAAAAATCATCTCGAGTCTAAATGAGTTTTCCGCTTTTATCGAAGATGAAAACCTTTAGTTTACTAGTTTTCTCCCAGTTTAGGAGAGGAAATAACAGAACGTAGGCGTTTGATATGTCAAAAGAAAATGACAAATTATCTCTTCGAAAAAGTGATCGTCGAATTAGTTTCCCACGTGTCGTACGCTTCTCACCAACCATGTAAGGATTACACACAATCTTTTAAATCCTTCTACTAAGCCAAGATCTTACTTTTATACACAATCACATAAAATGAAAAAAAAAAAAAACTTTTTTTCTGGGTATTCTCCTTTGAGATGGACAGATAACACGTTTACGCGAGAATTCTGAAATTATAATTTGTAACTATTCATTCATGAAGTGTAGATTACAAATTTTATTTATGACCCTTTCCATTACCGGAGAACTTCTTTTGAAATTACTTATCCCATTTTTGAAGCATAAAAACAGTGAGATAGCCACAGGATTGTAGGAAGTTGATTTCTTACGTCATCCAGTAATGAAGGTGCAAATTGAAAATGTGAAGCACCAGGTAATGACTAAATTTTTAAAGAAAAAGTTAACTGCGCAGGACAATAATGACATCAATATGATTAGATTATATGCAGATCCGTTGCCAACTTATGGTGGCGCAGTGGTCTAAGCGATGGCCTCTGATCATTCGTCCGAAAGGGGTTCGGGTTCGAATCCCGGTGAGGCATGGGTGTTGTGTTTGTTTTACGGCACTGGCTCTCTCCCACTACCTGAAACTGGTGACCCTAAATTAGGGGCGGGCGACTGCTTATAGTCCATTGAGTTGCTCACAGTGGTCGTTAAACCTCCAATAACAAAAAAAACTGATGGTGTCGGATCTCTACATCGTCTCCTAAACCATGAAATAGGTTTTACAGAAGATGAAAAGATTCAGAAATCACATGAAAGTGTAATGAAATACTTTATAAATACTTTTATTTCCAATGCCTAACACAGCTTTTATAGAATGAAGACATGCTAAACGCATTGAAGTTCCAGAGGAACTATGCCGGAGAGTTACTCAACAACACTGAAGTAAAACAATACACAGTTACACTTTAAGGCTTAGAAATTACTGAACATCGCAGTTAGGAAGAAAACTAGAGGTACTTCGAGCGTCCACTTCAGATACAGCAGCCTTTTAATTATTCATAACTTTCCCCAGAGAATTCATAGACAAGACTTCAGACAGCAGTCTAAAATCGACAACCGCTAACTAGCGTTTTCAAGGATCAGGGAAACAGTACATTCGGGAATTGATCCGATTTTTCAATCATATTGTTTTGTAGTTGCTAATCACAATAGCAAATTTGATGTTGTAAACAAACAGCAAATGGAAATGCACAAAAATAGCCGTGGGCCACTCGGAAAATATTCCTTCAATAGCAAATCAAACAAGAAACGATCATACGTTTGATGAGAGAACACCTCAGATTGTTATCAGGAACACATGATCATTCGCCTTGGAGTCTGAGTGAAATTGGACGCCCTGCTAGGCACGGATTTCCAAAATTTAAGCAACATTCACGAAAATGACCATATTTTGGATCCCTGTATAAATATTCTTTGCAAAATTGGCTTCGTGATAATATGTAATAGTTTCTATGGATTGACTAAGTGTTATTACTACACACCGGAAAATTCACATTCATATTAACACTGACGCAAAATGATGCAAAAGCGCATACGCGCCAGTGGCACAGTGGTCTAAGCACTGGTTTCTGACCACTCGTCCGAGGTAGACCTGGGTTCAAATCCCGTTGAGACGTGGATGCTGTGTTTTTCTTACGGCACTGACTCTCTACTTTCACTGGATCCAGTTACCCGAAATTAGTAATAGACGACTGCTTATAGCCTAACTAGTTGCTCACGGTGGTTGATAAATCCCTAAACAAAACAAAGGCGCGTTCCTTAGTGAACAGGATATGAAGATCAGTAACGGTTGTGGTCAAACTTGACCACAATACAGGATTCACAGAAATTATATGTTGATTATGACGCTTTCCAAAAGTTTCTGTGATAACGTTTTTGTGCATTTCAAGTGCGTTTGATCTTACTGAGAGCTGGAGATCATACAGGCTACTCATTCGTCGAATGGTGCTCACTTCCAGATATTCGTCAACCAACTCCACAAGGAGAAAAGTAGAATTCAGTAAATATCCTCATGTAAAATGAAGTGAAATCCCCCCCCCCAATCGCATTGGCATAAAGTCACTCATGGGGGTCCAAGCCTAATCACTTTGGAGTTAAGAAGCACATGAAAGTGGGTCTGTCCACACAATATGATAGCCCTCCATCCCATGGCAATGCCCCCAACATATTTCATTGATGTTAGAGGGGTGATGAAGAGATCCCGGTTCCTTCCAGATAGATACACTCCGACAGTGCCTCCCTACAAGGAATTGCGACTCATTAATTAACATTACATAATTCCAGTGGTCTGCAGTCCATGTCCTATGATATCTCCACCGATTCAGTAGCGCTTTACTGTCAGGTGTGGTCAGACAAACACACATCACTAGACTTCTTCCTCGTGCGACTTCACCTGTATGGTGCAGAAACAGAAGTTCCTGGGTTAGGATTAGCTCCAAATGCAGTTGAGGAGGGGTTGTAAACCCATATCATTGCCCTGTAAATTTAAAATGCATATATTCACATGACGTAATGGTCCCAGATCTACATCTTACTGGTATTTAGGTAACATTCTGTGTTTCTTTGGTGTGTCTGTAAACCCTGCGAAAAACGGAACTATCAGCGTTGGACCATCGGTCGTTCAGGTTTCACGGTTCTCTTCTCATTTATGTGACAGAAATTGCTACAGACCTGTTTTCTGTTTCAGTTTAAAAAAGTAGTATAGCTGGTCAGGTGAAGAACCGCTGGCATATAACTCATATAAAATATCAAGGGAAAATTGACTTAACATATCTCTCATATGTGCTCAAAGAAATGAGGCCATAAAGACACAATGGGAAAAATGCTTCTGAACGAAAATGCACTCTTGCGTCTTCATACAGAAAAGTTCGAAGTAGGTAGGTGTCCCAGAGTTAATCCTTAAATTAGTATACTGTTGCATTATTAAATTTAGTATACTTCCAGTGCTTAGTTTTATGAAATCGTCAGATCTAATAAAGAGATCGCAATGAATTCCACGAGAACGTTGTTTGATTAATTCCAGCAGTTTTGTTGTGAGCGACCAGGACATAATGTTTTCGTTCTACTGCAACAAAGATATCTCTTCATTACAATGTTTCAAAAGTGTTCACCGGTCTCTCGAGAACCGCAATTCTTCGAACTATTTCATTAGCAATTAGGCTTTCGTGCCATTTAACGCTGTTTTTCAAAACTCGCTGAATCTTCTTCAGAAAGCTATTCACAATAAGCTTTATTTTACTGCACGCATGGAAAATAAATCATTAAATTTGCATTGTTTTCATGAGATCTCTAAAGGAAACATGCGACGAGGGAAAAAAAAGAGAAAGTCTTACAAAATCGTTATTTACCTGTTAATAGAAGCGAGGGCAAAAAGAGAAACCTCATGTTAATAATGGGACCATTTAAAAGTTCTGTATTTTTCTACCGGATCCGCTTTAATTATGCGAAGTGTGTGTCGAAACGGCAGATTAAAAAACCGGTTGCGTAATCATAACTGAATTCACGTTCGCTGCCTTAATTTGACACGCTTTTTTAGCTTCGCAGTCCGCTTTCATTTTACACCTGAGATAATCTTAAAAGTGCGAAAAAGAGAAAATTAATTTACTCGTATCAGCCTTTAAACCTCACGGACCGTGTTGCAAGCGGCGTTGAAGTGTTAATAATGCAATTAGGGAGGTTTTAACGACCGCGTTTGGGAAAATATAACAAATTGTAGCAGAAACAAGCATTTTAGGGATTTTTGCTCTTTTTGTGCACAGCAGGTAGGAATAATGGCGGAAAACGAATAACTATGATAAACACTTAGAAGCAACAGTATGATTAGGAAAAGATCTTACATTCAATGATTAAATAGGCTTATAATATTTATAAATTTTTTGGGTAATTCCTTGTTTTGAAACAGTCAGATGACATGGAAATTGACCATGATAACTCTTGCTTTAACCAGATTTGCAAATTCCTGTAGACAAAAAGGAACATTAATGCTGATAAAGTACAGGTTATTGAAGTATTTGGGCAAAATAAGAACATTATTCGCAGAGACCGTTTGATTTACGTCGTGTTAAAAGTTGGAAGTTTAATTATGTTACATAACAGGTTAGAAAGTGTAATTTTCGAAACTTCTAACATGAATTGGCTTTTGCATCTTCAACACCTGAGAACACCTAACAAAACAGCGGATGATTTTTTATTACACGTTTTGCAGAAAATCCCATTCCGAAATTTCTATGTTTTGTTTCTGAAATTGCGCCCTCCTCATTGGTAGAGAGGTCATTGTGAACTGCAGATCGTGTTAGGATTAAAAACCGTAATATTGAAAAAAAAACATTGAAATTAAGGAGTGATTTCAGAAATTACTAGTAAGAAAATATAATTCCCATACCACTAGTGTCAGGAAAGTGAAGTGCTAATTTTAGCGATTTAACATTAATTGTGAAATTAGTTCTTTCAGTACATTTGCAGCAAACACATCTGCAACTACCCTCAATGGACCAAACATTAAATATATCTACGTAATAGCGTTTTGGTCTACCTGTAGCTCGCATAACAGCCTGTTCACTAATAGACATCAACTCCACCAGATGTCGGAGGTTTTCGTACTTAGCCCTTTAACGACCATGACCCAAAGACCTTTTATTACTCCAAATACCATAACGCCCGAAATTGTCTCTTGTTTCACTTCTTTGTTTAATAACAACAATAGTGACTGCGGGCGACTCCTGCTGATCCCTCATATGTCGAGAAAACTTGAAGAACAGGCAAGTGTAAGAAATCTGACTCACTCTAGACAGGCGTTTCGGGCGGCTATAGCCGTTTGTATACACAGGCGTTTTGGGCGTTATGACCGTTTAAGGGTTAATGGCATCCATGCATTTTCAGCATTGTCCAAACCTCCTCCCTAGATATCGGTCCAGGATTCGTGGATCTGATCTTCCGCTCCACGGTTTCTCAGATATTTTTCACGGTTTATACATCCGGGCAACATGGGATCCACTGGATGGTTCCAAAATCAGGTTAGTGTTTCTAGAGCCATGTATGGGTGGTATCAACTCAGTAGGGCGGCGCATTGTCCTCCTGAAACAGACGATCCACCGCAGGATGTGTGGCTATGAAATCATGTAGGTGATCAGGCCGCATATGCCTGATCACCTACATGATTAGGCAGGTTAAAGCCCTCTCTAGACACACTAAGGTACTTAATGTGTTCCATCAGAAGGCTTCCCCAACCATCACAGAGACACCATTTCCTTGAACAGAGCCTACATGGCACGATGGGGCCATGGCCTCATGCTGTGGACGCAACACCCGCTCCCTCTCGTTAGCTCGGTACAGCGGAAAACGGAATTCAACTGACCACACGATGCGGCGCCTCCCTGTAGAAGTCCAGTTTTGATGTTCCCGGCAGGAGGCGAGGCGTAATGTCCGATGACGAGCGGTCAACAGTGGCACGGGAGTAGGGTCTCGGCTCCAGTAGGTCAGGCTATGAATCATGTGCCATACCGTTCACTCGCTGACGCTGGTTGGGCCTCCGACATTTAACCTGGATGTGACTTGCGCCACCATTTCCAAGCCGTCGGTCTGTACGATCCCAGGTAATTTAGGTTGACCCCGGTCATCAATGGCATGCGGTCGGCCCCCGCTTGCACTCTGGGCACTGGTACGTCCGTTACGTCCGGCGATGATATACTCGAGCTTCAGCCTTGATACGGCTGCCCTTGGGAGCCCTAGAGTTCTTACCGCTTGGGCGATATATAATGATCCATCTGCCTCGCGCAGACAATGCGTCCAAGATCAGAGTCGTCCAGATCACCACGTTTATCCATGTTCGTCGATTGCAATATAGTGTTGAGAAGATCAGATCAGATCCTATGTAGAGGATTTGGGAAGGGAGTGCCTGACCAAAGGTCTTAAACAACCCTTAGAAATAGGAAGCTAGGAGATTTGGGCTAGAGTGCCTGATACGAAAGTCACACTGAAGCGAGGTAGAAAGTTGGAGAAAGACGTCCTGATTTATTACCGGGAGGAGAGTACCTGCCGCCCGACGGCGTAACGTTCTCATCCCACGCACGGCGGATATTTGGTGTTCGTGCGTTTGTACCTGCCTGGGATCAAACCAGAGGTTTTCTCCGTCGCAGTCACGAACGTTGACCACCAGGCCACCCGCGGCCCTAACTGTTGGGAAGCTCTTCTGTCCGCCTTTTTATAGCTTGCATTCGGTTTGGGTCTGTTTCACTTTGCGCAGCGGAAACCTATGTTAACTGCTTATCACCCCTATCTCTGATGCTTTGTCTAGTGAGTGTAAAACGAACTGTTCTGCAGTAGTCCCAGCTAATAGATAACTCACGAGAATTTATTTCTTACTGACATACATAAAAAACAACATTTCCTACTTTAAAACGTGTACTTAAACATAATACCCATGCCATATTTACTTCTGCCATGAATATTAAGACAAGCCTTCATCATATTGAAAAAGCTTTAGACCTCAACAAGATCGTGTCTTTGCAAATTCAGAGAATATGCGCGACCGATTCCCCATCTTAGGACGGTACACATTCCATCAGACTTCGTGCAAAGAACTAGTAATGTCCGAAGAAGTATAGGTTCAGTGAATGAAAAAAACATCCTTTTGTTTTTGTTAGAATGATTTGAGAATGTTGATCAATTTCGTATTTCGGGAAAGCTTTAGACTTCAAAAAGGTCGTGTCTGTTTACTTAAACCTGGAGTAAAGGAGAACAGATGTACCATGTAATTCCGGTTTCAAGGCTTGCTGTAGCCACGAAAGTGTCAGTTCAGTACATATTTTACCAGGATAACTGCAGTAACAGACCATATTATATGGAATGTATCATAATACACTGAAGAGCAATTGAATTAGAGACAGCTGGTGTTATGCAAATGTGGCGGTCCTGTAAAAGGAAACGACATAACGTATGCAGCGATCCGACAATATAAGGAGTGATGCGACGAGAATCAGTAGGAGTCGGAGGCAGTATGGGCAAGACGAAAGATCTAAGCGCATTTGATCGTGGGGAATTTGTCGTGGCGCGACGAATGGGTCACTCCATCTCACAAGTCGTGCAGGCACTGGGGTTTTCACGAGCCACTGTGTCACGGGTGCACCGCGAGTACATCGAATCCGGTAAAACCATCCTTGCAAGGGCCAACTGCCGTGGACAACAGCGTGTAGATGAGTGGGGTCATCGTCGGCTAGCTCGCATTGTAACAGCGGATAGACGGGCCACAGTGCAAAAAATCACTCGGCAATTTAACGCTGGTGCACAAAAACGTGTAAACAGCCACACCATCGTGTACCATCTCCTCGCTATGGAGTACAGAAGCCATCGTCCCACGAGGGTACCGCTGTTGACCGCACATCACAGGGTGCAAAGATTAGCATGGGCGCGGGAACATTGCCACAGCACCCTAGACATGCGTAAAAATGTTACCTGGACTGATGAGTCGAGATTCACGTTGGTACATGCGGATGGCAGGACACGAGTACGGCGCAAACCACATGAAGCGATGGATCCTTATTACTAGCAGGGCACTCTTCCAGCTGGTGGGGTTGGCATTCTTGTCTGTGGAATGTTTAAGTGGACTGAAATGGTACCTCTGGTACGTGGGACATCGTCCCTCACAGGTCAACGTTAACGTTAACGGGACATCCTGGACGACCATTTGCTCCCGTTTGTGCGCCTTCAACATCCCACTGAGGACTTCATCCTGCAACAAGACAATGCACCGTGCCATCGCTCCCGAATTCTATCCGAATGGTTCGATGAATACACCACCGACGTGACCTCGCTTCCTTGGCCACATAGGTCACCTGACCTCAATCCCATCGAGCACATCTGGGATGCCATCGAGAGAAATGTTCGAGACTCTGACTCTGACTCCCCTCCATCAAATCTTCGTGAACCGTGGGAACTTGTTAAGGGGTCGTTGATCCGTATGGCTTCCAAACGCTTCCGGTGTCTAGTCGAGTCCATGCCGAGACAAATCGCCGCTGTCATCAGGGAGAAAGGTGGTACTAGACGTTACCAGACAGTTTTCTCTAATTCTATTGCTGTTCAGTGTATATGGGCGGCAATGCATTTTCCAAATTTACCTGCCGATTCCTAAAAATGTATGAATGGTTTCCTTGGAACTTGTCGACACATTGATAAGCATCTGAATAATATATGAGTGGTTAGTACATGGTATTCATATTACCACAACGTTCTTTGTCTTTTCGTGGTATGCGAAAATGTTGGCAGTCAGTTCATGTTTAAAGCACGACTGATCAGTATTAAACGCGGACGATTTCTGGACATCATCGTTAGCCATTTGTCCACGAAATATCGTGACAAAATGATGAGCTCGCTGTTTGATGATGTCTCCCTCCGTAACAGTGCGTTTAAACATTTATTTCGCGATTTTATTTGATGAAGTTTCATCATACCGTTTGAATGATTCAGTGAAATTGCGACTGCTTTGAAAGTATGCAGGCTGATATGCATTGCTGTTCCGTTTCCCCCATTATGTAATTACAATAACACTATATTGACATACCTGATTTATGTGTTTCTTCAAATTACTGAAATATATGTGCTCGGATCTGATGCTATTTATCAGACCTTTTGCCTCCTTTGTAAAGAAACGCTATGATGTGTCGTACTCTGTCCCGAGCTGTCTTGTTCACTTGTGCAGCTGCAGCCGTGGTATTGTTCTGCTCTTCGGCAAATATAAAGATATGTAGGGTAAACGTCTTTTTATTGTTTCTAGGGTAAACGTCTTTTTGATGCTATTCTGTCGCATGCCAGGTGAAGGTAGTCCGTAAGACCTTACTCTGATCCTATAATTCCTGCTTAGAGCGCTCGTGGCTCCTGAATCTCTACTCTCACTATGAAATGAGGTATATCTGTTACACCACAATGCCCTATCTCCTGTATTGGTAGCATTACAAATCACATGGTCCAGCATAATATCCTTTTCTTCCACAGTCACTGATTGTCTCAGCTGCTTCGTCGTTATTACAAATTTCACTAGCCTATCGGTAGGCAGGAACGGAGTCTGAAGTATGTACTGTGCAAGCACCATACATCGCATGTGTTGCCAATTCAGGTTTCCTAAGTGTACTCCAGCGAAAGTGCCTTTGTACTTCCCGAACGACATAATATATTGCCTCCTCGAAGCAATTGAGAAGCCAGTTACGATGCCAAAAATGTAATGGTTGCGTTTGAAGTATTTGTAAAAGAACTACTCGTACAGTCGCCTGCTTTTATTTTCCTCTCTCGCGCGAATTGCGATAATATCCGCAAACGGCGTAATAGAAAAACACAATTTCAAAGTAGTGCTGCTTTTTTTAGCTACTCTGCTGCAAAATTTCATACACTTTGAAATACACTATATTAAAAAAAGGCACGGAACACCTAGAAGCGAAACACAACATAGCGTTTATTAACATACATTAATACGGTGTCGGTCCACCTTTGGCCGTACATAATACTGCCGCAAACTTTTCCTTAGTAGTAGGCCTTGGTTCCAAGCTTCTTATGCGGCGCTCTAATTTATCACATAGGTGTCTATGGGAATAAGATCAGGACTCTGTGCTGGCCAGTCCACACACGATACGGAATTATCGTAAAACCACGCGGTAACAGTCCTTGATTTATGGTTCGGTGCACTATCCTGCAAGTACCAACCAACAAGGTTCGGTTCCATAGTATTGACACAGATTTGGTAAGCCATAATTGCCCAGGATATCGAGGAAGATGTGCTGTTTAACAGGTTTGTCCACAATAACCAATGAGCCGGGATCATACCACGAATAACACTCCCAAACGAGTACACCGCCAGCTACAAACTTGACCGTAGGAACAGAACACTGTGGTAAATAGCATTCTCCCGGCTGCTGCCATACTCACACATGATCATTAGACTGATGGATAGTTTATCTGGATTCATCAGTCCATAGAACCCATTTCCATTGATATACGGTCCATGATAAATGTTCTTTACACCATGCTAAACAACGAGTAGCATTTCGAGTAGAGATGAAAGGCTTATAAGCAGCTGCACGACCACGGTAACCCATGGAATGTTCTCTGCAAATGGTACGTGTATATACCGAAGTTCCAGTATTATTACTCACCTGTACACTTAGGTCTTGTGCAGTACTTCGTCGATTAGCTGTAACGACTCTCCTAAGGCTTTGACGTCCTCTATCACTGATTTTATTTGGTCTGCCGGTACGTTTTGCTGCTTCAGGCACGCCACGTGTCTTCCACTTATTCAGTACAACTAAAACAGTTGACTTGGGTTTGTTTAAACGCCTTCCAGTTTCTATTATGTACAACCCACTAATATAACACCCAATAATCTTTATTTTCTCTCCCGCCAGTTCTCTCCCGCAGTTCTCTCCCGTCGTGGCATTTTCACTCAACCTCACAGTGCAATATGATTGCGGTCACCTGCAGGCTTGTTTTTATACTGATTGCAGCTGTACCGCGCACCTTAACAACGCAGCGGATCCGTTCATTTGCTTTTGAAGGGGTTTCCGTTGACCTTTGTCATTATAGTGTAGATGCTGCTACAAATGCAGAATCGAAGACATCCATAGCTTGTTTTTTTTTTTTTTTTTTGGCGAATGGTCACTTTAGTTTTTGTAGTTACAAGCAAGAAGCTAACCCATTTCATAACAGAATCGCTTTTTATGGTGTTAAAGCAGAAACGTCGTCAAGTGATACAACGGTCAAGAGAAGGAAGCCTTGTACTTTTGGGTTGGATTATAATCAGTAGGAATATGTGTGTAGTCTTGATGATTATCTTAAATGAAACATAACCAGAAAGTACGTTCAAAACTGTAATTAATAAAGAAGAACAGCACATCAACTATACTTAAAATAGCAGAACTATACTAGTAATTACTGGCATAGGATTAATTGAAAGTTTCCAAACTTTTGCACATCAACCAGATGGTTTCCTTAAGGAAGGTAGACAGCAAACGTAAAAACGAATCATTTCAACAATTTGAAAGTGGTGACTTGACTGGTCACGCGTTAAAATTGCTGAAACGTTCCATTTTTCAGTTTGCTGTCTACCTTCTTTGAAAACGCTATATGGTTGATGTGCGAAAATCTTCGAATTCTATTTTGCACCAATGATTTTTGATTATGTACGTGAAAACTGTATATTTCCATTTGCACCAGGTCGCTCACTAGAGGCATGTATTTTCTAGTGAAGCAAAAGTCCCGGAGGAATAGAATGTTTTAGTTGTGCTGTTGCTTTTTTATAGCAGTAGTGAACGTTGTACCTCTTTTGCTTTTGTCTCTCTGGTAGAGACCCATTTCACAACAGGATCTGTTGGTTGGCTGGTTGACTGGAGAATAGCTTCTCCTGTTGCACGTGCTGTCATTGTTTTTCTACTTGTACTCTAAACTTTTTTTATGCACTGTAAAATCCCGAAACCTCCAATCAACTTAGAATGAATTCGAAAATTACATATACCCTATCCCAAGTCAGGCATGAATTCGTGTGTATCATTCGGCAGATTTCTGTCATTTCCAAATGGCTTTATTAAATTCGAGCGCCTTATTCTGCAGGCTGGTACGTTTTACCGTAATCATCGATTCCAATCTATCTACTGTATCTTCCCGCTACCCGTAATTTTACTTGAATCTTTTTGTTCAACTAGCTGTAATTGAATTTTTACTTCTTCAGATACCACGTATCTATGTTACAAAGGTGACGATTTGCATATATTAGCAGAATATGTATTTTGATTTTAATAAACGTCCATTCACTGCCTCGATATCACACAATTTCGGCGTCATTTGCTGTCGTCATATTCCTTTTTTAAAACTTGTTTATAAATCGCTGTTATTAAACCGTTTGAAAAAAATGAATCTTTGTCTTTAACCTCTTGGAACTTTGAGTACTCCCACATAAAGATTAATCGCACTTACAAATTCTATATCCTTTTCTTACCACTATCGACGACTTCAATGCCAAAACGATGCAAACCGAAAGAAATGTTTACTCTACGAATTCTCCACTAAATATTGATAACAATACAAGAACTTGTCAGCCTCTAGTATGAGAATTTTCCAAGAAAAATTATTATTCGCAATACGGTTTTGTACCTTTATGAAAATTATGGGTAATTTCTGTAACTCGAGTTCGTGAGCTCAAACACAGCACTCTTGTGTATTTCACCCTATAAATATATATTGTGCATTAATATGGAACGAAATATCCCAATCATTATTCAATAAATTTCGTGGTATGGTATGCAAATAGATGTTTGCCTTTCTTTTGACCCTCTTGCTTATTTAGGTACATACATAAGTTACAAATATTACGTAAGAGATTGTGTAAAAGAAATAGTTTTCTTTGCTCTGATTTATTTCATATTTCCTTACATTTTCTTTGCACTTTTATTTCATTTACTTTCACCAGCATCCATGATTTCCTTGCATCAAATGAGAAAAAGGCAAAAAAAAAGAAAGGTTTCGGAACCTGGTTCTAATAATTCGGCTTTGTGTTCCTCGTTAGGAACACAAAGTTAGGAAATTTATTTTTCTCAAGTGCAAACCTGAACTGCACTTCCAATTTGCTTATGTTTTCTGAGTTAAAAAATGAACTTTTATTTTCTATCTTACAAAACTTTAAGTAGCGTTTTTTCCCTCTGGGAATCCATATACATTCCTTTAGCCAAGAATTTTCATTTTCTTTTTCGTAAAGATTATGGTCTTGTTGTAATGAATAAAAAAAAGCCAGGAAACAAGATAAATCTCTAATTACTTTTGTGTGTGAGCATAGTGGCTTCGAGAAAAATAATATTTTCGAAAGAAAGTCTTTCTTCACATCTGAAATCCTAAACAATTCTTAAAATTGTCTGGGAGTTTTCGTTTCCTATATTGTTTTAAATGAAGTATAATTCTTTCTGTTCTAGTTATAAATGGCGCTTATGAGTTCCCTCTAAATATTAAAAAAATGTTTGTTAGGGGTAATATTTGAGTATGCATAAAAGCTCGCGTAAATTAATTACAATATCAGATTCTGGACCTCAGTTGAATTAATAAAACATTTTTAGTATCCTACGAGGAAATCTAGGAGTAAACGGAGTCACAGTGTGGTGGCTAAAATTGTGGACACTATTTGCAAATTTCATGTTTCGCAAATTTGCAGGCTTATAGCAAATGCTATGTCTGAATGCAAATGTTTCTATACTATCTACCAACAAGTAATTGGACACCCCTGCAATCGACGACATCTGCAGTCCTGATACACGTAACGGCCGCCGCCGTTAAATAACGTGTGGGAAACAACAACGTAACCAGTCGCATGCAAGATGCCACGCAGTTCGGAGCTATCTCATTTCGAGAAATGTGTAATCGTCCGGTATCACAGAAATGGTCGATCCATATCTGTCAAGATGTGCCCCGACCCGGCAGACCCACAAAACTGGGAGTTAGAGGCCGACGGGTGCTGTCCAGAGAAATTCGGAAGAACCGCACCAAATCGATGGGCCACATCTGCGAGGAGTTTCAACAGGCATCTGGGAGTGTTTATTCGATGAATACCATCCGTAAGGAAGCCCATCTGCTCGGTTATCATGGACGTGCTGCCGCCTACAAGCCTTTGATCACCAAGTCCAATAGCGCTGCTCGGCTAATATGGTGCAAATAGCGTCGACAGTGGACCGTTGAACAGTGGAAACAGGTTCCCTGGAGCGACAAATCAAGGTTCACCCTCTACCGTTCCGATGGCAGGGTCTGGGTTTGGCGTCTGCCTGGAGAACGCTTCCTGCCGGAATGTATTGTGCCAACTGTGAAGTTCAGCGGCGGTGGAATTATGTTATGGGGGTGCTTCTGCTGGTATGGCACGGGACCCTTGGTCGCAATTCCTGGTATACTCAACGCCGAGACCTTCTGCACCATTTTGGACGACCATGCGCTTCGTACGTTGTGGCAGTTTTACGGGGTGGAGCCATGTTATTTTCAGAATGACAATGCCACCTGTCATGTTGCGAGGTCCACCATAGCTTGGTATGGTGACAATGGGGTTAATCGAATGGACTGGCCTGCGCAGAGCACGGACCTTAACTCTATCGAGCACCTCTGGGACGATTTGGAGCGTCGACTTAAGGGGTGCCTCCACCGTCCGAAATCGGTGAAGGAACTGACCTGTCTTCTCCAAGCCGAGTGGAAAAAAATACCGCTAGCCGTCTTACAACGCCTGGTTGAGAGTATGCCCCGGAGGGTCGCAGCTGTAATCGCCGCTCGTGGAGGCTCCACCAACTATTGAAGGTGAATAAACTTCGTTTTTCTTTGCTATCACAGGTGTCCAATTACTTGTTGGTAGATAGTGTATATCAGTTGAAAGATAATTTAATGTTAAATTCAATGCAAAAAAACATAATTCAAATATCTGCAGTACAAAAAATGTTATGTGCAAATACTGCAATTATGATAAATCTACACTACAGTCCGATAAAATGATATGAGATACTTGCGATTGTAATGTACAATCAGGATTTAGTAGGGTAGCCTTTATTGTTTAAAAGGGCAGCACAGCGACGTATCATTGAGCCAAGAAGTGTTTGAAGCACTGTCTTTGTTATTGCATGGTGCCAGGAGGCAATTATAGCTTCAATTAATTGCTTTTCATTTGATGAGTGCCTCTTTCGTACAATTCGTTTAGATGGTGCCACGAATTTTCTGTCGAGTTCACGTCACAGCCGTTTCCTGGCCAGGTTAACAATGGAATGCACTTTGCGGTGAATCACTGTTTGCATACTTATGCTGTGTGGCAGGAATGTGAATCCTACAGAAAAAGAAATGGTGCATTGTTGAGAAAGAGATCCTTGATGGAAGGTAGCAGTTTTGACTCCAGGATAGTGTCAATATATTTTCTTGCTTTCAGCGTGCTGTCGATTACATGAAGGCGATTAATACCGTCCGCTGCGATACATGCCCAAATCATAACGCTTCTTTAGTACTTTTACATTTGCATCCATGCATTCAGGACCTAGTTCTTCTCCCCTTGGCATTTCACATAATTTCGTCCATCACTACCAAATAAAGATATATTAATTTCGTCACTTCAAATAACTTGCTTTCACTGATCTTCTGTCCCTTCAATGTGTTCTTGAGGCAATTTCTTGGGCTGCGGTAGATTTAGATATGGCTTTTTTCTCAGCATCACACATTTTAGTCCCACATCTGATAGTCTTCTTCCTATCGTTCTTGAACGGACAGAAACACGAGTTACACCCAGTTCATATCTGATGGCCTCAGATGAAATTCTTCTGTCATTCACACACAGTCTTTCTATCCTTCTGTCATCAACAGATTTTACGCGTTTCTTCTCGGCCTTTTCCTGTTTTGGTTTTCAGAGACTTTCTTTCCCGATAACGTAGACACAACATTCGTACTCCAAATGTCGTCAATGTCCCGCCTACATACCTCGCAATTTCAACATCGGAAAGAACCGCTTCACGTCATACAACAATCTTGCTTCTTTTCGCGGGTTACCAATCAACTCTTTTCTTTGGTGCCATTCCTCTATTTATTACCTGCAATTGCGCTTTCTTTACACTGATAACCTTCTTTCTTCTACAGAACAAAGAGTAACACTGACTTTCCCCAACTTGACACAGACTGTATCGCAGCTACTGTTATTTGATTGGTCCTCAAGGACTGTGATTGGCCAGTAGGGATCGCACTGATATTCTGATTCTTAACTGAATCCCACCTGTGTTTCTTTTATGGACTAAAGTAAGCATAGTTTTTTTTTTTAATGCAGATATTTGAATTCTGTCGTTTGTATTGAATTCAGCGTCAAATTCTTTTTCAATCGATATATAAACATTTGCATTTAGTGAAATATAACACTTCATAAAAGCCTATAAATTTTCAAAACATTAAAATTTCAAAAAATGTTGACGATTTTGGCCACCACCTTATATACAGTATGTTAACTATTATATCATATTTTCTGACTTAAGCAAAACCTGGGAATCTCAAAAATAAAGCAGGTTCATCATTCTGCTTAACAACGTTTTTAGTCCCGAAGAAGTCCCGTATAGATATAAAAAGGACATGAAAAACAATTTTCATGAGCATTTTTTTACTGTGTGCCTTTTTCTCTGACAACTAAAAGGTATAACTAAGAACAACAGCTCTGAAAAGGAAGAATGCTGTACTTCTGCGTGATTGTATTTAAACTGCACTGCTCAATATAGAAAATGCCGCACAGTGAAGGAATGTACGAAACCAGACGAAACTTACCACACATGTAGATAAGTAGGTGGGGGAAAAAATAAATTTAATTCCTATGGTATTGGATGATTGTAATGGGCAAGGAGACAGTAGGATGTGGCCTGAGTCAGTAGCTCGTAATATCGCTATCCTGCACAATACATTCAGCAACAAGGCGTGGAAACGCCGGATGGTGTTCCGAGGAATTGTTGGGCCATGCGTCGTTGACCTGTGTCCATAATTCTTCGATACTACAAGGGGTCGTGCAGAGGCTAGTTAAGCCGTCTGCCAATGATGTCCCACATGTTCTCAATTTGAGAGAAATCTGACACCTGCGCAGGTCAGCGCAGCGCCTAGGCACCCTGTAGGCAGCACGGTCTGCTGATATTGACAGTGTTCGTGCGGGCCTTATTTTCTTGAAACTGTGCATCAGAGGTACCACGGAGGTACGGGAAAAGAAACGGGTTGCAGCCCCGCATCAACCTATAGCAGTACTGTCATTGTGCACACTATGCGTATGAGCACTAAACGGCTGTTGTAACTGCTTGCGCCCGAAACCCTGACACCAGGTTGAGTGGCAGTATCCCGCTCACGGGTGGCCGAAAAATCAGGCTGGTGACCACAGTCGTCCGCTGACCGTCAACCGGCGATAGTTGAGGCTGAGAAAGAAGCGAGACTCGTCGTTACATGACATGGTCTCACTCGTTTGCCACGCATGTCTAGTATAACCCCACTGCAAACTTGCTCGATGATGTGCTGCGGAGTGTGGATGTTGTCGAAATGGCTGGCTAAAGCACATCAGTGACTCATCCAATGTTCAATTCATAGTCCCTGTTGACAGGGGTTTATCTATAGCTGCTTGTATATTTCGTTGAATATCATCCGCTGTACACTCTGACGCGGCTAAGAACAGATTTTAAATGCTGTGACATCGGCGTTCCGACGTCTTGCTACGTGCAGTAGCAGTTCCACTACCACAACATACGTTACATTCCTCTAATCCACTGTGACCACATTTGGCCTGCACTTGTTTTTTGCCGATTCCTTTTCCCGCGGTGCGTCGCAGGAACCAGGCGTACGAAGCCCTAGAATGATGCTTCTGGTAAAAGTGTCTGTGTGATGGCAGGATTCCCAATTACGTTGCCCAGGCATTCGCAATCATTTCATGTGCTTCCGCCACCGAGATCACTCCGATGCAGTAGTCCACACGCGCAGGTGACGATGTCCTCCACTTATCACGTGACTGTTTTGCAACTTCAATCATTTATATGGTCCATCTTTTTGCCCACACATACCCACCAATTTACATGGCGCTAGAACAAATGCTTCTTGTTGTGGACATTTCTATGTCTAGAAGTGTAAGTGTCCTTTCGGTGTTTTTAAACATGAAGAGGAACAAAACGCACAATCGAAGTAATAATGCGAGTATGGTGTTTCGCTCATGAAAGAAAAATGTAGGACATATTATGCAAAATCGGATGCATTAGTCTTACGAAAGCTGTTTGAATTGTGTTTGATGCATATTTTAATAACTTTTAATGATCCATTAGTAATTGTATTATTCTTGAAGGATAAAATGCGTGAAAATCAAAGTTTGGGCCTTATAATAGGCTCATCCTTGCTGTACCTGTTTTTCGTGGGGGAAGGGGATATGCTCTAGAGGCTGTAAGAAATATTCCGTCCCTGTTTCCGGCCTTCTGGCTCTATTAAAGGATTAGAGCAAAAATCGTCGTGCACGCCCACTGCGTGCAACATTCCGGACTTAATAACGGACTCATCTCGAAGAAAAAATCCGATGGAGCTTGCCTTTTCCATTCTCAAAAACCAGTAGCCTTTAATTTCGGTCACCGCTAAAGAACACTCGGCCGGGGCAGCGGACGCAGCCGTCCAACCGAACTTTTAGATTTCTTCAGTCGTTTAAAACCTTGAATCCCTTTCCTATATTCACGTATACTCTGAACTGAAGTATTCATTGTTTCTATCATCACATACGTCGCAGTTATCACACATGAAACCAGTTGTATGTACATGTACATTGCCAGTTTAAACATAAATTCAGAGTTTGTAAATGGAGATACATGAACGATTCTTATCTTTCAAAAGTGTGTGTATATATATATATAAAGGCGGAGAGTAATTTTTTTCGAGTTTACATCAGTGCGAAGAGGAAAAAACACGCAGCAGACGACTAACTAAATTAAGGGAGTATCTATGGCAACAGTTATTAGCCGTGGCAGACGATTCTGGTTTTGTTATTGAGCAGTTGTTTAAGGTACGTCTGCATTTTGCCATACAGATATGTAGCTGAGTATTTCAGAGTTAAGAAGTGATATGAGTTATGTGATAAAATTTTGTTATCGTTTGGGTAAAACAGCTCCAGAAGCAGTTGATGTAATCCAAAAAGCCTACAAAGATAAATGTTTAGGTGACTCAACGATTTTTAGATGGCAACATGATTTCAAAAGAGGGCGTTTGACGGCAGAACTCGCTCCTGGGCCTGGTCGACCTGAAAGTGCAGTTGCGGAGCATACTGTTAACACTGTTTGGGCAATCCTGCAAGAAGATCAACGAATGGCGTGTGAAGACATAGCGGCGTCAACTAATATTTCAAAAACGTCAGCATTCCGCATTCTACGCAACAAATTACTGCTACATCAGGTGTGTTTCAGAAGGGTACCTCATCACCTGACGAGAGAACAATTTTTAACCAGAGTTCAGGTGTGTCATGAGGAGAAACAAATGATTGCAAAAGAATCAAACTTTTTAAACACGGTAATAACTGCCGATGAAACATGGATCCACAATTTCGACATACAAAGTGCTCAACGGGTGTCTGGAAACACACAGGGTCGCCTCCTCAGAAAAATATCCGCCAAACCAAATCAGCTGAGAAGGTGATGATGATAATTTTCAGTGATCATAAATGTGTATTCTACCAGCATTTTATTCCTCCACAAATTACTGTCAATGCTGAGTATAACATTTCAGTCTTGAAGCGTCTACGACAACACATATCGATTAAGCGACCGGAACTGCTGGGCAAGTGGTCCTACACCGTGACAACGCCCTCCCACATGTGGCTGCTTGTGGTCAACAGTTTCTTACGAAATGCAGTATTGAAATTATGCCACAGCCTGCCTACAGTCCTGACCTCGCCCCGTGCAATTTCTGGTTGTTTCCAACAATGAAGGAGAAGTTCCGTGGCGCAACATTTAACAGAGATGCTGACGTTATTCAAGCTGCACATGGGGTCGCTAAAGCAGCTTCCACAAAATTCCTTCGCCACATGCTTTGAAAAGTGGACTGAACGATGGGGCCATTGCATATCATCCAAGGAAGATAATTTGAGAAAGAATAACATATACCTATATTTTGCTGTACATATATTTCTTTAATTTGTGTGGTTTTACTGTCAGTTTTACAGAACGGCCGTTGAATACATGTATATATATATATATATATTCTGGTGTTTTCATGCCCTAGGATAAATTATTTTGAAGCTTTCTAAAGTAGTGCGTCGCCCTCAGTCAAGGGATGATGGTGTATTAAATTTAATTTGTTAATTTTGGCTCCAAGCTGAACGAAAAGGAACTGCAGAGGATGAGAGTGTCATAATTAAAAAATTGAGCAAAAGGCTGCTTTAAAGTACTGCAAAAATTGCAAAACAAATAAAACTACTTGGAGGTTATGCAAATTTAAATTATCTCTTCCCTTACCGGCTGAAAAAATTTGCCGTGTTGGATATTTCGGAAAATCAAAAATACGCTTTGGTGTATAGTTTGAAAGCACATATTAATTGCTTGTTCATTAAGCGCTTCTATTGATACAAATGAAAGTTGACGGTTTTTTGGAAACCAAATTTTTTTCCGTTTCAAAGTGCACGAGCATCATGTCATAAGCTAAATTTTTATCTTATAATGGAAACTATCGGACCTCCCGACGACCATCATCACAGAACGTTCTGTGGTGGACAAGCATTACACCAAAGTAACAGGTGTGAAGTACGGCATTTCGCAATCGCCCGCAACCCCTAGAACATGGCTTATAAAAGTGGGACGCCTGCCTGCAATGTATGCATCCATAAAGTCTCAAACAACATGTAAATGTGTGTGTGATGTAATTGAGTGATACTGCACTTGCCTGGCAGGTGTGCTGCGTTGTGTACGTCAGTGTCTGTTAAACGTGAGTTGTGTGAGACAGAGCACGAACCTGTTCGTACGCATACAAATATTTTGTTGTGTGTTTTAAGAAAATGGCTTCTAACCCTCATGCTGTAGTACAGATACTGGTGAACGAGGTGACTCAGAAATACCAAGCGGACGACACGACTCCACCGTACATCGACAGGCGAATTGCAAGGCAGTTGTGTAACGTTGTGGAGTAACATGTCATTGGAGGCACTGACATACTTGAAGGACAGACATTGTGGCGTGATAGTGATGAAACGTCAGACACGTTATCTGAGCATAGTAATTCATACTCAGCACACACCGTGCCAAGCAGTTTGAGTTCCTATGAACCATCACTCCCCAAAGATCAACGGAAAAGCATTTACGAACAGTTTTCTGGACAAACCATGCAGAGTATCTATGACAATGTGAAGGTCGCAAAGAAAACCGTTGCAGCACTGCCTCCTCTCAACACATTACCATGACGTGGAGTGAGGTATGTATATGACATTTGCAACTTAATGGTGTCGTACGTGGTCTCTCTCGACATTTAGGTGCCTCATATCTAACAGGTGAATGTTGTTTGACGCTTTATGGATTCATACATTACAGGCGGGCGTCTCACTTTTATAAGCCATTTCTAGGGGTCGCGGACGATTGCGAAATGCCGCACTTCACTCCTGTTACTTTGGTGTAATGCTTGTTCACCACAGAACGTTCCGGGACGATTGTCGCCGGGAGGTCCGATAGTTTTAATTATTAGAATAACCAAGAACGTTTTCATTTTCATTCGCCTTCTAACAAAACTTTTCTGTAGGTATCATTTCATAAACCCTATAAGATGTATTCAGCGGAACGCAGTTTGATATAACAGAAACTGAACTATATATTTTTTTGAATGTGAGCTGACATTTTGAGGCTTATATAAAAAATCAAAAACTTTTTCACCTTTTTATAGCATTAATTTTAATCCCTAATTCATTTCTGTTCTGCGCACCGTTTTATGTTTTGTAAGAAAGCACACGCAAAACATATTTTTGCGCTCGCGAAATTCTACAAATCGTATAATATATAAGCATCTGTCCGTCTCTAATTTGGGGACACTCACTCCACGGAAGGGTGAGAACCAGTACCGCAAGCCAAACACAACATCCATGCTGCATCGCTATTTGAACCCCGACCCATTTCGGGCGAATTGTTAGAAGCCAACGCTTAGACCACTATGCCACAGGGGTGTGACATATCCTTCTATGTTACTCATGTTACTGAGAAAGGCCATTTCAAGATATAGTAGAGGTACTGTGTAATACGTTTGTGAAACACTCAGAGCATTGTGCAAAATTTAAAACTTAAATCACCCTTTTGTAACAATATTATGCTTAGATTTCTTAATACAAATAATGCAGTTATTGAGTTTGGGGAAATTTTGGTAAAATGAATAATGGACCATGAGGGGTAAGCTCAACTGAAAAGAAAAATATACTTTGTCATTTTTATGATATTATCAATCATTAACTTGGTGATGACGGAAATTCTGTTTCAAACTTCTATTCGTTTGACATACGTATTTGCGATGCCAAGGACGCTCCTAATATAGGAGAAAGAGCCGTCGTTTTATTGAAAACTTTCTACTATGTCAAAAACAAACTTTATTTCAGCTGGGAAACATTTGTAAATGTCAACAGCCTCAACAATTTTCATTAAGTTCTTTCTCGTTATATATGTCAAAATACAATGTTAAAATCTATCAGAATGATAATGGATATCTGCGCAATTGTCCTGAGGACTGTAAACATGTCATTTCAACGGTTTTCAATACGAATAATAATGAGAAACTGTCGACAATTTTTGAGACAGCAGCTTTGTAGTTTCTCGTTTGTTCGTTTGAGGGTTTAACGACCACCGTAAACATCGCATTGGGCTCACTCAACGTGCTCAGAAACAGCATCATCCAAGCCTCTTTCCGGGATTTTGCGCCCTGTTGAATCTCGGACTAAATGTTTGAAGCCAGTGGCTCTTACCTCTGGGGCGCAGCGACAGCGTCTGTAATTATAAAGATTTAGCTTATACACGGTCGTATCAGAATAATATGGCCACCCGTGAAATTACAGTGCACACGCCCAGGCGCGTCACAGAGTGAACGTGACAAGGTCGACCAACGGAGATACACTATATTGACAAAAGTCACCGGACACCTAGATGAGAAACGCAATATAGCATTTATTGACATACGGTGTCGGTCCATCTTTGGCTTAATGCATGCACTGACTCTTCGAGACATGCTTTCGACAAGGTTTTGGAATACAGCGATAGGTATGTGCTACAATTTAGTACGTAATGCTGCCGATAACTGTTACTTAGTAGTAGGCTTTGGTTCCAAACTTCTTGTGCGGCGCTCTAATTCATCCCATAGGTGTTCTATGGCATTAGGATCAGGTCTCTGTGCTGGCCAGTCCACATACGATACGGGATTATCGTCACAATACGCCGTAACAGTCGTTGCTTTATGACTGGATGCATTATCCTTCTGGTACCAACAAGGCGTGGTTCCATAGTATTGCCACAGCGTTGGTAGGGCATAATTGTCCAGCATATCAAGGTAGACGTGCTGGTTACCAGATTTGTCCACAATAACCAATGGGTCGGGACGATACCACGAAAAACACACCCACATGAGTACACTGCCAGCTCCAAACTTGACCGTAGGAACAGTACACTGTGGTAAGTAGGATTTCCCCGACTGCCGCCATACCCACGCACGGCCATCAGACTAATGGATGGTGTATCTGGATTCATCAGTCGACCATATGACCCGTTTCCATTGATCTACGGTCCACGATAAATGTTTTTACACCATGCTAAATGACGAGTAGCATTCCGAGTGGAGGTGAAAGGCTTATGAGTAGCCGCACGACCACGCTAACCCATGGAAAAAAGTTATCTGCGAATGGTACGTGTACATACCGAGGTTCCAGCATTTTTACTCACCTGTACAATGAGGTCTTGTGCAGTACTCCGTCCATTAGCTGTAAAGACTGTCCTGAGGCTTCGACGTCTTCTATCACTGATTTTCTTTGGTCTGTCGGTACATTTTGCTGCTTCAGGCACGCCATGTGTCTTCCACTTATTCAGTACATCGAAAACAGTTGACTTGGGTATGTTTAAACGCATCTAGGTTTCTCTTAGGGAAAACCCACTAATATAACACCCAACAATTTTTCCTTTCTCAAAGTCTGTTCTCTCCCGCCGCAACATTTTCACTCAACCTCACAGTGCGATATGATTGCGGTCAGCTGCAGGCTTGCTTTTATACCGTTTGCTGCTGTACCGTGAATCTTAGCAACGCAGCGGATCCATTCATTTGTTTTTGAATTGGTGTCCCGTGACTTCGGTCAACATAGTGTATAAGCGGCAGTATAGGACAGATGAGCCATAGTGCGTAACGTGAGAACAATGGGCAAAGGCTGTGATTTGACTGACGTTCCAAAAGGAATGATCATCGGCTACCGTTCAAAGGGTGGAAGTCTCTCAAAAAACAGCAAATGTCGTGGGCTGTTCGCGAGGTGATGTAGTAAGGGTGTACCAAGAATGGACCGCTGGCACACTGAGTACCTCCCGACGTCATAACTGTGGAGCCCCAAAGGCCATCGATCCCAGATCAGAACGTCGCCTTCGTCGACTGGTAAAGGGCAATCGATGCGCAACAGTGCAGCAATTGACCACGCAATTGACCACGCAAATGAACGCTTAGGCACCCAGGTATGTGTCCCCGATAACAGTATTGCGAATCCTGTTACGCATGGGTCTCCGGAGTCGACGCTGCGTCAAGGCAACCATATTAACCCAGGTCAATCGTCAACGACGCCTGCAGTTTGCATGCGTCCACCGTCATTGGACAGTGGAGGAGTGATAAAAGTTGCCTTCTCCGACTAATGGAGGTTTCTAATCCACAGAAGTGACGGACGGTGGCGAATACGGCGTTAGATATATGAGAGCCAACACCTGGACACGATTGTCGGTCAAATATAGGCCGGCGGTGCCAATGTGCATGTCTGGGGGATGTTTTCCTGGTATGACCTGGGACCGCTGGTATCACTGGATGGGTCCAAAATGCCAATGACTACCTGTCCATCTTCGCTGACCATATGCATCCCTGCATGTTGGACGTTTACTCTGGTGGTGATGGTGTCTACCAACAGGACAATTCGCCATGCCACGTGGCTAAGGGGAGTGGCCTGACTGGTTCCAGGAACAAGACAGCGATATCTCCATTCTCCCTTGGCCGGCGAAATCGCCCGACCTCAATCCCATAGAGAACTTGTGGGACTATTTAAATCAACATGTTCGAATTGCCGATCCCCAATCACGTCATCTGCGAGACCTCCGTGCTCTGCTGCAGTTCCAATGGGCACGTGTGCCTCGGGCAACCTTCCAGGGCTTAATTGCGTCCATGCCACGCCGTCTCGCCACTGTCATCCGGACCAATTGTGGTTATTTCCATTATTAGGTAGGTGGTGGTATTATTCTGATACGGCTGTGTATGTTTATGTATTATTTAATAATATATCTTGTTGATAAAAACCTTTTGCTTTTTGTAATGAATATTCGAAGATCCGGGACTTTACCACCCAACGATAACAACTTTTCATTGTAGGCTTTATAGTTCTCACAGTATGTACACGTACCATTCGTTGCTCTATAATACAGACACATTCACATGAAACGTCATTTTGGAATGTACAAACGTTAAGCGTGATATCTGAGATACCGCTAAAATTGCATTAAAACGCATTCCTGTTTGATCTTTGATTTGGGTATTCTGAAATGTCTGTAGTAACGCAATATTAAAAAGAATTGGAAAGTTAACAGCGCTGTGATTTACCCCTTATCGTAAATGATCGTCTTATTATAAACCATACATTCTATGGATAAACTGTTTACCCAAGTAAAGGACTGAATTTTTCAATAGATAACTACCATAAGCTAAGAATATTACCTACTTAAATTAAGAAATTCCTGCATAATTAATTTCTATTTCAAATTCAAAGTTTTGTGAATTTGTTGAATATCATCAATGCGACGAGAGTAAAGCTTCCAGTAAATTTTTGACACTTGTTTTATTTTTGTAAGTTCTATATTGCTGTATTTATATAAAGTTTATAAAGCATTATTTTTATAAAGCTAGCCATATTTGTATGAAGCTTATAATGCACTATTTTTACAAAACAAGTAAAGAAAACAGAATTTATGCGATAAGTACTTCACTGGGTACGCCGTGTATAATGGCTTAGCAATATCTTTTTTAAAACGGCAGCAAAGTGCAGTTGAAGGGACAAGTATTGGCGTCTGAACAGCACTTATGATTGTAACGAAAAAGCCGCACTACATTTCCTATGGAACCAAAATGAAAGAGAATTAATTACTTTTGCTTTGCCAATCAGGTGAACTGTTCAACTTCTCTTTTGTTCGTAGTAGCATCAGGCTCAGGGTTTTATTAAACGTACTATTCATTATATGTGGACAATGCTTCTCAGCTACGCTAAACTGCTACGAAAAATCGCTTAGATTTGTTTCCCACAAAAATTATCGCTTAACACTAAAAAGGAACCGTAGCTCTTGGAAATATAAATGTGGGAAGGGAAAATGTACACAAAAAATCTCCCAGAAGTGCTTCTTGTCAAGGATTTATTTGGCGCAAAATTTCAAACGAATATTCATTACGTAAGTTTTTTTAATTGCGTAAATTAAATTGAACAGCCACCAGAATTTTCAAAGTCAGTGTTACTATGATTGTTTTTTAACGAAAACTGTCTCCAATAACTTAGTTCAGGAATAAGCAGCCTTGAAGTACAACAACAAGAGCTGAAGTTCTTCGGTAATACCCGATTGATCAAGGGTAACAAATTCATTGCGACATCAGCAAAACTGTGAATTGTTTCTAAGCTGTACTAGAAAGGAATGTGGTGATATGAGAAAGAAGAAGTTTTGTTGATCAGACCTGTCTCTGAAGTAAGGCTACATCCGTGAAAAGAACTTTAGAAGGCTAATTCTCAAAAACACTGCAACTAGGCAACTAGAAAGAAAAAATAAGAAAGCCATGGTCATTAACTTCGATGAAGATTTATGTCGTTGAGGTTCGTTTAGGAGATATTTCACTGTCACACTTTTTAAAAATCTTTAAAATTTCAAGTAACACATATTGAGCCACCTCGTTCATAGTTACATTCCAAACACAGGCAACCTAGGATAAAATTTTCTCCCGCTGATGAATTTGAACTCAAGCCATTAATGGTATTTTCTTTGCTATGGACAAAACAGACTTCAGAGCTATAGAACCACTAATTGAGGAAAAGGATATGTTGCCTTTATCCGAAACAACTTTCACTTGCGCAAGTTTCAAAAATAACAGAAATGGCTCTTCTAAAAATTGGAATTAGAAACATACGGCACACAAATCGTGTTTATCTCCTACGATTTTAGAATAAGATATATGCGAACGTGATCAGAGGTTTTATCAGTTCTAAAAATACGAAATGTTTTATTAATCGTTTGGTTGTGGGAAGAAGGTAAAATTGTTATATCAAAAGTATGAAATGGGAGTGTACAGAATTATTCATTAGTATTATTCAGAGAAAATTTTCAGATTGAACCATATGTGTATATTATAGAGAAAATGGATGAGGAACATTTTTTACAGCTGACAGTTTTTTGGAGTGAACGAATCGTTCGTGCACAACATAAGTTGTTAGCTTTTTGTCTTAGTGAAATCTACTTTTGCTTTCACTCAGACAAATTGCTAACAAATGGTGTGTTTATGTTAGGGCACCGGTTTTCTCCCGTCCCTGGACCCAGTAACCCTAAATTAGGGACAACAGACAGCTTCCCACTGAGTTGCTCACGATGGTCATTAAACCCTCAATAAAAGGAGCTCTCTCCCTTTCCTTGAATCAGTTACCCTAAATTAGGAACGGGAAAGCGCTTGTAGCCCAACCAGTTATCACGGTGGTCGTTTGGCCCTCAAGAAGAAAAAACGATCTGGGCCAGATGATTTGTCCCGAGAGAAAGCATCTTGATAACTTTCACTGATGCGGCAAAATATGTTGATAAATCGCGCAGAGCAGTAGTTTTCATTTTATCGCAATGATTATTATTTTTGCAATTAGGGAGCGTGCCTTAACATCGATATCTATATTCATTCTATCAAGCTTGGAGTGTAACCTTTCCGATGAAGCAGAAGAAAGAGGAAGCTGTCGTGGCTCCTTCCCGTTCTCTTTCCATCACGAATTCTAAGTAATCTTTTATCTAGTCTTCAGGGAACTCCTCGTTGCTTCTTTATGTTTCCGCTGTTGACGTGAAGCTGTTGGAAGATGCATCCAGAAGAAATTATTAGCCAGACATTTGGTCGCAATGTGTATATCTCATTACCGAACGTTTGTGTGTATGGTATTACTGATTCTACATGCAATCTGTAATCTGATTAGTCCACCCTTTACTTTTAGTAGATACCAGTTTTATTTTAATTGTATGCTGTGATTCGTCACGATCTTCGCGATACTCAGACGAAAAAAGCAGAAAAGGGACAATTCCATTCTTCACTGGCTATGATTCGCAGCAATATGCAATATAAAAGTTTGTTACAAATCAGGCACATAAAAAATAAATAAAAGTGCATAACCTAAAGATGCGTTTACGTAACAAAATAAAGCTTTTTCCTACAAAGAAGTACGGTATATGTTGAAGAAGTACGGTGAATGCATGGTAAAAATCAACAACAGAAAACGGACTTTATCGGCACTCAAAATATTTCCCTAACTGATATAATAGACGTCTGTCACTGTTGGTATAACTGCTAGAAACTGTGAAAAAATACATTCTTTGTTATATTCATTCTTTTTTTCATTTATATTCAGATCTACTTAGAATTAGATCTGAATATATCCATCTGGGTCGTCACAATTTTTTGAATGTCTGAAATGCCGTCAAATATCTTTCCTGTCAGCGCTAATTTCAGTCGGGAAGTAAAAACTTGGCAGTTGGTGCGAGATCCGGTGAATACGGTGGGTGACTCAACGCAGGCCCAATTTGAAGCAGAATTTGATATTAATTCTTTGCTTCATTCCTGCGCGAACATCAGTTCCCGCTGCACGGTCTCTGTGTCACATTCTTTCTCACAGCTCCACGACGGTTACGGATATGCTCGATGTACAGAAATACGTCGTGAAAGTTACAGCACCTTTCACGCGTTACGATAGCATTCGTCGAACTTTATTGACACGTCTTGTATGCATAGTACTTTATGAAGCGGGACATTGGATTTTACCTCCTTTGCAATAATTCAATTTTTACTATTTGTCAAGTTACTGATTTAAATTTTTCCTTTTGGTTTAACTTACCATTATAAGCCGCGCAGGCTAGGAAATCGCTTATCCGTAACTTAGAGAATCTAGTTCCCCAAAAGTAAGGAAGTGAATGGGTGTAGTGAAAATGGGCGTAGGATTCGTGTTTTTCCCGCTATTCGAGGACGGATTCAGAACTCTATATTGTACTCAGATCGTCTTTATTTGATTAACTAGGGGCTGCGCCTCTAGGCTCGCTACGCTCGTTTCCAGAGTCGCGCTCGGGCCCTGCAGCCCGATCTTCAAGTATATCACATGAAATAAAAACTGGAAAATTCATGTAAATTTCAATTTTTATTGCATGTCTAAGCAAATAAGGTTTGCTATTCCGAAATTTCAGAGGTTTTTTTTTCCTGTCGTTAATTTTCGGAAGGTCGGACTTTTGTCGTTGGAACTTATAGTACTTACTAAATTTACCACTAAGGAAAACAATTGCGGTCGAAAAAGCAATTCCGTAAATCGTAAACCGTTATGCTAAACCGTTTAGTTGGACGTCAAGTAATTTTGCTTCTTATACTTCCAAAGGAAAAACTTTTGTACACATTTCCTTCACAAATATTGTTTCCAAGGATGTAAATTTGAACATCGATTCAAATAATTTCATATTATAACTTGGAATAATTAATATTTTCTAAAACAGCATCATAATTATATAAAAAATCAATAACTTTTCCTTTGGTGGTGTTGGAACCTGAAAAAAACAAGAAAGATGACACCGAATTTTCGGGTGTAATAAGCACGTCTTTTGAATCCGTTCAGACGCAAATTAAATTTGTCAAAGCTATTCAAAGGCAATGGAACCGGTATGGAAAACAATAGTATCTGACGGAAGAAAGAAGTTTTTCAATCGGGTCTTTAATCCCTCAGATATTGGTGTAAACGGAATCTTGAGCTTACGAACTCTTAGAAACAGAGTTATCGACAAAAATAAGATGTGGCTTTACGTCCCCTGGTGGGAAAACCATGCATTATTTTAGGAAGAAAGTATTCTCAAAAGGTTTATCCATATGAGCAGTATCGGTACAAGAAAAAAACTTTAGTCGAGTTTTCAGGAGCCCAGGTTTTGCAACAAATACATCAGAATCAGAAATTAACACTTATGACCCCTGGTGGCCAAACCATTCTTTACAAAACCTTAGAATTTATGTGAAAAATATTTTCCATCAGGTCTTGTATGCGATACAGGAAGAATTTTTCAAATCGGAGTTTTAGGAGCAGAAAACGCAATTTACCTTTATGCGCCCTAGCGGAAAGTCTTAAATGATTTACGTGAACATTTTGAATTTATAAGAAAAACATTTCGCATCGGAAACACTATCCAACAACGAAGGAATTTTTCAAATTGAACTTTTAGAAGTAGAGATATTGACAAAAATAAGATATACATCTACGCCCCTGGAGTAGAAACCATGCATATATGAAGAAAGTGTTCCTAAAAGGTTTGTCGACATGAGTAGCATCGGTCAACAAAAAACTTTTTTCAATCGAGATTTTAGAAGCTCATATTTTGCTGCAAATACATCAGACGTGGAAATTAAGACTTACGCCACCTGGTGGCCATACCATTTTTTCAAAAACTAGAAATTATGTGCAAAGGATTTCCCATCAGGAGCTGTATCCGGTGCAGAATGAATTTTTCAAATCGGAAGTTTAGAAGCAGAGAAATAGTGGGAAACGCAGTTTACCTTTACGCCCTAGCGGAAAGTCTATGAATTACTTGAAAAATTTGAATTTTTAGGAAAACATGTCACACTAGAAACACTATCCAACAAACAAGGATTTTTTTTTAAATCGGACTCCTAGAAGTCCAGATATTTACTAAATTTACCACTAAGGAAAACAATTGCGGTCGAAAAAGCAATTCCGTAAATCGTAAACCGTTATGCTAAACCGTTTAGTTGGACGTCAAGTAATTTTGCTTCTTATACTTCCAAAGGAAAAACTTTTGTACACATTTCCTTCACAAATATTGTTTCCAAGGATGTAAATTTGAACATCGATTCAAATAATTTCATATTATAACTTGGAATAATTAATATTTTCTAAAACAGCATCATAATTATATAAAAAATCAATAACTTTTCCTTTGGTGGTGTTGGAACCTGAAAAAAACAAGAAAGATGACACCGAATTTTCGGGTGTAATAAGCACGTCTTTTGAATCCGTTCTGACGCAAATTAAATTTGTCAAAGCTATTCAAAGGCAATGGAACCGGTATGGAAAACAATAGTATCTGACGGAAGAAAGAAGTTTTTCAATCGGGTCTTTAATCCCTCAGATATTGGTGTAAACGGAATCTTGAGCTTACGAACTCTTAGAAACAGAGTTATCGACAAAAATAAGATGTGGCTTTACGTCCCCTGGTGGGAAAACCATGCATTATTTTAGGAAGAAAGTATTCTCAAAAGGTTTATCCATATGAGCAGTATCGGTACAAGAAAAAAACTTTAGTCGAGTTTTCAGGAGCCCAGGTTTTGCAACAAATACATCAGAATCAGAAATTAACACTTATGACCCCTGGTGGCCAAACCATTCTTTACAAAACCTTAGAATTTATGTGAAAAATATTTTCCATCAGGTCTTGTATGCGATACAGGAAGAATTTTTCAAATCGGAGTTTTAGGAGCAGAAAACGCAATTTACCTTTATGCGCCCTAGCGGAAAGTCTTAAATGATTTACGTGAACATTTTGAATTTATAAGAAAAACATTTCGCATCGGAAACACTATCCAACAACGAAGGAATTTTTCAAATTGAACTTTTAGAAGTAGAGATATTGACAAAAATAAGATATACATCTACGCCCCTGGAGTAGAAACCATGCATATATGAAGAAAGTGTTCCTAAAAGGTTTGTCGACATGAGTAGCATCGGTCAACAAAAAACTTTTTTTTCAATCGAGATTTTAGAAGCTCATATTTTGCTGCAAATACATCAGACGTGGAAATTAAGACTTACGCCACCTGGTGGCCATACCATTTTTTTTCAAAAACTAGAAATTATGTGCAAAGGATTTCCCATCAGGAGCTGTATCCGGTGCAGAATGAATTTTTCAAATCGGAAGTTTAGAAGCAGAGAAATAGTGGGAAACGCAGTTTACCTTTACGCCCCCTAGCGGAAAGTCTATGAATTACTTGAAAAATTTGAATTTTTAGGAAAACATGTCACACTAGAAACACTATCCAACAAACAAGGATTTTTTTAAATCGGACTCCTAGAAGTCCAGATATTGACAAAAATAAGATATACGTCTACGCCCCCTGGCGCAGAAACCATGCACTATTTTAATAAGAAAATGTTTCTAAAAGGTTTGTCGACACGAGTAGCATCGGTCAACAAAAGACTTTTTTTTCAATCGAGATTTTAGAAGCTCATATTTTGCTGCAAATACATCAGAAGCAGAAATTAAGGTTTACGCCTCCTGGTGGCCAAAACATTTCTTTACAAAAATTAGAAATTATGTGCAAACGATTTCTCATCAGGAGCTGTATCCGGTGCAGAAAAACTTTTTCAGATCAGAGATGTAGAAACAGAGATATAGGGGGAAACGCAATTTACCTTTATGCCCCCTAGCGGAAAATGTTTGAATTAGGTGAAAATTTTGAAATTATATGAAAAATATGATACACGGAAAACACTATCCAACAAAGAAGGAATTTTTCAAATCGGACTACTAGAAGTCGAGATATTGACAAAAATAAGATATATTTCTACGCCCCCTGGCGTAGACACCGCGCACTATTATAAGAAGAAAATGTTTCTAAAAAGTTTGTCGGCATGAGTAGTATCGGCCTACAAACGACGTTATTTTCAATCGAGAATTTAAAAGCTCATATTTTGCTGCAAATACATCAGAAGCGGAAATTAAGTTTTACGCCCCCTGGTGGCCAAACCATTTTTTTTCCAAAAATTAGAAATTATGTGCAAACCATTTCTCACCAGGAGCTGTATCCGGTGCAGAAAGAGTTTTTCAAATTGGAGATTTAGAAGCAGAGATATAGGAGAAAACGCAACTTACCTCTACTCCCTCCAGCGGGAAAGTCTATGAATTACTTGAAAATTTTGAAATTATGTGAAAAACATGTCACACGGAAAACACTATCCAACAAAGAAGGAATTTTTCAAATCGGACTCGTAGAAGTCGAGATATTGACAAAGATAACAAATTCATCTACGCCCCATGGCGGAGAAACTGTGGAATATTTTAGGAAGCAAATATTCCGAAAAAGTTTATCGATATGAGTGGCATCAGTCCACGAAAGAATTGTTTCAATCGATATTTTAGAAGCTCTGATTTTATGGCAAATACATTAGAAGCGAAAATTAAGACTTACACCAACTGGCCTAAGTATTATTTAGCAAAAATTCGAAATTATATGCAAAATATTTTTCATTAAGAGATGTATCCGCTGAAAAAAAGATTTTTCAAATCGGAGTTTTAGGAGAAGAGTTATCGGAAAAAATGTTATTTATTTTTACGCCCCCTAGCGGAAAATCTATGCGTAATTTGAAAATGAAACTATATCTAAAACACTATTCGACATAAATGGAATCGAAAGATAAAATATTTTTTTCTATATCTAAAACACTCTTCGACATAAATGGAATCGAAAGATAAAAGAATTTTTTCAATCAGATGTTTAGAAGCAAATATGTGGATTAAAACGTAATTTTGAATTCGACATCATCTGTATTTACGCCCTCTAGCGGCAAAATTGTACATCGTAAAAAAAACGAAATGAAGGATCATCATTCGCATATTTCAAGCTTCCGAATGCATAAAGACTTTTTTCAAATCGGACTAATAGTTGCAGAGATACCGTGGGTACAGGCGGACGGACGGACAAACCGATAACAGAAGCACGATCTTTTTTTACAAAAGACGTGCTAAAAATGGTGCGACCTCTACTTTGATGACGTCAGTAGACAAACACATGTTGGATTACATAATTATGGTAATGTTTTAAAAAAATTAAGTATTCCAAGTTATAAAATGAAGCTATTTTAATCGATGTTCAAATTTTCATCCTTGGAAACGCATTAATTGTCCAGAAAAAGATGGCGCGACCTGTTCTTTGATGACGTCAGTAGACAAACAAATGTTGGATTGCATAATTATGGTTATGTTTTAGAAAATATTAAGTATTCCAAGTTATAAAATGAAGCTATTTTAGCCGCCCTGGTGGCGCAGTGGTCTAAGGCGCTGGCCTATGATCATTCGTCCGTAAGGGGTCCGGGTTCGAATCCCGGTGAGGCATGGATGTTGTGTTTGTCTTACGGCACTGGCTCTCTCCCTTCCCTGGAACCAGTGACCCTAAATTAGGGACGGGCGACTGCTTATATCCCATTGAGTTGCTCACGGTGGTCGTTAAACCTCCAATCAAAAAAAAAAAAAAAAAAAGGAGCTATTTTAATTGATGTTCAAGTTTTCATCTTTGGGAACGCATTAATTGTCCAAAAAAAAGACAATTTTCTTGTACCTTAACTCAGCAGCAAAATGCTGCTAAATCTTCTATCCCAGGTCCAGCAAGCTCGCTTTACGCTCATGTATTTTTGTGTTAATGCATTCAGCTTGATAAATCCTACTTAAATTTTAGAAAATATTAAGTATTTCAAGTTATAAAATGAAGCTATTTTAATCGATGTTAAAATTTTAATCCTTGGGAACGCAGTAATTCTGAAGAAAATATGTACAGAAAGTTTTCCATTGGAAACATAGGAAGCAAAATTCCTTAACGTCCATCTTAAATAACTAAGATAGCTTTACCAACAAAACATATGCATAACAAATTCTCTGCGTCATCATGGCAGCAGGTCACGGGTCCAAAACGTTTCTCTGTGGTTATCGTGATAACCGACAAGCCGTTCGTTTCTTTCCTTTGCGTCTGAGAAAAAAAATGTTTTTTCCTGTAAATTTATCGTCTGCTTTAGTGGTTCGTGTTGACTGTATTGTGTTTTCACCGTTTTGCCTCACTTGAAGTGAGTGTGTGTGCCTCCTGTTACGTTATTTTGTGTTTCTTCTGTGTGACGCAGTTGCAGCACACAGTGTTGTGTTGTTCGGCTTAGCGGCCATGATGGCTGCTTCCCAAGAACAAATGCAAGTTCCGTCTGCTGAATTTATCTCCGCTGGATTTTCTTTGGCTCATCGACCGCTTGTGAGACAATTTATGACCTCTTCAAGTGTGGATTTGTCTACTTCTAATTGTGTTTCTGCTTCTAATGTGCTTCGTCCTAATGTTTCTGAATCGAATGTTCTTCGTCCTAATTTGCATATCCTGGGTGCCGAGTCACGTTCTGCTGTCATGGCTGCTACTCCTCCACGCTCGTATGCTGCGACTGCTCGTCCAAACCAATCTCGTGCACCTCTTTCAATGCAACCAGAATTTTCTAGGGAAGATAAAAATCTCAAGATTCGGATTTCTGACGACTTACCAGCAGGTAAAGAACTTTCCTCAGCTTTGTTATTAAGTGTGTATTTTCCGTCTCTTCGTGACACCCCCCTCCCCCTCTATTTAGAGGCCTTGGTTAAAGTTGTTCCCAAGGAAAGCATCGTTTTAATTATTCGCATTGGAGGGGGTGTTGTAGTTCATTTTGTTCACCAAAAAGCCACCGACACCGTTCTTGCTACAGGCATTGATATTGGTTCCTCATACTTGCAACCCGTTGCTTTTGCACAGCGCCCGGTCACAGTGACATTATCTCTTGTGCCTACTGCTGTTCCTGAAAACTTACTTGTTGCTGCACTCGGTACTCTTGGTCGAGTAGTGGGAGAGACTAAATTTCTCCCAGCTGCTGCCAGAGACTCTCCATTCAAATTTGTGCAAGGAGGACGTCGCCAATATCCTGTTGTTTTCCCCACTGACCAAGCCATTTCTAACCGCCCCACATGTCTGCAACTTGTTACGGCCACACGAACATACGTTTTCAACTTATTTGCTGTTGTCCAGTGTTTCCGGTGTAGAGCTGAGGGACACCTGGCTTTTGAGTGCCCTCAGCGCACACTTGCGCAAAGTGCTGTCTCTTCGTTGAAGGTTCCTGACACACCTCCATCATACACTTCCTCCTCCCTTACTACTGAACAAACTGTTGCCCCAATGTCAACCACGTCACCATCTCTGCTACTTGCTACTTCAATGACTGCAGATATTTCGTTGTCTTCACCTGTTTCAGTTCCGCCACTGCCATTCAACTCCGAGCAGCCGCTGTCTTTCAAAACTCCTACGCAGTTATTGCCAAGCATTAAACAGCCATTACCATACAACTCCGAGCTAGCGCTTTCATTCAAAACAACTACGCAGTTATGGCCAAGCACTGAACTGCCATTTCCATTCAACTCCGAGCAGCCGCTTTCTTCCGAAACTACTGCGTCATCATTGCCCAGCTCTCAAGCGCCACCACCAAGCAACAAATTGCCTCCCGTTTCACAGCCTGTTTCGCATGTGCGAACACCTGCTTCTGAACTGTTCAAATCTGCTCTCATTGTTGACATGTCATTTCCACCTTTTCCTACTTCGGTGGGCTCCTCTGGACCCAAAACTGCCGGGAAACGCCCAAATTCTGCCGAGTCTTCTCCTAGGCGTTCGCGTCGCACTAGGCGTTTTCAGACCAAATCTTCTGCCACTTCCTCTGGAACCTCACCTGGCGTAAAATTTTTTCTTCTCAACTTCGTACAACAAACAGATTCGCTTGCCTCCCTACTGATGATGATATGGATGTTGCTGCTAATTTAAGTGAATCAGCATCGATTGCTTCGGATGTTGTTGGAGATGATTCTTCTCTTCCTACCATTCCCAAACTTTCCGCTCTGTTCAAAGACTGTTCTGTTCCAATGCAACCGCTCACATTTACTGAACGTCTTGAACTAATTCAACGCCCTAGGATTGACAAATTTCTAACAATCCCGTGTATTCAATCTAAGTTAAATTGGTTACCTGAAATGCTTCAACAACTGCAATTGCTTGATGAATGTTTGATTAACGTTTCCGTTCCCCCTGAAGATGCCCAGCTTCAGCATCGTCTGCGGTGCATGCTGAAGCTGCTCACAGCTGAACTCGAAAACAATCAACAGCCTGTTCATGATTTCCCAACTGACTGAGTTTTTTTTCTTCTGAATAAACGTTTTGTTTTGAAATTGTTTACCTTTGAACTTGTACTGCTTTACCGTCTGTTTTTGTTTCGTTTTCCGCGAACTCTTAGACACAGTTTAATACTATTGTTATCAACGGACTCATAGACTTTTATTTTTACTACTGTTCAACTGGGCAGCCTGTGAGCGCCCTCTTTTTCACACCCTTTACATTGTTGTTATTGTTTTTTTGAATGCTTGCGTATACCTTGTTCTCTCCCACATCTTGTTACTGTTTTGTATTCTGTACTTGTTCATATTTTGTAAAGGCGTTTTTTATGCCTAACATTTTGAGCAATAAATACCTTATGAAGACAAGCCATTCGTTTCTTTCATTTGCGTCTTTAAAAAATGCTTAAAAATCAGAAAAGGACTTCTTCTTAATTTTTTTTTTGTAAAAAACGGATGATAGTTGTAAGTTTATGCTGTAAAAATTGAAATGCGTTATGATTTATAGTTTGCCATATATCCGTTTTTTTAAATGGATCCCACCGCGAAATAGAGAATTTTGTGAAATTTAGAAATTTAATTTCTCGTAAAGTAAATCGAAATTCAAAACAAGTTAGTAAAATCATGCAATGCATTGATTTATGATACGCTTTCCAACATACCAGAAATCATAGGAAAATGCCTTGGTTTTCAGGGGATTAAACTATGGAATAACGTTTGAGGTTCACATATATCAAAATTAAATCTCTTTGTGCCCGTGTTACCTATATTTCTATCATCAAGGGCTGCCACACGTAAGCCGTTTTATAAAAACCCATCTACATCGGGCAATTTTTAGTTATCGTGAGAAAATAAAGGCTAATGAATCTCACCCGTGCACACTGCCCGCAATTGCTGACAAAATTTTTTTTTTTTTTTTTGCGGAACTGCCTCCAAAGTCGTTACGGAACAACGTGTATTTCGTCGCAGTCGAAGCATTTTTACGCAAGTCATCACGCAGAAGGGCAGTGGAATGTATCCAGCTGTTCCTATGTCGTGGCATTTAACCGGAATTTGAAGATTTTCAACAGGATTGGTCCGCTGTGACTCCGGAAACACAAAAATTTCTGTGCAATGTAAATATTTTGACGCAAGTTATCACGAAGGACGGAAGAATGATTCTCGCTCCTATGTTCTACCATTTGACTTTCATTTCGACCATTTACAATATTGTTTGTCCCGTGATCTCCAACAACACACTGCAATTTCGTCAAAATTGAACCATTTTTCACCCGTTATCTTAAAGGTTGATGGACGAAGGGACAGACGAATAAAGCCAGAGCATATACAGTTTTTCAACATAGAGTTGGAAAGCGTAAAAAACATATGACAAAGGATATTTATATGATGTAATGCATTGCATGAATATGAAATTTTCTATATCTGTTCATTCAAAATATTTGCGTTGTTTGTTTACAAGCACTATGAATCCATAGTGCACATAGAAATTGTTTGAAGTTGTATTTAATTGAAATTGTTTGAAGTTGTATCAAATTTAGAGCGAGCATTTAAACCAACACGAGCACTGTCAAATTCAAGCCACACACGAAGAGGGATATGGCTATTGTTATTACTGTTTGTTCCGTATTGAAGTTTTTTCAATGTGCCGGTTGAACCACTGACAAGACCATCAGCTATATCAATATTATTTGTCATCATGTATCTGGCTCCAATTTTCAAATAAACTGAATGCGGTAAGCCGTACGTTTCTGTGTTGTTGTTTTTTTTGCTGCTATTGATTCCAGCATTCTTTTCTTGACAGACTCAGAACCAGTCCCCAAAGTTGAGTCAAATGCCACTGCGACAGTGCCTTCAGTATTCATATTTCTCAGTATCATTTCATTATAATGATCTTTCTCAACATTTGTGACAAATAGTCTTATGAATCGTTTGGTTTCATCAAAAAGAGAAATTTCACTGAAAGTGCGGGAAGAAAACAGAGCTATATCAGCTTTAGACATGACTCCATCTGATAAATTGCACAGCGCATTTGCAAACTTTAAATCTTCTTTTTGTCTCATTACATCTGTGAGTTCAAATAGCTTGAATATTTCCCAGAACGCAGACGGTGGACCTGTTAACTGACCAAAAATATCAGATCTACTTGGCTGGAAAACAAATGCATCGCCAACTGGTGGCAGTTGTCGAAAATCTCCAAATACAAAAATTGTCACTCCCCCGAAGTTCTTCTTGGACCTAAAAATGTCCTCAAGGTGACGATTTACATTATTAAGCATTTGTGCACCAACCATAGGTACTTCGTCTATTATGACTGCTTTAACACGAGAAAACAGCATAGCCAAAGTATTTGAAATATCAGCTGACAGATCTGTCATTTTGTGCCCCATTTGGATTACTGGGAGAGCCAAAGCCGAATGCACAGTGACACCATCAATATTATGTGCTGCTTTTCCAGTATGTGCACATAGTACTACTTTCATCTCACTCGGATCTGTTCCACGTTCATTATTATAATACCTCAGGAGACTTTGATACAAAGCTTTTTTAAGCACGATTTTTCCTGTGCCAGCACTTTCGCTGATGAAATGGTACATATCTTGATCTTTAGACTTCATAAGCTGCATTACATGCATTAAATAATCACGCTGTCAGCCGCCCCGGTGGCGCAGTGGTCTAAGGCGTTGGCCTCTGATCATTCGTCGGAAGGGGTCCGGGTTCGAATCCCGGTGAGACATGGATGTTGTGTTTGTCTTACGGCACTGGCTCTCTCCCTTCCCTGGAACCAGTGACTCTAAATTAGGAACGGGCGACTGCTTATAGCCCATTGAGTTGCTCACGGTGGTCGTTAAACCTCAAAAAAAAAAAAAAAAAAAAAATCACGCTGTCACGCGATCAGTCTTCGTATCATCCCAAGATATTCTGTTTCAGATACTTGGTGCGGTACACGGAAACTTTCTGCAATAGTTTGTGCTGGAATTTCACCTAGCTCTGTCATAATGTCTCCTTGGAAATCATGTGAATCAAAACCATAAGCAGAAAATTCATCATCGCATGATAATTGTTCTTCTGCGCTCTTTCTCTCATCTTTGACAGTGAAGTTTTTTCTTAATGCTATAGCATCTTCAATTTCAGTGTCATTTTGTTCATTTGCAGTAGCAACAAACCCTTTCCTATTCTCTAATATAATGTTTTGATTTTGGTCAAATATTTTTCACATTTATGTCGATGAGTTCCGAAACCTCGTTACGCCATGGGTAATACAACATTAAGAGCTCTAAAAAATTTTATCAGGATCCTGAGAAAGCCTGTACTTTCTATATCTGATGATTTTTGCTTTTTTGCGCAGTTTTAGGATACCTGATTTATCTTTCAACTGCAAAATGGTTTGAACATCCTCTCATTCTCCATCGTTTCCTTTTATTGGTTGAGTTTCGTCATCATATGGTGCATTGTAAACAACGTGTCGTTTAGTTTTAGAGAAATTGTAATATGCAGCAAATTTGTCTAAACAAACTTCTTCAAGACTATCTGGTCTTTGCACATAGTGCTCAATAAGCCCTGAAACACAGACATCAGTTGACTCTGGAACCATCTCCCGCAGTTCTTGCTCACTTTTAACGATCGTTATTCGCTCTTCCGGCAAGCATGTTGGGATAAATATTTCTGCTTCGCTTGCTTCAGACATACGTAAATGCAACAAATTCCATGCTGCTTCCTGAGCGCTGATCTCTGAAGCATTTATGAATTGATTTGCTACTGCTCGGAGTTGCTGGCGAATACTTGTATTACCTGCTAGAGCCTCAGCCAAAGCCTCCCTCAAAAGCTTAGACATTCCTCGGTTGGATTTGTTGATGTAGTCAAGTATATATGTGACACAAGCAAAGGCATCGAGAACAAACTAGATGTCCATATTTGCACGATGAAGACTAAGGATCTTTTAGTTGTAGTTATTGATTAATATTTCACTTAGATTTATTTCTCTGTATGAACACTTTAGGTTTATCAAGTGATGACCTTATTATCAAAATGTATGTATCTTTTAATAGCCCTAGTTGCTGAAGGAACTGCTCGAACGTCATGTTCTCCTGAGAAATTTGGTTTAGCGCAACCTTTATATCACTAAGTTTACTTTTCATACTTGGAACTTGTTCATTACTACTCAGAGGAAGCAGGATTCGGGTTCTGTCCATTGGATAGAAAGGAATTCCAAAACGACAAACAGTTTCATTGCTCGTTCGTTTTTTGTAGGTGTGACTGTGCCTGTGCTTCTGAAGTGGCAATAGCTCTTGGATCTTTTCGTTAGACGCATCTGATGAGCAAGTAATTATTTCATTTATAAATGATTCAGTCCTCTGAATTGAATCTGTATCACTTGAATCAAAATTGGGAGCATTTTCTAACCACAAGAGCATATGGACGTGAGGTGAACCCCTATGTTTAAATTCAATGCGAAAATAGTGGTGCTCAACTTTTTTATCCCCAAAAGGGCCTCTTTTTTGATTTCCATGTTTTCATAAGTTCCTTGAAAGTTTGCCAGAAATATAATGCGCATGTAACTGCGTCTGATTTTATTATTCGTGCTTTTTCATTAAATGACATATTTTGTGCTTCCTCAGATGTAATAACTGTGTTGTCCACATTGATTCGTAAGATTCTTCAAAGCTCAGGCCACTTGCTTTCTGCTACAGATAACGTCAAAAACAATGTTGGTAAACCAAACTGTCGTATCATGGCACAAACCTTTTTCTTTTCCGCTTCCCAGTGAGCTGGCACACTTCTAATGTTTCTTAGAAACTTGTATCCTTCATCTGCCTGAGTTAGAGTATTAACCTCAGTTTTATCTAATAAATGTTTTACCCTAGTTTCCCGTAGGCTTTGTTTTTTTTTCTTTAGAGCAATTCCAATAGAACCAGAAATTTTAGAAATTTCGTTTTTCTTGTTGGCATATAGGAGGTGATCAGTTCGAGCTTCTCGACGATCGTAGCGACGAATTTCTGAATTGGATATGTCCATGTACGAGAGACTAACAGTAGGTTTTCTACATTTACCTCCATATATAGTTGGAAAAGGAAGTTCTTCAGCATGCGTATCTAAAAGGAGAGATAAAGGCTTTTGGCCTTCTCCAGGAGCAAAGGAAATACCAGATATTTCACACGACTCAATTAAGGTTTCCTCTCCGAAATTCTGATGTGTATTTTCGGCAAATTCATCCTCTGTATCAACGGTTCTGACGTTAGTAACAATAGCATCAGTGTTGTCTTTTGATGAATCATCACTTCCACTAGATTCGAGATCATTTGTAAATAGCCAGTCATGAGAAAGAGTTATTCCTTCTAACTTGTAAAGTTCTTGTTCTATGTACTAAATACTTTGCAGCATCGAAAATTTTTCGTGGGCAAACTGATTCACACATGTAATGGCTTTGGTATGCCATCCGACGTTTTAGCTTTAGTTTAATAGTAAACGTGTCTGAAAAATTTCTTGGTAGTATTGACACAGTACGATCCACTGGATTTGGATCATTGATAACAGATCCTTTTAGACCACACTCTTAGTCTACTCCCAAAGCTCTTATAGACATAAATGGTATCCGTGCAGCGACATTACGCTCTTCTAGTGGAGTTAAATTTTGTAAGCAGTCTGGCAATTCAGGAAAGTCTAAGCCATTCTTAAGACATAATTTAGGAATATTACCACCAGAAACTTCTCTATAGCATGTGTGGCAGAAAATATCATGTTCATCTCTCTGATCTAGCCTGTATACAGATGAAATGAAATTGGTACTAAAACCTCTTTCAATCAAACAATCTTTGGATAAGGTTCTAACAGATGACTTTAACCATAATCTTCCGCAACAGACACAAGCATGTATTGGACCATCCCTTATTTTTTCATCATAATTCTTTTCAAAATTTTCCCAGTTATCGTCACCTTCTCTAGCCATTCTACGGGTTTCAGTATTGCGAGATTGCTCTCCTGCTCGGTACTGTGGGTTTTTGCAATGATCTTGGTGCGCTTCCGTGTTACGAATCTGTTCTTCTACTCGGTACTGTGGGTTTTTGCGATGTTCTTGGTGCGTTTCCGTGTTAGGGATCTGTTCTTCTGCTCGGTACTGTGGGGTTTTGCGATGATCTTGGTGCGTTTCCGTGTTACGGATCTGTTCTTCTGCTCGGTACGGTGGCTTTTTGCGATGTTCTTCGTGCGCTTCCGTGTTACGAATCTGTTCTTCTGCTCGGTATTGTGGGTTTTTGCGATGTTCTTGGTGCGTTTCCGTGTTACGAATCTGTTCTTTTTCTCGGTACTGTGGGTTTTTGCGATGTTCTTGGTGCGTTTCCGTGTTACGAATCTGTTCTTCTGCTCGGTACTGTGGGTTTTTGCGATGATCTTGGTGCGTTTCCGTGTTACGGATCTGTTCTTCTGCTCGGTACTGTGGGTTTTTTGCGATGTTCTTGGTGCATTTCCGTGTTACAAATCTGTTCATCTGCTCGATATTCTTCATCCATTCTCTTGACCCTTTTCCTTGCCGCGTCTGCATTTCGACGCTGTTGTTGGCTGTTTCGTTTAGTTCTTGGCATAGCCGGTTATTTTAATGCTACAAGTAACTTATCTCAACAGATTTATCTTTAACGACCATCAAAAATCCAGCGTACTAAAATTATCACTAATTTTTTAGGATCGCAAATATTAATGATTCCAATAATATCAAGTGCTGATCAATTCAAGCGCTATGAATTCCATCTTACGGTAATAATATAAAGTTCACTTTAGAAATAGTTGAAAATACGAAATATTTAGTAGCAATTTGCATTGTTTTTGGTAGAGAGAGATATTGAGGCTGTGTGATGAAAGGATCCGTTGTTAAAACTAAGGTCTTCCAGGCAAGTTCTATCTGCCCGTTTCCCTTTACATACACCAGTACCAATATCACCTTCAGTAAATAGGCGGAGGAAATTTGCAAAGCTATAATTTTTATTCATACAACAACAACAAAAAATTCGGATGTTTTCAATTCTTTACGTACAGCTGCTCGATTAGGCATAGTCCCAGATTTCTGTTGTAGTACATGTAGATACCCTAACAGGAAGTACGTGACAATCAAATTACTCTACAGAAATGAAATGCTAAGGGTTTTTGAAAAGTGTGTTTACAGATGAAAACAAGATAGTAAAAACATACAATGCATTGATTATAATACGCTTTCCAACATACCAGAAATCATTACGCAAGTTATTACCCCAGTTAGGAGGATAATGGCTGTGGACTAAATATGGCTCCTGTGCTCTCACCTTTGATCCCATTTTGATTATACTGTATTAAACAGAATTGGTTCAGTATATCTACAAAACAACATGCCAACGTTTTGTCGCAATAGAAGCATTTTAGTCAAGTTATAATGATAATGGCTGTGGAATAAATCTCACTCCTGTGCCCTGCCCTTTGACTCCATTTTAATGATATTCAACAGAACCTGTTCCGTATACCTGCGAAACAACATACTAAAGTTGTGTCGCAATCGAAGCATTTTTACATACGTTATGACCCATAAGGGCTATGGAATATATCCCGCTCCTGTGTTCTGTCCTTTGACCCCATTTCATCCATTTTGAATAGGGTTTGTTCCCAGGTCGTACCCTACCACATACTAACATTTCATCAAAATCGAACCATTTTTACGCGAGTTATCGAGCAGACAAGCAGGACAGACGGACAAAGCTGGAGCATACACGCTTCTTCAACCTACGGTTGGAAAGCGTTAAAAATCAAATGGGCATGCCGTATCATTTACCAAATAATACGTTTTCCTAATAATACGAGGCGTGACAATTGAATTCTCAAATGCAGCTGTAGAAAAAATGTGTGTGTACCTGTGCACTAGCAGCTACTGTCTCCAAGTAATCCCCTTCCGCAGCTATGCATTTAGTTAGACGCTGTTGCCATTGATGGAAACCTTGGAACTCTGTTTCTGGAATATTCTTGAGTTCCTTTGTCACGTTGCATTGGAAAACAGAAATGTTTAAAATTATTCATCTTTCATGGCAGTTTTTAGTTTCAGGAAGAGCTAGAAATCACAAGGGGCTACGTTAGGTGAATATGGTGGATAATCCAATTTGGTAATTAATTTCTTTGCTAGGAATTCGCGAAAACTGAGCGCGTCATGGCTTAGGGCATTGTCAGGATACAGTTGTCAGGCCACAATTCAGCTCTTTTTCTTCGACCAGAATCCCGTAACCTTTTAAACACCTTAAAAAAACATCGTTGGTTGACCGTTTGTCCCTGTTCAAAGAATTGGTGATTGATTATACCCTTGTGATAGAAAATACACACACACATGGTCTTGAAATGCGAGCGTAATATGTCGGCTATTATGCCACTCAAAGACACTCGAGTTTTGTAAAGCATCCTCACCGCACTCTACTTTTAATAGCTCTAACGTTTCAGTAGCAGATTTACAGATCTTTACACTGAATTGGGTGTTAATGCGCTGCTCTAAATCTCTATCACTCGTTTTTACCACTGAACCCACATATAGACTTGCATTGCTTCGGCAACTGCTTACTCATGAATGGCTTTACTGGTCTGTGATTAACACATGCACTACTTTAAACATGTCCAGACACGCATAGGTACGTGATGCTGCCCACATCGCCACAAGGGTGACAGTTTCTGGAATCAAATTGCCATACATCGTACAGCCCATTTACAACTACGGGATACAATAACAAGTTAGTAAAATCAGGCAATGCAGTGATTATGATACGCTTTCCAACATATAAGAAATCATTACTCAAGTTATGAGGATAATGGCTGTGGAACAAATCTCGCTCATGTGTCCTGACGCTTGACCTCATTTTGATTATATTAATCAGAATTGGTTCAGTATACCTCCGGAACAACATACTAAAGTTTTATCGCAATAGAAGAATTTTTACTCAAGTTATGAGGATAATGGCTGTGGAATAAATCTTGCTCCTGTGCCCTGACCTTTGTCCCAATATCTATGATAGTCATTTGAACTGGTTCAGTATACCGCCGGAACAACATGATGATGTTTTGTCCCAATCGAAGCATATTTACACAAGTTATGACACATAAGGGCGAAGTAATGGATCCTGCTCATATATCCTGACCTTTAACCCTATTTCGACGGTATTCAACAGAACCGGGTCAGAATACCTCCGGAACAACATACTAAAGTTTTGTCTTTCAAAATCGCTTTATAGGAACAACTAACAGATACATGGATGCCGGGCAAGTACAATGATCAGCAACATGAGAAGACATACAAACATAAAGGAAATGGGTGAGGCAGGGCAAACATAATGTGATACAATCACTCTGGGCGGTACAAAGATATATGCGTGAGCAGGAACACAAGTAATAACATGGAGAAAACGCTGATGTAACAGTCAAAAATGCAGACGTTACGAGAGAGGACCATGCAGAAAATACGATTCACGAATTAAGACACCCTTGGACCAGCCTTCATGGGCACGGTTGTATTCAATAGGAGAGGCAAAGTCCCTTCGCTGCAGATGATCACGGGAAGCTGGAGCACCGCGGCGCCGCTTACGACGGCGTTTCTGAGAAACACCATCAAAGGAAGGCTGAAGAGACGATGGAGCAGCAATATGCGCAGACGTCGCAGGAGGCACTGGCGATGAGACAACACAGGTTGTAGGCAGTGAGGACGAAGAAGACACAGACGGGGCAAAGAAAATAGCTGACGGTGGAGAGGTGTGTGATGGCGAAGGTGATCGTGAGAAGCAAACATCTGAAGACTCAGGCAACGTAGACGATGAATTAGGAGGAGAGACTTGCGGTGAATCAGGAACATGTCTGGGTGGCGAGGAAAAGACGAGAGACGGGGTTACCACAGATGGCGAAGCAAAGGCAAGAGGCGCATTAACCGATGGTGTACCCTGGGAATTAGTGGAGGCAGCAGACAAGAGATAACTGGGGAAAACAGCATCGGTAACACCGGAGGCTGATCCCTGGGTGTAGTGACAGCATCCATAGGTACGGGCAGAGAACAAACGGTAGCATGAGAATAATGCGACGAGGAAGAAGACTTGGGGCGTTTCAATAAGGTCATTGTGGAAGATGGGCTGAAGGGTGGCGAGCCTGGTGGCGTGGTGGTAGCAGAAGAAGTAACATCCAGTAGAGAGGCCGGTAAGAGATGTGTAGAGAAAATGGTGTCATCAGGGACAATGGAAGAAGAACATGCAGGGTCGGAAATAACCCCCTGAAGCCGCGTGGAGACACAAGCCGAGGGGTTCGGACAGGCTGTGAGGCAGAAGCATATGTAGCATAAGACGAAGCCGAAGCAGGAATATTGTCTTTATCAGGGCATGAAGCACATCGATGAGTGGGCGATTTGCAAATGAAGCAATGACGAGCAGTGTAGACATGAATGGTGCTAATATGGCGAGCACAGACTATTTGGAAAGTGGTTGGACAGGAAGTAATGGAATTTGAATCCGGAAACACGACAAGAGGTTGGCGGCGGAAACTATGATATGGATGAGAAGTTTGCTCGTCTGATGCTGCAAGTGAGATGAGAATGGGCCCAAGAACAAGTACACAAGGGGGAAGGCAACTATGAAGGATATCATCTGAGATTTCAGGAGGAACAGGAGACATGCTGACAAGTATGGGACACTGTGCTAGTGGAATGGCAAGCAGACTTTGATCGCCGACGAAAAGGGGAGAAGAAATGACCCGGGCGACCTCGGCGGAGGAAGAACAATAGACAAGCACAGAGCGAGGTTTTCGTGCGATATGGGTAATGGTGTCAGCGGAAACAATTTCGTGAATAGTGGATGTATTTACGATGAGTTTAGTATTCGGCAGGGCAATATATTGCACTCCCAAGGCTAGATAGGCAAGCAAAGACTCACCTCGTAGTGAGAACTCTGGGATATAAGCTGTGAGGACTGCATCATGATGGGAAAGAAGAAGGTCCAGACAGACGGCAAAAAAAAACGGAGGAGAATGAAGTGACGGAAGGCGAAGGGAGATGAATTGTATCTCGAAGCAAAACGTCTGAGGGAGGCGACAGTTGTGGTAAATAAGAGGTAGGTGTAACACAAGCCATAAACGGTTGAGTAGAAATACACAATTACGATGACGGTTGAAAATGAAGGCAGAGAAGCAAGGTAAGCGGGTAGACGAAGGCAAAAGCTAAGCAATGACGTCATGTGAAGAGCTGATAGAGATGAGTGTTTTACGACTGACGATAAGATGACGTCACTCGAGGACCACTAGCAGAAGACGATGTGGTACGGGAGGTGCGGAAATAAGCATAGGAAGATAAGCAAAAAAGACAGAGTTGTGAAACGCAGATAAGGAAATGAAGATAGTCAAGGCTAGTCACGATGTTTCTCGGAGTAAACGACGAGGGTTAAGTACAGGACAGGAAAATACGTCAAATATGAAATATTGTGACCCTTACTGGGCAGAACAAGCAGCAGACACGATGCACATGAAATTTATGAGCTGGAAAAAGGCACTCACACGAGTTAAAGAAATCCAAATCCGTCAGCATGAGGCAGAAAATCAGGAACTGGAATTGGGCGAGACCGACGGAATGAAAGTTTTGTCGCAATATAAGCATTTTTAGTCAAGTTATGAGGATACTGGCTGTAGAATTAATCTCGCTCGTGTGCCTTGATCTTTGACACCATGTCGATGATATTTATTTAAAACAGCCGGTTCAGTATACCTCCGAAACATCATGGTAAAGTGTTTTCGCAATCGAAGCATTTTTACGTACGTTATGACGCATAAGGGCGAAAGAATGGATCCGGATCCTGTGTCCTCACCTTTGATTCAATTTTGCCCATTTTCAAAAGGTTTTGTCACCAGGTTGACCGCTACCACATACTAAAATTTCATCGACATCGATCCATTTTTACGCGAGTTATCGTGCGGACAGACAGACAGACGGGCAGAGCTGGAGCATATATGCTTCTTCAACCTACGGTTGGAAAGCGTAAAAGTGGCATGCATCGTTAATACTTTGATTTGCGATATACTGTGAAAAGGTCGGATCAGATAACAAAATATTTGGCTAAAGTTAAATGAATAATTTTCCATGATATACATATCTCTGAATGGAGGTATTATTACTTTTTGGATATATTTAAATCTAATTACTTTTTGTACGAAAGAATAATTTTTCATTTGCGTTTAGAAATATCTCTCTATTCAAAAAAGTAACTGCCGCCGCTATTTTAGAAATTTCGTGACACTCTGGCTTTCCTAGCTCTCAGCGCAAAACGTATTGAACACAAAAATATGAAATTTACATCGTTTGTAGAGATTTGTTTGCAGAACACGCCGAAATAAACCGTTTCTCGATTCTAGCTATACTTCAAGAGCTATTGTATTTCAAAGTTAAGGTAAGCAAAAAAGTGCTATCAGGTCGCGATCCGGACCCACTAACAGCAACAGAACCACGAAACTTTGTAGGCAGGTAGTGCCATGACCGAATTCTTGCACCTCGTCGCCCTTTTTTACGCTTTCCAACCGTAGGTTGAAGAAGCGTATAACCGATATAGTCACGTTCCTTTCGAGCTCTGTGTTTGTGCCCAGTTTTTGGAAGTATATAGTGAGTGTTTTTTCCTACTTTTTTTTTGTGTTCCCCTTCAAGAAGAAGATCTGTACATTCTTTTAACTCAGCTCCCAAGTCGGTGAGTTGCATATTTTGTTTGCATTCAGCGTTTTATTATTTCCGATCAAGCTGATCGATCCTTAAGTTAATCCTCGCCATTTACAATGGCTAGCACTGATAAGGGTGATGTCCACGCCCACATCAGTGATGCTCATTCAACCTCCTCCTCCTCCTCACTCTCAGGAGACCAATCAGCATTTATGCACGTCAGAGACGTCATACGCATACAAGATGTAACGCGCGACTCCACTGCAAAAGCTCAAGCTGATATTCCTGTCCAGGAGAGTGACGTCACCTTGACGCATGTTCCTGGTTCATTTGCCGAAGCTATGGATGTGACCGATTGCACTGTTGCGTTGCCTTCTACTGGCTCAACTCAGTTTACCAAGCCGCTACCAGCAATCAGCATTGTGTCGTATCCTTCCGCTGCCAACTCTACGTCTCTCACTTACTCCAAAGTGACTTGCGGAGCGAGAGTTCCTTCCAAGTTTATTGCTCCCGTTTTTCCTGACTCTTACGTCAGTGTTGAGGGTAGTTCTGCCACCATCGATATCCCAGAGGATTCCCCAGCCGGGAAACAATTTTTCTCCACAATGGATTTCGGTGTCTGTTTTGATGCATTACCAGACACGAAACTCAAGGAATATAGTATTGCCCTAAAGAAGATGCTTCCTACAGGAGCTTATATCACTCATATGGCTCGAAAGCCACGGGCCGTATTAGTGTATTTTGCCCGTAAAGAACATGCAGACCTTGTGATGACTGCTGGCTTATCCATCAAAGATGTGCATCTTCTGGCTGAACATGTGGCGCAGCGACCTACCCAGGTCACTTTCCACCCAGTCCCGCCTGAAGTCTCAGATGTCGCTCTATGCACTTTACTCAGCAAATTTGGCCGAGTCGTTGGACCAATAACGACCCTTTCGGCGGCGCCCAGAGATCCCGATGACAAATCCATTGCAGGGTTTCGTCGAAGTGCCCGTGTCATATTTCCGTCGGACGATCATCTGCTTGCGTGCCCGAAGATCCTAACCGTACGGTGTGGCCAGCAACGTCGGAGATTCGACGTCATTACCTCCTTGCACTGCACGCTTTGCCATGGCGAAAACCATCTTCGCGTGCACTGTCCACATCAAGTTCCACTGACTCCGACTGGCGCTCCTACAGGTACTATTCCTACCTCGAAGCGTACTACACCATCTACTTCAGCACAGCAGGCCTCGGAGCCAAGTTATGATTAAAAAAGTTCGCTTACAGACGTTGGTCAACGCAACGCTCCCACAGCCGCTTCCTCTTTTTCACTAGAGGACTTTCCTACCATTGCCTCCTCACTCCCGCAACGTCGTCGCTCCACCACTGAGTCCCTTTCAGAAGGTGTACAACCAGCTATTACCACTGGAACCTCCGAAACAGCTGATGTGGAGTCCGTTGGTCCAGAGACGCAGTGTGAGGATGAGACGACCGAGCCTCCACTGAAGCGCCGCGGCTCTGGCCGCAGCAGGCGTGTAGCGAAGAAACAAAACTCTACTTCACCTCGTTCAACCTCCCTCTCCAGCTGTTTTCCTCGATATTTCCTCTGCCAGCCTAAGTCTCCTTTCCCACGGTCGAAAAGTTCGCTGCATTTCTCCAGACAGCCGATATACCTCCCGTACCACTCTCATACATTGATCTCCATACATACTTAACGAATCCGACAAGCTACGCAATAGCGCGTGCCTTAGCAGTCAAGAATCCATCGCTTCGCCAACTTGTGCCGGAGCAGATCTTCAATGTGTCGCATTTCTGCCTCCAGAATGTTCCCACCCATCCGTGGGCACAAATCTTCTATAATCGTCTCAAGTCTTTTCCTCCAGCTCTGAAAGATCTTCAGCTAGAGGCAAGGAACCCCACAATTCAAGATCGTGTCTCTTAATTTCAGGGGATTCGCTTCCCCCCTCAGCAACTCTCTGGCATATGAAGACCTCAACCCGTTGGGGGCGGATATTCTCCTCCTTCAAGAGACAAATTGCAAACCAACTACCCTTTATTATCGATGGCGCCAGTGGAACTTTGTGTTTCATCACGCCTATGGACTAACATCTCATAGCGGTCTTGCCATCGGCATTAGTCATAAACTCAATTCTATTTTCACATCCCTCTCTGTGCGAAATATTTGTCGAGATCTCTTACAGCATGCATCCTTTAACATCGCGTCTTCCAGATATCATTTATTCAATATCTATATTCCAAGCACTACAACACATTTATTAATTCTCTTCACGCGTCTTCGGAGAGCACTCGACCGTATCCCACCGTCAGACCATGTTCTCGTTGGTGGGGATTTTAACTGTACCTTGGATCCTCTTCTGGATAGGTCTTCTACAAATAGAGAGCGCCGCCATGCCCTGGCGAACCTGCTCCAGACAGTTGTCACCAACAACGCTCTTCATGATGTACATCGGCATATTCATCCATGGTCGACTAATTACACTTGGCGCTCTTCTCATGCGCAAAATACTTTCTTAGCCCGCCTTGACAGGTTTTATGCCTCCAGTACTCCACTTCCTGCCGTGACAGAATCGAGTGTGCATCCCACGGCCTTATCTGACCATTGCGCCATTGCCATCATAGTCCATACTGCACCATTCAAACCCAGGATAATTCGCCAGTGGACATTTGATGATGCACTTCTCTCCGACCCGGCATTCTGCTCTTCGGTCCGGTCATTCCTGATTAACAGACGACCGCAGATTCAATCTGTACTCTGAGGATTAACTTCTTGGTTGGAGATCAAGCAACAGCTCGTTCTGCATGTCCAAAACTACTCTTTCCAACTAAAGACACTCCAGAACATGCGCCTAGACTATGTTCGTTCAATGCTATCCATGCTCAGTCTCAGTGATCCTCTCTTCTCCTCCTTTCAAGAAGAGCTTCGATCTCTTCTCACTCCTTAGGCGCAACAAGCTCTCCGCCGACTTCATTTGCAACACCTGACGCCGGATGCTCACAACGATGAGTTCCTGACGTCGGTGGAAAACACCCGACGAGCTTCGTCCATACTTCATCATCTACGCCTTTAATCTGGAGAGGTATCAGATGAGCCGATTGTGCTTTGTTCCCATGTCCGTCAGTACTTTTCCATGAAGTTCAGTGAACCTCCTCAACCATCCTCTGCAGCAATGGATTCTCTCCTTTCTAATCTACCTCAGGTTCCCCCCCCCCCATCTCGCTTCTTCTCTACTCCTTTCCCCCACGCCCTCTGAACTAAACACTACATTCTTTTCTCTGAATTCTAGTGCCGCTCCGGGTCCGGACGGCCTAACCTTTAGCTTTTATAAAAGTTTTCTGCCTATTCTTCTTCCGTTTCTCCTATCCCCTTTCTCTGCTGCCTTTACTTACTCTCCTCTCCCGAGGGGATTCACAAATGCATACGTTGTCCTTTTCCCCAAGAAAGGGCATCTCCTTGACTTGGTGAACTGGCGCCCAATTTCCCTACTGAATCTCGACTACAAACTTTATACCAAGCTTCTTTCACAACGACTAAATCCCATCCTCACTTACATTATCTCCCCTAACCAGACTTACACAGTTTCCGGCCGTTTCATATCTCACAACATCCATCTCCTGACTGATCTAATTCACCTTGCGCGCTCCCGCTCTGAACCCCTCGCCCTCATCTCTTTAGACCAACAGTCCGCCTTTGATAATATTTCCCACACTTATCTCTCCGCCACACTTCTCCGATTTGGATTTCCATCTCCGTTTATTTTTCTCCTCACCTCCCTCTACCAGGACGCCAGTTTCCAGGTGAAGTTGCCCACCTTTCTTACAGCACCAATCCTCTTCGGCCGTGGAGTGAGGCAAGGATGCCCACTCTCCGGTCAACTTTTCGCTATAGCCTTAGAACCTTTTCTCCGTTCCGTTCAACGCTCCTTTCAAGCCACCCTGCCGCCAATCATCGCCCGCACGAGACACCATGTCACCACTTCCGTGGCGTATGCAGACGACGTTACCTTCTGTACACGCCTGGATTCACAGTTCTCTTTGCTCCAAAGTCTTTTCGCCGATTATGCCTCCTGCTCCGGAGCTGCGATTAATACAACCAAAAGCACAGGCCTGTGGTGCGGCTCATGGGTTGACCGCTTGGATTCCCCATGGGGAGCGCACTGGTCTTCAGCCTCTCAACGTTTCCTTGGCGTACATCTTGGCGTCCTAGGTGAAGCCTCCAGCACAATGTGGAATACCATCCAGCCACGTCTTCATCGGTCAACTGCGTTTTGGCGAAAAGCGCAGTTCTGCACCTCATATTTTCAACGTGCACGTCTTGCGCAAACCTATCTTCTCTCCATGTGCACACATTCCTGGCTTGCTACTAAATCCCCACTTCTTCGTCTCAATGATATCACTCGCTGCTTCACCTCAGTTATCTGGACCGGACACCACTGGCTCAGTGCCCCCAAGCTCAGCCTTCCTCCTGACCAAGGTGGCATTGCCCTAATTGATACACGACTGTACTATCAAGCTCTCCGGATTACTTCGTTCCTCCGTCTTCATACCTCACCTGTTGCCGACGCCTTTACCGCAAGGAATGTCATCACCTCTTCGAGCAACACTAATTTCGCTTTCACTTCTTTCATTCTAATGAACCTCCGTACTACCACTCACTCTCGCCTTCCCCCTGCCTTACGGGAGACTCTTACCTTTCCCCGCTCTCTCCCGCTCACTCGATCCCCACCCGATTCCACCACTGAACTCCTTGCCGAACCCCTGTTCTTCTCCTCTCTTCTTCACCCCCCCCCCCATCTTCCATGCTTCGCCTATCCTTCTTGGCTCCGAGTCGGAGTTGTAACCGTCAAAGACCTTGTAACCTCAGATCTGTCCTGGCGACCCTACGCCAGCCTCCTCCCCCAAAATTCTACTTTCACCCTCCTCTCGCTCTGTCTATGACTCCCTACTCTCTACCATCATTGCTAAATTCCCTCATCTCGCAACCACCACCGGCCTGACCTTTGTCCCTTCCGCCTCCCTCCCCCTTCATTTCTTTCTTTCAGTCGGCAGATCTACACTTCCACTATCCTCTCTTTCAACCTCAGTTCTCTATCGGTTACTTTTAAAATCCCACTCTCCTTCTCCCCTTCACATACCTGATGTCTCCCAATCCTCTCTCACCGCTGTCTGGTCTGCCACCCTTTCTCCTCTTTCAGCTCCTCTTGAAATAAACACTCACTGACTTTTTCTCCACCGCCGTCTTCCCGTTCCATCCATCCTCCACCGCATGGCCATTCTTGACTCACCTCTTTGCCCCTTCTGTGCTCAAGAAGCTGATGTCTCTGACGTTTATCTACATTGTGTCATTCTCCTTTCACTACTCCATCTTGCATTTTCCATTGCTCAACGTTCAGTCACAACTGATCTTCCTTTCGATGACTATAAGACACTCCTCCTGCAGGTCTCTCTGCCAGTCAAGCTTCCACCCATCTGCTCATATATTTTCATCCTGGTGAAACACGTCATTTCCGTATTTCATCAGCGCTGCCGAGATATCTCATCTCCTTATATCATCCACCAAGCTTCGGTGGAACTACTGTGGCACTTTCGGGAGCGTCTCCTCTCAAGACTTCGTCTAGATAACCTTGTGGCCGTCACCCAACAGAGAGAACAACATTTCCGTTCCACCTGGTCTCCGTCCGCTTCCTGGTTCGCCGGCATGCCAGCGACGTTACAACTGACTGTCGGTAGTTTATAACCTCGTTGCTCCTAGATCTGTTGAACTTCAGTTCAACGTGTATGCTCACCATTGGTTTTCGGAATCAAACTTCAACGTACAGCTTACATCTTCTAACACATGTGAATATATATGCACCATACTGTACAAATGTATATAGTCTTACTTGTTTTCTCTTTAATTATAATTTTTTCTACCAGTACTAAGACATCGTAATTCCGTTTGCCTTAGGTTTCACATTGTCTACTTTGTCATCTACAGTTCTCCTTTTGTACAGTGCTTCATTATAATATTCTCGTTCTGTTATTTGTCAGCACTATAATATATTTATGCTTCGAGACGAAATGTTTCGACAATATCTCTTATTGTTCTTGTGCAAAATGCCTGCACCTCTTACCACGAGGCTCCTTTGTGAATCAATACATCGTGCTGTATATAATGTACATACAATTTTAGAGTTTGTATATTTTACCGTACAATATATGTATCAGGACGCCCATGTTCGCCTCCTGAACCCAACCTTGTTAATAAAATTGTGTTGAACTGAAGAAGCGTATATGCTCCAGCTTTGTCCGACCGTCCGGACGATAACTCGCGTAAAAATCATTTGATTTCGATGAAATTTTAGTATATGGTAGGGAACTACATGGGGACGAACCCTTTTGAAAATGGGGTTAATGGGGTCAAAGGTCACGACATAGGAGCGGGTTCCATTCCATTGCCCTTATGCGTCATAACGTGCGTAAATATGGTTCGATTTCAATAAACTTGAAGTATGTGGTAGGGGATCACATATGGACGAAACCTATTGAAGATCGGCGAAATGGGGTCAAAGGTCACGACATAGAAACGGGATTAATTCCATTGCCCTTATGCGTCATAACTTGCGTAAATATAGTTCGATTTCAATGAAATTGAAGTATGTGGTAAGGGATCACGTCAGGACGAACCCTATTGCAGATGGGCGAACTAACTGGGGTTAAAGGTCATGGCATAGGAGCGGGATCCATTCCATTGCCTTTATGCGTCATAACTTGCGTAAATATGGTTCGATTTCACTCAAAGTTTAGTATGTGGTAAGAGACCACATAAGGACGAGCCCTATTGACAATGGGCGAACTGGAATCAAAGGTCACGGCATAGGAACGATATTCATTCCATTGCCCTTATGTGTCATAACTTGCGTAAATATGGTTCGATTTCAGTGAAATTTAAGTATGTGGTAAGAGACCACATAAGGACAAACCCTATTGTAAATGGGCGAACTGGGGTCAAAGGTCACGACATAGGAACGGGATTAATTCCATTGCCCTTATGCAACATAACGTGCGTAAATATAGTTCGATTTCAGTGAAATTTAAGTATGTGGTAAGGGATCACGTCAGGACGAACCCTATTGAAGATGGGCGAAGTGGGGTCAAAGGTCACAGCAAAGGAGCGGGATCCATTCCATTGCCCTTATGCGTCATAACGTGCGTAAATATGGTTCGATTTCAATGAAATTGAAGTATGTGGTAAGGGATTACATCAGAACAAACCCTATTGAAGATGGGCGAACTAACTGGGGTTAAAGGTCATTGCATAGGAGCGGGATCCATTCCATTGCCCTTATGCGTCATAACTTGCGTAAATATGGTTCGATTTCACTCAAAGTTTAGTATGTGGTAAGGGACCACATAAGGACGAGCCCTATTGACAATGGGCGAACTGGAATCAAAGGTCACGACATAGGAACGGGATTCATTCCATTGCCCTTATGTGTCATAACTTGCGTAAATATGGTTCGATTTCAGTGAAATTTAAGTATGTGGTAAGAGACCACATAAGGACAAACCCTATTGAAAATGGGCGAACTGGGGTCAAAGGTCCCGACATAGGAGCGGAATCCATTCCGTTGCCTTTATGTGTCATAACTTGCGTAAATATGGTTCGATTTCAGTGAAATTTAAGTATGTGGTAAAAGAATACATAAGGACGAAGCCTATTGAAAATGGGCGAACTGGGGGAACCACGAGGAGGGAAGTGCAAAGAAACCGTCAAAATCGAATCATTAGTCAATACAATATATTTTTTGAAGGTTTATATCTTTTTAAGGACGAATCATATACTTTTGTCCTCTTGCATTGTCACTTAAAATAATTCGATTTTTACGCTGACAATTTGTGGTGTTTGGGTATATTCTGGAACTATTCTCATATAAAATGGCTGAAAAATGTCTTGCATTACTCAACATATACGAGAAGCATTACATTTTCTTAAAGCGTTAAGGTGGTTCTACCTAAAATCTCTGCCTTATGTTTCCAATGATAAAATTTCTTTACATATTTTCTTCGTAATTAATGTATTCCCAAGGATAAAAATTTGCAAATCGATAAAACTAACTTTAAGTTATAGCACGGGATACTTAATACTTGCTGAAACATAACCACATAACCATAATTAAGCAATTCAACATTTGTTTGTCTACTGATGTCATCAATGTACAGGTCGCGCCATCTATTAATAGGTGTAACATTACTTAAAGAAAAAATGATTGATTTTTAATATAATGATGGTTACGTTTTTATGCTAAAACTTAAAGTTAGTTTTACCGATGTGCAAATTTTCAGCCTTGGGAATACATTAATTGCGAAGACAATATGTAAAGAAATTTTACCATTGGAAACATAAGGCAGAGATTTTAGGTGGAACCACCTTAAGGTGGACGTCAAGTAATTTTGCTTTCTATGCTTCCAATGAAAAAACTTTTGTACACATTTCCTTCACAATTAGTGTGTTCCCAAGGACGAAAATTTGAACATCGATTAAAATAACTCGTTCACAAAGCATTCGTATTAATGTGAAGAACGACTGCGTTAAAAAAAAGAAATCTCCAAACTTTCTGTGGCAAATTGCTTTCTAGGAAAATGAAACTAAGTTATGGGAAACCGTGTTCAACCTGTTCACAGGAGACACTTCCTTCCAATTTCTTTATAAGAAAAAGATGAATAATGAGGACGGCAGTTTCAGCATTTGAGAGAATCAAAGCAATCTCTCGCTCGAAGAGTAAAATTTTCAGAGGTCGTAGAATGGATTCGTTTTTGGCTTTCACTGTGCAGTTATGACGACTCCGATTTAAACTTTAAAAGATGGACGAACAAAAGAGATTTACAGAAGTTGTACCTTCATTTCCTAAGAAAACGAGAGTGTATGCTTTCCGACAATTTTCATCGGTACTTATTTCTGACGCCACAAGTTTTTGCCAAAAGAAATTTTAAATATTTAAAAGTAAAATTTGATTCGGGATGAAAAAGAAAGAAAAACTGCGGATGTTATAAGTTCAAGACAGGCCAAAGTGCGGTGGGTTAGCACAAGAATTAAAAAAAATAAAAGATTCTCCCTGGGGAAAATCGTTAATTAAGGAGAAGAGCAAAAAGCTGAGGAGCAAAAAAGGCGAAAAGGGGCAAAATAAAAAAAAATGAAAAAAAGGATAGAAATGGAATGTCCAGACTGCTGCAAAATAGAACCACACTCAACAAAAAGATAAGGATGCAAAATGGCTGTCAATTATGCTGGTCCGATAACAGCACCTGACACCTTCCACTTAGCTCTTAATTAATTATTTATCAGTAGAATTTAAAGATGCACTGCCGTAGTGATATTTCCTTAATTTTAAATCATTATTTAATTTTGCAGATACGAAATGCTTCACAAAAGAAGGCAATCCAACAACACGTCATAATAATTTTAACGGAGGTTTATGAAATCTATACATTTATTTAACTTTTGTTGTCGAGCGATTAAGAGGCAATATACTCAAAGATTCGTCTGAGTTCGAAATAAGTTCTGAAACTAAGGGAAGCTTAAACAAAACTTCAAAGTTTCTGGGCGGAAATATTTCGTAATAGAGGTTCACAATATATCCGTCTACGCACCATCTTCACAACCGGACGAGATGTGCGTCGATAAGATAAAGCCATAGACTTAAAATACTTTTATCTTAGAATTACAAGGTTAAAAAACACATATGATCTTTCGAATCCTCCTCGGATGTAATAACTACATATGTCAGGTTCTTCCTCGGATGTACACTGGCTTGCAAAAATTAAGGAACAGACGGTTTTTCAAATGTAACGTCGTGCAGAAATGCTACACATCGACTCAAATCATATCATAAGATCCCCAAGATGTATGAATATGGGACAAGTGAGCAAAACCGTCTAAACAAGGAATCCAAAGGATACAAAGGCACTTTATTGAAAAGGTAGCTTCGAGCACAACTGGACAGAAGACTGAAACATCCATGTGACAGGCGGCTGCCAAGAAAAATCCAGTCTTTAGTAGAGGATATGATCAGCCCTGATTGCGTTGCAGGATTTACATCGTCTGTCCATGATGAGGACGAGGTTGTCAAGGAGTTGTTGAGGCATCGCGGCCCATTCCTCTTGTAGCGCCAATCGCAGCTGCGGAATCGTTGATGTCGGCTGGTGACGTGCTTCCAAGCGTCTCCCGAGAAGGTCCCACACGTGTTCGATTGGAATTAGGTCCGGGGACCTTGCGGGTCAATCCATGCGTTGAATATCTGCTCTCTCCAACAGCTCTGCGACAGCCACTGTACGATGAGGTGTAGCGTTGTCGTCCATGAAGAGGAACTCAGGACCCACAGCACCTCTAAACAGACGCACGTGAGGCAGGAGAACCTCGGTACAATAGCGGACACCAGAGACTGAACCTCCTTGGAAGATGTGGAGATCAGTACGGCTACCAAGCATGATACCGCCCCAAACCAGAACTCTGCCACCTCCAAACCGGTCCCTTTCGATTACGTTGGCGGTGTGGTTGCGTGTTCCCTGCTCTCTCCAGATGTGTATACGTCTAGAATCGCTTGTCAGCCTAAATCGGCTCTGATCCGTAAAGAGAACTCGACACCTTTGCTGATGTGTCCAGTTCTTGTGTTCCTGGCACCACAGAAACCGCCGCCTCCGATGAGAAGGCTTTAATGGCACACACCGTACTGGTCGTCGTGGAAGTAGATCACATTTGTGCAGCCTCCTGGTCACGGTAAAACGCGATAACGGACGTTCAGTTGTCTGTTGCATGTTCCTTGCGGTTTCTCCCGCTGTCTGTCGTCTGTCTCTTCTCGCCTGTAGGACAATATACCGGTCGTTCGACACCGTGGTTGCTCGTGGACAACCACTGCTAAACTCTCGGACAGCTGTTTTTGTCGTTTGAAATGCTCTCCAAGCTCGTGAAACAATGCTGTGAGCGATCCCGAACTCCTCGGCCACACTAGTCACACTTCGACCTTCTTCCAACTTTCCAATGACGCGACTTTGGGTAAAGTCATTTAGATGTCTTATACTGGATTGCCTGTTGGCCATATCACACGGTGGCAGCAACTCGACGTCGTTCAAACCGATGTACACCGTGCAATAGCTTTCACCGAATTGCTGAGCGTACACCGTCTGCGTGCTTTATATCCTTCCGACACCCCCCCTCCTACGTCATGCTGCATATATGTGCATGCCCTACCGTACCAGACCCTAGTCTATATCCTGAGTGGTTTTTCGGTCCGTTCCGCCTGCTCGTTCCGCTGTTATGCTAATTTCTCCTCTTCGTCTTTAATTTTTGCACACCAGTGTAATAACTACAAGTGTTAGGTTTATATACACAACAGCGGAAGACGGTTTTTGACGTTTACTGTGAGCAAAGTACATGCTCAGTAAAATGTCATGACGTAGTCCATGGTGCCTTTATTTGAATCATAACTAATTATTACAGATATTCTCTGTTGGCTTACCATCCACCGTAATTCCAAGTAATAATGGTCTCAATTTGTTGAGGGATATAGTATGGAGTGTCGTCGTTACAACATCTCTTTCCATAACTATAAATGAACATACTTTCAGTCAACAGAGTAGCAAATTTTGATTGGGGAGTGGCAAATATAAAATATTCATTCCATATAGGATAGTGCGTTCCACATCTTGTCGAACGTGACAGTGCGGTTAACATTGATACTTATTTTATTTATGCTCTTTTAGTCTGTTTTTTAATGTTCGTAGGGTAGAGCCTACATAAACTTGATCGGTTCCTCCCTGATCTATAGGCTGTGTGGATGCTTGTAGGTCCGGGAATAAAACATTCAGTAAAGTACAGCTAAAGCAAACTATCAGTAGATGCATATCTCAAAGATGAATATCTAGATGCATATTTTTTTTATAAAGCAAAAACAAATTTACCCTCTGTTAATATCTGTGGTCGTCCCGTGTTTTTTATGAAAGCATTTTGATGTCATTTTTGAAACATTAAAATGCAGACTTATTTGCTGCATAATGACATGGAAACGTGTAGCGTGTAGCATAAAATATATTGATATAGGCACAAATGATATGCTTTTGTCTAAACGACTCTCATTTTCAACAGTATCTGATGAATTTAGAAGAGCTTTAGCTGCTTTGACCACATGCAAATAGAGAGTAAACACTCACTTTCTGGGTAATTTTCTTCGAAAGAGGCAAATATTTGTAGTGTAAACATGTGTCTCTTTTTATGTGTCACGTAAACTAATATTATATGGAATATTTCTTTAAGTTAAAAAATAAAGTAGATCTTAATTTAATTCAAGCCAAGATTTATATGGTGGAAAGAATTTAAGTCTAAAATAATTTGACATTTGACGGAGACTATCTCAACCACGTGTGATGAAGAAATAGTCAGTAACAACTGACATTGGATAATTGCTCTCCACTGTATACAGTGCGTATTTGAGTGACGAGATGCAATCTGCTATAGGTTAGAAACTAATTTCATTGTGATGAAAACATCAGTTTCTTTAACCGTTATCTGATCAACATAAAATTATTAGTACTTTTCCTATTCGGATAACCATTAGAAATTAGTTCATAAAGTAATAGCAAGATACGGGTGCTTCTTTTAAAATACAAATACTTTTCATTGATAATGAGAGACGAATTGATTTCGAATTATGCCCTAGCTACAAATTCAAAAGCAACTTTATAATATTCGCAATTGTAAAATTTTACTGAGTTTCTCGAAACTGTGGAGCTTCACGATTAAAGAAAAGTGGGAACACTTTTAAATGTTTCTACAAAAAAAGGCTTTTTCCCGTATAATTTTGCTTTTTGCTTCCATTTAGCCCGTCTAAAAAGGAATTTGGAAGCTCTCGCTCTAAAAGGATAAGCCAGGTGATTCCTGCATGCAATAAACAGACCATTTCGGTAGCTGCTGTTCACAAGATTTCTTACATCTTTATACAGTACACTGGAATCTGCTTGCATAGCTCATAACACGCGGAATCTTACAGTCTGTAACACAGTAAGTTTTTAAAAAGTTGCATTGTTCCTTCGAAATTGAAAGTAAAAATAATATGACTTATGCAATCAAGCAATGGTATTTTCAATTTTAAAATATTTTACAGATGTTCAGCTTCGAAGCAAGGATCAAAATATTTAAAAACTATCGTTTTGCGACAGTATTCATGATTAATATGCTTGCTACAACAGTTTGATATTGGTCAACAACTGAAACAATGCAATGATATTCACATCGGCACTGTTTTCTTCAATTTTCTTTTTCTTTGAATACTTTAAAACATTGCTTGCGCTGAAATCATATGGAGAACATCTGAAGTCATTAGTAATAGGATGAACGTTAAATATACACTATATGTAAAACGTCACCGGGCACCCCTTCAAAAGCAAATGAACGGATCCGATGCGTTGTTAAGGTGGGCGGTACAGCTGCAAACGGTATAAAAACAAGCCTGCAGCTGACCGCGATCATAATGAACTGTGAGGTTGAGTGAAAATGTCGCGACGGGAGAGAACTGACTTTGGGAAAGGAAAGGTTATTGGGTGTTACATTAGTGGGTTGTTTATGAGAGAAAACGAGAGGCGTTTAAACATACCCAAGTCAACTGTTTTGGATGTACTGAATAAGTGGATGGCACATGGCGTGCCTGAAGCAGCAAATCGTACCGGCAGACCAAAGAAAATCAGTGATAGAAGACGTCGAAGCCTCAGAAGAGTCGTTACAGCTTATCGACGGAGTACTGCACAAGGCCTCAGTGTACAGGTGAGTAAAAAAGCTGGAACCTCGGTATGTACACGTACCTTTCGCAGAGAACTTCATTCCATGGGTTACTGTGGTCGTGCTGCTGCTCATAAGCTTCTCATCTCCACTCGGAATGCTACTCGTCGTTTATCGTCGTGTAAAGAACATTTATCGTAGACCTCAGATCAATGGAAACGGGTCTTATGGACTGATGAATCCAGATACACGATCCATCAGTCTGATGGCCGTGTGTGAGTATGGCGGCATCCGGGGGAACGCTATTTACTACAGTGTACTGTTTCTACGGTCAAGTTGAGAGGTAGCAGTGTACTCGTGTGGGTGTGTTTTTCGTGGTGTGGTCCCGGCCCATTGGCTATCGTGGTCAAACCTGTTAACCAGCACGTCTACCTCTATATTCTGGACAGTTATGCCCTACCAACCCTGTGACAATACTATGGAACCGAGCCTTGTTGATACCAGCAGGATAATGCACCGATCCATAAAGCAAGGACTGTTACAGCGTGGTTTGACGATAATTCCCTATCGTGTGTGGATTGGCCAACACAGAGCCCTGATCGTAATCCCATAGAGCACCTATGGAATGAATTAGAGCGATACATAAGAAGTTTGGAACCAAGGCCTACTACTAAGCAACAGTTAGCCGCAGCATTATGTACTGAATTGAAGCGCATACCTCTCGCTGTGTTGTTCCAAAACTTTGTCGAAAGCATGTCTCGAAGGGTCCGTGCATGCATTAAGGCCAAAGGTGGACCGACACCGTACTTATGTATGTCCATAAATTCTATGTTATGTTTCTCTTCTAGGTGTCCGCTGACTTTTGTCAATATACTGTCGGTTTCTGTTGCGTTTACTAACACCCTCACTTTGATCTGTATCTTACATTCTTTGAAACGCAATAACTTCCTCATTTAATGAGGGGAAATATTAAATAAAATAAAATTGGTAATTTTTCCACAAGCAGATGACTGTTCTTTCTAAAGTTTTGGACTAGTAAGTGCCACTGCAAAGTGGGTGAAATATGTACAGCTGATCTACACATGAAAAGTTGCATCTGCTTTGGGAAACTATTTTCCCTAACTTAAATATTTGTCCTTGCAAAGCACATTCTAAACAGTTTCACGGGTTTGGTTCGATATAAAGATAATTCTCGTGGTCCTGATATACATTCAAGATCTCGATCTCTCGAAACATTGTAAAATTACGCAGACTCTCGGTCGTCATGGAAACTGCAGAGTTACGCCGTGAAGTAATCCCGAAATAGCAGCTGAGGTACAAACGAGTTGAAAGCCGCGTGAAATCAGTCGTGTTCATTTTAATTGCAGTTTCGCTTTTAAACCTCTTACAAAAAGCATAACACTTTGTGGAACTTACTGTTTTAGATGTTTCTTTTTTATTATTCCCCAGAAGTGTACTGTTTCGTTAAACTAGTTATTCCCTTTACCGAACAATTTATTTCCCTTTCAGAAAGGAGTTGCCTGAGCTCGGCGTTTTCAAAGCGTTTTTTTTACGACGCAGAAAAGTGAGAGACTGATTGAAGAAATGAATCCCATTGTGCATTGGATTGAACCATACTGTTTCGAATAACATTTAACTTTTGACATTCGAATATAAACAGCAAAACTGCACGCGTCATTAATTCGGAATCCATTAAGAAACTCTGTTTAAGGTATTTAAGCACTTTTTGTTTAAGCAAATGATCTCCTTTAGGAGCTAGGGACATTAGGTAGCGGAGTAGCAGTAAAATAAGGAACTTTACGCCTGAAGTCGCCTACGCAACGAAGTACTTCATTTTGTGACATAATATTTTATGTACAAGTTGCGTTACTGGAGCACAATTTTGTTTGTGTTTAAATACAGTATAAAAAAAGATCTTGATTGAAGCCCAGTGCTGTTTAGCATGTCTTGAAAAAAAGCACGTGCTTATGTTTACAATATGCCCATGCGCCTGTGTGCATCATAAGTCATCCCTTGTTTGTCCGATTAAAAAAACATGATTCTGCTTTCAGGATGGATATCGTTACCTCTCGATTTATTTCTAATGCACAAATTTTTATCCACATACAACGCACAGCCTTCTCTGTGGAATCGTGAAGCTATAAAACGTTTTTTTTCATATATCTGCTTCTAATTGCATGATATCAAAAATTGACGTTTATTTGGATATCTTTAGGTATGCGCAAAGATTTGCGCACAATTTATGGTTTTTCGTTGAGTAGCTTTCTGTCAGTAGTGAGCGAATCTTGCTGATTTTATTTGCAAATGTTTTAATGATTGTAGGATTCCTGTTGGAAAATGTTTATTGTGTAACTGGTTTCTTCTACTATGAAGAGTAATGCGAACATTGTGCATTTTACTTAACCCTTTAAGCAGCCGATGTACCTGAACCAAATTGTGCCCCTACCGAAGCAAAAATGTCCACATAGCAATTGGGTTTGACAAAGGCTACGACGAAACAGTTCTTTTCCCATTCTGATCTCAGTAGTACCGACAATATACCTTGCACTGGTGCTCATATATAATATAAATATACCCTTCTAGTCCTTTTTTCGAGATTTCTCTTCTAGTCTGTTCTATGACCTAAGGATTGAAGGAAAAGGACTTACTTCTTTCCAGTATCATGGTGTCAGTGTCTAGTCCTTCTGACTCGGACATCATACCACTAGGTAGAGCAATAAGTTACTCAAATATATTTTCTCTTCTTTCTTTGGTTCGTCGTCATTGATATAGCAGTTTTAACAAGTAATCACTCATAAAGGATTAGTGTCAATCATTCTCCTAAATGATTTATATGAATAACAAAGCAAGGGAAAGCAACACTTTCTATTTATCCGGTTCACTCCTTCCAGTTGCGCGTTCTATCCACGTCTTAGATAGCAAAAATATTCTGTAGACCTGATTTCAGCTCATTATTCTAACCCCGAGTTAATACTTCCCAGCCGGTTAAAGAGTTAATCGGCATTTTTTACGCTTTCCAACCGTCGGTTGAAGAAGCGTATATGCTTCAGCTTTGTCCGTCTGCCTATCCGAATGATAACTCGCTTTACAACGGTTCGATTTTGGTTCGATTTTAGTATGTGGTAGGGGACAACCTGGGGACGAAACCTATTGAAAATGGGCGAAATGGGGTCAAAGATCAGGACGTAAGAGGGGGATTCATTCCATCGCCCTTATGCGTCATAACCTACGTAAAAACGCTTCGATTGCGACAAAACCTTATCACGTTGTTCCGGAGGTGTACTGAACAGGTTCTGTTGAATATCATCGAAATGCGGTCAAGGGTCAGGGCATAGGTGCGAGATTTATTCTACTGCCATTATCCTTATAACTTGAGTAATAACATTAGTAATGAATTCTGGTATGTTGGAAAGCGTATCATAATCAATGCATTGCATTATTTTACTAATTTGTTTTTCTTTAGAAAGTGTAGCTGTTGCTTGTACATTCGCTTCTTTTTTGGAAATGCGTCTCGAAATTTCTCTTACGTTGTACAAAGGTTCTGAAGATATGCTGATTATATATCCAATAATTCGGTGTGATCTTTCTTGTTTTCTCCTGTAGCATAACTAAAAGTCATCTTTAAACTGACAAGACAAGCAAAATGGTTTAGTTTTAAAAGTTGCAAAGTCAGATGCCTCATTCCATTACATCGATGATTTTTCCCGTAATAGTTTTTCTGTAAAGGCACGAAAGCGGTACTGGGGGTCGAGTGGTCTCTGACCGTTCATCCGAGGTGGGCCAAGTTTCGAATCCCAGGTAAACATTGAATGTGCTTGCATTACGATGGTGGTTCTTTTCTCAATCTGGAGTCAGTTACCTTAAATCACGGACGGACAACGTTTGACGACCGCGAACTGCCCACTGACGTGCAGTTCGCGGTCGTCAAACGTGAAATACCGAATTTAAAAATAAAATAAAGTTCGCAGCTCACTAGGTCGGAAGTATGGGAAACAAGATTTGTCTGCACACTAGCTCGGAACTACACAAAGGGAAACGGAATCATTCATTTGGTTGGCGTTCAGCTTTGCTGGAAGTAGTACTGCGCGTCTGTAATTACAAATGTTATATTTTCTTTTTAACTTAATTGATAAAATTATATATCGTTTATTTATCAAGCAACGTCTTTTTAGCAACATCATGTTTGCCTAATTCCCTACGAGAAGTAGATGAAAACTTATGGCGGACGAGAGAACTAAAAAACCAAGGGCCAATTACAGTTATGCAGTGCCTACCTAGGACAGAAGGCAATGCCGTACTGGTTACACTATCAGAGGAAGTTTCAAAGAGTAATTCATTTCCCCAGAAGGCAGGCTAGTCTGTCATTATAAAGTGATCAACAGAGGCGTGAGAAAGACAGAATAACCTGAGGGTATAGAAATTTGTAATGAATAAGCATCTCTTATTCTTTGTTGAAAGCAAAAACTCTGGACTTAATAGTATTATGCCTGAATGGGCTTATGACACCGATAGCTAAATTTTCAAAACTAACGAATAAAAATAAAGATAGAAAGTAAAAAATCAACAACAGAATCAGATAATCCTACAACAGCAATATGTAGTTTTTTTGGACTATACATATTTTTATTAATTCCAAAAAGAACAAAATCATCATATTTCTTTTTAACAGATTCTCTGAAATTTTGTGATATCTATCCCACACAGTGTCTTTCATCACGTTATCACAGTAATATTTGCATCTAATGTCTTACAACGTAGGATTTATTTGCTTAACTTTTCACCAACACACATCTCTTTAACAATAATAAAATGATGAACAATGTCACGACAGCGAGAGTATGATATCTGATGATGAAATAAAGTTAGATGAGACCGTCGATCATGACAAAACGCTTTGTAAAGCTTTGATTCAGTCAAAAATATTCTTATCCAAGATATCGCCCCAAAAATGTCGTTCCTCTACAACGCAACGATTCCTTTTCGTTTCGTTTACGTCTAGCGATGCAGACTGACATCGGAAATTACGGTTGTCAATATTTTTCTATTGTTTCCGTTCCGATCTAATGCGCGGAGTCCTAAAAACCCAAATAAGTCAGGTTTTTTGTAAAAATAACGTAAGAATGCCCCGCGTGGAATTGGACGACAGAATCACTGCATTAATACGAATTTACAAGCAGGTACATGCGTGCTTCTCTGAACTGCACTGTTGAGGGAAAATGAATGGAATGTATGAGATCAGGAAGGTAACAAAGCTAATAGATGGATATGAACAAAAACATTGCGAGTAACCAACGTGTCACTGTTCAGAAAAAGGCTCCACTAAGTAAAATTTGCGATACATGGTATTGACCAAAATATCGGATTAACATGCAGAATTGGAACATACGTATATAAACATGCGTATGTGTGCTTTCTATAAAGTACCTGCACTGAAAGACAGTGTATTTGTTACATCTAACTTGTTGCTCCGCCTTAGGCTTTAGAAACAAATCCCGAATTCATCAGGGTATAGAAGATCCTGGGAGTGTCGTGCAGAAATGTTGCACAAAATGGAAATGATTGAATCGCGCAAGAATGCTGAACCATATGGAAACGATTAAGTCGCGCAGTTGCTGCAGATTGCACCGCAGCACAGTCTCGCAGCAAACAACCCCTTCTAGTTTTATACTAGAGATGTTTGTTGAAGTTTAACGCTGGAGACTGCGAAGACCCGTGAAGCAAGGAGAACTCGTCGGTGTATTCCTGGAACTGCACGGTGGCTATACGAGGTTTGTGGGAGTGTGCGTTATCCTGCCCATCTGCTGGGAATAAGCCGTGGCCATAAAGGTTTGAATTCGTTCGACGACGATGTTTTTATACACCACGGCTTTCCAATACCGTTTAATGGGTATCAGAAGGGGTTTTTTTTATTGGAGTTTTAATGATCGTCGTGAGCAACTCAATGGGCTATAAGCAGTCGCCCGTCCCTAATTTAGGGTCACTGGTTCCAGGTAAGGGAGAGAGCCACTGCCGTAAGACAAACGGGATTCGAATCCTTGTGGACGAATGATCAGAAGCCATCGCTTAGACCACTGCGCCACTGGGGCGACGATGTCACAAGATCAAATGCTTACCAGAAAAACTCCTCCCAGACCCCTATACAACCGCCATTGGTCTGTATGGTTGACACGTGATAAAATGGCCCATGGTTTAATGGTGCTTGTGCTAAATGCAATTACTGCCTTCTAAATGATACCGAAAAGAACTTGACTAGTCCGTCCAAGGGACTATTTCTAGTGATACACCTGCGCCAGCTGGAGGCACATTTTCGTCTTCTAAATAGTTGATAAAGACCATATCGGCACTCGAAATGGTGTTCGGCTCTAGTAGCATATCCGGGTAATGGTCCTATACGTAGTGCATTGCGAGATGACCTTCAGCACAATAATGTTTTAATTTGCCGTGATTTGAACGGTTGTGGCCCTTCTGCTCACTTGCACGATTTCCGCCAGTTTTCTTTGACTCTTCCTATCCACCAGCTGATTTAGACAAAAGGAATCGCCGATTACTGAGAGCTTCGGGATGTAGTACTAATAACGGTAAAAGCTTATTACAGTTGCGTGTGTAAGTCCCAGGAGTATGAGCGCTTGGGTTATGCTCGAACCGACTACGTTCAAAAATTGTTCAGGTCACGCTAAAAGTGTTCGACGTGTTAACTTGCACGATTTATAAATCACACTCTCCTCCCCTGTTGTCTTTCTTGTTGAAGTGGACATTCGTGTGATGATTCTTGATGTACATAATAAATCGGCACCTTATTGTGTAGAGGAGCATATTGCATACGAAGAAATCGCCCAATTTTTTCAGCGTTTTGTCTCGGAAATAAACTAAAAGCATTGTTTAGGAACAGAAAGGCAAAAGTGTCTTTATCCCGAAGGTTCTGCTAAAATATTTTGCACATAGCAATATCATGTATTGCAGCGAAGAGTAAAAACATAACGATCATTGGTTCTCTACATGCCGTCAAAATACCTCCCACCCGGCGAGAATGGACGCTGCAAGATTTCTAAACGCGTCTTGTGGTATCTGGTAATAACACATTACCAGCAGATCATTTAAGGTGATTCCACTTAAAATCTCTGCCTTATGTTTCCAATGGTAAAACTTCTTTACATATTTTCTTCGGAATTAATGTATTCCCAAGGATGAAAATATGCACATCGATAAAACTGACTTTAGGTTATAGCATGGGATGCTTAATACTTGCTAAAACATAAACATAATTATATTAAAAATCAATCATTTTTATTTGGGCAATGTACAGACCTGCTAATAGATGGCGCGACCTGTACATTGATGACGTCAGTAGACAAACAAATGTTGGATTGCTTAATTATGGTTCTGTTATAGCAAGAATTAAGTATCACATGCTGTAACTTAAAGTTAGTTTTATCGACGTGCAAATTTTCATCGTTGGTAATACATTAATTGCCAAGAAAATATGTAAAGACGTTTTACCATGGGAAACATAAGGCAGAGATTTTAGGTGGAACCCCTTAGCTCTTGTAAGTTAGGTAGATGAGCCGCAGCTGATCGGATTTGCTGTTCTATCACAAACCGCAGATGTTCCATTGGATTCTTGACGGGGAATCTGAAGGCCAGGGCAGTGCGCTGAAGTCTTTCGCGTGTTCCGCGAGCCATTCTTGAATAATTCGGGCAGTGTGGCGTGGCACATTATCGTGCTGAGAGTAGCCGCTACTAGAGCGGAATACTTTTGCCATGAAAGGACACACCTGCTATGTACTGATATTTAAGTAGTGTGAAAACACAAATATATCCGTGACGGAGATCGTATCCACTCCACCTCACTCCGGGTAAGTTGCTCTCCCAGCTAATATACACCGACAGAATGTATCGCTGCAAATTTGTCGTCTTAATAAATGATTTACCTCTGTAATACGTAACGTCATCTCAGTCTAATTGTTTTTTAACTTGAAGCGAAGTAGGAATTTTTCATTAATTCCAGACGATGTGTGGAACACACATCACACATTTTTCGAAGAATCTAACGGCCAATACATCCACTTTTACATTCGGTCACCAATATGAAAACGCAGATTTGTCACTGACGGGGATCGTACCCGCGACCATTCATTCCGGGGTAAGTTGCTCTCCTAACTAAGCTACACGAACACAATGTATCTCTGCAAATTTGTCATCTTGACACATGCTTCACCTCTGTAGTACGTTACAGTAGGTGCTAGACCTGATAGTTTCCGGTACACGAATGGCTGGACGCAGCGTTTATCAGCAGAACATTTCTCAAAGCATCACACTTGCCCCACCGGCTTGGTTTCGTCCCAGAGTGCATCCTGGTGATGCCAGTCCCCAGGTTAAAAACGTTCATGTATCCGGTCGTCCACATGGTGCAACATGAAACAAAATTTATCAGACCAGATAACCTTCTTCCATTCATCCGAGGTCCAGTTTTGACGCTCGCGTGCACACTGTATTCGTTTTAGACCGACAAACTGAGGTTAACATTTGCACTCGAACAGCCTGCTGCTAAACAGTTCAATTTTTAGCGGTGTTCGATGTAGTCACTTCCGTCACTACCATTTAAATTACCGGCGAGATACGCCCAGTATCACTTCTACACTGCTGGCCACCCAAAATGCAACACCAAGAAGGAAGCATCCGATTGGCCTGAAATTCGCAGCATGCGTCGCCCGAGAGAGGACATGCAAACGATTAGCATTGCAGGGCATATGCAAATCATGTGCGCCTGGCGCGCCACCGAGAAGCACTATAAGAAGGGTGCACAGAAGGCCGGGTGTAAGTAGTGGAAGTGGGGTGTAAGTAGTGGCACCGCGGCGGGAGACTGTATGACGCCTGCATTATGTATCGCCATGCCAGTCCAACGCCTGGCGTTATGGTTGGGGCGCAATTGGATGTGACACTCGCACCCCTCTGGTACACATCGCCGGTACACTCAACAGCCACCACTACGTCTCCGAACGTTTTGGAGCCTGTAGTCCTCCCTTACCTGCAGGACCTACCAGCGACCACGTTTCAACAGGAAAATGCGCGCCTGCACGTGGCACGCAACGTGCAACATTTCTTCACGGCCCACCAGGTGTCACTGCTTCCGTGGCCGCCTGATCTCCCGATATGTCGCCCATCGAACACGTCTGGTCGCTGATCGGCAACCGAATGGCCCGGCAAGCACCACTCGCGGCTACGCCTGATGAACTGTGGGAACGTATGGAAGCAGCCTGGACCGACATACCCCAAGCCCACATCCAAAGCCTCTTTCGTTCGATGCCGTGGTGTGTAGCGGCCGTTATTGCCAGCCATGGGGGCCACCCGAACTATTGATGTCTGCGTGTTCCGCAAGTGGCACTGGCCTGTAAGCTCAATCGGTTCATCTTTGTATCTGTTGTTATGTGTCCAGTAAATCTGGCTTTGCTATCTCGTGTCCTTCTTGGTGCTGCATTTTGGGTGGCCAACAGTGTATTTTTCCGTACCATACGGGATAAACGGGATGACAGATTCCTACCATACGGGATAGACGAGATGACAGGTTCATACCATACGGGATAGACGAGATGACAGGTTCATACCGTACTGGATGACACAATCCTCTAGCATTTAATGAGCCGTGGTTGTCTTATAGCTTGCATTTTTTGAAAGTACAAGTTTTTGTACTAGCCATGGCTGACCCTGAGAAACCCACAAGCATTGCCGTCTTGGACGTGCTATGACCCAGTCGTCTGCCTTTACAATTCAGCTGCCTTTGTCATATGACGAACAAGAAGAACACTGGTTAGCAGAGCCCAGTATCAGGTGGTATTTATAGCTCTTCATGCCGTTCACCCACGCCGTCGTTAACCCGCAGTTGCTTTGATTTGCATAAAGTTTGTCATAATGTTTGACTCTTCGGTGTACATGCGCATGCGGTAAGCAGAATAGCAGGGTTTGGTTTCCATCTTCACAGTTATAATTTATAACTGTTCGACTTCCATATGACAATTCAGATCTTATATGCTAATTTGACGGCACGTAAATGTGTACCATTTTTTCCTAAAAACCTAAGGAAAAGGTTTTTTCAATATATACGGCCTCATTTATGACATTTTCCTTGAGTACGTACGTCATTGGGTTGAAAATTTAGCCTGCGACAATTGCTCGTGCAATTGAATCTGTTATTCCCGCAACGATTTCTTACTTCAAGAAGACTTTTTGCACCGTGATATCTGTGTATCTGTGCCTAATTTAATTAATACTGAACGCTACTGGTAGGGAATTTTTCACTGAGGTAAATATATCGCCCTTTTTCCAAACAATTGAAAACAAAATCGTGTTTTAATTAAATTGGTTTATTATATATGTTGCTTAGGGTTTACAAAACGTAATTAATTAGCACTTGCTCTCGCATTACTAAAGAAATACACCATGGGATGAATTTGTATCTGGAAATTGATTAAAATGGTATTATTTTGGAACATTTCAGCAAAGAAATACTTCGCTGCTATGAGTGAGCCTTTGGTATTACTTGCTTGACAAGTATTTTTTTTTCCTGTTTTGGTATTCAAGCAAACAACTAAGCAGATATCGCCTTTAACTATACTTTTAATCGATCTGAGCGCTGGTTTGTGGAGAATCAAAGGCACTAACATCTGACAAAGTTATCACGACTAAAAAGGAAAAAGGAAGAAAGCCCCATGCTTGTTCCTATGCAGTCGTTGAAAATACGCCTGAAATAATATCTTGCAGGATTATAATATTGTCTCGACCTATAAACCGATTCACTTTTAAAAATTATGAATTTACCTACTGCTATTAATAGCGACCGTTTCGTATTCAAATCCATTGCAAAGGTGTTAAGAAATATTTCTGTATTTTCCATTTTCACGGTAGCTCTATTACAAGTATGAATTCCGAATCTAAGATTTAATTAATAGACAGGAAAATGCATATCCTTCTGTATATTTTACATATGTATTAAGACATACCCTGACTACTTACTGAATTATGACCTCTACACTGCAGAGTGAGTTTCATCCGATATTAGCAAAAAAAGGAGAAGGATTTGGCCTATTCGATAAACGGATGTACATAAGACGTTGAAGGCTCAGTTAAGAGCACAGTTACGGACGAGATGGGTAAAACCATCGTTTTATCGGAGTCCACGAAAGGCTAAATCATGAGTGCACGAACCAATTCGATTCTAGAAACGGGGCCAGTTCTGGGTTGGTCTGTGTTATCCTTAGTTAAAGTGTTGGGGTTGTGGCGTTAATGTTTTTCAGGAAAACCAACTAGAGACACAACTGTAATGGGTGGCGAAAGGTATACTTTTAAGGTGAGCGACTAATGTGTCTCGTCGAACAAGGTAATTCACGCTGCACAATTCGGGAATTGACGGCCCAATACAACATCCATCAACCAGACACACTATCCCGCCTAACTAACTTACGTGTAGCACGCTGACACAGATGTGCTACCAAAGCAGACGACGTATACGCTATCGTCTCTAATCAAGAATGTATCGGTGCAAACGACTCCCCTTATGCCAATAACATTTAGATTAGACGATGGAAGATCGGGAGTATGTGTGTCCTTTTATGAATTACGATATCTGCTCCATCCAGCCAAACGTCCAGTCCATATTTGGCATCAGCACAATGAGGCTATGGATCTCTTATTCAGTGCATCGGCTATTTATGGTGATGGATGCGACTGTGTGGTATGGAACATGTTTAGCTGTCATGAAATAGTTTCCCTGGTGCGTGTAGACTAACGTGTGGACACCGGCAGCTACCAGGAACTGCTCGAAGACCACGTACACGCAATAATGTTAGAACTGCACCTAGAAAAGGGGATGACAATTGCTATTGGAGCTTATGCAAAATAATAATAGCAACGTCCCCTATGTGCGTACTCGGTTGCGTCCGCCAGTACGTATATAAAGCGAAATACATTCTTGCCGGCTGTCAGAGCTGTGTTCGGCATGAGAATGAGAAGTAATAACGATTTAAGTGATTTTAAACGTGATGTCATAGTTTGCGCTCGTGAGATGGGCGATACTATTTAGGAGGTAGAAACGAAGTTCGGATTTTCGCGGACGGCAATTGCAAGGGTGTACCGTGACTACAAGAATTCCGGCAAAACCTCCTACCTACGATAAAAGTGTGGCCGTAAAAAGACATTGGGTGAACGTGACCATCGTCGGCTGTCAAGAATCGTTTCACGCGATAGGCGTGCAACACTTTCGCAGGTAACATCGCAATTCAATACTGGAGCCTCAACAAGCATAAGCGTCTGCACTGTGCAACGTACCCTGCACGATATGGGCTTTGGGAGCCGGCGCCCAACTCGAGTCCCCTTGATGGGTGCTCAACACAGAGCTATGCGCCTCGCTTGGGCACGGCTACAGAGCCACTGGGCACTTGATGACTGGAAACAAGTAGCCTGGTCTAACGATCCGCGTTTCCAAATGTGTCGGGCAGATGGAAGGATTCGTGTGTGGTGCAAACCACATGAAGCCATGGATTCCGCCTGTCAACAGGGAGCTGTACTGGTTGGTGGGGGGGTCCATAATTGCATGAAGTGTGTTTAGCTGGACTTCACTGGGATCTCTGGTACGTCCACAAACATCTGTGATCGGCCAACACTATGTGCGCATCCTTTCTGACAAGGTACACCCGTCCTGCATTCATGCTGATGGGTTGGGCCTGTTCCAACAGGACAATGTACCTCCACACAAGTGTCCGGACGCCACATTATGGTTAGAAAAGCATCCATCTGAGTTTGGGGTGTTGCCATTCCCACCCAAGTCCCCAGATCTGAACGTGACAGAACACATTTGGGATGCCATGCAACGCGCTATCGAACACAGGAATCCGAGACCTCGAAATACACCCTAATTGCGGAACGTTCTGCAGGAAGTATGGCGTGCATTAGCTACAGCATTTTTCCAGAAGCTAGTGGAGTCCATGGCTCGTCGTTTTTCTGCAGTGTTTCGTTTCCGTGGGGACATAAAAAGTATTAGACTAGTTTACCAGCTTTTCTTGCACTTCAGTGTATATAAATATACTTTTTTATAATCTCGAATGATTCACAGAACACGCCTAATAACAACCCAATTGAACATTTGCGTGATGTTGTGGAACATCAGTTAATACAGATGAATACACCACCTCGCTCCATACCAGAACTGTAGACCGCAAAACAATCAAGTTAGTTGCAGATCCCAACACGACTATACAGAACCCTCGTGGAGTCGATACTACGCCGGGTAAGGACCGTTCTACCCGCGAAAGTAGAGCCCGGGAAATATTAGGTAGGTAGTCATAATTCAGAGAGATCTTAGTCTATGCATGAAATAGATAAAAAGGTATAAATCTTACCTTATACATGTAATGGATAGACACATTTTCACTCTATGTATATATGCATGTTTTAAGAAACGAAACAAAATATTGTAGTATATACGTATATGTGTCTAGGTACAAATATTAAGTATCTCAGTTTTGTATTTCTGAATCATGTTCACTAGTTTTTACCTTTTTCTAAAATAAATGGTGGGTAGCTTGAAAAGAAGAAGAGTTTGTGCAGAAACTCTAGCTCTTTACTCTGAATACTATCAAGAATGGTACTTTTGTAGGACAATAATGACTTCAGCATTAAAAAATACCGTTCATAATATTTACTTTTACTCTGGGGCTGAAAGACTTCCTTTATTCATATGCTACATTTCGTTCGTAAGAGTCATTGGTTTTGTTCCCGTGATCATCATAGAGCACCAGATCATTAGCAGAATCACTGCTGCATATGTTTCACACGGATTCAGTAAGTACATTTCTGTAAAACGTTCGGGACAAACATAAAATCTGACGACGTCATAGGGCTAAAAGATTTTGCTACTATATGAACACGGGTGCGGTGTGACGTATGAATGCGTACATTCCTTGGTGCGTAATACCCATGCGAACTTGCTGTGATCACGTGACAGCTGTGGATGATGTACACAAACAGAAAGCCCAGTCGTGTCTCATGTGAGTTCATTTTGTTCTCCTTGTGTTTGAGCAACGGAGCGAGAAACTGCATTTCCAAAGTAACAACACGATGCCACGCAGACATCATATGGATGATTTGTATTTTTAGTGGAGGTTTATTGGACTTGGTTGACAGATACATTCACATATACATATATTGTACACATAGTGGACTTGGTTGACAGATATATACAGTACAGACATTTTTGTGTTACAACGTCAGCAGTGTACATAGGTGAACAAGGAACTGAGCGAATAAACCCCAGAAAGACAAACACAAACAACCATGATTTCCCCGCGATTCGAACCTAGACCCCTCCGTTGGGCGAATTTAGATCACTGAGCCATCAGGGCGGCCGTAAGACAAACACAACATCCATGCCTTACCTGGGATTCGAACCCAGACCCATCCGTTGGCTGAATGATCAGAAACCATTGCTTAGACCACTGCGCCACCGGGGCGGCAACATTTTGACTATAGCAGGATCAGAATTAAGTGGAACAGCCTTAACATTACTGCGGAGGGACTTTTGACTCTCACAGGTGCTTTTTTTTTCGATTGGGTGTTTACCGACCACGGTGAGCAAATCAGTGGGTTATAAGCAGTCGCCCTTCCGTAATTTAGGGCCACTGGTTCCACGGAAGGGAGAGAGCCAGTGCCGTAAGACAAACACAACATACATCTCTCACCGGGATTCGAACCCGGACCCATTTCGGACGAATGATCAGAAGCCATCGCTTACACCATTGCGCCACTGGGGCGGCATGGATGATTTTACCCAAAACCAAATTATCGGTGATCTCGAAGAAGGTCAGACTGACCGATGTCGCCAGACTGTTTGGAGTAGACACATCATACCGGCGCATCTTTGGTCAGCGTTCATGATACACAAAACCGCTGCCAGATATTTGGCTGGAAGAAATCCTTAACATGCGATCCAGCGGGATGATCGTTACCTGGCCATTATAAGGTCAGCAATAATAGCAAAGCGAAGTCAGAGACGTTTGGTAAGCTATTAGGCCATTTGTTTTCAAGCAAGCATAGTTGTGTATGAATTTCGTGTCAAATCGTGTCAAGACGTCTCAATACACTACGACGACATGCCCGGAAACCCGACGCTGCCTATCGCTATCCAGGGCGTACTGCACTGCCCTCCTCCATCAGTTGTGCATGTCTCACGATCCATCGTCTTGAAACCAAAGGGACAAGGTAATATTCACAGACGAAAGCCGTTTTACACTTCGTCGGATTCCAAGCAGTAGGTTATCTGGAGGGAGTATGAGTCTGCTTATGATGCCAGGAACATTGTGGTATTGAACAAATACGGTGGTCACTGCGCCATGGTGTGGGCCAGTTTTATTGTCTATGAACGTACGGAACTCCAGGTGATAGATCAAGGGATAATTTCCAGAAAGAGGTACTGCAATGATGTGATGCTTTTGCACTTTTTTCTGCTTCGTGGTGCTGTGGGCAAAGATGCAATTTTTGTGTAACAAGAACGTCCGTCCTCACCGCGCAGAAGCTGTGGATGAAGTATTGGTTAGTGGGAATATAAGTCGAACGGAGTGGTCAACGCGTTCCTCTGATCTCAGTCCAGTCAAACATGCATGGGGGGGCTATGGGGAGATGTGCTGTGCATAGGAATTCCCCACTAAAAAGCATTCCGGCACATATCAGGGCCCATCAGCAAGAGTGAAAAAATTTACAAGTACTTCTAAACCACTTGGTGTTAAGCATGACACCAAGTGGTTTAGAAGTATTTGGGGATATATCCACACCGCATGCATTGCGATGCGGTGTGGATATATCCCCAAATGGGGACTTCACTCTTAAGTCTGTTTATGTGGTGATGACGGAAGAGTGTCGATGAATAGCAGGGAAGCTTCTACTTTCTTCGTTACATTTTGTTGTGTTTCGATCTCTATTACATAACACTCATGATTTTTTATGTCGTGTGTTTCATTTTGATGTTGTTATTACAATCCATGCCACCTAGATCTGTAAAACCACATCTTTCGACTTTGACTGGTCTAAATTTATGTCGCTTCTACATTTTGACAGCAGAGTGTAACGCCAAATTCAGGATAATCCTGGATTGCACGAGGAACAAGTTCAGGCTCCAGTACTAAAACTTTTAAATTTATTTCTGTCTGTAATATCCAGCGCTTTAACCGTTATTATAAGATTGCTATATTGTACAATAAACCTTAATAAATGCATTTCATGGTGGAAGGCATATTTTCCTTACCCATAGAAACGAGGGTGTATTGTATATGCCTAAATCGGAAGGTTTTTGATATATAACACCCTTAGAGTGTATCATATAGCTGTTCAGATATGCTTGTATTTGCCTGCTTTTGTATATAAGAAATCCTAGCGCCATGCAGATGAAATGCAATATTCATTTGAATTTCTCTACCCTAAACCTGTGATGGAACATGCAAAATTCATTGGCAACATCAAGCACAAAACACCGTTTAACTGCTTATTCACTGCACTACTGTAAAACATAACATAGCTGCAACTTGAAAATAAAAAACGTTAACACATTAAATAGTGGTCCAACTTACCATTGCTCATTTGCTACTGTGAGATATCTCAGTGATGGATAGGATTTGCTCAAATACAATAATTGAAAATTCTGTTGAAAACAACCGATTCAAAACTGCTAGTAATAAGAGTATACTGTATATTTAAACACTATTATCTGCGTGTTGGGGTTTTTAAAAATGTTGCTGCAATTATGTATATAATTCGAAACAGACAATGTGCTATGCTTGTTGGGAATAATGATGTTTTATAGATTTACAAAATCACGTTTCTTTGTATATGTTGCAAATCATGGAACCTGGAATGCCTTCACGATAGCTGTCTATCGTATTAACGTTTTGGGGTTTGGAGTATTTTTTATTAGTTATTGCAAAATCTTTGACATAAGACATCTGTTTTAGCTACGAAGGAGCAGTATCTGGTGTGCTACGGCTTAAAAACTCTTTCTGTGACTTATCATTGAGAAGCAGATTAAACATTCCACTGATAATTTAAACAGATTAATCTTTGGTGTATTATTGCCTCAGAAAATTATGTTTCAAAGAGCGACAAGGAATTTGCTTAATTTTGAAACAGTCATTAATGTTATATTATGGTCTCGACAGCATGATAAATTGTTAAGCGATTACTACTAAACTTCTTTTGTTTTCCATCAGCGAAGTGTTTGTTTAAACTATGTTCCTCCGAAAGTTATTTATTTTCCTTTGCGAAAAGAGCTGTATATCTATGCTGTTTTTCAACGTGGCTCTTCAAACGCAAAAAGCGCAGTACTGATTGGATAACAAAATTCCCCTGTTTTCTAGATCGAACCACACGCACTATTTGGACAAAATCTTATTTAACCTTTCACATTACAATGTAAAAAGTAGAATGCGCACCTCATTAAATCGGAATCCATTAAGGGGGTTGTTAAAGGTTTCTTTACTCTTTGTTTGAGAGCGTGGTGTTCTGTAGACATTTGTACAAACACTGCACTTGCATCAGGCTGCTGAGAAACAATAAAACGAGCGCGCTTACTTCCTTCAATTAAGTAGAAACTTTGAAAGAGAGCAAAGATTTAGTCACTAGGTTTCTAACAAACATCTGACTCCGGGACATAAAACGGACAAAAAACAGGATCCCTGCATCAAACCAATTTGTTCAATTGCTTTGCGTACCTATTATTCACTTTCTCCTATCTGCGCTGAAATAAATATTTCGGAAAACTTTGAGTTCGAACATTTCAAGAAAATTTTATGCCCGAAGCATTTCATTTTATGAATACGAATAAACGTTTCTGGTCTTAAAACACTTTAAAATATTAAGTGTCTTGAAATCTCTTGATGTTCATTATATTAAGTGCTTGGTGATAGCAGATAAAGAACTTTATTGTTTCTGAATAACTCAATTTTGAATGGTCTTTTCTTTTGTGATAAAAGCTTCAAAGTTGAGCATTAGTATAACTTTTACGTTAATTCTTAACCATAACGCAAAAGTTGTGCTACAACGTTTGGTGAATTACTTTGCCGAAAATATTCCCTGCATTCATAAAAGGAAGACGCAGTTTTGTTCTCAAGACTTTTAGGTTTTCACGAAAAGCTGACAAGAAAGGCTTGAGCAGATGATATATTGTTACAGCTAAAATTATAACAAATCAGCTTGAATGCTGATATTAGTTGAACGGGATATTTCTACCCTTTATATTTGTCTTCAAACGTGATTGGCATTTATTACACGTTATTGCATTCTTAAAACTTTCTTCGATGTATCGCTAAAGTAATTTTATTTTTTGAAACCCATTTTAATAATAAATCATATTAATAACAAATAAATAAAAATAATAATAATTAATATTTTAATAAATTTAATTAATAATAGTAAATTAATTTGTTACTTACTATTTTAATAGATATAATTAATAAATGAGTATACCAATAATTATTAATAATAATAAAATAATTTATTACTTAATATTTCAAATTATAATTAGATTCTTAATCTCATTATTCAGTGCACTACACTACTGAAGAGCTCCCCAATATCTCCGAAACGAGAGCCAATAAAAAATTTGCATGGTGATATTCGTGTTCAGCACGCAAAATTGGTAGAGGATTACACACTTTCACTTCAGAAACAATTCCATTATTGTGCAATGTAATCGAAATGCCGGAAAAATTTATAGGCGGCTAAGAAAATTAATGTACAGCATTGACCCACTGAAAAAGCTGCAAACCGAAATCCAGTCTAAAAATTTGGGAATGGTAGTCTAATCAAACTACTTCAGATATTAGCGCCAATATTATGTTGTGGACTGGCAGTGAACGTAGTTGAAATGCGCATTAGACTCATCAAGAAAAATGCATGCATTTTTTTTAATATACACTGCCTGACAAAGAAATTACTACACCACGAAGAAGTGAACGCGGCACCATTCAAATTGCAGGGTGGTTGCACACATACAAGTTATGCAAATGATTGCATTTGCAGGCCACTCGCACGAACGGCGCGCTGAATATAAACGGACAACTAGCCCGTAAGGCCATCAGTGCACACGTTGTCACGGCCGCTAGAAATGAGTGGTTATGCTGTAACCGTGTCTGGAGAACGAACAAGGGGTGCCAATGCCGTTAAGACGCCGTCGTACGCGATTTGGTCGAACAGAGGAGTTCATAAGAGGTGTCAAAATAGGCCTTCGTACCGCCGGATGGTTCTTGCTTCGTATTGTTGAAGAAACGCAACGTGATGCCACAACCGTCGGTCGCATTTCAAGAGACTGGTTCCAGGAAGGATCTATGCAGCATCGTACGGGGACCGGGGCATGGAGACGGACGTCCCAGCACACCGATCGTCGAATCCGACGTCATGCCGTAGCGGACATACACGCCAAAACGGGCTACATTTCACGGAGTGTACGGAAAGGCTTGGATGCTCCGATATCCATACTGACAGTTTCGCTCCATTGGCTGCGTCTGGTTTGCTGTCCAGCCGGCCGTTGCAAAGGCTACCCTTAACAGTGGGCCATCGTCGTCACCGCTTGGTGTGGTGCCGCTTTAGAGTTGGCTGGGGTGCCAAATGGAATAGTGTACTGTTCAGCAACAAATCGTGGTTCTGTCTCACCACGGATGATCGCCGTGTGAGAGTCTGGCGGCGACGTGGCTAACGGGCGGGTTACTCCGCCATCGTAGAACGCCACACGGCACGGCAACGTGGAATCATGGTGTGGGGTTCTATCAGCGCCAACAGCCGCTCACCGCCGGTACGTGTTACGGGCACATTGATGGAACGCCGCTATGTTGACGAGGTGCTGCGGCCCGTGGCACTACCGTATCTGCAGGGCATCCCAAACACCGTTCTTCAACAGAATAACGCCCGGCCGCATACCGCTCGGATCAGCCGAATGCTTTACACGGTGTGCGGATGCTTCCGTGGCCAACCCGATACCCCGACCTCACGCCCATGGAGGATGTGTCGGACACAATTGGACGTCGGTTGAGTACCTTCCCATTCCAGCAAAATGAAGACGAACTTTGGGCTCAGATCAACACCAGATGGCCCACCATAGCCCAGGACTCTATTCGGATCCTCAATGCGTTGATGCCACGTCGGATTCAACGCTGTATCGACTAAAATGGGGGCCACACTCCTTATTGATCATCCTATATATTCGGCCACTGGAGCCTAGTCTGTATGTGACAATTAAATCATTTGTTCAGGACATATTTGACTATCTGTGTGCGCAGTTTGGTTTGTTTTGGAGTATTCCTTCATGGTGTGGCATTTTTTTCTGTCAGGCAGTGTAATATAGCATGTATTTCATTGTTAAATATTTCTAAAAGAATAAAATCTATAATTCTTTTAAGTAACGCAGTAAGCCACTTATCTACTGCAGGAAGATCTATCCTAAGTAATCACAGAGAGAAAAAGGAGGATTCCACACATTTAAACGCTTCAATGACAACACACTAATATTTATTGTACATCTCCACAAAAAGGTAATAACTCACTATTCCAACACGCACACCCTCTACATATCACCTACATTGTTGTTGTTCAGTCAAAGATCAACCACTTAGATTACTAACCGACGTGAGCAGCAGAAGGGGAATTTTGGCAACGCTCGCTAAAGTAAACAAATAAAAACGTTTCGAGCAGCGCCACCTGCAATTCTGTTAAATGTTCGCTGAGGCGTCTGGTTCGAAGAACTATGACAGTCATATTTCTTATATAAATTTCTAACATTCATAACATGGCAACTGTGGTTTATTTCTTCATAGGTTGGTCTGACTTCCAACTAGAAAAATTATCTGTTAAAAATATTGGAAAAAAAGTATCGTTAAAATGTTTCCATGAGCTCGTTAGAAACAACGAAATGGCGTAAAAATTAAAAAGGAGGTTTTAAAAATCTTCCAGTTCATTCGAGAAACGATTTGTCTGTCTTGGAAATAGCGCCTGATATCCATTAGATAAGGTCAGGTGATGCGTAACATCACAGCCTCTCCTTGACTAGTCAACCCCGCCTTCTCGTGGTGCATCCTGTTCCCACTAAAGGGGCTCTGACGACCGCCAATAGCGGTATAACTATACCATCGGGATTAGAGGAAATGCTATCCCACACTCACCACCCCGCTTGACCAGCGTGGTGAGTTATGGCCAAACCCTCCAAAATGACTCCACAACTTAAATCTTGGCCCTCAGTCTCCGGCAGCTGGAATGTACCTGGCCAAGGCAGCGGCCAGTGCGACATGAAGGCAGAGGGTTCTAAGAATCCCCGGAGGACCGGACTAGGATGCCATCCGATGCTGACCTTGGCTACGTATAATGGACACTCCCTATCTTCTGATTCAAGGCTTTTTGAATTGGAAGAGGAACTACAAAGGTACAAGTGGGACATCATCGGGCTAAGTGAGGTAAGGAGAAAAGGAGAAGAGATCTCATTGAACTGAAAAGTGGACATATCTTCCACTATCGTGGGACAGATACTGGTAGAACTAGTGGTGTTGGATTTATAATAAACAAGAAACTGAAGGATGAAGTTGTAGAAGTTGAATGTTCCTCTGACAGAGCTGCACGAATCGTTATCCAACTCTCGAAAAGATACCAGACTCAGATTATTCAAACTTATGCACCAAACACAAGTCATCCTGAAGAAGAAATTGAAGAATTTTATGAGGAAAATCGTCATTTAAATAATAAAGGTAAGCAGCACTTAAAGATAATTATGGGAGATTTCAATGCAAAAATAGGGCAACGGCAACAGAATGAAACTTCAGTAGGTACATTCGGTCACGGCAACAGAAACCAGCGTGGAAATACTCTCGTTGAGTTTGCAGAGGCAGAAGGGTTTTTCATCTTGAACTCCTTTTTCAAGAAAAAGCCACACAGGAAATGGACATGGAGACATCCAAATGGGACGACAAATGAAATTGATTTTATTATGTGTAACAAAAAATTCGTCATAGAAGACTGCAGTGTGCTAAACAAGTTCAACACAGGTAGTGACCATAGATTGGTGAGATGCAAGATGCACCTCAACACTAAACTCGAACGTGGCAAGCTCATAAGACAAACAAAATGTATTGACATAACCAACCTAAAAAAACACCATAATACCTTCAAGTTGGAACTGAAGAACATATTCTCTGCTTTAGAAGGCCTAACATCGGAAGAAGTGGATATTTCTGAAGTTAACAGAAAAGTAACCAAAGCTCTTATGGAAACAGCTACAAAATTAGCTGGGTCTAAGAACAAGTTGCATGTGAACAAATTATCGGGAAAAACCAAAATGTGGATGCAAAAAAGAAGATATATGAGGACAACTAAAGAAGATGTGACTTCCAAAGTGGAATATATAGAGCTATGCAAGACAGTACGAAAAAGTATCACTGAAGACGTAAGGAAATTCAACTGTGAACTAGTGAGGAAAGCAATTGAAAACAACCAAAGCCTAAAGATAGCAAAGGGACATCTCAGTAAGGGAAGAAAACTGATTATGGCACTGAGAAAAGAAGATGGTTCTGTAACAAGAAATAGAGGCGAAATTTCGACACGAGTGAAAGATTTCTACTCCAAATTATATGAAAGGGATGATACATGTACTCCTCCCAGCAGAAGTAGCACATGTCATCAAGAACATGAAGCGGGGAAGAGCTCCAGGAGAAGATGGAATTACTGTAGACATCATACAAGAAGCAAGTGGAGAAATCTAAACAGTACTCGCCCAAATTTTCACTCTATGCCTTAATGAAGGGAAGATTCCTGAGGATTGGAACAACGCTACAATGATCCAGCTACATAAAAAAGGTGACATTGAGGATCTCAGGAACTACAGACCTATCAGCTTCCTATCAGTGGTTCATAAAATCTTCACTAAAGTTCTTTCACACCACTTGAAGGTAACACTGGACATGGCTCAACCGAGAGAACAAGCTGGATTCAGGAGTGGCTACAGCACAATAGATCATATCCACGTACTGAGAGAACTAATTGAAAGAGCGAGGGAATATGAACTTCCATTGTGCATGGCTTTTATCGATTACGAAAAAGCCTTTGATTCGGTGAAACCATCAGCAGTTACAATGGCTCTGAAATCCTACGGTATTGAAGATGCATACATTAATATTATTAATATCATCTATGAAAATGCAAGTGCAAAGATTCGGCTGTTTGAAAATACAACACCCATAAAAATTGGAAAGGGAGTGAGACAAGGTGACACCATATCTCCGAAGCTCTTTAATGGCACATTGGAAAATATCTTTCAATCACTGAACTGGGAAAACAAGGGATTAAAGATTAATGGAGATTATCTAACCCACCTTCGTTTTGCTGATGACATAGTCATTTTTGCAACTACCCCATCAGAGCTGCAGAGTATGATCCAGGAACTTGCTGACAAGAGTAAAGAAGTGGGATTAAAAATGAACTTTCAGAAGACAAAAGTGATGTTCAATGCTTTTACAAGAAATGAAGATTTATCGATTGATGGAGAAAAGCTGGAGATAACAGACACGTACGTTTATCTTGGACAGCAGATACCAAGTGAGGGTCGCATTGATGAAGAAATTAATCGCCGTACAAAACTTGCCTGGAGAGCTTTTGGAAGAAACAGCATAATTTTCAAGAGCAATATGCCATTATGTCTTAAAAGAAAAGTGTTTGATCAATGCATCCTTACAGTGCTTACGTATGGTGCAGAGACGTGGACCTTAATTAAAAGAGACATGCAAAGGCTGCAGACAACTCAAAGAAGAATGGAGATGTGCATGCTTGGTGTAACCAGGAGAGATAAGAAGAGAAACTCGTGGATCCGAAAAATGACAAGAGTGGAAGACATCATGATCAGAGTTAAATCCCTGAAATGGCAATGGGCTGGACATACTTCCAGAAGGACAGACCATCAATGGACAGCTGAAATTTTAGATGGGATTCCAAGGGACAGGAAAAGACCCAGAAGAAGACCACATGGGAGATGATTGGATGAAATTCGAAAGTATGCAAGAGCGACATGGAGGAGACTGGCACAAGACAGACCGTTGTGGAAGAAACTACCTTCATCCAGCAGTGTATTGATAATGGTTGACAATGATGATGATGATGATGATCCATTAGATCGTACGATATTTCCTCGCCACCGGAGCCACTTCGGATCTCGAAATAATACGCTGTGTTGGAAAATTAGATGTTTTATGATACTGTTTTTATAATTTCACTTTGCATTTATCACACACGACTGTTCAGTTACGATTTCCTAACAGCCAAAAATCCGTTTACTGCATCTGCATCGTTAGGCTACAAAAAAGAACAAGAACATTGTATTGGTGCCCAGGTCTGTGTACCCAGTTAATTTTAAAATTTAAATTGAATAGAAGTGCGTTGATACAATCATAAAAAATGTTTATTCCTTTTCTTCCCCGGAAGGGGGATTTATTGACCACCGTGAGCGACGCAATGGACTATTATAAGCAATCACCCGTCCCTAATTTGGGCACTTTTTTCTCGGGAAGGAAGAAAGCCAGTGCCATAAGACTAACATACAGTCCATGCTTTACCTGAGATTCGAATCGGAACTCATCTCCGACGAATAATTAGAATGAGTATTTCGTACCACTCGGCCATCAGGGCTGCCATTTTTATTATATCTGGAATCTGATAATTTGGAAATTCTACTTTTGAAAGAGCGATCAGCTTTTGGCTACATATACAAAGTCTTATGGTTCACAAGTTTTTTTAATTATTCTACCTACAGCTGCAGCTATCTGTCAAATGAATTAGTTTCGTTTGTTCTTTTACGTTACCTTCGAGCTACGTAATTTAAAACTGTTATTACACTCTTTCTCAAAATAAACGAAGCACCCAGAAGGAATCATCCAATCAATACCAAAATTGGTATGTCCAGTGTACATGTATAGCAAAGGAAAATATTGCAATTTCAGAACAATATTTTCCTTTCGTATACATGGACCACTTATTCGAAGAAAAAACCCACCAGGGCGAGGGGCACAAGTCAGTATTTTGCAGCGTCACCTCTGGCTCGGATACAAGCTGTTACCTGGCGCAGTATAGACGCATAAAGTTCACGAATACTGTTCCGAATTATTGCATGCCAAATGGTGTCCAAATTGCGGGCCAGTTCGCAGACACTCCAGGATGGGCGTAGGTGGCGCCCCATCATATCTCAAACGTGCTCGATCGGTGAGAGGCCAGACGATCGGGCTGGTTATGAAAAGGCGTCTATATTATGGACGCAGGGCTGAGAAAGCCGTGCCGCGTGTGGCCGGGCATTATCCTGTTGAAAAATTGCTGGGTGATGCTGCGACTGTAATGGCACCACAACAGGACGTACAATATCGTCGACGTATATCGTTGAGACGTGAGAATGGTACGGAGGACTAGGAAGGGTATCTGGCTATAGTAGGATATGGCTCCCCAGACAGTCATTCTCGGTGAGCGAGCCGTGTACCCTTCCACAATAAAGGCAGAATCCATGCGCTGGCCGGCTTGTCTCCAGACACGTATGCGCTGGCTATCGGCTCCAATTCCAAACTGTGACTCATCACGCTACACCACTGCAACCGGTGCTGACGACTCCTAAGCGGTAAGCGGCAGAGTGGCCACCACGAATTTAGTCCCCGTGCGGTAAGTCGTCTGGCAACGGTTCGGATGATAACTTTCGTACCTGTAGACGACGCAATATTTTAACGGTTGGTTGAGAGCCACGAATTCCATTTTGTTCGTGCGTCTCTTACAATCGCTCGATTCTCGCGTTCTGTCGTTGCCATCGGCAGTCCAATGCCCGCGTGCCGCTAGGTTGTGTCTTTCTCGACCCATTGGGGCCAACATCGACCGATTGCCGCGTCGCTCCGTCCCAAACACCTAGCAATATGTCGACTTGATCAACTGGTATCTCTCAGTGCAATTATTCTTCTTCTTTTAAATTCGCTCAGCTGATCCTATTGTGCACAGATACGACGTCGAGGCATTCTTACAGTCCGTGGGGGTTAATGCAACCACAATCCGCTGTCACAATTGTCCCTGCATGCGAGCTTTGCTCTTGATGTACCCTCCTAGACAGGCGGTTCCCATCCGCTGTGGCAGGCTACTATTTCGTCATTGGTCATAATGTTTTAATCATTTGCATATTTGGACCTGAGGTACTTTCATGCGGCGCTTCATCAGAATGGAACGACCTTGGAGTGTTTCTTTTCTTGTTTTTTTTTTTTTTTTTTGATAAATAGCGTTATTTCTTATTGGTGTGAACGTTCAGTTCATTAGAGTGGCATACTTAGAAGCACGAATAACTCAGCCACTTTTAAAGGAAATCAACCAGAATCCTTACCTAAAACCTTAAAAACGTGGTTAAATTCGTTTTTAAATAGAACAGATACAACTGACATATTTCTATACGGAGAAGAAAGCGATTGCCGTTTTATAAATTAAAAAAAAACATTCGGTTCTCAAGAATTCCTGAATAAGAAACTGTTGTGATTCGAAGATTATTTCTTACGTTTATCAAAAAATTAACTATTAACCGATAACTACGTTTTGAGCTCCAAACATTTCTCCGGAAGATTGTGAAGTGTGAGTCACGCAGCGAAAGGCCTCCCGACATAGTTCAACTGGGATAACAGCGCAGTTCAACTGGGAAAACAGCCGCTCCTGAATAAGATGTAAATTCGAATCACACAGTCGACAAAAGAATATGAGATACAGTATTTTGAAAAAATCCCATTTGTATGTGTTTAAACTTAATACGAAGAATGGGGTAGCTTTTTGCTAAAGTTAGCAAGCTTTCCGATGGCGCAGTGCTGTAAGCAATGGCTTCTGATCATTCGTCCGAGATGGGTTCGGGCTCGAATCCCAGTGAGGCACGGATGTTGTGTTTGTCTTACGGTACTGGCTTCTTCTTTCCATGGAGTCAGTGGCCCGAAATTAGGGACGAGCGACTGCTTATAACCCATTGAGTTGGTCACAGTGATCGTTAAACCACCAATCAAAGAAACAAAGTTAGTATAGCTTTATCCTACGAAACTGACATCAGTGCTTTCTGCCAACAAGCTAATAGAATATTTTTAAACTGTTAGTAAAATTATGCTATTAATATTCCAGTACCTGTAATTTTTTCATCATAAATGTACTGCTTTTTTACTCTGCTGGATACACACATTCCATGTGTTTCTGTAGTTTCATGCCCTTAATTTCTCTTTCAATCCTAGTACACTTAAGCAGTTCGTGCGAACTTAGGGGAGAAAAGAAAGGAACAGATAATTGAATTCATTTTCTTTTTAATTTAAGATCAAAGGAAATTCTCCTGGTTAAAAGGTTCATAAAATTAAAGCGCAGCCCATGTCAATCGTTAAACCTGATTTCCTTAAATTTGCTCGAGATGATAAGGAAGAAACCTTGAGTTACTCAGTTTGGTCCACAAGTTAAAGCTACATTTTCTTGCTCATGATGCTATTTCCTCCGTGATATGTATTTTGCGGATATCTCTTTCATCTGTACTAATACATTAAATTAGGAATGGGCTCCGTTTTAATCATCGGAGAGCAGAGTTTAGTTAATCTTCCCGAAAGAAGATTTGATGTCATTAAGATTTGTTTCCAGAATTTTTATCTATTTACTCTTTGGATACATTCGTGCTGTATCTTTGCGCTTTTTCCGGATATTTTCCGTACTTCTTTGCATAGATTTGCCGCACATTTTTTGCATTCACTGACTGACCTCTGACAACGATATGATATGCATATTAAAAGTATATTATGCACATGTCATTGGTAAAAATTGGTTTATTCGAAACATTATTTCAAAGTCGGTTAGGCCGCCCCGATGGCTTCTGATCATTCGTCCGGAAAGGGGTCCGGGTTCGAGTACCGGTGAGGCATGGATGTTGTGTTTGTCTTAAGGCACTGGATCTATCTCTTCCTTGGAACCAGTTACCCTAAATTAGCGACAGGCGACAGCTTATAGCCCATTGAGTTGCTCACGATGGTCGTTAAACCTCCAATTAAAAATATAAAGGTCGGTTAGCGGTAATCATCCGGTAGATAATACATGCATTCCCCCTTTTCATGAAAATTAATATTCCTACTTGATGACGTAATATCAGAAGTTTTCCCATTAGATGTCGTACCGATATATTTGCATTTGGATCAAGTTCTCTCCTTCTGGACTTGGACCGGACAACAATAATTTTGCAACGAGCAATTGCAACCATGAATATGTAGCGCAGTTTCCATGGAATCTTTGTTTTTCCCAAAGATGGTCTGCCCGCTTGGCGGAGTAAACGTACGAGTATGTTGTATCTAGGAGTACTAGCTTTTAAACAGCGGATCAAAAATGTTTCAACTTCAAATCGACTGTTATCAAAATTGTCCATATATTTTCGGATTTTTCTGACGATTCTTTCAGATTTGCGGCGTTATCGTATGTTTGTACATGATATCTTCGTTCTTAGATTTTTTGTGTATCTGTTAATTCGAAATTAGAAACTTTACCTAATAATTAAGAACTTCCTTGACGCACCTACTAACCATTGAATGCAGTGTTCCTGTTTGGCGCAGTATTTTGTGCGGATGCAAGATAAACAACAGAACCAGGAAGTATAATTAAAAAAAAACATTTATTGTCGACTATTATGTTTCTTAGAATGTCTTCTTTAAGCCGCATTTCTACATAACCGCATTTCTATATGAATAATTTTTAATGCTCACGAAGTTTATTATAAAACGAAAAAAGCAAATAGGGGAAACAGGACGGGCACAGTGATTCTGAAAATTTCATAATGAACTAAATCCATGGAGAAAAACATATGCATTTAAGAACAGACCTACAGTCCTATAAAAATTTACCACCTATGTTTCGCATCAATGAAAAACCTGATCGACGGTAAGAATGCTGCAGCTATTATCCATAAGAATAATTGAAATAACGCTGTTATACACTATAAAGATTAGGATGGAACACAGAAAGATGTTTGCTGTTGAGCTATAACAAAAGGGCTAATGAATCATTTCGCGACGAGGCACATTAACTCCTATCGGTAAAAACTTTTGCTTCGGGAGCACAATTGTGAAACGGTTAAAATCACCCGAAACTATTTTCCTGTCGTCTTGGTAATAATGCCATTTCAGAACAGTAATTATCCACAGCTAAAAATGCATTATTGCGTAAATCATATCATCCTCGATAAAGTAATGGGTTTAAAGCAAGTGGCTAATTTCCTGAAAATCCTTCCTGCAACATACAAGTGCTTTGCTCTTCAGTAGTTTTTCTCAACTGTATTCGTGCAATTTTACTCACGCGACCATAGATTATTGTTTTTATGATTTGGGAATATATTTTCATTGTAAACAGGTTTCTAAATTTCTCTTCTCCACTTATGTAAGTGGAGTGAAAAAGAAATGGTAATTTAAGGTAGCTTGAAATGATGTAACACATGTAACGGTTTTAATATGGAATTGGGTAAATGTTCGAATTTAATTTATGTTAGGCCAGTCGTTTTTCATTGTTTACAACAGAACAAAAGAAATATGCATTAGCATGAAAGAAATATACATTAGCTATTATCTCTTTCAGGCGTCGAGAAACAAAAGCAATGATATGCATCTTTCAATTTTGGATTTTGTAGAATTCATTTTTGGGTAACAAAAGTCCGAGAAAGCTAATATTTAAAATAAAACGTTTTACGGTGTCCTCCCACAAGGCTTTCCTAAACTCGTGGATCAAGTTCTACTCCGCAAATTCAAATTGAATTTCAGAAATGACTTTCGTTCGAAACGTTCGATTTTGCAAAACAAATTTCAGCAAGCTAAATTTATGGTAAATAACACCGCATCACATCTTTGCACTTTCCCTACAGTTCATGTACTGTCAACTATCTATTTGTATTTCTAGGTTTTGGGAAAAGACTGGGCGTTCTTTGCACAACATAATGTCTGGTTATATCTAAGCATAATATCCAGACTGTTATCATACGAGACGGCATCATGCTCAATATTCACTTTATTATTACAACGAATTAAGTTATCTTTGTTAGAGTAGAATGAGTAAGAGAGTGACGAGAAATTTATCATGAGAATCAGATGTATTGTAAAAAGAAGCAACGTCAGACAAAAGGCCGAAAAGAAAGATACAACCGATGAACCTGGATTTATCGTTAAACACGCTCAAAAAATTATAAACCCCATGTCAAAGAAAGTGCACTCTCACATTGCGACGAATATGGAACACAGTAAAAAATTAATTAAGGAATTTTTTCATTTAAGATCACTTTCAGAATAAAATGTGAAACATTTGTAGGCTTTCGAAATAATGAACCTGAAGTCCCTATATAGGCAACGCGAGCAAATGTATCTCCAGAAAAGCACTTCAATTAATTGGGGGTACATTTCAACGAACATTATTGTCGTTTGATTAAAATCTTCACCTTTTTTGCCATTAAGTACCGGTCCTTCAAGCGTCACAGAATATTACACCTGGCTTTTACCCCATAAATCCTCGTAATTTATAGTTCTCTAAATCAAAGCTACCGAGTTTTTCTTCATGAAGTATAAAAAAGTTACTATGAAATGTTACTAGTGTACACTCGACGAAATCCAGGTGAAAAATATGCTGATAAGAGCCTTCGATACTCTTCATTCTCACGGTTACTAACTTTTGCCGAAATGGAGTATTAAAACAGAGAAAAGGCTGGATCATATTACTCATGAATGATGTAACTTTCCCTTATGAGTCCAAGATGTCCTATACGCAAACTTAAGTGTATGTGCGCTATCACATCAGAAAACGCCATCTCGATGAGTGATCCGATTTACCAAAGTAATGATTTCACATCTGTTGTTCAATTAATTTCACACTCACGTTGGAGTGGTTCATCGTTTTGTACCAATGACACGTTTAAAAGACAGACCCGATGAGAACCCTAAAACTGGTCCAGCAAATAACATGTGCTTTAAGTGCAATTTTATTTTTTCAAAACGAAGTAGTCATATTGTCGGTGAAGCTTCAACGTTTATCAGGAACACTAAGACATTTTAATACTTACCATCACAAGACATTTTACTACCAGAAATTCTGAGCAGAAAGTACAGTGAATTGCTTTGCTCGTCGCAGGTGATCAACAAGCAGAATTCGGGGACTGGCCCAACGATATGTAACACGCAATGCCGTTCATTTCTTTTGGGCGTCGTCACTTTCGACAATATTTGATTCACTCAGAAAAAGATAAAATATTCGTAGTATATACGTGATGATTTTTTTATGTTTGTTCCACAATATCATATCGAAGGTGCAGTTTGTGTAGCCAGGGAGACAGAAAGCTTCCACTTAACGCGCGACTTTGAAGGAAAGAGAAAAGCTCTGAATTAGGTAAATTATTAATATAAAGTTACAGGTTCTTCTGGAAAGCAGCTTAAGAACTTATTTCATTTTTTCTAAACAAATGTCATCATTCACCATACGTCCAGAGTTCAGAGACACATCTTTAAGAAATATATTTGTGAAAGTCATAAAGATAATTGCAAGTATTGATATTTTCACAGCTTACCTTTACATTACCAATGCAGGGTTACATAATTAACATCTTAGATTTTACTGTACGTATACTGAAAACGTATATTTAAATTTGATTTTTTGGCTTGTGATCATTTGTTCGTGATGAATCCCGGTACGAATCCCGGTGAGGCATGAATCTTGTGTTTAGTTTATGGCGCTAGCCCTCTCCCTTTCCGGGAACTTGTGGCCCTAAATTACAGACGGACGACTGCTTACAGCACATTGAGTTGCTCACGGTGGTCGTTACACACTCAAAGAATAAAAAAATATTGATCTTTGATTGTTTGATTATTGAAGTTTTACGGAGAAGGGGTCATTTTGGGTCAAAGATCACTTTCAGTTTGCGTCATAGTTTTGATCTTAAGTACTGCGCTCAGCTCTTGGACCCAGAAACATACAGAATGTATTAGAGAAACAGAAGAATAAGAGGAATGTTTCTTTGTACATTTTAAAATTCAAATAATATCTCTTTGAATAGTAAAGCGATCTCAGTACCGTCTCTGCACTCTGTATGTCTGGTCATAGGTTGAGAAAAAATCCCCCTCAAAGGTGAAACAAGATGCCAAAATTAGCATTATTTGAAAACATTTATCAAACACAACTCTCTTTTCTGGGAATGTGTACGTGATGATTTAGAGTAAAAGTAGTGAAACAAAAAAAATTGTACCTGGAATAATATGATTTCGTATAAACCATCTGTTGATTTAAGGCGCAAGAGGTATATAAAGCTACATGGGTTTCCCTTCCTTCACAGCGAACAGGGAGGTTTCCGGGCGAGGAATGCCACAACCCACCAGTTGATCAGACTTACGAAATTCGTTTCTGAAGGACGTGAAAAGAGCGAGTATTCCTCTGCTGTCTTCCTGGACATCAGCAAGTCCTTCGACCGCGAGTGGCACGATGGTCTCTTTAACAAGTTGCAGGAGCTCTGGTGTTTCCGCCCAGTTGTTGAGCTGATTGGCTTGTACCCCAACAGCCGCAGTATGCCTGTTAAGGTTAAGAGTGAGCTATCTTCTTAAAAGAAGATAAGAGCTGGTGTTACGCTGTTCTCCATATATATCTGCACAGCTTACCCAAACCAAAAAATGGGCAAGTTATGATGTAAGCAGGTGATACAGCTGTTGTCCTCAGGTCTCTGAACAAAAGGAGAGTAGTGAAGTTCCTTCAAGACTTTTTCTTTCAGCCGGAAACCTACTACACTGACTGGCGGATCAAGATCAATCAGTCTCAGAGCAGTGCGCTCTGGTTCCATGGATCTCTCCAAGGAGTATCCAAACTTATCATGCTTAGGTAGACAATCCCCTGCGTTACTCTCACTAAGTACCTTGGGCTGCAAATAGATTGTCGACTATCGTGGGTACCGAACACTAACTACCACACGAATAAAGCTAGGCAATGCCTTGGGCAAGTAGCTCCATTACTCCAGAGGAGAAGCTTCTTGACAAGACGGCACAATGTACTGCTGTATAAGACGGTCTTCAAGCCAGTGCTCACCTACGCCGCTCCCAGCTGAATAGGTGTTAGTAGGAGTCAGCGAAAGGGAATCGAGAGGGTGCAGGGCCGAGCACTTCGCATGATCACTGTGACTTACATTTGGACCCAACTTCGGAACTTGAGGAACAGACTTGGAGTTGAGAAGGTACATAAATTCTCCACCAAAACGTTCTTCAAGAAAGCGGCAGGCCAGCCCAATGGACTTGTTTGGAGTGCGATTCACTACGATCCAAGTGGATTCCTTAGATAGCCCAGAAGTATGACGGAGATCGTTGTACCCCTCTGACCAGGACATTTAGGAGGACAACACCGTTGAAGATTACTCCCTGGGCTGGAGGGAGTGTAAGTGTGTGAACACCAGGTGGGTGTTAGTCAACCCCCCCCCCCCCATCTTTTTTAGGTTGGCGTGAGACGGTGAATACTGATTGCTGTTCCGGCTTCAGGGTGTGGTTTTCGTGAATTTCATTTCTTCCCGAAGGTGTCAGCAGCTGGGTGGTTGTGGTGTGCTAGGGGGGTCCACTTGTGGCGGTTTTCCCCTTCCCTCTCCTTTTCCTTCTTTCCCCCGGGCTGGTGTGGCAGTTTGCTTCAGAGATCAGCTGTCTCCCCTTGTCTCTAAATCCTTTTGTTTCTCTTTCCTATTGAGTTAACTTACTCAAATCTTCTAGCTTCTAATTTCTAAGAGCAGCTAGAGACCTGGGGTCAGACATTCCTTTCCTAAAACTTCTTCAACAGAGTGCAAGTGTCTTTTTTTACAAGGAAAACTAAAATTAGTAATCTGACGAGCCCTTATAGTATGACATCGTAGTGGAGCTGTGGCTACCGTCGCATGAATGAACTCTCTATACCTTCATGTACCGAATTTTGAAAGTGTGGCGCGGTCCTTTCACACTGTGTTCTGGTGAGTGCTGTTCTTCGTACGCAAATGATTTATTAGTTGGGATCCTACATCACTGTCGAAGAATTAATTTCGACAGATTCGTACTTACCTTTCTATGGCTATGCCATATATTGCTCCATTAAACCATATAATCTGCTTACACTTAGCATTAAATTTCTCATGTAACAGAAAAGATAATGCGCAGCTCTCCAGCATTCTGCGCTCGTTTTGCACTCAGGCTAATAAAAATAAAGAATCACGGAATAGTATTGGTGAGAATAGTGCACGGAATTTTGTATTGTTAATCTTCTTATATAACGCATTTCATTGTTATATTTTTAATTTACATAAGTAGAAGATTAATCGTTTATGCGATCTCATATTTTTTCGCAGGTAGCAATGAGCTTGCTATGACGGCGACTTAAACATAGCGTGTCTTATGCTTGTGTCCATTCAAGAGGAACGAGGATATATTGCTCAATATTTTTGGCTCCATCTCTTTGTTTCCAGAAAAGGTCATTTAAGTCACTGATTATTAGATTCCAAAACAACTAGATGCCACACAGATCGCACAATACATGGTTTTTCTGTAGTGTTTTTTTTTTTTTTTTTTTTTGATTGGAGGTTTAACGACCACCGTGAGCAACTCGATGGGCTATATAAGCTGTCGCCCGTCCCTAATTTAGGGTCACTGGTTCCATGGAAGGGAGAGGGCCAGTGCCGTAAGACAAACACAACATTCATGCCTGACCGGGATTCGAACCCGGACCCCGTTCGGACGAATGATCAGAGGCCATCGTTTAGACCACTGCGCCGCCGGGGCGGCTTTTCTGTAGTGTGGATTATAACATATGAAATAGTTATTTTTCTAAAACTTCAAATGTTTATACAAATATATGCCAAATTAAAAAAAGGCCGCCAAGTGGTGCAGTAGTCTAAGCGATAGCTTCTGATCATTCGTCCGAGATGGGCCCGGGTTCGAATCTGGTTGAGGCATGGATGTTGTGTTTGTCTTATGGCACTGACTGTCTCCTTCCTTGGAACCAGTCGCCCTAAATCAGGGACGGGCGACTGCTTATATCCCATTGAGTTGCTCACGGTGGTCGTTAAACCTCGAATCAAAAATATAATAATAATAACGTGACACCTATATTTTTTGTTTGCGGGTCAAACGACCAATATTAGTAATCGAAGAGCTATAAGCAGTCCCCCGCTCCTATTTTAGGGCCTCTGGTTCCAGAGAAGGGAGAGAGCCAGTGCCGTAAGACAAAAATAATATCCATGCCTCACTGGTATCCGAACTCTGACACCATCTAGGGCGAATGGTCAGGAACCAGCAGTTAGACCACTGCGCCAATGAACGGGCTGGCTATCACGTTTGTAAAAAGCTTTTCTTAATTTGAGTACATGCGAATTCGATCAATTCAAATGGCAAAACGCTTTGTTGTTTGACACTATAGTAAATTTGATATTTATTATTTTGACTGTACCGCAATGTATCATCGCCTCCGCGAAAAGCAATTTTTTTTAAAGTACCACTATATTCAGAGAAGGGAGACAGCATGTGTCGTTAAACAAACATACCACCTATGCCTCACTTATGACCCGTTCTAAAATAACGGTCTCCTGCGACGACTACGCAATTGGTGGTTGTGGTGGTGGTGGAGAGGGGTAAAGTCATCACCAATGAAATGACGTTGGAACAGATCTCCATAGTTAAGAGATGAAAATATATCGTGAATCTGACCCATATATCTTGTTCTTTCCATTAGTTTAGTTTAATCGAATGGTCGTGCGGAAAGAAATAAAACATTATTTGAAAAAACTAAGATAAATTCAGATAGTACGCCGTTACGAAATTAGTAACTTCGGAAAAGTAAGAGCAATATTCTATATTTTGTTGAAATTCTTAAATCTATTGACAACCATGCTAATCTACTAACCACCGAAACAAGTGTTATTGATTTATGAGATGTTAAAAAGTAAAGATGGTTTTAATTTGGTTTAAAAATCACAATTTTCATTGATTGCGAAATGATTCTGTGAGAATCACAGATACCCGTTCCAGCGTACGCATGTAAAAAGCACATATTCCAATGTTAATATTATAATTTATTTTTGTGAAGTGGAAGCCAGTCAAACGGTTGGCGCCAACGAAACAATACTACTGAGGTTAACGACTATGTACTAGCGAAAACACTACTCGGGATAATACTATGCCGAAAGGCAACCACCAGCTATGTTGTTGTCTTTTTTAGGATCTTTGTATGTAAACACCTTAAGTTTTGATGGTTAAAAATCAACATATGTAATGTCATCAAATGTTTTCGTGAGCTGTTTCATAATCCGGCGGAAAGATTTTGTGGTGCTGGCTACAAAAGGTTGAGATGTCACTGGCATGCAAGTAGTGAGGTTGTCGCCAATTCTCGGGGGAAATAAAATCCCATAACAGGGAACAGAAAGGGCATGAGCATCTAGATTCGGAGAGGTGATTCGAACACAATGTGGCGGACCGGACTGGTTTCGAATGATGCAATTTTGTGCAACGTCCCCGGAAGGAGGTCAGACGCCCGGAGACAAAAAGTATGAGGTGGACACTAGCCCTATGTAGCGCCTTCTCGAAGTAGAGATAATTGTCTCCCGTACACAATTATTATGAAAAGGTACAGACTCATCAAAACTACTTCGCTGAACTTACTAATTAAAGAATGATTGCATCTTCTAATCTGAACTGTATTTTGAATAATTTCATGACTGTCATTTCGAGATCCCGCAAAAAAAAAAAAAAAAATTTTTGAAACGGGATTTTATGGTAAGATGACCAAGGAGTTTTCGGGAATCAAAGAGAACCAGACAAGGTTCCCGCTGGTGACGTTACAAGGAGGGACCTTGCAGACTCTATGGGATACGTTTATAGAGAATCAGTTGTGCCTACACCCCAAGAAGATGGGACGACTCATATTTCTAAAGAAAGGAGTTTCGTGCGGCTCCAAACTACGTACTTAGATATGGACAGATAGCTTTCTGCACAAGCATTAATGGCAGAACAGAAAATTGTGTTAATTTTGTTGAAACGTCGGTTACTTTGGCAGTGAATTGCTGGCCACCCAAAATGCAACACCAAGAAGGACACGAGATAGCAAAGCCAGATTTACTGGACACATAACAACAGATACAAAGATGAAACGATTGAGCTTACAGGCCCGTGCGACTTGCGGAACACGCACACATCAATAGTTCGTGTGGCCCCCATGGCTGGCAATAACGGCCGCTACACGCCGCGGCATCGAACGAAAGAGGCTTTGGAGGTGGGCTTAGGGTATGTCGGTCCAGGCTGCTTCCACACGTTACCACAGTTCATCAGACGTAGCAGCGGGTGGTGCTTGCCGGGCCACTCGGTTGCCGAACAGCGACCAGACGTGTTCGATGGGCGACATATCGGGAGAACAGGCGGGCCCTAGGCAGCAGTGACACCTCGTGGGTATAGGCTCCAAAACGTCGGAGATGTAGCGGCGGCTGATGAGTTTACAGGCGATGCGTAACAGATGGGTGTGGGTGTCATATCCAATTGCGCCCCAAACCATAACGCCAGGCGACGGACCGGTATGGCGATGCATAATACAAGCGTCATACAGTCTCTCGCCGTGGTGCCGCCACATGCGATCCGACCATCGTGATGTTGCAGGCAGAAGCGGGATTCGTCGGAGAAGACAATGTCGTGCCATTCCGCAGTCCAGGTGCGGTGTTCAACGGCCGATTGCCGCCGCACTCGCCGGTGGTCTAACGTCAATGGTAATCGGAGCAATGAGCGTCGTGCGACAAGTCCCCGCTCCTGCAGACGACGTCGAACGGTACGTGCTGACACAGGTTGTTGCGCAACACATCCTAATTCCTACGCCAACGTTCGTGATGTGGCAGTGCGAGCTGTCAACTCCCGACGCACAAGATGCCTGTCCTCTCGTTCGGTGGTGTGCCGCGGCTGCGGCAATCGCTCACGTCGGTCCGTCCGTCCCTTCTGCACCCACCAAATCTATACTCGCCTCACAGTGGCTGGATGTCGTCCCACACGGGCGCCCATGTCTCGGTAGGATAAACCGCTGTCGAGATAAGCCCCTATTAGTCCTCGGTCGAACTCCGAAACGTGCTGGAATGACTGCCGTATTCTGCGACGAGGCATCAGGAATCTTCCCACGCACAGGTCCGGCAGCACAACACACTTCCGCTACTTCCTTCTGTGCACCCTTCTTATAGTGCTTCTCGGTGACGTGCCGGGAGCACATTATTTGCATGTGCTCTGCAATGCTAATCGTGTGCATGTCCTCTCGCGGGTGACGCCTGCTGCGAATTTCAGACCAATCGGATGTTTCCTTCTTATTGTTGCAGTTTGGGTAACCAGCAGTGTATTTTACTGGTGGCTTTAACGGTGAGATTCCATACATTTTATTTTTCTTGTAAAATTAGTTATTGAACAAGGAAAGGTATTATAATATTTACTTTGGTTATTTCGTTGGCAGAGCATGAATAACAAGAGCAGAATTTCTATTTTTATGATATTGTTAAAAATGTCAATAGGAAAAGAAATACAATTATTTCATGAAAAAGAGGGAATTGTCAAGCACGTAACTATCGCAGTAGTACAATCGACTATTTATCGCACGAAACTGTGCCGAGAACATAGGAATGCATTAAAAATGCACATCTGCTTTACCATTTATTTAGCTAATTTTTGTTTGTATATTTAACTATTTCATATGCAGAGTGGAATGCGTTGTCATCATTTCATCGAGAAAAATGAGCGAGTGTAAAAAGGAAAATAAAATGTTTTGGCTAAGAACCTCAATTTAAAAGTTTTTGTGTTGATTTTTTGTAAATTTCAATCTACAACTGATGAATTTTATAACCTCTGTAGAACGCTATTGTTTTTATTTATAGTTATGCAATATTTATTAAGTCACGGGGAATAACGTGCTTTGTTTGATAATCTGAACTGTTCGAAATGAATAAATCGCAGTTCCTTGCCATGTACAGTCTTTCGTATAAATGCAGAATAGTAGCATAACTTAGCAGTAAACCGGACATGAGAGAGCAAGAAAGAACTCCGAGTTTCCGTTGCGCCATGAGCCGCAATTTAACAATTTTTATCTTTATTTCCGTTTTCCTCTTTTGTGAATTGCAGCTTACAACTAGTACACCTTATATCCGCAGCAGAAAGATGTTCTTGTTTCTTCCTTGTTACAACTATACAAAATTATACCTTTTCGCTAGTGCGCCGTAATCCTTGGATAAAAGGTATAACCCCTGAGGAGTCTGTTTCAGTCCTTGGTATAATCTGTTAACATAAAGCTTTGTGCTTTTCATTGTTTACTAGAGAAAACGAAATCCATGCACTGAGCTTGACATCTTAAAGAAGTAGGGGAAACAAAGAGAACCGAAAGAAGTGATGGATGGTATGAGTTGGAAGAAAGCTTCAGGAACATGGCTCACTATAATCCATCCTCCTCCAGACTGGGGCAGAAACTCTTCGCCTGTTCACCGGCACCTGCTCATTTATCAGGATATAGTGGCTCAGGCTCCGTACATTGCGAACCATAAAAGAAAGGCGGATCAAATTGCTCTACAAAATCACAGACGAAAACACATGACTATTCTGCTTAAGAACATGCTGGCTTTAGATAAATCATTTCCTGTTTCATATCCACTTATATACGTTCGCATCCTAAAGGCATGCATGTTTTTCGATCATATCGTTTAATTATTGAGGGATTTTACTGAGAAAAATATCGTAAGACATAACGAGGTAGAAACATATCTTCGATGCAACATATTTCCAAATGTTATGCATTCCACAGAGCCATGCTTGGCTTTTTTCAAAAGCATTTTAGCCACAATTTTCGTTGTTTCCAGGAAATCAATATCCGCAGACATGTAAACATCAGAATATATTTATTAATGTAAGCAGCTGTTTCTTAAGCTTGAGAAAGATAGACTTATCCTAAGATAAATGAGAAGTTTATGTGAATTATATAGAAACACAAAAGACTAGAGCCACACGATTAAACATGTGAGTAACAGTCATGAATGTTAACCACTGTCGAGGATGTGTGCATAGAATCTACAGTGAGAAACATGTTTTGGTGATTGATTTTCTTTTGTCCTCTCTGTGTGATTGTTCTTGGGTTTCCCAAGTGAGCGTTCGTATACCTATTAATATTATCTCCATACGACAGCTGCCGCGTACACGGATCATAACTGTAACTAAAAGGTATGAAATAGATCATGTGGCACCTATCAAGCAGAAAGTAGCGATTGCAAATAGCGTTTATTTTAATCGTGCAAGTAGAACAGTGAGCTTTGCCAAGAAAGCGTGAGACATCATTGAAATTTCAAACTAGGTAAGTGTTATCCTCCTTCAGGATTTCCTGAAAAATATATGTGAATATAGACTTAATTCTTAGTCAGGTAGCCAGCTATACACTTCAATTTCTTCTCAAGCCTATTCTGCACAGAGAAAATTAAATTTACTGGAACTACCTTGAGAAAGCTTGATACATCTCGTATAAATGTAAAGAAGAAAACATGGGCATTTTTATCTTAATGGGCCTATCATTTTTAAAATATGTATAAGAGTGATACACGTGTTAGTGAGGATTTTGAATTGTACTGCGCAATAAAGGACTTGTGTCCACAAGATTTTAAGCGTAAGTGTTATGCATATGCTTAACAGATGAAATCAGATTTTTCCGTAACCTAGGGCTTTTGCGATGTTACGAGCTTGATCTTTGTGTCTGCATTTGAGGTGGGTGCATAAAATAACTTATTTCACTATGTGTATTATTATGTGCTAGATTTATTGAATTTATCTAAATAAGATGCGCAAAACGTTAGGGTATTTCGATTTAGAACCCCATAGCATCTGTGTTTACAAAACGTATTAGGTCAGAATGGTAGCTAGAGTAGAAAAAAATCGATATTCCATTTTCGGGTTTCGCATTTCAATAACGCATGAGCAGGAGCTAGATAGATGTACGAAGGATAACTGGACTTCAAACCAGTCAATGCGCTTAGCTGTGTCCTAACGGTGCGCATATGTACATTCTACTTTCGGACTGTGAACAACGTAAAGGAAACATTTGACTGTAAAAAATGCAACAGAGCTATTAAAATCGTACACACACCAGCATCTGGCGCAGTAATTCATCATGTATGAAGTGTAATAAGTTGTTACCATGCTCGCTGCCGTGAAAAAGACGATGTCGCAGAGAGAACGCGAAGTTGTCGTTCGAGGACAAAAACTACCCTGCACGCTCGCAGAAACCCTAAGATGTCCAGTCACTACATCCAAAATTTTCTAAAAATTGCCACTGGCATTGCGGTAAGTTACCAAACGGTCGGTAATGAACTGCATTATAAAGATATATTATCGAGGTGTCAAATATGCTGTAATATCAATGTTTGCGACAAGCGGGGAAGAAACATGTGAATGATCGCAGCTGGAATAGTGTAGCATCCTTTACTGAGATGAGCCCGAATTTGGTCTTCATTGTGACAGTTGACAACTTCATGTCTAGAGAACCTTAGGAATCAACCTGTTTAACCGTTACTCCGGTTATTAGTCATAGTGCGAGGAGGGGTCTACGTCGATGGACGCACCAATCTATGTGTTTGTACAGGTCACAGAAACGTTATCTTGTACCCAGACTGCATCAGTACTATGATACTTTGTCACGGTGCGATAGATTATATTCCTCCTTGTGGCTGATAATTAACTACCTCATCGAGCTCACATTTACTTCTACCTGCAAGATCTCACGACCTTCATTCGACTAAGCACATCCGAAATGCACTGCAGAAGAGATCTGATAGGTGCCAACCGGCCTCCACCACACTTTCAGAACACTCTGACCTTTTGCCTTGTCTTTTGAAGACATTACCTTAAACTCAAGGGAATCGCCGCATCAGCAGTGAGCAGCAAATATGCCAAGCTGTTGTGAAGAATCTAGGAGGTATAGCAACTTACTGACTAACCATGGTAAGCCTCGTGTTGTTCTCATTCCTTCCTAGTCAATGAAGGATTTTATCGTTTTTTACACCAAAAGTACCATGCTATACCTTACGTTCTGACCATTTAGGGTATGTTTTGTGTTCTGAATCTTACGTTGCTCACACTAGATGCATACTGTTACTTCTCGTGCTTCCACTTTGCCTGTTTTAGGTAATATCTGGATCGTTTCCTGAACGTTTAGTTTTTTCTATTAATTATGTGAAAGTTACCACCCTTCTCTTTACGAAAGAATGAGAACTTTTCCTGGTTGTAACAAATGACATGTTACCTGTTTTAGCAAGATGTTTAATTTTCAAAGTGTTTTAAATTTCTTCACAAAATCTATATAGTAAAATTTCTGAATAGCAGACACTCTGGGACTTTGACATTTGTCAATGGTTGGGAGGTATCCGCTATTCGGAAAGTTGACTTCTGAGCCTAACTAGGCTTACAATACAAACAAATATATAAAACGATCATATTAAATACGTACGAACAATATATATTACTAAAATGAAAATTTTTATTAAATACATTTTGATATTGTTTTGCCTTGAGAAACAATACAATACTTGTGGATACATTTTAAAAAAACAGAACACCCTAGATGGTGTTCTCAGTTTTTTTAAAATGTAGGAAATAAAATGTAATTGTTTCGCTGCATGTCCAAACATATGTATGTAGCAATGAAATATGTAACGCCATAAAATTTAAAACATCCCGTACATACTGCTCATTATTCTTATAATTAAATCAGTTAGCAATTTCCAACTACAAATCTGCTAAAAGTGGGGTTTTGTTTGGTAATTCGTAGCATTTTTTCTTAATTCTTCAATAGTTCATCCTTCTTGCTTGTTTACAGAAAACTGTTTAGCTCCTCACTGCGCTTTATGGCGCCTTTAAAAAGAGCGCACAACTCTTCTACAACTGCTTCAGATTCTTTCGCAACCAACTAAATTTATTTTGATGTTTCGAAAGCAGCGAACTAGCTCACATTGTACGTTGCCTCTTCGATACACAGATCTTCATTGACCGTAATGAAATCTTTTGTATTTCCTTCACTGTTTTCACATGTAATTAGTTCGAAAATGACGCCTAAATCCTCTTCTTCTGGACTGACAACGAATACCCCATTTTGCTTGGAAGATGCTGTTTTGACCACATCAAAGAAAAGATCGGCCATATTGAAACCACAAATCAGTAGCTTATGTAATGTAGATCCAGAGGACAAATAGTATCCGATTTTTGTACTGAAAAGCTAAACAAAACTTTGCGGCAAAAGTTCAACGATTCTTTTTCTTTGAACGTTCATGCTTTAATTGTCTTCAATTGGCGAATGTTCCAAAAAACTGTCCGTTTTTTGGAACGTTTTTTAAAAAACCGTCCCTTTTTTGGAACGTTTTTTTAAAAAACCGTCTCTTTTTGGAACGTTCGCCAATTGAAGCAAATATACAAAACTGCATATTCTTCGAGACTGTAGATCACATAACTGTCCGGTAAATGGAAGTGTCCACTATTAGTGATTGTCCGTTAAGAAGGTTGTACTGTATATATTCCGTGGCAGAGCACAGGTATGTACATCATTTATGTAATAAAACATTCAGTGTCTACCTGATCCTTCTGCGTAGATATGTATGTGTAACGTAAAACTCGCTCATGTTGATACTGAAGACATCTTTTGCATCGAATTATTAAGTAAAATAAAATCGTGTCATATGAATCTTGAGGCACTCTACAGTATAGTTTATCTCTTTAGTCACTACATATATCTCTCTGTATCTCTCTGTCTCTCTACCTCTCTGTCTTTCTCTCTCTCTCTATCTCTCTGTCTGTCTGTCTCTCTCTTTATATCTCTGTCTGTCTGTCTCTCTCTTTATATCTCTGTCTGTCTGACTCTCTCTCTGTCTTTCTCTCTCTCTATCTCTCTGTCTGTCTGTCTCTTGATATATCTGTCTGTCTGTCTCTCTCTTTTTATCTCTGTCTGTCTGTCTCTCTATCTGTCTGTCTCTTTATCTTCTCTCTATCTACCTGTCTGTCTGTCCCTCTCTCTCTCTACCTCTCTGTATTTCTCTCTATCTCTCTCTCTCTCTGCTATCTGTCTGTCTATCTGTCTCTCTCTATGTCTCTGTCTGTCTGTTTCTCTATCTCTCTGTATTTCTCTCTATCTCTCTCTCTTGCTATCTGTCTGTCTATCTGTCTCTCTCTATGTCTCTGTCTGTCTGTTTCTCTATCTCTCTGTCTGTCCTCTCTCGCTCTCTATCTATCTGTCTGTCCCTCTCGCTTTCTATCTCTCTGTCTGTCCCTCTCGCTCTTTATCCCTCTGTCTGTCCCTCTCGCTTTCTATCTCTCTGTCTGTCCCTCTCGCTCTTTATCCTTCTGTCTGTCCCTCTCGCTTTCTATCTCTCTGTCTGCCTGTCTCTCTCTCTATGTCTCTCTCTGTATCTCTCATTTGTCTCTGTATGTATCTCTCTATGTCTCTGTCTGTCTGTCTGTCTCTCTCTCTCTCTCTCTATCCATCTTTCTATCTTGCTTTAGTTGTTCTGTAACCAGAAAGGAGGTTTTAAGTACTAACCGCATGTCAAACATGCATTTTGCACAGTAGACAGCAGAAGTGGCTTAAATTATAAAGGCAATGTGCTTAGTGTACCACAAAAAACAACTAACAGAGTAAAGCTAAATATTGATAAATGTAGCAATATTGTTATTTACCTTGTGGTATTAATATTTCAAAGAATTCTCGTCAGCGTCAAAATAGGTAACTAGTTTAATTAGATCGTGCAGATGTTAGCGATATTTGATCGCTTTTCAGTGCTATTTGACAGTGCCCTTAATTGAGTGTCGTGTTCGGTACTGTTTGCTCTGATATCGTACGAAACGAGGAAACATTGCCACTACACTGATTAGGAAAATCAGGGATGAACTTAAATGAATCATTATTTATGAAATCGTTTAATGGATTGTTGTTATGATCCCCATATGATATCAGGAATGTTGTTAATATAAATACATGACGTTAACTAAACATTGAGAAATGAGCACTTTTACGTAGCATAAAAGTACTGATGGAGATTTCTTGAAGAAATGACTTTATAATGAATTGATATATATTATAAGTTTACTTCGGATCTTGAATTTAATGCAGACATCAGTACAGACACTGACCACAATCGATGTAAGGGCAATCATGAGATAACTAGGAAAATTATGTGTACTTGAAGCAGAAAAGGAAAGCACGTACTTTGCTGTTAGATTATCGAATTCATTTAAGTTCACAATTTCACGAAGTGAGATGTCTTCAATAAAAACAAGTAGCGTCGGAGTCACAAAAACAGCATTCTGCCTTTTTTTTCTAATAAGCAACTAATGCAACACTGGTTGAAAAAAGTGCATTCTAGAAAGTATTTCTTTTTCGCTTTCGGTGTGAATTATCGGCTCTGCGTCCAGTAGTGCCTTCGGGTTTCAATACTTGCTGGAGCAAAGTACCGTGGGAAAATAACCGCATGTGCCATTTTTCACTCACTTCTAAGGATAATAAACCCTCATCTTCATCGCAGCAACATTTTCTTTTAGAAACGGAAGACTTATGAAGCAGTTGTGTCGCGAAGAGGCTTCCCTCTCGCTCTCTCTCTCTCTCTCTACCCGAGCAAACCTTCCATTACGGAAATAAATTAAAGGATTATCTGACTGCAGAACAACATATCTTTGTAAGAAGAAGGCATGCACTGTATTGACTCAAAACAGAAAGCAACCAGTTTAGCTTTTATTTAAATTCCGATTAATGCGTGTAGCTGTTGTTGAAGTTAATTATTGTTCAATTTTCTGTCTTCCTTCCGAGTTTTATGAATAGCGCTGAAATGTCCATTACATTTACTGCTTGCAATTGTTCAGCAGAATGCACATTTTGTACTCTCTCTCTCTCTCTCTCTCTCTCTTGGTCATTCTTGCTATGACAGTAGCGACAAAGTGGCTAACGAGATGTAAATCGATAACATTCGTACTCGGATGTGGCAAATCTTGTTTAATTCTCTGAAGGCTTACTTTCTCCAGCAGTAGACAATGAAGCACAGCATTTTGCTGGGTAAACTTTACAGTTGAAAATTGCAACCACATCTTTGCACAAGCCAAAGCCTGAACAAATATTTAATCACCGAAATACAGTGTATTAAGTCTGAAAATTCGTCCTTCTACTGAAACGCAATTTATAAGTAGACCTAACTGTAATATTTTACTTATTTCTCAAACTCGAAATTCCTTTCACGTTAAACCGCTTTCTTATCTAACTTGGCCGTTAGTTAAATCCATTTCAAATTTGTAACAAGTTAGGAAAATCATGCAATGCATTGATTATGATACGCTCTCCAACATACTAGAAATCCATACTCAAGTTATTACTCAAGTTGTGAGGATAATGGTTGTGGAATAAATCTCGATCCTGTGCCCTGACCTTTGACTCGATTTTGACGATATTCAAAAGAATTGGTTCCGTATACCTCCAGAACAACATGGCAACGTTTTGTCGCAATAGAAGCATTTTTAGTCAAGTTATGATGATAATGGCTGTAGAATAAATAAATCTCACTCCTGTGTCCTGACGTTTAACTCCATTTCGATGATATTAAACAGAATAGGTTCCGTACATCTCTGGAACAACATGATAAAGATTTTTCGCAATCGAACCATGTTTACGCAAGTTATGACGCATAAGGGAAATGGAATGGATCCCGCTCCTATGTCCTGACCTTCGGCCACATTTCGCCCATTTTAAACAGGGTTTGTCCCCACGTGGTACCCTACCACATACTAAAATGTCATCGAAATCGAACAATGTTTACGCGAGTTATCGTGCGGACAGGCAGACAGACGGACAAAGCTGGAGCATATACGCTTCTTCAACCTACGGTTGGAAAGCGTAAAAAACGAAAAATTATTCAGTCCAAAATATTTAACTATTCAAAAAATGAAGAATTTTGTTGACTCATTTTCTGCTGAGGTATTCAATCAGAGAATGTTTCACTTCTGTAGTAAAAAAATATATTCCATTTTATCAACTCCCGATGTCCTATGAGCCGCAGGGATGGACCAGTGGTATAACCGCTGGCTTGTGACCATTCATCCTTGATGGGTCATTGTTCGAATCCCGGTGAAACATGGATGTTTTGTTTGTCTTGAGCCATTGGCTGTCTCAAGACAAATAAAACGTCCTGGCTGTTCCAAAACAATTGAAAAAACAACACATTTAGGAGTCGTAACCAACGTGAAACATTTCGCCATTCATTTAAACATCAGCTGCCGCCCCGGTGGCGCAGTGGTCTAAGCGATGGCCTCTGATCATTCGTCCAAACGGGGTCCGGGTTCGAATCCCGGTGAGGCATGGATGTTGTGTTTGTCTTACGGCACTGGTTCTCTCCCTTCCCTGGAACCAGTGACCCTAAATTAGGGACGGGCGACTGCTTATAGCCCATTGAGTTGCTCACGGTGGTCGTTAAACCTCTAATCAAAAAAAAAAAAAAAAAAAAAAAAAAACATCAGCTAAATCAGAATACGTGCAAGAGAGAAAACAGTTTGAGGAGGTGGTGCTATGACTACATAGCACCACCTCCTCAAGCGCCTTATGTGCAAGTTGCAAAGATACTCCCATGTTGGTAAAAATGGCTAATTTGATCCAGATCATTGACAGATACGTGTAGCGAATCAGTTGTTGAATGTATCAAGGGAAAAACCGAATAAGAGTTCCATTTCAGCTCTGCATTCATAAAATGTTAAGGTTGCATGTGAAATCGTTACTGATATTGAACAAGTCTTTTGGATAAAATGAGCTTCTTATACCTCCGGTAATTAATTAGCTTCTTGGAACAGAATGATCTGTTGAGAAGTAACGTATGGAGTTGATAAAAATATCATGACTTCATAGCTGGTAGCAACTTGATGACTATGCTCGATTTCTGTTACGGCAAATTAAAGGCACTTTTTCATAACAATTATTTCCTTTGCTTGTCCTGCTGAAGCACCATGTTTCAGAAAAGACACCTGTACCACATTTTAAATATTCATTTCATTGCGTCCAAACTAGGAGTAAACGTCTCCGAATCAGACTGAATGCTATCATGGCGTAAAAAAAACCAAAAAAAATACTAAGAATTCGCGTAAATACTAAGATATGATGTATCAAGTGGAAGTTATAATAAACTTGATCCATGTATCTCTATGTGATACAAATTATTTTCAGATAATTGAGTTAGGCGAGCTGCAATAATCCTCGTAGTTTTAACTTATTAGCAGATAGGTGAAATAGAGTAGTCATGGGAAATTCCAACCCCTTATTTTATCATTTCGCTGATGGATGAGGCAACTAAGATTCTGAAACATCCAGCTAATAGATTATTAGCAAATACAGGGATTCATCAAAATAATGGAAAAACTTATTGTTTGTGGAAAACTTATTTTTTATTAATAAGCTTTAGGCCCAACTCTGGCTTTTAGAACCGAAGCAGTTCGACGTGGAATAGAGTTACACGAGCTGTAATAATGGAATTTGCGACCATTTTTCCTGTAAAGTATGTACTAACTGTGCCAGTGATATTGGAGGTAAAACGTGTATTCTTACCTTTGTCCCCAGATATTACCATAAGTGTTCAATAATGTCGTGGTCTGGAGAAAGAGATGGCCAGGATTGCTGCTGTACGCCATCTTTGTGCCCTGCAAACCACAATTTGACACCTTTCGTGCGATGCACGAGTCTATTATCTACTTGAAACCAGGAACGGACAATAGCAAACAATGCCTGTAACAATATGGGCTTTTGGTATCCCAAAATGGATATGCACTTTTCAGATGAGACACGACCCTGCAGAATAACCAATGACCCTAAGTAATACCATGGTATGCACCACACATTACCAAGGATCCGCCTCAATGCGTCACAGTTGGAATCAGTCAGAATGGACGCTTTTGCATGTTTTCGCAAGATGTATACTCTACCAGTGGTGGGAAAGAATCTGAAACACGATTCATCATACTAGATGACACGCTGCCAATCTTTAGCATCCCCGTTCTTATGTGCTTTGTACACCTAACCTGACATTTGTCCCCAGATATGTTGTATGTGTAATCTGGCATTTGTCCGCAGATCACCAGCATCAATGCTGGTAATCACAATTCTATCTGACATCTGACCTTTGTCCACCTCTGATTACCAGCATTGATGCTGGTAATCAGAGGTATGTGGATTTCATCATGGCAGTAAATACCGACGCTATTTTCGGTGCCGTGGTCTTGCGCTTCCGTTGTACCATCTGCGCCAACGTTCGCATAACCATGTGTGGCTTCTTCGTATGACGTCCACAATTTGCACATTTGGAAGCACCGCCGTTTCTATTTTTGTAGGTAGTCACGATTTTCGATACATGTCCTCATGTTACACACACTATTTCTGCCGTTCTACTTACTGAAGCTCCTGCAAGACGCGCACCAATGCTTATACTTTTTCTGATGTGACTTAGATCCGACATTGTCGAGAATTTCTGCACAACAGCGGTTTCACCTGCCACTGTTGTATTATTTCGTGTTCGCAGACATCGTATTCCACCCTTTTATATATTTCACTGCGAGGGTGATGTCGTTTCTCTGATTTGCATTACGAGTACTACAGTTGCAGTCGGCATTTCTATTATTTTGATAAACTCCTGTAGGTAAAATTTAGTAGTTTTAGTAAATTGAAAAGCCTTATTTTACCATTTCTCCAAAAGGAAAGGCAGCCATCCAGGTAGCACAGCCTTGCAATTTAACTTAGGCCCAACACTGAGCAATAGTCTTTTATTTATAAAAGACGGTGACTCAGTGTTGGGCCTGCGTTAATTTGGCAAGGCTGTGCTACCTGGGCAAGATCGTGCAACAGCCAGTCAGTCGACCTTTTTAGTGGTGGTGTACACTGTGCAGTAAGCCGTAGATCTACCTAATTCCGAGCATCTTTCAAATATTTGCTTACGAGTAGCCTGCGTTTACCTTCTTAAGCCACTGCGTTCAGCTGTTTGATCTGCAGTAGTCTGTGTTCGAAACAGCAATGGTATCTCCTGAGGTGAGAGCAAAATTTTCTAAGTGTTTGTCCGTCCGCATTTTCCGCTTTGTGCTCAAAATCTTGCAGAAGAGGAAACCAAATAAAGTTTCAACATCTGCATGGAAGCCATAGATAAAAATTATTATACACTGCCGTGCAAAAATTAGGGACGAGACGGTTTTTTAAATGTAACGTCGTGCAGAAGTGCTCCACATCGACTCAAATCCTACCATAAGATACCCAAGATGTAGGAATATGGGACAAGTGAGCGAAACCGTCCAAACAAAGAACCCAAAGGATACAAAGGCACTTTATTGAAAAGGTAGCTTCGAACACAACTGGACAGAAGACTGAAACGTCCATGTGACCAGCGGCTGCCAAGAAAAATCCAGTCTTTACTAGAGGATATGATCACCCCTGACGGCGTTGCAGGATTTACAACGTCTTTCCATGCTGAGGACGAGGTTGGCAAGGCGCTGTTGAGGCATTGCGGCCCATTCCTGTTGTAGCGCCAATCGCAGCTGCGGAATCGTTGTTGGAAGCTGGCGACGTGCTGCCAAGCGTCTCCCGAGAAGGTCCCACACGGTTTCGATTGGATTTAAGTCCGGGGACCTTGAGGGCCAATCCATGCGTTGAATATCTTCACTCTCCAACAGATCTGCGACAGCCACTGTACGATGAGGTGTAGCGTTTTCGTCCATAAAGAGGAACTCAGGACCCACAGCACCTCTAAACAGACGCACGTGAGGCAGAAGAACCTCGGTACAATAGCAGACACCAGTGACTGAACCTCCTTGGAAGATGTGGAGGTCAGTACGGCTACCAAGCATGATACCGCCCCAAACCAGAACTCCGCCACCTCCAAACCGGTCCCTTTCGATGATGTTGGAGGTGTGATTGCGTGCTCCTGCACTTTCCAGATGTGTGTACGTCCAGAATCGCTCGTCAGACTAAATCGGCTCTCATCCGTAAACAGAACTCGACCCCATTGCTGATGTGTCCAGTTCTTGTGTTCCTGGCACCCCAGAAACCGCCGTCTCCCATGAGCAGGCGTTAATAGCACACACCGTACTGGTCGTCGTGCAAATAGACCACCTTTATGCATCCTCCTGGCCACGGTAAAACGCGATAACGGACGCCCAGTTGTCTGTTGCATGTGCCTTGCGATTTCTCTCGCTGTCTGCCGTCTGACTCTTTTCGCCTGTAGGACAATATACCGGCCATCTGCCGCCGTGATTGCTCGTGGATGACCACTGCTAAGCTCTCGGGTAGCTGTTCTTGTCATTTGAAATGTTCTCCAAGCTCGTGAAACGATGCTCTGAGCGATCCCGAATTCCTCGGCCACACTAGTCACACTTCGACCTTCTTCCAACTTCCCAATAACGCGATCTTGGGTAAAGTCGTCCAGATGTCGTCTACTGGATTGCCTATTGGCCATATACACGGTGGCAGCAACTCGACGTCGTTCAAACCGATGTACACCGTGCAATAGCTTTCACCGAATTGCTGAGCGATAGCTTTCACCGAATTTTAGGTCCGTTCTGCCTGCTTTTTCCACTGTTATGCTAATTTCTCCTCTTTGTCCCTAATTTTTGCACACCAGTGTACTTCGGTTTTGAGCGTTTCCTGTGGTGTCGAATTTCATTTAGTATCCTGTTGTTAGATGTGCGACGAATTTCTTAATGGGAATCAAACAGCATTTATCAAGAAGGGATTGCTCATTCTTAATGGCCTTTGTAGCTAAGTGTCGATGAATATTTAAGAAAACGTTTCTTGCTGTTTCCGTATATCGTAATTAAATTCGTTTCAACCGAGGAAGATTAACACTTCGCGTTTGCTTTCCTTACACCGTCGGAAATGTATGCTCAAAACAATTCGCAGAAATTAAGTATTCAAGAATAAAATGAATGGAAAGTCTTTAAAGTTTTATGAGATGGAAAGGATCTTAGAACAAGCGTGAAAACAATTTCTGAGATAAATTTAATAAAGTATCTCCTCTGGAGAAGTGTGCTTGACATGGGCATTTATTTATCCCTTGAAACTTGAAGTTTTATTAAGTACGGGTGCAGACTTCAACTGAGAGTTTTTCTCAACCTGCACATGTTCTTTTTTGAGACAAAGATAAAATGTTAAGCATATTAAGAACGAGATGGTTTATGCGCAAAATGACTGCTGCAAATGAGTAAATTAAAAGAACTCCTTGGGTGGAAATTAAAACAAAGACATTTAATTTCGTTTTTGCCGGAAGAAAACAATATTCATATAGTTTCTATTGCTCCTCAAAGAATGAACTTACATATAGTTGCTTTGACTAAGTCAACTCCCGCAATAATTTCGCATGAATTCACATCATAAATGATACTTTGCTTAGTTCTCTTATAAATTATTATATTTATTAGATAATGTTTATGAGACAGCTTCAAGAGGGTCCTGCAATTCTCCATTATACGGCGCTCTAAATTGAGATGTCATCTCACACTTATGAACAACGACGAGGACTTATTTTCTTTCTCTGACACTACTTCTGAAGATTACGTTTCCTATGTTAACAGTTAAGAGGGTTTAAATAAGATTTCCACTTTTAATGCGCGTTAACAAAAGTGAGCCATGTACAACTTTGTAAATAAGTATTGAAAGGTCACAACGGAAGATCACAGGACTTGCCCGCCTTGCAAATCTCCGTTAAACAAGATGAAAATAAAATTAAAATACAGGTGTACTTTGAATTAGTTTAGCTATGAACTAATAGACTTAGCTAAGTCTCTCCAAAAGTAGTGATACCACCTAGATGCAGAATGGTCTGAGGTACAGGACTATAGCCAGTCGTTTGAAATGGGCCCAGGGTCGAGCTCTGACAGTGTAACGCTCGCCTTGTCCCTTTCCTGGAAACAGTGGCCCTAACTCAGGGACTACGATTGTTTGCAGCCGTTACATTAGCCGAAAGTTATCGTTATATCTCAAAAACGTATACATATGCATATAGTGATGGCTTTACTTGCCAGTATACACCGATCAGCCAAAGCATTAAAACCACCTACCTAATAGAATGTGGGCCCTCCTCTCGCCCCCTAAAGATCTCTCACCCGATGAGGTATACATTCAACGAAATGCTGATATATGCCTCTTGATACTTGGTACCATGATTGCTACAGACTGTCCCACAGTTCCGGTAAATTTCGTGGTTGGAATGATGCTGCTCATACCCGTTGCTCCAACTCAAACCACAAATGCTCGACAGTATTGTTGTTGGGCGAATTTGAGGGCCATGGCAATAAATGGAATCCCGCTTCATGCACTTGGAACCATTCCTGAAACTTCTTCGCAGTGTGGCATGCAACATGTCTTGTTGAAAGACGCCATCTCCACCACGGAGTACAGTCGCCATACAGGGGTGTACTTAGTCAGCCACGATGTTCAAGTACGTAACAGCTGTCAGAGTTCGCTCTACGCGGACAATGGGTCCAAATGTTCCCCAAGAAAATATTTCCCATACTATCACACTCCCTCCAGCCGCCTAGATCTGTCCCACATTGCATCCAGGTGAGACAGCTTCCTTGGGTAAACGTCGCACACGAGCTCGTCCATCAACATGTTGTAACAGAAAACGGGATTCGTCTGATCCTGAGACCCCCTGTCAGTTTTCTATGGTCCCTTGTGGATGATCACGTGCCCAGTGCAAGCCTTGATGGCTGTGAACGGCTGTGAGGATAGGGTCTGCGGCTGCGGAGATCCATGTCCAAGAGCGTACGATGAACTGTGTGTTCTGACACATTACGCACTTCAGCACAATTGAAGTCATGAGTAATGTCAGCCGTAAAAGGCCTCCTGTTGCTGAAGACAAGACGAGATCGCCTGCGTCTACCTATGGCATAAATGGTCCGTGGACTGCTTACGCCTTGTTCACGGTTCGAAGTGTGATCTTTTTCGTGCAATCTTTGATAGGTACTAACTATTGCATAGAGTGAGTAGCCTTCCAGTGTCCCTCTTTCGGAAATGCTCTTACCAAGCTGTCTTGCCATAAAGATATGACCTTTGTTGAAATCAGATAAATCCTTTGCTTTTCCTATGTTGAGATGAAACGATATACTGACTCAGAGCGCTCCGATCCAGGTATTATATATATCATTAGCGGCCTTGACACGTGAAGCTGATTGGCTGCACAAGCGCTTATTTGCATAAGACAGAAGAGGTTTAAATGCTTTGGCTGATCGGTGTACTTCCCTGATGCTTATCGTTTTTCCTAAAGTCATGTTAAAATTTATTGAGAACAGTCGCCCTTATAACGGTGTATCGATTATAAATAGGTTCGAAAATGGGAATTAAAAACCAGATCTTTTTTTTTTTTTTAGGCACTGCTTCCGTATAACAGTTTGGGTTTTTTTGCTAATTTTATTCGCTGCTATTTTCCTAAAAAAAGCATGGTGCTGTAAAAGAAATTGAACAATATCTCAGCTCAATTTTCATGATGACTCTCTAACATTCTGCTACGATAATCTCGTCAAAGTCTAAAATGAAGCACAAAATCACACCAATACAACAATTATTCGATACATGAATAACCCAGATGTATTGCAACCTGTTGTTGTCGAATTTTAGGTAAGCGATAAATTTCGAATTATAGAAAAATGAATTTCATTTGTTTCACTTTATACCACTAACGTACCCAAAATAACGCGTTCTTGTTGTTTGCGATCGTTGTTCAATTAAATCTTCGACAGTGTGTCAAAACGTGAATTGAATGGGCTCGCGCACTTATGACGTAGTTTTATTTTGAATAGCGACCACTCCCTCCGTGAGTACATTGTCGAACCATTATAGAGAGATACTACACATTAATGTATCCTTTTTGTGAAAAAGTAGGGAGACCAGAAATTCTGTCCCAGAGATGACAATAGTTTCTGGTCTATTTAGATGTGTACCAAGTAGTTGGTTTCACAGCTCTTTGTTTTCTTACAGCAATCTGAGAATGGCGACGTAGCACTCCTTAATGCTCCACCTATCTGTTATAGAGAGGTGCTACTCCGTAATGTATCAGTCGTGTGCAAAAGATGGCAATTCCAAGATTTTGGTCCAGCGATGCCAATTGTCTCTTGATCTATTCAGTATGTTGACCGAGCAATTGGTATCAAAGTCTTTTTTTCTCCCAGATGACTCAAAATCGCATCGTGTTCAGATATTTGCCACAGTAACCATAAGCTGTGGTTACGACATTTTCTGATTTATGCTGACACATCTCGTATTTTTACATGAAGATATGGATTTTTCTCTACTTAAACGTGTGCATTTTTTGTTTCATACGGCAATTTTTCATTTATTCCTTTTTTGTGTCGCTGTGTCATCTTAGGTCAAGTTAAAACTCCGAAAAAGTAATAAAAACATTGAACACCACCAAAAAATAGTGTCGGTAAAATTAATATTTTCCTCCTAAGGCAGCATGCATTTCTCCTTGCAAAATCAATGTGACGAACTGTAGTCTGGCAAGCGAATTACAACAACTAATCCCGTGGTGTGTATTTGAAGCATCTCCAAATTATACTGAATGGGATCCATGAAGTGTGCAATGTTCAATTTATATTAAAGGTTACTGACTGTTCCATCCAAAAAGAAGTGGGTGCTTTAGCTCAATGATAGTCTAGATGGCATATAAATGTCGCAGCTACGACACATACCATTCAAGGTATTTCATACTTGATTTATCATATCTTTTTTCATTTTATCAACCTTAATTTTTGATATTATATTACTTAGATTTATTCTCGCAATTTCTTCTCTACGCTAACCTTTACTTTGGTTTCGCCTTGTCATGAAATCTGAACGTCTTTTTCTCAATTTTGGCGTTATCTTTGTATGATAGCTCTGCTGGTAGCTTTCCCGAATTCTATCGAGATACATCTTGTTTTACTTGTTAGTATTTCCTTGGAAATACTTAAATCGTATCATTTTAACCTTTTTCGTTTATTCGTTTTTCTGTTTTCTTTAAAAAGATTCCGTATTTCTTCTGTTTCTAAGTTTAGTACTGCTTGATTATTCAGAAATAAAGCACATATGAACGAAGTTTGCATTGATTTCTGCTTGATTTGGGTAATGCGATTTAGTTCAATAGAGCAGGTTTTTCGCATACTTTTCTAGAGTGCTATTCCTTAAAATGCCTAACTTTCTTTCCCACACCAAATAATGGATAGCGAATAAATATAATGAAAACAAGCAAAAGAACGTATTGTACTGTATTACACAACAAGTTAGATACGGGATGTCCTTTTTCATTTCAGATTAAACCTCAGGCTTTTTCTTTAATATCCTTCTGGAAGCTGAATTCGATTTGTTTAGTTTCATAGATATCGGACTTTTTCAAGCAAAACTATCGCATACACTGAATGTGACTGCTTTATGCATCATATAGTTCATAACGTGTAAATCTTTTCCCGATCTCGAGTGGTCTGTGGCGCTAGCCACTGATGTTTCGTCCGAAATGGGCCTGGAGCATGGTTGCAAGCGTGTGTGATAGCGCTGAATCCGTCCCTTCCCCGAAGCACGTTCCCCTTATTAGGAACGGGCGACTCCTTATAGGGCGACGAGTTGCCCATGTTGGTCTGTAAACTTCGAAACAAAAACAAAACGCACAAAAATTGGAAGGTACTGATATAGCTTTTCATATTCAGCATATATCTTAAGAGTGCTACTTATTTCAGGTATTAGATATTTGCAAAACACTGTTTCTCATCTGAGAGATTTCTTCCAAGGACTCATTTAAAATAATCGTTTCTGTTTGAGTTGTCAGTCTCTTAAACGCAAAATAGTGATTTCGTTCAGGGTTGCACTACTGGAATTACCTGCTAATTTTTCACCGTACTCGCAAGTGTGGAACAGAATGCGCTGCCTCTCTCCTGAGAACCAAATATTTTACTCGCACGGCATCGCTTCCGATATAAATGACACGCCTTTACGTTGTACTTCTCTTGTTCGATCTCCCCGAGGTATTTTTCTTTGTCACGTGGTCATTATGTTAGATAAATTATGACTTCCCGCGTCGTGCGCATCTGTATTCTACAAAGATTCAAAACAAAACTCCTCAGATGCTCTGGGAAAAGAAACGTGAAAAGTTTTCGTGTAATCCCCGTCGGTCATAATTTTTTGCCATTAATAACTATGGAAAAGGTAATCAGTGAAGGTTTATTAGAATATTTTTTGCGCTGATTTTTTTTTTTTTTGCAAAAACAGCAAAAATTTCATGTCAATATTCAGAGTATATATGGTGAGAAGAGAAAAATTCGGATATTGATCCTTTCTGCCAAATACTTGAAAACTTCCTTTGTCATAAGCTCTTCAACAGTTTTTTTTATTAAAAACTGAAACAAAAGTAATCAAAGGAGCTCCATTAGTAATTTCTCGTTTATGTTCGAGAGGGAAAAGAAAAACAACGATACCAAAATTTAGAAAGTATGTAGGAAGAAACAGAAACAAAGATCTATAATCAGTATTTATCCCATGTACACTGAGCTGTCATTTGAATAGGCACACTATGCCATCTCTATGGAAAGGATCATTCCACAACTGGTGAAATTATGGAAGCACCGGTTGCATGTGAGAAACATGTTTACGAAATTTAGACAAACTCTACTTTAAGCAATTACATTTATAATTAGTGAAACGTTTGTACCCTACTTATCTATCCGTGTTTATTTACTGTTTTTTATGATAATTTTGGTTCTCTCACATCATGCTTTTTGTCCTTAACGTCATGTCTGAATTCTAAGGGTTTCTCTTATATGTGGCGACTCTGGCAGTCAGTCAGCTCAAACAAGCGACGAGATTTAAAATGTGAGATGTGATTTCGTCTGATAACTATTTCTACATTATGTTAGCGATATATTTTACTACGTCAGCGAATTCTTTGTTAAACAAGGTTATTTCTTTTGTTTCAAAGTTTCATCGTTAAAGTGTTAATAATGTTCGCCATTTTTTCTTGTTCAACAAATATACGTTCATCGTTGTGAATTTAACCTTCGTGCCTCATGAAGTTACCTCAGCCAGTGTGCATGCAACGACGGTCAATAAAGATGGCTGCGGCCTTCGAACTGTAAGAGATTATTTGAGTTACAATCCCTTTTCCTAGTGCAAGAAATCGAAATACTTGGAATACACTTAAAACATTATATAAATCTACCACCAGATTTAGAGAACAGGGAAATTGAGAACACTTAAGAAGTTCTCTGTCCGTAAACCTCATTAAAATGTAGAAAAGATAGAGAAGTCATTTTGTAGGCTTATGCGAATTTGATACATGTGAAAGCGTAAGTGGATTTTTAACCCCTTAAACGGCCGATCTACGTAAACGAAATGGTACCCAAAATTAGCAGCAGCTTGCGGATGCATTGGTTTGAAATATTCTGCTATTTCCAAACAAAAATAGTCACATATCTGCATGAGCTGCCGTTTTTTTTAACTGCAAAACAATTCGTTTTCTCTCTCATCTCAGCAGTACCGACAATAACGTCGCAAGTGATACGAGCTTCCTTCACGTTCTTTGTTTTCTACTCTATGAGATGAATGGGAAACTGCTAGTGCCTCAGTAACGGACATCGTGACACTGAAGCAAGTTCTCCCTCTATTATTTTTTTCATCGCCAATATTATAGCCTTTTAGCAAATAGCTTATGCCTTACTTGGAAACTTTATTTAGTTTGTATCAAGTTCAACTTATCTTCAGTGCATATCTGTTGGAGAAATACTTATTTAAGTGGTACACTTAGTATCCTTTCCATAGACCCAGTACGGGGGTGTCATTGATAAAGTAACCATTTAATGCATGTTAACTTAAGAGTTAATATTAAATATAATCTTAGAACAAATTCGTTGGAAGTATGAATCTCAATAACTTTGCAGACGGTTCTGTCGAGAAACATTAGAATAAGAAAGTTAAAGTCGAAGACGTAGCTAAAAATTACCTGAGGCAATAAACTTTAACCGAAACGTTCAACTCTGAACGTTGAGTATGCTTACTAAAATATTTTGCGAATTAATCTATAAAAACTAAGTCATTTTAATTTCAACGACAGAAATTAAATCTTTACATACACCATCTCTTTCTCTAACATTTGATCCAGTAATCCAGCTGCCATCTTTGAAACGCACATTTGTAGACCAAATTTTTCTATGTCACATTTGAATTTTTTTAGTTTATCACTTAAACATTTTTATTAATCATATACACTGAAGTGCGAGAAAAACTGGTATAGACGAGTTTATGCAAAATACATAGCAACGTCACCTATGCGCGTACTCGTATATAAAGCGATAGACATCCTTGAAAGCTGTCAGAGCTGTTTTCGGCATGAGAATGACAAGTAATAACGATTTAAGCGATTTTCAACGCGGTGTCATAGTTGGCGCTCGTGAGATGGGCCATAGTATTTCGGAGGTAGTAACGAAGTTCGGATTTTCACGGACGACCATTGCAAGGGTGTACCGTGACTACAAGAATTGAATTCCTGCAAAACCTCCAATCTACGATAATAGCATTAAGGAAGAATGGTCCAAGGACAAATGTGGTTGTGAATCCACACCAAACTGTAACTTTTTGGGCGAGTGCAGGGAATCTGCTGGAAAGCATGAGGGTTTTCCGTGCTCCAAATGCAACGGTTACGAGTATTCACTGTTTCACTAAGGTAAAAATATGTCTCGTCCTTCCACAAGATCTTCCATGGCCAAGACTCATCCATTTCCTTTCTGGCAAGAGAGGTCAATGCGTCAGTCAGGTTTCCCAGTTCGCGGCAAGCAGTTTGTGGCTGTAGCTGATCATACACGGATAACAATGCATTACCTTTCTCAATACCTTCCATACTGTGCCATAGGATACATACAACTACAGTGACAGTGCATGTTCGTTACTGAAGCATGAAACACTATTTGAATGTTCAACAACAGGTGTGGCAACATATTCAATGACTTGTAAAGTTACATGTTTGCGACCTCGACTGGATTTAGCTTCTAGATGTCCGATTACCTTGAATCGAGTGATCGTTCTCCTGGGAGATTGTGCAGTCAATTGTCCTCGGCATAATTACTTACGACGACGATATTCCCGAACTGCAGCCGCAGGATTGACGTTGTTTTCACAAAACAGCTTCATAAGAAATGCGAGTTCCAGCATGGTCATCGTAGCTGATGAGAGTGACATTTAGGAGTTGTGGCCTGTTTTATATCCAGAACTTGGCTGCAACACCTGTGCTTACGCAAATGAAACTGCTCTTTTGTTGCTTGGAGCACCACAAGGCCGTAATGATAAGCTTTGGTATTATTATTATTATTATTATTATTATTATTATGAGGAAATGTCTTCTTCCGCATGGCCGGAAATGTCACCACACCAAATTGTATTGCTTTTGGACTGCTAACTATTTATCTAGACAGCGTTGAATAGGGAAACTTGAATTACGATCTCCCGCTATTTCTTTGGAATACAAGAAATAGAGTTTTTACAAAAACTGGGGAAAATTAGAAAACGGAGTTGCTAGTGAGATTTCAGTTGTTACTTATATCATCGCAAAAATGAATTGATGCAAATCGTTTTGCAAAAGTTAGAGAAACTGTTCGGAACCCTGATTTTTTTTCTTTGCCAAAAAAGAAATAGACATTACCTAAGAAACAAAGAAGGAGAGATAGTGTACTGAAATTAATGTTATCTTGATTTTACATCATAAGAAACTTTTAGTATTCGCTGACATACACCCCCTGCAATATGATCACACTTTGATAATGCGTACAATAAGAAACACTAACAGGCTGTATAGTATTTTTGAAATAACTGTTAGATGTAATAAGAACTGTATTTCAAGATTTTTGAACAGGATAGAACCTACGTGAAACTTAAGTGTACCATCACACATCAATATTTCAAGAATCATCATCCTCATCATCAAACATTATCAATCCATTGCTGGATGAAGGTATCCCCAAATTTCTTCCACAACTGCCTGTCTTGGGCCTGTCTCCTCCATGTCACTCCAGCATATTTTCGAATTTCATCCTTCCATTTCCCATGGGGTCTTCTTCTGGATCTTTTCCTGTCCCTCGGAATCCAGTCTAAAATTTTGGTTGTCCGTTCTTCTGGTAACATGTCCAGCCCATTGCCATTTCAGTGATTTCACTCTGGTCATGATGTCGTCCACTCCTGTAAGTTTCCTTATCCACAAGTTCCTATTCTTATTCTTCCTGATTACACCAAGCATGCATCTCTCCATGCATCTTTAAGTTGTCTGCAGTCTTTGTATGTCCTTTTAGTTAAGGTCCATGTCTCGGCTCCATACGTCAGCACTAGCAGGATGCATTGATTAAACACTTTTCTTTTGAGACATACTGTCATACTGCTCTTAAAAATTGTACTGTTTCTTCCAAAAGTTCTCCATCCAAGTTTTATACGACGATTTTTTTCTTCATTAATGTGACTCTCACTCGATATCTGCTGCCCAAGATAAATGTAGGAATCGGTTGTCTCAAGCTTTTCTCCATCAATATCCAAACTTTCGTTTCTTTTAAAAGCATTGTACATCACTTTTGTCTTCTGAAAGTTCATTTTTAATCCCACTTCTTTACTGTTGTCAGGAAGTTCTTGGATCATACTCTGCAGCTCTGAAGGGGTAGTTGCAAAGATGACTACGTCATCAGCAAAACGAAGGTGGGTTAAGTAATCTCCATTAATCTTTATCCCTTTGTTTTCCCAGTTTAATGATTGAAAGACATTTTGCAATGTGGCGTTAAAGAGCTTGGGAGTCACCTTGTCTCACTCCCTTTCCAATTCGTATTTGTGCTGTATCCTCAAATATCCGAACTTTTGCACTTGCATTTTCATAGATGTTATTAATAATGCTAATGTATGCATCTTCATTACTGCAGGATTTCAAAGCCATTGTTACTGCTGATGGTTTCACGGAATCGAAGGCCTTTTCATAGTCAATAAAAGCCATGCATAATGGAAGTTCATATTCTCTTGTTCTTTCATTTGGTTCTCTCAGTACATGGATATGATCTATAGAGCTGTAGCCACAACTTAATCCAGCTTTTTCTCTTGGTTGGGCCATGTCTAGTGTTACCTTCAAGCGATGTGAAAGGGCCTTAGTGAAGATTTTATAAACCACTGAAAGGAGGCTGATGGGCCTGTAGTTCCCGAGATCCTGAATGTCCCCTTTTTTATGGAGCAAGATCATTGTAGCATTGTTCCAGAAAAAGGTGACATTGATGTAGGTAGTTAAATGTACCTCTAATCGATGGTTGGTCGAAAAATGTTCATCCCAATAGTGGAGCAATACGGCAAAGTGGTTGTAGGAAGAATTAGATACTTTTAATAGCACGGATGAATAGAATTTTCTTTAAGTTTGTTCCAGAATTGTGGAAGCATATTAACATTCTGAAGAATCTGGTCTCAAAAGTGTGAATACCAAAATTCCAATGATTCAGTAATATGCAGACCCATTAATTCTGTGTTTCAGTTAGGCTTAAACTTGTCTTTAATACACTGGTTCTAGTAAAATTCGTATTAAAACTGCTGCACTCTTTATGGGCTCTCTTCTGTAAACTTTATATGAGAACAGTTCTGAAAGAGTAGCTTTCTCTTGCACAATCTTGATACTACGAAATTTTATGGCAAAAATGTTGTAGCGCATTTCAATGTATGGATTCAGTGCAAAAAATATTCTTCACTAATTTCGTTGAACAAGATAAAGAATTATTAACCAAACAATCAGATATGCCTGAATTACCTGTTTTATACTGTTCAATGCACAATACCAGTAGTGTGTTCCGCTTAGCGCGATGTAATTTTCAAGTTTTCTGATGTGGTGATGTAACGCATTGAACAGTATAAAACAGGTAATTCAGGCATATCTGATTGCTACGTTAATATTCCTGGAATTGTAGTTTGCTTTAAGCGATGTGAAAGGGCCTTACAGCGCAAGTGCAGGAAAACCTCAAGGTAACAAATTAGATTCTAATATTTCCCTTTTTGCTTCTGTTACCTATTTGCGAAAATGCTTATCCGTTGCAGACTAGGAAAATATTTTCATCGCATATTATCCAAACTACGACGTGTCGAGTAATAGTGATGTCACATCCGTGCCCCACGGCTTCTAAAACTCTCAGGTTTTCCGCTGCACAGAGAGTGAGAGAGTAAACTAAATTATTGTGATGTGTCTGTGTTCTGTTAGCAGTCGTTTAAGTGAAAGTGGCAGTTTATTTCAACTGAGTTTGCTAATGACTTGCGATATGAAATTGAACCCAGCTGTTTAATAATAGCGCATCTCAGGCAACAATCTATGCGAGAAAATGTAGTGTGATAGAGTTAAACGAATTTTTTCTTTTCTCTATTGTAACAGATCAAGGAATGCAGAGCAAGCAAACATTATGCTGAACCACTTGTTTGTTATAAATTGCGAAATCATATATATTTTAAATGATTTTGCAACTAAAAAGAATTTACAACTTTAAATTTAATCATTTATATTTTAAAAGATAAATGATTTTGTTTGATGTGTTATTCTGATAAAGTATTAAGTTATTTAAATTAATTATTTCAACAAACAACAAAGCAGAAAATTATGAGTTAGATTTCGACAATAAGAGATACAAAATAATGATTATACTTGTTTAAAATAGTATAACTAAATTTGTGATCCGAATTTTTGTCTTAGAATAGAAATTAAAGTTTCCAAGATTTCGCACATCAACCAGATGGTTTTTTCATGAAACGTAGACAGGCGGTTTGCTGTCTACCTTTCCTTAAAGAGCCACCTGGTTGATGTGAGAAAGCTTGGAAACTTTGATTTCTATTCTACGCCAAGAAATTCTGACACTAGTATAGTTCTACTATTTTGATTATAGTTGGAGTACAGTTCCTGTTTATTGTACTTTTGTTTCCGGGTTTTTCCAAATGAGTACAAAGTTTGTAATTCAATAATTATAACAATCACATTATTTTAACTCAAAATTATATTTAAATTTCGTGTTAGCAATTTTTTACTTTCGTTTTTGTAATACCTAAGAACTCTTTAATTTCTTTCTTTCACTGAATACATTTTACATCAAAATCTTTTTGAACGCCTTATGTCCCTTAAATTTATATCATTCAATTCTGCATTTAGACATTTTGCCTTTTTTGCTGTTGCATCTATATATTATTTCAGAAGTTTTAGGTTTACATGTCTAATATTTATAGTTTATTTAATGAGGAATTGAACCATAATTTCATATTTATCATATTATAAAACTTCAAAGTGTCAGTGAACGACGTGTCCATTTTAATGTGTTTTTTTCGTTAGTTAGAAAGTGCATCAGGTTTGAAAATTAGAAGTGAAACACACATCAGCGTGAAAAAAATCATATACCTCTATACGTTTTATGATGTGAAGACATCCGAACGATAGCCCATCATTCGGAAAGTTCTGTTTGATCTTTTGGGCAAGATCGAGACTTGCCCAAAACACTAACCAGAACTTTTCGCTTCAGCATCGATAAAATGCTGTGGGTAAGGAAAAGTAGGTGTCTTAGTCAGCCTGCACTCGGTTTTTCACATCCTCACCCTTCCTCACAAAACAGTGAAGGATACAGTGTGATAAATTGAATTCTCGGGCCACCAACTTCCCTGGTCTCAGAAACATGCTGCCTCGGAACGTTTAATACGGAAAATCGCTAATCACGCAGAATTAATGTATTGGGGAAACGTTTCTTTGGAGTATTACCCTCTGTTCTTCTTATGCTGCGGTGCACGCAGATGTTTTGGCTACAATCAAAAGCATGACGAACTGCATGTAGAGTGCTGCATCTTATACAGGGTGGCACAAATGCAAAAGACAGTTGTGCAGTTTTGTTTATTGATATGCACCAGTTACATTTCACAGGTAAAAACAGTATTTTTAACATAAACGCAATCTTTTTTACAAAAGACGATCTAAAAAAATAAAAGTAGAAATACTGAGCCAACATATATTCTTACGAATGAGTATCATACGGAGATTAAAAGTGTGCATTAAGGGATGGGCTTCATATTCCCCTAGAAGCAAGAACTATGCATTTCAAATAGCACTTGGGAAGGCTTACAAAATCTCGGTAGTTGTTTCTTACCGAAACATTATTTATAGCATTACTGTTCTTTATTTTAAGATATACCCTGAAGTGCCAGAAAAACTGGTACACCAGTCTAATACTTGGTAGGTCCCCCACGGGAGCGCAGGATTGCAGAAATACGACGAGGCATGGACTCCACTAGCTTCTGGAAATATGCTGTAGGCAATACACCATACTTCCTGCAGAGCGTTTCATAATTCGGGTGTATTCCGAGGTCTCGGATTCCTGTGTTCGATAGCGCGTTGCATGGTATCCCAAATGTGTTCTATCACGTTCAGATCTGGGGACTTGGGTGGGAATGGCAACACCCCAAACTCAGATGACTGCTCCTCTAACCATAATGTGGCGTCCCGACACTTGTGTGGAGGTGCATTGTCCTGTTGGAATAGGCCCAACCCATCAGCATGAATGCAGGACATGAACGGGTGTACATCGTCAGAAAGGATGCGCACATAGCGTTGGCCGATCACAGACGTTTGTAGACGTACCAGTGACCCAGTAAAGTCCAGCTAACCATACCCCATACCATTACGAACTCCGCACCAGCCGGTACAGTTCCCTGTTTACAGACGGGATCCATGGCTTCATGGGGTTTGCGCCACACACGAATCCTTCCGTCTTCCCGATACAGTTGGAAACACGACTCGTCAGACCAGGCTACTTGTTTCCAGTCATCAAGTGTCCAGTTTCGGTGTTGCTGTGCCCATGCGAGGCGCATAGCTCTGTGTCGTGCACCCATAAAGGGGACTCGAGTTGGGCGTCGGCTTCCAAAGCCCATATCGTGCAGGATACATTGCACAGTCCGGACGCTGATGCTTGTTTAGCCTCCAGCATTGAATTCCGATGATGCCTGCGAGAGTGTCGCGTGAAACGACTCTTGATAGCCGACGATGATCACGTTCATCCAATGTCTTTTAACAGCCACGCTGGTATCGTTGGTTAGAGGTTTTGCCGGTAGTCACGGTACACCCTTGCAATGGCCGCCCGTGAAAATCCGAACTTTGTTTCTACCTCGAAAATACTATGGTCCAATTCACGATCGCCAACTATGACACCCCGTTGAAAGTCGCTTAAATCGTTGTTACTTGTCATTCTCATGCCGAAAACAGCTCTGACAGCTGTGTATCGCTTTATATACGCACTGACGGACGCAACCGAGTACGCGCATAGGTGACGTTGCTATGTATTTTACATAAGCTCGTCTGTACCAGTTTTTCTGGCACTTCAGTGTATTTTTGTATTTTTCTTTTTTTTTAATTTAGACTAGCTTCACAGTCAGGAACCAAACATCTATGTCTAATTGTATTTTTACTTTTATTTACTACGCTGAGCATTCAATGGATTTCTGTACGAATCGAAATGTATTCCTTGCCCTGTTTGCACTCAAATACATTTCCCTCACAATTTACAAAGCGACGGTGTGTAATTATTTCACTTCTGTGCATCAATTGCTTACTTATCTCTCAGAAGTCAACTATCTTTACAGTAAAACCAAAAATGAGTTTCTTTTTCTTAAGATCTTCATTATTCAACAAACCATGCAGCGCAGAAAGGAATAATTTTTCGAGGAGACACGCAGCAAAATTTTGCAACAATGAATTAAAAAAATTGGAGCTCATTTAAATAATTAAAGGCTCGCAACAGAATTTAAGTAAATTGTTTAGTATGATTTCCAGAATACATAGAAAGACTGTGCTCATACATGAAAAGAATACAAAAACAATTGCTTTGAATTACGAAGGAAAAAATTCTTGATCTCGGGTTTGTTCATTGCAGTCTTTCAGTGAATAAACTTATATTTGTTTTCTGAGTTTGCTTTTTTATCACTATTTTCATTGATTCTGATAAGATTCTTGGGGCTCTTTCGTATCCAGTTGACTCTGAGCGGAAAACGGAAAGGTATGGAGTCGACTAGGGCACATTTATTGTACATCCGGCAAAATCGGAGGAAACAAAAGTGTGGAGATAAGGGAACCCATTAAAAAGAAAAATGCTTTCTCATTCAGACTTTCCTATCGAACCCCTTTCTGATTTTTTTCTTTGTCCTTTCCTTTCAGACGTCATTTCAATTATATCAAACAAATATCGGTCCCTTGTTTCTCTGACAAAAACTGAAAACAGAGGGAGAATCAATTTCACGCTACTTGTTCCATTGCGAAGATCACAAATGATAAAGCAAAGGAGAAACAATGAACAACAATCCCTTACGTGAGGAAGATAAAAACAGGTTCAGAAATTACAATAAATTTTCACGGGGTTTAAGATGGAAAAGGAAAAGGTTATCTTACGAGTAGAAGCTTGATTATACTGATTTAATCAGAATACTTCAAAGACTTGATCTACGTAAAATAAGAAAGAAGTAACCATTTAAATACCGATACTCCTATTAGATATGATTTGTATTTTACATTTCTCCTAATGTATCAGTGTACGTTAAGGTTGTACTGAAGATGAACGCACATAATATGACATCATTTTGCTGTTTTAAGGACGAAAAGACAGAAAATGTTTGTGTGTAAATTTCTTCCGAAGAGCGCTGCTCTGTAAACTAAAGAATACAGTTTTCCTAAATCTGAGTTAAAGTACTTGTTATTAATGACAAGGCAAGTTCGTGTATGGGAACATGCTTCGGTGAGCTGTAGCGGCATGAAAGGGTAGAATTTATTGTGTTACTGACACAGCGCTCGAGATTGAAAGGAAGAAAGATATCGTTGGAAAACCTCCTTATCATATTGTTTTCTTTAAGTACATAGCGACCCCCGTTTTTTTACCCTTAATCCAGAAACATGTAGTCTAAATGCAATTATGTGATTGCAGTTCAAGAGATGAGGAAATGAGTACAAAATACCCTCGGTTAACGTTACTCTTATATATGATGTTTCCATATGTCCGCGATCAAAGAGTTTAGGAATAGTTCCATTTATCGTTAAAATAATCCCAGCATTTACATCATTCGATAAAAAGAACGAAAGTGAAAGAAAACGAAAGCTCATGCCTCAGTATAACAATAATTTTCCGGCGGTATATCGCAAGTATTGTTACACCTCAATTTTGCCCGGCATTCATTCTTTTAGCCTTGAGAACGACAACTCGATAAGCTCGTGCAACTCTTTCAACGATTCTTCCGAGTAAAGCAAAAGTTAAACGATATACAGCGAATTTGAGCCCAAAATGTATTGCGTTGAATAGTGGAGGTAAAATTACTTGTTAGATAATCTGCACAATAATCTTGTTTACTATGTATTTGGTTTGTGAAGTGTCGGAGTTTTCTTACACGAATACTTGGATAGGTGCAAAGTGATTTACTTGAGACAGCTAGAGATCTTTTGCTATATCATTTCCAGGATTTATGAGAACAAGCAACGTGCGAGGTGATCCACAAGTCGCGCAAAACTTTAAAAATCAATAATTTGTTGAGTTTTGACAGTATAGCGCAATGCGGTTTGCACAGAAATTCACAGAATAACATGGGATTTTCTGTGAAATTAAAACATTTATTTTCATTTCGTTTCATGTATTTCGTTATGAGGTTACATTCGACCATATTACATTTCAGTATTAATGTTATAACATATAATATTAAGAATAAAACATATATACAAGGTAACCACAGAAGAGGAAATTGAGTCAAAGGCTACATATGTATAGCCTGACTGAATACCAATTCCCCAAAAGTGCGTAGTCAAACCAAATGTCCTGCACATATAAAATTTATGCATGTATGCTCTAATTAATAATTTCCTACTTTGTTAGCAAACAAAAATTGGATATTTTAGTTTTATTCATGCTCACCAGATGCGCTACAGCCAAATGCTTAATTGTAGGTTATACAAGGCCAGATGGCGTAACGTACACACAATTCTACCTAAGGTAGTAAGTCCTCAATGAGGTGCCCATCATTTGCGAGCACTGCCTGCCGACGAGAGAAGACACCACTGACAGCATTAAGTAGCATATCAGTTGGTGTAGCTGACAAGTGATGTTAGATAAAAATTTTCAACATGGCCAATGACGGGGGAAGATCTTTGTACACCCGTTATGACATCAGGTAGCCCCAAAACTAAAAATTACATGGTGTATGGTCGGGAGACATGGGTGCAAATAATGACGGCTGGTTATACCATTTTCGCCAAAGTTTACCTCAGGATGTACTTGACATTAGATGAGATGTAGGGTGGGGCTCCATCTGGTACGAACGTTGAAGCATTCAGTCCATGCCTCTCTTGAGAGCTGCTTGGTAAAACTTCTGCGTAAGAGTATCTGTGACAGAGACGATTTCAAAAGCAGTATCAAGGATTTCCTCGAACGAAAAATTGACAATAATGAAGGACGACGTAAGCCCACACCACACTGTGACTTTTGGCTGATGGAGTGGAGATTCTGTAACAGACCGGTAATTTCCCGTTACCCAAATGCGGTAATATTGTGTGGTTATTGCTCCGTTGAGAGCGAAGTGTGCACCATCTATCCACAAAACATTTAGCAGCCAGTTCTCGTTTTCATTCATTTGCCGAAAAAATCGTATTCCAAAACATCTCAGCGTCGCGAAATCGAGAACTTTCAGTCCCTGAAGGCGTTAAATTTTTTATGGATATTGGCGAAGTACTAGTCTTAGACCTCTATAAATAGTCCCATATGAAATGTCAGTTCGACGCGTAACTTCACGAGCACTTGATTTCCCAATGCGCAGGTGCCATCGAAATGTTTTTGATTCCCTGTGAAACTGTAGCCGCAGCTGAGACAGATCTTGCTGGTCTTCTACGTTAGGGTCTTGTTATCAAATTCCGGTCTTTTGAAATCTCTTAATCATCCGCTACAGTGCCGAAACATGCATCGGTCCTTTACCACTTCGAACACCTCTGAGTGAACGAAAACATCGGAAAGCTGCTTTTGCAGATTCCGAGTTCCGATAAAATAGTTAACAGTTTTTTTGAGAGAAGTTTTCAACTAGTAATAGTCACGTCTCGGATTTACTTCATTGACTATGGCATTGCCTTTGCGCAAAGCTAACAGTTAACAGTCATGATCTTAGGAAGGGATTATGTGACCCCAGGTCTTAAACAACCCTTAGAAATAGGAAGCTAGGATATTTGGGCTAGAGTGCCCGATAGGAAAGTGACACGGAAGCGAAATAGAAAGGGGGAGGAAGACGCCCTTATTTATTACCGGGGAAGGGGGTGGCAGTACCCGGGTAAGGGGAACAGTTAACAGTTTCAACTGCAGCTGCTTTTATACCTGGCACTTCTTCGATATCACCTCCGGTAGAGCGCCATCTGCCGAACATGACTAAAACTAAAATGTCCTATAAATATTTTAACTTAACAATAGAATCGCATGTCATTCTGTGCATTTCTGTGCAAACCGCGTTGCGCTACTTTCAAACACTCAGCGAATTATTGATTTTTAAAGTTTCCGTGACTTTTGTATCACCCGGTACAAGAACGCAATCCATCGTTACTCCACAAACATATGTTCCTTCCCCGAATTGCATCGCTGCGGCATAGAACATTTCTTAACATTTTACGGGAATATATTGTTCACGTACCTTGTTTCGATTACCGTCGCGATGCTATTCAATGTTCCCGAACCGTGCGGAAAGCCATTCCGGCATCACAGTGGTCAAAGCGAAGGCTTCCAATCATTCGTCCGAGATGAGTCCGGGCTCGAATCCCTTTGAGGCATGGATGTTGAGGTAGTCTTACGGCACTGGCTTTCTCTCTCTCTTTCCTGGAGTCAGTGGCCCTAACTTAGAGACGAGTGACTGCTTATAGGCCATTGAGTTGCTCACTGTGGTCCAGTGGTGTAGAACAGCCTTAGCGCGGCTTAGCGGCGCTAAGGCACTTTTCGTGGTTTAGTTAGGAAGAAAACCGGGCATAGGAATTTTTTTAGTGATCATGCAGAAGGAACACTGATTTATACGAAAGCATACTCGTATCTTAACAGAACGTTCGAACTACAAGAGCAAGACAAAACTGTCAAATCACGTAGTAAGGAGTGAATCGACTGCTAGGAGGAAAAGCAACACAGAAAAGTTAAACATGCATGTAGACAGAGTGAGAGGTGACCACTAAGATGGCGAAAGCTTCTCACCATTCGTCTGGGTGGTCCTGGGCTCCGGCCAGGACGAGGTATGGGTAGTGTGCTTGTCTTAAAGCACAATTTATTTCCAATCCCAGAAGCCACTGGCCCTAAATTAGGTACGTATGACTTCTTATAGCCCTTACAGGTCCTCACGTGGGTCGCTAAACACTCCCTCCCTCCAAATGTGACAAGTGTTTTTTGGTTAAGAAGGGCATTTCAGGTAAACTCGTCACCGGCTCCAACAAAAGTAACCACGTGTTCCCATTCTGTGATTTCTTATGAGTAATGAAAAAGGACGCTCCGCGGGTGCGAGTGGTAAGCAACACCGGCTTCTGGCCAATGGCACTAGATGGGCTTGTGCTCCGGCAAACGCATCCCGGAATCAATGGCTTCAAATCAGAGATCGGCCACAAAGACCCAAGACATTAGAGGTGGTCATTATACCCGTGAAGAAAAAAAAACGCTAAAGGTATTCGCCAAACCCAGCCCTTAATCTCAACAACAGCGACAAATAAATTACATATATTCACTGTGATTGATTCATATTATTCCCACGAAATATTCGTAACTGAAAACAGTAGCTAAAGAGAGACTTAATGTTCTTCGCATCTGAATGCCACGTAACTTTTATCTTTTATTTAAAGTTGCCCCAATTAAACAATTTTAATAAAAGTTGATGAAAATAATTAGTAACACATCTTTAATTAAAAATACTAACTGATGACAACAAATGAAGTTTTAAATCGCTTTTGAAACTTTTAAGGACCTTTCAGGGTTTGTTTCACTTAACCCGTACACCGCTGAGACACTTTTCTTCTTAGAACTACATCACTGCTGTGGTCGTTAAAGCCCCAATCAAAAAAAAAGAGAAACCCTTGAGGAAGACATCTGTATTATGCGCATTTGTTTTTGCCCGTCTTAACTTCTGCGTTACTATGAGCCAAAACTTCCTGCACAATTCAACACGTTACCAAATGCATTTCAGCAGCAGGTCAGCTTACTTTCTATAAAAGGCCACGGATGGCCGGTTCGTGACTGTCACGGGGGGGGGGGGGCTCAGGCTAGATCCGAGGCAGGTACTAACGCTGGAACCACCAAATATCCGGCGTTTGTCGGACCCCGGGTACTGGATCCCCGGTAATAGTAAGTAAAGGCGTCTTCCTCACGCTTTCGACCTCGCTTCCGTCACTTTCCTATCGGGCATTCTATGCCAAATCTCCTAGCTTCCTATTTCTAAGGATTGTTTAAGACCTGGGGTCAGACACTCGCTTCCTAAATGACCTATGATGTACATCTACTTTCTGTAAAACATATGAGCCTTATTTATGCCTAACATTCAAAATCATCTTGATTGTCCTTTTGAGTGTCTTCTTATTTTAAGTATCGGTAATAATAGACAAATGACAACAGCAAAAGCAATTACAAAAAATAAAAACATTATTCAGTTTTAAAAAGTGCAGTTTCTTTGTATTTTGATGCACACAGTGATCCCCATTTTCTCTTCTGAAATACATAGTAATATTAAAAGTTATAAAATTTCGGACACATAAGCAAATATTTTCGAATTAAAAATGTCATATAAATTTGATTCCGTTATTCTGTAACATGCTCAAATATAGATACATCCGTGCTCATGAGAGGAGGCATGAAATCGTTTAAAACATTTCAGAAGAAAAATCAATGCTTTGAAAACTGTACAGTGTGGTCACTTTATTAAAATAAGTAACTATTTTCCATTGCTTCACAATGTGATATTTGGTTAGAAAATTAAAAAGAATATGTACTATTGAACAAGACATACGTTTTTTTTTGATGAATTGTCGAACACTATTTTTTGTAAATTTTACCAAAAACTTTGTAAAAACTGCATCGCTTCTGTTATGTTAGTAATCGCTGAAGTAAATGCAAACCTTTCTCTTTGCAGATTTGGAACTCAGTTCTGAGATTTTCACACGTACTGAGAGAAGCTATGGTGGATCCAAAGTCGAGCCACCGTCCCGTCCCAACTCTTTCTGGGATGATCCCCACTTCCGACCATACTTTGATAACAGCACTGAAAGGAATGTCACCGCTCATTTGTCCAAAACAGCTTACCTGCATTGCAGAATCCGGCAACTGGGCGACAGAACGGTAAATAGTTAAACAATATTCAAAATTCCTTTTACAGTATAATCAGTATTGTGAATTAGAATGTAATATATGGAGGAGCAAATCCTGACAGGAATGACTTTTAAGTTAACCTCTATATATGTGCCTTTCAATTACAATTTTCTAAAAACATTTATTATGCTCTAAAACTGGGCGTGAACCACAAAATGGTTCCAAATTCTTGGTCATTAAAGCTTCGTTCTGCCCTTCAAATTCAAGATGAAAAGACATGCAATTAGAATAAAACTCTAAAACACCTGCAGCCTCTATTATTCCTTAACATAGTTTTACAGAATAGCTACTGCAACTAGAGAAAATATATTCAGCAGAACTGCAGGGAAACGAGTCAAAATCGGTGTAGTGACACAACAGAAGAACAATAAAGAGAAAGGAAATAAACTGACAAAAACGCATTGTGTATTGAAGCTAAGGAAGGAATTGGCTTATAGTGAATTTATTAGAGCTTTTTATTACATCTTTGTGCAAATTAATTGAAATAAGCACACCAAAATGGAAAAACTTATTTATTTCAATTTGCTCAAAAAATTCCATGTTTACTTGTCTCTTTAATACGTGGAATGACGACATCTTTCTCTCCGTACCACCTGAACGCGTCTCGCTAGGAATTCCTTTAAATTTGAACAGTCAGTGATGATTTTTAGGTTCCTGTGCCGCACCCGAGTCAGAGTTTCAATGAGCTTACTGAGTCTTGCAAACTGTCCAAAGATTGTTGATCGGATTTATATCCGGTGAACTGTCAGGTCAGGTAAGTACGTTTATACGCTGCTGGTGCATGAAATTCACGATTCTTGACGTGTGGCAAGGGGAAAGGTTCTGCGAAAACATACCGGATCCATCAGAGAACCTCTTCGTCATCTCGAGAACAACTCTGACGAATGATCCAGGCGCCCAAGAACTTCTACGTATTGTGGCGTGTGCATCATGCTGTCGATCGGATGCAAACTGCTGACGCCGAAGTAGCTAAAATAAACAAATAACATCTGTTTTGGGGAATGTTTCACAGTTCTGCTGACGTGGGAATCCCGAAGCTTCTCTCTCAATGACATCCGAACGTGCTGGCTCTCCTGTCTTAGACAAAGAAATTACTTTTATCGGTGAACAACACCTTTCTCCGATGTTTCTTTGTCCAGTGTTAGTTAGTACTCCAACGCCCACTTTTATATTTATCTTTCAACTGTTTCGTCAGTAGTTTTTTCCACAGGTCGTGGGGCCTTAAAGATCAGGTGATCTGCATACAACTTAAAAGCTTACGTGTATCAATTTCTCTTTCAAATGTTTGCCCAGTGCATCACTAGTCTCTCGAGGGTCTTTTTTTACTTTCCTGAATCAAGTAGGCGTCGTCTCTTGGCGTTGTTTTCTTCTTTCGTCCACATTTATCCTTTCAATTTGGAGAAATAGATCGGGTTTTGTTCTTCAAACTGATGACACAGCCGACAGTTGCAAGAATGACACCGACTGTTTTAGCATATATACCTCTAGGTCTTCAATGTGTGCTCGTGCAAAGTAATGATCTGTGTTCGCTTTCTTGGTGACACGGCCATCACGAATGAAAGTTCTGAACGTCTAATGAAATACCGATGATGTAGTGATTGCAGCAGCCAACCCCAACATGCGCATGCGCTATTGGCAACCAAACCAACGCGGTTACAGCAGGTTGGTAAATGTGTCCGGTGAACAAATACGATATTGCTTATATTGGGGCATATTTCGGCGTAAGGAATTTAATCGAATGAAAAGAAGCAAAAACAGCATTTTGTTTCAATGAATTTGCCCAAGGGTGTATCTTTAAATCTAGAACGTTTCCTTAAGTTTGCCACCACACTCTTCCAAAGTAACCTTTTTCCAGGTCGCTTTTAGAAGTCAAATCAAGGATCTCGAACATACCCGTGCTTGCTATTATTCACAATACTCTGTGTACATATAACCCCTCATTCCGGATGAATTTGCCAAAAAAGCACATGTTTTGATTAATTCGTTTCGATGTAGCTTGCCGATTGTTAACCAGCCAGCCCTTCCTGTTATCCTTGCTGATAATTTGCTGATTCCTTACCTTGTACCTCACAGACACGTAATTAACTGAGCCGCATGTTCTTCTGTATTCCAGAACAGTAATCAAGAGTTAGCCACATTCTCATGGGTTATTGAGTTACACAGGCAAAAATATATCGTCTGATACAAACTGAAAAATATAAAATAAGTGGTAGCCTGTATTTTAAGTGTTCTCCAATGATGAGGCTTAAACAAATTATGGTGGAGCGAAAAACACTTTTTTTTTTTAATTTGAAACGTCACCATGTGCAATAGTTGCGATTTTATTACTGAAATGACCCCTCGAAATATGGATGACATTATTTGATATGTTAGGCTGCCCCAAGAACCTCGATGATTAAAAGTTATAGGGAAAAATGGTTTTAAAACACCCGCTTTCTCCATTTTGTAAATATAAAAAAAAACTGTGTCACCATGTTATTTAATATCACCTTTGAGTGTATAAACACGAGTAAAAGTTCAGCAGACATGAGTTAATTTCTTAGGCTTCCCCAGATCCCTTAAAGTATGTAATTTTTGCCAAAAATGGCATGATAAGTTGCGTAAGCATTAAGTTCGACAGCAGCCTTATTGTTACGAATTTGGGCTTAACATTAACAATTCCCCCCTCTGTAATACTTTCTGGAAACCTCTTGTTGATTTTCAGAAACATAGCTTGCTGTTTTGCGCTCTGCTTTGTTTTTGTTACCTTTTTCATCTCAGCCCACCCCTCTCTCACAGCGGAGCTCTGTTTGCAAACTAGTCATCTCATCACAGTCGCGCAGGTCCGTTTGGGAGAGAGTGTTGGCGGGTTCTCTCACAGCCACCCCCTCTCTCACAGCAGAGCTCTGTTTGCGAACTCGCTGAGTCATCTCATCACAGTCGCACAGGTCCGTTTGGGAGAGAGTGGTGGCGGGATCTCTCACAGCGGAGCTCTGTTTGCGAACTCGCTGAGTCATCTCATCACAGTCGCACAGGTCCGTTTGAGAGAGAGTGTTGGCGGGTTTGCGTCATAATGATGCAACAATTTCATTCACTCCTAGTGACGTTGATTGGATCGTACCGGCATTTTCGTTTTGTCGTCCAACTACTTAAGATGGCTGAAACAAGAAATAAAGCTGATTGCCCTATCCTCGGGAGTTATAAGGAGATGCATGAAAATGTGTTGTCTACGTACGAAGATGTAATGCGCCATTACTACCTTGTGAGGAATACTCTTAGGCAGGAAGGTGCAAATTATGAGACTGCTGCAGCAGAAATAGCAAGTATTTCTGCTGCAGCATGAATACTTGCATTCGAAAGAATGTAATGTATCTGTTATTGACCGGCATAAAGTACGACGAGAAAGGAAAACGACCCGTTAAGCAATTCAAGATGAGGTAAACTTGACTGGTCGCATGATTGTACCTTTATTTTTGGACGGAAGAAGGGATGAAATTCTTACGAATACACAGACAGATGATGGCAAGTGGAACCATCAAAAAGAATGGGAGGAGCATATTACACTTGTTGAAGAACCGGGTTCAGACTATTTAGGACATTTTGTGCACCGAAGAGCAAGAGTGCAAGGACATTTCCAACGGTATCTTCAGCTTATTGAACCAGAAGGCATTTGACTTGTAGGAGTTAGTCTTTATTGGAAGTGACTAATACCGGCACAAATGAAGGTGTAATTAGGTGCCTTGAAGAGAAGCTCAATTTTGCCGTACACTGGATTATATGTCAACTTCACTTTAATGAACTGCTTTTACGCCACCTCACCAAAGCACTTGATTGGAAAACATCAAGGCCGCCCCAGTGGCGCAGTGGTCTGAGCGATGGCCTCTGATCATTCTTCTGAACGGGGTCCGGGTTCGAATCCCGGTGAGGCATGGATGTTGTGTTTGTCTTACGGCACTGGCTCTCTCCCTTCCCTGGAACCAGTGACCCTAAGTTAGGGACGGGCAACTGCTTATAGCCCATTGAGTTGCTCACGGTGGTCGTTAAACCTTCAATCAAAAAAAAAATACATCAGGTCCAAGAGGATTTAGTGGATTGATTGGAAAGCGCCTGAAGACGTGCGCAAACCTTCCTATCGTTAATTTCCAGAAAAGTGAAATTTCGCTTCAGTCCGACATTAACTATGGAGATCTTAGCTCGGATCAACTTTATTTGTGGCAAATTTGTAAGGCAGTCTTTGCAGGTGATTGCCCACAAGATCTGGCAAATCGGAATCCTGGAGCACTTGAACATTCCCGTTGGCTGACCCTCGCAAATCGCATTCTGCGTTTGTATGTTGGAACTAGTGATCCAACACCACAACTTGTCTCATTAGCCACCTTCAGAATGAAAATATATGCACCATCGTGGTTTACGATCAAATGTAACGGTGCCTGTAAAGATGGTCCAAGAAATTTGTAGCTTTTTATATCTGTGTTTCAATATCTTCCTAATTATTTAAAGCATATTGTAATAAGAGTCGTCCAAGACAACGTGTATTTTACACATGCAGAAAACTTGCTCGCTGCAATGTTGTTTGACGACAGAAGGTATGTCCGTGAGCTTGCTGTTCGACGTATCATGAAGGCCAGGAAATCTTCCGAACAAACAACTACCATTAGGAAGTTTCGGATTCCTAAACTGAATTTCCAGAGCAATGATTACATCGACCTAATCGACTGGCAAGAGTGTAATGTGACTGAGCCTCCCATCACACGGAAATGGAAAGACGATGAGCTTCTGGTATTACTACAGTCGGATAAATATCCAAGTTCTTGCCGCGAGTTTACAAAAATACCCCGCCATTCTCCAGCAGTACAGAGGATGGTTAAGATTGTAACAGATACTTCTGCTCATGTGTGCGGCCTTCTTGCAAGAGATGGATTCATCAGAGCAAAAATTTTAGATAGGAAGCTGATGCCAAGTTTTGAAAAAAGTCTGATTTCCAAATGAAATAAACTCACTCCTCAAGTTATGCTACTAGGTAAGGCTGGTGTTTATCATATTTACATAACTTATGCCATTTTTGGAGAAATATGACAAATCTTGAGCTCTTTGGGGAAGCCTAAGAAATTAACTCACGTCTGCTGAATTTTTACCAGCGTATATACACTCAAAGGTGATATTAAATAACATGGTGACACAGTATTTTTTTATATTTACAAAATGGAGAAAGCGGGTGTTTTTAAACCATTTTCCCTATAACTTTCAAACTTCGAGGTTCTTGGGGCAGCCTAAGATATCAAATAATGTCATCCATATTTCGAGTTTCAGTTCAGTAATAAAATCGCAACTATTGCCCATGGTGACGTTTCAATTTTAAAAAAAGTTTTTTTTGGCTCCACCCTATTAAACATGCCATTCACTTGCATAGTCCTCTTCATTACCTAAAACCTGCTTACAGTATATGGAATTTCATTAATTTATTTGTTGTATGAAAATAGCTAATGAATATTGTAAATATGAAAAATAAACCTCATATTTCTTTAACAACACTTACATAGGCGCCTTTGCGAAGAAAGAAAGATCGATCTCTTTTCCTCTGATGGTTTCTCTCAAAACTGTGCAAATTATAAAGTTCACCTTCTATGGCTTGTTTTACAAAGGCCATGGGAAAAAATGGAGTCATTTTACTCTGTTATTATCTCTGACACTACTGCCATATAGTTCGATATCAATTTAGTCCAAAACCTTAAAGACGGTAGTTAAAAAGCATCTACTGCATTATCTGGAGTTTTCTAACCTCATTAATCACCGTCAGTATAGCCTTCATTCAAATCAACAAGTGATATTTCAGTCTATCTTAACCACTCTGGAAATAGGGATTCTATAGAAAGGCTCGGTAAGATTCATACTCTGTGTGCGGCAATTGAAATCAAAAGGACTTTTGATAAAATATGTTACAGAAAGTTTCAATGTCATGCTGTCGTACCCCTGTGTTTGGCTTTCTAACTGCATTTGCGGTTGTATCATACGTGTGAGTGTTTGAAGGTAATTCTTCCGCAATGCATGAACGTTTCAAGAACAGTTCTGTCACTTTCTTTCAGTTTTATATAAATGATCTCATTTCGATTAGAGTTAGTATAATTAACTGTTTTTCTGACGACATTACATTTCATGATATAGTGGTAAATACCTAAAAGTAACGCCTATTTGGCCTGCCATGTTGAGGACATGTGTCATTGGGATGAGGATACCCTTGTAAAGTTTAGCTATTGCAAAGCTAAATTCATTGTTTCAAAGGGAATTCTTCCGGGTTCCATGTCAGGGAACACTTTGGCAACTAGTGCGTTTCCATCTTATCTAGTCTATTTCTGTCTTGTCACTTAGCGTTGTGTTTCCTCTATAGCAAATTGTATTTAAAAAGCTAGCGGTATCCTTCCACGTAAGACGATACTTGCCCTCTAAAACAACATTTTTCATAATATAAATCACACATTCATCTAGACGGGGCCTCCTGTTTTTACATTTGACGTAGTGCACTCGAATCAATCCTAAATCGTTTTTTTTCTTTTTGCTATGCAGAAAGGAGCTGATTGTGTGTTTAACAACTTGGCACATGCTCATTCTCTTTTGTAACATTACCACAGGTTGACAGCTACGGCTTAGTGTATCAAGTTTATCACTCACCAATGCAACCATGGATGTTCAATTAAAAATTCCCGGATCTTGACCCACTTTCTCCTTCTTTCCTCTCGCGATACAAGTACGTTCAACTAACTGTCGTTTTGTGTCCACATAATTAAATACTGTCTTAAAAATTCTGCGATTCCTTACTCAGTTACATCTCAAGTAACTACGGCCTACAGTTATTTAATCTAAAGTTGGTAATCTGCCATTCAAATGATTCACATTTTAAAGTAAGAGAAAAATTCTATGTTAAAAAATAGGCTTTGCATTTCAGAGAAAATATGTTATTGAGAAAAGGAAGAAACTCATTTTATACACTAAAGGTACACTCTACACATAAAGGAAATGCTTGCCCAAATAGAATCAAAGCAATGTATGTTTATAAATGAAATGTGTTAAACGGAAAGGCATGCATTCTAAATGATACAAAAGGTGCAGACATAAATGAAAATCAAATACCTCCCAAGTCAATATTTCGCAGAAAATAAATACATCACATAAAATAGCTTGCATATCAATTCATATGCAAGTGATTTTGTTTTAAGATGATAAAATGTTGTTCAAGATGCTATTTCCAGAATGAAATAATACAGAGATAAATGCCTTTCAACTGACATAAAAATAATAATAACGACCAATCAAAAACAAATAATGTATACTGTAATCCTTATAGGTAAAATTATCCACATTAGGCGTTTCAATGAATGTAAAAAAATTCAATCAGTCAAAAACAAATGCTTTCCACGAAGATTATCGTGTAAATGAAATAAAATTAAAACAAATGCACTTTAATTTACATTCAATTTCATTTAGCAGCTATAATGAATTAGCTTTGTTATCTTTTTGCTAAGCTAATTATTATGAATGAATAATGCTCTAAGCTTCAAAATAATGAATTCCCAAAAGGGTGTTGTTACTCGTTAATTATGAACTTAAACAAAGTCTCAACGCTGGTTATTTATATTAAGTAATCAAAGTCATAAACCTAACAGCCAGACAGAGGTCTGACAAAACTAAGAATTGAGAAAGACTGAACTTACTGACAAACTTGTTTATTTCCAAGACTCTTGGTCAACTAAGGCACTCATATATCTTGTACATAATAATGAATAAACTTTCCTCTTATAGTACACACACTCTCATAACAACACCTCGCAACGCCAACACATCAACCTCAACAACTCAACAACAACACAACACAACTCCACTCAACCTCGATGAACGCGCCTATATACTAGCTACCACCACGTCATGACTTACACTCATTGCCAGATCTCATTCAGCGGGTGAAATAATATTTCGTTCAGTAGGAAGATAATTTACATAGTAAAATAAAATAACCAGAGATAGTAAAATCAAAAGGAAAGTGAATATAGAGTATACGTTACACAGCAAACATTGTTCTAAACACTATTTGTATGAGAAATACATCAAGTAGAAAGGAATGAAAATCAATTGATATTAAGTGCAGTGCAATTAATGAAAATCCAATACTATTAAGAACACCACTATTTTACACAACAAGTGAAATAGAAATGAATTAATTTTAACTAATACTCATGCCATTTGTATCCACGTGAAAAACATGTCATTCAAAGCATTATTTAAAAACATAAAACATCGAAAAATATACAGGCTGAATGGAAATCAAGTTATTTTAACTTATACACTTCATTGGTTGGTTGGTTGGTTAGTGGATTTTAGTGGCGCAAGGGCCAGGTTTGGCCAAAGAGCGCCAGACAAAGAACGATCAGCCACAGAAATGTATAAGCGCGGAAAATGAGTAAGAGCAGACAGGCTTGTTAAAAGTTGAAAAAGAGAATGATGAAAGCTGGGAAGACAAGGTAGTTAATCAGATTTATAAAAAAAATCACTAATGGAGGGACACGAAATGTCACTCTCCTCCCCCACACTCCTCTGCAACGCTGGCAGAGGGCGGGGACGAACTGTAACTCTCCTCCCCCCATGTTCCTCTGCAATGCTGGTTGAGGCTGGGGACGAACTGTCACTCTCCTCCCCCCATGTTCCTCTATAATGTTGGGTGAGGGTGGGGACCTCGCTGAGGCCGAGACAGTTTCAATGTTGGCCACGCACACCTTTGCGGATTGAGGGCCGGGTCTTCCGCACGTGCAGGCTGTCTGCGGGGAACCGGAAGAGGCGGGCGTCTTCAAAAGAGAAGGCGCAGACTCAGCTGGTCGAATAAGCTGGAGCTCGGTGAAATCCACCTGTGTGGCTTGTTCAACTGTAGATCGCTTGGCAAGTGCGGCGAGAGCTACAGGGCGCGGAACAAAGGGCTGCACGGGTTGTGGCTGAGACTGAACAACTGCGGCAAAAGTACGCTGTCGGGTGGTGGGTATACCCAACTTGGCCTTGGCAGCAGGGTACGAGAGGCCTTCCAGGGTCTTGAGGCGCTGGATCGCCATCTCGTCCTTCCATTTCATACAGGTGCGGGAGTAAGCTGCATGGGACTCACCACAGTTAACACAGGAGGCCGCAGAAGTGCAACCTTCCCCGTCATGTTCACTGGAGCCACAATTAGCGCAACGAGCGGAACTCTTACAGAAACGTTGTGAATGCCCGTACCTCTGACACCTGAAACAGCGCAGAGGACTGGGAATGTACGGGCGAACTCTACAGACCAAGTAGCCAGCCTTGATTTCGGTCGGAACTTTCGGGGAGTTAAAAGTCAAGATTACATTTTTAGACTTAATGAAGGAACCATCGCGCCGGAACATCATACGACGAGCAGCAATAACACCTTGATCAGCAAGTTCAGTCACCAATTCGTCTTCACTGCATGGCAAGAGATCAAACTCCGAAATAACACCCCGAGAGGTGTTAAGAAACGGGTGAGGTGTCACTTTTACAGGAATGCCTTGAAGACTAGTGAGGTGCAGAAAAGTGTTACTCTGAGAAACACTGCAAGTTTGGACAAGCAGGTCCCCAGAGCGAAGCTTCCTCACAGACTTCAAGGGGCCAACCGCCGCGTCCAAAGCTTTAGAAATGAAAAAGGGAGATCTGGTGGACAGTCTCTCATTCGGATCGATGGATTCTACAAGTAAGTGTGTAGCATGCGTAGTCACAGCAATCGAGGGGAGACGACGCTTCGGAGCGACTGGTACAGCAGCCGAAGAAGAGGTTCCACATTCTTGGTCAAGGTCTAAAGACCGTTTAAGGGTATGAGACTTGGTAGGTTGAGAAGACGGAGAGTCGGTTGCAACTATCATTTTCTCAGGTGACTTAAATTTGGAGTGTTTATGTTTGGGTTTACCCATGGAAAAAAGAAGGAAGATTCGTCTGCAGACTACTACACCCACCACCGAGCCCTACAAGGGAGAACTGGAGGTCCGCAAGCCAAGAAAATGACGCTAGACACAGTTCTGGAGCTTATACGTTGCAGATATAGTCCGTTGGCTGTGATCACACGCACTCGGCGGACACTTCGGCCTCCTGGTACCGTCATGCCAACGCCTTTGGCATGATCCCACAGCCCCCGGGCTCACCCTGCCGTGCTATACGACAAAAAAGCCGCAAAAGCCCTGCACACAACTTGGTACAAGACTTCTGACTAGAGGTGGGTTAGTCTCTAGCCTCCCGTTTACAGCGAAGCCGGGGTCGAAGAGGAGTGTTGGTACACAGGAGGCACTTAACCGGTCTCCTGCGACCTCAGCCTCCAGACATCCCATTTCCGCCTCACGGGTCTCCGCACGCGGCAAACATGCAGGTAGGTCTAGCACCCAAACCAGCTAAAAGGAAAAAAAAAGAAATCCAAAGAAGACAAATCCTGGCAGGGAACCTAAACGGAATCTCAGCAACCTACGAACTGAGCGGTTAATATAAATCAGTTAGTGGTGGAGGGTAACAAAACCACAAGACCGGGGTGTTAGTACATAACGTGGTAGCGATTAGGTAGAGAACACAACACGGGCAACTAGCCAGTGGAGAAAATAAATAAAAACAAAAAAGCGAGACACAAGACCAGCTCGGGATCGTGGGGCCGCGACTCCCCAACAGCTGGATGAACAGCCGTCCCTGCAAACACCAACAGCACCAAAATAAAAAACAAGCGGTGGCATGACATCAGATGTTGACCAGTCACAAGGTCAGCTCGGGCCGTGGGGGCGCCGCTCCCCAAATAACTGGAAAACCAGTTATCCCTGTGCGGGGATACACTTCATTGCAGCCATTCTTGTAAAATACACACAAGTCATAATTCATAGCTTGATGAAATTTGAAGGCCGCCCCGGTGGCGCAGTGGTCTAAGCGATGGTCTCTGATCGTTCGTTCGTAAGGGGTTCGGCCACTGGCTCTGTCTCTTCCCTGGAACCAGTGACCCTACATTAGGGTCGGGCGACTGCTTATAGCCCATTGAGTTGCTCACCGTGGTCGTTAAACCTCCAATCAAAGAAAATATTGAGCATTCGTTTCTAAAGTAATACTTACGAAGCGCATTGAATTATGTTCTTGTTAATGTTTTGTCCAGCTGAAACATTCAGCAGCAAACATAATTTAAGCAGGGAGGATAAATATAAACAACTTAGTAACATGTTTCCTGAAAAAATGAATAACATTATTTTGGGTGGAACTGTGGCATTTAATCTACCGATTGCAAATCATCAGTACAAAAATAAAAAAAAGACGGGTGAAAAGTGAGGCAAGAATAAAGCCACATAGATTTAAATGAGATGAACGTGATTGCATAAACCTGTATGGTTATCCCGACCGCAAACGAAGTGCTTTCCATCACATCTATTCGTGATGACTGAAAATCTCTGCACTAAAAAACAGAAAGTGAAAGAGGACTTCAAAGCAATTTTCGGTAGTGGAGTTGTTCTGAACAACCGCATAACATACCTCAAAGGGAGGCATTAGCTGATACACTAAAAAACATCGAACAAAGTTAAATAACGAGCCGACGCATGCCCGCTCTGTGATGCAATGGGATACAGGGTATCTGGAGTTTAAACCAGAGTTACGGTTAATCAATTCCACCGAGAATGGGGACACATCCAATAAAACATTATAATTAAATACCTGCTGCAGCTTTCCTCCGCCTCTGTTATTGAGCTCGTCAGTGGTGTTTTCGGAAAAGCGAGGGACGCAGTTTTATCTTTATTTAACAGTGATTTGTTATCTCCGGCCATCAAACGTGGCGATGCGTCAGAGAGGAAAGCTGTTTTATTGATTCTCCGAAGCCCTTAATGAAAAACACTCGCATATCTCACTTGGTATTCGCGTTATCTCTGCAGTTATTGCAATGCATCTGTGTTTGGTCCAGTTACTTCGAAACGAGAAAATTATTTCCGCTTCTCTAAACAGCTCAATAGCACGGCGCCTAATGTATTTAGAACATAAATCTAACACGTCATATTTTGCAATTTTTTTCTTGCACTCCTTAAGTTAGACGCTTTCGATAGCTGCTCGTCTTTGATGTTAATGGACATGATCTGACGCGTGTACTTTTTCCATGCTTGAGCGCAAAGCATTGCTCATACGTACTGAACAGATTCCGAATGTCGGTGGAAAGATTTCCTTTTCCTCTTTTTTAATGTTTGATGAAAATATTGGGCAGGTATCGCGTTGATGGCAAAGGGAGTAAATGGCTCGGAAAATGCAACAGTTCACGACATCTAACGACATCTGAGGTATGTGATACGGTTATGCTGTTCGAACAAACTACTCCGCTTCTCAGATCAAAGACTTGCTGTATACTTCCCTCACATTCAAGGTAAATGTGCATTTATCTATATTTAAGAAAATGTTTTGTAACATAGAGCTGAGTTTAGAGCTTTATTCAACACACACTTGAATACACAGCTGATATCCTTTTTCTATTCTTTGAGTTTTCTTACTCGTGTCTTCCAAGAAAAAACTTTGTCATCGATGCTCAGGCAGCGCTTAAGCATTCCATATTATTCTCATATTTTCCAAATATTAAGGACTCTGGATTCGCCTCTGCAGCCGATTAGTCAGAGGACTGGTTTTGTGGCTAAATGTCGAATTTCAACCCCAACCTAAGTACAGGATAAGGTACGGTTGGTGCGTTTAACGATAATCTAAAAAATAGAGATGGACAGATGCTCATGCAATTGTAGAGCGATAGCTAATTTATGAATATGTGTGGTAGAACCTATTATCCTAATGTTAATTTTCTTTTCGTGCATTAAATTCAGTAATTATCTTCACTGTCATACTCTTTCGGCTTATTGCCTTAGCTTAGGACTTTCATTTTGCCGCCCGGTGGCGCAGTGGTCTAAGCGCTGACTTGATACCATTCGTTCCGAGAAGTTTCGAATCCTGCTGAGGCATGGATGTTGTGTTTCTCTTACGGTACTGGCTGTCCCCCTTCCCTGTAACCAGTAGCCCCAAAGTATTGACGGACGACTGCTTATAGCCCATTGAATTGCTCACGATGCTCGTTAAGCCTGCATTCCAAAAGGGAAAGAAAGAGTTTCTTTCTTGTTGCACCAAGGTAGATTTACTCTTCCAGCAGCTTTGTCTTAATCATACATGAAGTAGATAATTATGCACGTCAATAATGTTAACGTCCTGGTAGAATCATAAAGCATTACTTACAAAGTCCACTTTTATTGGCTCTAGTCAAGTAGTATGGCATTTTATAGACCTTTGACTCAATATAGGATAATTTGTTCACAACAAGTGTCCAAGTAGCAGACAAGTGTCTAAGTAGCACGATTATTTTTAACAATCGTACGATAAGTAGCACGATTATCTTTAACAATCGTACGATAAGTAGCACGATTATCTTTAACAATCGTACGATAAGTAGAACGATTATCTTTAACAATCAGCAGTAAACAACTCTGCGCTCACCTTTCAACAATCTTAAGACGATGAGAGCCGAAACGATGAGATCCGGCCCTGTAGCGCAGTGGTTAAAGCGATGGCTTATGACCTTTCGTCCGATATGTGCTCGAGTTCAAATCCCAATGAGGTATGGATCTAGCATTTGTCTTACGGCACAGGATATCTTCCTTTCCTGGAATTATTGGCCCTAAATTAGGGACGGGCTACTGCTTATAGCCCATTCACAGTAGTCGCTAAACTTTCAATAAAAAAACAACAGGAAACAATGAGCGTGATAAAATTTATGAATAATATACTGAGCAGCAAAATCATCAAGTGTAGAAAAACATCATGCAGCCGAAAAATAATGAGTCTCAAAACATTCCAAACGGCAGATCTTATTTTTGGGACTCATTACGTATCTTAAGTACGTCACTGCCTCCTGTCCCGTTGACACGAGTTTTTAAAAGTTAAATTCGTCGAGAGTTAAAATGCTGTGTCAAAACCCAAGTTTTTACGCGGAAATCGAAGCTGAGTACCCTCACTACGGAGTATGTTGCTCTCCCAACTGAGCTACGAGGACAGAATGTCTCGCTACAGATTTGTCGTTTTGACACATGTTTTCACCTCTGTATTATGTCACATCATCTCTTATATATTTTTTTTTGAAGCGAGGTATACATTTTCCTTTAATTCCAATGTGTGGAACAAACATCACACATTTTTCGAAGAACCCAACGGCCAGTGGATCAGTTTTTCACAATCGGGCGCCAATGTAACCTACAAGTTTTGTCCGCGCCGGACATCGAAGTCGGGTCCTCTCACTCCACAGTAAGTCGCTTTCCCAACTGAGCTACGCGGACAGAATGTCTCGCTGCAGATTTGTCGTCTTTACACATGTTTTTACCTCTGTAGTACGTCACAGCGGCGTTAAGTTTGGAAAAACCTTTAACAGGAATGAACCATATATTTATGAAAAAGAGAAACTCAAAATGATGGTAAAATGAAAGAATACGTCATACTATCGTTAATTTCATTTCATCCCTCTTAATAATTTTATTTGAATGTTGCAGATGAAATCGTTCGCAGATGGTTGTCACTGCCATACATGTATTGGTAAATTTCTTTTGTCGGTTTGTTACATAGGGTCCCATGTATTTTAGTACTGCGAAACATATTTTCAGCATTAGCTCTTTTCCTTTTCTTCAAAAAGGCTATGCAGCGGATAGTAAGCTTTCGTTGTCTTTGTATTATATAGTGTCAGCACGAATAGCATTTCCCCCCTCGTTAATCCAATTTGCTATAACACGAAAAAGTTCATTTTAATCTCTTTAGAACATGAGCACGTTATCTCACAGACCCACTATACACTGTAATGCTGTCCATGATCTTCACTTTGTACCAAATTAGACCCCAGCCCTTAGCATCAAAAGCCTCGTCGAAGAATACGACAGTCATTCCAGCACGTTTCGGAGTTCGACAGAGGACGAATAGTGGCTTATCGCGACAGCGGTTTATCGCACCGAGACATCGACGCCCGTGTGGGACGACATCCAACCACAGTGAGGCGAGTGTGGTTTTTGTGGGTGCAGGAGAAACGGACGGACCGACGTGAACGATTGCCGCAGCCGCGGCAAACCACCATACGAGGGGACCGGCATGTTGTGCGGCGGGTATTGACGGCTCTCACCGCCACATCACGAACGTTAGCGCAGAAATTAGGGTGTGTTGCGCAACAACCTGTGTCAGCACGTACCGTTCGACGTCGTCTGCAGGAACGGGGACTTGTCGCACGTCGCACATTGCTCCGATTACAATTGACGTTACACCACCGGCGAGTGCGGCGGCAGTGGGCCGTTGAACGCCGCACCTAGACTACGGAATGGCACGACATTGTCTTCTCCGACGAATCCCGCTTCTCCCTGGAACACCACGATGGTCTGATCCGCGTGTGGCGGCACCGCGGCGAGAGACTGTATGACGCCTGCATTATGCATCGCCGTACCGGTCCGTCGCCTGGTGTTATGGTTTGGGGCGTAATTGGATATGACACCCGAACCCCTCTGGTACGCATCGCCGGTACACTCAACAGCCGCCGCTACATCTCCGACGTTTTGGAGCCTGTAGCCCTTCCTTACCTGCTGGACCTGCCAGCGGCTACGTTTCAACAAGACAATGCGCGCCCGCACGTGGCACGCGTCGTGCAACAATTTTTCACGGCCCACCAGGTGTCTCTGCTACCGTGGCCCACCTGTTCTCCCGATATATTGCCCATCGAACACGTCTGGTCGCTGATCGGCAACCAAGTGGCCCGGCAAGCGCCACCCGTGGCTAAGCCTGATGAACTGTGGCAACGTGTGGAAGCAGCCTGGACCGACATACGCCAAGCCCACATCCAAAGCCTCTTTCGTTCGATGCCGCAGGCGTTATTGCCAGCCATGGGGGCAACACGAACTATTGATGTCTGCGTGTTCCGCAAGTCGCACGGGCTCGTAAGCTCAATCGTTTAATCTTTGTATCTGCAGTTATGTGTCCAGTAAATATGGCTTTGCTATCTCGTGTCCTTCTTGGTGTTGCACTTTGGGTGGCCAGCAGTGTATATATATATATATATATGAGCATCATGATGGATAACTGAATGTTAATATGCTCTAAACATGAAGATATCAACGTTATGCTTTTTCAGAAAGTTCTTTGATGCAAATTAAAGAGCATGATACTATGTTTATTCGATCATCAGCATCATCATCATTCATGGGAAGAAGTTCCGTAGATGCCCGATCCTGGGAAAGGTGCATCAGAAAAAATGCGCGTCCTGGGCCGACTTCAGAGGGAGCCATCTACGCATTCGCGTCCCCAAGCTCAAGGAGTCTGCGGAAAAGCCGAGAAAAACGTAGGCCAGATGACGGATAGGACTGTGATTCGAACACCCGTCAGAAATGTCCCCTTCCAATAGAGTGCATAGCGACTGCCACGCTGGTAGGGCTTTAATAGATTTTTATTCGCATAGTACGATGCTATTAAATCTTATATCACGTCTTATCACGGAATGATCTGAGGGCATAAAGACTAACACAAAATGTACGTAAACATGGTTCCTAACCTGGATGTTAGAGATTTAGAGATCTTTCAATGTTTTGTAGCGTATAAGGCTTGCTGTATTGACTTGTGCAAATATCGGGATGTGATACGTGTGTATTTTGCCGCGCTAGTGAGTCAGTGGTCGGAGGCATAGGTTTCTGGTTTGTTGTCTGAGTTCGGACCGGGTTCCAGTCTTGGATAAAGCATGGATCTTGGGACTGTCATACGGGGTTTGCCCTCTCCGTATCAGGAACTAGTCTCCCAAAATTTGAGATAAGCGACTGCTTATATCCCTAAAGACGATCATGTTAGCCGTTGAAGTCCACAAGAAAGAAAGGAATTTATCGGTAGTTCAAGCTCTTTCTAATATAGCGTTTCTACTAATGCCGTTACACTTCTGTTGCTCGTTCTGTCATCACCGAGCGCAAGGATTTTCTTGCGATGAGGCGAGATTTAGACTGCCACTAGTTTGGCTATCTGAATCTTCGCTCAGTCCTCACAGCATTTCCTAAACATTTTCCGAATAACAGTCGATACTCAGCAGTTACGTACATTCATCCGGATGACATATAGGTAATCAGGGCACGTTTGCTGCTCATTTTACCACAGATTTCCTCAGTATACGCAATTCATAGCTTTAACAGGTCAACGGGTAACTAATCTGGTGATGCTTATGTGGTCTTACACGAGGAATCTCATTTTATCAAATCGGATCTCCTAGCATTCGGAAATAAGTTTGAACTGTTTTCCAAAATTCAGGCCTGTATGGGAGTCCTCATCACAGAACGGGTATCACCATATATTAGAGATAACAATGCAGCGACGCAATTTTAGGAGCATATTTTCTGGAACTTTATGACCCATTTCCATGTCTTAATGCTGTTTCTTGAGTTATGGCATGCCTTTCAAGGTCACCCCGTATAATTTGTGCTGAACCTGATTATAGTACTGTAATGAACCCAACTTTACCAGCACCTCTGTTGCTTGGTCATCATCATAAGAGTTTTGTCTTTTCACAATTTCAACGGTAACTCAACAAGTTCTCTCCCTCCAGTTTTTTTGTCCCTTGTTTCCGCATTCAATACTTGATAGCTTCCTGTGCCTATGATATCATCAAGCATCATTAGTCGTCTCCTTCCTCTTGGTCGCTTTCCTGCAATTTTTCCTTCTCTCATTCTTTTCCATAATTTTTCTCCTCTTAACACATGTCCTATCCAGTTATATTTCCTTTTTCTTATGGTCTTTAGAATATTCCTTTCTTCCTCAACTCTTTGCAACACTTAATCATTGGTAATTTTTTCAATCCACTTTATTTTTTCCATTCTTCTCCATAACCACATTTCAAAAGCCTCCGCACATTTTAGCTTCTTTCTTTCCGATTGACCACGATTCTGCCCCGTATAAAGTTATACTCCAAATATATCACTTAATGAGCCTTTTCTTTAAATGTTTTTTCATTTTGTTACTAAACAAATTTTTCTTGTTGTAAAATGCACATTTTCCTTTATTAATTCTTTCTTTTATTTCCATGTCACATTTTCCATTGTCTTGGATTATGCTACCGAGGTTTTTGCATAGTCTCACTTGCTCTACATTATATCCATTCATCATAACCTCAACGTTTCCTGGTCTCCTATAGACTCTCATCGTTTTTGTCTTCTTTGTGTTAATTTTCATACCGTATTTTATGCATACACTTTTCCAAATTTTCACATTCGATGCTGTATTTCATCTTCGATATTAGCTAATATTGCTTGGTCATCTGCAAATCTAATACTTTGTACAGTTTTTCCTCCAATAGTGATTCCTCTTTTCTCTGCATCAAATGCTTCTTTTATCATTTCTTCTGCAAAAATATTGAACGAAGAGCGTTGGTGACAGACAGCTTCCTTGTCTTACACCCCTGCTAATCACAGATGTTTTACTTTTTGCTACTTTTGTCTTTATCATTACGGACTGGTTCATGTATAATTCAGGTATTAACCACCAGTCTTTCCAGTCTAATCCTGTTTTACTTAGCACTGCTATCAGCGTTTCCCAATTCACCATGTCAAATGCTTTTTCTAGGTCGATGAAACATATATAAAACTTATTTGTTTACTTCTATATTCCTTTCGCATATAGTCATATAGTCCTCATCACTCCAATTGCATTTCTAGTCCCTCTATCTTTCCTGAATCCATACTGACCATCCCCCAATAAATATTCCGCTCTGCTGTACAGTCGTTGATTCAATATATTAAACAGTACATTAGAAGCATGCGAGAGTATGCTTATAGTTCTATAGTCACTGCACTTAACAGGATTACTTTTCTCTTCAATTGGTATAAGAATACTCTCTGTGAAATATTTAGGCCATTCTTCTGTTTTGTAAATAAGGTTGCATAATTTCCATATTCCTTTAATACCTTTGTCATCTAGTTGTTTTAGTATTTCACTAGGTATTCCATCCACTCCTTCCATCTATCCATTGTTTAATTCTTGTTAGGCAAGTAATAATTGCGTTCGTTACTGTTGTAGTATACCGCGTTTGGGATCGAATCCCCGTTTAAACATGCAAGAACTGCCTTTTGCCCTAAATATCTACAGTAGCTCTAAATCTATTCTTGAGTCAATAGCCCTAAATTAGGGGTGGTCAACTACTTTTTGCCATCTGTGATCATGAAGACATTTCACCAACGAATACAAATGAACAGTTTTAACACATTCAGTGTTGGAGAATGTTACGTTGTCCAAGTAACTGATTTAAATAACGTAACAGTTTTCGTGACAGCGATGATAACATGTTACCAAAAGACTGCTACATGAATTATTGAACTGCTCGTCTTTTGACAAAACTAAGCATTGCACAATATTAGTCAGGAAGGGGTGACATAGATTTTCTCTGTTTTGTTATGATTTAATTCTACTTTTACTTTTACTAAGGTCAAACTTTAACAACTGCATTTACCTATACGCAGTAAATCAAGCTGATAAATCATGCAATTTATATACTGAAATATTTTGCAAGTCAGACAGAATAAAACGGGATGAGCAAAAACGCTATAGATATTTCGTGAATATTTTTTTGATTTAATTCTACTTTTACTTTTACTAAGGTCAAACTTTAACAACTGCATTTACCCATACGCAGTAAATCAAGCTGATAAATCATGCAATTTATATACTGAAATATTTTGCAAGTCAGACAGAATAAAACGGGATGAGCAAAAACGCTATAGATATTTCGTGAATATTTTTTTGATTTAATTCTACTTTTACTTTTACTAAGGTCAAACTTTAACAACTGCATTTACCCATACGCAGTAAATCAAGCTGATAAATCATGCAATTTATATACTGAAATATTTTGCAAGTCAGACAGAATAAAACGGGATGAGCAAAAACGCTATAGATATTTCGTGAATGTCGGTTAAGTCGCATTAATATTTCAATGAGGATGTAGATGAATGCTTTTTATATGAGATTCGTAGATGGACCATTGCAATCTTTCATTACTCAGATCCAAATCTGACATTGAAATCAACGAGTAGATAAACGGGAACAAGAGCACACTTGACCAAACGTTTTATTTGATATCTCCAAATTCTAGAAACATTTTTTTCTTGCTGAGAATGGGTCACACGCTTTTCTTAGTAATCGAGGTATTTAGAGTTCTAAGACTTAGTTAATCTCAGGATATCACAGATTTTTTTGGGTGTCAGGTCTCTCCCATCCCTAAATCTAGGAATTGTAAATCAGGGATCTAGTTAGGGAATAGAGTGAGACAATATCAACTTTACAGTTTACATAAATTAGGGATTATCGACTCAGCACAAATATAATACATTCACTCAAAAAAAAATACTTTCTAGAAAGATATGCTTAATAGTAAACAGGGTTTTAGAGAATTTTAGTATTCAAATTATTTGTCCCTGTAATGCTGAAATTAGGTATTTGATTTCCATCTAACAAGCTCATTTTGTTTTGTTTCGAGGTTTAACTACCCCCACAGAATCATCTATTGTTGCAACCATTTTAAGTTTACATATCAAACCTACACTATTTGAATTTTACATTTGTTAAAATTAGTTAAAAAGTGTTTCTGGCTAAAGCAAAAACGCGTGATGAGACTTTCTGATTTCTTAGTACATTTGACATATCATAAAAAACAACTGAAAAGCATCTTTTAATTATGGAAAGCACTATTATATGCGACATCAAATATTTACTTTCCGAAGAAAAACCGAACCTACTTTTACTATCCATGATCAACCCTCTTGAACGTGAATATGATTTTTTCCGGTTCCTCAGTCGTTATAAAAACTCATACCTCGGGGTACAAATAATTCTGAAAATCTCATTAATGGATTTCCTTAAATATCCACATATCAAGGCCTTTCATTGATGTTTTGATTAAACCTCCCAAAACCTCTTTAATCTATCCTCATTTTACTGTGGTAATGAGGAAAAGCAATGTGGTGGTCTTGCTAAATATTTAATTCCTGTTTCCCGATTTCAAGAACAATAAGGCTTTATTTAAAGAAGCAGGAGGCATGTTTTTCCTTCGTTTTTATCAAGTGACTCTCTTTCATAAAAATGAAGCTAATAAGTAACTAAAGTTTAATTAGAAATTTCGGAGCCTTATTGATAATTAATGCTTTTCATTATGATGCGAAGGATGTCTTAATCCGTTTGTTATGGATGAACAATGTTTTAGCCTTAAGGATCTGTGTGAGCGCCAAAGGGGAAGAGCAGGGGGTGTACAGTATGTTTCATAATTTATCCTTGCCTTCAAATACCTTGCAATTATCAAATCTTAATAGCTGAAAATTTCGGCTAATAAGTCATTTTCCCGTTCAATCATTAACCCTCATTAATTTATTTTATCCATATTTCATTCTTGTTCATATTTTTATTGGCATACAGAAAATGAGATTGCCCGTATCTTTATTTGCATTTAGAAGCACTAGGAATAAAAGCAACTAAACACCTCTCTTCTAAACAGAAAACCAGTGCTCATTGTAATAGCTAGAATTACCCAACTTATGCTAGAATTACCTAAGCTGAATTACCTAGTACAAGCTAGAATTACCTAGTGGTTCTTCAATCCGCATTTCATCCAGTTAGTATTATTTCCATAAAAAGTAAGAAACAATTGAAATGTAATGTTAGTTGCAATAACTTTTCCATAGATCGAGGGAAATATTTTGGGGCGTAACAACCTTAACCCTAAATTTGCTGACAGCACAATTCGGAAACTAAGATTTAATTTCACAGCTATCAGGTTTTGCTCCATTGAACTTTCAGAAGTAAAGCTTGGGGACATAACAGTGAAGTTCGATTCTATCATTATTTTCTCTAAAAATAAAATCAAACTGTATGAGGTACAAGTTCGTCCGCTCCGGGTATCGAACTCGGCTCTCCCCTCGCTCCGAAGTAAGTCGCTCTCCCAACTGAGCTACACGGACATGGGATCTCACTCGTATTTGCCTTTATCCCATGTGCGTCCTGCGGTGCAGGCACGTCCCATCTCCCGTCCCTCTTCCCGGAAAAAGGGCCGGGTGCATGGCTCACGGGTCAGCCGGGACCATGTGTCATGTGTCGCTGCAGGCAATCATTCCATGAAGAACGTGCATTTGAGAAATCCCAGAAAATGTTTTTTTGGTGTGTGGAACTTTCAGAAATCAATTATACTGCATATATTCCACAGCTGTCGTTCATTTGCATCGTATGCGCCACACTTTCAGATATCAATTTCAGTTGCCTCACGCTGTCGCGAATCAAGTCTGGTTTCACCATACGCTCGGAAATCAAGCTTACTGACATCAAAACCTTTGAAATCTAGCTTGGGACGCCCCGTTGGAATAGTGGTATCTGCTCGCTGGGTATTGACCATTCGTCCGAGATGGGTCCTGGTTAGAATCCGGGCGAGGCATGGATTTTGTGTTTGTCTTAAGGAACTGGCTGTCTCCATTCCTTGGAATCAGGTGCACTAAATTAGAAATGTGCCACTGCTAATGGCCTATGGAGATGCTCACAGTGCTCGTTAAAACCAGCAAACAAAAAATAAAATTCTGAGCAGGTAGTGTTGGGGTCACTACTGCTGAGGTTGTTGGGGTAAAACGTCTTACCCAGGCGGTGTAGTAGGGGCGGGGTGTGTGCATGGTTGGCAAGAAAGAAATGAGCGCAACGAACTTGCATGTCTTTTATTTTATTTATGTTTCACAATGCTGACTACTTTGTAAGATTTTGTTGAAGACAGACAATGGTACGAGTAGTACGATATGTAAGACTTACATGCTACACTTATATCTCTAGAGAACGTTAAGTCTATTGTGGTATTCTTATAAGTTGTAAAGTTAGTTGGACCCGTGGCCAACACCAATCTGGATTTTTCGTTCAGAAACTGTTTCCGATGATCTTTCGACGCCTCAATGTTAAAATCCCCGCTGAGCAGAAGCGGTATGTTGGGATCGCAGGGCCAGTCGCTAACTATTGTTCTAACATGCTCTGTGCAGTAAAGCATTAGTTGAAAGAGAAATATCCCGATGTAGTTGAGTGGTGTCTGTGGATGAATATAGACTGACACTAGAACGTATTTGAATTTGTTGGGTATCTCAACTTCCACTAGTACGCCTTCGCCGACATGAATATCCTATAGACACTTGAACCCAGAATACTTGGGTATTGGTCATCGTGGAACGGGTCTAGCCACATGAGCCCTGCAAGTTTTCTGATTCTTGAAGACTGCCGTGCCACCGTATAGTCCACTACGCTTCTTCTTGCCAGTGCCATGACTCGTACGGGGCTGTTGGTCTTCGTCATCGCCGTATCTGTTGCACTCGCTGGACTCAATGTGTTTGAAGCCGGGTATGTCGAAGGTTTTGTCTTTATCCATCCAAGTCTCTGTGAGTGCCAAGTAGTCGGAGCGTGATACGTGAAGCCGTTACTCTTACTCAACGTTGGCACCTTTCCTCGCTTTACTGATGTCCAGTAGTTTGAGCACAACATAAGCTGTCGAACGTCCTCATGACTTCATCTGTGAATTCGTGTTGTAATAATTGCAACTTAGCTGCATTGGGCCGTTTTAAATTATTTTGGAACCATATGAGATCGCTAAATCTCGATTGGGTTATAAACGCTAAATCTCTATTCTTAAACGTCTCATCAGCTTGTATTTCGTCGCATTCTATCGGTTCTATCTCACTGTCGACATCCATTGCCTGTGAACTGGCGTTAGGCGTTGCGGCGTCTGGGCGACTCGTACTCGCCTCAACTTGTCGACGCTGCCTTATACTTCGCATTGGTTCTACTGCTGTCATAGGGGCCTTTTTAGATTCCTCATTTATTCAACTTTCACTTTGTAAGCGTTTACGATAAGCATTTGCCTTCTTGTTTTGAAGATATTTCGACATTTTTGAAATTTTAACGAACTTTTTTCCAAGTTCAACACTTCATACAACGTCCTAAGCATACACGTTCCCGAGATATACTAATTTTGCCGCTCGGCGAACTGGTAATTTTCCACTCCAACTTGGCAACCGTCTTATGGCGGCGTGTAACGTCACGCGCTCAAGGCTAATGTCGCGTGACATTCTTTCATCTTCATTCTTTTAAACCGTGTATTGCTTATTTCGATATGCGTTATAGTTTTAAAGTTATTAAGATTTTTCTGGTATACACATAATCCTAACATTGACTTTCGCATAGTTTCCCCCATACCGGACCCGCGGGGAAAGACGTTTTCCGTCAAAAAGAAAAAGAAATCGAGAAAGTACTTCTGGTAATCTTTGTAGATGATTTATGCTTAGCATCTTTCGTTTGCCAAAATCTTTGTGGGTGTCAAATGATATGATATGATATTTGAAGAAGTTTTAGGATGGGAGTGTCTGAACCCAAGTCTAAAACTACCCTTAGAAATGAGAAGCTAGGATATCTGTGTAAGTAAACTCAATAGGAAAGACAAACAGAAAAATTTACTAAGGAGAGGGTGATCCGTGACACAACTCTGTCTGGAAGGGGGAAAAAGGGAACGAAGCACCGCACAACATCGCAAAGAACCACAACACCAACCAGCCGCCCGACGCACTAGGGTGCGAATTAAACTCAACGATACCAATTTCAAATGTCCAAGCAGAATGCATTTTCGCCATCTCGATGCCAATCTGAAAAAGACGGGTGTGATGGTCTGTCTAACACCCACCAGTGTTCACATACTTACTCTCTCTGTCAAGGGGGGTCAACGATCGCCACCTTAGTTCTGGGATACCTAAGGATTTTGCTGGGATTGTAATCAACCGCGCCCCTAAGAAGTCCATTTGGATGGGTTTCCGCTTTCTTGAAGAACTTTCAGGCGAGTCTGATGGAAAACTCATGTACTTTCTCGATTCCAAGTCTGTTCATCAGGTTCCGAAGTGAGGTCCAAGGGGGTGCCCCAGTGATCATTCGAAGTGCTCGGCTCTGCACCTTCTCGATCGATTCTCTCTCTCGCTGTTTCCTACTAATACTGATTCAAATGGAGGAAGCGTAGGTAAGCACCTGCCTGACGACCGTTTTGTACTCTGGCGGAGTAGTGGAGCTAGCTGTCCAAGGCATTGTCTAGCTTTATTCGTGCGGTAGCTGGTGTTCGCCATCCACGAAAGTCGACAATCTAGTTGGAGCCCTAGGTAGTTACTGGAGGTAGCCCAGGTGATTATCTCTTGAAACATAAGGAGTTTCGGTACTCCTTGGAGAGATCCAAAAAACATCAGCGCACTGCTCTTAGACGGATTGATCTTTATCCGCCAGTCAGTGTAGTAGGTTTTTTTTTTTTTTTTTTTTTTTGGTTGGAGGTTTAACGACCACCGTGAGCAACTCAATGGGCTATAAGCAGTCGCCCGTCCCTAATTTAGGGTCACTGGTTCCAGGGAAGGGAGAGAGCCAGTGCCGTAAGACAAACACAACATCCATGCCTCACCGGGATTCGAACCCGAACCCCTTCGGACGAATGATCAGAGGCCAACGCCTTAGACCACTGCGCCACCGGGGCGGCAAGGTTTTCAGCTGAGACAGAAAGTCTTGGAGGAGCTACACTGCTCTGCTTTTGTTCAGGGATCTGATGACAACAGCTTTGTCATCTGCGTACATCATGACCTGCCCTTGTTTGGGTTTGGGTAAGTCCTGCAGATAAATCTAGAACAGCGTTGGTCCAAGAACCGAACCCTGAGGAACGCCAGCCCGAATCTTTTTTTTCCGAAGAAAGCTTACCCTTAATCTTAACAGTGAACCTGCGGCTGTTGAGGTACGAGACAATCAGCTCAACAAGTGTGCGAGGGCATAGAAGCTTCTGCAACTTGTGCAGGAGACCATCATGCCAAACGCGGTCAAAAGCCTTGCTGATGTCCAGGAAGACAGCAGTGGAATACTCGCTCTTATCTCGTCCTTCAGAAACGAATTCCGTAAGTCTGATCAACTGGTGGGACGCAGCGTGCTTCGCCTGGAAACCACCCTGTTCGTCAGGAATCACACCATTTGCTTCACAGAACTCAAGAAGCCGAGAGAGGATAACCCTCTCAAGGAGCTTACCCAGGACGGGCAAGAGAGGTATTGGACGGTAATTAACAGGTAAAGTATGATTGGTTCCAGGTTTGGGCAACACCACTACCACTGCTTTTTTCCAGTCCCTAGGGAAATACTTCAGCCGGAGAGACCTGTTGAAAATCTCCACCAGTACCAGAATCCAGCTCTCAGGGAGCAGTTGAACAGCTCTTGCCAAAACTCCATCTCTTTCGGGAGCTTTCTTCACCTTTAGCTTTTTGGTGTGTCGAGTTACTTCGAGGTAACTAACAGGCGAGATGACCTCATCTGTATCATCAAGATCGTATGCAGCTGAAGTATCCATGACCCTATCCGTGTGACTAGGATTTTGAATGTCATGAGGTGAGAACTGCTTCTCCAGGGCACCAGCAAGGACCCCAGCCTTCTCGTCATCACCGTACACCAAACCCTGTGGACCGAGAATGGGCGGTATGACAGTCTTAGTACACCGGAGTTTAAGAATATGGTTCACAGACAATCCTGACGAGGTTGTCCCGCGTTGAGAAGGTACTTGTTCCATTGGAGTTCCCTAAACGCACGGATTTCTGCCCTGACGAGATCGCGACACGAGTTATAGTAAACCCTGTCGTCGGCAGATCTCGACCGCTGCCAGATCCTACGGAACTTGTTCTCTCGGAACATCCGGACAATGCGTGGAGGAAGTGAATAAGGGTCTCGGGCAGGAGCTGAAAGCTTCCTGCATTGATTCAAGATTTCCCGTATGCAACGATTGAGTTCTTTCACCGCACTATTGACGTTTGAGCGAGTACTAGTGTCCACCGTAGGCGGATCAACGTGAGCAATAATTTCATGGAACAACTTCCAATCAGTATACATCATCGTCCGCCGGGTGGCTGCGACTCCGTTTAATCTCAGTATGACTGGGTCATGATCAGAGTCAAGCCCAGAAACCAAAGAGACCTGATGAAAGTGCCTCACGAACTGGAGAACAGAAAAATCAATGACATCGCCAACCCCGTGTGACGGGGTGCAAGTAGGATGGACCGGACTTGCAACTGTAAGATCCAGCTTGTCAATTTATTGCGATAGTGCCACGCCAGCACTATTAGTTGAACGACAAAACCAGTCAGGATATTTAGCATTCCAGTCACCAGCCACTACAGTGGGAATGGGGTCCCCAAAGAGGATGTCAAGATCATCGTCAGAAGGTACCTTCCCTGGACAGTTATAAACGGAAGCTAATTTAATCAAGCCTGAGCTTGTTTTTAGCTTAACAGCCAGTGCCTCAACATCCTTGAAGGGTGCGATGGATGAACTTAAACCATTTCTGACTAAAATGACATTACCTCCTGCTGCTTGCCTGTAGAGGGCCGGATCTCTGTCCTGCCGGAACACCTGGTAGTTCGCAACACTGACTCGCTTGATCCTAGGTGTGAGTTTGGACTCACAGATAAGAGCAACGTCAATGTCATGATCCTTCAGGAAGCTTGCAAGTTCAGCAAGTTTATTCCTGATGCCATTCGGGTGTCAAATGAAAGGAGTGAGACAAGAGTATTCATTTATTTAGGTAAAACACATTGCATTTATTCGAGTCACTAACGACCACACCAAGTCACAGTCTGGTACATACTAAGTGGAATTAAACCGTAAGAACTAGCAATAAGGTTTACTAATTCCTGACTTTCAGCGGTACATAGGTAGGAGGATTAATAATATTATTGTCGTAAAACCAATGAAATGAGATTTAAAGGAAATATTTACTAAAATATGGAGACGGAAATAGTATTTCGACAGTTTAGTTTCTCAAAACAATATTTATTATTGTTATTGTTGTTATTATTCAGATTTAGACGAACGTAAAGAACAACCTTGACACCAATTAAATGTGATGTAGCTACAAAGTTGATATGCGCATGCGCAAGCTAAAGTCTGATCTCAAGAGCTAAATAAAAGCTGATTCGCAAGTGCGTTAGTGAGCGGGATTAGTAACTTTTGGGCTAGGATATCCACAGGTTACACCCCATCCTGTTGTACATCATTTTAACGTTTTCTTCCTCTCTAACGTCCTCTTGGAGGAGGTGCGGGGGTCCAGGGAAGCCCAAATGTCACTACAACGTACCGTTTTTGTAGCTTAAAAATACATTTTTGTAATGGCATTTATCATATACAGCATCAGGTTCTCGTAAGTTACGCCGATTGCAATGAGATATTTCTACATTTATGTAAAACGTGATGAAGTAATTAATGTTCGGTGATAGTTTAGTAAAATAAATTATTGAAGGAACAAAGAAATTAACTATTCACTGTTAAAAATTGGTACTTAGAAAAAAGCAAAATGTACTCATTTTTGAAAACATTCTGGGCTTATAATACAATATCTCCCAGTACTTGTGTCTCATTTTCAGAAAAAACAGGTACTCATTTTTGAGTACATACAGGGAATCAATTGGGAGTATATCTGGTATTTCTAATTTGAAATACACGTACTCAAACAAATTCATATATTTCAAATATATGTGCTCTAACTTCATTCAGTTTCTGTGCCTTTTCGGGCAGGCCACAGAAACTGAAGTTAGAGCAAATCTAGCGATTCTGACAGGGTAGTTTGTAAGTGAGGAAGAGCGCACTAGATGGCGGCACCATACAAGCGCACGATTTTCCCCATAGAAGACAGAGAACATTTCGGCGGGGCTTAGGAACTTTAAACGGGAGATTCCTACCCGCGGGCCGTCACTTAACGTGCTCGTCCGATGCACGGCGGATAGTCAGCCATTGTTACAAATTAGCACCACCACGGAGAGCCCCCAGGTTAAAGCCCAACAGGCTAGGTGTGAACCAGCAATCCCTCCATCAGCAGTTTGAATCTCTAACCACTAAGCCATCCGCGGCTCGACTTCAAATTTGGAATATGTGTACTCCATGCATACTCATTCATTCATAGAATCAACTGGAAGCATATGATTCGATGGCACATCTGGTATAACAGATATACTGAAAAATAGAAGTCATCGCTCTTTCCATGTTTATAAGTGAGTCACGGAAAAATTATCAACGGCCAATACCGGGAATCGAACCCAGGGTCTTTCAGTTACGCACCGGATATGCTTCCTCTGCCCCACAGCGGCCTCGAAATTCTGCAGATTCACTAACGACAAACTACCAAATCACATGGCAGGTTGCTTCTTTGGAACCACGCACAATGCTGGGAATTCACCAAAGATGAACAGCAAGCAGCAACTGAACAAATAACTAGAAAGGGAATGAATGATAAATACACAGTTGACGTGGAACAGTAACATGAAATAGAAGTCATCGCTCTTTCCACGTTAATGAGTGAGTCACGGAAAAATTCTCAACGGCCTGCCACCGAGAATCGAACCCAGTTTGGTAGTTTGTCGTTAGTGAATCTGGAGAATTTCGAGGCCGCTGTGGTGCAGTGTAAGAATATCCGGCGCGTAATTAGACGACCCTGGGTTCGATTCCCGGTAGCAGCCGTTGATAATTTTTCCGTTATTCACTCATAAACCTGGAAAGAGCGATAACTTCTATTTGATGTTCCTGGTCCACGTCAATTGTGTATTTATAATACATATACTGGTTGTCACATGCTGGGGAAATGAAATTGTATGACAAATGTTGTGATGAAGCGACAATATATTCTTTATAAGACTGACACAAGTATAGTTAATGTAAAAACGTACACAAAGGTACTTTATGCTTAATTAAATAACTTGTGATCCGAGACTTTGTTGTACTAATTATTTATGTGTATCATTTACACATTTCTTAAACACTTTCTCTTAAAATCTATTATATCTAAAATGAAGTAATACGAGATTATATTTATATTTATTGACGCAGTTATTTGTAAGTACGTATGGTTACTTATATTTCAGCATGTCATGTATTCGTTTACGATACGATTGTACTTAAAAGAAACGAGTAGTTCAGATTTTCATTTTTAAGTAGATTATTTTTAACAGTGTTGTGCGTCACTTCATGAGACAGCATTCAAAAACCAGATTTCAACAACGGTTTTGACTACTTCCGTTACTTAGTGTTTACTTTACTATTTTCGGGAAATATTCATAGCATAAATGCTGATTAGAAATCCTATGCGCTACAGTGAACTGCACTTTTTTTCTTTTTTGATGGAATTCTAACGAGAAGTTTCAGTTTGCAAAGGTTTTAATGGAACAGAATTTTTTGCTAAATTGGAGACTATTGCAGAACGAAAATGAGTTTTTTATGAACTGGACTGTTTCAGGGCAGTTCATTAGCTTTTATCATAAATAATGAAATTTGAAGATGACAATTCGAGTTTTGGTGTAAATGTGACAAGGATGGAAAGTCAGATAATATACGAAAACTTGAAAACTCTCATCCTCCTGGAGCGAGACTCGAACCCGCGTCTCCCAGATAGCGCCCGGGTATACTAACCCTTACACCAACCAGAACGACCAAGACTCAAGTTTCTGATTTATGACAAATATATGGTGTAATCCCGTATTTCTTTCATGATTTATCTGCTCCTCCGGGCAATCACGGGATAGGATTCTTAACCTCCAGATTCGCTAAACATGAATGCCGGTTGCCTTGACTAGCGAATCCTGTGATGGTTATACTCAAATTAATCGGAAATTAGAGACTTGGTCGTTGTGGGTGGTGTAGTGGTTAGCATACCTGGGCGCTATGGGGGAGACGCAGTTCAAGTCCCACTCCAGGACGACGAAAATTTTCAAGTTTTCGTATATTATCTAACTTTCCATCCTTGTCACATTTACAAAAAAATCGGATTGCCATCTTCAAAATGTGTATTATATGGTGTAATCCCGTATTTTTTTCATGATAAATAATGAAGTTTGCAATTTCTAGCGAAGGATTTATTTCGTAGATAATTCTAAAGATCTGAAGTAGAGAAGAAACGCGTCAGCAAAACACTTTCTATTACACTTCTTTAGCTGAAAGGAATATCATCGTTGGGGGTGAGTTTTCGTGTAAAAATAACTACAGAAGGTTGAAAAACATCTAGCACCCGTCTTTAGAAATGCCCATGACGACGCATGTAAATGATTCATTGAACTGGCGCTTCCCGTGTGTGAGAAACTAATTGAAGATACTTCATGTGTGTGAGGTTGCCATTCAGCTTAGCTTTATCATTTGATTTCAGAACACAAAGGTTTGATTATACGAAACACAGACGCACACAAACTCATTCTTATTCTATCATGGAGACACACTTCCGAAAGTAAAATTGTGTGCGCGCGCCTCTATCCGGAAATTCAAACTTACCTGGCATAGGACTTCTCTTTTTGCCAATTAAACGTTTATTAATTTGGGTTATACACTGAGTGGCCACTTTATTATGACCACCTGACAGTGTTAAGCAAATGAGCTATGGCTGCACGCTGTTGCCGCCAGAGGGCGAGGCTAGTATAAAAAGGGAAAGCTTAGTGCTTGCGACAGTAGTAGAAGTGATTTTTGGGTGACGAGATGGGTAAAAATGGCGATTTGACGGACTTTCAACGTAAGATGATTGTAGGAGCTCGGAGCCATGGAGCGAGTATCACCGAAACCGCCGCATTCGTGAAATGTTCCAGAGCAGCTGTTGTTAAAGTGTTTAAAGCCTGGACTGTCAGCCAAAAAACTGGGTCTCTACGTGCAACGTGTGGTCGTCATCTACTAGTGACTGCTCGGGCGGAACAATGAATGTCCAGACTGATAACAGACAACAGAAGGGCAACAGTGCAGCAAATGACAGACCATCTTAATCAAGGATCCCCTCAAATGATCTCTGCACGCACTGTTCGCCGTACGCTGCATCCTATGGGATATGGCAGCCGAAGGCCTGTTCGAACACCTTTGCTGTCTGCAGTTAACAAGAGAAAACGTCTCCAGTTCGCACGGGAGCACAAGGATGCGACAGTCAATAATTGGAAACAAATTATGTGGTTCGATGAATCACGTTTTCAGTTGCACCATGCCGATGGGCGAGTGAGAATTTGGCGGACATTGCTACAACCCTTCAAGCTGGTGGAGGCAACGTTATGGTTTGAGCAATGTTTTCCTGGCATGCTTTGGGCCCTTTAATTCGTGTTGATCAACGTCTGACTGGCACATCATATCTAAACATCGTTGCGGACCAAGTGCATCCTGTCATGTGGATGGTTTATCCCAATCGCGATGACTACTTTCAACAAGATAATGCGTTCTGCCATATTACTTGTACAGGATTGGTTTCAGGAACATGCCGGTGAATTCACTTTGCTTATGTGGCCCTCACAATCTCCAGATCTCAACCACATTGAGAATTTGTGGGATGATGTTGAACGAGCCGTTAGACAGCTGGATCCACAACCCTGCAATCTCACACTCCTGGAAAGTGCTATTCATCAAGTTTGGTCTCAGATTCCACAAACACCTATCAACATCTCGTGGAGTGCATGCCACGGAGTGCATGCCTCAATGTACCTCCATACATAATTCAGTCAAATAGACACAAGAGGATGTGTGAAAAATGGAAAGCAATAATGTTTATAAAACACAAGGTCTGCAAAAACGCAATTTATATGTACAGTAAAATATTATTGGACACATGACAGAGAGGAAATACAATCAATGAACAGAACATTAGAGATACCTTCCATAACAGGTTTTTGGTTCTCTTCTAGCGCGGATAACAACCTGTACATGCCGATGCATCAAATTCATCAGATGCCGGAGGGATACCGCAAGTAATGCCAGCATTGTCCACAACTCCACACAAGACGTCGGTCCCAGAGAGTTTCCATGGGACTGCAACCACCTTGAGTGCCGCTGGATGGTTCCAAACTCAAATAAGTGTTCCTCGAGACATACCTTGGTGGTTACAACCCGGAAGGTAGGCGCATTGTACTGATGAAGCAGACCATCAACCGCAATATGCGCGAATACCAAGAAAGCTTGTAGGTGATCAGCGAGCACATGCTGGTAGCGCGCAGTAGTTCAGAACCTTGCCAGCAACACTAAGAGACGTAATGCGTCCCATGAGAAGGCTCCCCAAACCATCACAGATCCACCACTGCATTGAACCAAACCGACCTGTCACGACTGCGCTATGGGCTTGTGCTGTCGACGCCACGCCCGCACCCTCCTGTCAACTCGGTACAGCTGAAAACATGATGGCGACACTCTGCAGCAGTGTTCCCTATAAGCTGCGTGCGCGTGCGGCTGCGCAGCGACTTAACTTCATCCGCGCAGCTGAAATAACTTCCGCGCGGTAAGCATTTTAGATTAAAATTCCCAAGTTTCTAATTAATTTTCATAAATCGAAAAGCAATAACCTGCACAAATAATAATAAGTAAATAATATTCTGGCTCTCAAAAGTCAAAACAACACTTTTCTTAAATGCCGTTTGCCTCCTTCTAAGTTCGTCTGATTGTCTTCTTCATTCTCAAAGGCTTCTAGCAAAGCAGCCTCGTGCAAGCAGATAGGGAACGCGAGAATGCAATTAGTGACTCTTCCATGCGAGAAAGAGGCAGATATTGAGTATTTTCTCAAAACAATACATCAGCGCCAGCCAATCACAGCAAACCGTAACCACGTTCATTGTACTAACTAGTGCCCCCATGCTAGTTGGAGGGGGAAAGGCATTCCGGCCAGTTAAATTGTAAGGCTCTGGCCAGTTAAATTGTAAGGCTCTGCCCAGTTAAATTGTAAGGCTCTGGCCAGTTAAATTGTAAACCTTCCATCAATGGCGAGTGTAAGCGGTGGTCAATGGCGAATGCTCGGCCAGTGCTTTCTGTCTGGACGATGGTACGTCCTTCGATGGTATACTCGCGTACTCCCTTGATGGGGTTTCCCTCGAGAACCCTAGGATTCTTCCTACTTGGGCGATGGTCTTGCGCCGACAATGTCAAGTCGCTCAGATAACCACATTTACCATTGTTCGGTGATTGCTATACACCCTTGGGAAGCGATGCTGTCCGTCTATTTATCGCCAGCGTTCGGTTTGGGTCTGTTCCATTCTACGCGGGAGATGCCCATGTGATCTGCCCATCACACCTGTCTGTAATGGTTTTGTCAACTGATTAAGTACCCAGGGAGAACCAGTACATTAGAAGAAACGCTGTGATAAAAGAGACAGCAATTTGCATTTACAAAGGACACCCAACATTTTTCAGGTTATTACATAGTATTAAAGTATTTCTTAATATTAAAGCCTCAGAAATTGCCTAGTGTTAAAGTCATAAGAGGTATTTTAAGAAGAATCAAGGCATGGCAGGTAAAAAATGCCCAAAATGTTTCGTAGAAGATCAGATCGGATCATATGTAAAAGAATTTAGGAAGGGAGTGTCTGACCCCAGGTCTTTAAAAACCCTTAGAAATACAGGAGATTTAGGCTAGAGATGCCCGTTATGAAAGTGACACGGAGGAGAGGTAGAAAGGGGGTGGAAGACGCCCTTATTTACTACCGGGGTCCAACGGCTAAAAGCGCCCATCCGACGTACGGCGGATATTTTGTGGTTCGAGCGTTCGTGTCTGCCTGGGATCGAACCTGAGGTTTCTCCGTGGCAGTTACGAACGCTGACCACTATGCCATCCGCAGCCCAAGTTTTCGTAGAAAGTAAAGAGGAAGATATTTAAATGGCTGTTTCTTCATTTTCCTTTTTTTTTTTTTTATCAAGAAGTGAATATTTTCCTGATTCCATAAAAAGTACATATCTTTGTGAAAATACGAGCTGAAGAATAAACTAAAATAACATTTCACATATGGACGGCACATGAACGTCTCATATGCGTAGCTCTTACCTGCATACGAGACATTACCGGAAATTAAGCGTGTTTTCTTGTAAGGATAATACAAAATGCCCGAACGTTTCTTCAGTTCATCGGTAATGATATGTAGTCAAGTTTTTTACACGCTACTTTGGAGCTCGTACAGACAACTGGTAAACTTTGGCTTTCAGCTCAGAACGAAAAGAAACTGAGTGTCATCGTCGAATTTTTGAGGAGAGAAGGGGTCATTGCACTCTTCTGTTTACAGCAAAATGTCAACGCAGTTTTGCAGGAAAAAAATCTACGAATTATACTTTGCTGACGAAGACCTTTCAAGCAGCTAGATAACTTTAATTATAACTTTAATTGCAGTAAACCATGGTGATACGTAGAATACTCACATGATTTTGTCATCATGTGAAATTCAGTATGATAACCAAATTAGAGGATCCCGGAGGTCTTGGTTGCTTGGATAACTAAAAACGTTCGTATCACACTGTTGAAGGAAAGTTTATAGGAAGATAAAATAAGTTCTTCAAGCATTATGTTGATTGCGATGAAAACCTATTTTCCGAGTTTGTACATTCAGTATTCCACCATTAAAAAGTAAATGCCGTAATATAAATATGTACTGCTACGTAAAAACGGAATATAAAGCTCAATACCAAATGATGAAAACTTAATATTGGAGGACTCATAATACCGAAACTTAATGATTGATTCCACTCGAAACTTCAATTCTTAATTATACAACCCTGAAATCTAAGCTAGCTTGTAGAATTCAGCTTATACTCCTACTGGGTTTATTCGTTCGTTTCAAACACCTTATATACCGACTACCGACTTCAGTTTACTGACGCATTTAAATTAGGAGTTAAACACTGACTAGAGAAGTGCGCTTAAATCAGAAGCTGAAAGAAAAATAGGAGCACATTTAGTATAGAAGTTAAATACCAATTATTCTCACGGTAAAGATGAGAGACGTGTACTTCTGGTGAAGATCGAATTATTTGTAGCTCTGACAAAGTTTTGAGCGTTTTTATGAACCCCATTCACACTATGCTGACAAAAATCACCGAACACCCCTTCAAAAGCAAATGAACGTATCCAATGCATCTTTAAAATACGCGGTACACCTGCAAACGGTATAAAAACAAGCCTGCAGCTGGCCGCTATCATATCGCACTGTGAGATTGAGTGAAAACGTCGCGGCGGGAGAGAACTGACTTTGAAAAAGGAATGATTGTTGGGTGTTGTATTAATGGGGTGTCTATAATAGAAACCGAGAGGCGTTTAAACATACTCAAGTCAACTAAGGTATTTTGGATGTACTGAATAAGTGGAAGACACATGGCGTGCTTGAAGCAGCAAAATGTACCGGAAGACCAAAGAAAGTCAGTGAGAGTGGACGTCGAAGACTCAGGAGAGTCGTTAAACCTAATCGACGGAGTGTGGCATAAGACCTCAGTGTACAGGTTAGTAAAAATTCTGGAACTTCGGTATGTGCACGTACCATCCGCAGAGAACTTCATTCCATGGGTTACCTTGGTCGTGCGGCTGCTCATAGGCCTTCCATCTCCACTCGGAATGCTACTCCTTGTTTAGCATGGTGTAAAGAACATTTATCGTGGACCGTAGATCACTGGAAACGGGTCCTATGGGCTGATGAATCCAGATACATGATCCATAAGTATGATGGCCGTGTGTGTGTATGGTGGCAGCTAGGGGAACGTTATTTACCACTGTGTACTGTTCCTACGGTTAAGTTTGGAGCTGGCTGTATACTCGTGTGGCGGTGTTTTTCGAGGTATGGTCCCGGCCCATTGGATATCGTGGAGAAACCTGTTAACCAGCACGTCTACCTCGATATTCTGGATAATTATGCCCGACCAGCTCTTTGGCAATACTATGGAACCGTTCCTTGTTGGTACCGGCAGAATAATGCACAGAGCCATACAGCAAGGACTGTTACGCCGTGGTTTGACGCTAATTCCGTATCGCGTGTGGACTGGCGAGCACCGAGACCTGATCTTAATCCCATATTGCACCTATGGGATGAATCAGAGTGCCGCATAAGAAGTTTGGAACCAAGGCCTACTACTAAGCAACAGTTAGCGGCAGCATTATGAACTGAATGGAAGTACATACCTATCGCTGTGTTCCAAAACCTTGTCGAAAGCATGTCTCGAAGGGTCAGTACATACATTAAGACCGAAGGTGGGCCGACACCGTACTAACGTATGTCAATAAATGCTATGTTGTGTTTCTCTTCTAGGTGTCTAATGAGTTTTGTTAATATAATGTATTTGTGCGCCAGCCGAAAAAGATATTTAATTGTGAATAATAGCGGATTTTCTCACTCGGACAAAAGTTAAACGTATTTTGCCCGCCAGGTGGTCAAGTGATCAGAAGCTTTCTCGGTAGTCGTCTGATTGTAGTCGGTTTTAAATTCCGGATAAGGAATGTTCCTTTCGGCTTAGCTCTCCCCCATCCGTGCAATCAGTATAGCCAATAAAGATCAAAGAGGCTTATTTTCCCCTCGTTCCTGAAACCAAGTATTGCTCACTGTTATTAGAAAGGTTATACATGGTTTTCAGACTTTCTGTTTTACTAAGTGTACGACAAAACTTTTTCGCCATATAGGTCTCTCACCACTTTCACCACAACACTTCATTGTTCAGAACAAATCACATTCTTCCTGTGGCCATAAGGAACAACACAGAATTTGTAAAAGGATTGCCGTAAATTGCTGAACATTCACTGTAAGGACAAAGTATTACGTATACCCACCTAATAGCGTGTGGCACCACATTTTGCATGCAAGACGGAATTCGAAACTTCGTGGTACGAACGCACTGAGGTTCTAAAACATATTCAGGTATTGCTCGCCAAAAATCTAAGAGTGCTTGGCGTAGAACAGCCAAAGATGTATGTGGGGATTGTTGATCACGAACAGCTCGTTCCAATATGTCCCATAAATTTTCTATAGGGTTAATGTCCGGTGAAAGAGGGCGTCATGCGAGTGTGGTAAGATCACTGCTATGCTCTTTGAGCCAGTCGGTCACTAACCGGGACCGATGGGGTGGAGCGTTGTCCTGTTGAAAGATCGGAACTTGGTTCGGACAGAGACACGTAATAAAAGGGTGGAGATGGTCGGCCAGGAACTGTACATAGCAGGAACCAGTGACGGAAGACTCAAAAGGTAACACGTGTCTCAGGACCGACCACGTGAAAGTTGCCCAAACAATTACACTACCTCCACAGGCATGTAGTTACCCAACGTAGCATGCGGGTTCCATAGTTTCATGTGGTTTACCTCATACAAGCTGCCTGGCATCGGCGCGATACAGTGTGAAATGGGATTCATCAGACCATATGACGCGTTTCCAATCATCCATGCTGCAGTTTCGATAGGCCTTCGCAAACTGCGCCCGATTCATACGATGCTGTGCCGTCAACAACGGGACACGATGTGGTTGTACCATGTACCGACGGATCGTCTTTGAGCATAGGCTTGTGGATGTTCCTTCATTGAATTGTGGCGTGATTTGGTGCAAGCAAGCCTACTAATTCGTCTGTACGATGCGGGCCAATCATCGGCGCCCTCGATCATCCAATGCAGTTTTACGGCCACACGTCACCCGGCCATTAGCGGTTTTTCTGGATTTTATTTACCCCTGGTACACACTTGCTACTGTTTCTCGCGGAATTCCTAACAGTTTGCCGTTGCACTAATTGAACATCTGCCCTTCCTGGCTCTTACGACTTGACTTCGATCAAACTTACTTAAATCTCGTCCTCGATCCATGCTGACACATGACCGGATATATTCCTGTGCGTACCGACCCACCCTATTTATAGCCCCAACCGATTTTCCTGCACACCTCGATTTGCTGCTGTCGTGCTAATTTACGAATTTTCACCGGAGTGCACGTAATAATTTGTCTTTTCAGTGTATGTTATTTATATTCTTAAAAAGTTGGCTCTTCGTTTGATGAGGAATTTGCTTCATTAGTATGGCTGAATAAAGATAATATTTACCACACGTGGTATCTACTCTTCTTCGCAGTTTTTGGACAACAAAGAAAAGAAATCCAAATTTTACGTGGGGATTTCCTGAACAACAAAATTATCGCACTATCGAAAACGCTAGAAACATTACTTTCTTGCCCAAGAGATGTAACGTCACACATCAACTTCATTTTGCTATATAAACTGTAACTTTTTAATTCGTTGAGGGCTTAACGACCACCGTGAGCAACCCAATGGTCTATAAGCAGTCGTCCATCCCTAATGTAGGGCCACTGTTTCGAAAAAAGGGTGATAGCCAGTGCTGTGACACAAACATGATATCCATGACTCACCAGATTCCGATACCCGACCGACTTAGACGTACGGGTACATGATAAAAGCCATTACAAAAATGTACTTTTTAAGCTACAAAAAAAATTAAAAACATGCATATTCCTGAAAACAACTCCCTAAGCGACATCAACATAAATCTACCAGTATAATGCTTACTTTTCGTAAATTTTGGTACACTACTCAGAAAAGGGATCTGCTTTTTTATTGGAAGTTTAACGACCACCGTGAGCAACTCAATGGGCTATATGCAGTCGCCCGTCCCTAATTTAGGGTCTCTGGTTCCAGGGAAGGGAGAGAGCCAGTGCCGTAAGACAACCACAAATTCCACGCCTCTCCGGGATTCGAACACGGACCCCTTTGGGACGAATTTTTTTTTATTGGAAGTTTAACGACCACCGTGAGCAACTCAATGGGCTATAAGCAGTCGCCCGTCCCTAATTTAGGGTCAAGGGTTCCACGGAAGGAAGAGAGCTAGTGCTGTAAGACAAACACAACATCCATGCCTCACCGGGATTCGAACCCGGACCCCTTTCGGACGAATGATCAGTGGCCATCGCTTAGACCACTGCGCCACCGGGGCAGCCGGGATACTTCGTTTCCGTGGATTTTACTGAATAATTAAAATATAAGGTCTCTGCATTCCCCCGAAAACATTTCATCTGGCGATCACGAAATTTCGCAAGAGTAAATTTTCCTGGTAAGCTCTTTCTCGGCACAAGACGAATTTGTTATCCATGACATTTTGATTTTTGTTTCGGGATTTAACAACAACCGTGGGCAACACTGCTGTATAAGCAGTCGTTTGTCCCTAATTTGGGGCGACTGCATCCAGGGAGGTGAGACAGCTGTAATGTATCTAGGTGAGTGATTATCGTACCGCTCGTACATTGATGCTGCATATTGTGAATTTGCATTATTTCATTTTCGCTGGACAAATATATACCCAATTTGCGTAAAAACACCTTGAGCAACTCTAAGGGCTATGAGCATTTGTCCGTTCCTAATATGGGGTAGATGGCTCCAAGGAGGGAGGCGGGCGTAGTGCCGTCAGTCAAGTGCTCCACCCATGACGAATTAGGGGCTCGATCCCGAACCCACCTGGAAGAACTGTCTGAAGACACTGCTTAGACCAGTGTGCCACCACCTTGCTCGGAGGTCACGCTAATATGTGATCCGCATTTTCGTGCTCCTTGTCGTTATTCCATTGCTCCGTATGGGCTTAGTTTATGTTTAAATTGAGTTTAAAAGTATCCTGGTTCTTTTGATGTACTTTCCAGTTGGGTGAATGCTTATTTTCCGTTCTTATCAGCTTGTTTACATTCTGACCGAGCTGGACGGCTTATCATCTCTAGTCCGTCATTATACATGGCGTCTTCCAGTGTAGACGTCTCTACAGCTCACCTCACCGGAACTCCCGCTACCTGTTCTTCATCTCCTAGCGTGGCCGCCGTGCCCTCCCGTGTTGCTGCCGCAGCTGTTTAATCGGCCTCCCGTGCACCTTTTTCTGCTTTCCATGGCTCTTGTGCTCACGCCACTAGGACGCAAGCTACTTCTTCTTCTTCTTGTGTTGTTCCCCTGCCCTCCCATGCTGCCGCTCTTGCTGTCTGCGTTGTATCGTATTCCTTCCGTGCACAATTTTCTGATTTCCACAGAACCTCGTCTGTGCTTTCTTCCTGCTCTGCTACACTCATCATTGATTGTTCCTGGTGACAATGCCATGGATGTGCAAGATCGCGTTGATGCTCTTCCTTCCTTGTCACGTCAGCGCTCTGCCCTCACCTACTCCGACGTCACGTCTAGGGCTGCAATGACTTCTGCTTTTTCTTCTTCGGACTCTCTGCGCTCCTACGCTCGATACGTTGGTAATGCGATCATCGTAGACATCCCTGTGGATTCCGCCGAAAGACTTGAACTCCATTCTACACTAGAGAAAGGTGTCTATTGAAGCCCTGCCGAACACACCCCTTCAAGACGTATTGCATTGTGCTGAAGAAGTTACTTCATCCTGGCGCCATCACTTATGTGGGCCATAAACCACGGAGAGTTCTTTGGTATTTTACCACAGTGCATTATGCCCAGGCTGTTTTGACAAAAAATAGTACGATCCGCGGTCACCATCTTGTTCCTGAGCCTGTTGTTCATCGTCACGTGCTGGTTTCGCTGTATCCGTTGCCTCCCAAGATCTCCAGTGCAGCCCTACACTCTGCCTTATTTCTGTTTGGCAGGTTTATTACGCAATTATTACACCTTCGGCTGCTCCCCGAGATTCAGAGGATAGCTCCATTGGTGCTTTTCGTTGAAAAGCGGGAGTTGTCGTTGTCTTCACCTCTGCTGATGCTGTTCTGCGCCGCCCCAGTGGCGCCGTGGTCTAAGCGATGGCCTCTGATCATTCGTCCAAAAGGGGTCCGGGTTCGAATCCCGGTGAGGCATGGATGTTGTGTTTGTCTTACGGCACTGGCTCTCTCCCTTCCCTGGAACCAGTGACCCTAAATTAGGGACGGACGACTGCTTATAGCCCGTTGAGTTGCTCACGGTGGTCGTTAAACCTTCACTAAAAAAAAAATGCTGTTCTGCAATATCCCACTGTTTTGAAGGTGCGCTGTGTTGACCACTTCCGGCGCATTGATGTTCTCACCGGTCTTCACTGTGATCGCTGTAAGGCTCCTCAACATCTGCGTGCCACTTGTCCACATACCATTATTCCTTCTTCTGTTGCTAAGACTATGTGCCCCACGTCTGTTGCTCCTGCCGCGGTGTCTCCGGTTCCAGGGGAGGTTCTTATACCACCTGTGGCCAGGGATGTGTGCGTACCTCCTCTTGCACTTTCTGATCCAGTGTCCACGCCTGTTCTCAAGAACTCTTCGCTTCCGTCTGGTGCTCCGTCTCAGTGCTTTGTTTCTGATACCACTGACTCCTTGCTGTGCGACCTGGCCTTCGCTGCTGAGATTGATGCTGCCCGCCGGAATACTTCTCGCCTTGCTTCTACGTCTGCCGAGAAACTCCGTTTTGCTTTCCCTCCACCGTCCCCTTGACAGAAGCGTCCGCGTTTAACGCTCTTCGGGCTAGCAACGCAGCCCGCTTCTGGTGCCCCCGACACGGATTCTTTGAAGTGTCTTTCACTCTCCTTTGACCAGTTCACCTGTCTCCTAGCGGATCCTTCATTGCCCTCAGTAATACTTTCTCTTGTAGATGTTTACAGGTATTTTTTTCTGTGATCAACTTTTGTCCTACCGGACGGCTTTTGTTCCTTGCAGCAAGACTACTAATTCTGTCTGCCCTTGGCTGTTTCGTTTTAGCCGGCGTTGTTGCCGGTTTTGTGTTGTTGCTGCTTGCTGGTGACGAGAGCCCTGATACTTTTTCTGACTCACAGCTTCACGTCCCTGTGCTCGCTGATGCCTCATTCGTGGACTCTTCACCGCTATGTTGAAAAGCTCGTGTGCCGTCTCCCTCAATGATATTTCCTCTGCTGACTGATTTGTTCTTCTTTCCACTCCAATTCTTCTTTGCTCTGTTTGTAGTATTGTACACTATCTACCAACAAGTAATTGAACACCCCTGCAACCGACAATATTTGCGGCCCTGATATACGTCACGGCCACCGCCGTTACATATCGTGTGGAAAACAACCACACAACCAGTCGCATGCAAGATGCCACGCAGTTAGGAACTCTCTGATTTCGAGAAAGTAGTAATCGTCGGGTATCACAGAAATGGCCGATCCATAAGTGACATATCCAGCTAGTTGAAGTACCCAAAATCGACAGTGTCCTACGTGATTGGCAAGTGCAAGATGAGAGGTGACTGTCGGAATGTGCCACGACCAGGCAGACCCACAAAACTGGGAGTTAGAGACCGACGGGTGCTGGCCAGAGCAATTCGGAAGAACCGCACCAAATCGATGGACGACATCCGCGAGGAGTTTCAACAGGCATCCGGGAGTGTTCTTTCGATGGATAACATCCGTACGGAAGCCCATCTGCTAGGTTATCATGGACGTGCTGCCGCCCACAAGCCTTTGATTACCAAGTCCAATAGCGCTGCTCGACTAACGTGGTGCAAAGAACGTCGACAGTGGACCGTTGAACAGTGGAAACAGGTTCTCTGGAGCGACGAACCAAGGTTCACCCTATACCGTTCGGATGGCATGGTCTGGGTTTGGCGTCTGCCTGGAGAACGCTTCCTGCAGGAATGTATTGTGCCAACTGTGAAGTTCGGCGGCGGTGGAATTATGCTATGGGGGTATTTCTCCTGGTATGGCACGGGACCCTTAGTCACAATTCCTGGCAGACTCAACAACGAGACCTACTGCACCATTTTGGATGACCGTGCGCTTCCTACGTTGTGGCAGTTTTACGGGGTGGACCTATGTTACTTTCAGGATGACAATGCCACCTGTCATGTTGCGAGGTCCACCATGGCTTGGTATGGTGACAATGGGGTTAATCGAATGGACTGGCATGCGCAGAGCCCGGACCTTAACCCTATCGAGCACCTGTGGGACGATTTGGAGCGTCGACTTAAGGGGTGCCCCCACTGTCCGAAATCGGTGAAGGAACTGACCTGTCTTCTCCAAGTCGAGTGGAAGAAAATACCGCTAGCCGTCGTACAACGCCTGGTTGAGAGTATGCCTTGGAGGAACGCAGCTATAATCGCCGCTCGTGGAGGCTCCACCAACTATTCAAGGAGAATAAACTTCGTTTTCCTTTGCTATCACAGGTGTCCAATTACTTGTTGGTAGATAGTGTATATGACATAGTCATTGTGACTCATCATTGCATTATGTTTTTCATTCACCCTTACCGTTTCTTTTGATTTATTAAAGCGAATTTCGAAACTGCGCTGCCGCCCCGGTGGCGCAGAGATCTAAGCGATGGCTTCTGATCATTCGTCCGAAATTGGTTCGGGTTCGAGTTTGTCTTACGGTAGTGGCTGTCTCCCTTCCCTCGAACCAGTGATCCTAAATAAGGGACGGGTGACTGCATATTAGTCCATTGAGTTGCTCACTGTGGTCGTTAAACCTGCAATAAAAAAAACTGCGCCACAGTAGCGGCATTCGTTAGCTTCGTGAACGTCATTTAGAGCTAAAAGTTTTCGCAGAAAGAGCTCAGTATTTTCATGACATGAAAACTTTCACATAAATGCAACTAACCTAGCAAAATGGGAGAAGAACTACTCTAAGAGCCTCGTGAGTGCTGATCAGAACAACAGAATATGGACCTAAATTGCGAAATAATATAAAAGCGGATAATGAAGGATGAACAATCCGAATTTTCGTGGGGCATTTACGCAGAGAGATCGATAACAGCAATATAAGATGTTGTACATTATGGAAAGCACCCAAATAAAAAAAATTAGCCCAGATGATGCAGTGATAAAAATTTTGGTTTACAACCAGTGGTTCGCGATTGATAAGAATCCCGGGTGGGGATTAGATGGGGTGCTCGTCTTACAAAACTGGCTTTCTCTCTTCTCTGGAATCAGTAGCCACAACTTAGAGACGGGGCGACAGCTTACAGCCCAATGAGTTTCTTACGGTTATCGTTAGACCCAACAAGAGAAGAAATTTCAAAATAAAATTTTCACTGAGAAACAGCACCGTGGACCTCCAGTTCAATTTCATATAATATGTAATGTATTCACTTTTAGACTGATCAAAGGATCTACGTCGCTATTATTTGCTTAAAATCAGGCAAAAAGAAAGATGCCGAGGATAATCTTTGGCTAATTTTAAACCACTGGAATCTCGAAGTGTATTGTGTCAATATCGATCTAATACGGGCTACAGGAACCACGATAGGCTAACTTTGTGTCACAAGACTGGAAGTATGTTGCAATAATAATCATACATACAAATCACTAAGCTGTTCTCTGATATTCAGTGAGATAAGAAAGATAATCCGCCAAGATGAAAGTTTAACTGATGGAACTAGAATTTGCTTACTGTTGCCGTATCAAACGTCTCCATTTACAGTTATAGCGGCACACAGCTCGAGCTTTACTGACATCCATCACACGACACACACATGACTTTTTGTACTTCATACTCATCAGCTGCTTTTTCTCGTGCAGACATTTCTGAATCTGGTCCACCTATGATTTCTTTGACCTTCCTCTAACTTTGTTTCCTGCCATTTTGTCCGAAAAAATTCTCTTAGTAAGCATCTCATCACTCATTCTTTCAACATGGCCTAACTACCTGAGAATATCAGTCTCCACCTTACCGAAGACATTTTGCCAAACATTACGCTATGCAACACAAGTTCATGCCTCATATAATCAGAGGGTGTCTTGCCACAAGCCTCCCATACGTATAGCATCTCTTAAGCATGAAAACGACCCTTATGTCTCTACTGCAGCACCCAGGTTTCACTGCCGTACATCACAGTACGAAAAATTACTCTTTCGTATACAACATGTCAGAACTTTCTTGAGAGCCCATCATTCCTGTTTAATCCTCCTGAAGCCGTTATATAAGTGTAATGCATCTTCATCAGTGTGGAATTAATATTTTCCAGTACTATTGGCTGATAACTCCTCTAAAATTCCATGCCATAAACAGTGTAGAAAGCAAAATCACTTCGCCATCCGTAATCTTGCATCTTAATTGATAGCTGATGCTCTGACTAGCTTTAACATTTTTTTTTTCACTTTGGAAATACAGTATATTCTTTATGCCGGTTTGGGTGCTACCATTTCAACAATGGTGAATTGAACAGGTGTTATTTAATATTGTTAACACATCAAATCACTGCATTTCCTATTCATCACGTGACATTAATCACATCAGAAAACTGTTACGTGATCAACAGTAAATGCAAACAATTCAGAGATGTCTGATTGTTGTGCTAACAATTCTAACCTACACCGATGAGACAATCCATTATGACCACTCCCAAACTAGAGAAATGAGAGTACCTGGAGACCAAACGGTGGCGCAGGTTAAGCTCACAGAGCAGTATATAGACAGCCCGAGGACCGGCTTTCGGTTAGTAGAGTGTTCGGTGTCTGAATTGGGAAAGCTGCCGATTTATCAAAATTTGATAAAGGACAAATTGTAATGGCACGGCTCCTCAGAACAGTGTCTCGAACACGGAGTGGCTTGTGAGTGCGACTTGTCCTCTGTAGTGAGTACGTATCAAAAGTGGTGCACAGATGGCCAAACGACGAACCGTCGTCCAACCGTGTGTCGTCCGCAGCTCATTGATGGCATGGAGTCTTGGAACTACGATCTCGGGAACGCCGTGGCTTGTGGGTTGTTCACGTGCCGCTGTAGTGAGTACGTATCAAAACAAAAGTGCTGCACAAATGGCCAAAGGACGAACCGTCGTCCAACCGTGTGTCGTCCGCAGCTCATTGATGGCATGGAGTCTTGGAACTACGATCTCGGGAACGCCGTGGCTTGTGGGTTGTTCACGTGCCGCTGTAGTGAGTACGTATCAAAACAAAAGTGCTGCACAGATGGCCAAACGACGAACCGTCGTCCAACCGTGTGTCGTCCGCAGCTCATTAATGGCATGGAGTCTTGGAACTACGATCTCGGGAACGCCGTGGCTTGTGGGTTGTTCACGTGCCGCTGTAGTGAGTACGTATCAAAACAAAAGTGGTGCACAGATGGCCAAACGACGAACCGTCGTCCAACCGTGTGTCGTCCGCAGCTCATTGATGGCATGGAGTCTTGGAACTACGATCTCGGGAACGCCGTGGCTTGTGGGTTGTTCACGTGCCGCTGTAGTGAGTACGTATCAAAACAAAAGTGCTGCACAGATGGCCAAACGACGAACCGTCGTCCAACCGTGTGTCGTCCGCAGCTCATTGATGGCATGGAGTCTTGGAACTACGATCTCGGGAACGCCGTGGCTTGTGGGTTGTTCACGTGCCGCTGTAGTGAGTACGTATCAAAACAAAAGTGCTGCACAGATGGCCAAACGACGAACCGTCGTCCAACCGTGTGTCGTCCGCAGCTCATTGATGGCATGGAGTCTTGGAACTACGATCTCGGGAACGCCGTGGCTTGTGGGTTGTTCACGTGCCGCTGTAGTGAGTACGTATCAAAACAAAAGTGCTGCACAGATGGCCAAACGACGAACCGTCGTCCAACCGTGTGTCGTCCGCAGCTCATTGATGGCATGGAGTCTTGGAACTACGATCTCGGGAACGCCGTGGCTTGTGGGTTGTTCACGTGCCGCTGTAGTGAGTACGTATCAAAACAAAAGTGCTGCACAGATGGCCAAACGACGAACCGTCGTCCAACCGTGTGTCGTCCGCAGCTCATTGATGGCATGGAGTCTTGGAACTACGATCTCGGGAACGCCGTGGCTTGTGGGTTGTTCACGTGCCGCTGTAGTGAGTACGTATCAAAACAAAAGTGCTGCACAGATGGCCAAACGACGAACCGTCGTCCAACCGTGTGTCGTCCGCAGCTCATTGATGGCATGGAGTCTTGGAACTACGATCTCGGGAACGCCGTGGCTTGTGGGTTGTTCACGTGCCGCTGTAGTGAGTACGTATCAAAACAAAAGTGCTGCACAGATGGCCAAACGACGAACCGTCGTCCAACCGTGTGTCGTCCGCAGCTCATTGATGGCATGGAGTCTTGGAACTACGATCTCGGGAACGCCGTGGCTTGTGGGTTGTTCACGTGCCGCTGTAGTGAGTACGTATCAAAACAAAAGTGGTGCACAGATGGCCAAACGACGAACCGTCGTCCAACCGTGTGTCGTCCGCAGCTCATTGATGGCATGGAGTCTTGGAACTACGATCTCGGGAACGCCGTGGCTTGTGGGTTGTTCACGTGCCGCTGTAGTGAGTACGTATCAAAACAAAAGTGCTGCACAGATGGCCAAACGACGAACCGTCGTCCAACCGTGTGTCGTCCGCAGCTCATTGATGGCATGGAGTCTTGGAACTACGATCTCGGGAACGCCGTGGCTTGTGGGTTGTTCACGTGCCGCTGTAGTGAGTACGTATCAAAACAAAAGTGCTGCACAGATGGCCAAACGACGAACCGTCGTCCAACCGTGTGTCGTCCGCAGCTCATTGATGGCATGGAGTCTTGGAACTACGATCTCGGGAACGCCGTGGCTTGTGGGTTGTTCACGTGCCGCTGTAGTGAGTACGTATCAAAACAAAAGTGGTGCACAGATGGCCAAACGACGAACCGTCGTCCAACCGTGTGTCGTCCGCAGCTCATTGATGGCATGGAGTCTTGGAACTACGATCTCGGGAACGCCGTGGCTTGTGGGTTGTTCACGTGCCGCTGTAGTGAGTACGTATCAAAACAAAAGTGGTGCACAGATGGCCAAACGACGAACCGTCGTCCAACCGTGTGTCGTCCGCAGCTCATTGATGGCATGGAGTCTTGGAACTACGATCTCGGGAACGCCGTGGCTTGTGGGTTGTTCACGTGCCGCTGTAGTGAGTACGTATCAAAACAAAAGTGCTGCACAGATGGCCAAACGACGAACCGTCGTCCAACCGTGTGTCGTCCGCAGCTCATTGATGGCATGGAGTCTTGGAACTACGATCTCGGGAACGCCGTGGCTTGTGGGTTGTTCACGTGCCGCTGTAGTGAGTACGTATCAAAACAAAAGTGGTGCACAGATGGCCAAACGACGAACCGTCGTCCAACCGTGTGTCGTCCGCAGCTCATTGATGGCATGGAGTCTTGGAACTACGATCTCGGGAACGCCGTGGCTTGTGGGTTGTTCACGTGCCGCTGTAGTGAGTACGTATCAAAACAAAAGTGCTGCACAGATGGCCAAACGACGAACCGTCGTCCAACCGTGTGTCGTCCGCAGCTCATTGATGGCATGGAGTCTTGGAACTACGATCTCGGGAACGCCGTGGCTTGTGGGTTGTTCACGTGCCGCTGTAGTGAGTACGTATCAAAACAAAAGTGCTGCACAGATGGCCAAACGACGAACCGTCGTCCAACCGTGTGTCGTCCGCAGCTCATTGATGGCATGGAGTCTTGGAACTACGATCTCGGGAACGCCGTGGCTTGTGGGTTGTTCACGTGCCGCTGTAGTGAGTACGTATCAAAACAAAAGGGCTGCACAGATGGCCAAACGACGAACCGTCGTCCAGCCGTGTGTCGTCCGCAACTCATTGATGCCAGAGGGGAGCGGAGACTCTCACGCATTGTTCACAGGGACCGCAGGGCCACAGTTCGACAAATTACCCCGCAGCTACAACAGAGGTAATCAGGACAATGTGTCACAACACACAGTTCATCGCAGCCTTCTGTGCGTGGGCCTGCGTACCCGAAGACCCAATCGGGTCGCCATGCTCAATGCACGTCATCGCCAACAATGCATGAAATGGGCCCAAGCTCATCAAGATTGGACCGTGCATGATTGGAAGAAAGTGGCCTGATTTCACGAATCCATATTCCTGGTGTATCACGCAGACGGCCGAGCGCGCGGATACGCCGATTCTCAGCGGAGGCTATGCCACCTTGATGCACTGTTGGGCGGAAACAGGCCGGTGATGGCGGTTTTATGCTGTGGGTAATGTTTTCTTGGGACACTATAGGCCCCATTATCCCAACAGCACAATCCCTGACAGCGGTCAGGTTTCTGAACATCGTTGCAGACCAAGTTCATCCATTCATGGCAACTGTGTACCCTGCAGGTGATGGCCATTACCAACAGGATAATGCGCCACACCGCACTGCCGGAATCGTTAAAGAGTGGTTCGAAGAACACGCTGTTGACTTTTTCTTTATGCCCTGACCTCCAATTTCACGTGATATGAACCCAATTCTAAGATTTGCGGTTCGACTCCGAAAGGCGGGTTCGCGAAAAATCACCACCACCCCGTAATGTACGGGAACTGGAGTACCTGCTGTTGACGTGATGTTACCAGATATGCCAGGATACCTATCACCACCTTATCGAATCGATACCTTGCCGAACGGCCTTTATTTTTCGTACTAAAGCGGGTCATACAACTTATTAGGTAGGTGGTCATAATGTAATGGCTCGTTGGTGTATTTCCACGTATTCTGAGAAGAATATTTCTTCTGCAGAATTTAGGTATTATTTATTTGTCAAAACGATATAACGCGATTTTCTTGTAACTGAAATTTAAATTCTAATTTTTTCAAGATCATTTACTGAGAGTAATGCGCTTACTACCACCATAGTATTTTCACATGAGGCATTGGTGATGCGCCTGTCTTGTGACGCTGCCCTTCTCCCATCCCGGCAAGTAATGGATCGAACTCTGAGCCCGCAAATATCTTCAACATATCTTCTCTAGGGAAGAACAGTTGCTTTAGCATAATGAGTTGCTCACAGTAGTCGTTAAACCTCAAGGCGAAAAAATAAAATTAAAAGATCATCGCGTTGATAATACTATCTGGACAGTATTGTGTTTTTTAATTTAGTTCTTCAATTTTAATGCTTTAATCGGCTAGAACGAACTAACTGAGAGTTAGCAAAATGGGCTAAAATGAGCTCGAACAAATATATTATGTGTCTAAGAAGTGGGATGAACGCCACTGGAACGTTTGAACCTGCGCATTAAAAAGCGTTGCTTTCCCCCCTTAGCTTTGTTATGGAAAGAGGTCATTTAAGAGGATGTTTAACACTAATCCTTTCTGAAAGATTACCTGCTGAAAGTGATTTAACAATGGCATAGACCCTAAGAAAGGAGAGATCAATGTTTGAGTCATTTTTTCTACCTATCGGTAAGATGTCCGTCTCAGCGCCACTTGACATTTCCCATTATACCTTAGGTCCTAGACCAGAGAATAGAGACCTAGATGCGAGCTCTTATCACTAGTGATAAGTTCGTGATCGGCACTGCTAAGTTAAGATGGGGAAAGGAATTATTTCGCTGTAGCTTTCACAAAACCAGCCTGGTACATGAGCATTTATGTTTGAGAAGACAGAAAAGAGCCAAATTTGCGTCCCATTTTGCTCAGTTACTTCGGCCTCTTAAAGGTTAAATGTTTATGTGACTGTACTTTTTAAGCTGTTCGAATTCTTGTTACAGCAGATACATTTTTAATGAGAATATGCATCATAAACTTTGCGAGAATAATGAGAGTTCTACTTTTACCGGATAATTTTTGTAGCAGAGCTCCTGAATGTTGACTTCTAAAATAATAGTGATTATTTTGAAAATTATCTGTATTCTATAAGAGATTTCTAGGCTTCAAAATTGCAACAGTTGCTCTAAGTCTTCGGAAGAATGTATTAACTTACGTTTTTAGGCTGAAACAAAAGCCATTTCCCCAAAGAAAATTTTTAATTTGTCGTTTCGTTTATGATGGGGACAAGCAGCATCGCAAAATCTTTTGCTCTGAGCACCTGTTGTGATAGCACGACCGTAAATCATTTATCAAACCATTGTTCACGGTAGAAATTTCCTCTTGATGCGATTTATTTCGGGGCCCATAAACTGCACATTTAATCCATCATCAAACAGATGAAATCACGGAAAAGAAAATAATAAAATATCTTCCCCAGGGAACATGCGTGAAATGATGGATGCATTCAGAAGATCCTGTAAAGGAAACATAATCTGTTTCAAAAGAACATTAGCAAAGATTTCTTGAAACTCTGAAATGGACACATGCAACGAATTTTTTGTTCTTTTCCTTCTACACATTGTTGGCCTATTGGCATAGGATGGGAATGGCGTCTGAGACCAGAGCCACTTTTGTAGGGTCATGAGATTGTACACCTGAATTCAGGACCGTTATCCGTTACTAAATGACAGTGATCTATCCTTTCCATCACACCCACTTATAAAAAAAGGTTGCTGGCCACTGAAAACGAGTACTCTTCAAATGTCTGATGATTGTCCCGAGACACTGATTCTCTGGAATGGAGGGAATTCAGCATTCGTTTTTAACTTTAAAAATTAGCCGATTTCAGTGCTAGACATTGGGATAAAAAAATCTTATTGCCTGTAATTTTGATAATCTTTTAATAACACACGACAACTGCCAAAATGTATCTCTGACAAAAGTAGCTATTTTTAACTAATTTAGACATGCTGATCACGAATATTATATACATAAAAATCGCGAATTAGCTCTAGTTTATAAGATACATGGTGAGGGTTCAGTGGCAATGGATGGTCTGCACCGAAAGTTCGATATGTCGAGCGCGTCATTCTCCACGAGATGGATAACGTTGAGTGCCAATTAAATGACGAAATATGTGGCAGTCATTGCATCCACATTTCCTGCGTGCCATCGTTTTGCCTTGTGGATTCTGTGAGTCTAGACGTGTCGTCAAGGTGCCTCGTGAATGTGTGGACAGTGCGGACAATTTTTGTCATATTTGTGGACGAATTACTTTGCTATTACGAAGACGGACAATCGCACCGATGATAAAGAAAGCTTACAATCTTTATTTTAGTTATGAGATGGGTGACCTTACCGGTATTAGACCCCACACATAGTGATGTCAATGTTGTGCAACGAATCTGCGCTGCTGGTTGAACCTAAAAGTACGATCGATGCGTTTTGCAGTTCGAATGGTGTGGAGGGAACCGACAAACCATCTTAATGATTGTTACTTTTGCTTAACTTCTCCAATTGGACATGGTATCTCTAAGAAAAAAAGCGGTTTTTGACGTATCGTAATATTCTCTCTGCTATGCGCCCAGTACCTGAAGGAAAAGGTTTTCCTGTTCTGGACCGAACAGATTCTTATATTCTAGATGATGAAGAAGAAATAAAGCCAGTCGTTACCTGTGAAAGCATCTACATCAAGTGATACTGATATCAAGCCTATTAAAGGGTTTGCACAGCCACATAAAATCTCCCAGAGTGAAATGAATGATCTACTGAGAGATCTGGGCTTGCCAAAAAGTAAATCATAGCTGTTGGGGTCCAGAACGCAGCAATAGAATCTTTTAGAAAAGAATGTGCATGTGTCTGGGTTTCGTGCTCGGTAAAAAGATCTGCTTCCATTTTTAAAATGACAGGTGACCTTATTGCCTGCGTTGATATACAGTGTTAAAACTTTTGCAGTAGATTGCACCAAAACGTGGTGCTGCACCAGTTGCACCACCTTCTTAGAAAAGATACACCATTCTGTGCTGCAAAATAAACCCAACAACATGATGCAATCTGGCGTGCAACCTCGTGCTATAACGTAGTGAAAAGTAGAACCACGTTGACCTTTTTTTTTTATTTTGCAAAACACGATAGTGCAGCTTTTTTCAGAAAGTTGTGCAGCTTATGTAGTACAACTTTTTGGTGCAGCCTACCACAAAATTTGTAACATTGTTTGAAAGCAGCAGTACAAATCGATTACAAAGATGACAATTCGAGGTTGTTTATACAGCTAGAAATGTCCGGGAGTGGTTGGAACAGCACGATGAAGGCTTCAAAGTACTTCCCTGGACCCCTAATTCCCCAGACGTAAACGCAATTGAGCCTCTGTGGAACCAACTCGATTGTGTTGTTCGCTCTATGGATCCTCCACCACGTAACCTCCAGCAGCTGTCAGATGCACTGCAGTCAGCATGGCTCCACATACCTGTAAACACCTTTCAGCATCTTATTGAGTCACTCGCAGTCCGTCTAGTTGCCGTCCGCACTGCACACGGCGGTTACTCTGGATATAGCTGGTGGTCACAATAATGTGACTCGACCGGGTATATGCGAATGTGTAAGATTTGTATAGATATTTCCAAAAAAGAGATACTATGGTGTTTTGGCGGCCATGTTTGTATTCAGCAGCTCAAACAACATAAAGATAACTTGATTAATCTCAGATACACACAAAAAGTCAAAATGTGCTGTCCAATGTAATTTATGAAGTATCGATTTTAACCGAAGCCATTTAGGGAATTTGAATACTAACTTTTTTTTCGTAAGATTTAGCTTGCCCACCGTTTATTTTCATTAGCTGATTGATCGTTATGAGCAAACTGTCCACAACAAGAATAGTTATTTTCCTGTTTCTTTCATTTTAAATATATCACTTTCTCAGATGCTTCTCAGTATTTCACGAAGTTTAAATAAATTGTGTTATTCCTGGTTTTTCAGGAAAAAACTGACAGGAAGAATGGGGTGGAGATAATTATTTTTCTTCTCGGTATAGACATTTTATGTCTTCCTAATTACGGTACATCAGAGAATGGCTATAATGAGCTCTAATTCAGACATCGAAAACAATACTGATTTTAATAAAGCGACAAGAAGCAAAATACGACGGTCCGCAGGGTAGTCTTTTGATGTAGGAATTATGTGCAGGATGATTTGAAAAAAATGCGATGCTTAATGGTGTACTGTTTCCAAGTAAATGATCTAAATTAATTTATGAAAATTTTCGTGGAGTTTTTTCATGATTGTGAAGTGATCTACTTTCATGGCATAATTTCCGAGCAAAGCCTAAATTTTTCCTAAATAGTTTGCATTGTGAAGTGATCTACTTTCATGGCATAATTTCCGAGCAAAGCCTAAATTTTTCCTAAATAGTTTGCATTGTCAATGAAATATTTTACAGCTTTCATTTTCCTTCAGGAGTCTGATACGAAACCATTTTAATTTCCAGTGTACAAAGATTGTAAGCATACGCATACCTTTTGTTTCAAACCCTTATGATTATGTTTCTGACGTCTTCAATGACGATGTATTTTTTCTCATTGTCTGTTTCCTATGCATAATCTCTTTCAAAAAATCAAAAAAAATCGAAGTTCCCAAAATGGACCCATCGGGATGAAAATTGGTATGTGCAATGTACACGTATAGGAATATTGCATTTCTAGAGCAGTTCGGCCATTTATTCGGATAAAACAACTGCACGAGTGGAACAAGTCAGTGCGTTGCAGCACCACCTCTGGTTAATATACAAGCGGCTATCCGGCGTGGCACAGTCGCACACGCTTCACAGATGCTGTCGTGAGGTGTAATATGCCAGATGGTGTCCAAATTGCGGGCCGGTACGACGGCTTTGCGGGATGTTCGCAATTGGCGCCCTATCATGTCCCAAACATGTTCGATCTGTGACAGATTGGGCGATCCGGCTTGCCGTGGAATGGTTATAACATTACCAAGGCAGACCTGGATAGCCGTGCCGTGTGTGGCCTGGCATTATCTTGTTGAAAAATTGCTCGGTGATGCTGCGAAGGGAATAACAACACAACACATCCTAGAATGTTGTTGGCGTAACGTTGAGCCGTGAGGAAGGTACGGAAGACTACCAGGTGTGTGCGGCCGTCCTGGGAAATTAATCCCAAGACTGTCACTCCCGGTGTGCGAACTGTGTACCTTTCCACGTTAAAAGCACGATCCGTGCGCTCGCCTGCTCCTATCCAGACACGTACGAGCTGGTCATCGGAACCAAGTAACAAACCGTGACTGATCAATGAAGACAAAACGACGCCACTGGACACTATTCCGCATTGATCGAACTCGACACTCGCTGCTCAGTAGTACGCGGCGGAGTGGCCTCCTCGAATACACTCTGCGTGCCGCTAGTTGTCTGGCAACGGTTCTTTTCGTACCTGTAGACGACGCAACATGGCCACGAATTGTTGAGAGCAACGAATTCTGTTCTGTTCGTGCGGCTCTCCCAATATGTCGAACCTCGCGTTCTGTCTTTGCCCTCGAGCTTCCACTGGCCGCGTACCTCTGGGCTGTACTATGTTCGACTCATTGGCGCCAACATCGTCCGATTGCCACATGGCTCCGACCCAAATGGCGATAAGGCGACGTGTCCAACCGGCCTTTCTGAGCCCAAATATACATTATCTCTCAAACTCACTCAACTTCTTGTATTTTGCACGGATCCGACGACGGAGCATTCTCACAGTCCGTGAACGTCAATGCGAGCGCAATGCGCGGTCAAAATTGTCCCTGCGTGCGAGGCTTGCTGTTGATATACCCTCCTCGATGCGCAGTTTCCACGAGCAGTGGCTGGACACTGTTTCGTGTGTTCAGTCATTGGTCGTTATATTTTAATCATTTTATATTCGACCCTGAGGTACTTGCGTGTGGAGTTTCATGAGGTTCGAACGTCTTCCTCGGGCCTCTTCGGGTTTTTTTTGTCAAAGAGTGTAAATGGTTCAGTTTTCTCTCACTCTCTTATGATATGCAGTACTTATACCGTTCAGCTTCTTGTTGTGACATCTCGTAAAACTTTCATGAGTGCGTCAGTATTCAAATGGTTTAAAATACTTTTACTAATCTACGTTCGGTCTGATGTAATCCGGTGTTCAGCCGCCCCAGTGGCGCAGTGGTCTAAGCAATGGCTTCTGGTCATTCGTCCGTGATGAGTCTGGGTTCAGAGCCCGGTGAGGCATGGATGTCGTGTTTGTCTTACGGTGCTGGCGCTTTTATTTCCCTGGATCCAGTGGCCCTATATTAGGGACGGGCGATTGCTTATAGCCCATTGAGTTGCTCACAGTGGTTGTTAAACCTCCAATAAAAAAAAATACAGTGTTCTATTTTTGAGATCATTTTTAAGGGCAATATCTTCACCCTTTTGGTTGCAATCGTGGTATACAGTCATGTTTTCACAAATTTAAATTCTGTTCCCATATAGTTCAAAATGTTTTTATCAGTTTCAATGATTAGTTTTGTTGTTGCCTCTCTATTGTAATAGAAAAATCTTGGTGATGGATTTCGATTTGTAGGGTCATTCTATTGTACGATTAAGATGTTGCTAACAGTTGATTTTGTGAATGTCATATCTGTGCGTAGTGATAAAACCCAGAAAAATCACTTGAAAGCGTCGGAAAGGTTTACATTTCAATCAAACTTGAAAAGTCTGGCCTTCCATATATTGAGTTGGAAAGAAAGTAATATCTGCAAATCTAATTACCGTATATACAAGTAAAAAACAGTCACAAAATATAGTCACCATCGTTTGCCACGACCTGCTCCCATCGTCTGTGCAACTGTTGGGTACCGTCCCTGTATAATAGTGGCGGCTCGGACACAAAAAAGTGAGCAAGTGAGCGTTCGAAATCGTTCCACTTGGTGAGCCGCTGTTTGTCCAGGATATGCTACAACGACCGGAAAAGATGGTAGACGCTTGGGGGCAATGTCTGGCGAATAGGCTGAGTACGAAAGCAGTTCCCAGCCTAGGTCCCTGATCTTGTGACAATTCACCCGTGGTGTGAGTAGTTTCGCTCCATCCTGCTGTGGCAGGAAGCCTTTGCTGTTCAGCAGTGCTGGTCGTTTCCGTGTGAACTATGCGTGAAGATCGTCGAGCTGACGACAGTACGAATCGGCGGTGATAAATGTGTTGTCCGGCAGCTTCTCAACAACACGACGCCCTGCATATCCCACCAAACAGACAGAAGGATTTTATGAGGGTGTAAGTCGGCTTTGGGGTAGGCATGGGCTTCTGTTTCTGGTCCAGTCACTGTTTCCAGGCGCTGACGTTGTCATACAGGACCTATTTCTCGTCGCGTGTCACGATGTGGCACAAGAACGGTTTAACGTGGTCCAGTGCAAGCAGAAAAACGCAAGCACTCATGCGATTTGGTTTCTGCTCAACCGTGAGTTTATTGGGTATCCAGACTACCCTCTTGTGAACCTTCCCAATTTGACTCAGGTGCGTGGTAATGCTCGTGCGTGTTGGTAGTCCTCAGCTGTTTTATGGTCACACGTAGGTCGACCTCAACTAAGATCTTCTGCATGTTCTTATCCACTTTTGCAAGTCTACCGGCTTTGGGACAGTCTCACAGGTCAAAATTTCTCTTTCGAAACCGATGGAATCAACGACAGCACTGACGATGTGGTATGGCATCAGGGTGCTCACTGTTAATGTCCCTCACAACTTGAGATTCACTTCCATGTTGTCTGGCGCTCACACTCTTCGCCTTCTGATGACCTTCTGCCACTCACTTAAGCCACCTACCTGCTGATGTCATGCTGTGCAATCTCAGTGGCCAATTTTCGTCTTGGGCGGGGCTTCAACTTCGGGTACCTCGTCATTGGACATTACTCTCTTTCCAACCCAATATAAGCATTTGGTAAAACAGGGAGATTCAATTGTAGACGCGAATGACTGAGTGATTAGCAGTTCAGACTACTAATGCAAGGTCCTGAGGGTCGATCCTGGGCTGATCTTGCGGAGGTGGTGTGATTTGCGAACAATCACTGAATATTTGCCGTGCATCAGACGAGCACGTTAAGTGACGGGCCCAAGGCTGGACCCACTGGTTAAATGGGTATCCTTTCCTATTCTCTCTCCCCCCCCCCCGATATCCTCTCATCCCTCTATGTGGAACATGGTTCTTGTACGGTGGCGCCATCTACTGTACTCTAATCTCAATACAAACTGTTCTGTCAAAGTCACTAGACTTGCTCTCATTCCTTCCGTTTCTGTGTCCTGCCCAAAATGCGAACTCGCTGTAGGTGGCTGGGACCTAAGATATACTCATTGTGGACGGAAGTCCTACAAAAAAATGACGCATGCTTGCTCAAAAGTTTTTTTTTCGGGGGATTCAATTTTCATTGTGAGATTTTTACAAGATGAAATCACTTATTTAGCATTTACCCAGGATAAGCAGAAAATTATGCCCATCCTGCCTCTCTTATCAGAATCACCTGTGAAGTTATAAATAAAATCCGCTTACGACTCGCTATCTAGCAGTTGAACACTGGAACTAGTTGCGGCGACGTTCGTTGGACAAAACTTTGGGAAGTAGTTCAGTTTCGCACAGTTTCAGACAGTGTGGATTTCTGCTGTCTGAATTTTCTATGCATTCATTTATAACGTAACATCTCTTCGTCTGTTCACGCAGCGGGATGAAAAAGCGAAAATGTTGCATTTTTCTCGAGATCTGTTCTCTTCCGGTAAGGTGCCAACACTACAGCAAACGACATGCGTTGTCGGACAGCCCTCGAGTGCGGTTTCTTGATCTAAGATGTGGCGACCACAAGATGTATGTTAGCCTCTGCCTATTTTTTTAAGTTTAATCTCAGAACAATCGCTGCAGAAGCAAGAGTTTGGATTTGTTCGACGTACCACGCGGAATTTCTGCGTGCAAGTACATGTCTTGAGTGCTTTGTGAAGTTCAGAAGTGGTGATTGCATTGTGGAGGACAAGCAGTGTAGCAGGTGTCCGAAAGAGATGCAGATCGCAGGTTTGCGTCTGCTTTTGTTGTGCAGAGAGCATGTTTTCATCACCTTCGTCTGTGCAGGGTGAAGAAGGAGATGTAAAGTGTAGACATACTTCGATGAAGATTAAATGCTACCTGCTTGCATAACATCTATTTTACCACAAAACGCCAGAAACGTGCGTGTGAACCTAATAATTCAGCTAAATTAAAATGACAAATTGCAGAAACAGCAATAAATATGCCGATTTCTTTGTTTCTGTAAGCTTTTCCGCGTCCTTTTAAAATTTCGTATGAAGATCTAGTTTCTACATTTATTTATTCAGTATACCATTTTATTTTGACGGAAAAAAGAAAGTTTTTTGGAGATCTAGCATATTAGTGTACATTGAATCTGAATTTTTGTCTTAAATGATAATAAAGTTATTTCGAGAAAGTCAACACATTTCCTCTTTAATAATGAGTAAATATATTTATTCAACCACCTCGTAAGGTCAGGTTCATCAGCGTTAGGACTTTAAGGAAGCTAATTGCATGAGGGAGTATTTTGCGAGCTTAACTTTAATAACTGTTGAAATTATCTTTAATGAGGGAAACATTCTGCTACACATCGCATTTTCCCAACTTAGTGCTCCAATTTAAGACTATGTGAATGTTCTGATCAATTATTTATTTTATAACTTTTAATGCTGTTTCATTTATTTATCCACTATTTCATATTTTTTTTTAAACATTGTATTAGGAGGTTGATGTTTTGGTTTCAGGTGCTCAACACTGCCACAAAAATTATTTTTGGTAAACTGTGTTCGTAAAGATTTGTTCAGTATCTGACACATGCAACCAGATTGCCGCTTCCATTCGGTTTTCGTAAATACAACGTTTGGAGGAAACTTCCATACGATTCCTTATAAAGTCATTAAGTGGGAAATTTTGTTTCGGAACTGGTGAAGCAACTTTGCTCCTACTGAATAATCTCCTTCAAAAATGTTTCGATTTAATTTTACCTTATTCGTATACAAATATTACCTTAGCATTTTTGTAATATTAGCCAAGAGCTTTAGGTTCCAGGGTGTTTGAAGAACATTTCTTTGAGTAAGTTGCCCAAACGGCATTAAATAGTTTCTTATTGAAAGGCATGCTGTTTTAAGAAAACTCATCACTGTAATCTCGAAGTAACCTTTTTTTCCTGTCCCAGCCATTGGTAGTAAAGATTCTTTTCTCTGTTACTCCAATCTCAATTATCACAAAGTCTTCATTTATACTCATTTTCAAACGCATTAGAGGCGTTTCTTTGACAATTATTTGCTCATCGTTTCACACATACAGTAATGTTGATCTAACACTTCAAAATAAATTACGAATTTCTTTATTATAACTTTTGCTTAGGTATCTCTCAGAAACACAGGATTTTAAGATGTGTGTTTGAACACTGTCTCAACAGTCGAAAAATATAAGACATCAATATTTTAAGGATATTTTTGTATAACTGAACGTATTTATAAAAGCACTATTTTTATGTCTGCTACAGATTTCGCAAGCCATGTGGATAGTAGCATTCATGCAGAATTGTATTATTTGTTGAAAAGCAATATTTCCTCGTACGTTTTAGAGGCAGCAAATAATTTTGTTTCCTAAGAAAACAACTAACGGTTTAAGAAGAAAATTTCGTTACTCTTCCTGGAATATATTCAGTTGGCTGTTGCAAAAGAGAAATAATTCTCACAGAAGATGAAACTAAAAATTTTTCACAAATCCTCGTAAAACCTTTCTTGGTGAGAAATCCTTTCCTCTGAAGATATTTTCCTCCAATTTTATTTATCAAATAGCGCACAGCCTTCCGCTAGTGGGCGTAAAATTATAACACGGTTTTCTTTCTGTATCTTCTTCTAACACCCTGACTACAGGAATTTCCTTTGCATCCGATATCTTCCTTTATGCGGAATATTTTTGATTTTTTGTAACGTACATTTCTATCGCTAATGAGCGTAAGGAGCTATATTTTCTTGCGATTATTTCTCCAATTCTAGAAAATCGCTTGAAGCATTTTTTTGGAACTGGTTCCATTCACTCTGAAAAAAATCGCGCAAATTGTTTGTTTTAAATAATGCGCATTTTTTTCACTATGAGACGTAAATGCATTTTTTATTCTCTCATACATTTTCTTTGTCCGTTTGTTTTCTAAAATCTTGTGTCTGCCTTGAAATATTCTTTCAGGGTCAGAAATGATCCAAAGAGGTATTCAATAAATGCGTGAATTCAGAATTATCTTTCACGTATTTCTTTTTTCTTTTATCTCCCATTTCGAAAAAAAATAACGCCCTCACGTTATAAGTATGTCCAGAAATCCATCCGACTGTAGACACTGTATCGGATCCGACTGTGGACATTGTATCTGATCCGTCCGATTTGAAAAAAAACAAAAACCCGTATTGGGAACCCCGAACTGTGAGAACGGTGATCCTTGCACTTTTTCTGAAGCATAACTTTGCCTATAGATGCCGTAAATGCAGATACTATTGAATTCAATATATGTACTTCAATTCATATGATTGCTTCTCAAAATCCTTCAATACTTTTTAGAACGAAGACCATTTGACAGACTGTTTTTGTTCAAATAATGCACGGTTTTACCGTTAAGGGGTGTAAATGTGTTTTGATTTCCCCTCACAGCTCTCTTCTAAATCTTCAGCTTGAAAAATTCTTTTTGAATGGATAGTGCTCACGGTGAAAAATGTTTTAAAGAGAATATTTTTTTTCCTAGTTCAGAATTCGGTAAAAGGAGACTAAGTGCATATTTCTGCAACCGATATATCTGCAACACTATCGGTGCTGCGTAAAAGGCAATTAAAAAAAATCCTATTCAGCAAGATCTCTTTCACGGTGGAAATTATTTCACACATTTTTTTTTCTGGATATCTCTTTCTAACTATACGATTTAAAAAGAGTTTCGTGCGTTGAACAGTGTTCATCGTATGGAATATTATGCATGCAATTTCTAAGTTCTCTTGAATTATGCTTTTCCCACTAGTCGGCATAAGTACACACTTCCAAATACTCAAGAAACGCATATAGCGTACTAAATCCGTTTTTTTTTCTTATGGTGTAATAATCACAGAGGTTCGCCAAGCTTTCACATTCCACTGGGAGGCTTTGTTCAAAGCAACGGTAGACATAAAAATGCAGGGAATTGGTACACATAAGAAACAAAGATTATTTTTTGAAAATAACGTGGGGGACATCACAAGCATATTTCGTGAAATGTTTTAGGACGTAATTACACGGCGCACGGCGACGTGTTCCCGTCTTTTAATAACGCGTGCTAAACTATTGGTAGTTCAGTAGAGATCATGTCATTGCATGCGACTTTGCTGGAGAGGATTTCGACAGTTGCCCAAATGGCAGTCTCTTTGAAGTTCGTGTAAGGGGCAATTCCTTTATTTTTATTCCATATCCGATGAATGCATGATTTATCTGGCGAGGGCTGTATTCTGCATGTCCTGGTTAACACTTCGCACGTGTTCTTTACATCTAGTGTACAAGGATCGCTTTGTCATTCCGCTATATATCTTTTCCGTGTTTTCAGGATATACCAACGGTATGGCGTACACACCCGCCTTTTTGTTCACACTGTCTCTCCTTGCAGCTTGATACTATATGTGATAATGGGGTCGGTGACTTCATTACCATTAATATTTTGTATTTACGTAACAAATTATTTAACCAATATGCAAAGCCTGGGATATATGAGATGGATCCTGCGTACTTCATTGTATTACTAGGTGATTTTGTTGTTGCTGACATTATGCGATTTCTTACAGTTCTATGTATTCTGTCTATTTCATCACACTTATATCCAACCTTTAGACCTTTGCTCTGAATATTATCAATTTCCTTGTTATTTGGGTAGTCGGGTTGGCATACGTTATACGCTCTATAGAACTATCCTCTAAAAGCAGAAAGTTTGTATTCTTTTGGGCAGTGCGAATCAGGAGGGACAAGGTTCGGTACAGCGGTCGGTTTATAATAAACGTTAAAATTAAAGCTGGATGTTCTATTTCTTCTGAGCGCGACGTCAAAAAATTTCAACGTTCCATCCACTTCAAGCTCCATGATGAACATTATCATATTATGTAGACTGTTCATTTTATGCATGAGATATTTTAATTCGTCTACTCCATGTTCCCATATGAAGAATATATCATGCGCCTAGCGGATCCACACTCGGGGTTTATTGATACACTTTAAAAACATGAGATTTTCTCCCAGTGGAATGAGAAAGCTTGGCGAATCTCTGTGATTATTACAAAAAAGAAATAAACGGATTTAATACGCTATATGCGTTTTTTTAGTATTCATATTGTGGTGTATTAAAAATAACGTAAACACTTCTGTTTACAAAATATTTTTATGCAGATCTGAGCGTCTAAAAACCAATTGAGAAAATTCCTTTCCGGTCAATCTCCCAACAGAAATGTTTCATGCTTAAAGTCTCGTGCTCACAGTAACATACACTGAAGAGTAATTAAATTAGAGACTATAATGAATAAAGTCCTCCGCTGGACGTGCATTGCAGGGAAGCTTACGTTAAGTCACGTTAGGGTTATTGGAAGGTTACCTGACGTAGCTAAAGTGTACCTAATCTTCAAAGTGCTAGAGTTTGTTTAGGTAAGACTCGCACGTGCAATAAATTCATTGAATATGGAACTTCTTTTTACTCAGCGTTCCTCATTATCTTGAATATCAGTACTATAACTTCGGTTTTAGTACATTAGTACCTTGAAGGCTCCTTATTAGAGCGGTAAACACAATATACTCTGGACTTAATGGAGACACTTAATGAAAGAGACTTAACGGCCAGACAGAGGTCTGACAATAATATGAACTGAGAAAACGTACTCACTTTAAACCTTTTATTGGAGAGTTCCTCTTATTATCAAACACACACTCAACAAATCACACGACTACTGAATATCCGAACTTTCGTAGAATCGCATAACAATAATTAAGAAGAACCTACCACATAAAACGAAGCTTGCTTGGTATAGTTGAGCGCGCCTATATATACTGCATACCACCACGTCATGACTTACACTCGTTGCCACATATCATTCAGCGGGAGAAATAACATCTCGTTAAGTGAGAAGATACTTTGCATAGGAAAATAAAATAACAAGAGATAGTAAAATCAAAAGGAAACTGAATCTAGAGTATACGTTACATCATCTCCCTCTTAATTTTTTTTTTTTTTTTTTTTCGAAAAACCTATCAAATTTTGTGTGTAGTCTTACATTTCGCTGACTGACGTTTATCGTCCTACTTTTTTTTTTTGGTGGCAGCAGTATGTACAACTTCAAACTTGGCATAACAAATTCAGTAAACCTGTGTCCGCAGCTATTGTCGTCTGTGAAGCAGGAAACACTTTTAATACGTGTACAGAACAAACCTGCATCGGCATACCTTACTATTATTCTGCCTAGCAGGAATCATTTTTTTGATTTCATTTGACTTCCTTATATTATCGTTGATTACAAACCAACTGTATCAGCAGCGAAGATTGCCTGTAGCTGCCGAACAGTAACAATTTTCACTATTTTACCCCTAACCAAACATATATATAAAAAAAATTGGATTAGTAGACGGACATAGAATATATATATATAAAAAAACTACATATATACACAAAAAGAATGCGTAGGCCCACACGAAAAAAAAAAAAATTCTGACACGCCAACTGGTCGTGCAGGAAAAACAACATAATGAGAAAATAACCAGTCCACGAGAACTTACTTATCTCGAGGACGCATAAAAAACCCTAGTACGATATCGTTTTCCAGGCCTAATCGGACTGGTAAATTCCGGTGGCGTCGATCTTTTCTGCGACATGAATGGATCTGGAACATCTGTAGTCTGTCGGTCAAGAAATCCCTGCGGCTGACAGGAACGGTCAGGAACGGCTGAAGTCTGTCGGTCAGGAAATCCCTGCGTCTGACAGGAACGGTCAGGAACGGCTAAAGTCTGTCGGTCAGGAAATCCCTGCGTCTGACAGGAACAGGCCCCATAGGCTTTCGATATGTTGTCCCTTTGTGCTGGGGCCCGTGTTGTCCTTCCAGCATTCTTTTGAAGTGACGTGGCTCCGGCCACAACGCTTGTTTTCGCTTTCTACCTTTTGGCATGACAGTAGAAGCAGGCATCGGCCCTGTTTGCCCTGAGCGTAAGTTCTAGGGGCGAAACCCGGGCGGATGCAAGGATCTCTGCCTTCGTCGCTGTTGCGGCGAAGCCGATTGGGGAGACAAGTTGCGTTTTCGACCAGCTTTTGGTGTTGCTGGACGGTTTGTAATTTGTGTCTGACGTTTAAGAATCGTCAAACTAGTGTCTATATCTGATAAATCAGAAATATGTGATGACTTTGAGTCGCTGCTGTAAGTTAGTGGTCGTGCAGGGCGATGTTTATTTCTGTCTATAGGAATACTCTCTGACTAGGTATTCAAGGAAGTAGGGGCTTGTGTTGGTGCAGAGTTATTAGGGAATGGTGCAGCAATAGTCTCGGCAATGTTTGGAGGGAAGGGAATGATACTAGAATTTGAAGAACTTGATTCGAGCTTTCGTCTTATGGTAGATTCAGGTTGCGTTCTTAGAAGCCAGTCTTGTGGAGGGAGGGTGAAGAAAAAATCACTAGAGATTCTTCAAAAAGGTTTGTCGGTTCGTCCAAAATTTCTGGAGGTTGATCGTGTGATATAGACTCTTGAGTCTGTGGAACAGAAGGTTGAGTAGGGTTGATTATAAAATCTATATTTCGTTCATGATATTTGCGACACTGAGCAACGTGTACGTATTGAAATTGATTGTCAGTTTTTTCAAGGATAATGTTATTTTCAAACACATTTGTGATCCGATATGGACCTTCGTAGCTGGGTGCAAATTTCTTTACTAAAGTATGAGAAACAGAAGACTGGAAGTGTGTCTCCACGAGAGTTAGATTTCCAACGACAAGATCTGGTTACGCCTAGTATTATAGTATCTTGCTTGAGCCGCTTGTGCTCCTATCATTGCAACACGAGCATTCTCTGCCATGATTCGTACTGATTGCGGAGTTGGTCGCTGGTTTAGTTCGTCGATAATCCCGTTAAATTTTCAAAAGGGGTCTTAATTTTTCGACCCAAAAAAAGTTCTGCGGGAGTAAATTTAGTAGATTCATGAACAGACGAGCGGAGGGCAAACGAAAAAGCTCAAGATGTTCGTCGCACCGCTCGTGATGATTCATGACAAATGTAGCGATCGTTTTAACTAGCGTGCGGTTTACTCGTTCCGCGGGATTACTCTGGGGATGATATGGGGAAATGAATTTATGCTATATGTGTAGTCTCGCACACATTCTTTCAAAAATGTCAGAAATAAATTTGGGGACCATTATCCGAAACTACTTGATTAGGTGCACCATATCTAGAGAATACTTCAGTAATTAATACATTACAAATAACTTCCGCCGTAGCGGCTTTAATGAGAAAAACTTCGACCCATTTAAAGAAATTATCAGTTAATACTAAAACGTAACGAGCTTTGTTTTTAACAGATAAAGGATAAGGTCCCAATAAATCTATTAAAATAATGTCAAAAACATGAGATCTTGAACTAGATTTCAAGTGACCGACCGGTCTTACATTACGGTAATTATAAATCTGACACAAGTGACATTATTGAACGTATGCGATCACACTTTGGTACATGCCAGGCCAATAGGCAACATCCCGCAATTTACAACGGGTCTTGCGAATACCTAAATGGCCTGCAATAGGTTTGTCATGAAATTCGTTTAAAAGAGCCATTCTAAGGGTTCGCGGAATACATGGGCGGAACTCTGCCCTAGTAGTCCTAGATTTCGTATAGTAAAGAAGACATTCTATGTCTTCAAAATGATGTGACCTCCCAGCCAGAGAAGGGTCACTTTGTAGTGGTGAACCCACAAGCAAAAAATTATAGATATCCCCAAAATCTGGATCATTTACTAATTCTGCCATTATCTGCTCTCTGGATGTTATATCAACTATTAAAAGTAAAGGCTGACATCCAGGAGTAGTTTCTGTGGGAACCCCACTAATCGGGACGCGAGACAATGCATCCGGTAATTGATTCTTATGACCTGGCTGGTACGAAATTTTGATATTGCTCTCTTGTAACTTAAGAGCCCACTTCATAAGTCTTTGAGAGAGGTGCTTAGCAGAATTAAAATACTGAAGGGCAGAATGATCCGTAATTATATTAATTGTCAATTCGTTGAGATAACATTGAAATTTGTCAAGAGCATACACTACAGCAAGGCATTCGCGGTCCGTAGCTGAATAATTGCGTTCAGCTTTGGCTAAAGTACGGGACGCAAAAGCTATTGGATGCCCAGCTTGTGACAAAACGCAACCCAGACCAACTCCGGATGCGTCAGTGTAAATATCAAATTCCTGAGCATGATCTGGGAAAGTTAATACAGGAGGCTGAGTCAACGCAGATTTTAGTGCTTCAAACGCTGCGTTAGCCTCAGGTGTCCAAACAAACTTCTTGTATTTACGTTTAAAAGCGTACAATGGCTCACAGATTGTAGAGTAAGTGGGGACGAACTGCTGATACCATCCGGTCATTCCCAGAAAGCGTGATAGTTCTTTGGCTGTTTTTGGCCGTGGAAAGTCAACAATAGGCCTGATTTTTTCATCATCCGTAAATAAGCCGTGGGGAGTGATTTTCAACCCCAGATATACAATCTCGTCCCTCGCTATCTGGCATTTACTAGGTTTTAACGTCAAGCCAGCATTGTATATGAGTTGGAACACCTGTTTGAGCAGAGAAAGGTGCTCGTCAAAAGTCTCGGATGTAATAATAATGTCATCCAAATATACATGCACATGGGGACCTAGAACAGGTCTGAGAACCGTATCCATAAACTTTTGGAAAGTAGCAGGTGCAGAGGCTAGTCCAAAGGGCATACGCAAGTATTCATAAGCCCCAAAAGGAGTCACGAAGCCTGTTTTATCGACGGAGTCTGGATGTACCGCAACCTGCCAATATCCACTCGCCAAATCCAAGGTTGACATCCATTTAGTTGACGATAGGTCATGCAAAATATGCGACATGACAGGTAGTGGATAATTTATCGCTTTCGTGACTTGGTTTAGCTTGCGGAAATCTGTCACGAAACGAAATTCGTTGGGGTGTTTCTTTGGAACAAGAAAAGAAGGTGAGGCCCAGGCGCTTGTTGATTCCCTTATTATGCCCTGTTTAATCATCTCTGAAATTTGACGTTGCATTTCCTGTTTTTTATGGGGAGCACAAGGGTAAGGTTTCGTCGCAATCGGTTTCGAACCATCAGTGTCAATGACGTGATAAACCACCTGTGTGAAACCAGGTTGGTCGGAAAATAAACCAGGTCTTTCATGCAAAAGTAGAGAAAGCTGGTTTCGTTGCCTCTCATTCAGTTGTTTATTCAGTAACAAATTCGTTATGTCTATAGGATCTTTAGGAATCACTTCGACAGGTTCCGGAAAGGAAATAACATGTTGTTCGAAATTCATAGTAACTTTAAAAGTATTGATAAAATCTATGCACATTAGACATTTAACAGGTAGGTCGTCTATGAGCAGGAAAGAATGCACAAAACGAGCCTTTCCCAGCCCTAGAGATAATGTGACAGTTCGTGTGATACTGAATATTTCGTTATTTGCACCTCGCAAATACTGCGTCGCAGGCTGGACGTGTATTGCAGGAAAACGTTCAGTGCAAAACCTCGTATTTAGGGCTGATATTTCAGAACCAGTGTCGAACTTTGTCTCAACAATAATATCTTCAATTGTCAATAACACATCAGGCAACTGAGGAGTTTGGACAGTCAATAATACTTTTTTAAGGTCAGAATTCTTGGTATCAGGAAGCAGTACCGACCCTTGGTCTACTTCCTTTGGACGTTTAAAGGATTCCTGGTTGTATTATCATGCGGTCTGAAACCTCGGCCCTGCCGGGTATCGGGAAAGTTTTCACGCTTAGGAAAACTTCGTGAAAACTGCTGCGGGAACTCCGCATGTCTGTTGAAATTTCCATTTCTATTACTTCTTCCCTCAGCACAGGCAGAAAAATCATTATTGCCCTTAGCATAAAAACCGTCCGAATTCTGCTGATTGGAACGGGGTCGAGCATACTGTGCATTTGTACTGTACCCAGAAAATTGTTTAGAAACTAGCGGTTGGTGGACCACTCGTCTATGCGGTGGCACGTATGATGCTTGGACTTGCACCTGTGTACGCTCGTGTTGAAAGTCATTAGGCCTATTATGCTGCTGAGGATTTTCGTGATAAGCCTCCCGGGGTACACGAGCATGTTGAGTTGGACCATGTTTGCCGTGTCGCTCCTCATACGTTCGTATGAGGCGAAGGCATTCATGAATTGTAGCAGGGTGTCGGACCTCAAGAAAATCCTGTAGAAATGGATCGAACTGTTGCAATAGGGTGTCCAACATGTCGACATGACTGGCATGTGGATCCCATAATTTATACAAGCGTGTTGTTTCTAAAGCAAACGCAACAGGGCTATCGTTGGGTCCTTGCTTTCGAGAAAAATGTTGTTGTGCAAGGCCAGCTCGACTGAGGCCGAAACGAAAGACTTCTAAAAATTCTGCTCGGAAATTCTCATAACGAGAATCCGGGTTCGATACTCTCCACTGCCGATACCAGCTCTTAGCGGTATCTTTCAAGCAAGTGCCTGCTATTTGCACTTTGCAATCTTGAGGAATATTGTATAAGTCGAAATGATCCTCCAAATCCTCGAGAACTTTCAAGGACCCTTCCAAACCATTGAAAGTAATTGTTCCCTCATGCGGCACGAAATGTGCAAGCATTTTGCTTCTGTGAGAGGATTGAAATACCTCAGGTAGGACCCGCAACTCAGAGTGATATGAAGCTGGTGAATGACGAAATTGTGAGGAATGCCTGGGTACTTGCAAATCATTGACATCAAAGTTAAACCCACAGGCCTCCTGCAAATTGTCGAAAATAACCACACCTCAACCGAAACTTGATTCAGGTTGAAATAGTGAAGTTTTCTCAGGTAATGAAGACATAGTCAATAGGTGTCGAGACCTCGTGTTCAAGAAATGTTCGGGCGCCAATTATAATGAATAAAGTCCTCCGCTGGACGTGTAGTGCAGGGAAGCTTACGTTAAGTCACGTTAGGGTTATTGGAAGGTTACTTGACGTAGCTAAAGTGCACCTAATCTTCAAAGTGCTAGAGTTTGTTTAGTCAAGACTCGCACGTGCAATAAATTCATTGAATATGAAACTTCTCTTTACTCAGCGTTCCTCATTATCTTGAATATCAGTACTATAACTTCGGTTTTAGTACATTAGTACCTTGAAGGCTCCTTATTAGAGCGGTAAACACAATATACCCTGGACTTAATGGAGACACTTAATGAAAGAGACTTAACGGCCAGACAGAGGTCTGACAATAATATGAACTGAGAAAACGTACTCACTTTAAACCTTTTATTGGAGAGCTCCTGGTATTATCAAACACACACTCAACAAATCACACGACTACTGAATATCCGAACTTTCGTAGAATCGCATAACAATAATTAAGAAGAACCTATCACATAAAACGAAGCTTCTTTGGTATAGTTGAGCGCGCCTATATATACTGCATACCACCACGTCATGACTTACACTCGTTGCCACATATCATTCAGCGGGAGAAATAACATCTCGTTAAGTGAGAAGATACTTTGCATAGGAAAATAAAATAACAAGAGATAGTAAAATCAAAACGAAACTGAATCTAGAGTATACGTTACACGACAGCTGGCGTCATGCAAATGTGGCGCTTTGGACGGGCCTGTAAACGGAAACGACATAACGTATGCAGCGATCCGACAATATAAGGAGTGATGCGACGGGAATCAGTAAGGGTCGGACGCAGTATGGGTAAGACGAAGGATCTAAGCGCATTTGATCGTGGGCAAATTGTCAGGGCCCGGGGAATGGGTCATTCCATCACGGAAGTCGTGCAGGTACTGGAATTTTTATAAGCCACTGTGTCACGGATGCACCGTAAGTACATCGAATGCAGTAAAACCATCCCTGCAAGGGCCAACTGCCGTGGACAACAGCGTTGGATAAGCGGGGTCATCGTCGGCTAGCTCGTATTGTAACAGCGGATAGACGGGCCATAGTGCAAGAGATCACTCTGCAATTTAATGCTGGTGCACAAAAACGTGTAAGCAGCCACACCATTCAGAACCATCTCCTCGCTATGGGGTACAGAAGCCATCGTCTCACGAGTATACCGCTGCTGACCACACATCACAGATTGAAAAGGTTAGCATGGGCGCGGGAACATCGCCACGGGACCCTCGACATGTGGAAAAATGTCGCCCTGACTGATGAGTCGAGATTCACGTTGGTACATGCGGATGGCAGGAAACGAATTCGGCGCAAACCACATGAAGCTAAGGATCCTTCTTGCCAGCAGGGTACTCTTCAAGCTGGTGGGGGTGGTATTCTCGTCTGGGGACTGTTTACGTGGACTGAATTGGGACCCCTGGTACGTGTGACATCTTCCCTCCCAGGTCAACTTTACCGGGATATCTTGGACGATCATTTGCTCCCGTTCGTGCGTCTTCAACATCCCACTGGGGACCGCATCCTGCAACCGTGCCATCGCTCCCGAATTGTATCCGAATGGTTGGATGAACACTCCACCGACGTGACCTCGCTTCCTTGCAACAAAACGGGCTTCCGCATCTCACTGACGTATCGTCATGCTGTCAATTTACCTACTACACATACGACCGGTGAACTGTTTTTGAAACTGATAATGCATCAAACCATGACACTAGGCTAAGGAGCCATTTGACGCCCACTGGTGGGGCAGCGAGATCAATCTGGTAACCATGTTATCTACAAAATTTCAGTCTGCGATCGTTGGCGCTGCTATAGAAGCAAGACTCGTCGCCAAGTACGATATTGTGTCATTATTTTTCCCGCCACGCTAGTATGGTACCACATCACTAAACGTTTACGCGACGGTTTTCTGAGGTGAGTAACAGTCATTGGAATGGATATACAGATCGCAAACCTGCCTCAGACATTTTGCGATTCGCAGTTCGTGCCCTTAGCTGTTTGTATACCTCGTCGAATGTCATCCGCTTTGGATTTAGGGTCTTCTATGGCCTGCAGTCGAATGAGGCAATTGAAGCGCTCGGACGTAAGCCTGCGTGCACCAGTCCAACTACAGCGACAATCATTAACTTCTTCCAATTACTGTCGCGTTATTCAGCAGAGAACTGTTGCTCACCCAAGCGTTTCTGGCTGGCGCAGGAACCAACCAGCCGTACAATTCTATGATGAAGCCTATAAAGGTGTCCGTGGAATGGTAGGATTCCCGATTATATCTATTATACATTCTCACTTTTTACTCGTGCTTTCGCCGCCGAGATTAGTATGACACAATGGTTCCCCCGCCCAAGTGAAAACGACCAAATTTAGTTATCTACAGCAGTTTTCCTCCTTTATTTCCCTTACCTAAAAGCGATTGTTTGCAACTACTGTCATTTACAACACCCACCTATCTACATATATCCACCGATCTGCATGGTGCTCCGACAAATATTTCTTGGTGTGACGTTTTTTATGTCGAGAATTGTATTATGTGGCGAGCTGTTGGGTGTGACTATAACTCATTTTCTGATGTTCCTCTATACAGTACTTGTCGTGTGTTGCAATTTTATTAGTAGTGTTTTGTATCCCTTGTTATGCCGTATTGCATCTTGATTTATTTATGTTAACTTCCCATTCTCCTTTGTTTTTGTTTGTTATTAAATGTATGATTCCTGTAGTGGACATTGTCACAATACGGCTGCATGGGAGCGTCGGTCCAAATTATATGCTGCCTACTTTGTAGTTCAGACTTTTGTCTAGACAAAATTACTTACTATGTTCTATTTCATGTTCATCGGTAACCTGAGGTAATATTTTGTCAAAACCCCTTAGTACACAGCGCTTGTATTATACACGGTGTTTCAAAAGCGACTTGACAACTTTGAAAGCGTATTGAGATTTATTCAGAATACTTTTGAAATTTTGGGGGCGTTAATCTGTAGAATAAACGCATCAAGTTGTATCTAACGTAGCGCCATAGCACTAAATTCCATAGCTGCAACCGCCAGTGGCGTGCATTTCAAAATGGCTGCTTTCACAGGTCCTGGGCGCGCTCGCTGTGGGTTTTGGTTTGAAGAACCGAAATCCGCAACAACTGTTCAACGGAAATTTCACCCCCGATGCCATAGGTTTCCTTCCAATAGACCTATAATTTACTCTTGGAATAAGAATTTTGTTGAGACTAGTTGTTCTGTATGCCATGAAAAATCCCCTGGGCGTAAGCGTGTTTCTGCTGCTGTCGTGGAACACATGAAGGATAGCTTCGTTTGGCCCCCCACGAAATCAAAACGATGTGAGTCATTTGAAATGGGAACTACACAACCGACGGTTCGGCGAGTGTTACGAAAACGATGGCAACTAACACCATAGTGACTAACCTTGGTTCAAGGAATTAGTAGTACAGATTGCGTGGCTTGTCAGGAATTTCATGGGGGAATATTGCGTCTGGTAGAGGAAGACAGGACATTCCTAGACTACCTAGCTTCCGTGATGAGTCGACGTTTCCTATCAGTGGCAAGATTAGCACTGACTACTACAGAATTTAGAGGGCCAAAAATCCACGCGAATATCTGGAACTTGTTCGTGATAGCCCATAGGTGAATGTGTTTTGTGCACTTAGCATAAAAGGTTTACGGTCCCTTCTTTTTTCTTGAGAAGACCATCAACTGTATCGTGTGTCTGGATATACTTGAAAATTGTCTCATTGCACATTTGAACGATGATGACCAAGATGGGCGCATTGACTTTCAGCAAGACGGCCCACCACCTCACTACTGTAGAGATGTCCTGGATTTCCTCAATAAAAGTTTCCCAGGGCAGTGGACTGGTTGAGAAAGGCCGATAGTGTAGGCACCTAGTTCTACCGACTTGACACCTATCGATTTTTTCCTACGGAGTGTCATTAAATATTGAGCGTTGGTTCCAAGATTAGCTGCAAATCTCGCTGAACTCCGAAATAGAGTCACCACCGCAGTTGCAGAAGTGGCCACATATATGCTGCTTCGAGTTTGGGAATAAAAATCTTTAGTTGGAAGTTTGGGAATAAAAGCTTTATAAAAAAAACTTTAGGAGGGATGTATTCCGCACCACCAAAGGCAGTCACATTAAACCAAAATAACTATGTGGAAAAACGCCTGACGAGTTTTTCTACGGATTAACGCATAAACAAATTCTTTAAGTATTCTGAATAAATTTATATGCGCTTTCAAAGTTGGAAAGTCCTTTTTGAATCACCCGTCGCTTAAACATAATGAATGGTTTTCTATCCGCGTTTGATAATTTGACCTATAGTGTTGTTCTCAATCATGTGTTTCTATAATACTCAAATTTGAATTATAAAATTATAGGTCATTATTTTGGTACAGTCTTGGCCGAAGAGAGGGGGGGGGTGCATGACATTTTTGCTAATTTTAGTGATGGTGTCCACGATGCGAATCTAGTATGATGCATTGTTGTTCTACAGTATATATCCTACGGCGGCGCTGGTTCTCACCGTCTCTTGGTGTTCGACGCCCTAAAATATAGGACAGGCAACTTACAGGTTTAAATCTTTGTGGGGATCGTCAAACTCGCCAGGTTGGGTCGTGCTATAAAATTTTGACTCTGTTTCATTTCTAGTTGCATCATAGCCACTGGCTTAATGGGGTGCCGAATCATCAACTAGGTAGTTAATATAAATCATTTAAAGCAAATCTTTGTTTCGAGCCATGGTCTAAATATTTCACCTTCTCAAATGTATCAGTAATTTTGAGCAAAAAAGAAATTGTGCTAAAGTTTCCATTGAAATTGACTTCAAGCGCTGGCAAGAAAGCGGGAAAAAATCTTATCTCAGAGTTTATAGGCAAGGCAATTATTGGTAACTAAATCCTAGCTTTGCTGAATAGTTACTTTTTCTTCGTCCATAGTTTTTCTAAGAAAAAATATACATTCAGTTACAGTTATTTCTTGTTTTGAGCTGGAACAAAATGTCTAAGTTTGTCTCTTCAAATTGAAAGCATGTAAAAAAATCTGCTTGACGCATATCTTGTAAGACTATTGTCTTCGCACGCTAGACTGGAAACTTTCCAATCAGGAAAGATTGCATGTCCTTTAAATTAAAATTGTGTAGGTCATTACGATTGCGATTCATCAACATCCCGCAATATAAATTTACTTAATTCAAAATATTTGTGAAAGCACGTGGAGGCGGGTCATTAGGGGATAAAAAATGGCGAACAATCAAAAGTCATCCAAACAAAACACACACACAAAAAAAATCTATTGGAAAATTCAGAAGCGATACTTACCAAATTACGTTTACTCGCAAACTAATTTACCGCGCATAAAGTGGAGAAACTGGGATATTTTTCTTTCCGGCCATTGTTAGAAAATGAACTGCTTTTGGAACAGGTTGAATGAATGAAATGAAAACATCAGTTGCTGACAGCTTCTTTCACAGTGGAATAGCAAAGTTTGCAATTTATTTTTTGTGGTTCAAAGCTGTTAGTCATAGAATACTTCAGCATTATCAAAACGAAGCTCGAATATGTCTTTTTTCCCAAAGTTATACACGGCATTCAGAAAGCCGTTCATATTATTAAAGCCGTTCATAATATTATTTCTATTTTCATTTCGAAAATAGAAATAGTGAAAAACAGTCTTTTTGCGTAAATATTAAATTTTCTGAACGTGTGACCTGTTAAACACAGTACTATGTGGTAGAAAAGAAGGTAATTTCAGAATATATCGCAGCAAATTTTGTGCTGTAAAGGGCAGAAAATTATTTTATTTTCCCAATAATAAAATATCCTGGAAAATATTAGTTTTTGCAAGAATTGGAAGAGAGACACTAATTCTCAGGGACAGCGTTTATCTTAATGCGGAATCAATATTATTGTTTCAGTTTGCAGGATCCCTCAATGAGGCGGTAAACCGTCCATTGTATTTGTGCTTCGTTTTCACGCATAAATGCAAAACTCTTTCCAAAATGTAACTTCTGCGTCTGAGAATCTTAATAATAAGATGGCCTATACCTTGTTCATGACGTTGGATTAAATTGTCTTTCAGAAAATTAATTTTGATGAACTTCTCAAATTGAAGCAACATTTTATAAGAACCCAAAACATTATGATTACGAAAGTGACAATCACACAAAGGAAAAGTATTTAAAACATTCAAGTTAACGAAAGGTTAGGAATACGATACTTGCCTAATTCCTATCGAAAGAGAAAGGAGGAAACAGAAAACTGCTTTGTAGCTTAAGCGTTCAAGCTATTTGTGTATCTGACCTAAATGATGCCCAAGATTGTATGCACTGCTCAACAGAAGTGTTCACATAACGGCCGGGTTTTGTGAAAGCTACGCCAAAACAAATTCCTTTCTCCTTCTCAACTCATCAGTACCTATCTGTTACAGGTGATAACGCTTGCTTCTGCTCCTTTATTATCTGCTCCATGACCCAAGACATGATTTTAAAGTACTAGTCCCTCTGGTACTGGCACCACGCCACTGGGTGAATCAAAAACCTGAGTAAAGTATGCATCTTCTCTCTTCTTAGGTTCGACGTCATTTCCATCAGGTAATCTGTCAGAAAGGATTAGCGTGAATCATACCTCTGAATGACTACTTTGAATGACAAAGCTAAGGTAAAAGCAACAGTTTCTCACGCGTAGGTTCACTCGTTCCAGCTGCTTTAGCTCCATTTCTTAGGCAGGGAATATACACGTTCGAGCAAATTTCAGATCATTTTGATTATCCCGAGTTAATGCGTTCCAACACGTACACATTGTGAGCTGCAATTGCAAGCTTCTGACTTACGCTTGAAAATTATAGACAGACGGAAATACAAGTGAATCATTTTCTGGAAACTTTTAATAAAAAAGACATTTTAATGAGCGAGGTACATGAAAAAGAACAGATATTTTTCTTTTACGTGTTTTTTTTTTTTTGTAAAATGTTTGTTATTTTGACAGTTTCACGAAATTTTACTAAACGTTCTTGTGTCATCAATTAAGAGTACATCATGTCTAAAAAACTGTACAATTAGAGTCCACGTTTGATACATCATTGTTGGGTGAATTAGCAAATACTTACAGGCTGTATCTTTCTATTTATAAAATGCGAAATTGAAGTTATAGCGAAAGCTCGCAATCGTATATACCATTTATATTACGAGAAGGTTGTCGTAATGTTCAACATTAGCATTCATTTTGCAAATTTGAGTTAATAGTTTCACGAGTTTTGCATAAATAACTTAGTTTCTTCATTGTTCAGGAGTTTGAGTGCGCATTTTTAGGTAAACAAGAAGGCATTATAACAGATTTAGCGTTTAATGAGCTGAAAAAAAAATAAAAACTTGTTCGTGAAGGCTAAAAACTGATTGTTGCATACGAATGAGTTATTGACCCATTATTTAATCACTGAGCTTCAGTTTTCACTGAAACTACCTTGAATAGGGTAATATAGATTTATGTATACTCATAGTCAACTCAGACTATGACAAACACTCACTAAATATCGGCAAATCTTGCTTTATTATGAAGGATACCGTGATACATCTGTGTTTATCTAACAGGAAACATACACCGATGATCCTTTGCTTATGATCACCTACCTAATAAGGTCTAGAACTCCCTTTAGCCCGCTAAACAGCGGCCACTCGGCGAGGCATAATATTCGATGTGGTGGCGATAGGTATCCTGGGATATTTGGTACCATAATGTCTACAGAAGGTCTTCCACTTTCCGTACGTTTCGGGGGGGTGATTTAACGCGAACCCGCTTTACCAAGTCGAACCACAAATGTTCGATTGGATTCATGTCAGGTGAATTTGGAGGCCAGGGCAATAACCTAAAGTTACCAGCATGCTCCTCGAACCTCGCTGTGATGATTCTGGCAGTGTGGCATGGTGCATTATCCTGTTGGTAATACCCATCACCAGCAGTTAACACAGTTGCCATGAGTTGGTGAACTTGATCCGCAACGATGTTCAGAAACCTAACAACTGTCAGAGATTGTGCTATTGTTGTAAGGGGGCATAACGTGTTCCAAGAAAACATCACCCACGGCATAATACCGCCTTCTCCGGCCTGTTTCCGTCCAACAGTGCATCCAAGTACCATAGCTTTCGTTGGTAATCGGCGTATCCGCGCTCGGCAATCTATTTGATGCGCCAGGAATCTTGATTTGTCAGACCAGGCCACTTTCTTCCAATCATCCGCGGTCCAATCTCGATGATCTTGCGCCCATTTCTTTCGTTGTTAGCGATGAGGTGCAGTGAGCATGGGGACCCAGCTTGGTCCTCGGCTACGCAGGCCCATGCGCAGAAGGCTGCGATAAACTGTGTGCTGTGACACATTGCCTTGACCACCCCTGTTCTAGCTGCGGGTGATTTGTCGCATTGTGACTCTGCGGTCGCTGTTAATAATGGGCGACAGTCTCCGCTCCCTTCTGGCATCAATGAGCTGCGGTTCGTCGTTTGGCCATTTGTGCACCACCTTTGATACGTACTCACTACAGCGCCACATGAGCAACCCACAAGCCGCGCCGTTTCAAAGATCGTAGTTCCGAGACGCCGCGCCATCATAATTTGGCCTTTATCAAACTCCTATAAATCTTCAGCTTTTCCTGTTCTGATTCCGAACACTCTACTAACCGAAAGTCGATCCTCGGGTTGTATGTATACTGCTCTGTGAACTTCACCTGCACCACCGTACGGTCTCCAGGCGCGCTCGTTTTTCTAGACTGGGGGTGGTCATAATGGAATGGCCCATCGGTGTATATTTGTATTTATTAGAGTATAGCATACCCTGGGATATAGATATGATTATAGATCTGGCAGAGAAAAGCTGGACTAACATCATTCGTAGATTCTTCAGCGTTTACTTCAGCACAGGATAGCGTGACTCCATGTTAGTTACTGTACTCCCTGGGATATTAATTGAGCAGCATCCTGGAGGAACAGGAAGAGAGATTAGATACTTGCCATAATGCTGATGAACGAGGTAAAAAGCACATGATAAAATATGCAGGTGCTAATGAACACATTTAGTTGACACAAAAAAGATCCTTACTATAAAATGATCAATACAATATACATTTCAAACACCTCGGCTGCGGATACACTCAGCTACGTTTCTCGAAATGAAGTCATATATCTGTAGAATAGCATTCTGCGGTATTTCCCAGCGAGCTCCTTGCACCTGGTCATGCAGAACAGTCATGGTACGTGCTACCAAGCCATGGATCTGAAGATGGCGCTCAGTAACTATCCAAACGTGCTTAAATTCCAGAAAAATGCGAGGACGTGGTTAGCAAAGTTAGTACTTCTGCATCACGCAGACCTACAAAGGAAACTTCTGCGCTATGGTTGCGGGAATTAACATGCCGAAAACCGACGTCAAGCAGCCTTGTAAAAAAGGGGATAGCGACGGGTACCAGAATTTCAGTGACAGAGCGACAAACAGTTAGTTTGCCGTTGAGGAATACCAAGGATGAACGACGATCATTACCGTTCGCTCATCGAAACATAACATCAACAAGGCGTGCAGCATGACATTTGCTCGAGGTTTATTGTGCTTACCATGTCGTTTCCACACATGCATACGCAGATGGTTGTGCCCCAAGACCGAAGCAAGATTCATTGCTGACAATCACTTGATGCAATTTTGTAATCCAGATAAAAAGTGCGCATCACAATTCCAGACGTTGTTGACTACGGGCTGAGGTAAGTCTTGATAGACGCAATGGTTCATATACAGAAGGCACCATTCCGCTAATCGCTGTGCAAACGTTTGACGAAGAAAGGGGTTCGTGACGTATACTCTAATTTAACTTTCATTTTTAGTTCCTTTTCCTATGTAAATTTGAGTTTGTTCTCTTTTGCACCTTTCAACTTTACCGTGATACCTCCTCTCTCACACGAATATTGTTGACAACACAGAGGTCTGCAAGAGAGACGTATGTTTTTTGAGATAGGAACGAAACGATATACACTGCTGGCCACCCAAAATGGAACACCAGGCAGGAAGCATCCGACTGGCCTGAAATTCGCAGCATGCGTCGCCCGCGAGATTACATACAAACGATTAGCATTACAGGGCATATGCGCCCGGCACGCCACCGAGAAGCACTATAAGTAGGGTGCACAGAATGCGGGGTGAAAGTAGTGGAAGCGTTTTGTGCTGCCGGACCTGTGTGTGGGAAGGTTCCTGATGCTTCGTCGCAGAATACGGCAGTCATTCCAGCACGTTTCGGAGTTCGACAGAGGACGAATAGTGGCTTCTTGCGACAGCAGTTTATCGTACCGAGACATCGGCACCCGTGTGGGACGTCATCCAGCCACAATGAGGCGAGTATGGAATTGCGGGGGGAGCAGGGACGGACGGACTGACGTGAGCGATTGCCGCAGCCGCGGCACCACACCGAACGAGAGGAACGGCATGTTGTGCTGCGGGCCTTGACGGCCCGCACCGCCACATCACGAACTTTAGCGCAGGAATTAGGGTGTGTTGCGCAACAACCTGTGTCAGCACGTACCGTTCGATGTTGTCTGCAGGAGCAGGGACTTGTCGCACGGCGCCCATTGCTCCGATTACCATTGACGTTACACCACCGGCGAGTGCGGTGGCAGTGGACCGTTGAACGCCGCACCTGGACTACGGAATGGCACGACATTGTCTTCTCTGACGAAATCCTTCTCTGCCTGAAACACCACGATGGTCGGATCCGCATGTGGCGGCACCGCGGCGTGAGACTGTATGACGCCTGCACTATGCAGCGCCATACCGGTCCGTCACCAGGTGTTATGGTTTCGGGCGCATTGGATATGACACCCGCACCCCTCTGATACGTATCGCCGGTACACTCAACAGCCACCGCTGCATCTCCGACGTTTTGGAGCCTGTAGTCCTCCCTTACCTGGCAGGACCTGCCAGCGGCCACGTTTCAACAGGACAACGCGCGCCCGCACGTGGCACGCATCGTGCCATAATTCTTCACTGCCCACCAGGTGTCACTGCTTCCCGTGGACCGCCTGTTCTCCCAATATGTCGCCCATCGAACACGACTGGTCGCTGATCGGCAACCGAGTGGCCCGGCAAGCACCACCCGCGGTTACGCCTGTTGAACTGTGGCAACGTGTGGAAGCAGCCTGGACCGACATACTCCAAGCACACATCCAAAGCCCCTTTTGTTTGATGCCGCGGCGTGTAGCGGCCGTTATTGCCGGCCATGGGGGCCACACGAACTATTGATGTTTGCGTGTTCCGCAAGTCGCACGGGCCTGTAAGCTCTATCGTTTCATCTTTGTATCTGATGTTATGTGTCCAGTAAATCTGGCTTTGCTATCTTGTGTCCTTCTTGGTGTTGCATTTTGGGTGGCCAGTAATGTATATATAATGTTTGAGAACTTGCAGGGTCTGTGTATTTATGCTGGAAGTTAATGCTAATTGTGGATACGATATTGTTTAGTTGCCGTTTGAATTATTTAAAGGCTGCGTGTTGTGCTTATATTTGTCCTTAAGAGTTATTCCAGGTAACGTTGTTTAGTGAAAAGTGTGCCACAAATCTGATACCTTGAGATTTCGACGATTAAGTGATCTGTGCATTGAAGTACTAATGATCAAATACATATCTGTTGACATAAATAAAGTATTAGATGTAAGTAATAACTCCTTGAACTTCATTTGAGTGACTCCTGTTTTACTGTATGTGAAGATATGAGAATTGATTTATGTAGTGTTCTGTAAGACCGCTACGGGTTACAGATACCAGAAATCAGAACTCGTTGGATGGTCGTTAGGGTTGTTGTAGGTATGATATGAGCCTGCCGGAGGATAAGGAAATTCTCACTTTCCATACCTGTCCGTCGTGGTCCAACAGCAATTTGACAAGTATTCTGACTTTTCTGTAAGCTATAACGAAGTAAATTTCTCCGTCATTTTTATCCACGCCGGGGCTCGAACCCGGGTCCCCTCATTCCGGAATAAGTCGCTCTACCAATTGAACTACGCGGACGTTCGTTCTTACTGCAATCTGGTTTTATGTCGTGTGCGCGGTGGTCTGAGCGCTGGCTTGTGACCATTCGTCTCAGATGGGTCGCGTTCGAATCACCGGTGAAGCATGGATTCCGGGTTTGTCTTACGGTGCTGGCTCTCCCCGTTCCTTGGCACCAGTGACTCTAAATTAATGACGACTACCGCTTATAGCCCATTGAGTTGTTCACGGTGGTTTTAAACACCTAATCGGAAAGAGAGAGAGAGAGAGATAGAGGGAGAGAAAAGGAGTAAGACGAAAACCTTTAGAGCAGTGTTCATAATAGCGCCAGTTAAAAGATATTTAGAGCTGACACTGCTTGCAAATGGGAATGGGATTGGAAGCAGTCTACAATCATTGCGTTGTTAATCACTCATTTTTATTCATAATATACCGCACCACGGAGTCCTGAAGTTCTTATGTTTTTTTTTATTGAAGGTTTAACGAACACCGTGAGCAACTCAATGGGCTATAAGCAGTCGCCCGTACCCTATTAGGGTCACTGGTTCCAGGAAAAGGAGAGAGCCAGTGCCGTTAAACAAACACAACATCCATGCCTCTTCGGGATTCGAACCCGGAATCCTTTCTAGCGAATGATCAGAAGCCATCTCTTACACCACTGCGCCACCGGATGGCGTTCTGAAGTTACTTTGGGCGATTACGACAAGATTGGGACACTATTCTGATTTTGTTTTTGTTGTTGTGGTTTAACGACCACCGTGAGCAACTCAATGGGCTATAAGCAGTCGCCCGTCCCTAATTTAGGGTCACTGGTTCCACAGAATAGAGAGAGCCAGTGCCGTAAATTACCCAAAACATCCAATCTCACCGGGATTCGAACCCGGACAAAACTAGGACAAACGGACAGAAGCCAACGCTCAGATCACTGCGACGCCCTGTGTGGCGTACTCTATTATGTATAATGTCAGAAGTTATAAACGTCTAGCCTTTTTTGGAAGAGAAATCTTACACTGACGGAAAAAATCCCAACCCCACGAAAAAATAGTTGTAGAGGAATGAACTGGCGGCAATACATTTGTATAGGTAACATATTTAATCGATTAAGGCTTCAAGATCACAGCTTAATGTAAGCGCGAGAAGAGCCATTTTAAATGGGGAAATGCTGGTACATTAATAACCAGTGAAACCGCCAGAATGTTGAATGCAAGCACGCAAACATTCATGCATTGTGTCGTACAGGTGCTGGATGTCAGTTTGTGGGATGGAGTTCCATGCCTGTTGCACCTGGTCGGTCAATACAGAGACGGTTAATGCTGGTTGTGAATTACGCTGGTGTTGTCGTCCAATGATGTCCCATACGTGCTCGATTGGTGAAAGATCTGCTGATCTAGCAGGCCACGGCAACATGTCGACAATCTGTAGAGCATGTTGAGTTACAACAGCGGTATGCGGGCGAGCGTTATCCTGTTGGAAAACACCCCCTGGAATGCTGTTCATGAAGGGCAGCACAACAGGTTGAATCACCAGACTGACGTACAACTGTGCTGTCAGGGTGCGTGGGATAACCACGAGAGTGCTCCTGCTGTCATAGGAAATTCCTCCCCAGAGCATAACTAAAGGTGTAGATCCAGTGTGTCCCGGCCGCAGACAAGTTGGTTGCAGGCGCTCACCTGGCCTCCTTCTAACCAACACACGGCCATCACTGGCACCCAGGCAGAACCGGCTTTCATCGGAAAACACAACAGATCTCCACTCCGTCCTCCAATGAGCTCTAGCTTGACACCACTGACGTCGCAAACGGCAGTGGTTTGGAGTAAGTGCAATGCACGCTACAGGGCGTCTGGCTCGGAGCTGTCCTTCAAGTAACCGATTTGAAACAGTTCGTTGTGTCACTGTGGTGGCAACTGCAGCTCGAATTGCTGCCGCAGACGCGGTACGATGCGCCACGGCCATACGCCGTACACGGCGGTCTTTCCTCTCAGTAGTGCCACGTAGCCGGCCGGAACCCGGTCTTCTTGAGGCAGTACCTTCCCTTGACCACTGCTGCCAACAATCATGCACAGTGGCTACATTCCTGCCAAGTCGTTCTGCAATATTGCGGAACGAACATTCATACTTCTCGTAGCCCTATTACACGACCTTGTTCAAACTCCGTGAGCTGTTGATAATGGCTTCTTCGTCTTCTTAAAGGCATTCTTGACTAACATCAACACACTACGTCGAATCTCAACGATAACTAACGCTCACGAACGTTACAGCGCGTATTTACAGCAAACCTGCTTTGCATGTTCTGAGGGGCCCTACTAGCGCCACACGTATGCACCGAGCGCGAATTTTTTTTTTTTTTTTTTTGATTGGAGGTTTAACGACCACCGTGAGCAACTCAATGGGCTATAAGCAGTCGCCCGTCCCTAATTTAGGGTCACTAGTTCCAGGGAAGGGAGAGAGCCAGTGCCATAAGACAAACACAACATCAATGTCTCACCGGGATTCGAACCCGGACCCCTTTCGGACGAATGATCAGACGTCATCGCTTAAACCACTGCGCCACCGGGGCGGCACCGCGAAATTTGCATAGACGTCATCTTACAGATGTACTCTCACCGCCTACCAGCTGTCGTTTATCTAACACAACCCCTTTTTGTTGTTGGGATTTTTTTTTCCGTCAGTGTATCTACTTTGAAAAAAGGTTTTAGCTACAAAAGAAATAAGTGCGTTTGAGGAAGTTTGGCGAATGTAACTTATTTAGATAAATGACAGAAAGGGACATTCTTCCTAGTTGGGCACGGTTAGAGTCCTGGATGAGGCGTGGGTGGTGTGTTTTTCTGATGGTATTTGGTCTGTCCCTTTATTCAAACCAGTGGCCCTAAATTAGGGACGGGAAACTGCATTGTGGACTTTAAGACATGCTCATGATGGTCATTATACAGTGAAGGCAAAAGATCTAATAACTATTTTTAGAATTACTTTAATACATATTTTTGTCCGATAGAAAATGTTGCAATTATTAAACAGAAGAAGACTGCAGCCGCACAGGTGGCGCCGTGGTTCAAACGCTTGCTTCTGAGCATTCGTCCGAGATGGGTTTGAGTTCGAATCTCGGTGAGCCATGGATGTTGTGTTCGTCTTACGGCACTGGCTCTGTCAATCCCTGTAACTAGTGGTCCTTAACTGGGGATGGGGGACTGCTTATAGCCCACCGAGGTGCTCGCGGTGGTCGTTAAACCTTCAATTGAAAAGAAAGAAGAAAGCTGAAGAATACTATAAATTGTTTTCAGTCATCTGGATCATGCAGTAGAAATGGGATTTTATTGAATGCTGATGTCATAACATAAAACTACGATTTTATTTTTTTGCACAAGAAAAATAATCAGTGCCATCGAACATATGTATTTCACAACGATACTCGGATAAAGAATGGTGATTTGTAGTTTTACAAATACATGATTAAAATACGTAAGTCACCCATGTCTCTGGTGCAAAGGATATTTGACGCGAGATTCAATATTTACTTATAATACATTTTTAATACTTGAAAATTTAATCAGTTTTTCACGTGAAAAATCCATGCTATAATCCTATAATCCCAAGGAAACAATCTGCTATTTGAAATTTAAGAATTCAACTAATATAACGAAACATTTTTCAGACACATGACGGAAGGTAATTAAATAAAAATTGCTGGTGTCAATGCCTCAATGAGATATTTTTGAAAAAAGTATATTATGATATATGTCTTCATATTTTTACCCACTTACTTTGACTAATCCAGTAGTGCATTTTTTGTTAATTTATTTCATGCTTATGATCGATTTGTTCCATACTGCCGAAAAGAAAATGTGCTTTAGTATACGTAATTCAAGTACCTAGCTTGCTTATATGTTGCATGGAGTATTTTTCATGAAACATCTATATGCAGAAATGCTAAAAACAAAACACTCGTGAATTACTAAAGAAACTTATTTGGTGGCAAAGAAAAGTGTTGTTAATTCCTGAAATATTAAAAAAAATAATAATATAGATTGAACTTTTCATCCGTGTTATTCTGAATAATTGAAAACCGAGATATTTTTATCTTAGTATGTTTTGAGTAAATTATTTCCATCTTTCTCCGTATTGTTGATACGAAATTTCCATTAGCTTATTATATTATTCTTTCATTTTCGTTGATGCGTGTCTTATGAAAGATCTACGTACCGTAACATTGAATTTAAATAATTCTGGGAATAACTCGAAAATCAGGAAAATCTCCTTTCAAAAAGCTATATAACAAAGAAGGATATTTTGAAATTTTACCTAAAATAAGGTTTTGAGAAACGAAACAAAGCAAAATTTGGTTTTCTCGTGATACCCGTGTTGACTTATCTTCAGAGTATTTTTCTACTACTATAAACAAACATAAGATACGGGAAGCATCCTTTTCAAATGTAAAACTGTGCAGAATTTGTTATTCTTCGTACACAGATACAGTAGCAATTCGAAGGGCCTTGCAAAATAATCAGTTTTGTGTTCATCCTTAGTACATTTCTTTTTGAAAACTTTGAGCTCACGTTATTTGATTACTCCAGCTCTTACCAAAACATGTTAGGAATCATACGTTTCATGGACGTATTCAGTGCAAAGTTTTTAGTCTAGCAAGAGACGTGAAATTGTTCATGATCCTGCTTTATACCTTTAAAAAGGTGAAGCTTGTATTACTCCTATCTGAAATGAGAACTGAGTATTAAAATGCTTGTTATACTAAAAGTGCCATGAAATTTAAACCCGAGTAATACATATGTTCCTCGCAACATAAGTGAGTACATTGTTTGAAAGTTTAAAACAGACGCGGAATACATATTTAAATTCGTAAAAAAATACATCCTTGTTTGAATATATAAACCTCATCGGGTTCAGTGAAAATGTAAGAAATCTTTGACCACAAGTTTTATAGCAGATTGAGAAAACGCACTACACATATCCCCACACAGTTGATGTACTGAAATACTGAGCGCAATGGTACAAATTCCATACATCTTTATATTCATGCTTTAGTACCATATCACTTTCTCGTAGCACAATGAATGCCGTTAAATAGCACAATATTGTTACTAACACTTGAGTTCGTGAAACATAATAACAACGAAACCAGTATTGAAATTTATATATCAAAATCAGAATTATAGTATGCAAAAATACAAAAATATTCAGAAACATGCATTATAAAATGCTGACAACGAAATTAGTAAGAAACTTAAGTTCAATTTTTTATGGTGTAGTTGATATGATTATTCATGCAAGTCTAGCAACTCCCACAGTGATCTCTGCGAAATCGAAGAGCAATTATAGCTATGATGTCTCAATCATGAACTCACTGAAAAAGTAATAAGTATAAAACTAACTGTATTTATTGCTTCCTGGTAAAAGTTCATAAGATTACTAATCCAGTGCCAAATTAAAATTCTGTTACAAATGATGTATTACTCTAACTCACATCCATCAACTTCCTAACTTTACAGTATTCTGCTGTGTACTGCTACACAGGTTCTGAAAACACAATATACTGAAGCTTGAAAGTAGACTGTATTCAATGAGAAATAATAAAAAGGAAAATGAAAACTAGCGTGCACCCTGTATTCTTCGGTTAAAGCGAGATCAATTTGTGGAATAGTTTTTTGCAGTGTCTAGAAATGGTTTCCCAGCATGAGGGTTCAAATACAAATGGACGTAACGTGTATTCCCTCAATGAGAACATACTTTTGCAACGATGAATTACTGACTAACGCATTTTAATTTATTCGAACTAAAGTATATGGGCCATAGTGATAAGGAGATAAAATTTATGTTTATGTTCATCAATGTATCTTCAGTTTCCTCTATTTTGAACTTATTGGTAATGCAATAATTTATGTAAATATCGTAAACATTTTATATTATGTAATTAAGAACAGATGTGAAAAAACAAAGCCTACACGCCCTTGAGTATTATATTCAACACGGTTAAAATTAATATTATATGCAACTTTATAGATTTAAAACTGTGTGTTGTGAAACATTAAAATTGAATTAAGTATTTTCATTAAATTTGAATGAGGAGGATGTCGTGTGTGATTGGATATCAATAGTCAATCCTAACCTTGGAGGTTAATGACTTCCTTTCCCGCTTCACAAGATTTACATATTTTTAAATTATCGTAGCATTCTTAAAACCTTTAGATGTACCTATCAAGAAATTTTCCAGTTTTGTTTGAAATTCAGATTACAGTAAATCTAAACAAATATTGGAAATTCGCGAACTTATAGAAAATGAATCACATATTTTACTCATATTATCTGACGTTTGCCTTGAAATAAAGCGGAGGAATTGAGAAGTGTGCCAACCTGATGGCCGAGTGGTCTGAGCGTCTGGCGTCTTACCATTCACCCGAGATGGAACTTGGTTCGAGCTTTGGATGAGTCATGTGGGCTGTGTTTATCTGATTGCACTTGATTTGTCCCTTGCATTGAACAAGTGGCTCTGAATTAGGAATGCTAGACTTCCTATAGCTCACAGAGTTGCTTTTGGTGGTCGTTAAATTCCGCAAAAAAAAACGTTAAAGAGTTTTTTCGCTGGTGACAAATAAAAGGGTGGAGAAGATGTGGAAATCGTGCATGCCCAATTTGTGGCGCAGTAGTTTCTCAGATCCAAACTGCAATAATATATAACTAAAATTCGGTAACATAGCCAGAAACACAGACGAGAGCTATTTTTTCTCAGTTTCAAATTTTTAACTTTGTTTATTCTTAATAAATCTTACTTAAAAGTCTTGTACAACTGATGCTAAGATAACTTACTGAAATGTCTTGAAAATGATTCATTACTTACGATTATTTTTTAACTGTTTCCGATGTGAATTTTTCAGGAAAACCTCAGAAAAGTTTTATTCCCATTTGATAATATTACTTAATTCCGTGGTCATGCCTGCATTGCAACAAAGGTTCCTCTAATAACAAAGAAATAAGAAACGTGAATCCAGCTCTTTAAAGAATATTCCGGTCCTGAAAAATTCAATCAAATTTGCTTTAAAACGTGTTTCAAAATCACTTTTCACGTACGGTACAAAAGGAAAAATGCATTCAGATCCAACAGATTTACAATCTCTCGCGGTGGAGCTATTTCCTGAAAATGAATTTTGAAAGATTTCAGAATATTAGTTCTGTTTGAGGGTTAAACGACCACTCTTAGCAACTCGACGGGCTATAAGCAGTCTCCCGTCCTTAATCTAGGGCCACTGGAAAGAAGAGAGCGAATGCCGTAAGACAAACACAACATCCGTGGCTCACTGTTCTTCGATTCAGGACCTATCTCTGAAGAACTGTCATAAACCATCTCTGAGAACAATGCGACACGATTTCAGAGTATCCGGACATAACGTAATTTGTCATTCGCCCCCCAAAATGTCGCTAGATAATCTAGCCAATTTCGCTAGCTAACTATAGACGAGTCGAGTATAGTGCCAAAGAGACAAATAAAAACATTATAACCATTTTTACGCGTCAAACACTTTAAAACGAGCAACCCTTTGTCTTTTTCTGTTTTGATTGACTCGTTTTCAGCAATTCGATACGGCTTCTTAAATCTCCAGAAAGTTCTAGCTGCACCCTATCGAACACAGCTTTTCTAAATCCCTGAAAAATCACTACCCATGAAATTTCGGTTTTGTTACTCTACCTTTGGGTTATTGGTCGGCCGTTTTTTTATCTTTTCCTTTTTTCCTTTTTCTTCCTCCACGTCAACTTTCTTTCTCCCGAGTTTTATATTTCTTTGACTTTATTTCTCTTCCTACTAGCTATAATTCTTTTATTTTGCTATGCACTTACCTGTTTTTCCTTATAGTTACCAATGATGTTTTATCTCTGTCCTCATCCATGATTCCACTCTCTTTGCTGATTTCTGTCTATCATCCCGACTCTCTTTCCTACCTCTTCCATATACTCACTCACCCTTTATCTACTGTGTCCATTAGCTTCTATCTATTTCTTCCTTACCGATTCCCTTCTATTTATATATTTCTGTTTCTTCCTAACTTATACCAATACCTTTCTCTCACTGTCTGTTTCGTCAAATCACCGTCACCGCCTCTGTATTTGAATTTTTTACTAGGTTTTGCTCTCCGTCTCTGACCTCTTCCCTATACCTTTATGAAATTTCCTCTCGTCTTCCTCTCCCACTTCGACGCTTTATGTACCTTTTTTTTTTTCCTTTACTCTGCAGTATCTCTTTTCTACCTTGTATTTCTTTTCTCTTTTTTCTGATTCAGTACTTCTTCTCTTATTAATATATATATATATATATATATATATATATATATATTTTGGAGGTGTTTATATTAATAAAATGATAAATATCATCGCAATTATCTCCCTAACTAATTGGAACTGGGAAACGACACCTGCTCAGTTTATGTAGTTTGCAAAATTGTACAAGAATATCTCCTCTAATTCGGAATAGCTGATTTAGTTTTCGAGAAAATTGCGTTGGTATCGTTTTTAGTCACATTTCCGCGTTTTTATCGTAAAAACAGCTTCTACAAGATGGGATAGCAATTATCTTCGTAATTAATTGGAACTGAAAAACGATACTTGCCCAATTTGTGTGGTTTGTAGAACTGCATAAGGTTAGCTCCTTTAATTCGGAATAGCTTTCTTAGTTTTTGAGCAAATTGCGTTGCCATGGTGCCTAGCAACATTTTCTGCTGATGCAGTACTTGTGATATATTAATAAAAAAAATTATTGTCGGGTGGAAACTAATATTACTTTTTGCCCTTCCCTACATTTCATTAGTCCGACGCCTATTTGGTTGTTGACAAGAATCAGCGGAAAGTAAATGATATCCCTTGATTGCTGGAATATTAGGATGAAAATCATATTGAATTCCTCACTATACCCATTAAAAGGGTTGCTACTAGATCTTGAAAAGTAGCGTCAACTGAAACTTTTTATTACTACATTCGAGTTTAACGTACATAAAAACATAAAATTTTAAATTCATTTCCGTACCGATTTGGCTGTTGACTAGTGAAATACAAAGAGTCGTTTTTTTTCTCTGAAATTAATCGATATCATGTGCAAGTTTAAGCGCTAGAAACATTCTTCCATCTCTAATGTATGGTCACTGGCTTCAGAGAAGGGAGAGAGACAGTGTCGTAAAGCAAACACACCATCCATGCCTCATCCAATACTCCAGCGTGGGCCCACCTCGGCCCAATGGTCGGGAGCCATCGTTTAGACCAGTGCGCCACAAGGGAGAAAAAGAGATGCATTGAAAGACCTCTGTTGGAATCACTTGAAAGAATGTGTAATGGATAATTCCACGTTCACTTCCTGAAAAAATGCTAAATTTATGTTTCCAAGATATTATTCGCAAGAAGGTTCGCTGAACTGAATATTTAACATTTAAAGCCGTTAATGTTCTTGGAATACCTAACAGTAAAAAAAGATAAATTATGAATGGAATACGGGATTACACCATACAATACAAATTTTGAAGATGTGAATCCGTTTTTCAAATTGATCGAAAACTTGAGACTTGGTCGTTCTGGGTGGTGTAGTAGGTAGCTTGCTCGGGCGCTATCCGGGAGACACGTGTTCGATTCCCGTTCCACGACGACGAAAGTTTCAAGTTTTCGGATATTATCCGGCTTACCAACCTTGTCGTACAGTATTTACCCCAAAAAACGGATTCATATCTTTAAAATTGGTAAAAGAAGATCCTTACTTTAATTCTTCGAAACATTTTCAGCATGTTCCTTACTGTGGAAATAACTCTTAGACCATTGAAAAGAGCACTGGTCACTTACTGTAATTTTAGATTCAATATTGAGAGTATATAACGTTAAATTTACAGAGTATGTGTTTAAAGCTTCAGATAAATGAAAGTACCATGCTTTCTTACTTAGAGCATTCTATGTGATGTATAAGTTTAAAACTTATACTTAACAGTCCGGTGTAACGCTGCTCTGATTATTCCGTTGCATGTCTATTTCTTGAGAAAAAAAAAACTGTATGAAATGCATTTGGGGTCTTAAATTCGCTTTATATCGCCTTTGATCCTCTTTGAAATTCAAAAGATCCTGAGCGAATACTTAGACGTAACTTGTTTATACAACGCAGCTTCTTATATTTACTTTATCTGCTTCGGCAAGAAAGTAATAAGAGTTAGAATATTTAGACTTTTACTCGTGGTCTGAACACCTGCGACACTTGAACTCTTTTGTAACTTTAACAATTATTAATCTTTTATTTTGCCCTTAAAACGAAGTGGAGCGGAGTATTCTGGCTTCCTTAAAACATTTTATTTTGATGCCGCTGTCTCTGCTTCATCCTATTTCCTCTTTCATTCTTTTTCTTTACCTTTAGGTTACGCGCTATTCTCTTTCGCTTACCATTTCCAGTGTGTTTTTTATTCCGACACGCTACGCAGATTTCCCATTGTTCAAACACGATTTCCATGCGAGTTTAGGACAACCAAAGATCTGCAACTGTTTGTTTACAGACTGCAACTCGAGCAAACTTTAAGTTCCTTCCGTTTGAATAAAAAATTCTCACGACTTCAGAAAATAACTATAAGTAAATCCCTTAACTCGTTTTTTTATTACTTTTTCATCTGAACGACAGCCGATTCTACCATGTCTCATGCGAAGCTCTTTCCCTGAACTCGTGTTTTAGGAAACAGGGATGGGTAATATTCTTTGCATAAATAACGCCTTAATGGAAACATGGCTGTTTATTCTGGAAGGCAGATATACCTTGAGACAAGTTGTCTTGAGAAACGAAACTATTCCAAGATGTGAGATAACATCATTGTACGTTTATTACATAAAAAAGATTGCTTATTTTAGCACGATTCATAGTGTTTCGTTGGCTATGAGAGAAATAAGAGCATTCGTTTAATACTTAATCACGCACAGCCATAAGAATTACGATTTCCTTTTTACGTTGCATTAATTGAAGCTACGATGCCAGTTATAAGGTGACAAAAGAAACGGTTATTATTTAATAATTATTTAATAATAACCGTTACACCATTTTTAGTATTATTATTAAATAAAACAAACGGTTATTATTTAATAACAATAATACTGTACAGAAAATAAGTATAAATTAATTCCTATGATTTCACTATTTATGTCCTATGGTTTCACCATTGGATGATTTTTCTTTTTGCTCTATTCGAAAGATAAGCGTCGTAACATTTCGTTATCATATTGTTTCGGCCTGTTACAGTTTTTAAGGCTTTCAGTATAGTATTAGGTGTACATTTTGGAGGGGTTTGGCCATAATTCACCACGCTGGCCAAGCGGGTTGGTGAGTGTGGGATAGCATTTCCTCTAGTCCCGATGGTATAGTTATCACGTTATTGGCGATCGTCAGAGCCCGTTTAGTGGGAACAGGATGCACCACGAGAAGGTGAGGTTGACATTTCTCAAGGAGAGGCTGTGATGTTGCGCATCACCTGGATTGGAAAATGTCTTTCAATCACTGAACTGGGAAAACAAAGGGATAAAGATAAATGGAGATTATTTAACCTCCCGTCGTTTTGCTGATAACGTAGTCATTTTTGCAACTACCCCATCAGATCTTCAGAGTATGATCCAGGGACTTGCCCACAAGAGTAAAGAAGTTGGATTAAAAATGAACTTTCAGAAGGCAAAAGTGATGTTCAATGCTTTTACAAGAAATGAGGATTTATCGATTGATGGAGAAAAGCTGGAGATAACAGACACGTACATTTATCTTGGACAGCAGATATCAAGTAAGGGTCACAATAATGAAGAAATTAATCGGCGTACAAAACTTGCCTGGAGAGCTTTTGGGAGAAACAGCATAATTTTCAAGAGCAATATGCCATTATGTCTTAAAAGAAAAGTGTTTGATCATTGCATCCTTCCAGTGCTTACGTATGGTGTAGAGACATGTACCTTAACTAAAAGAGGCATACAAAGGCTGCAGACAACTCAAAGAAGCATGGAGAGGTGCATGCCTGGTGTAACCAGTAGAGATAAGAAGAGGAACTCGTGGATCCGAAAAATGACAAGAGTGGAAGACATCATGATCAGCGTAAAATCCCTGAAATGGCAATGGAGTGGACATACTGCCAGAAGGACAGACCATCGATGGACAGCCAAAATTTTAGATTGGATTCCATGGGACATGAAAAGACCCAGAAGAAGACCACATGGGATATGGGTGGATGAAATTCGAAAGTATGCGGGAGTAACATGGAGGAGACTGGCACAAGACAGACCGTTGTGGAAGAAACTTGGGGAAACCTTCGTCCAGCAGTGGATTGATAATGGTTGACAATGATTATGATGATGAATAGGTGTATAAATAAGTTTTAAAGCGTTTTAAGACAACGCAACATGTAATCTGAGAGAAAACGACAGTACCGTTATGAATCAAAACATGCGCCGTCATTATCTATCACCTTCCGCCATGGGTCGGGCAGCTGACGGATTCCAACCATTAAGAATACTTCGTCGTGTGACGCGATGAAGTCGTCAACCCATTTTTAAACTTCATCACATGTCCGGAACCGTAAAGAAGACGAACTATGTTGCATCGATCGGAACAAATGATAGTCTGAAGGGGCTATGTCGGGACTAAACGCCGGATGACCCAAAACTTCCCAGCCAGGCGTCAATAACGTTTCCTTGACCGATTTCACGACAGGAGGTTTAGCGTTGTCATGCAGTGATTTCACGGGACGCAATCCTTTACCTGTGAATGGACGTTCCCGACAGATTTCCTGGTTCAGACGCAGCAATTGCTTGTAGCGATCAGCAGCAACAGTTTCACCCTGTTCCAATAGTTCACAGTAAAGAACCCCCTCATATCCCACCAGATGCACAGCAGAACTTTCTTGGAGTGAATATAGATTTTCGGTGTCGAAGTCGTTTCTTCACCGCTTTCTGCCCAGTGATTTTTGCGTTTGGGATTGCCGTGTCATATCCACTTTTCATCACTTGTGGGGATTTTTCACAGGAAAGACTTTCTGTGTTGTTTATTCAAGAGATTAAAACACTTCATGATACGCTCATTCTTGTTCCTCCGGCTCAGGTTGTGTAGCACCACTTTTCTTCCTTCTGAATCTTTGCCATTGCGTGTAAACGATTGGAAATGGTTTGTTGAGTTACCCTAAGTTGTTAAGCTAGTTCTTTTTGCGTTTGAGACGAATCTTTAATCAGCAACGCTTGCAGTTCCTCGTGTGCAAACTTCTGCGGGGCGCCTCTACGTTCTCGATCAGTAACATTAAAATCACCTGCTTTAAACCTTCTAAACCAAAACTCACACGTGTTTTTCGCTACAATATTCTTCATCAGAACAGAACAGATCAAAGCACATGCTTTGACAACTCTTTTTCTTTGAAAAAATTCGTAACGAATGCAGTATCAAATGAATACAGTACCGCTTGCCATCTTTCACGTACCGATGTGCAAGTGCGTTTGACTTCCGGGCAAACTTCTGTATCACACTTTATACTCTGGACCAGTTACGGTCACATGACAATAACGCAGTATGACGTAGAAGTATTTTCGTACTTCTACGCTATTTTAAAAGACATAACCATAAGATGAAATAGTTCCTAAATTAAACCTTAACGGCCAGATGAAACATGTAAACAACAGAAGTCAAACTTACGGAAAAGATGCTTTATTCAGAAGTCAAACTTACGGAAAAGATGCTTTATACTTCCATAACAAATAATGACATCACATAGTACTTCGCATTAAACTTCGCATTAAACTTCGCAGCTCTTAACACAACGCTCTACAACACAACGCTCAACTTGCAACACTTCTCCAAGAAACGCACGCTTACAACAGTTTAGTCGTCCTTTTTATCTCTCGTTCTTATCTTATATCAGGCATACGTGACGTTCATTCAGCCTCAATTATGTTGCCAACAGTATTCGTTTGAGAGAAAAGATATCACGTTAAGAGTGAAGTATAACTGAGAATAAAATCAATATTCACGTAGGGAAAGAAACTAAAAAGGAAAGTTAATTTAGAATATACGTCACATCATCCCCCTCGTATTTTTTTTTTTTTTTTTGCCAAGAACCTATCATTTTTTACAGTTATCGTTTCAAACAATCTGATCATTCATTCAACTCTTTCAGATAAGAACTTACAAAATGGATGAAGAGATTTGTTGATCAGTTGCTGTAGCTGACTTTATATCAGTACACATAGTCTCTAGACATCAATAGTTCAATATCACGAACATTCATAGAAGAAAAGAAACTTTCTGTACATCAAATCTTTATCATAAGTCGTGATAAATATATTTTGTCACAATATGAGCGGAGAACTCTCATCAATATAATATAAGAAGGAGCATAGTAGTAAAAAACCAAACTGCGTATGGCAGGAAAAAACTACAACATTTTTAACGTGGTTAATTTACACATTCGTCCACTCCTGATAACTTCTCAACATTCAAACTAAGTTAATTGAATAGTCGAACATTGTAACATGGTGTAAATTTAGTTAGTTGAAAAAAAAACTGCACTTGCAGAAAAAAATTCCACACCAAACACAACAAGTGTCAAGCACACCAATGGGTTAATCATAGAATTATAACACAAAAACCTTTAAATGAACACTTTGCGGCCAGGGCCGACTTCGAACTACTCCCATGCATTCGCACATCAATTTTTAGATGGGATACGGGAAACCATGGAAAACCCTATCCTGGGACTGAAACATCTTTATAGATATCAACAAAGGCAATAGCTGATATTTATGTTATGCCGAAAAGACAACATGCACAAAATGAGTTGACAAGCATTTTAGTACTAAAAAACATTAATGTGGCGCCACACCAAAAAAAAAATACATTACAAACTGACAAGAAGATAATGTATGCGATATTTTGTCTTCAAAGTCTGTCAAAAAAGTTATGTGGTACTTTGAGTACAGAGAAAAGTTCAAATAAATAGCCTTTATAAAGCAAAAATCTGTGATATTTGTTTGTCCTCACAGTCCGTCGCAAAGGACTGTGAGGACAAACAAATTGAGGACAGAAAAGTTCAAATAAATAGTATTTTGATATCAAAGTTCTGTGATACATTTTTAGTATAAGGAAAGATTCAAATAGTCTTTATAGAGCAAAGCTCTATGTAGTAAAAAGTTCCTTTGAGCTTGAAGGTCAATTGTAATAACAAAAAAAAAAAATGTTTTAACAGTACCTTTTCCTAGCAAAGAATATCCGTGTGCGGACATTCGTACTTTGCTGTCGGGGCGACAACGGTACTCTCGAAGCTTCTCGCTTCACAGGCTGAGGTTGCAGGTCCCTGGATGGTCGGGATGTCTCAGGATTTCTTATGGACAAGGAAAGTTGACCGGAAGAAGCAGGGTCATCAGGCTGTCGCAAGGAAGTCCCAGGCTGGAGCAAAGAGGTCCCACACTGGAACAAGGAAGTCCCAGGCTGGAGGAAAGAGGTCCCAGACTGGAGCAAGGAAGTCCCAGGCTGGAGCAAAGAGGTCCAAGGCTGGAGCAAGGAAGTCCCAGGATGACTTGGAGACGAACCCGGAATCTGAAAAGAGTGAAGAACCGGTCGTTTCTTTGGCGGTCGAAGAAGTGGTGTAAAACTCGAAGGGCGCTTCTGTGAACGACGAGGAACGGTGGAGGAAGGTATAGGCTCCGTTCGACCCGAGCAAAGATTCCAAGGACGAAATCCTGGCTGATGCAAATACTGGACGCTATGTCTGGATTGTAGCCCAACAGTAGAAGTTGCACTAGGAGACTGTGGAACAGGAGGGGGAAATCAGGCGGCGGACGCTTGGTAGGTTTAGATGGCACAGATGGCGAAAGAGGACGTTTTTGCCCTTCTGCAGATTGATTAAATGTTCCTAAAGTAGGCAGCTGCTTAGTAGAAACAGATAGAGGGAGTTTTTACTTGGAGATTGCAGAACCTCAACAATATTGTCCGAGGATTCAGATTCAGCAAGAGTTACGACTCTTTTAGGCACAGGAGAGATGGAACTACCTGAAGATGAAATGTCAGTTCTCGTTCTTTTTAACTTTTTTGATTTAAAACCAAATGGAGGCACTATGCGTGAAGAAGTTAATGGAGCAATTGGAGTATGAGAAGCAGATGAAAACGAACCTTGTTGCACACGACAAGAATCTCCAGAGGAACTGGAAGTAGTTGAACTCTCGTTATTTGTGAAGACAGGAGACGGAGGAGTTGAAATAATTGCAGTACCCCGAGTGAATGGAATAATGTCAGATTGAGAATCGTTAAAAGTGGAAGCAAAGACTCGCTCAGACGAAGGTAGAGAATCGGACAGGACAGGGGTGGGGTCAATAATTTCATCATCAACTGTACATACTTGTGAAGTCCCACCCTCTGCCTGAGGATTGCTACTAGATTTAGGGTTAATAATTGTATCAGTGCTTCTAATAACCCATTTCCTACATTGCTGCACATGGGCAGAATGTAGGGAGCCATCTGGCTTCTTTAATATGACATTATTATTGTACATTTCTACCAATTCAAAGGGGCCTTCATATAAAGGTGCACATTTTTGTACAAACGTGTGTGCAACAGAGGATTGAAAATGAGTTTCTAATAAGACCAGATCTCCAATTGTGAGATCTGGTTCTCTCCGTTACGCATTATTGTGCCTAGCTTGGCTTAATTGAGCTTGACTGATATCAGCCCGTGCCTTTTGCGCAAGTAGTTTTACAGATTCAGGTGTTGATCTTTGGCTGATTTCATCGATTATGCCAGTTAAATTATAAAAGGGTGTGCGGATTTTGCGCCCTAGAAAACGTTCAGCGGGCGTAAGCCGCGTTGATTCATAAAATGATGAGCGAAGAGCAAAACAAAACATTTCAACGTGTTCTTCTCAACACTCATGATTATTGCCAATGAAAGTTCAGATCATCTTTAGTAAGGTTCTATTTACACGCTCAGCCGGATTGGCTTGAGGATGATATGGACTTATAAATTTGTGTTTGATTTGAAGCCTCGCACACATTCGCTCAAATAACTCCGAAATGAACTGAACCCCGTGGTCCGAGACTACGGTACGGGGACAGCCAAAACGAGGAAAAACATTATGTATTAAATTATCACATATTACATCAGCCGTAGTTGCTTTAATGGTGAATGCTTCTACCCATTTAGAAAAGTTATATGTAACAACTAAAATATAACGAGACTTAGTTTTAGTTGATAATGGATAAGGGCGCAATAAATCTATAGATATGGTTTCAAATACATAATTATTTGAACTACAAATAAGGTGACCGGCAGGTCGTTTATTATCATAATTGTACTTTTGACAGTACTCACATGAGCGAATGTATGCGAGTATACTATTGTACATGCCGGGTCAGTAGGCTACGTCTTAAAGTTTAGTATGAGTTTTTCGTATGACTAAGTGGCAGGCAAGAGGAATATCATGAAATTCAAATAATAAGGCCATGCGGAGAGACTGAGGTATCGCAGGGTGGTACTCAGCTCTCGAATTCACAAATTTTGTATAATACAAAATACCATTGATAATCTCATAATTTTGACTACGACCCACTAAAGAAGGTTTACTAGGAGCAGAAGAACCAGCGAGTAAGAAATTATAAATTTCCCCAAAATCTGGATCATTCGGCAGTTCAGAAATTATTTGCTCCCTTGAAGTGATTTCCGAAATGAGAAATAGGGAGGGAGGTTCAGTATCCGCCTGGCCACCAGAACTGACCGGACAGCGAGACAGTGCTTCAGGCAGTTGGTTTGATTTACCAGGGCGATACTGAATTTGAACATTGTATTCCTGAAGTCGAAGTGTCCATTTTAACAATCTTTGAGACAGTGTCTTTGCAGTGGTTAAATATTGTAGTGCCGAATGATCCGTAATGACATTGACAGTTAAATGATTGAAATAGCGTTTAAATTTGGTGACAGCCAATAAAATAGCTAAGCATTCTCGTTCAGTAGCAGAGAAATTACGTTCTGCTTTGTTAAGAATTCGAGAGGCATATGCAATAGGATACCCTCGTTGAGATAGAACAGCTCCTAGACTAACACCTGATGCATCGGTAAAAATATTAAACGTTTCTGCATCGTTAGGAAAGGCTAACACAGGTGGCGAAACCAAGGCATGTTTAAGAGCATTAAAAGCACTCTCTGCCTCCGTGGACCAAACAAAGTGTCTACACTTTCTTTATAACGCAAATAAAGGTTCGCATAGAGTAGCGTACCCCGGAACGAACTGTTGGTACCTCCCGGTCATGCCTATGAATCTAGACAATTCTTTGGCCGACTTAGGCCTCGGGATGTCCGAAATTGGCTTGACCTTTGAGCCGTCAGTTAGAAGACCCTTAGGGGTAATATGGAATCCGAGATATAATAGTTCGTCCCGTTAAATTTGACATTTGGCAGGTTTTAAAGTCAAACCCGCATTATGTAGCAGTTCGAAAACTTGGTCCAACAGAGGCAGATGCTCCTCAAAAGTCTCAGAAGAGACAATTATATCGTCCAGATAGACATGAACATTAGGTCCGAGCATAGGACGTAAGACTGAGTCCGTTAGGCGCTGAAACGTTGCAGGAGCATATGCCAATCCAAAGGGCATTTGTAGAAACCCATATGCTCCAAACGGGGTAATAAATCCAGTTTTTTCTACAGAATTTGGGTGGACCGCAACCTGCCAATAGCCACTAGCTAAATCCAAAGTTGACAGCCAGTTTGTTGACGATAAATCCTGGAGAATATCGCTAATTATAGGCAACGGATAATTGACAACTTTAGTCACCGCATTGAGTTGAGTTTTCGATAGTCTATCACAAAACGATACTCTCCAGATTGTTTTTTGGAACAAGAAAAGCAGGTGCTGCCGAAGGACTAAGTGATTATTTAATTATTCTCGAATGGAGCATGTCCTGAATTTTTTTTGGAACTCAGCATTTTTCTGGTTCGGACATGGATAAGGCTTACATGCAATGGGATTAGCCCCTTCCGTATCAATGGTATGATACACTACCTGTGTAAACCCTGGCTTATCAGAAAATAACCCTGGTCTGCTGGGTAAAATCTGACCACCTTGGCTCTTGTGTTCAGGCAATAATCTGTCACTCGCAAGAACTGCAGAAAAATCAATAGGCTCTTCTGTGGTGGGAGGACTAATCTCAGGCATTCAGATTAGGCCATGCTCGAAATCAAGTGTAAGCTTAAACATTTTAATGAAATCCTCCCCCACAAGGCAATCCATGGGTAACTCTTGGATGGATCAAAAAGAAAGTATAAAAACTTGAACTTTGCCAATCTTGATAGGTAAATGAACTGATCCAGAGATTGAAAAAACATTATTGTCGGCACCTTGCAGACATTGCTGGGAGGGCTCGACACAAGCATTTGAAAAGGTAGCAGCACAGAAATCAAAGTTTAATGCAGAAATGTCAGATCCAGAATCACCTTTTAGTCGACACCACTACTTTACCCAATGTTACAAGAGTATCAGGCAAAAGCGGAGCTTGAATAGTTAAAAAAAGAGATTTGAGGTCTTCAGAAAAACGAGGAGATAGACTCGACCCATCTACCTCCTGTTGAAGTTTAAATTGTCGTGAAACTTATTAGAATGTCTAGATTGATTTTGGAAATTTGGCGAAACACCAGAACGTGCTGAATTGTAGTAACGTGCAGGAGAGGAAGCATTATTATCATTAGGTCTGCCTTGACCCCCAGCACGGTGTTTTGGATATGTCTTGTCAACCGGGTAGTAATTATCTCGGGGACGAGAAACGTCGTTATCCTGGTTCCCATAATAGTCAGGATGTCGCACCTCTGGTGCTCGACGATGCGGCGGCACGTATCTAGATTGCTGATATGCGTTCTTCACCCTTGAGTGATAAGCAGCCTACCGAGGCTGATTGAAAAATTGTCCTTGACGAAAATTTTGTTTTGGCTGCTGATACCTATTAGTCTGAATAGAAGGTTCATGGTACTGCGTAGGTTGGCGGTACTCTTGACCTGTGAAGATTGACCTTTACTGTGTCGTTCTCCATAGACTCGAATGAGTTTTAGGCACTCATTAATGGAAACAGGACTTCGAACTTCCAAAAAATCCTGCAGGAAGGGATCCAGCTGCTGTAGTAAGGTGTCACAAATATCAGACTCGACTGCAGCGGTATCCCATAATTTGTAAAGTCGAACTGTTTCCAGCGCGAACAAGACTGGACTATCTGACGCTCGCTGTCGCCTAAAAAACGCTTGTTCTGCAAGGCCGGTCTTATTGGTGCCAAATGGAAAGACATCCAAACATGCAGCTCGAAAATGCGGATATGAGCTCTCTGGGTTCATTCGACGCCACTGTCTGAACCAGAACTTTGTCGTATCTTGCAAACATTTGCCAGTAATAGGTGGATCCGGCGTTTCTCCTGAATACAATAAAACCCGCATGGGGTACGTAATGAGCAAGAATTTTGCTCCTTCTCACGTGGGGTGGTGGGGTAAATTGCTTTTGAGGCACTGCAGTAGACGTACGCGGTACATAAGCTTTGTACCTCGGGTATTCGCTGTCTGGTAAGTCGGAACCGCAGGCCTGGTACAGAGCACTAGGTGAATTATTTGGAACTTTATAACGCTGAGTGCGTAGTCTGTCTGTTGTAGAATTATGAGCCTCATGATCCTGTCTATAACAGTCATAGAAGAGACCGATAGGATCCGTGATTCTTTCCATTTTCCCTGAGATCTACTATGAATCTTTTCGACTGAAGTTCGGGCGCCAATATGACGTAGAAGTCTTTTCGTACTTCTACGTTATTTTAAAAAACATAACCATAAGATGAAATAGTTCCTAAATTAAACCTTAACGGCCAGACGAAACATGTAAACAACAGAAGTCAAACTTACGGAAACGATGCTTTGTTCAGGATGTAGCACTTCCATAACAAATCATAACATCACATAGTACTTCGCATTAAACGGTCCACACACCACTTAGCTCTACACAGCTCTTAACACAACGCTCTACAATACAACGCTCAACTTGCAACACTTCTCCAAGCAACGCTCGCTTACAACAGTTTAGTCGTCGTTTTTATCTCTCATTCTTATCTTATATCAGGCATACGTCACGTTCATTCAACCTCAATTATGCTGCCAACAGTATTCGTTTGAGAGAAAAGATATCACGTGAAGAGTGAAGTATAACTGAGAATAAACTCAAGATTTACATAGGGAAAGAAACTAAAAAGGAAAGTTAATTTATAATATACGTCACACAATGAATGTCGGATATGTAAATTAGCGGTATACGTCACACAAAAAGCGCTTTAAAACTTATATGTACACCTAATATATCCTTTATCTCACACATTTTGATGTACGAGTGAGTGCCAACGAATGTCATTTTTTGAAATCCTTTATCCGGCAGCTTGCGGTTCGGTTGGCGAAATTCAATTTGAATTGGGTATTAGAAATCCGAACCAAATATATCCAAGCAAATTTTTTCCTGATGCACAAGCTTCCCAGCCAATGGCATCTAAATACAGTTACACTGGAATATTACGAGCATAGTTTGTTCTCCGATTACGTACAATTCTGTGAAGACTATTTATAAGATTTATCATTATGCCTGAGCAACCTCTTTCTCTCCGTGGCATTATCTTGCATTTTTATTGTGTCAATGTACAACTTTTGCTCAAACAAAATGGATTTCGAAGTGCCTTTTTCATAGCGGTAAGACACAGTCACATCAACTTTATTGTGCACATCCTTTCCATAATTACCCGAAACACGATGTCCTTGATTAGTACCACGAGTATTTACACTGTTGTTAAATCTTAACGTGACAAACACCAAATCCTGAATAACGCAAAATCCACTCGACCGAGTTTAATGACAGTTAGTACGGAAATCGATATATCGATGTCGTAGCAGTACCTAACAGAAAAGAAATGCCATCATCGCATGAGGAGGAAACACGCACATGATACCCTGGCATTCTAAAAGTTATGCAGCAAGCGGAGCGGATTTCGTGGGGCTAATAATGAGAGTGATTACATGGAACAGCGAAACAGCTTCCACAACGAGCAGCCGTGCTGTTTACCAAGCTGTAAATGAGAGTTTAGGGTAGAAAGGGCCTCTCCTCTACTAAGGCTGGTAAGAGTTCCTGGAGAATTCTGAAAGAGGGCTGGCGACTTGCAGTTACTCTTTCCACGGCATTCCAGACATGATCCATTTGGTTGAGGTCCGGAGACTTCGCAAGCCACTCCATCATGTGAATATCCTTTCTCCATGAATTGGTGGACTAACCGAGACATATGGGGACAGTCCTCGTCGTCCATAAAGAGGAACTGTAGGCAAACAGCTCTCCTGAAAAGCCATATATACGATTTTAGAATGTAGTTCCAGTAGTGGGAAGAACACAGGGTGCATCCTGGAAACACGTGTAGTGGCGTGAGTCCATCGAACATGATGCAACCTCAAACCAGGACCACCACCGTAGTGTTTAATTTCACTAATGCTGGAGGTAAGATTGCAGTTTCCCGGCTCCCGCTAAATGTCCATACGTCAAGAATATGTGCTTAACCTGTTCTGCAATTCATCACTGAATAAAACACATTTCTATTGATCAGAGGTCCAGGGGGTTGTTGTCAGTCCCAATTCAGACAGACCCTCCTGAGCGATTTGGCGAGTAGGGTACAGATCATTGGCCTTCTTGCATACAGGCTTCTTTCGTAGAATCTTCTGTAAACTATATGCTTCGATATGGCGGTTTCCGCATAAAGGAAAAGCTCATGGGAGAATTCCCTATATGCCGATTCCATACAGCGGTGAGGTGTTAGAGACAAATACGTGTCGTTTTGACTTGTTGTAGCTCTTGGGTCTCCCTGTCCCGGCCTTCTAGTTATTGCTCCGGTTTTCTAAAACTCTCTGCAGAGATCTGAGACTCCTTGCCTCTGCACATTCAGCCATCTAGCTGCTTCAGCTTGTAACTGTTCAGCTTCCCATCTACCGATCGCTCTCCACCGTAGAGAGTCTTCTAAGCGATGGTCTGAGCCATTCTTCCACTAACAGTCCAACTTCACCTTCAGTTGTCACTTATATAACGAAGTACATTTCTCCGTCATTTTGGTCCACGCCGGCGATCGAACCCGATTCCTTTTATTGCGGAATAAGTCGCTCTACCAACTGAGCTACGCAGACGTTCGTTCTCGCTGCTATCAGCCTTTATGTCGTGTGCGTCCTGCAGGGCAGGCACGTCACATCCCCCCCCCGAAAGAGGGCCGTGGGCATGGCCCACTGGTCAGCCGAAACCATGTATCGTTGTAGGCAGTCATCCGCTGAAGCACGTTAACTTGAGAACTACCAGTCAATCTGGTGTGTGGAATGCAACATCACACACTTTTATTTTTCGAAGCGCTGAAGAAGGGGTTCTCTTATCTTTCCTGTCTCGGGGTGTGGAAAGAACATCACATCATTGCGAGAACTTTAACGGCCGGGTCATCCGTGAGGTTCGGGCGCCATTATAACGAAGTAAATTACTCCGTCATTTAGGTCCACGCCGGGGATCGAACCTGAGTCCTGTTTATTCCGGAACAAGTCGCTCTATCAACTGAGCTACTTCGTTTTTGCTGCTATCTGCCTTTATGTCGTGTGCGTCCTGCGGGGCAGGCACGTCACACTCCCCTCTCAGAACAACGTTTATGAAGTTCACTTGCATGCGTATTCCGTATGGTCGTCATTTGCATATTGACATAGGAGCTAGCAGAATTATGTTTGGGTATGTCGTCCTAGCGTTTCACTTCGCACATGTGTCTGAAAACTCTTTATAATCGGTCGTCTCATTTTGGACAAATTGTTATTTGTCACGTTAATTTTGGACACCTGTTTAATTACTTGTCTCAGTGCCATTACTGTTGGAAGAAAGATTTTCTCTATTTCTTTCGGAATAGATAAATTTTACTTTCACCTGTCTATTTCACAATATCTCGATTTCCTGTAGTCGAATTAAAAAATGTCTTAATTAATCTCACAAAGGTGAAAATGACCTAGATTTAAACATACATTGCCCGATACCGAAGTTGTTCCACCCAGAAAGAATGAGCCAAATAAACCGAAAATCACCAAAGACATAGAATATGAAGTGACTGAAGTACTAACTTCCAAGACAGTGCATCACTTTACCAGGGTACAAGAAATTACAACGTGACAGCAGTCACTGCTTCGTGTGACCAACAAGCTGTGTAATTGAACCAAACACGCGCTACATCTTCGAGCAATACACACTATCTACCAACAAGTAATTGGACACCTGTGATAGCAAAGGAAAAAGAAGTTTATTCACCTTCAACAGTTGGTGGATCCTCCACGAGCGGCAATTACAGCTGCGACCCTCCGGGGCATACTCTCAACCAGGCGTTGTACGACGGCTAGCGGTATTTTCTTCCACTCGGCTTGGAGAAGACAGGTCAGTGCCTTCACCAATTTCGAACAGTGGGGGCACCCCTTACGTCGAAGCTCCAACTCATCCCAGAAGTGCTCGATAGTGTTAAGGTCCGGGCTCTGTGCAGGTCAGTCCATTCGATTCACCCTATTGTCACCATACCAAGCCATGGTGGACCTCGCAACATGACAGGGGGCATTGTTATCCTGAAAGTAACATGGGTCCACCCCGTAAAACTGCCACAAAGTAGAAAGCGCATGGTCATCCAAAATGGTGCAGTAGGTCTCGGCGTTTGGTCTACCAGGAATTGCGAACAAGGTTCCCGTGCCATACCAGGAGAAACACCTCCATAGCATAATTCCACCGCCGCCGAACTTCACAGTTGGCACAATACATTCCGGCTGGAGGCGTTCTCCAGGCAGACGCCAAACCCAGACCCTGCCATCCGAACGGTAGAGGGTGAGCCTTGATTCGTCGCTCCAGGAGAACCCGTTTCCACTGTTCAACGGTCGACTGTCGACGTTCTTTTGTACCACGTTAGCCGACCAGCGCTGATTGACTTGGTGAGCAAAGACTTGTGGGCTGCAGCACGTCCATGATAACCGAGCAGATGGGTTTCCTTACGGATGGTATTCATCGAACGAACACTCCCGGATGCCTGTTGAAACTCCTCGCGGATGTGACATATTGATTTGGTGCGGTTCTTCCAAATTTCTCTCGCCAGCACCCGTCGGTCTCTAACTCCCAGTTTTGTGGGTCTGCCGAGTCGAGGCACATTCCGACAGTCACCTCTCATCTTGCACCTGCCAATCACGTAGGCCACTGTCGATTTTGGGTACTTCAACTAGCTGGATATGTCACGTATGGATCGGCCATTTCTGTGATACCCGACGATTACACCTTTCTCGAAATCACGGGCTCCAAACTGCGTGGCATCTTGCATGCGACTGGTTGCGTTGTTGTTTCCGACACGATATTTAACAGCGGCGGCCGTGACGTGTATCAGGACCGCAGATATCGCGGTTGCAGGGGTGTCCAATTACTTGTTGGTATATAGTGCATGTTTCTTATGGTGACCTGGAGTAACTAGAACCAAGCAACGTTTACATGATTCCTTAATATAACGGCATTCCATTTCGGCCGATGAGTGGCTTCCAAACGTTGTCCTATAAGGTCCCATGCAAGCTTGAATTGTTATAGGCCGGAGATCTCTTTGGCTTATGGAAGCAAACGGACACTGTGTAGGCACGCTTTTGGGATATGAGTGAGGTATTCCCGAACGTTGTATTGTTGGAAAACAGTACAACCGGTATACTAGTCAGAAATGGAAACAACAAGGGCGATATAACGTCACCCACGTGCCGAAGCACTGTCACCGTGCCCACTATACGTATCAGAGGTGACTCGCTATCGTATCTCATGTCACCCCGTATGACGATATACGGTTTGCTAACAGCATCTTGCTCGTGGACAACAGCTGGATTCTCCTTGTGGTCACATGGTCGCCAGACGCAGACTCGATGATCGTCTGCAAAATATCAATTGCGTGACTCGTCACTGACACGACATTGTGCCTTTTTCTCTCGTCACGCATCTCTACTGTGACATCACTCCAGACCAGCCCGTTGATGCCATACGGTTAAAGGTAATCGACGCACTGCCTACCGGAAGCGCAGAACTTCATTTGCTAATCTTCGGGTCACCGTCTGTCTTGTGGCAGGGATGCCTTTAGTTGCCTCTTTTGGCAGCTTTTGGCTAAGCAATTTCCGGAAAACCAACAAAAATGTTATGCGTGCTGACATTCGCAAGCACCAGGATTGTAGCAAGCTGTGGCGTATCTTATGTCCAAGACCTGGGATATCTACCCCCCACCCCTCCCCCAAGTGCTGTTTTTTTTTTAAGTGTAGAGTTTAATTTTTAATCGTTAAGTATAACAGAAGTAACTTTTTTTCTAAATTTTAGATGCATGCTATTGCTAACATGATACCAAATAATTATGACGATTAGGATTTGAACCTTTATTTCAACATGAAATCATTCCGTTTGTACATGAACTCCATTCTTCTTCTGAGTACTTTATTTGTACATGAACTCCATTCTTCTTCTGAGTATTTTATTTGCACATGAACTCCATTCTTCTTCTGAGTACTTTATTTGTACATGAACTCCAGTCTTCTTTCCTTTTGAGTGAACTTGATTGTTACGTTTTCATAAAACGTTTTTTCCGAGTCCTTTTTCATATTTAAAAAGAATGTTTTGTGCTATTGACAAAACAGCCAAATTGCTCGAATGTACATGTCCGTGTGTGGCTATAAGATATACCTTGGTTCTTTTTAATGCAGTAAAACCTTTTTCGGCAGTTGCAGTTGTTGATGGAAAGTTTAATATCAGGTTTGCTAATGTGTACACCTCAATAAACACTATCTCCAATTTATTCAACTTCATGTAACAAGTAATGTCTCTTATTCATTTGTTTCTGTATTCATCAAGCGAATAAAACACCTTCAGTTCATTTGTTTGTTGAGCTGTGCTAAAATTTGAAGCATAGCGTTCTTTAAGTTCTGACAGTAGATGTTCAGGAAAACTTTCACAAAATTTATTAAAACAGTTCGAATCCAACATAGCCACGAATTTAAGATATAATATCACTGATTTTCATTCATTAACAGTTCACACAAACTGAAACAACTCTCGCAAAAAACGTACTCTTACGGGTGGGAGTATGCGAATGACTGAGATAGTCTAAGTCTTCTATTTTCTGAGCGAACCATTGCCAAAAGCAATGGCCCATTCCCCTGCACCCGCTCATTGATGTTGTCATGGAAACGCTAGCAGGCGATCGTATGGAAGGTCTTCGAATCAGAACAACAAATACTCTGGAAGAGCTGGCTGTGTTACGCCGTTGGTCTTCTCTCGCCAGACTGAGTCAAAGAAGCGAATCCGCACATGGGTTTTTTCGCAACAAAGGCATCGACATGCCTTAATACCGTCGATAATTTACTTTTATTTGTGTGTATTTGACCTTTATTTGTGCATTCTCTGGGCTCCGCAGCTAGCTTAGCTAGCCCCGAATATTCGCCACTGGTAGCAAGCTTTTATTAGCTTGCTACTTAGAACGGCGAGACTAGAAATTAAGCCCCTTCGAGTTCCACTCAAATAATACGTGGTTTTTACATTCTCACACTCTTATAGGGAATTATTATGATCTTTCAAAAATCGCATTTCAGGTTTTTGACATAATTTTATTAAAAATGTAGAACCTAGGTAAATACCCAAGAACCACAGGTTGTAAATCCAAGTAAAACGTAAGCGTTATGTGAACAACGACAACACAACACTCCAAAGAAATGCAGAACGAAAAACAAATCAGCGCCCAATGAATGAATGTCGGATATTGAATGTAATAATAGGAAGACGCTTTACGGCTAGGGCTTAGAAAAATTCCGTTCAAGGTTAAAAGCTCAGAGGACTTTCTGCGACACCGCACAGACGATAAATTAGTTCCTCATCCGAACGACATTTTCGGAAAGGTCATGGAGGTTATACATATCACCATATTGTCTTCCGTACCTCCATTCACTGTTTCGGAAAATTTCATTAATGGATATGAGATGTTGACACCTCACAGTGTATGTTACTCTGAACCATGGTTAACTACATGGAATACTGTATGAGACCAACCAGTCTTTAAAACGAAAGAATTAAAGGGTGTAACTTCCTTTTTTAGTTAAAATTTTTACTTTTTACATCCCTCAGAACATGAATTCACGCCTCTGGAATGATTGTTCTGGGAGAGCAACCGCCCTTCCTGATCTTCCGATAGCTAGGGCCATGACTAATCCTGCTGCGGCGACTGGCTGTGCTTTCTTGAATACACATTTGCCAAAAACGTCCAAATATTCTAGCATCCCGATGCACATGGGTCACGATTGGACGAACTGACCAACCAGCTTCACCCAGGCCCAGCATTCTTTCTATTTGAAAGCTGGTGAGTGGATTGGCGTCGAGGTCCAAAATGCATTTTAAGTCAATGGATACGTTGTAGTAGTCCACAACCTTCCTTTATTTTGTTCGGTACGCGTGGCTTCGGCAGCCCATTTTTGCCATCTTCCCACATATCTCACGCGATTGGTTGCATAAGCAAATGGTTTGCGTTCCTCACCTGACAGCACACACCTACCAATTTGAACGCTAATACGCAGTCTCCTTCTGAGTGGGCCAATTTCATTGTCGACCAGTGCATATTTCAGCATTCATTATTACATAATCATCTTCTTGGCTGCATGAAAGTATAAAGGAGTAGTATAAATTATTTCGCTGGTGTAAAACTTCAGTGAGAACAAAGTAACGGACATGCAATGAATAACAATTTCCCCTTTCTAAAAAGCCAAAAAGTGGAAATAGTCTATCCCATAGCTTTATAAAGTTCAATATAGTTTTCATGTGTTATTGTACATATATTTGGGGCAGTATCAATTATTTTGTGAAACATATTTTCTTGTTCCGTCTTTCAAGTTACTCAGTGTGTCTGGATACGGTGGATGTTAACCCTTTCACGCCCACAGCGCCCAAAGCGGCCTTACATGCAAACAACCACAAGCGTCCGAGTCGCCTGGATAGCATGAGTAGGATTTTCTGTCTCCATGTTCCTTGAATTTGCACGGCGTCCAAAGGATTAGCAGAACTCACCCTTAGTCCTCATTGTTGTCCCTAAACAAAGAAATGTACCAGGCAGTGGCGTAGGGTGACCTTTATTTATTCAGGGCTAAATATTTTTAAAATTGCTCTCCACCTTCTTACGTACGCTGAAATATAATATCAGTGGATCGTTAGGTTTCCAAACGCCACCTGCTTAAATAATCAAATTGTGTTTATACACAACAGCCGTTCTATAAAAACTGAGACTAAAACCACACAAAATCAAAAAATATAGATAAAGCAAAAATGTATGTTATTCTTTCTCAAGGTATCTTCCCTCGGATGATATGCAACGGCCCCATCGTTCAGTCCACTTTTCAAAGCCTGTGGCGAAGGCATTGTATGAAAGCTGCTATAGCGACCCCTGTACAGCTTGAATAACGTCAGCATCTGTGTTGAACGTGGCGCCACGGAACTACCCCTTCACTGTTGGAAACAATCAGTAATCGCACAGGGAGAGGTCAGGACTGTAGGCAGGCAGTGGCAGGATTTCAATACTGCAGCTCGTAAGAAACTGTTGAACACAAGCAGCCACATGTGAGAGGGCGTTATCATGGTGTAGGGTCCACTTGCCCACTAGTTCCGGTCGCTTAATTAATATTTGTCGTCGCAGACGCTTCAAGACTGAAATGCAGTACTCAGAATTGACAGTAATTTGTAGAGGAACGGCCTGCTGGTAGGCTACACCTTTATAATCAGCGAAAATTATCATCATCACCTTCCCATCTGATTTGGTTTGGCGGAATTTTTCGGAGGAGGCAAGACTATGTGTTTCCAGGCATTCGTTGCGCGCTTGGTGAGGGGTCAAAATAGTGGTGCCATTTGGTATCGTTTGCAATCATTTGTTTCCACTCATGACACACCTGAATACTGGCTAATAATTCTTATCTCGTCAAGTGATGAGGTACCCATCTGGAACACACACGATGCAGCAGTAATTCGTCGCGTAGAATGCAGAATGCCGACGGTTTTGAAATAGTAGTTGACTCCGCTATGTCTTCACATGTCATTCGTCTATCTTCTTGCAGGACTGCCCAAACTGTGGTAACAATACGCTCCGTAACAACACTTTCAAGTCGACCAGGCCTAGGAGCGAGTTCTGCCGACAAACTGCCTTTTTTGAAATCATGGTGCCATCTAAAAATCATTGACTCACCTAAACATGTATCTTTGTCAGCTTTTTTCATTTAATTAACTGTTTCTGGAACCGTTTTACCCAAACGATAGCAAAATTTTATCGCACAACGCATTTCACTTCTTAACTCTGAATCACTCACCTCCATAGCTGTATGGCGAAATGCAGACGTACGTTAAACAGCTGAGCAATAGCACAACCAGAAGCGTCTATCACGGCTAAAAATTGTTGCCATAGATACTTCCTTAATTCAGTTAGTCGTCTGCGTGTTTATTTTTCCCCTTCGCACTTTTGTGGAACGACCTTTGTATATGCAGTGTTGTATAACATGAAGAAAAGCAGTAGAAACAAAACAAAGTATGTTTGCTTTTGCTTACAGGTAACCAGGATATTTTGTAGTAACTCCACTTTAAAAGTTCTCGAATGATTCTTATATTTTCGCATCAAGCAAATGTTTGATCAATGTGGGCCCAAGTTTTTAACGGCCTTTTTCTTCATCCCTTAATAAACTAAAAAGGTGATCCGATAAAAAGTCCTTTTGTTCATTTTACTTACACGAACAAACTGTACAACTTAACTTCACAAACGAAAATAATCCGCTCACTGCCCGACAACGCAAAAGCAAAAATGCTACTTTTAAACAAAAAGGCTACCGACCCCGAATGACAGCTTTACGCATGCGCATCACTGCTATTCTCCGAAGTTTCGTCAAGGTAACCAAGGCAACAAGCTGACGGGCGTCTCCTGTATCACAATGCAGGTGTTCGTTGCACTCTAGTGAACGGATATAGAAAGCTGTAATGTGTTACCTGGTTACTCAACTATTGTAGTAGCTCACATTTACATTCAGAAAATCTGGGAACTAATTACTAACACGGATTTTCTTTCGGAATTTTTCCAATTAAAAGAAAACTTTTTTTTCATTTTCATGCGGAGCTTAGTTCCAGATGTTTATAGTGACCCGACTCCACTGGTACCAGAATTTAGTTTGTCCCGAGGCTATATCATTCAGCCTTCTGGCATCGCTTAATATAACCCTTGCTCTGTTAACACGTGTTTGGTTTGCCTGCGATATTTTGCATTATTTTTACCCAGTATGTCTAAAGGAGAACTAGAGAAGAAATAAAGGAAATACTATTTAGGGAGACAGAAGAGTCAAGTTATGAAGAATCTGATGAAGACGATGGATGGCCTAGGGATTCAGACTCATAAAATGACGAACAAATCGCAGAAGAATGTTCTGTTTTTAAAGCTGACAGCTTTTCGAAAAATGACATTCCTGTGGAAGTGGAAAAAGCGGATTCTAGCTAATTTAATGAAGTTACTGGTGAATACTGGAGTACGTTAGTTAATAACGACGACATAAATCTAAAGCCATTTACATGCCATGATTTTCCTGTATCTCCTTCGGAATTAGAATACTTGAAATTATTGTTAACAGACGAATTGTGTGGAAAAATTATGGAAAACATAAAGAAATATGCTGAGTTTTGCTTTAAGAAACGCGAAATAGGAGATAAAATATGGGAGTCTCTGTTTTCCGTAAAAGAAGAAATAGGTGAAATATTATTTAGGGGGCATTTGTTGCTGTTCTTTTAGTTATGAACATTGTGTATATGCCAAGAATATCAGTTTAGTGGTAAGAAAACTGCATGCTTAGGAACGAAAGGGTAGAAAAATTATGACTCAACGGAGCTTTCTTAAAATACGCCATTATTATCATATTTCAGACAGAGAAAATGAACCGGAACAAAATGAAAGTGATTTTAAATTTACAAAAAAGATTGGAACCAATGATTTCTCCTGTAAAAGAAAATTTTGCAAAATATTTTAGGCCGTACAAAAAGCTGTCCATTGACATAACTTTGTTAAAATTCAAAGGAAGACGTGGCATCGTACAATACATTCCCATGAAACCTGCCAAACCTGCACTTAAAATACATCTAATTTGCAGAGGATGAGTCTAAAGTTTTACAATATTTGCCTAAACACATGTGCTGCCGCGGGTATGTCACGTGTTTAAACTAGTTCAAGTCGCGCACTGCAGTTAGTCGAAAGGGATATAAAGTGGTAGCCGTTGCTGTTTGCTGTGAACAGCATTGCAGGTCGTCGTTCTGTATGCGGTTGAGACGCCTAAAAGATGAACAGCCAGAACCGGCTAATTAGGGAACTTTTGCTTTACCAGTTTGAACTCGGCCATTACGCTGCTCAAGCAACACAAAACATTTGTCATGCGAAAGGGAAAGGTTCCATGCACCACAGCACCGCCAGGTGGTTCAAAAATTTCGCTCAGGTAACAGAAACCTCGACAATCCGCCAAGGTCGTCAGGTAAGCCGCGAGCCGTGGATTCGGTGGCCGTGCGCCAGGCCGTAGAGACAAAACCGACAACCAACACTCGGGGAGGCGAGCTGGGCATACCGGAGGCGAGCTGGGCATACCGCCGCGGTTTGTCAGTTTCAGGACCTCGTCAAGGTCTACAGGAGCTGCCGCATTGTCCTTCATGAACTGATGCCAGCTGCAGCAAACCGCCGAGTGGAAGTGTGCAGGAAACTCCTAGAACTCCGGCACGATGTATGTTTCATCAAGGGAACTGCTAAGTGGGTCTATTTCCGTAATCCTAACACACAACGTCAGTGGTTGAGCCCGTGACAGCTTCCTGAACCTGTTGTTAAACATGGGCGCTTCGAGCACAAGGTGATGCCCTGCGTCTGGTGGAATTTCGAGGTATAATCCATTACTCATTTGTTCCAGACGGTCGGACCATCAACGACAACCTCTACTCTGAACAGCTGGAGCTGATGTAGGCCATTTTAGGGGAGAAGTACCCTGCACTGGTGAACCAAAAGCCCGCTCTCCTACAGCAGGACAACACTCGGCTTCATACAGCGCGAACGACCCATGCATAACTCCACGAATTAGAGATCATCGAACTGATGCCACACACAGCTCCGTCGGATTATTACTTGTTCCGGTCGAAGGCCCACTTCCTTCTTGGGCCGCACTTCAACAACCAGGAGGAGGTGGCAACTGGTGTGAAAGAGTTCTTCGCTTCGAAAGACAAGAACTGGTTCCGCCGCGGAATCGAAGAACCGGCAGACAGATGGCTAAAGACGGTGCAGCGCGATGGCCTACACTTTGATTGCTGGTCAGCTTTCGTTGTAAAGGTACGTTTGAAGACATAAAATAATCCAAATATTGCAAACCTTTCGACTCACCCTCTGTAGGGTACGCACTGAATTTGAATTTGTACTGTGGGAAAAAAGACAGCATTCCACGATCAGGAAAGGGTCGTGTCTTCGAAGTAGTAATAAATTTAACGAAATCATTAGGAAGCAAATGTTTACTTCCATCGTTTCTTTACTAGCGCAAATTTAATGTTAGATTTGAACAGATCAGGTCAACTAGCCTGTGGTTACTGCCATGGCACATAGGAAAAACATGCACTGAAGTAAAACAACTAATGCTTACTAGTCAGAGTGATAGCAAAGTAATGCAATGCAGTATTATGCGAAATTGACTTTGTACTGTGTGGATGGATAAAAGGTAAATTTGTCTTCTGTCCACAGATTCGAAAAATGAAGACACCCGAGTATCCAGAAGAAAAGGTTCGGAAAAACGTGAGGTCTCTTGTCCTCTAGCTTTTGCATTATATAAAAAAAATCATGGGAGGAGTAGACTTGGCCGATCAATGTCGCAAGTATTTTACGGTTGCAAGAAAATCTTCCAAATGGTGGATGTATGTATTTTGGTTTCTTCTGGACACTGCTGTGAACAAAGGTTGTGTCATTCAAACTTCCAGCTGTACAATTTTAAACTTGAAGTAATACAACAAATATCAGAGCAGATCTCATTGTGCAAACGTACATAGGCTTCATTTTTCCCAGCTCCATCTCATAGTCATGAAAGAAGAAAATTATATGGAATAAAAAGCTTGCCTCTGATATACAGAAATCCGAAAAGAATGTCTAATAGACAAATAGAAAGATATGGGAGCGCGAAATTTGCAAAAATGTGTCTTTGTACAAATTTCTTAAATCAGACTGGCGAAAAAGAAAAAGCAAAATATATTTCACAAAAATGCACTTTTTAGAGCCTTAAATAAATAAAAAAAGATTGCATGTTATGCACATTTACCTAATCTGTTTCAAAAATATGAAGTACAAATAACTTCTATATTTACACGTGTATTACGTACATGAGCCTCACACCAAAATATGGCACGTTTCGGTGCCTAAAATAAATGCAAAGAAAAATCGCTCACATGCAAAAGAAAAACGTCATCGACCCTCCGTTTCAAAGAACGGGTGTTACTAACGTGCAGAACAAATGCTGAAAGTACATGTTATACAGGCATATGGTGGAGCTCCGGTGGCGCAGTGGTATAAGCGATAGGTCTGGGTTCGGATCCCGGTGAGGCATGGATGTTGTTTGTCTTATGGAACTGGCTCTCCCATCCCTGGAGTCAGTGGCGCTAAATTAGGGACGGGTGACTTCTCATAAACCATTGGGTTGCTCACAGTGGTCGTCAAACCCCTAATACAAAACAAACAAACCAAAAACTGTGTATAAACCCCTGTACAAATGAAGATGGTCGACACCAGATTGGCGCAAGTGTTTCAAAAGCATGTATTTCTTGTTTTCTGTCCTTGTAGTTTTGAAGCAAATATGGTGCTCGTTTTATCTCGGTGTCTACTAGTTTGATAAAATGGATATCTCAGTATAATTTCAGGTGTAGTACTTTAATATTTTGAATGTACATTGAAGAGCAATTGAATTAGAGACAGCTGGCGTTATGCAAATGTGGCGCTGTGGGCGGCCCTGTAAACGGAAACGACATGACGTATGCAGCGATCCGACAATATAAGGAGTGATGCGACGGGAATCAGTAAGAGTCGGACGCAGTATGGGTAAGAGCGTGGACATCGTCGGTTAGCTCGCATTGTAACAGCGGATAGACGGACCACAGTTCAAGAAATCACTCAGCAATTTAACGCTGGTGCACAAAAACGTGTAAGCAGCCACACCATCCAGAACCATCTCCTCGCTATGAGGTACAGAAACCATCGTCCCACGAGGGTACCGCTGCTGACCGCCCATCACAAGGTGCAAAGATTAGCTTGGGCACAGGAACATCGCCACTGGACCCTAGACATGTGGAAAAATGTTGCCTGGACTGATGAGTCGAGATTCACGTTGGTACATGCGGATGGCAGGATACGAGTACGGCGCAAACCTCATGAAGCGATGGATCCTTCTTGCCAGCAGGGTACTCTTCAAGCTGGTGGGGGTGGCATTCTCGTCTAAGCACTATTTACGTGGATTGAAATGGGACCCCTGGTACGTGTGACATCGTCCCTCACAGGTCAACGTTACCGGGATATCATGGACGACTATTTGCTCCCGTTTCTGCGCCTTCAGCATCCCACTGGGGACCTCATCCTGCAGCAAGACAATTCTCCGCGCCATCGCTCCCGAATTGTATCCGAATGGTTGGATGAACACTCCACCGACGTGACCTCGATTCCTTGGCCAGCTACGTCACCTGACCCCAATCCCATCGAGTACATCTGGGATGCCATCGAGAGAGATGTTCGAGGCTCTAATCCCCTCCATCAAATCTTCGTGAACTGTGGGCTCTTGTTCAGGGGTCGTGGATCCGTATGGCTTCCATACACTTCCGGTGTCTTGTCGAGTCCATGCCGAGACGAATCGTCGCCGTCATGAGGGCGAAAGGTGGTGCTACACGTAACTATACAGGTATCTCTAATTCAATTGCTGTTCAGTGTACAATCTTCAATTTCAATCTCCTTATTTGGGGAAATGTATACTGGTTGATCATAGACCGACATTGCTAGTACATCCCGAAGGAAATCGTGAGCATTGTAGTCACAACCACAATTAGATTGTGCGGAATCTCATATGCTGGATCCACATCCCCACACTACATTTACACTCACACACAGTGATTCATAGTGCATTTATCACTAGTGTCAAGCAGTTTCGTCAAAGCAAACAAAAATGCATTTCTCTTTTCATGCTGTAGTTGGAATGATGCAAAGAGATATATATCAATAAAACGAACTGCTGAAATTATAAGCAACGAAAGTTAGATCCGTGGCTAAAATAGTATGAAGCCAGTAAAAATAATTTATATCAAAACACTGAAAGACTGTAGGCACTGGAAACATTTTTTGGAACATTTTTCTGCACACCTAAGGGTTGGTGGATCAAATTTAAAAATTACGTGTTTCTGGAGACCTAAGTGTTCGTGGAATGCATAAATTTGCAAATTTCAGTTTTCTCGCCACTTAATTTCGTGGATACCGAAATGCGCTTTATTCTAATCGACTGCACACACAATATGTGCACCTGTAGTATCTAGATGTTACAGCAAAAAAAAAAAAAAATAAATTCAAATTCGGACGTCATAAAATATTTTTGTACTACGAGAAAAAAAGATAATTCGGCAGAAAAATAATTATTTCCAGCCTCAAGGAAAGAATAAAAGGCTAACATTTAATTTCAAATAAACTGCGGTATCTCCCATTATCCCAAAAGCGGAGTTTATGAGAGAATGATCTGTCGTAAAGATTCTTTCATTTTGCTCAATCTAAATAAACAGATCGAGAGTATATTTTTACAAGAAAGAACACGAAAAAGGGAAAGCAAACAATATTTTCCAGCTGCTTCCACTTCCTCCTATCTGTCTAAGGCTCTCAGTGGAAGAATCTACTGATTGCCCTAGGGAAATGTCCGAAGGTATGTAAATATATGTCAAGCTTAGAGATCGGAAGTTTCGAGCGTTTACCCAGCATTGCCCAGCATAAATCACTCTTTTGTTAACTTGACAAAGGGAGGGGGAATGAAATTCGGAAAGGAGCAGGTGACATTTCGGGGCGTTATTGTATTCTGAGCGACCAAATATTTTAGTACAATGGTCACAAAAGGGTTAAATACGATTCGTCACAAAGCGTCACTAGAGTCAAGTCAAGTCAAGTAGGTAGCTAATTCTCGCAGTATTTCTACCCAAGGAAGGTTAAGGAAGGTTGGTCAAGAGGCACACACTGGAAAGTGCATAGACAAGTATAAATGTATAAACTTGCCAAATAGAGAAGAGGGAAACGATATAGTAGAAAAAAGCCAGACGACACCAGAGCACAGTTTGCCCTTCGAGATGGAGGGAACAGATGACCTTATTTTTAACGGTGGTCCTGTACCCGTGACCGCTGCTGGATTAACGTGCCATCAGATGCAAACCTGTCCTCGTCATATAATTGTCTCACTCTAACACATAAGACAGCACCTAAGCTCAGTGCACTTTATAAATCAGGCAGAACAGCTTGTTAAGCATCAGTTAGTGTTCGACTGAGGATCAGAATGGGCATATAAGTGATGTAAGTGACCTTGAAAGTGGCACATTGTCGCCAGGCATGCCGGCTTGTGAGTCTTCTAGACGGCTGTCCTTCTAGGGGTTTTACGCACAACCGTAGTATATCTTCTTCGTGAATGGTGCTACACTCAAAAGGTTTCCGGCAATCGGTAGTCGTGTGGATCAGAGGGGTCAAAGGGGCTGGCGACATGGACATCAGCCCATTGGGACATGTCTCGATACTTGGTTTATTCGTGTTAGTGATTTAATATTTTATGATGTTCACTCAATAACGCTTTGCGCATTGATCTCAAATGACGACTAACGAAAGAATAGTTTCATCAGCCGGATCTTGTGGACTGATGAACCAAGGTTTTCAACGGCAGGGTATCTACAACACCCATAATAGTCATGTTTGGGCATTGGGCAATCCGCACGCAACACGTGACCACGCTCACTAGGTCCAGTGGGGTGTTAATATCAGGTGTGGTATTGTCGGCGATATCCTAGTGGGACCATATCTTCTGGTCTTCTTACGTGATGTTCTGCCGGACTTACTGGAAAACGTACCATTAGCTGTTCTCAGCAATCTATGGTTCCAGCATGATGGAGCACCGGCGCATTACGCTGCGAATGTTCGCCAGTGGCTTGATACGGAATATCCCGGTCGATGGCTCGGCCGTGGTGGTCCTGTCGCATGGCCCGCTAGACCCCCGGATCATAACCCGTTGGACTTCTTCCTCTGGGGACATCTAAAGAAACTGGTATATCGACGGCCTGTCAACAGCATGCACGACCTATTGGCCACCATACACGCGGCCCTCACAACTGTAACCCCTGCTATGCTGCAACGCGTGCAGATGTCAATTCCTCTGCGGGTTGCAGCCTGTTCCGCACTACAAGGTGGTCATTTTGAACACATCTAATCTGACACGAATCCACGTGTTTTATCATCTGTGTTGTAGTAGTAAACATCAATAAATTACATGTTTTCTGTCAAAGTGATTGGGTAAGTTTTTTCTAATGCCTGCATTCTTGTCGGATGTGACGTCACGTACTTTCAGCACGTACATCGCCGGAATGCGATGTCCGATCGGACACCGGACAATGGCTTTCGGCTTCTTTCTCCAGGAGGAACCGTCTGGTAGGTTTACTGTGCAGTCGTTTGTGATCAGCTTGTATATATATATATATAAATATATATGTACACTGCTGGCCATCCAAAATGCAACACGAAGAAGAAACCATCCGATTGGCCTGAAATTCGCAGCATTCGTCGCCCGCGAGAGGCCATGCAAACGATTAGCATTGCAGGTAATATGCAAATGCCATACGCCTGCCAGGCCACCGATAAACACTATAAGAAGGGTGCACCGAAGGCAGGGTGTAAGTAGTGGAGGTGTGTTGTGCTGCCGGACCTGTGCGTGGGAAGCTTCCTGATGCCTCGTCGCAGAATACGGCAGTCATTCCAGCACGTTTTGGAGTTCGACAGAGGACGAATAGTGGCTTATCGCGACAGCAGTTTATCGTACTGAGCCATCGTCGCCCGTGTGGAACGACATCCAGCCACAGTGAGGCGAGTATGGATTCGGTGGGTGCAGGAGGGACGGTCGGACAGACGTGAGCGATTGCCGCGGCAGCAGCGCACCACCGAACGAAAGGACCGGCATGTTGTGCGGCGGGCATTGACGGCTCGCACCGCCACATCACGAGCTTTGGCGCAGGAATTTGGGTGTGTTGCGCAATAACCTGTGTCAGCACGTACCGTTGAACGTCGTCTGCAGGAGCGGGGACTTGTCACATGGCGCCCATTGCTACGATTACCATTGACGTTACACCACCGGTGAGTGCGGCGGCAGTGGGTTGTTGAACGCCGCATATGGACTACGGAATGGCACGACATTGTCTTCTCCGACGAATCCCATTTCGACCTGCAACACCAGGATGGTCGGATCCGCGTGAGGCGGCACCGCGGCGAGAGACTGTATGACGCCTACATTATGCATTGCCATACCGGTCCGTCGCTTGGAGTTATGATTTGGGGCTCAATTGGATATGGCACCGGCACCCCTCTGGTACGCTTCGCCGGTACACTCAACAGACACTGCTTCATTTCCGACGTTTTGTAACCTCTAGTTCTCCCTTACATGCCGGACCTGCCAGCGGTCACGTTTCAACAGGACAATGCGCGCCCGCACGTGGCACGCATCGTGCAACAATTCTTCACGGCCCACCAGGTGTCACTGCTGCCGTGGCCCGCCTATTATCCCGATATTTTGGCCATCGAACACGTCTGGTCGCTGATCGACAACCGAGTGGCCCGGTAAGCACCACCCGCGGCTACGCCTGATGAACTGTGGCAACGTGTGGAAGCAGCCAGGACTGACATACACAAAGCCCACATCCAAAGACTCTTTCGTTCGATGCCGCGGCGTGTAGCTGCCGTTATTGACAGCCATGGGGGCCACACGAACTGTTGAAGTCTGCGTGTTCCGCAAGTCGCACGGGCCTGACAGCTCAATCGTTTCATTTCTGTATCTGTTGTTATGTGTCCAGTAAATCTGACTTTGCTATCTCGTGTCTTTCTTGGTGTTACATTTTGGGTGGCCAGCAGTGTATATAGTAGTGGACTCATTTTGGAGGGGTTTGGCCATAACTCACCACTGTAAAATGACAAGAGTGGAAGACATCATGATTAGAGTAAAATCCCTGCAATGGCAATGTGCTGGACATGTTGCCCGAAGGAGAGACTACCGATGGACAGCCGAAATTTTAGATTGGATTCCAAGGGACAGGAAAAGACCCTGAAGAAGACCACATGGGAGATGGGTGGATGAAATTCGAAAGTATGCGGGAGTGACATGGAGGAGACAGGCACAAGACAGACCGTTGTGGAAGAAACTTGGGAAGACCTTCGTCCAGCAGTGGATTGATAATTGTTGACAATGATGATGATGATATATGTATAAACAGAGACTGAGTGACCAGATCATTATGACCACCTGATTAATATGTTGTCGGGGTACCTTTTGCCAGTAATACTGCTTGAATTCGTATTGGTATGGACTCTGTTAAATTTTGATATGTGGCTTGGGGTATATTAGCCGAAACGCGATTTGAAGATTTGATGTTAGCGGATCCAGCTCTCTGATACCCCTTTCGACTTCATCCCACAAATGCATCTTGGAATTTAGATCCGGTGATTGAGGATATTTATGTAAAAGGGAAAGGTTTCCGTAACGTTTATCAAACGATTCGCGTACAACATGAACCACTATGACTTGGATGTATCCATCTCCATTGGGATAAACCATCACCATATCTGGATGGACTTGGTCTGCAACGCTATTTAAATACATTTGAATGGTCAGACGTTGCTCCACACGAATCCAAGTGCCCAAACACTCCCACGAAAACATGACCTAGACCATAACATTCCGAACGCCAGCTTGAAGAGTAGTGGCGATGCAAGATCGGTGCACGCTTTCGTGCAGCTGTCTCCATATCCTCACTCTGCCTTTGGCAATTCGATATGATCTGCTTTTGCGCCATCTAGCGGCGAAGCTGTGTATCGTAAAAAAACAGACTGCAAGGGTTATCATTCACACATTTCAAAATCCCCAGTGCAAAAAGAATGTTTCAAAGCGGACTAACAGTTGCGGAGATGAACCTCCACAGACGGACAGACAAACCGGTAACATAAGCACGATCTTTTTTTACAAAAGACGTGCTAAAAATAGGTGGCAATAAGAACGAGTTACATATGAAGATAATATCAGGAAAAACAAAAACGCTGTTGCAAGAGAGAAGGGATATGAGGACAAATAAAGATGTCACTTCAGAGGAGGAATATATAGAGGTAATCAAGACAATACGAAAAAGTATCACTGGAGACGTAAGGAAATTCAACTGTTAACTAAGGAGAAAAGCACTTGAAAACAACTAAAACCTGAAGACAGCAAAGGAGCATTTTAGTAAGAGAAGAAAACAGATTATGGCACTGAGTAAAGAAGATTGCACTGTAACAAGAAATACGAGTAGAGGCGAAATTTTCACAAGAGTGAAAGATTTCTACTCGAAACTATATGAAAGACATGATGCATCTACTCTAGACATTGCGAAAGCTAACAGTGCCAATGTCCCTCCAGTCCTCCCGGCAGAAGTTACACATGCAATTGCGAACATTATACAAGAAGCAAGTGGAGAAACTGAAGCTAGACTCGCCCAAATGTTCACTAGACGTCTTAATGAAGGGAAGATTCCTGAGGTTTGGAGCAATGCTACAATGATCCTGCCACATAAAAAGGTGCCATTGAGGATCTCAGAAATTACAGACCCATCGTACTCCTATCAATGGTTTACAAGTTTAAAATGCAGTTACACTAGTTTAAAATCCAACGGTATTGAAGATGCATACATTAGTATTATTAGTAACATCTATAAAAATTTCAAGTTCATGTGTTCGTTTATTTGTAGACACAGCCTCAATAAAAATTGAAAGAAAGTAAGGCAAGGCGGCACCATATCTCCCAAACTCTTTAATGCTACATTGCAACATTTATTTTAATCACTGAACTGGAAAAAAAGGCATACATATTATATTTATTAAACTATAATTATTTAACTCGCTTTCGTTTTGCTTATGGCGTAGTCATTTTTGCAACTGCCCCTTCAGAGCTGCAGCCTATGATCCAGGAACCTGCTGACAAGAGTAAAGAAATGGGATTAAAATGAAATTTCAGAAGATAAAACTGATGTAAAATGCTTTTACAAGAAAAGAAGATTTATTGATTGATGAGGAAAAGGTGGAAATATCCAAAATCTACATTTACCTTCGACTGCAGATATCAAGCAAAAGTCACATTAACGAAGAATTTAAACGACGTATAAAATGTCGTCGAAGAACATTGGGAAGAAGCAGTACAATGTTTAAGAGCAACATGCCATTATGTCTTAAAAAAGTATTTAATTATTGTATCCTTCCAGTGCTTACGTACAGAGCAGAGACGTGGACTTTAACTAAACGAAACATACAAAGACTGCAAACTACTAAACGAAACAGGGAAAGATACATCCTTGGTGTAACCATGATAGATAAGAAGAGGAACTCGTGGATAAGGAAAATGGCAAAAGTGGAAAACGTCATGATCAGTATAAAATCCCTGAAATGGTAATGGTTTTGGTTTGGGTAATTGCGGGTTCCAAAAGTGCCCAGTTTATTGCTCTCATGGAATACAAACACAGGAGATATAACTGAAAAGTGCAACATAGAAAACATAAAGAGAAAAAATTGGGTTTATCCACAACGCAAACTCGAGAGCAAACAGAAGAATACATCAATTTGCACATATAGTAAAATGACGATGTACACAAATAAGGAAAAACAGAACGGCATATTATTCGATACAAAGTAGAACATGTACAACACGCTGAACATATGAACAAGGGAATAAGGACAAAGTTAACAAATTTATGTATGAAAAAAAAACGCGACAAAGGAAATCACTAGTATACTGTATCTAAAACAAACAATGAGAGTAAATGAAGAACACAAAGCACTATAACAAAAACATGAAACAATATTACAGTACGTGAGGGACAACTGAGACAATGTCTGGTTGGGAAGAAGCGCTAAATGTCATCGGCTAGAAGAAGCATGGTATCACAAAATTGTTTCTCAGCGAGTTCTTTCAAGGAAGAGAGACGGCGGGTGTATCGTCTCATGCAGACCTAGTATCTAGGATCTGTGAAACTCGGGGATTTGAAAAAGAACACATACGCTTCATATTGCATCCCCGCTGCACACAGATCAAGATCAGGTGAACGAGAAATTCTTCGCTACAGACAATCGCACGAGCAGATTGGAAGAGGTGTGAAAGTTGTTGTCTGGACAGTGTGCCTGTAACAAGAGGAAACTTATCCATCGCCTGTATAACCTCATCATCGGAGAGAGGATTGACAGGGCCAGAACGAAGATGCACACTGTTCGAAGAGTTATCAGGCCGAGAAACATATGAACTGGAAACATTGGAAAGATTATAGGAGGCCACAGAAGAAGTAACAGAAAGATGTTTTACCTTTTTCTGTTTCACAGAGCCTTTTGAAGTACCAGTCCGTTTCGAAGACGTAGTTGAGGCGGAGGAATTCATTGGTGGATCTGGATGAACACCCGAAACAGGAGATGAGAACACAAGTTGCGCCGAGGAATCAGTATATTCCCAATCAGCATCAGTTAACGCTGGAACATCAGGAAGGTGCGGCAAAAGGGGAACAGCAGACACGGTCGTAGTTGAAGCTCCGATATGCGAGAGACACAGAGGAGAGCCAGTCGGTCGGAGTGCCGAAGCACCACTCGACACATCTGAGTCGGAACATTTTGTTGGAGAAACATCAGTAGTGGATAACATCGTTTCTGACCCAGAAGGAGCATGCACTTCCGAACGGTGCGGTAGAGGAGGAAATGGATCGTTGTCCTTGACTGGAAGGTGCGTCTGACGGAGAGAAGGATATTTAGCGTCTGTAAAAACACTAGAAGAAGGGATGGTAGAAGAACCAGTGTGATCGGCACTTAGTGGCGAGCTGGAAGAAAGACCACGGCGTATGCGCACACAGGAGGCATCCTGTGTAAGACATTGAGTGCAATAGTGAGTGGTGAAAACCTTAGAACTGTACGTGCGGGAGCCAATTTCTACAGTAGCGTCTGCGAGACAATCCGCCAAGGCGTTCTCAATGAATGTGAAAAACGACCAACAACTGACGGCGAGGTCCCGTAGCATGTGCAAATCGAGTTCCGCGTGGAGCGTCAGAAAGGCGACGGATCTTGTCAACGATTTTACAAATATGATTGACAAGTAAAGGAAGCGCAGTATCAGGCACTTCCTGTGGAACAGGATAGAACGTGATGTTCACCGGACACTTCGAAATAGGCGAAGGGATGAGATGATTTGTTCCATTCGAAAGTTCGTGCGCAAGAAAAAAATCAACATCATCCTTGTGCTTGAAATGCACTGAAATACCCCGCGGACTACGAGACATTCCGGCTATAGACGCTGACGACACATGACCAGAAAAGGCCACCATGTAGCGTGGCAAAGGAGTATTTGGTAAGGCATGAAATAGCACACCTCTATCCAAGGGGTTATTGAACTCACGGCCAATCTGCGAATTGTCATCAATCGTTACCTTCACCTTGTGGTTGGATACCTGAATAATAGGTGTTGATTGCAAAAGACCATCAGTTTGAGAAGAAGCTGACTTAGAAGTAGCACCTCGCTGCACTGTAGAGGCAAACCACATCCTCGGAAGAGAAGTCTGTGATAAGCCGGCAGGCACAGAGGGCAGTGAGGGAAGAGAAGCACAGGCAGAAGACAAGGCAGTAGTATAAGTAGTACCCCGGAAGGGCACCGAGACAGAAGCAGAAGCTGATGAAGGAGACGCAGCCAAGTCCAGTGAAGGCACCGGAGCAGGAGTACTAGGAATATGGGAAGGCACCTGAGCAGACACATTTGATGACGAGAGTAGGTCAACTTCCATGGACGTGGGAAGTGCGAGGTAACGTGCATCCGCGACGCGCAGAGAGATAAGGAAAGACAGGAAGCCGTCATGTTGGCAGCTTCCAAACGTAAACAAACGAGCTAACAAAATGAAAACGGAGGAATATGAACATCTCCCATGTGGTCTTCTATAAACAAGGACAATATCGTCAGAAATGTATCTCAAAACGTGAACAGTACCTTTAAACAGGCGGCCACGCAACAGGTGAGTGAGGGACGAGGTAAATCGTACTAGAATGCATAAAATGTAGGAGCAACCAACACAACGTCTATCAAGAACGAGCCATGAGCTGCACATGTTGCCAGTAGAACGTAGCACAGATAGGCAACCGAAATTCTAGACTGGGTTCCTTCGAACAGGAAAAGACCCAAAAGAAGACCACATGGGAGATGGGTGGATGGAATTCGAAATCATGCGGGAGTGACATGGAGGAAACTGGCGCAAGATATACCGTTGTGGAAGAAACTTAGAGAGACCTTTATTCAGCAGTGGATTGATAATGGTTAATGATGCTGATGATGATATATGTTTATATAACTGGACCCATGATTTTCTAACAGAGCATTGCCGAAAGCATTTCAGCTCCACCACGGTTTCGCCCCACAATGCATCCTGTTGACAATGTTTTTTTTTTTTTGCATAAAGACACGCTGGTTATAATTACTTGGTTCTTCGGTGTATACCGAACATTTTGCCTGTATTTTCTCTTTTACGATGTTCAGTTTTTTTAAAAGGAATCGAAGATCTATAGTCTATTGCCTCATATATGTACATACACTAATCGTGAAAAAATATAGTTGCACTCTGAAGGAAGCAACGCCGCCCCGGTGGCGCAGTGGTCTAAGCGATGGCTTCTGATCATTCGTCCGAACGGGGTCCGGGTTCGAATCCCGGTGAAGCATGGATGTTGTGTTTGTCTTACGGCACTGGTTCTTTCCCTTCCATGGAACCAGTGACCCTAAATTAGGGACGGGCGACTGCTTATAGCCCATTGAGTTGCTCACGGTGGTCGTTAAACCTCCAATTAAAAAAAAAAAAGAAGGAAGCAACCGACAGGGATGAAACTTAGTAGGTCGGTTTGACACCGTGAGACATGCAAATGATTCAAGTATCACGCTCGACCGCGCATGTGACGCAAGCAAGAAGAGGTCATACCGCTGTGCCTGTTTGGCTATATGACGTTGTCCCGTTGTGCATGCTTGCCATTCTTGCTCGTGGTGTTGTGTTGGTTGCATCGTTCGCAAATGAAGTATGGCTCAGAGAAAACTTTTAAAACAATTCGAGCAGTTGGAGGATTTCGAGAGCGGCCGCATCGACGGACTTCGGGAAGCAGGACGGTCTTATCGCCGTATTGCGCGCTATACCGATCCTGCTAATATCTCCATAGCACGCTGTTGGCGGCAGTGTAAAGAACGAGGCACGCAGAAGCAACAGGGTGAGTCTGGGAGACCTAGACGAACCACGGAGAGAGAGGCCAGCGGGTTGTTCGATATGCGCGGAGTGACCCAACAGCCATGACTGCGTATATTCAGGGAGCAGTGGTGCTCTCCATGCATCGTCCGATTAGTGCCAACACCATTGGCACACGGTTGCACGACGTAGGACTACACGCACTCAGACCGTTACGACGACTGTCCTTAACACCAGTGCATCGTCGCCAAAGATTGCAATGGAAACGTGCCAAACTGTCATGAACCCACGCAGAATGGCAGCGAGTGATCATCAGTGACGAGTCCCGCTTTTGTCTTGGAGGAAGCGCCCACCAAATCCGTGTGTGGAGGCACCGTGGTCAGCACCAAGATGAACGGTTTGTTGTTGAGCGTCACACATCTAGAAGGCCTGGTGTCATGGTTTAAAGTGCAATTGCACACCGCGCCAGTTTGGTGTTTATTACAGGCACTTTGACAGCCCAACGTTACGTTGACGAGGTTCTACAACCAGTAGCCCTACATTTTCTGAATGCTCACTCCGGTGTGATTTTCTAACAAGACAACGCTCGTCCGGATAATGCTGCTGTCTCGTTAGATTGTCTTCAAGGCACTGACACTTTGCCATAGCCAGCCGCAATCGCCAGACCCATCGCTGATTGAAAATGCGCGGGATGCTATTGGACGCGCTATCTACACTCCATCTCTTCTGCACAATCTGAAGGAACTGCGTGAGAAGATTCAAGCTGCATGGGATGGCTTATGGCAGTACACCATTAGGAACCTCTACAGCTCCATGCCGAGACATCTGTCACGCTGTGTGAGCAAACACGGCGGCCCGACGCCATACTGAGAGACACTACTTATTGGCGTTTAGCTTAATAATTATTGCCCATATCAGGCTCAATAGTTAATCATTTACTGTTCCTGGTAACCTATACCTTCCCCCCGAATAGAATTGCTATCCGACTCGTCCTTCTGAGTGCAACTATTTTTTTGGCGATGATTGTATAACTGGTTGGAAAAAAGTCACCTCGCTTCGTAAAACGTCGTTATGTGTTACCTTACGTTCAAACTTTGTTGTCTTTTGTCATGCACAGTTCTACTCCTGGAGGGAGTAAGTATACATTTCCTTTTTGCGACGATATTTCAGGCTACATCAATGCGACTGAAAAAATAACTTTTTGATTGAATAGATTTAATTAAGTAAGGCGTATATTTTTCGTGCATTATTTGGTTTTAACGATATACCGATTTACCTCTGGGTGATGCATTTTATCTTCTTCGTTTCAGATTATGTTTACAAATCTCAAATTCGCCTTTAAGAAATTCCTTTTACATCATATCGCGTTCAGGGTAACCAACATTTTTATTTTAGTTTAAAATTTTCAATTGCAAAGGCAATCCGCGAGATTTTTATTTTATCAGACAACTGCATGAGCATTCTGACTATTTCATATGCATTTTCTCCTTTACAACCATGTAAGAGTACGAAATTTGATTTTTGTTAGATATCATCTTTTGAAATTAAACAGAAATGCCTAGAAAAGCATTTATTCTGCCAGATTTGAGATTTTGTCAAAATATTCGTCCATTATTTATTAATTTGGTTGTGTACCGTCTTTCATTTTTCCGTAAGAGAATTTTTAAAAGCATTCGAGTTTGCGATTCATTAGTCTGAACTCTTGTGTATTCGTCTTTAAACTAATTTAAGTTCGAGTGAACTCCTCAGACGTGGAACTTTCTGCCTCGCTTTGTGATTTTATTACTTAAGTTTGGTTAAGTTATGCATCAGATGTCTCTGTTTTTCTTTCTTTCTTCTTTTCTTTTCCATTGATTTAATACATATTGATCACCCTGGTGTCCAAAACTTTTGACTTCACAAGTCGATGCGTTTGTCTCTGTTGCTCAAGGAATTCATGTGATAGTTTTGTCTTCCTCAACGAAGTGAATTCAATAGCCGAGCATTTATTTAGGATGCAGTCACACTCAACTTAGCAGCCAGTGGTACGAAAACACAAAACAACATTTTTGCCTTAGTAGACAGGCATGAAACCATAAAAAATGCGACACAAATGAACGTAGAATAGTTTTCCACTGGTTTGCCTTTATTGCCGTTAGAGATCAGATTTTTCTGCCTTTGTGAATGACCTTCATGTCTCAAAGGAAAATGAGTTTTCCATTGTGTATCACATTACGTTTAAATTTTGAAGAATCATTTAACTACAAAGCGTAAATCTTTGGTTTGTTTCACTGAATTTTTCTTTTATTTTCAGGTATCGTGGGTTCGGCAGAGAGACTTGCATATCTTGACTGTGGGCCGATATACTTACACAAGCGACCAAAGATTCACATGCATTCATCTAGATGAATCGGATGATTGGACCCTGGAAGTGAAGTATACTCAGAAGAGGGATGAAGGAATATATGAATGCCAAATCAGCACAGAACCAAAACTGAGCTTAAGCGTTATGCTCAATGTAGTTGGTAAGTACCTTCTCAATAAATATTTATTGTTAGACTATATCCATTACTTAAGATGTACTTTTCTTTCTTTGAAGTAACTTTTTTCATTTCCTGATGCTCACGTTTTGAAGTCGCATCGACTCCTTGTACTTCATCATTAATAGATGCGACACTATTTGTAACACGGTTAGTGTACACATCGCCGAAGGCATGCTAAAATTGGCATTTCGCTGTTAAATGTCACGAAATCAACAGAAAGTTAACAAGCGTAACTTGGACAAATCACTCATCTGAACTACTTTGTAATTATCACGTGTACAAACAAATTTTTTAAAGAGTTTTTTGTGTGACGTGTACCGCTAATTTACATATCCGACATTCCCCCGCGTTGTTGTCATGTGACTGTAACTGGTCCAGATTATAAAATGTGACACAGAAGTTTCCCCAACATTCAAACGCACTTCCACATCAGCAGCTGAAAGATAACAAACGATACTGCATTTATTTGACACTGCATTCGTTACGAATTTCATCAAGTAAAAAGTGCTGCAAAAGCAGTTACATAGGTCTGTTCTGATCTTGGAGAAGCATATTGTAGCGAAAAGCACGTGCGAGGTTTGGTTTAGACTGTGTAAAGCAGGTGATTTTCATTTTAGCGATCGAGAACGTAGCTGCGTTCCGCAGAAGGCTGCACATGAGGAAATGCAAGCATTTCTGGATTAAGATTCGTCTCAAACGCAAAACAAACTAGCTGAACAACTGGTTATAACAAAACGAACCATTTCCAATCGTTTACGCGCAATGGGAAATATTCAGAAGGAAGAAAAATGGCTGCCACATGCCCTGAGCCAGAGGAACAAAGATGAGCGTGTGGTGAAGTGTTTGAATCTGTTGAATAAACTACACAGAAAGTATTTCCTGTGGAAAATCGTTACGGGTGATGAAAAGTGAATATAGTACGACAATCCCAAACGCACAAAACACTGGGTAGACCACGAGGAAGAAACGACTTTGACGCCGAAATGCATTATTCACTCCAAAAAAGCTCTGCCGTGAATCTGGTGGGATATGAAGGGTGTGCTCTATTATGAACTATTGGAACATGGTCAAACTGTTACTTCTTATTGCTACAAGCAACAATTGCTGCGATTGAACAAGGAAATCTGTGAAATTACTGCATGACAACGCTAAGCCGCATGTCGGGAAATCGGTCAAGTAAGCGCTATTCACGCTTGGCTGGGAAGTTTTGAAGCAGCCGGCGTATAGTCCAGACATAGCTATTTTAGACCATCATTTGTTCCGATCGATGCAACATGGTTTGTCTTCTGTACTGTTCCGGACATGTGACGAAGTGCAAAAATGGGTTGGCGTTTTAGTCGCGTCATAGGACGAAGTATGCTTCATGGCTCTAATCAGTCAGCTGCCCGACCGATGGCGGAAGGTGGTAGATAATGACGGCGCATATTTTGATTCGTAAAGGTATTGTTGTTTTCTATCAAATTACATGTTGCGTTGTCCTAAAACGCTTTAAAACTTGTTTGTACGCCTAATACTTCCTTCCTCAGACTTCTATTACTTGTGTTTGTCATGCAAAGATGGTAACAGAATTAATTGAGAAAATAGAGGCCCTTATCACCCAGGTTTTCCAATCCAGCCAAAGAAAAAATAAAAACTGAAGCAATACATAAAAGGTTTCAGATAGCAATTGCTAAAAAAGCAGGATATGAGGTGGTACTGGCTGGAACTGAAAGGTGCTATAGAGCAGCTAAATTTTGTAATCTGGTCACTATGAGTGTTCGTTGCCACGGTTCACCAATGTGAGATAACATTTGCGTAGGAATTTTAACAGTATAAAGCTTGGAAATACTAAGTTAACTCGAGCTAAGGAGACGTATGAGGCTCACGGGTGGCATCAACAGCAGCTCGGTCAGCACCTCGCTTCCAGACTTTCAATCTGCGATTGCCGGCGCTGAGACAGAAGCGTCACTTGTCGCTGAATATACAGGGTGTTCCACTCGGTACTTTACCCAAGTTTTTATTAATAACATCGTGAATAATTGTAGTAATTGAATGATATTTGTTAAGAACATAGCTCCATCCATGAAAACAATACCATAAGAGATGTTGAAAGTGTCTGCCCTGTGCATCGAGACAGTTTGAACTCGAAATCCCATATTTCGGAAAGTTCGCACCAGTTGTTCCGCCGACGTAATGGGTGCCACTGCCTCGCAGATGTTGTTCTTTAGTGCCACAAGGGTTTTCGGTTTGTTTTGAAACATCGCGGATTTTAGATACATCCATAGAAAGAAATCAGGGGTGTTAGGTCCGGCGATCGGACACATTTAACATCTCTTATGATATGGTTCTGTTTCCCATGGATGAAGGTATGCCCTTACCAAATATCATTCAATTACTGTAATTATTCACGATGTTATTAATAAATATTTGGATAAAGTAGCGAGCTGAACACCATGCATCATTACATTCTTTCCGCCACGCGTGCCTCGTACGGCAACCTGGCGTGACAAAGTGCTGCAGTGAGTGGGAGACGTCGTAATTGTTGGTAAAAGTACAAACCTACCTCGGTAAATCTGAGATTCACAGTCCGTGTCCATATATGGATGCCCATAGCTATTTGTACACCGCGTCGACTGTCTTCCGTTCTGGATTGCCTGCATGCAAACGCCTGTCGTCAAATGCAAAGCTCGAGACGTTAATTCGTTAACCTACCTGCTCCAGTCCAACTACGTTGAGACTAGTTATCTTCTTCCAATCACTGTCATCGCATTATACCGATAATTGTTTCATCGCGATGAGCTTCCACCGGATTGCAACAACTGTCGGTCTAATGTGGTGACATTGCAGGGACCAATCAGTCGTACGTAGCCCTATGACGAGGGCTATGGTAAAGGTATCCGTGTAGAGGTAGGGTTCCCGATGACGTTGCCCAGGAATTCACAATCTTTACTCGTGCGTTTGCCACTGGAGTCTCTCTGATGCTGCGGACCACACACCCAAGTGAGGACGGCCAAACATAGCTGCACCCAGCCATTTTGCTATTTTATCTCCCTCACGTATCACGCGATTGGTTCATATCTGAAAACATTTCCATAACCCAGTTGTAAACGGAAGAGCAATTGAATTAGAGACAGTTGGCGTTATGCCAACGTGGTGCTGTGGGCGGTCCTGTAAACGGAAACGACATGACGTATGCAGCAATCCGACAATGTAAGGAGTGTTGCGACAAGAATCAGTAAGAGGCGGATGCAGTATGGGGTTTAGGAAGGACCTAAGCGCATTGGATCGTGAGCAAATTGTCGGGACCCGACGAATGGGTCACTCCATCTCGGAAGTCGTGCAGGCACTGGGATTTTTACGAGCCACTGTGTCACGGGTGCACCGTCAGTATATCGATTCGGTAAAACTATCCCTGCAAGGGCCAACTGCCGTGGACAACAGCGTGTGGATGAGCGGGTTCATCGACAGCTAGCTCGCATTATAACAGCAGACAGACGGGCCACAGTGAAAGAAATCACTCGGCAATTTAACGCTGGTGCACAAAAACGTGTAAGCAGCCACACCATCCAGAACGATCTCCTCGCTATGGGGTACAGAAGCCATCGTCCCACGAGGGTACCGCTGCGGACTGCACATCACAGGGTGCAAAGATTATCATGGGCGCGGGAACATCGCCACTGGACCCTACACATGTGGGAAAATGTTGCCTGGACTGATGAGTCGAGATTCACGTTGGTACATGCGGATGGCAGGATACGAGTACGGCGCAAACCACATGAAGCGATGGATCCTTCTTGCCAGCAGGGTACTCTTCAAGCTGGTGGGGCTGGCATTCTCGTCTGTGGACTGTTTACGTGGACTGAAATGGGACCCCTGGTACGTGTGACATCGTCCTTCACAGGTCAACGTTACAGGGATATCCTGGACAACCATTTGCTCCCGTTTGTGCCTCTTCAACATCCCAGTGGGGACCTCATCCTGCAACAAAACAAGCTCCCGAATTGTATCCGAATGGCTTGATGAACACTCCACCGACGTGACCTCTGTTCCTTGGCCAGCTAGGATACCTGAACTCAATTTCTTTGAGCATATATGGGATGTAATCGAGAGAGATGACCTCTCTCCAGCAAATCTTCGTGAACTGTTTGAGCTTGTTGATAGGTCGTGTATCCGTATGGCTTCCCAACGCTTCCGGTGTCTTGTCGAATCCATGCCGAGACGAATCGCCGCCATCATCTGGGCGAAAGGTGGTGCTACACGTTACTAGACCGGTATCTCTAATTCAATTGCTCTTTAGTGTAGATACACACACATCCATTTGCATAGCGCTCTGATAAATACTTCCTGGCGTGACATCGTTTATGTCGAATAGTGAATAGGGGAGTTGGCACACTCTCGCAAGATAACGGTACCATTCATAGTTTTTAGACGATGCATAACTTTGCTCTGGCTGATTTTTAGTGATTTCTTTTCCGTGCTATGTTAGGAGCTCTCAATCCAATCGAAAAATTTTGGCACAAGATAGACATATCATACGTATCCACTCACCGTTAACAACTTCACCGCATGAATGAGTGGTGAGCGAGTAAATCAAATAAAATCCTGTGGCATGTATCACAAATTTAACTTCCTTTTATGCATTTCTGTTCTTGTGTAAACTACTTTATGCACATCAGCGACATTGTAATTACAAAGAATATCTGTAAAATGTTCAAAGAGGAATTACGATTAGGGACAGTTGTTATTTCACAATCAGAATGTAAACAAAACAAATCGTTGGAAGTTGCATTTCTTGTCTCTCTTGCTACATTGATCCAGGACTGCCGGTTCTAATATGGAGTTTTGTGTTTTAATATTGAATAGTAAGACTAATTTCAAATACAGGATTCTAAAACATCTTAAAAACAATTTAAACATTGCAAACTCAAATTACGTGAAAATTATTTAATTTAATTTGGTAACAGCTCAAGGGTTCTAATTTGGGCGTTAGTTAGGTATTCATTATAAAACGGCCGTGCACTACATCTTGCACTGTGAAGAACTTAAGTAGTGATAAAGCTCTTCACGGTGTTGCAATTAAGTGCTGTTTGAATGTCTTCAGGGTATCTCATGTTCAAATAAGCAATAATGTCGCCCTTTATTCCGGTTCTTAATGTTATCCCTTATTGGGATTAGCAATGAATTTTGCACACTTGTCATAATTGTAAACAGCGTATTGTCATTCTTTAAAGGAGAACGTGACGGCAAACTCAATAGCCGTTCATTCGTATTCCATGTTTTACAGCATGGCGCACTTATAACCTATATATTTGTCTACAGTGGGATTCGAACCGACATCTCCCAACTCCTGAGCTGCCTTACGCCGGCATGTTTATCGCTGCTTGATCGTCTATTTGACTCATAAGTAACACACTTTAGGATCAACAGATTACTGGTTCATCAAATTTTTCATTTTGAAATTTTTGATAATTCTTCAAGATTCGTGATCGCAAAATAGTCGCTAAAATATTGTTAAAACTCTAAAAGCAAATTTTTGATTTGCTGGGCAAACTGTTTTTCCCCAGCTGAGCTAAATCAACAAACATAATTTTTGGAGTTGTTTGTGATAGAATATTTTTGGCAACTAAGTAAACGAAGTCCCTTAATTATCCACTTCTTCGATAGTTTAGGTATTTGAAGAACAGCTTTTTTGTCTCAGTCATGCATTTTGCAATTTTTCATTCAATACTTTACCAAAATGTGACGATTACTATACAGAGGGTTCCCATTGAACAAAATGTAAAATAAATAATAATAATAGAGCTTCTTAAAGCTTGTCCATCAAAAAAAAAAAGTACCAAACTGGATAATTATTTTTTATTAGAACATTACGCTTAGAAACATTATGAAGGGTAATGTGAAATTAAATATAATTATAAAAAAAAACAAAAAAAAACTTCTGGAGTATTTCCCGCATAACGAAAGAAAGAAAAGCTCAAAATAGTTTTCTTACTAGTTGCTATTTTAGTTGTTCAAAAAAGACAATTTAAGGACAAATATTAAATGCAGTTCTTTGGATCGTTCTCAACGTTCCACTGTACATGATACGTACGCTTGCGTGAATTTATATTTGAGTGATGATTTTGGTACATATGGATCCTGACGTTCCTGTCATTCTGCGTAAAACGAGCGAAAAGGAAATTACACGGCATTTATTTTTCATCGCAAACATGTCTGCAACTGTGACACCAACCATTTCCACAGCACGAGAGCGCCTGTCACTCTGACACTAAAGTTTGTTCCAACATGGAACGCTGCGGTATCCAGGAAGCAAAGCTTGCACCCAACCATTAATCAGGAAACTGTATCAGCTCCGTTCAGGAGAACAAGTTAAATGCTTTGATTTCTTTTTGCTTTCTACAGGCGAAAACTAAAGTTTCCAACTGAAATAATTCAGTTAACCGAAAAAAGCCGATACTGTTCATCATACAGGCAGCTTACCCTAAATACATGTTTTTGTAAGGATAATATCTAAATATATTCTCATTGACATGTATAGGGAACGTTGCATCGTTTAATTCATACACTCTTAGTGGATCAGAAACACCAAACAGAAGGCAGCACTCTTTCCACGTTAATAAGTGAGTCACGGAAAAATGATCATCGGCCGCCACCGGGAATCGAACCCAGGGTCTTCCAGTTACGCGCCGCTCATGCTACCACTGCACCAGCCTCACTTATTAACGTGGAAAGAGCGATGACTTCTGTTTGGTGTTGCATCTCTTGTTTACGATTTACGCAAGGTTCCTCAATCCTATAGTGGCCACGATTCTGTTAATAAAAAGACATACACAGTCCATTCAAAAAAACTTTTGACCACACTTGATGTAAGAAGGAACCGTAACCAGTGCGTAGAAACATACGCAAATTATAAAAGGCATTTAAAAGGGCACGAACTCGCTCACGGTATGCAGTTTAGCGTGAAAATTGGAAAAGGACGTGACCTAACAGAGTTTGAAAAAGGAATGATTCATGGCTACCGACTGAAGGGTGGTAGCATTACAGAAACGCCCGGTATTGTGGTCTGTTCACGTGGTGTAGTTTTTAAAGTGTTGCAATAATGGAAGGAAACCGGAAAGACGTGCAGTAATCGGGACAATAGTGTACGCTTACGGAGCATTGACGACCGTGGGCAGCGACGGTTATCCCGACTAGTACGATCCAACAGACAGTACGATCCACTGGAACCAGAGAGGGAAACGGGTCACGGGTCAACGGTTTGACATTTTTTGCAGGCCTAACGGGTCGGGTCAAGGTGTTCCTGACCAGATTTTGAACCAGTTTTATTCCCGTTTTATTTTTGAAAAAAGAAAAATATATTCCAAAGAAAAATGCGCGTTGTGGAATTCTGTAGTCAAAACTGGTGCCCACAGTGGGAATAAGGACTTGCCATGCAAAAATATTGTCATCTATTTCTTAAAGCAACGAAGATTTCCACCGACCGACGTCAAACACACCGACACCATATCATAAAAAGATATTTCCTTTGCGTTCTTTTACAGTGCGATTCTCCAGAGCAAGGTACAGGCAAACGCCATTCGCCTGCTTCTCAGCTGTTTCACTCTCTCCGTGCGAAGTTAATTGTATGACTAAGAGTTACTTTTCAAATCGCATCTTTTACATTGAGCATTCAGAGGTTTTCGATTGATGTCCTAACATCCCGTTCCCATGACATGTCATGTCGAAATTAACTCCTTATTTGTTAATATGGATGGATTCAATATTAAGGAGGTTGAGAGAGGCGTCGAGGCCAGCAAATACATGCTTGTTCAAAACGACAAGGGGAAGAGTGAATGTTGGAAATTGTTTCGTCTCATTAAGGAACCTGTGTTGTTTCGTCTCATTAAGGAACCTGTGTTGTTTCGTCTAATTAAGGAACCTGTGTTGTTTCGTCTCATTAAGGAACCTGTGTTGTTTGGTCTTGCTTGTTGTTCAAAATGTGGAAAGTGTATAATTACAAAGAAAGATGTCGACGGTGTAATAAGAGATTATAGAGCCAAAATCTAACGGACCATATGCGCACCTCCATCAAAGCGTGGAAAGAGTGAACAATCTAAATATATTAAAAAAATACATTCGTGTATCGTAAATAATGGTTCGCATTTGTAATATACTCACGGTCATAGTCAGCCATTGCTTCTGGATTACGCAAAATAGTGGCACTAAAAATGGCACTTAAATTTAGCAAGTAGCCACATTTTATTGTTAAAAAAGAAGTTCAGTTATTAAATATCAAGCAGTTATTGGGATGAATATACAGTATAAGTACATAGTATTAACTTTTCTTTACATGGTGATTATTTGTAGGCATGCAGGTGCTCGGATATTAATGGCAGGGCAGCGTATATGTTTCGGATTTGAATCTACTCCTATGAAGGCGAATGAAAACACAGCCCAATGCCCTCACCCAGGGACCGAGTGAAAAGGCGCGTAAGTATGTTCCTAAATGTTAGTCCAGGATGTGGATGGACTAAGCGTTTGTCGTTCAACGTTTGCATTTCTAAGAACCAGTAGGTCGAAATCGGGGACGGGCGACAGCTTATGGCTGTTACAGTTGATTATGGTCGCCGTTAAGCTCTGAATCGAAAACGATAAGAAACAGGAAAAGTCAGGAAAATGATAGAAACTAGCGGAAAAAATTTAATTTTTCGTTTACGTAAAGCTAACATATGAAGGTGTGTAACGTACCAGGAGATGTGACGTACCTGCCAGAAGGACGCACACGGCATATAGGCAGATAGGAATCAGAATAAACGTCCGCGTAGCTCAATTGGTAGAGTGACTTATTCCGGAATGAGGGGATCCGGGTTCGAATCCTGGCGTGGACAGAAATGACGGAGGAATTTACTTCGTTGTAATGGCGCCCGAACTATCCGGATGACCCGACCGTTCAAAATCTCGCATTGGTGTGATGTTATTTAAACACCGCGAGATAGGAAAAATAAGAGAATCCCTTCTCCAGCACTTCGAAAAAAAAAAAATAAGGGGGAGATGATGTAACGTACCAGGAGATGTAACGTACCAGGAGATGTAACGTACCAGGAGATGTGACGTACCTGCCAGAAGGACGCACACGACATATAGGAATCAGAATAAAACGTCCGCGTAGCTCAATTGGTAGAGTGACTTATTCCGGAATGAGGGGATCCGGGTTCGAATCCTGGCGTGGACAGAAATGACGGAGAAATTTACTTCGTTATAGGTGTTATTTCGATTATTCACACGAAAAATGGTTTTGAAAAAACAATAGCATATCACTGTTAATTTAATTTTCCCTCTACGGGCACGATACTTTGAATTTTTTAATAAAATGGAAAACTTTAAGATGTTTGCTTTGTGACACATAAGTGCTTACTGTATTTGGTGTAAGCAAACAACTCTGAAATGTCGCCCGCAGTAGTAAAAAATTTAACTTCTTCAAGACTTTCTTTCTTTTCCCTTTGCGTTTTTTCATTTCGGTCAGTATTGCAAAAGTCAAAAACTACGGGTTTCGGTAAGGGAAAAGTGTTCTTTTTTCGCGAAAGTTTCAGTAGGATATCACTTTTTAAAATAAGAAATATAGCGTAGCGAAACGTTGCGGCTGAGTTTCTACAAAACTGAGTCTCCGACAAATTTTTCAAAACATATACTTAACGTGCGTTTTTATGTTTTACTGATTCATTAAATTCAAATTTTTACTGTGTGCCTGATTTTTTGTGTTACTAAAGTTGCATAAAAGTATTTTGCTTATGCAAGAAATTTCATCGGTAAACATAAGTGCTACTTCTTTTGAAGGTGCTTTGCATGAAAAGAATAAAAAGGTTTAGACGCAAACGCACGGAATTCTAGGAAGCAATTCAGAAATAAAAAAGGAAACACTATTAACTATACTTACATGTCATGAATACAAGCTTACAATTTTTGGATGAAAGATGAGTTTGCAAAAAAGTTGAAGGATGATTTTTAATAAATTCCAGATTTCAATGTTTGTTAATCTCCGTGGAACTAAAAATGACGATTTTTGTTCTCATAATATCTTTTTTTCGAAGCTGCTACCGGTTCGAATATAAAATGACTATTTACACGTTGTGCATCATAGCTGGTATACAGAGGAAAAGAAAAATATTCTATTGTTTCGATAAAAGAAATGGCGAATTTTTTAATTCAACCACGGAAAGTGAAACAAATTCAATATTTAAAATATAATATTTTCCAAAATTAAATGCGGCGTTCTATAATATGTTAATTTTCTCATCTGAAGAAATAGTCGTTGAAATCACTTGCTGAAACGGAAGAACGTTTTTTTTTCTGTATTTCAGTCCTTTCTTTTTAGCCTTTTTATGCGGCTTTATTTTTGTCGTGGTGGAACTGTGCAAGCACCAAAATCCTTCTAAAAGGCGACCAATATCGATAATGTCAGTCTTTATTGCACTTCACAGATGTAGACATAGCCAAATTTGCAATTAAGGAAAAGAATTTCATCGCAGTCAGATGTTAAAAAAGCAATTTGTTTTTAGGCGAATAAAATTGATTCTCACCCGTGCAAATCTCTTTTGAAACGGTTTTCGACAGTCTTATAGAAGCATTTACACAGACTACTAAGCTAAGTTTGGCTAACAGGACTGCAATTTATGGTCCTAAAAACATTGCAGTTGTTAAAAGGATAAACGACAATACAAAATATCGGTAGTCGCCGAGAAAATTTAGAATGCCCGTAGTTCTGCGCACAGGAATACCATCATCTATGACACAATACTCGACAATTCAAGTTTGCCTCTATCAAAGTATAGCAGTAGCTTTGATTGCCTAGTATGTTATGGCATATGTCCTTATGAAGTTTGATAATAGTTGATAATTATGTTCTCATTAGCATTGGTATCGATCAACACGGTCCAAGTATAATTTATATTAGGTCTTCAAGTTCTTTTAACTTTTTGTGCAATTTTATTGTTTTTACAGTCTGGGTGTTCATTTCCATGTTCTTGGAAGAAATATGGTTCTCAATGTCGTAGCAGAAAGTTGTATTATCGTGACCTCAGGAATGAGCAGAAAAGACAGTGTCTGGAAGTTTGCCAAAGAAATATGACACTCATTGAAGAAAACCCTGATTTTCTTTGTTGCATAATTGCCTATGATGAGCAGTGATTAAGATATGGTGTCTCAAAATCGAGACAGTGGTCTTACGCAGAACTCAAATTAGTCATCGTCGCTGTCCTACGTAAGATGTCAGAAAACGTCTGCTGCACGTCTTTGAGAAATGTATGAATCTCTGAAATAAAATGTACGGCATACAAAGAGCTCTTCTTCTTAAAAGGGACACTAATCTAGTTTCAAGAATACACAGAGACTGCAAATTGTGACAATGCCCATTAATTTTCACACTCCCTTCATGCATATGCGTCCAAGAAAGAATGGCTTGACAATGTCGTCACTTTGCTTTTCCATCTTTTATTACAGAGCTGCGAAACTTCCTTTTTACAATGGATAACTGCAACCATAAGAGAGATTGCTATATATTTCTAATTTATCTGAAATGTCAGGTTTTTTGCTAGAGGACCTGATCATAAGGTTATATTTATCTCAATATCAGGGCTTTTGCAGCTCGGAACACTAGAAGTTTTTTTCCGGTTGAGGAAAATATTTGCTCACGGTTAAGCTGATCCTTGCATTTCCCCTTTTACTAATGCACAGTTCATCCGTAAGTAACATTAAAAGTCGGACTGCAAAAGTAATTATCTTATCGATAGCATTATTCATGACAAAGGTCATACACATATCTTGGGATTCCTTCGTGGAACAATTTCCTGGTTTCTGTCCAGCTGTCGTACATGAAATGGATGCGAAAGTTGTCTGGGAATTCTTCTGTTTCTAGAAAACTACTACTTTCATGCACTAGAATATTTCTAATTATACAGGGTGTCCGAAAATTATTGGACACATTACAAAATTATATAAAACAAAACATTAAACAGATCGAAAGAAACTGACTGTACTAACTTACAACGTAACTGCACAAGTTAATAAATTTCGATGTGAGATCCCTTGGTTGCTCGTAGTACGTCCAAGCGATACTCGATTTCATGCCATGTATTGGCGAGCATCTGAGGAGTTATGGAATTAATAGCCGCTGGGATACGCTGCTTCAGTTCCTGCAAATCAGTACAAGGCGTCTGATAGACACGATCCTTCACATAACCCCGCATGAAATGATCCAATTGAGTTAGATCTGGAGAGTGAGGAGGCCACGGAATTGGACCACCACGCCCAATCCATCTGTTGGGGAAATGCCCATTTAGGCACTTACGTACATACGTTGACCAATGCGGAGGCGCGCCGTCTTGTTGGAAAACGACGTTGTCATATCTTTTAATCCGCGGTATAGCGAAAGTTTCTAGCATATATGTTATCATTTATGGTTTTTTCACAGAAGAAGAGAGGGCCAATCACTTCTCTTTTTGATAGGGCGCACCACACATTAACCTTTGCAGAATTACGTTGCAGTTCAATAGCAGCATGAGGCGGTTCACTGCCCCATATTCTACAGTTGTGACGATTCACAATACCTGATACATGAATTGTGGACTCATCACTAAAAATTACAGTACTGAGAAAGTTTTCGTCGTTTTCCACTCGATTCAGCATATCCCCAGCGAAATCGTATCGCAGAGTGTGATCATTTACATACATCTTTTGCACTATTTGACTTTTATAAGAATGAAACTTTAATTTCTTGTGCAAGATATCGTGAACTGTCGATTTCGGAATGCACAGTTCTCTGCTTGCTTTACAAACGGATTTCCTGGGGCTTCTTCAGAAACTTTCATTAACTTGGTCAACCGTCTTACGGCTGACGCTAGGCCTTCCGGCTAGTCCACGATGTTCCTCATTGCCAGATTTTTTAAACTGTTTCATCCACCGCTTAATTGAATTCGTTGACGGAGGATTACAACCATAATCTAAACGGTACTGTCTTTTAACTTTAATGACAGACTTTAATTCCGCAAGCCATAACTCACACATCGCCTTCTTCTGTACGGATGACATGACTACTGATTGCGCATTTCTTATACATTCCTCATCAGGCCACACCTAGTGCCGTCTATCGGATTCTGGGAATAACAAGTCTGCAAAACAAATACATAGAAACCGTGTTAGTAATACGTGACATAGAAAAACAGACAATGCTCATAGTTTTCTTTGTACATAATTTTGAAATGTGTCCAACAATTCTCGGACACCCTGTACTTAGAATGCAGATTTGAAAGTGATCGTGATTGGCAAATAGATCAAATACAGAATTTTGGGAAATCAAAATTTCTTGGAAAAGATTTCTCGTGGATCTAACTCGTATTATCACGATCGAAGATTTCAATATACTGTTTATATCTCTTTTACTATATATCTATCGTACACTGATGTGAAAATGTAGACTGATATTTACTCCTGCGTTTCTGCAAGACAGATTGAAAAAAATCCTTTTACTCGAATAGGAGAACACGTGTCCAAACTTTCCTGACTTTATATATCATTGAAATTTTCTTCTTAATGAAAAGCCGTACGCTCTAATTGGAACGTGGTGTGAAATAATCTGTATGTACGCAATATATCGTTTACCTTGTAATGTTCTTGGAAGTTTGACATGATTTTGAAATACACTGAAATACAGAGTACTTTTAAAATGTATGGTCAGGCAATCGGAAGTGGTTCGATCGCCGGTTGTGATAAAAAAAAAAAGTCGTATGAACATACAGCCGGAAATGTTTTCCTACGTAGACGCGCAGGGTTACTGTAAAGTCACGCATCATCCTCTTCGCAGGAGAATGGAAGCTCATAACGATATGTAACAGACGGGGTCGGTTTAAGGACTAGGGGGACAATCCGATCATCTTGACGTCAGCACTCCTCACGGCTATTTCTCCAAATTAGCTCACTGAACTTCGAAAATACTGTAGATATCAATAGCAAAGTTGGACATCATTTTCAGTTTGCTACGAATCGGCCATTTCTAAAGACATTTCTTATCAGTGCAATATCAATGGATTGTTGCCTACTAAAAGGAGAAAAGGATACATCGTAACATTGTAACACAGAAGGGGATACATTTCACCTCCTCCTCGTTCGAAGGAAACTGCTGGGTTGTTTTCATTAATTGTACTTCCGTTCGTCCGCATGTCGTAGTCACAGCTTCGTACGAAAGAAGACGGGGCTCCATGGCCATGATGTATCCTCTTCTGGATGTAGAGGTTCTTTCATCTCTAGGCAGCAATTCAATATTTCACTTCTTTGAAATGCCTAGATGAATTTAGGCAGCACTGCCTCTTCAGTTTGCAGCCTAACTTCATCTAATGACATCCACTTTTTATGACTGATTTGTAGCAAACCAATGATGTTCTCCAAATTTGCTCTGTCTGTCCTATTTTCGGAGTTCGGTGCGTTAAGTTCGCGAATTCACCACTAGAGGTGATGCATTAAATATGATGAAATTGGCTCTCTGGCTCGTGCACCAAACGCGATGGGACTACATCTTTATGAGCCTCTGTTCTCTTGCAAAGCGATTGTTGCACGACTCTACTATACAGTGGGGTTTAGAAATCATAGTTCTGGGGCCTCATTTTTGTCGTACAGAGTGCATTAAATAAACGAAAGATCGCACGAAAGTAAAATGGATTTGAAATGAGTTACAAGCTACAGCGCTCGCATTTAGTTTATCGTGGCATAATTTCTTGTTTAATGCATTTTTTCTTTTCAGAAGATTGCAAATGTTTAGTGAACATAATAATAAGGCGTACCGTCGCTCGTGCGTTGGAGTGGTCTAATGCATAAGCTGTTATTCATTTGCAGTCATTGGGTCTGGCATTAAAGCCTGGATAAGGCACGGTTAACGTGTTCATCCAGCAGCAAAAGAATTAGCCATCCCAACTGTGGATAACGCTGGCTTTCAAATATCCCAGATTTTGATCCATTCAAAGGCCTCCGGCTGAGGTAGGTACTAGTTGGAAAGTAAAAGGAGTAGACTACACGTTAAGATTAAAGGAACTTGTCTACTACTCAGATTGCCTATGAACTTCGCTATTCGCATTAAGCTTCTGGTGTGCTCTCTGAAATCGGATAGAAACAGATTGAAATCAGCGAACTTCATGCTGGTCCTTTGTGTATTCAAATAAAAAAATTATTCCCTTTCCTTTGACGACTATGATAGTTTTTTTTAAATCCAACCAGAATCCTTAATTATTAACAAGAAAAAATACACCAACTGTGCTTAAATAGTATAACTATCATGAAAGAAATACGGGATTACATCATATAATACACATTTTGAAGATGACAATCCGATTTTTTGGTGTAGATGTGACAAGGATGGTTTTTCAGACTTACCATCCTTATCACATTTGCACTGAAAATCGCATTGTCATCTTCAAAATGTATATTATATGGTGTAATCCCGTATTTCTTTCTTGATTTACCTGCTCCTCCGGGCAATCGCGGGATTGGTTTCTTAAATTCCAGATTCGCTAAACATGAATGCCGGTTGCTTCGACTAGCGAATCCTGTGATTGTTATATTCAAATTAATCGGAAACTTATGACTTGGTCGTCCTGGGTGGGATAGTAGTTAGCATACCCGGGCGCTGTCTGGGTGACGCGGTTTCAAATCCCGCTCCAGGACAATGAAATTTTCAAGTTTTCGGATATTAAATGACTTACCATCCTTGTCACGTTTACAACAAAATTCGAATTGTCATCTTCAAAATTTGTAGTATAACTATACTAGTGATATGAAATTTTGTGGCGTAGAATAGAAATAAAAGTTTCCAAGCTTTCACACATTAACCAGGTGGCTTTCTCAAGATAGGTAGACAGTTTATAATTTCAAAAATCATTAAGTTTTGAACTTTTAAATTACACACAGTTTGTCTAATTGTCCCGCATTTATTTTCTAGGATTTCGCCCAACAGACGAGTGCTGGCTTGTCAGTAGGTAAAAGAACAACTATAGGAGACATTTTTAAATAAAAAATTAACGCAAACTAACTTTCGAATCAAGCATCTAGGCACGTGATCAAGGGACAGAGTAAAAGAACTTGAACCGATCGGAGCATTAAAAGACAGAGAAGGCAGTAATAAGAAATCAAATAATTTTCGTAAACACGGGAAGTTTTGCAGTAACATAATCTGTTCATGGCGTGGATTTTCAGCAAAATTAACTATTTCTAAAGAAATGCAATACAAGTACACTGCACTAATTCATGCAGGTAACTGTGGAGGATCACGTTAGGTTGTGTAAAACATCTTTTCGCATTTGTAGGTGAAAGCTAAACGCACCTTGTGACGTACAGTTTTCAAAGGTGACGCACATGTCAAAACGGCAAGCTGCAGAGATAAGCCTTTGTCAGTGTAGTTCATGGGGTGGAATATCTAGTAAATGTGTACTTTAGCGTCCTAAATTATTTGACTAAAAATTACGAATAAATGGCATATACATATTTTAAAGTATGCAGTTTAATAGCAAATGGTGAAAAAACGTCATCCTTATACTGCATTTTAAAGGTTTTTACCGTTAAACTGACATCCAAGTACGACGATCTCAATAAACGCTGCGGCCGGCCTAACACAACGCTAGGGCGACGACGTGAAGCTTAGCTCCGCTATCGCTCCGGGGGCCAATTAATGGACGGAAGACTACAAGAGGAACCGGGTGAAAGTTCCTAGATAGAGTATGAACCGGGTACATTCCTGTCAGGCAAGAGTTACGTATTGAAGTGAAACGTTACAGAAAATAGTTCTTCATTTCTGTTTCAGTTTTTCAAAACACATGCTGAAAATTGTTTCGTGCTTTCGCACATGATTCCCTGATACGAAATAGAAAGTATACAAATGCCTTTCTTGTTTCTAGAAAAGCGATTCAGTAAATGTCGTGTTCTGTACAGCGGAAGTTACAGGCAGGTCGGTAAGTTACAATTTTAGGTCTGGGATTGACGGCGTCGTTCGAGCTCATTTTGTAACGAAGGAGAAGCGAGTTCGTACATTCCGCATCAAAATAACATTCGCGAAAACACCAAGAAATTCTCAGATTGTGATGTGAAAAAGTGAGACAGAAATGATGAGCTATTTTCTGTAGGGTAGCACTACCAAATGAAACGCTTCCTTGGCAAGAACGTAACCAGTTCCTCTAGTAGTCTTCCGCCCGTGAATTGGCTCTCGGAGCGACCGCGGAGCCAAGCTTCACGACATCGCCGCGGCATTGTATTAATCCTGTCGCAGCGGTTATTGAGAGCGTCGTACGTGGAGGTCAGTTTTACAGTAAAAATCTTTAAAATGCAGTATAAGGATAAAAAAATCACCATTCGCTATTAAAATTCATACTGTAACATATGTATCTCTCATTTTTTCGAAATGTTTAGCCAAATAATTTAGGACCCTAAAGTATACATTTACCTTTGACTCCGGAGAAAGAAGATGTGGTTTCGAATCTCATCATCTGCAAAAAGGACTCGTTAGCTATAACCATCACCATATATCGGGTAGTTTCAGGATATCATCCAACTAATATGTTGCAGGATTTTGGTCAAAGAGCTTGTCAATATGACTTTGCCGATCTCCAAAGACATGTTCTTTCCATTGAAAGAATTCTACGGAGACCAGGTTAAACTGAAATCTGAAGTAGATCTCATCCAAGTTCCATCAAGTTTTGTCTGTTGACCAAATAAATTGGAAATATAGCATTGTCCTGGAAAAAGACATTGCCCTTCCTGTTAACCATTTATAGAGGTTTGTCATCAAATGCGACGTCAGGTGATTCAGTTGAGAACAGTACCTATCAGAACTAATCGTTAGAGTGCTCAGCAACAATTCGTAATGCAAGAGTTCCTCTCCCGATTCCCAACCTACGCCAAAGGATCGCAACTGAGCCGATCACGTAGAACGTCTGTTATCGAGATGTAACGGAACTTCTCCTTTCAGTAGACGTAAATATCATGTATCTGCAATGAAAATTAATCTTTAAAATTGACACCAAGGGCGTCTGTCGCCAAAACGCTAAGGTAATTTTCGCACAACCTCATACTTTTGCGAGAACTACTGAGACAGACATACAGAGAAGAGAGAGAGAGAGAGAGAGAGAGAGAGAGAGAGAGAGGAGGGAGGGAGAGAGAGAGAGAGAGAGAGGAGGGAGGGAGAGAGAGAGAGAGGAGGGAGGGAGAGAGAGAGAGAGAGAGAGAGGGAGGGAGAGAGAGAGAGACAGAGAGAGAAAGAGAGGAGGGAGGGGGAGAGAGAGAGAGAGAGACAGAGAGAGAAAGTGGCTTACGCGCATGTTTTGTATAAAATGTGCTTTCCGGTTCCTCACGCTAATGTGCATACGCACGGGCTGGTCTCTGTATAAATAAATTTGCATCGACAAGGGAACAGCAAACTCCGCTTGATGTGATCACGTCAAAACGGAGATATATTGATAAAAATTTCCAAGGAAATAATATTTGGTGAGTTCCACTAAATCTCACAATATTTTAATAAAACGAAGAGCGAAACCGTTTCTTTTTCATCGTGCATACCAGCTTTGTTATCAATGAATAGTTTTTTTCCTGCTTCAAATTAAAAATGCAACTTCATGGAAAAAATTTCCTAATTGTGGTTTCATACAGATTATGTAAAACTTTTGTTCGGCAATTTTGCAATGTTTTGTCTTAAGTAAAAATACTGCACTCTTGTCGTCTCCAAACTTTAATAACACACGCTTTTTTGGAATAACTTCGAATCATTGAAGCGTATTATTTTTTATTTTCTTTGTAGAGTTTTTTTAAGCGCATCATTCTCGAATTCGGTTGTGTTGTTGATGATACGTTATAAAGAAAAAATGTTCCTTCCGCAAAGTCATTAAAAAATAGATGCAACGCTTGGAAATCATTATTGTTAAAAAATGGATGCGACGCTGAGAAAGCATTGTAAATCGACTCTCAACAACGCAGGAAATAAACGGTAACTAACTCAAAATTTAAATTAATAAAACGGCAAAAGAAAAACCCGCTGCACAATCAGGGCGTCACGCACACATTTCATAAAATTTTAAAGAAGAGCATACGTTTGAGATCAAGGCTGCTAATTTTGCGGCGTTCTAGTTTTTACGAAAGAGACCCACGGCAGAAGCTCTGAAATTATTATTTTCTCTAAAGTAAATAGATTTCGGATTTTTCCAGAGATCATCAAGCGAAGAATAACACAGTTTTTTTCATGAAGACCAGTTTTTCTGCCCTGATGGAAATTTTTCTTGAGGGTTGGGTCATACCAAATATACCAGCTACGTATATACAGGATAAGCAAAAATAAATTATGTGCAATGCACTCTTGATAGAACGACTTCAACGGAATGGGCGAAAACGGGTTTTTATTGCCAATGGTTGGTTTAATGATCGAATTAAAAAATAAAATTTCACACGTGAATAAAATATAGCCTGAGACAGTAATTTAAAATGTCAACAAAACAGAGACACTTCAAAAGTTTACTTACTTTATTTTACAAAGAATGAAAACAGCAAAATACTCACTTGTTAAATTTTGTTATCGTAGACTGGCTCGAATACTGTACAGTAATTTTCAAAGCTTTATTTTCTCAGTCAGTAGCGATCGACATTAACTTCAGCGCATTTTCTTTGTCTTGTAGGAAATCACGAATCACTTGAAATGCTTATTTGTTTAGGAGTTCAACGATACCCCGTCCCTCATTTAGGGACAGAGGTTCTAGGGAAGCAAGAAAGCCAGCTGTAAGACAAGCACACCATCCCTGTTTCTCCAGGATTCGAACCCAGATTGATCTCGGACGATTGGTCAGGATGCTTAAGATGCTTGTCTAATAATGAGCTGAAAGCTGCATCAACGTCTTCTTGATGGTCGTCAGATTAAGTGTCATCCCAAATTTTTCAGCTTCTGTATGCATTAGTGCCCGATTTATTAACTCTTGTTCTGTATGCTCCTCTCAGCATTCTACGTTGGCATCAACACTAACGTAATCATCAACATTTAATACTTCTGGGTTGTAAACACATACCTTTTCCATAAGAATCTGCAAGCAAGATGCTGAATAGAACTAGTCGAAGATAAAGGCTTACAATCTTCTATTGTCAATCTTGCATGATGAAAACAACTGGCAATCGTTTCCTTGCATACTACTTACCAGCTGCATGTGCCACATGAATAGCGGCTAAAATGTCTATTATACATGGCTTAGAGGAGAACTTTGGAACATGGACCACTCTTTGTTTTAGACGAAAAACTCAATTTTAAATGTAACAGTTGTATAAAAATAAATCAAAAAGGTTAGTACATATATTTCTCATAATGTATGTATAGTTTTTAGGAAAATAAATATCACTATTAAAAGAGCAAACAATTTTTTAAACACATTGCTAAATGTGAGCCTTGGAAAATGGGGGTGGCAATATGAAACACCATGAAAATAAAACAAAAAAACCCCTCAATGTTTTGATTATAAAGTTATTGATATTTTAACAACTTTTTTTATTGAATGCCGCTTTCATTGCGAAACAATTAATGATACTTTAAAAATAAAAATAAAAGAAATTCCTATAGAAAGTATGAGTCCTTTAGGTTGATGAACAGAAGTCGCAAATAAAAAAGTTTCACTTTCACATCTACTGCATAAGATGTGAGCTTATTCCTGGCACGCTATATATTGAACCCACAATTCTCCAGATTTGGACGTACTGAATATCTCGCAACAAAAATACACTGCGCAGCATCTTTGCCAGGTACATCTCCAACAGGCTGTTGACGGTTTGAGGAGAAATACTGCAGCGCTGTGCAGCTTCATTCAACGTTTTTGTTTTGTTACGAACTGCCCTTACAGCATTTAACATGTCTTCCGCCCTCCTTGTCTATCTTAGTCCCTTTTTTTCAGGTTCTAATTTTCTTCTTGGCGTAGCGACACCTAAGAAACAGAAGAATAGTTGTTATATGGAACACCTAGTTCCATATTACCACCCATCGTCATTTTCCAAACGACCCAAAGAATCTCAACGTAGAAAAAATATTTTCAAATATCTAACCCAGCCGTTTTAAAGTTTGATCTTCTGCCTATTCAACACACTATAGCTAATATGCTAGATTTATCAATAAAGACAGCAAAAAAATTTCTGGAATCTTACCTTACGAAAATTGTTGACTCGGAAGAAAACAACGCACCTCCTCTGTACAATGTACACAACGTGACACTGACACCTGAGCCCTCTGGTGGCCTATACGGACTGTAATTATCGTGTTTATTGAGGTTTTCGACAAATGGCAGCACTTGCTTTAAACCTAAGCCCCATTTCATATTGCCACCCTGTTTCATATTCCCACCTTCTCCCCTATTATTTTATATGCCAGTAATGATGCGTTTGATTAGTATTTTTCTGTACTGCTTCTTGAAGCTGTGAATGACGCCTTAATCGAGAGACTAAAGCACTGAAGTGACGTTAGACGGAAGAAAGTTTACTTGAATTGCTTTTAGTTTCTGGTTTGAGAGTGCACCGTGCAATTGTCAATAATCGATATGATCTTTCTTCCATTATTTTCCAATTTTCTGTCAAGATCCCGCACCCGTTCTTTAAAAATATTAGCCGTCATCCACACCTTTTTATTGGTTTTATATGCGGCGGGTAACGATTTAATAACTTCGAAAAAACGAGGTTCTATGCATTACCAACTACCAAAAGTAGCTTTTCATTCCCTGACTTATTTGCAGCTAAAAGAACAGTTATTCACTGTTTGGCGCGCTTTACCCGCTTTCAGTCGTTGAATTTTTTATATTAAAGACCAAGAGTTTCGTTTGGTAGCATCTTAAAAAGCAGTGCAGTTTCATCAGCGTTGAATACATCATTTGCGTCGTATTCAGCCAGGAGTTCTTTTGCATTTCCTTTATTCCAGACTGGCAGTTTCAATGCTAACAGAAGTATTAAGTGTACAAATAAGTTTTAAAGCGCTTCTTGCGTGACGCATACCGCTACTTTACATATCCGACATTCCCCCGCGTTATTTTTATGTAACCGCAACTTGTCCGTAGGATGAATTGTGACACAGAATTTTTTTTTTTGATTTGGTGGTTTAACGACCACCCTGAGCAACTCAATGGGCTATAAGCAGTCGCCCGTCCCTAATTTAGGGTCACTGGTTCCAGAAAAGGGAGTGAGCCAGTGACGTAAGACAAACACAACATCCATGCCTCACCGGGATTCGAACCCGGGCCCCTTTCGGACGAATGATCAGAGGTCATCGCTTAGACCACTACGCCACCGGGGCGGCCACAGAAATTTGCCCAACAGTCTAACGCACTTGTACATCGGTAGGTGAAAGGTGGCAAGCAATACTGCATTTATTGGACACTGCATTTATTGGACACTGCATTTATTGGACACTGCATTCGTTACGAATTTCATCAAGGAAAAAGTGCTGAAAAAGCATGTGCATTGATCTATTCTGTTCTGGGGGAGAATATTGTACCAAAAAACACGTGTGAGATTGGTTTAGACGGTTTAAAGCAGGTGATTTTGATGTTAGCGATCGAGAACATAGTGGCGCCCCGGAGAAGGTTGCAAATGAGGAACTGCAAGAATTGCTGGATGAAGATTTGTCTCAAACGTAAAAGGAACTAGATGAACAACTGGGGGTAACTCAACACACCATTTCCAATCGTTTATGCTCAATCTCAATAGGAAAGATTCAGAAGGACGGAAAATGGGCGTCACATGACCTGAGCCAAAGGAACAAGGATGAGCATGCCATGAAGTGTTTGAATCTGTTAAAAAAACACAGAAAGTATTTCTTGTGGAAAATCCTTACGGGTGATGTAAAGTGGATATGGTACGAAATTCGCAAACTCAAAAAACACTGGGAAGACCCCGGGGAAGCAGAGACGCCGACACCGAAACGCAATATTCACTCCAAGAAAGTTCTACTTTGCATCTGGTGGGATATAAAGGGTGTGCTTTATTATGAGCTATTGGAACAGGGTCAAAATATTACTGCTGATCGCTACAAGCAAGTAAGAATTGCTGCTATTGAAATAGGAAATCTGTGAGGAACGTACATTCACAGGCAAAGGCTTGCGTCCCGTGAAATTACTACATCACAGCGCTAGGCCACACGTCGTGAAATCGGTCAAGAAAACGTTATTTAGCTTGGCTGGGAAGTTGTGGATCACCCGGCGTATAGTCCCGACTTAGCTCCTTCAGACTATCATTTGTTGCGAACGATACAACATGGTTTGTCTGTTATACGGTCCCGTCAATATTCACTTTCATCGCCAGTGCTTGGGCCTTTTGCGTCAGCATATTTCCATCAATCGGTGTGTTAGAAGAGCGCAGATTCCTCTTCCGCTCAATCAGTACTTTCTCCAACATCGGAGATTTCCATCTCTTGCACCAATATGATGGTGACAAACACCAGATCCTCTGGTTCTTCTAATGTTCTGACGGTTTTTTACACTTTCTAACCGCAGGTTGAAGAAGCGTATATGCTACAGCTTTGTCGGTCTGTCTGTCCGCATGATAACTTGCGTAAAAATCATTTGATTTGAATGAAATTTTAATATGTGGTAGGGGACAACCTGAGGACGAACCCTATTAAAAATGGGCGAAATGGGGTCGAAGGTCAGGAGATAGGACCGGGATCCATTCCATCGCCCTAATGCATCATAACTTACGTAAAAACGCTTCGATTGCGACAAAACCTTATCATGTTGTTCCGAAAGTATACTGAACCGGTTCTGTTGAATATAATCGAAATGGGGTCAAAGGTCAGGGCACAGGTGCGAGATTTATTCCACAGACATAATCCTCATAACTTCACTAAAAATGTTTCTATTGCGACAATTCATTTATACACTGCTGGCCACCCAAAATGCAACACCAAGAAGTAAGCATTTGATTGGCTTGAAATTTGCAGCGTGCGTCGCCCGCGAGAGGACATGCACACGATTAGCATTGCAAGGCAAAGGCAAATGATGTGCGCCCGGCACGCCCCCGAGAAGCACTATAAGAAGGGTGCACAGAAGGCGGGGTGTAAGCAGTGGAAGTGTGTTGTGCTGCCGGACCTGTGCGTGGGAAACTTCCTGATGCCTCGTCGCAGAATACGGTAATCCCTCCAACACGTTTCGGAATTCGACAGAGGACGAATAGTGGTTTATCGCGACAGCGGTTTATCGTACCGATACATCGGCGCCCGTGTGGGACGACATCCAGCCACAGTGAGGCGAGTATGGATTCGGTGGGTGCAGGAGGGACGGACGGACCGACGTGAGCGATTGCCGCAGCCACGGAACACCACCGAACGAGAGAACCGGCATTTTGTGCGGCGGGCATTGACGGCTCGCACCGCCACATCACGAACGTTAGTGCAGGAATTAGGGTGTGTTGCGCAACAACCTGTGTTAGCACGTACCGTTCGATGTTGTCTGTAGGAGCGGAGACTTGTCGCACGGCACCCATTGCTCCGATTACCATTGACGTTACACCACCGGCAAGTGCGGCGACAGTGGGCCGTTGAACGCCGCACCTGGACTACGGAAGGGCACGACATTGTCTTTTCCGACGAATTCCGCTTCTACCTGCAACCCCACGATGGTCAGACCCGCGTGTGGCGGCACCGCGGCGAGAGACTGTATGACGCCTGCATTATGCATCGCCATAGCGGTCCGTCGCCTGGCGTTATTGTTTGGGGCGCAATTGGATAAGACACCCACCCCCTCTGGTACGCATCGACGGTAAACACAACAGCCACTGCACCAATTCCGACGTTTTTGAGCATGTAGTCCTCTCTTACCTGCAGGACCTGCGAGCGGCCAAGTTTCAACAAGACAATGCACGTCCTTACGGCACACCAGGAGACACTGCTGCCGTGGCCCACCTGTTCTCCCGATATGTCTCCCATCGAACACGTCTGTTCTCTGATCGGCTACCGAGTGGCACGGCAAGCACCACCCGCGGCTACGCCTGATGAACTGTAGCAACATGGGGAAGCAGCCTGGACCGACATACCCCAAGCCCATATCCAAATCCTCTTTCGTTCGATGCCGTGGCGTGTAGCGGCCGTTATTGCCAGTCATAGGGGCGACACGTACTATTGATGTCTGCGTGTTCCGCAAGTCGCACGGGCCTTTAAGCTCAATCGTTTCATCTTTGTATCTGTTGCTATTTCGTGTCCTTCTTGGTGTTGCATTTTGGGTGGACAACAGTGTATTTGTCTTTTGTTTCGGGGCCTAACCACCACCATGAGCAGCTCTTAGAATTATAAGATGTCGCCCATCCCTGAGTTGAGGCCATCGGTTCCAGGTAAGGGGCAGAGTCATTTCCGTAAGACAAGGGTTCCACCCATGCCGCATCCGGGGCTCGACCCTGTGCCCATCGACCATAAGGGATGTTGCATTTCCTTAACATATCGTAGGCATGTGCGTGGATATCATTATGCGTATAGCGACAAAGTGAACTTCTATTTCTAGTACCTTTCTTTCTTACGTAGTGTTAGGACAGATGGCGGTACCAATCGTTCCTGTTACGAAAGTCATACCAGGGGAAGGTGCTTATGTACTTAGGAATTTCGTTTCGCAGAGAGATTTTGGAATATATTATATTTCAGGTTCCTCACTTAAAAAGCTACTATTTGTAAAATGTAGTATAATTTTAATAAAACGACCCTCTGGTTAGGGACGTTTTCAGTATACTTCTTATTGAGTTCCTGCAGTCATCTCCACAGGACGCAATGCTAATTTCCTCTCCATAAAACGACCACTACAAGTGTAAGTGTCTCTTTACAGCGACTTCACTAATGGGGTTCCCGAAACGAAAAACTAGGAGAAATTAGATTTGTGATAAGGATCAAGACTATGCTTAGAAGACTAGGTCATTCCAACTTGACCTTCAAACAGGGTGGATGGGTAAATCATCCACCCTGTTTGAAGGTCAGGTAAATCATCCACCCATGCATTGTTCAGTGATGGAGTTGTCATGCACTGCTTCAAACTGTGGGGGAAAAGAAACGGCTATACGGGGTCAAGCCAAAGCCAGAATTCACTTGACTGACTGTTCTTTCATACGATGTATTCCGCTTGTCTCTTCAGTGCAGCCAGCGCCAGATTAAGGACTTAGTGGGACCTTATACTAAGACACCTCAGTGGTACCCAAAAGAATTTATGACGGACAATCATTATTGAAGTCCGTTACAGCACGAAACTGTAGCAATATGCTTGTGATAATAAATATGTAGTGCATTCTTCAAGTTAATAAATTACAGGCAGAGTTTTCATAAAAAATTACAGTATTTTCCACTGTTCTCACAAGAACGTGAGTTAAAAGCTTAAGATTTCTAGATTTTGTCTTGGACTGTTTAATAATTTAGCAATGTATACTCTTCTAGGTGCATCTTTTTTTTTATGCAATGTAAAGTCACAGTGGATTTCGCCCATTAACAGTTCCAAGTGCAAACGGGAAGGCGTGTGTGGGTGGTCCTGAAAAAGCGGAAACTATCTCGTTCGCCCCGCTGTACACAGCGACATGGAACGTTTACCCTTAGCGAGTCACTTCCTTCAAATCTGTTCGTCTTCTAGCCACTGTCCGTGATCGAGCGGAAATCATACGAGACAAAACTAAAATTACTTTACTTCCCTCTATACATAAATACACATTCGAGCCACATTATTGTGACCACCTCCTACTTTTGACGTTGACAGCGCGTAGCCAATGAAAGAAGGCACGTCTCGTGAGCTGGCTTGGAGGATATATAAGGTGTGCTGTAAGCATTCTTAAATCACTCATTGCTGTCATAGATAAAAGGAGAGATTTATCAGATTTTCAAAAGAGGATGATTATCGTCTTTTGAGACTAGGGTTGCCGTATTTCTGAAACAGCGCAGTTTGTGAACTGTTCGCGTTCTGCTGTGGTTAAAGCGTATCGTGATTGGAGAAATGGCACCATTGTGAATACGCGACGTGGAAACTGCGGAACACCACGTGCCATTTATTGAAAGCTGAACGTCGGTTGCGAAGGTGCGAGAAGGGCCGATCGACACGCTGCAGTGGAGCAATTCACTGGCCGAGTGAACCAGGGGGCTACCGGAAGTGTGTCTAAAACGACAGTTCAGCAAACCCTGCTGCGTATGGAGCTCCGATGCAGACGGATGGTCACTGCACCTATGCTAAAGAAAGTGCATCGGAAGAAAAGGTTTACATTTGCACGGCAATATCGGAATTCAACCTTCGCTGATTGGCAAAGGATTGCCTTCTCCAATGAGTCACGTTTTCTGCTTCATCAAACGGATGGACTTTGGTGTATAAGGCGAGAATCATCGGAGAAAAAACACTCTTCAACCATTGCTGGAAGAAAACAAGCTGGTAGGGGCAGCATTATGGTCTGGGGAATGTCTTCGTGGCATTCGCTGGGTCCACTCATAACTGTGGAAGGAACTATGGACCGAATTTGTTATGAATCCATCCTTGCAGACTACGTGCACCCATGTCTTCCCTGCGGCGAATGGGATCTTCCAGAACGACAAAGCGACGAGCCACAACTAAAAACGTCCGAGAGTGGTTGGAAGAGCATGCTGAAGACTTAAAAGTACTTCTCTGGCCCTCTAATTCCCCAGATTTAATGCCAATTGAGCATGTGTGGGACCACCTCGATCGTGTTGTTCGCTCTATGCACCCTCCCCCACGCACCCTCCAAGTACCTGTGAACACCTTCCAGCACCTTAATGCGTCACTCCAAGCTCGTTTACCTGCTGTCTGCGCTGCACACGGCGATAACTCTGGATATTAGCTGGTGGTAACAATAATGTGATTCGACCGTGTATTTTTGCTAAATGTGTTGATCCAGTACTTTTTGTTGATACCACCACGAACGGAGCCGTACGCTTCGATGTTCGAGTCAATAGCGCGTAATGTCCGTATAGAATTCAGTGGTAAAAAATCATCCATGTTTCAGCCGCAGAGTAGATTCTGTCTCAGAAGAAAGCCTATTTAGATTGGCTTGAGGATAAACCGTGCCTCTATTGGTCACCCAAGTTCAAAGCACTTCCCTAAACCGACTGAATATAGTGAATTTATTTGGAATGACGTGGCAAAAATAGAGGGAGAGAGAAACTGTCCCAAGAAGGACACAAGAACTCCAGTGTGAAAAGCGGAGGTTAATGTGTCATAAGACACACTAATGCGTAGCCATTTTATCACGTACACAAAGTGATCTAATTTAGGCTAAATCTATCACGCTGCTCTATTTGAAATGCTAATATCTGCATCTTGTTTTTCTTTGGTTGTTCTAAAATTTCAGGCTACCCAAGCACCAATGAATATAATCCTGCTTTCGCTTGAAAGACATAAAAGGGATTGACAGGAATGTTCTAGGAGAATTACTGGATGAAGCTCGTTGGAAAGGTAACCCCACTCAAAAGAAGTTGCAAATTTCGACAGTGGTTACCAGATCAGACCCTTTAATTTGTCTTTTTCTGTGCAACCGGGCCTTTTCCTTTTTTAAACAAAAGGGATGGCCTTTTTTTTCTTTTGATATTTTTCTTTAAACGTGGAGGGGAACTATTGTGACTTTAGTTTAGCCAAAGATTTTCCTGTTATTTGGCATTTTCAAATTTTGAAAAATCTGCCTACTTCATGGGGATATTTTTGCTTTTATGACGCGATGAACTCTCAACAACAGCTGGAATGTTCAATCTATAGAATGTATGCTCTGTATGCTCAATCTATAGTGGATCTTCAGATATTCGTATCCAATTACGGAAATAAACAAATCTATAAAAATGCCATAATGCAATTTAACTTCATTTTTATAACATGTAAATCCTAATAAATTATTACTTGCAGTTAAATAAACATAAACGTAATTGGTATGGTAGCTATACACGGTAAATTGCACAATGACAAAATTTATATTTTTATTATAACTAACTATTTTGCAGTTGGGTCTCTCACGTAAGAAGATTAATGAAAAATATGAAATTTCATTGCTAATCCAATGCAAGTGAATGTTATTTATGTAAATGTTTCGTAAGCAGCGGCAGAATAACAGAGAAGCCCCCGAAGCCTTGGCGCTGGGCTCCGCCATGCTGGAGGGACACCCCAAATATATATTTTGTTATTTCATTTTTATTTTTAAAAAAAATCCATAGATTGAGGGATAATTTCGCCTTTCCTGGTTTTGGGAGCACAATTTTGCCCGAACTCGAAGTAGGTCATCGACAAATATTAATTTACTAGCTTAAATGCAGACTCACTAAGAAAATCATTTTGAGAGTAATATTTCTTAATACTTCAGTAACGCTGAGCTCACAGATTGGGAAGTTATTTCTTGCCTATTTACTTAGAATGTAATGGACGTTTTGCTCTTTAATTTGCTATTTAATATGGCCGCCCATCATTTCTAAAAACAATCTTTTCCTTCATTTAGTCCAATTTGAGAGGCAATCACAAGATTGTTACCGTACGTGTGAAATGACAATGAAAAAGCTGGTTTTGCCGGACACAAGAATAGATTTCGTCCGTGTTCGGGTTCTTTAAGAAAACTCTTATTGGCGAGGAATCTAATGATGTGCGGCAGCAAATCCCACAACATATGTAGCATAAGTGCCAATTAAAATAGTGCCGTAAACTAACCGCATGTGCTTCAGTAAACATCCTTATAAAATATCGGCTTTTCTTCCTCAAAAAGTGCTTTCTCACTCGTAAGTGAAGTTAAAAACGGAGAGGGGAGAATGAGGCAATGAAAAACTTTTTTTTCCTTTCAAAGGCGGCTGGCAAAGTGAGGGGAAGTCAAATCCGATGCTGTGCACAGGGCCCCGATAAATCTAAATCCGCCACTGCTCGTAAGGCCTTTATTAAACGTAAACCAGGCCGTCAAGATAATTTTGCAATTTTTGGTTAATAATTTTTTTTGGCTTGTTTTTTATACTTAACACGGGCGTTTTTTATCATAAAAATCTGGCAACGCTGATCCTGACCTTAGCAGCTCGTGAACAGGTAAAGGTATCCTCCACAGGGGCTTCCGAAAGTAAGTAAGTAAGCCAGAAGCCCACCCGGTCTCAGAAGACCTGCCTAGCCACGGACCACAAATGTGGAATGTAGGAGGTTGCCCTCCACGCAAACACTTTACTTTTTCTTTTGTACCATGGATGGTCTTTATTTTCTAATTTCAAATTACAAAGTGTTTCACAATTTCATTGTTTACGTTCATTTCTATTATGTCACTGTCATTTGGAGGAGAGATGTATTTCTACTTTTCTAGAAAACAATTGCATCTTTTTGCGATAACAAATCAATTCTAGGTTCTATTCATTGATTTCATTGATACGCTGCTCAAAAAGGATCACATTCCAAAAGTACAAAAACAAGATTCGAAGACAAGAAAGGGGGATGATAAGTATTTTACAATGATGTGATGATGTTGGAGATAATGCAACGAGAGAAGTATTGTCACCCGAGGCTCCTTAGATGAATTAGGGATATTTCGTATTCCAGTCCGAAAACAACATCACTTCGAATAAACATGTACCAGGTGGTACATTTAAGGCAAATTACGATTTCATGGTCTTGCTCCCAAATTTACATTTCCAGCAAGTGAGTTGTGATCACAATGTCGCTTGTATCTAGAGGTAGCATGGGGCTCTTCACTTTTGTCGGCTGAAGTCATTCACCTTATTCAATATTCTTGATCGTATACGGATTTTTTTCCTTTTTTTCCCTCCCTCCAAAGGCGTCATGTAGTAATCTTCAAATAATTATTCATTTTTTTACCAAAACGTAGTCACGTCAAATATGCACACTAGACACATTCGCGGTCTTATTTACATATCAACATTAAAAAAAAACACACACTGTTTTTTTTCGTCATACATACATACCACACATTCATACATTTCATTATACACTATATACAATCAACAATGCTGGTTGTGAAGATTACTACATGACGCCTTCGTAGGAAAGGGGAAAATACCCTATACGACCAATAATATAATTGAATAAAATGAATGACCTGAGCCTACAAAAGTGAAGAGCCCCATGCTACATCTAGAAACAAGCGACATTGTGATCCCAACTGACGTGCTGGAAATGTCAAATTGGGAGCAAGACCATGAAATGGTAAGTTGACCTCAATGTATTATTGCATTGTTGCACGTTAATTTAAACCTTACAATATCGGACATGTGTCCGATATATGGGGTAATTATATAAACCGGGTGGTTATAAATTAATTGTCTCTTTTCTCAAGTCTCTAGAAAAGCGAGAAATGGAGATATAGCGACGAAACGTGGTAGGCAGCTTACTGAGGGCATGGGAATACGATGCAGCGGGGGGAAAAATTAGTTCAAAAGTGCACCGCTAGGAGACCAGTGACGCTGCAGACGTAAGAAAAGTAGTGACACGTGCGTCAATTTACTGGTTATTGTCAGCCCAGTTGTTTTAGGGCAAAATCTGTTCAATATGGAGGCCATCACAAGTGATAACCTGTGAGACACAGCAGAAGTACCACTGCTGAAATCCAAGAAATTGCACGTCATTCACATGACTAATATTCATATGCAAATTGACATGCTACCTCTGACGGGATAAAAGCGGCAATTATCAGGCTGCCGGTAGTCATTATGGCTGTTGCGAAGAAGAACAGCACCCTGCTGGGGAAATTTTATTACAGCAGTGCCAGAGGAATTGCTCGGTTGAAAATTCGGCTATGAACGCATAATTTTTCGAGGGTTTTCCTCAGTCTTGGTCAGCTCGCTCACCGGACCTTACTCTTTATGATTTCTGGTATTCGGGATATCTAAAAGACAGAGTTTATCTGGAAGGAATACGCTCTCTCTCGCAGATCTGAAAACGAGTGTCAGACTTGAAGTGACCAACACTGACCACGACATACTGCGAGCAGCCGTGTCACACGACATTCTTCACTTGCAGCCTGTCATATCTTGTGACGGACAACAGATTGAGCAGATTTAGTTATGAAACGTTTTTTCTCTCAATAAATAGTAAGTTCGCGCACACGTCTGTTCTTTGTTTGCGTCTGAAGTGCCATTGTCCGCATAGCGGTGCAACTTTGAACAATTCTTGTTCACTAAATCTTTCCCCTATGTCGTCAATGAGTTTTCTACCTAGTTTCGTCGTAGTATCTCCCAGCAAAAACAGTCTTGCTGGGCCAGCACTGGGCCACTGCTGGCAGCCAGCAATGGCCCAGACTATGTTGCCCCTGCCGAACCGTCAATAAAATGTCCGGGCGGCAAACAGAAGGGCCAGCAGTTCAGGCCAACAGTTGGCACCCCATCAGTTGTCATATGCCACAACAGGGCCATCAGTGGTCCATCACAGGCAGTAGCTGCCACAAGTGGCCCTTCAGTGGCCCTGCAAGCACGTGCCAGAAATGAGGGCTAGCCTAATGTGGTCCGCTAGTGTGCCGTTAGTGGCAGCCAGCAACCACGTGACGTAACTGGTGGCTTGCCGAATCTTGTCCACCAATTTCCCAGTAGTAGCCATAATAAGAAAAAAAGAGCAAGGATAACCGCAGTTTTCCAAAGCTACAATTTTTTTCTACCCTTACGAAGCTTGTGAATTAACGCACTACGCTGAGGAAATTTCCTCAACAGGCCGGAAAAATGACCGCTTGCATCTAACTGGATTTGAACCAGGGCCGTTCGCGTGATAGCTGAGCTCCCTACTGACCGGACTTATTGGCCATCCTCCCGCATGTACTTAAAGCTGTCTGTTTGGTATGCAATGTATAATCGAATGCTTCCCTCTTTCATTTTAGAATATTGAGAGGTATTTTTCATAAAAGTCAGTTTCATATAATTGATAATATAATTTTTTCAATGTAACGATAGTTTTTTTTTTTACCTTAAGGGAACTTCACTCATTTTCAAGGCGTGTAAATACTTAGAGTCGCTTTCCAAAATTTTGTACTGTCCTAGCCGTCTTGAAAAGAGATTGTTGAATAATGATATATTTACCCGGGTTCATGTCACATTCTGTTACATTTTTAACGTTGTCTCTTTCCTTTCCATTGTCCGAAGCTACATTTGTTTTAAAGAGTAAAATATATTTTATTTTACTTCTCGTTCTTTTTAGAAGCGAATTCCTCCCAGTCTTCTGTATTCAACCCATGGATGAGTACACCACATAGCGTTGCTTTTTTTTTCTTTCAAATAATTAATAAATTTTGTACGCGTATAATTCTTTTTTTTTTCAACAAACGTTGTTTTAATAGTTTTCCAGAATATTTGTTTCAAGCGGTTTCAAATTTTTTTCTTGTTATTGATCCACTCCATTCCATGAATTGTAATTCATGGGAATGGAGTGGGTGTATTTCATGGCTGTAATCTAGTATTTCACGGCTTAATCTGATATCTTCGTCGACGTAAAATTTCATTAGGAAATTAATTCGCCTCTCCACATATGGATTTTTTCTTAACATCCACTAAAATAACACGATGGCGATAGCGTCGTCTTCAACTAACTGGTACCATGAGAGGCACAGCAAGTGTTGCTTCTGCGCATGCGCAGTCCCGTTGCTTCCACATGCTGCTGGGTGTTGCATTGGTTACCAGCAACGGGCCACTAGTGGCAATTGCTTGGTGGCTCACAATTCACGGCGATGCTGCAGGGCCTTCAATGGCACGCCAACTGATAGCGCTGCCACCAACGGACCACTACCGGGCCGTGAGCGGCAGATTTCAGCCAGCAATGACCCATCACTGCCAGCTGGTGGCCAGCAGTTTCCCAGTACTTGTGTTTTTGCTGCGCTCTATTTCTGGCTTTTATAGGTACCCAAGAGGAATAATTATTTTACAACCACCTGGTACAGTAGGCCGATTGTGCACTTTGATCTATGTACACTGCCGGAAAGTGACAAAAGAACACCCAGAAGGAATGCTTGTATAAACGTCATATTATAATGCCTTAATTATTAAGGGTAGCAGAAACTCTGATCCAAGTAAGAATGTCATTGGATGAAATAATGACGTCACTGCCGATGACAACATGCAAATGTACGCAACACGTATTTAGGGACTTGGGCGTGCAGAACGAAGTCATTCGTCTGGTGTCGTGTTGTTCAGTGCTTGTTGAAGAAGCTACCATGCCTAGTGTCAAGAACAAGTTCAATGGAGGGAAGAATGGAGGTCTGTGATCTTCAGTGATGAAAGCCGATTCTGCTTGGGAGCGTCTGACGGTCGTGTACGCGTCCGAAGGCAACAAGGTGAGCGGCTTCTGCCATCGTGCATCTGCCAAAGACACACAAGCCCCACGCCGGGCATCGTCGTGTGGGGAGCGATTAGCTATCACTCTTGTACGAGTCTGGTGTTTTTACGGGTTATGTACGTCAGCGACATGGTTCTGCCGGTTGTCTTGCCATTTTTGGGTGAGATTCCAAATGCGACATTCCAGCAGGATAATGTCCTCCCACACTCCGCCCGGGCAACTCAACATACTCTTCAGGCTGTGCGCCAACTTCCTTTGCCAGCACGCTCTCTGGACTTGTCTCCAATCGAGCATGTCTGGGATCGGTAGGACAAAGACGCTTTCGCGGACCCCAACAGACAGCGACCATCTCCGAAACATGCGTCCAATTTGAAAGCACATAGAATGTTATCCCCGAGCGTGATATCCAGCATTCGTGCGACCGATTGAAGGCCAGATAGGAAGCTTGTGTTGCTGCTGGAGGAGGTGCAACACCTTATTAAAATGTGTCTTCTGTACACTGTAATATGCATTAAAAGGTAACCTAGGCTGATGACTGTACCTGTACCGTCTATTTTGCAGACTTCACAGGGAAAAGTGTAACTCTCTCACAAGTTTGGAATTAATCAGATTCCAGACGGCGCTGCGATAGCTAGCCCACCAGACACCGGAAACCACAGTCTTTCACTCGGACAGAATCGGTCCAGGGACCTGTGGGGATCTGCCTCCCCCACGGGACCAGTACCTTGCACCCTTCGATCATAGCCAGTGTGTGCGACGTGCTATGGGCGGGGCAAACAAATTTTCAATAGTTTTCTCATCTCGTGGCCGGGAGATCGTCCGCCAATGCGAGTTTTTGGGACAAAAGTATTTTATTTGGTATCTAATAAAAAAAGAAATAGTACATGCACATTGATGGTATGAGGGTCTCATGCACCCCTCTCACAATTATTCAGCACAATATCCCATTAAACACACAAAATTATTTATTTACATGGTCCACAGGACTAGGGCCAGTGCTGTGGTGATGACCCCGGGCCAGGGTCATCAGAAACACTTTGGTCAAACGACCAACAAACTCAAAATCGAGAGCGACGTACCTCTAAGGGTACCACCATCTGTCAACCATAGTTGACGCGACTTTTTCTTTGCTCAAGTTCCCTAATAAGACTTGGACACGTCTTACTGAAGTGAGCATCATCTAGCTTCAGTCGGAACTGAGCATTTGGAGCAGAGCAGTTGCGGCACTTCGGCGTGGCTGCACACTGGTAGTGCTGGTGCCCAACTACACCGCAATTGTCACACCTGTCTTCGGACTCAGGAAAGTTGCTCCGGAAATGACCGAAGCCATTACACCGGAAGCAACTTGATTCGCGTAAATACTTCTTTAGGCGGAGAACTGACCAACTCAAGTTCAGTGTCTTCCGCCTCATCAAGAGTTTGAAAGCCTTGGGTTCCACGTCTGCCACCCAGTAGACCCTGCCTCCCTTACCTTTGATCGGGAAACGGGCTGTAAACCCGTTATCGAGGTCAAGGTTCTGCCCGCGAACCCCTTCCTTGAACTCCTTGCCCGAGAGATTCCCTTCGACACCGTAAACTATCAAACGGGGAAGTCTCTTTCGTGGGGCTGTGGGGAGCGTGCAATCTTTGGTCAACGGATTGATACTCAACTCCTGGGCGAGGCTGTTGAGCTTCTCGGGATAGGAACACTCCACCGCAACCCCACCTGTCCTTATGTTCCGAATGCCCTTGATCCCTATCTGGAGTTTAGCTTGGTTAACTGCGGTTCTAAGGGTCCTCGTCACGTCCTCTGAGGACGAACTCTCGACAGTGGGATAGACCAGCAGCACATGTCTCCTGTTCTCTAACTTTTTCTTTTTCTTTCTCCCACTTGGAGCGGGCGAAGGCCGTACTAACCCTTTTCCCAGCCACATCGGCGTAGGAAGTAACTTTAACGTCTGCCTTGCAGCGCAACTCCAGGAGAGCGGACAGCCTACCTTCTAGGGCTGCCGTCTCATTTGCTTGTGTGACGCAAGTTTTGCTGATTTCCTTTAGGCCCGCTTCCATTTGTTCTCGTCCTGAGGAAGTGACCCGAGAATCCCTGAGAGCGGACTCTACTTCCCTTAGAAGAGAGAATATGCGGGTTATGAAGGCCTCTGGTGTTGGCACCAGGGATGGCCTGGGATGCTGGTTGGCCTCCAAAGTTGCCTCTGGAGGGCCAGCAGACGACCCCTCCGAAACCCGAGAGGACTCGGTTTGGGGCGATGATGTCCACATGCTTGTCATGGGCGGAAGTGTCAAGGACTTGCTTGTCGTGGGCGGAAGTGTGTGACTCCTGGGAGAGTCTTCAATGAAGGCCTCAACCTGGTGCTGGGCTTTACCTTCCGGTTGGTCTCAGAAGTGGGGCATGACCCCTTAGAACTACCGACAGGGTTAGGTAGTTTCTCGGCCACTACCTTCAGAGTCCGGGTCGACCCGGACGGTTTAGGGGCTGACCCCTTTGGAATTGCTTTACCCTTGTGGGTAGCTGGCATCTGTGTGAGAGAGATGGGGACTCACGAGATTTTTCTAAGTGCTGAGTGGGCACCCTCGGATTTTCCCATTCACGCCAAAACTTAGAAATCCGGGCGCTCGGGATCTGAACAAGAATCAAAGAGTCCTTTGATCAGGGGGACCAGTACGACGACGACGTACCCGAAGTCTTATACTAAAGTCACTGTGTGGGCTGAAAGGAACTTCGCCCTAAGGAGGGCGTTTTTCTAAGTCCGTAACTGCTCTAATTTTGAGGGAACGTAAGTGAGAATTGTTCTCAAAAGAAAAATCACGAGAGTGGGATGAATCCCTCTCTCGCGCTTACGATTGTCAGGTCTGATAAAGCAGCGCAGTATAGCACAGCCAAATCACACAAAACTCGCTCCCCTGTTCGGTATCAGACCGACCGGTCCATTAAAAAGTAAAATAAACATTGAGTCACTTCACACGTGTGATCACTTTCCTTTCTTAAAAAGTTGGTGCTACGACATAAATCTCATAAATGCAGCTGCAATTTTTAATGGTGTTCTTTTTTCACTTACCGGCAGTGTATTTCTGTTTCGGATATTAACCCTACATACTCGAGTATGTTACTGAATGTGTTCCTCGATGCATTTCTGGGACTGATAACATAACATCCGTTTTTTTACTTGGCGCGAGGAGCATTGCAATTTCTTTCTTGTCATTGTTGAGATCTAGCCTCCGAAAAAACCTGTCTTCTATTTAAAGGTATTGTAGAAGTTTTCAATTGCGATACGTACTGGTTATGGTAGCACTTATGAAAAAGGAAACAGTCCTCAGAATATATAAAAATAATTAGAATGTATAATACACTCACCTTTCATTGGAATTACATTTTTCATTATAAAATTAAATTAATACATTGCTGGACAATTGCGAAAGACGGATCATAAACGGCTATATAGCGCATAAAAAAGTAAGTGTGGTTGGATGCCAAGTGAAATAAAATAATGTCAGAATGATAGGACATTACAAGAAAGACAATTTATTGTGCTCTGGAATCCAGAAGGCTTTGGAACGTGTTCAAGGGACAAACAGGCCATTTTGTGCAGAATACGTAAACGTGAAACAAAATGCAATTACCGTCCGCAGGCGTTCCGGCGTAAGATGTCAATACGGCATATGGCCACCATGGAGGCGATGCAAGATTCCACACGTCGTGTCATGCTTTGCACAACATTAACAAGCAGCTGTTGGGGTAATTTATCGCATTCCTCTGTCAATGCACGGGTGAGGGTGTCCTTGTTTATTGGAGGGCATTGGCGACCCGCAAGACTCCTCCCCAAAGCATCCCACACATTTTCAATGGGATTCAGATCTGGAGAACGTGGTGGCCATACGAGGCGTTGAATATCCTCGCTCTTAAGACACTCATGGACAGTGACTGTTCGATGACATGTTGCGTTGTCGTCCATGAAAATAAATCTATCACCGACAGCACCACGGAACATGCGAACATGAGGTAGCAGAACATTTTTAATGTATCGTTGGCCAGTCATAGTCCCAGTTGGAAGCTCATAGAAGGACGTACGGCCATTGATCATGATGCCAGCCCTTACCATGACACTACATGTCGGATATCGGTCCCTTTCCTGTATGTTTGCTGGACAATATGCAGTACCACTATCACGCCAGATCAGTTGTCGTCGACAATCAGACGATAGACTGTATCTATCCTCATCTGAGAAGAGGACAGCAGACCAGTCGTTATCAGTCCAATTGCGATGTTGATGGCACCATTGCAAACGGGCAGTACGGTGACGTCTGGACAATGGGATGCACACAACAGGACGGCGGGCGTATAGTCCTCCTTAATGCAAACGTCTGGCGACAGTTTTTCGGGAGATCCGTTTGCCAGTAGCAGCCATAAACTGATTTTCTATCTCACTAGCTGTGCTGCGCCGGTGTCTTTTTGTTGATAGCTCTATGTACCGATCTTCTGCAGGTGTCGTACTGCGAACACGACCTCCCCCGTGACGTTTGCTACACTTTCCATTTGTTTGAAATGATTTCCAAATCCTTGAAACAACACTGTGGCTGACGTCGAACTCCCTGGCAACATCTGTTATTTTTCGCCCTTCTTCAATCTTGCCAATAATACGGCCACGCGTAAAATCATCTAGGTGATGTCGGGAAGACATACTGAAAATTGCAAGTTCGTCAATTGATTCTTTCCCTTTCAACTTTGCGTTTGAACAACAACGGTCAATACGCGTCAAATCCTTCATATCTCTTATCAGCGCTATGACGTCACGAACAAGTTCGGCAATCCAAAATTTGCATACGCACAACACGTCTTACTGTATCCCGCACTTATGCTAATTTCCACATTTTCCTGCCTTCCATTTTATGGTTGCTATCGTTGCTATTGTCATCCGTCCTTAGCAATTGTCCGGCAGTGTATTATTACGTAAATTGAAGCTAGAGGTTCCGTGGAAAAGATATACCCCATGCATGGTAATAGATAATATGTAACCAAGAATCGAAACGAGTCCCAGTCCTGCGGGATCTAGAACACACGACTCAACCTACTTCACCATTTGACAAGTAAATATCTCGCTAATAACACTACCCACATATGAGCCATTATTTTTTTTACCAATAATTTAATTAATTTCTATCACCAAGTTTGCTTGTTTTTCTTTGATTGGAGGTTTAACGTCCACCGTGAGCAACTCAGTATGCTATAAGCAGTCTTCCTTCCTTAATTTAGGGACACTGGTTCCAGGGAAGGGAGAGAACCAGAGCCGTAAGACAAACACAACGTCCATGCCTCACCGGGATTCGAACCTGGACTCATCTCGTCTCTAAGTTTGCAAATTATTCCATCTTAATTTCGGAGTTAATACGCTTCACGTTTGATTACAGAGGTGGTATACGAATAAATAAGAAAATCGAACGTGCTATTGTGCTGGGAATGGACCAATTCACACAAAAGTTATAGCTTTAGCAGACTCAGAAAAACATACGAAGGTCACACGGTATGGATATCGGATATCGCATTAGTTTACTTTTTCTCTTCCCTTTCTTTTGTGTTTCTTTGATACGACGAAGGAAATTTGAGACGGCGTGGGCACACTCTGTTTTTTGCTCGAACCAAATCAGCCTTCAAACTCCTTTGGAAGAAAAGCGGTCGGGCAGTCATTCGTGAAATATGTGCTGGATTTTGCTGATTCTTCACTGAGAAAGAAAAAAACCATTCAAGGAATTTGATATTCCTGAGCAAGCGGCTTCGAAGCCCGAGAGGATGCAGTCTTCCGACACGAATTTCCTCATTGTTTGCTGCCTGTCAACAAGATGTAAGGCTGATGAATGCGAATCAAATGATGTTTTATACGCGGGTAGCTTTCTGCCGGTGAGTTTCGTTTCCGGAGCTGAGCAGTTGCATCTGTGCGCATAAAGGTGATCTTTGCTGAAGGAAAATCTCTTGTTGCGGTTTCTGAATTTTGATTCACCTATCGTGGAAACTACAGTTTCTGTAGAAAGATTTCTTTGTTCAAGACTCCATGGCGGCGACGAAACTTCTCTTTCTCATGTGTGAATGAAAGGAGTTTTGTATTTTTTACCTTCCTAATTAAATAAAGTTCAACTGAAACACCTTTCCGTGAAAGTGAATAAACATATTTAGTTGGTTAAATAGGAACATGAATCAAAATGTCTTTGCCAGCATTTTCTGACAAGAACATTTCAGAAGTACAGATAAATGAGAAATATTTTATCCATTTCCATTTTTTCCTTTTTAACCAGGCAACAGTACCGAACTTGCAGTCCTGTCACTTCAAATATGACACTTTTTCATATTACGTCCATTAATATGTCAGTCAGATGGAAGGTCTGCAAACTACACTGTTTAACTAGTAAAATGCATGAACAGTATGACAACTTTCGCAATGCCATCCGTCTGACTTAGCTTACTGAAGATCAAAAAGAATGGGAACTACAACAATCGAATAAAAGATTGCTTACTGACATAAATGCCGGTAGAAGATATGTGACATCAGTTTGTGGTAAGATATCACAATGCAGGAGTGCACGTCTTCACCACCTGAACAAAACCTTACCAAAATCACATTTACATTCATCTTTTTCAGAGTGTAACGTCCACGCTGAGCATTTATTATGGCTACAGGTATTCGTCCGTCCCTAATTTTGGGGCACTGGTTCCAGAGAGGAAACAGAGCGAGTGCAATCCCACAAACACACCACCAATGCTTTATCAGCGGTTACAGTTCAAATTCATCTTAGTATATAAAAAATCGAATTTGCAGAAGCTGAAATATTGCTCCAAATAGAATGGAAGGAGTTATACATTTTTACAGTTTCTAGTAAAAAAGTAGTTCGTTTGAAAAATTAGAAATTATATGCAGAACATTTCACGCCAGGAGCTCGACCTGGAGCAAGACATGATTTTTTAAATCGGTCTCTTGGAAGCACAGACGTCGGGGAAATCGCAATTTACCATTACATCCCTAGCAAAAAAAAAAAAAAAAAAACTATGCTTTTCTTGGAAAAGAAACTCATGCAAAAGTCTAAGTTATGAATAATACTGAAAAAAAACCCAAGAGAATTGTTTTAACCTAATATTTAAAAGCAATGATATTAAAAAGTGGCGTAGCCAGACATTTCTTAAGAGGGAAAGGAAGTCCATGGATTTGGTTCATTGGTGAATCGCTTTAAATTTGAACACAATCCACCTTCAAGAGGGGGATCCAGAAACGAGGACCACCCCTTGGCTACGCCTCTGATATGAAATAAAATATATTTTGTTATCGATATCATCAGACTTTATGTCCTGTGGAGACGACGTTATGCGTCGGAATTGCATAACGTTCACAGAAACAGACAGACAAAGGGATACTTTAAGCTCGTACGTTTGTTTCAAAAGAGGTGAGCCGGGTGGCGCAGTGGTCTAAGCGATGGCCTATGATCATTCGTCCGAAAGGGGTCCGGGTTCGAATCCCGGTGAGGCATGGATGTTGTGTGTCTCACGGCACTGGCTCTCTCCCTTCCCTAGAACCAGTGACCCCAAATTAGGGACGGGCAACTGCTTATAGCCCACTGAGATGCTCACGCTGGTCGTTAAACCTTCAAAAAAAAAAAAAAAAAGAGGTGGTCCTATGAGGTGATACACGGGGGCAAAATTTAAACTCTTCCAATAATAATTGCGAACACAGACAAATAATGTGGTGCACATTTTTCATCTGCAGCGTTAATTAGCGCTACAAAAACAAATTTACAAAGAAGCATTGAAAAACAGTAGTTGATTATTGCCCTTTTCTGGTTCAAAATGAATATCGCTAATCTTTCTGCTAGAAACGCAAGTTATCCGGAAAATACAATCATGAACTTATGTTCTCTACATTGCAAACTTTTGTAAAGGAAAATTATAAAAATTTACGGCGACTGCTTGGGCAGAGTTTCCCTTAATATATTCAGAAACATTTGGCAACCTGCATTCTATAGCTAGTGCTTCGTAACCGCTGATAGAATGTGATGAACGAAAAAATATATAATCGCTTGTACGGTTTTATCGTTCTCATGCAAAGAGAATTTCTTCAGTTCGGCTTCTGGGAGCAAAGATATTGCGCTTACACAATAAGAGATGTACAGAAAAAATAGCAAAACAGAATGAGAAATATGAAACATCTGTTATACTTCCTTCTACCCTATAAACAAGTTTTTTTTTCTCATCATGTTTGCGCAACATGTAGATCCGGCGATCTCATTTCAACAGGCATTGTGGTAAACTGATAGACTGACGAACTGAAATTCCACATAAAAAAGTTTAAACAATCGGTTTTTTAAGAGCAGGTTATTTGTTCAAGAAATGCACGGACTATTACTTTATTTCTTCCTTTTCATTTCGTATTTATTTTGCGTTACCCCTATCTTCATTTTACATTTTGATGAGACTGAGTATTCGGGATATCTGAGGCTTCTTCGCTCTGGTTTTGTTGTTTCTGCCCTTCCCAAATATCAACATTCATTCTCAACATGCCATATTCTTTTACAATACGTACAGCATTTCCTCTGCTTTTTTATACACTGGCGGAAAGGGAAAAAAGAACACCAAGAAGGAGACGTCTGATACCAACGAAATTTATACAGCATAATAACGGAATACAGAGGATAACGTGATCAAGACATTATGGCAAAATACAGCTGTATTTGCTGGTAAACTGAAAAATAACATTTCCACGTAACATGATTAGTACGAGGTTGAACCGCCATGAACTGCGTCACATTGTGCAATTCTGGCATGGAGTCTGTCGTACAGATGTTGGATGTAAGTTTGGGGTATTGAGTTCCAACCATCCTCAACCTGGACCCGTAAATCGGGGATGGTCGTGGCTGGCCGTGGTGACCGGATAAGTCGTTGTCCCATAAAATCCCACACGTGCTCAATGGGGGACAAATCCGGTGAACGTGCAGGCCATGGAAGTTGTCTCACACTCTGAAGTGCATGTTGCGTTGCACGTGCCGTGTGTGGCCGTGCGTTATTTTGCTGGAAAACACCACGATGCACCGACCATACAAATGGCACAACAACGGGCTGAATAATGTTGTTGATGTAGGAGGTGCTGTTTAACGTACCCGGTACAAGCACTAGTTGTGTACGGGAGTGATAGCAGATCGCTCCCCACACCAGGAGACCAGGTGTAGGCCCTGTGTGTCCCTGGCGGATGCAAGAAGGGTGGAGACGCTCCCCTGTGGGTCTGCGAACACGCATGCGGCCATCGGAGGCTCCTAAGCAGAATCTGCTTTCATCGCTGAACACGACAGATCGCCATTGCGTTCTCCAGTGCAGACGTTGGCGACACCACTGCAGCCGTTCCTGACGGTGGGCTGGAGTCAGAGGTACACATGCCAGAGGCACACGTGCACGTAGCCCTGCATCCAGTAGACGGTTGCGGATTGTTCGCACAGTCACCTCAGGTTCAACGGTAGCTCGGATTTGCGTCGCAGTGGATGTTCTGCTTGACAACGCCGCTCTTCTTATGCGTCGATCGGCCCGCCCATCTGTCCGTCTGTGACTCCCGGTTCCACGTCTTCTCGTGTGAGAATGTTCCTCGGATCATCTATGCCACCATCGTACCACCACCGATACTTCCCGTCCAATTCGCTGCACATTACGACGATACGACCACCCGGCCTCGCGGAGTCCGACTAGACGACCTCGCTCAAAGTCCGATAACTGCTGAAATCGTACACGTCTTCCATGTCCAGGCATTGCAGTTTTTTTCAGGGTCTTCGCACGTGTCCGTACGCTGACGACTGATTACATTCACTTCGCCGTACTCCTTAAATACCACCGACGATGATTTGCATATTATGCCGTGCTGTGGCGTAAGCGCTCACCGGTTGGTCCCGAAATTAACATCGCACCTACGTAATCTTGACCCATTAACATATGTAAATTTTATGATCGTCCGCCAATTCCTTCTTGGTGTTCTTTTTTCACTTTCCGGCAGTGTACTTGTCTTGTTATAACTGTCAACAGAAAGAGAAAATGGAACTGAAAAACTTACTTGTGCGTTTCTCTACCTCAGCTGTTTTAATTGTGTTGTACTCCCACAGAAGTCTTCAGGAAGCAAAAGCTTTTCACGAAAACTTCCAAAAGCACCCATGTACGTTTCATTCATAAAAGCTGTCTAATGTAAGCAGAATAACGAAACAATGATAAGCAAACGTGGAATAAACTCTTAACTTTAGCAAAATGCACGTTATGAGAAATATAAAGAATACCGATAGTGTACCTGCTGCACATGGTGAACATCATCTGCATAAATTTTACCTTCAAAAAAAGAAGTTTTAAAAAGTCATATGCATCTTCTTATCAGAACTTTTTCAATTCCTTTTCCCAGATGGTTTTGAAGTTAGGTGTCGCATCAGGAAGCAGCTTCTTTTATATAAGAAGAAGTATTTAATCAATTTATGTATTTGTTTTCATATTGTTTTTTAAGCACCCACGTGTTACATATTTCAAAAGAATTGATTGGATAATTATCACTGTAATCTTTGTGCCCTGAATTTTGCTGCACTAATGAAATAACTGAACAGATTTTACTGTTAGTCACACCAAAATTTAACAGTAAAATTTGCTCAGATATTTCATTACTTCAGCGAAATCCATGACACAAAGATTCACAATCCTGGGCACAAAGAGGAATTGTCTTTCCCGCTGTTCCAAATTAATTTAAATTCAATGATTACCATAATTTTCAAAGCGAATGAAAATATTTTAAGATACTTACATGAAATTCTGACAGAAATATTATTAAAATCTCATTTCGAATATACTAAAGTAATGAAAAATCCTATTCAATGCTTTGAGGTAAAAAAAGCTAAGATTATTTTCTTGTTACGGAGATTTTCAAAATTCAACTTTCTCGACAATGACGAAACTTTTCCTTTCACACTGAAAATTTCGACGTCTTCCTTTGCGGCTATAGGCTTTGCTTATTGTATCAGGAAATCTATTGTGAGGATACAATGGAGTCCAGTCCATAATTAAATATGGTCATTAAAAAATAACGATCGAAAACTTCTTTCACAACGATAACAAATGAAGATGCACTGCTGGCCACCCAAAATGCAACACCAAGAAGGAAGCATCCGATTGGCCTGAAATTCGCAGCATGCGTCGCCCGCGTGAGGACATGCAAACAATTAGCATTGCAGGGCATATGCAAATCATGTGCGAACAACACGCCCTCGAGAAGAACTATAAGAAGGATGCAAAGAAGGCGGAGTGTAATCAGTGGAAGTGTGTTGTGCTGACGGACCTGTGTGTGGGAAGCTTCCTGACGCCTCGTCGCAGAATACGGCAGTCATTGCAGCACGTTTCGGAGTTCGACAGAGGACGAATAGTGGCTTATCGCGACAGCGGTTTATCGTACCGAGACATTGGCGCCCGTGTGGGACGACATCCAGCCACAGTGAGGCTAGTATGGATTCGGTGGGTGCAGGAGGGACGGACGGAACGACGAAAGCGTTTTCCACAGCCGCGGCACACCACCGAACTAGAGGACCGGCATGTTGTGCGGCGGGCATTGACGGCCCGCACCGCTACATCACGAACGTTAGCGCAGGAATAAGGGTGTGTTGCGCAACAACCTATGTCAGCACGTACCGTTCGACGTCTTCTGCAGGAGCGGGGACTTGTCACACGGCGCCCATTGCTCCGCGGCAGCAGTGGGCCGTTGAACGCCGCACCTGGACTACGGAGTGGCATGACATTTTCTTCTCCAACAAATACCGCTTCTGCCTACAACACCACGATGGTCCAATCCGCGTGTGGCAGCAGCGCGGCGAGAGACTGCTTAACGCCTGCATTATGCTTCGCTATACCAGTCCGTTGCCTAACGTTATGGTTTGAGGCGCATTTGGATATGACACCCGCACCTCTCTGGTACGCATCGCCGGTACACTCAACAGCCACCGCTACATCTCCGACGTTTCGGAGCATGTAGTCCTCCCTTACCTGCAGGACCTGCCAGCGGCCACGTTTCAACAGATAACGCGCCCGCGCACGTGGCACGCATCGTGCAACAATTCTTCACGGCCCACCAGGTGTCACTGCTGCCGTGGCCCACCTGTTCTCCCGATATGTAGCCCATCGAACACATCTGGTCGCTGATGGGCACGCACCACCCGCGGCTACGCCTAATAAACTGTGGCAACGTGTGGAAGCAGCATGGACCGACATATCTCAAGCCCACACCCAAAGCCTCTTTCGTTTGATGCCGCGGTGTGTAGCGGTCCCCAGCAAAAACACAAGTGCTGGGAAACTGCAGGCCACCAGCTGGCAGTGATGGGTCACTGCTGGCTGAAATCTGCCGCTCACGGCCCGGTAGTGGTCCGTTGGTGGCAGCGCTATCAGTTGGCGAGCCATTGATGGCCCTGCAGCATCGCCGTGAATTGTGGGCCTCCAAGCAAGTGCCACTAGTGGCCCGTTGCTGGCATCCAATGCAACCCCCAACAGCAGGTGGAAGCATCGGGACTGCGCATGCGCAGAAGCAACACTTGCTGTGTCTCTCATGGTACCAGTTAGTTGAAGACGACGCTATCGCCATCGTGTTATTTTAGTGGATGTTAAGAAAAAAATCCATATGTGGAGAGGTGAATTAATTTCCTAATGAAATTTTACGTCAACGAAGATATCAGATTAAGCCGTGAAATACCAGATTACAGCCATGAAATACACCCACTCCATTCCCATGAATAACAATTCATGGAATGGAGTGGATGAATAACAAGAAAACATTTGAAATCGCTTGAAACACATATCCTGGAAAACCATTAAAACAGCGTTTGTTGAAAAAAAGAGAATTATACGCTTACTAAATTTATTAATTATTTGAAAGAAAAAAAAGCAACGCTATGTGGTGTACTCGTCCATGGGTTGAATACACAAGACTGGGAGGAATTCGCTTCTAAAAATCACGAGAAGTTAAATAAAATATCTTTTACTCTTTAAAACAAATGTAGCTTCGGACAACGGAAAGGAAAGACACAACGTTAAAAATGTAACAGAATGTGACATGAACCCGGGTAAATATATATTTATTCAACAATCTCTTTTTAAGACGGCAAGGACAGTACAAAACTTTGGAAAGCGACTCTAAGTGTGTACATGCCTTGAAAATGTGAAGTTCCCTTAAGGTAAAAAAAAAAACTATCGTTACGTTGAAAAAATTAATTTATCAATTATATGAAACTGACTTTTATGAAAAATACCTCTCAATATTCTAAAATGAAAGAGGGAAGCATTCGATTACAAATTGCATACCAAACAGATAGCTTCCAGCAAATGTCCGAGCGTAGTGAATTAGTCCGGTCTGTAGCGAGCGCGGCTTCCACGCAAACGGCCCATGATCAAATCTAGTCCGATGCAAATGGGCGTTTTTTCGGTCTGTTGAAAATTTCCCCAGTGCAGTGCGATAATTCACAAGCTAAAAAAGAATTGTAGCTTTAGGAAACTGCGGTTATCCTTGATTTTTTTTTTATCATTATGACTACTACTGGGAAATTGGCGGACAAGATTCGGCAAGCCACCAGTTACGTCACGTGGTTACTGGCTGCCACTAACGGCCCACTTGCGGACCACATTAGGCTAGCCATCATTTCTGGCACGTGCTTGCAGGGCCACTGAAGGGCCACTTGTGGCAGCTACTGCCTGTGATGGACCACGGATGGCCCTGTTGTGGCATATGACAACTGATGGGGTGCCAACTGTTGGCCAGGTGTTGGCCTGAACTGCTGGCCCTTCTGTTGGCCGCCCGGACATTTTATTGACGGTTCGGCAGCGGCAACATAGTGCTGGACCAGCAAGACTGTTTTTGCTGGGTCGTTATTGCCAGCCATGGGGGCCACATGAACTCTTGATGTCTGCGTGTTCCGCAAGTCGCACGGGCCTGTAAGCTCAATCGTTTCATCTTTGTATCTGTTGTTATGTGTCCAGTAAATCTGGCTTTTCTATCTCGTGCCCTTCTTGGTGTTGCATTTTGGGTGGCCAGGAGTGTATATTCGACGGTAATTAGTTCACTTCTGAGTGCTGAAAACAGGCTTTTGTAGAACTCGGTGACTTCCATGTGCACGTTTAAAGTCTCTACTGTAATATTTGCCTTGGGATGCGATTACAGATCAGTATCGTCACACCCAGAAACGTTTGAAGTAGTATACAGACATCGTGTTAACGACGACTTAACTGTCGAATCAGTAATTGATCCCGCAAATTGGAACCAGAGTGTTCATTCGTGTTATTCTATCAATGGTGGTCCTAACGTTGATTTGGAACCGCCAGTACGACGCCCTAGTAGCGCAGTGCGTCTAAAGGCTGGCTTCTGAGCATTCGTCCGAGATGGGTTCGTGGTCGAATCCCGGTGAGGCATGGATGTCGTGCTTGTCATACGGCCTTGGCTTTCCCCTTTCACTGGAACCAGTAGCTCTAAATTAGGGACGTATGACTGCTTATAGAACATCGAGTTACTCATGGTGTTCATTAAAACCCCAAACAAACTGTCTGTGCCAGATCTGTAATATGTACAAAAAGATACTTCGGAATCTAAAATATTTCTTCTAAAACGTTTACATGCATGTGACCACGCTTTCATTCTACTCGTTGCAATAAAGCCCATGTTCGGCTGAAGGAATTTAGTAGTATCGAACAAATTATATAGCTGAATTTATCCTTTAAGCCGTTGATGTACCTAAACGAAATGGTGCCCCAAATTTACATAACAGCCGAGTTTCAGCAAAGCTTTTGCAAAAGGGACCGACCAACTTTAACGGGTGATAAACGCTCTCTTATAGTGGGTTATATTCTGCCCAGTTACCTAAGGCAAGTCCGGGGAAGAGCAAGTCCCCTTGTCCCAGTCACCAAGCAACTGGGTAGAAAAAAAGTGAATAAAAAATCTTCTCCCACCGTAAGTTAGCAGGCAATCAATCAGGAAGAATTAGTGTCAATTACTGTCAGAAGTAGTGTCTAAATGATCACTTTGAACCAAAAATGTAAGAGAAAAGCAGAGTATTGGATGCGCACGTTCACTAGTTCCAGCCGTGTCCGGCCCACTTCTTAGACTGAGAATATACAGTACATAGTCGTAACAGAATAATATGGACGCAGTGAGGCCCTGGAACTTTACCAGAGTCACACGTGACCATTTGGACTGCAGCAGAGCACGGGCGGTCTCGGAGATGAGTTGGCTGTGGATCGGCACGTCGAACCTGCGGATCCAAATACTCCTGCAAGTGCTATATGGGATTGAGATCGAGCGATTTTGGCGGCCAAGGGAGATAGGAGACATAGCTGTCATGTTCCTAGTAATAGTCACGCACCCCCTTAACGACGTGAAAGGATGCATGTGGTCAGCGAGGATGGACATGTAGCCACTGGCGTTCAGGGACCCATTCAGTGGTACCAGCGGTCCCAGGTCATACCACGGCAACATCCCCGTGACATGCACACTGCCACCGACGGTCTGTACTTGACCGACAAGTGTGTCTGGAAGTGGTTGCGCTACCTTTTTAAACGTTTTCGCCACTTTTTTTGCCAAATTCAATTTTTTTTTCGCCAAAGTTATAATGTTATAACAACAGTACAAAGAGGTAATCGCCATAGGGTTTTTTTACCATCGCCAAAACGATTGTTTTATGGTGAGTAAACAATCGCCAAAACGATTGTTTTATCGCCATAGGGTTTTTTTTCCATCGCCAAAACGATTGTTCTACCCCCATGTCCGGGTGTTGATTCCCGTGTGTCTGACGCCGTATTCGCCAACGTCCATCACTTCTGTGGAGTAGAAACCTCGATTCCTGGGAGGAGACAACCTCTTTCCACTCTTCCATTGTCCAATAAAGGTAGTCACATTCGAACTGCAGGCGTCGTTGCCGATGGACCTGGGATAGCACGGCGCCTTGACATAACGTCGGCTCCGGAAGCCCATGCATAACAGGGTTCGCTCTACTGTTATCGGGGACACTCACCTGTGTGCCCCAGCGTTCATTTGCGTGGCCAATTGATGCACTACTACGCTTCGATTGCTATGTACCAGTCGACGGAGGCGACGTTCTCCTCTGGGGTTGATGTCCTTTAGGGTCTTACAGTTATGACTTCGGGAGATACTCGGTGTGCCAGTGGTCCATTCTTGGTAAACCCTTACTACAGCACCGCGCGAACGGCCTACGAAGTCTTCTGTTTCTGAGATGCTTCCACCCTTGGCGCGGTAACCGTTGATCATTCCTTTTTGAACGTCCATCGAATCTCTACCTATGCCCATTGTGCTCACATAACGCACTATGGCTCATCTGTCCTGGCACACCACTTAGATCTTTGTGTGGTTGACCTTGTCACGTGCACTCTGTGACGCGCCTGGGGGTGTACACTATGATTCCGGGGTTGGTCATATTGTTCTGATACGACCGTGTATTCGTTCGAGATGATTTCAGCACATTTCGCTTACCTCAGTTATTTCGTATTAGTAGTTCAAAGAGGTAATTATTAATATTAAAATCAGTTCACGGTTTTAAGCTCCACTTTTCGTATATGCACTCAAGCTTTTGCTTGATCTAGGTGGGAGTAACAAGGGCCGGCCAACTGAATGTTTAGCACGTCTTTTGTAAAATAGGTACGCGTTTACAATATAACAATTATAACGAAGTAAATTTCTCCGTCATTTTTGGTCCACGCAGGGGATCGAACCCGAGTTCTCTTATTCCGGAACAAGTCGCTCTACCAACTGAGCTACGCAGACGTTCGTTCTCGCTGCTATCTGCCTTTATGTCGTGTGCGTCCTGCAAAGCAGACACGTCACATCTCTCCCACCCCCGAAAGAGGGCCGGGGCATGTCCCACGGATCCGCCGAGACCATGTGTCTTTGTAGGCAGCCATCCGCTGAAGAACGTGCACTTGAGAACTCCCAGTCAATCTGGTGTGTGGAATTCAACATCACACACATTTATTTTTCGAAGCGCTGAAGAAGGGACTATTTTATTTTTCCTGTCTCGCGGTGTGGAAAGAACATCACACCAATGCGAGATCTTTAACGGCCGGGTTATCTGGGAAGTTCGGGCGCCATTATAACGAAGTAAATTTCTCCGTCATTTTTATTCCACGCCGGGGATCGGACCCGAGTCCTCTTATTCCGGAACAAGTCGCTCCACCAACTGAGCTACGCAAACGTTCGTCCTCGCTGCTATCTGCCTTTATGTCGTATGCGTCCTGCGAGACAGGCCCGTCACACAATGTCCGTTCATCAATCTCTGTGGACGCCATACCTTTACACCTGTCAGCACGATTAAAAAAATATTTTCGAGTTTAGAATTCTGAAATAAATAAACGATGATTGTTTCATATTTGTCATTTTTCGATTCATTACTTTTCCGCTAGACGACGTAAATCCAGATACTATCGAATCCATATTACATTTTATTCCATGATATGAACGATTTTAGAAATTATATTTTTCCTTCGATACGATTTAACACAAAGATTACTTGGATACAGTTTGTTTTTCAGATAGCACACGTCTTTTCCGCTAGGGGGTGCGAATGTTATTTTGCGTTTCCCCATATTTATGCTACTAAAATCCCGATTTGAAAAACTCTTTCTGTGTCGGATAGAGTTCGTGGTGAGGAATGGTGTTGCACATTAATCATAATTTTTGGTACGACTTACTACTGTTACTAGGGAGCGTAATTGTATGATTCTGTCTCCGATATATTTGCAGTAATACCTGCTCTCTTGAAAAATTTAAGGAAAGAGTTATTTTCCTGACTGGTACCTCTCACCAAGGAAAACCTTTTGCGCGTGTTTTTTACTCACTGAATGCAAGGTTTTAACGCGAGGGAGTGTAGATCTATATTTGTTTTTGTATTTATATTTGTCTTTGTATCGTTGTTCGAACTGTCTGATTTGAAAAATATCGTAGTTTGTCTGATAGAGTATCCGGTGAGGTATGTTTTACATATAATTTCTGATATTTCGTAACACACATTTTGCTATAGGGGGTGTAACTTTATGTTTCTGTTTACGACGCATTCGCAACAATATCTGCGCCTTTAAAAGCCCAACTGAAACAATTCTTTATCAATCAGATTCGGCTAACTACGAAGACGAATTTATGTCGACTTTGTGCTCAAAATAATACACAGTAAATCCGTCAGGAGTGCAAATGTACTGTGCATTTTTATGCATATCTCTCAATGAAGGTTATTAAATCGTGCCGAAGACAGTAATTTTTCCTTATCAGTGATGTACACTGAAAAGCAATTGAATTAGAGACAGCTGGCGTTACGCGAATGTGGCGCTGTGGGTGGCCCTGTAAACGGAAACGACATGACGTATGCAGCGATCCGACAATATAAGCAGTGATGCGACGGGAATCAGTAAGAGTCGGACGCAGTATGGGTAAGACGAAGGATCTAAGCGCATTTGATCGTGGGCAAATTGTCGGGGCCTGACGAATGGTTCACTCCATCTCAGAAGTCGTGCAGGCACTGGTGGGATTTTCGCGAGCTACTGTGTCACGGGTGCACCGTGAGTACATCGAATCTGGAAAAACCATCCCTGCAAGGGCCAACTGCCGTGGAGTACAGCGTGTGGATAAGTGGGGTCATCGTCGACTTGCTCGCATTGTAACAGCAGATAGACGGGCCACAGTGCAAGAAATCACTCGGCAATTTAACGCTGGTGCACAAAAACGTGTAAGCAACCACACCATCCAGAACCATCTTTTCGCTATGTGGTACAGAAGCTATCGTCCCACGAGGGTACCGCTGCTGACCGCACATCACAGTGTGCTAATATTAGCATAGGCGCGGAAACATCACCACGGTACCCAAGACATGTTGGAAAATGTTGCCTGGACTGATGAGTCGAGATTCACGTTGGTACATGCGGATGGCAAGATACGAGTACGGCACAAACCACATGAAGCGATGGATCCTTCTTGCCAGCAGGGTACTCTTTAAGATGGTGGGAGTGGCATTCTCATCTTGGGACTGTTTACGTGGACTAAAATGGGACATCTGGGGACTGTTTTGGGGACTGTTTACGTGGACTGAAATGGGAACCCTGGTGTGACATCGTCCATCACAGGTCAACGTTACCGCGATATCCTGGACGACCATTTGCTCCCGTTTGTGCTTCTTCAACATCCCACTGGGGACCTGATATTGCAACAAGACAATGCACCGTGCCATCGCTCCCGGATTGTATCCGAATGATTGGATGAACACTCCACCGACGTGACCTCGCTTCCTTGGCCAGCTAGGTCCTCTGACCTCAATCCCATCGAGAGAGATGTTCGAGGTTCTGACCCCCTCCATCAAATCTTCATGAACTGTGGGAGCTTGTTCAAAGGTCGTGGATCCGTATGGCTTCCCAACGCTTCCGGTGTCGTGTCGAGTCCATGCCGAGACGAATCGCCGCCGTCATCAGGGCGAAAGGTGGTGCTACACGTTACTAGACATGCATCTCTAATTCAATTGCTCTTCAGTGTATATCTCTATTTCGGAAACTACGATTTCAAAAATTATTTCTATTATATTAGGTGTACAAATAAGGCCTAAAGTGTTTTTAAACGACGCAATATGTAATTTGAGAGAAAACAACAATAGCTTTAAGAATAAAAATATGCGCCGCCATTATCTATCAACTTCCGCCATCCGTCGGGCAACTGACGGATTCCAGCCATGAATAATACTTTGTTGTGGGACGCAACGAAGTCGTCATCCCATTTTTGCACTTCGCCACATGTCCAGAATCGTACAGCATACAAACCACGTTGCATCGATCGGAACAAATGATAGTCTGACGGGGCAATGTCGGGACTATAAGCCGGGTGATCCATAACTTACCAGCCAAGCGTCAATAACGTTACCTTGACCGATTTCGCGACATGCGGCCTAGCGTTGTGATGCAGCAATTTCCCGGGACGTAATCCTTCGCCTGTGAATGGATGTTTCCGACAGATTTCTTGGTTCAATCGCAGCAATTGTTGCTTGTAGCGATCAGCAGTAACAGTTTGACCCTGTTTCAATAGTTCATATCCCACCAGTTGCACAGAAGAACTTTCTCGGAGTGAATATTGCGTTTCAGCGTTGAAGTCGTTGTTTTACCGCCGTGCTACATCCACTTTTCATCACCCGTAACGATTTTATACAGGAAAGACAGATTCAAACACTTCATGATACGCTCATCCTTGTTCCTCTGGCTCAGGTCGTGTGGCACCCATTTTCCTTTCTTCTGAATCTTTCCCATTGGGCGTAAACGATTGGAAATGGTTTGTTGAGTTACCTCCAGTTGTTCAGCTAGTTCGTTTTGCGTTTGAGACGAATCTTTATTCAGCAATGCTTGCATTTCCTCATGTGCAGCCTTCTGCGGGGCACCGCTACGTTCTCGATCGCAAACAGCAAAATCACCTGCATGCTTTAAACCGTCTAAACAAAAACTCACACGTGCTTTTCGATACATTATTCTCCCCAGAACAGAACAGATCGATGTACATGCTTTTGAAGCACTTATTACTTGATGAAATTCGTAACGTATGCAGTGTCGAAAAAATGCAGTATAACTTGCTATCTTTCACCTACCAATGTGCAAGTGCGTTTGACTGTTGGGCAAACGTGTGTGTCACATTTTATACTCTGGACCACTTACGGTCACATGAGAACAACGCGGGGGAATGTCGGATATGTAAATTAGTGGTATAAGTCACACAAAAAATGCTTTAAAACTTGTTTGTACACCTAATACATTAGATGGCATTTACGCTGCAAAACATTCAGCTTATACATTTGTATATTTTACATTCTTTATTTCTGATGTTAAAGCGCGTAAGTTTGTGCTTTTGCTTGCAACAGTATCTGCGCTTCTGCAAATTCCATTGAAAAAATCGTTTTGCGCTAATACGCCATTCACTGCATTAACGATTGGGAACATTACCCTCTTTGAACAATGCAGGTTTTCCATTAGGGACATGAATGTAATTTTTTTTTAGTCTAAGCACTGGCTTCTGACCATTCGTCCGAGGTGGGTCCGGGTTCGAAACCCATGAGGCATAAATGTTGTGTTTGTCTTACGGCACTGGGTCTCTGCTTTTCCTGAAATCAATGCCCTAAATTAGGGAGTGGTGACTGCTTATAGCCCACCGTTTTGCTCAAGGCGATCGTTATACCCCCAAATAAACAAAACATATTTTTATTTATCTCCATAGATTTCCTAAGAACAATATTTTGCGCATGCATATTTTCTACTGTTCTGTTATTCCCAAATCTGTCGCAAAGAGAATTCAGCTTATATTTCTATTTGAAAAAAAAATCTTAGAAATCCCCTCTTTTGGCCGGATGCTCTTTATTATATAGACTATTTTGCACTTATCTTCTTCTTTATGAAACGCACAAGTTTCGCACTTCGAGGTGTGAAGTTACATCACATATGTCTCTGTACGTCTGCTACTTATAGTTTGATCTGAAAAATTCCTTTTGCTTCCGATATATTTCACAATAAGGAAAGTTTCATGCACAATATTCTATTTCTCGCGGCACATCTTACGCTAGCGGGCGTAAGTAGCTGTTTTCAATTATGCATGATATCGATCATAGAAATCCTGATGCCATTTGTGTGTGTGTGTGTGTGTGTGTGGTAACCGTTTCCATTCGCGGTGAAGAATACTCCTCACACTAGGTAATTTCAGTTATGTGCAGTTTCAGTGTTTTAGAAGGGAACGCAAACGCATTTAGTTTTTCGGTGGTTTTTCTTTTACTAAAATCTGATTTAAAATACCTTTTTTTTATCGGAAATTATTCAAAAAACGTGCTCCTTTTAACCAAGGATTCGGTGTCCAATTCTCTTGTGTTATATTCTTTCCATTTCCCATTTCGTCTTTTAATACCGTATCGAATAAAATCACACGCCTTGCATGAAAACTGAGCTTTTAGATGGTTAAGAAAACATCTGGAAAATATTTTCCAGTGGCTGTACTTATCCAATTCGAACAGCACCGTTTATTAACGTAAATAATCAAAACTGAATTATCTTGACGAATATAAATATGTATTTACTTCGCGTAGTACCAATGCATACACTCTTTGCAAAAAAAAAAAAACACCCCGAAAAACTCATTTGATTTGATCCTGATGAAACTCTGCATGCCAGTACTTGAGGGCCGAATATGCGAACGATTAAGAAATAACGATCAATGACTAAACAGTGGTCCATCACAGCGCATGCGAAATGCGCATCGAGGAGGGTTTATTAAGAACAAAGCTCACATGTAGGCACAATAGTGACAGCGGATTGCGGTTGCATTAACCTCCACATACTGTAAGGATGCCTCGAAATCGGGGCAGTGCACAATACGGTAATTGAGATGACGAAGAGGATTAGTCAAGTTGCTGTATCGCCAGGCATTTGGGTTGGAGCGACGCGGCAATCGGACGATGTTGGCAACAGTGGGTCGAGGAGGGCACAACCAGGGGCACGCAAACAGAGGACTTCGAGGGCAGCGAGAAAATGTGAGGATCAAGTGGTTGTGTGATGCACGAACGGAACCAATTTCTTCGCTCTCAACCATCCACGGCATGCTGCGTCGTCACAGGTATGAAAGTGGTCATCCGAACCGTTGCCAGACGACCTGCTTCACGGGGACTACATTCGAGGAGATCACTCCGCCGCCTACCACTGAGCAGCGAACATCGCTGGCACCGGTTGCAGTGGTACCGGGACGATCAACAACGCATAGTGTCCAGTGGCTTTTCTTAGTCTTCAGTGATGTGTCACGGTTTGCACTTGGCGCCGTTCACCGGCGCATACGTGTCAGGATATGAACCACCCAGCTCACGGATCACGACTTTACCGTGAAACGGCACACTGCTCGCACACCGGGAATAACGGTATTGGAAGCCATTTCTTACGATAGGCGGGCACCCTAGGTAGACTTCCGTATCTCCCTCACGGCTCAACGTTACGTCGACGACATTCTATGAAGTGTTGTGTTGCCATTCCTGTCGCAGCATCGCAGAGAAATTTTTCAACAGGAAAATGCCCGGCCACACACAGCACGGCTGACCCCAGGCCTGCCTCAGTAATGTGACCACCCTTCCATGGACAGCCCGGTTTGACATATTTGGAACATGATGGGCCGCCGCCTACGCCCATTTCTGAACATCGGCTAACTGGCCCGCAACTTCGACACCACCTAGCATGCTACACCTAAGGACAGTATCTGTGAATTACATTCGTCTATTCCACGCCGGGCAACAGCTTGCATTCGAGCCAGAGGTGGCGCTAGAACGTACTGATTTGTTTAATTCGTGTAGCTGTTTTATCCCAGTAAATGGCCCAACTGTTCTGGAATTGTAATCATTTTCTTTCCTATACATGTAACTTACACCGATGACATTATGACCATCCCCAGTCTAGGGAAAAGAACGCGCTTGGAGACCGAACGATGGCGCATGTGAAGCTTACAGAGCAGTATATATACAACCCGAGGACCGGCTTTCGGTTAGTAAAGTGTTAGGAGTTAGAATGGTAAAAGCTGCGGATTTATCAGAGTCTGATAAAGGACAAATTGTGATGACGCAGCGCCTTTGAACTACGATCTCGGAAACGGCTCGGCTTGTGAGTTGTTCACTTGACGCTGTAATCAGTACGTATGAAAAATGGTCCACAGATGGCCAAACGACGAACCTTCGTCCAGCCGTGTTTAGTCCGCAGCTCATTAAATTCATAAGGGTGCGTAGACTGTCGCGCATTGTTTACAGCGACCGCAGAACCACAGTTTGACAAATCACAAGCAACTACAACAGCGGTGATCAGAACAATGTATCACAGCAACCAGTTAATCGCAGTCTTCTGCTCATGGGCTTGCGTAGCCGAAGGCCCAGCCGGCTCCCCATGTTCACTGAACATCATCGCCAACAACACATGAAATGAGCCCATGAGATCGGACCGTGGATAATTAAAATAAAGTGGCCTGGTCTGACGAATCATGATTCCTGGTGCATCACTAAGACGGCTGAGTGCGGATACGTCGATTACCAACGGATGGTATCGCACCTGGATGTACTGTTGGACAGAAACAGGCCGGCGGCGGTGTTATGCTGTGGGCGATGTTTTCTTGGGACACTTTAGGCCCCATTATCCTAATAGCACAATCTCTGACATCTCTCAGGTATCTGAACACTGTTGCGGACCAAGTTCTCCATTTATGGCAAGCGTGTTCCCTGCTGGTGTTGGAAATTACCAACAGGATAATGCGCCATGCCACACTGCCAGATTCGTCAAGGAGTGGTTTGAGGAACATGCTGGTGCTTTTCTGTTAATGCCCTGGCCACCACATTCACCTGCCATGAACCCACTCAATCATTTTTGGTTCGACTTGGAAAGCGAATTTGCCGCCCCGGTGGCACAGTGGTCTAAGCGATGGCCTCTGATCATTCGTCCGAACGGGGTCCGGATTCGAATCCCGGTAAGGCATGGATGTTGTGTTTGTCTTACGGCACTGGCTCTCTCACTTCCCTGGAACCAGTGACCCTAAATTAGGGACGGGCGACTGCTTATAGCCCATTGAGTTACTCACGGTGGGCGTTAAACCTCCAATCCAAAAAAAGCAAATTCGTGCTAAATCACGACCACCCCGAAATGTACGGAAACTGGAGAACCTGCTGTTGACATTATGGTACCAGATCCCCCAGGATACCTATCGCCACCTGATCGAATCGATGCCTCGCCGAGTGGCCTCTGTTTTGCGCACTAAATGGGTCCTATAGCCCATTAGGTAGGTGGTCATAATATAATGAGTCATCGATGTACATTGCACATACCAATTTTCATCTTGATTGGATGATTTATTCTCTGTGGTTCTGTTTTTTTCTTAACAAAGAGTTTATTTTTCTAACCTCACATGGAAAATGTGTAGGAGCAAAACGAAAAATTCCTTGATAATTCCTGCTATGGTATTAATAATCACGTGCAAAACGAAATTTTCTAACTTTTCTAAAGGGGAAAATATATTGTTCTACCTCACTAAATAGAATAAAAACTTCCGGACAACTAATCTTGAATTAAAGTCCAGGACACGTAAAAAATTAGTTCGTTCCGCCAGAAAACTGAAAGGACATCAGGACACATGTAATAACTCAGTTATTACCACACTAGGTGAAAGCCTCTCAATAATGATAACGACAACTAAAATTTATGCTACAGAAATTATTGACATTTATTTATTGTGTTCTTGAGTTCCACGTCAATAGATGGCGACGTTGGCTCACAGCTTTCTGAAAATTTCCCGAGCAGTCGATTATGGAATTTGATACGACGGGCTATCTGTTTGTTATGTGTTTTGTGTAAAACCTTTAATCCCTATTTCGTCAACACTTCCTGTACACAACATTTTTCGTATACACTGACTGTGAACCCTGTATGAATTTCCCCTGTTCTTTTCCGTGAACTATTTTTATCTTAACGTCGTCAGATCGTCGTACTCTTAACGTTGCCACATAAAGATGGCTAAACACCTGTACAGGTAGTGAACCAAAATTTCTGATGTAAAGTTTTCTTATCTCGAAAGAGTTGACCGTGTGACGTAATGCATCTCTGACGTCATGTGAGAATGATTTGGATTAGATGACGTAAAACCAGTAGTTGTCTCCTTTGTTGCTATGACAACAAACCAAAGTGATTTCCCCCTTGTGCGCGTGTAGGTGATGACGTCACCTACACGAAAAGCTGAGCGTGACGTCACAAACATTTGTTTCTCGGTTGTTGCTGTGACGACTTAAAAAGTGGCACGGAGGAGGAGGAAGACTCTAGCAAATTATATAGTAGGATAAACATACTATCTTCAATTAGCTTTAATCGTGAATGCACAATGTAAATCACTATGCATAACACATGACAACTTCAAAGCATTATTAATATTTAAATCTTGAATTTGTTGTTTTGGATCACCAAAATTAACTCGATGAATACACGGATTAGCAAACTCATACGAGGGAGATACAAAATATCAAGGCAACATACCCTTTAATACCGGTAACTGTGAACAAATAAACTTAACGGTTATCTCACTTCTCCTTATAGTTCTCTTACAAGTCGATTCACTTCTTGTATCGTTCCGCTAGCTTCGTCATTCCTTGGAAGAAGAAGCTTTTCGGTGCTTCCGAATCCACGTCTACACTTCTTTCTTAACACCATCAACAGAGATGAATCTGCGACCGTATAGGACTCTTTAAGTGGACCAAAGATGTGCTAATCGCGTAGCGCCAGTGCAGGGCTGTAAGGAGCAACTCAAAGACGTTAAAACCGCAATTGTTGCATTGGCTCCAACGTTGCGGCCGCTACATAGAGACGTGCATTGTCATGGTGCAGCAAGACTGTTTTTACAGCATTCCTCTTCTTTTGCTGTGAATTGCAGACTTTAGTTTCTCTCTAAGCATAGCACAGTACGTTGCATTGGTTACTGGTTGTCCGTCAATGCATAAACAGTATAATAATTAAACTCCCATAAATTAAGGTTTCACTTTGAAAGAATAGTTCTGGCACATCTATAATGCAGTCAAAGGAATAACAATATAAAATTATTGTAACATTTATCTAGACACAGACATCATATACGCGTTTCGCTACATCTGAAATATATTGCTCTCATAATGTTCAGCAGCACTTCAATTTGCTGAAAAGAGAACGCACAGTTTATAACAAAAAAACATTATTAACGTGCAACACTCTCGCAGTTTCTTGCATGCTGCAAATTAATTACCTCCTGAAGCTCGAAACCTGATATAAATAAAACTTTAACGGCTTTTTTGCTCATTTGAGCACAGGTTGCAGTCCAGCCACACCACCAACGAAGGCACTACGTTACACATGACCCGCAGACAACAAGAGACGTAAATAATTGCCCGGAGAACGAAGCAGTTAGTACTCTTCAAAAGATGTTTGATCTCTCTTGTCTTTAATAACAAAACCCGTAAACCTTTTTGCTGCTCAAAATCCTGAATAATTCAGATAAAAAGTATAGCCTCGCAGCACTGCAGAATTGGCTACAAGAATATTTCTTTCTTCGGTGTTAAAATGGGCAAAACATAAGGGGTCGAGAATACGTCATGTGATCATTTATCTTTATTCCCCTCAACTTTTTCTAACCCATTTCTGTATTCGCGGTTTCTTCGAAACTATCCAAAGCCAAATCATCTTTCAATATTTTTCCTTTTAACACAAAGAAACACAATTCGTAAAAAATAATTCATAAATATTTCTAGCATTATCATGTCTATTGAAAACATTGCTTTACAGTACCTAGTGAAAGAATTATATGTACTGCATATTTGAAAATGCATGGATCATCATTTAAAGCAAAAGAAATTCTGTTTTATCCAATTTGCAAATGCAGAAGCACCACATCTAGGGAAGTACGGTAAATGGATATTATATGCATGCCGCCATAAGCCATGTATGTTAAAAGATATGCTACTAAAATAAAATTATGTTTCATAAAGTCATTCGGCCATCATTCACCGACTTGCTCCTGAAAATAAGAGCCTAAAAAGGGCATGTATATTCACGTACGAGTGTTACGTTTTTCTTTTACATCTGCTAGGTTTTATAAGAAAAAGAACTGGATATGTTTCAGCAAAAGTGATGTTTTTTTCAATTTATGTACAAAAAGGGGTGTTAGCATTATAGTTAGCGAATTACCTGCCATGAACAATAACAACATAATAATTGATAGCGCGATTTTCAATTTTCAGAAAAGTACAGATATTATTTGGAATCTTTGAATGATACCTGTCTTCCTTGGTTTGAAAATATAATTTTAAAATGCAATATCTCTTTTGCGTTAATAATGCCGGAAAATATGAGGTGGCCTTCAGATATTTCTTTTCCACTGGTTGACAAATTATAAGTATCTGTTCGCACTCCGAGACTGGGATTTTGAAAAAAACAAAAAAATATGTTGGTAATTGATTGATGGTATGTAATTGTAACTCTGATTAACCATTATAAAAAGTCTGGAAATAAAAGATGACGAACCATTTGTTGCATCTAACACATAACATGCTCTACCATCAACTGATTATAGAATTGGCTAACATTTAGGCAATATATCATCCGCTGAATCTACTTTTTCTTTTTGACCAGCAGACTGTAGACCGGGAAAAGTTTGTTACGACTTTATGTGCCATTGTCTTCATTGTATATTCCTCATTCTGTTACTTCCTAAACAGAATTTTTAAACTCAGATTTTGAACTACAGTTTTATTTGCTTTTACTTTATTATTTTTACCTCAGAAAATAATTTCCTCTAGTCCTCGGGACTTTAAAAAAATTTGTTTCAAGTAAATAGCTGTTATTCATGTTCACCAAACGTGTCGTAAGTGTCAGTTGAACTTTACTCAATATGACTGGATAATCAAATAGGAATGTGATCCACAAAATTTGCGAGCTGTTTACCAAAGTTATCATGCAATCAGGTTCCACTAAATTCCGAATCATCTTCATGAAGTACATCCTGCAGAGCCCGTATTGTTGCAATCCAAAACTGTGGGGTAAAAAAATTATATGCATTGTAACGAAAGGGTACTTACACGTGATCTCGGAGTTTATAACATCGGCATTTCGATTTTATTTTCCCGGCAAAAGAGAAAACTTCCAGACCAAAATGCTGGAAACAAACTATCTTACTTTTATGCGCCTTGGCGATGATTTTTCTGAAAATGATTGTATGTTCAATCGAGCTATCTATTGTTCTTGTGTCTACAGAAAACAACCCTGAAACAGATATTTGTAAAGATATGGAATTGCTGTTTTTGGAATATAAATGCAGATATTGAGTGTAATCAAATCAAGCATAACTGGCTTAAATGATTATATCGAAACATGACATCGCCTTAAGACATGCAGTTTTCATTAAGTGTTTAATCAATGCGGACAGACGTTTTTAGTGATACAATATATTTTTATGTCAGTTACGCTTTAAAACTCAGATATTCTGAATTTCTTCATTCTTAATGGGCCATAAAAATCTGTTGACAAGATCTTAACTTTTTGGTTGATACGCATGTACAAAATAACTTCTTTCGTGGTAAAACTTAAACAGTGTTTAAAGAGATATTTCAGTATCTTTTTAATACCAACTTAATTTATTCAATAAATTGTGTCTGTCCCTAACAAAATTTTTGCTCTTTTTCGTTTCTTCAGGACACCTTTTTTCTGCGAAATACTTATCTGTTATCATTCGATGTTAAGGCAGATGTTTCGAACACCATTTTCCGAACTCTGGAAAACTGGTGATGCAGGAACTTAAAAGATTCGATTCATCATGATCTTCTTTGCGCTTTCAAATGCCAAGATGATTCGTAAGATCTATGAGTCATGGCTCCCAAAAGCAACTGATGTAGAAGCGATAACAACTCTAACAGAATGTACCGGGCACTTTTTTATTGTCGACATGTGCAAGTTTCATTCAGGAGCAATAGAAGTATTTTTAGAGCATGACTTATAAGTCACCTATAGATCTTTTCAGAGTTCCTGATGACCGAAACAATGATTTTCCGGAAGAATGTTCTTTCCCGATTATCGGTAGAGGTTCAGATTTTTTTCTGCTCACTTTCACATGTTTCCTAAAGTGTTAGAAGTGTATCGCAGAAGTGAATCAAGTATTGTGCTGTAAAAACCGATAGCTTGTACTTTTTTATATAGTGATAATCCTAATTCGAAAGCATCCGTAACGGTATCATTATTAGTTCTTAAGTGAAGTCATCGTTCGTATACTCCTGGAGCGAGAGCATTAATGCACTTTCTAGTAGTTAGTATATTGCCTACTAAAAAGGCTTTACATACGTATGAGTAACATGAAACAGTTAAAATTTAGTAATAAAATAAAATTTAAATAAAATTTATGGGAACATAATGGCTGTGCTTATTCGAAAGGGAGTGTTTTAAATTTGGCATTTAATTTCTTCACGGTGTAGGGACTAAGAGCTATTGATCTCCAATTCACTTTCATTGTATTAGTTTCCTTGTACCTGCATTATGGGAGCCTATGTAATTCCCATTGTTCCTTCGGAATTTCTTTGATATTTGAAGAATGTTGCAATTAAATATTTATTACAGAAGTGGAAACCTAATAAAAACCGCACCAACTATTCTTTTCAAATACTAAATTGTAACCTTAAGGCTCATGTTCGTCCACACTAACTTCTGACTTAGAAGGTGGTACTGCTTTCAGACGATATCGAAAAGTAAAGCATCAGTGAATTCCTCCTGGTACTGATAGAGTAAATTTCTGTCATTTGAAAATAGTTAACTTTGTTTTGATTAGGTGCGTGTGTCATGCAGTTTTACTGGAAGTTTTCTTTTCCGTGAAATTTCAAAACAGAGTTCAATTATGGAACCCAGATTTTTCCTTCTTTTTCTTTTGCTTTAACTTTATAAAAATAAGGATAAAATACTATCAATTGTATCATTAATTTGCTTCATAATACTACTATTCAGAGATCATGTTCTCCGTACGACTAGTATCGCCATGTATTTTTGGCACGTCTTTTGCAAAAAAATGTGCGTGCTCATGGTATCACTTTGTCTGTCTGTGAACAAACACCATATCTCTGTAAGTATTCGTCTGATTTGAAAAATTATTTTTGCATTGGAAAGCACGAAATATGAGAACAATGATCCTTGCTTTTCGGTTTCACCCAATGCACAACTTCTTCGCTAGCAGACATAAATGCAGATACTATCGAATTCTAAATACATTTTATTCCATATACACTATATTGACAAAAGTCACCGGACACCCCTTCAAAGGCAAATGAACGGATCCGTTGCGTTGTTAAGATGCGCGGTACAGCTGCAAACATTATAAAAACAAGCCTGCAGCTGACTGCGTTCATATCGCCCTGTGAGGTTAAGTGGAAATGTCGCGGCGGGAGATAACTGACTTTGAGAAAGGAAAGATTGTTGGGTGTTATATTAGTGGGTTGTCCATAAGAGAAACCGAGAGACGTTTAAACATACCATAAGTCAAATGTTTTGAAAGTACTGAATATGTGGAAGACACATGGCCTGCCTGAAGCAGCAAAATGTACCGGCAAACCCAAGAAAATCAGTGATAGAGGGCATCGAAGCCTAAGGAGAATCCTTACAGCTAATCGATGGAGTACTGCAGAAGACCTCAGTGTACACGTGAGTAAAAGTACCATTCGCAGAAAACTTCATTCCATGAGTTACTGTGGTTGTGCGGCTGCTCATAAGCTTTTTATCTCCATTCGGAATGCTACTTCTCGTTTAGCACGGTGTAAAGAACATTTATCGTGAACCGCAGATCAATGGAAACGGGTCTTATGGACTGATGAATCCAGATACACGATCCATTAGTCTGATATCCGCGTGTGGGTAGGGCGGCAGCCGGGGGAACAGTATTTACCACAGTGTAGCCTACTGTTCTTGCGGTCACGTTTCGAGCTGGCAGTGTACTCATGAGGGTGTTTTTCGTTCTATGGTACCGGCCCATTGGTTATCGTGGACAAACCTGTCAACCAGCACGCCTACCTCAATATTCTGGACAATTATGCCTTACCACCTCTGCGGGAATACGATGGAACAGAGCCTTGTTGGTACCTCCAAGTCATAAAGGAAGAACTGTGACAGCCTGGTTTGACGATAATTCCGTATCGTGTTTTTTTTTTTTTTTTATTGGAGGTTTAACGACCACCGTGAGCAACTCAATGGGCTATAAGCAGTCGCCCATCCCTAATTTTAGGGTCACTGGTTCCAGTGAAGGGAGCGAACCAGTGCCGTAAGACAAACGCAACATCCATGCCTCACCGGGATTCGAACCCGGACCCCTTTCGGACGAATAATCAGAGGCCATCGCTTAGACCACTGCGCCACCCGGGCGGCCGTATCGTGTTTGCACTGGCCAGCACAGAGTCCTGACCTTAATCCCGTAGAGCACTTATGGGTTGAATTAGAGCGCCGCACAAGAAGTTTGGAACTAAGGCCTACTACTAAGCAACAGTTAGCGGCACTATTATGTACTAAATGGAAGCGCATACCTATCGCTGTGTTCCAAAACCTTGTCAAAAGCATGTCTCGAAGCGTCAGCGCATGCATTAAGGACAAAGATGGGCTGACACCGTACTAATGTATGTCAATAAATGCTATGTTGCGTTTCTCTTCTAGGTGTCCGGTGACTTTTGTCAAAATAGTGTATTTGATTCCGAATAACCAACTGAAAGAAATGATTTCTTCTTTTCTATGCCATTTATAACAAAAACGTTTTTGGGTACATTTTCTTTTTCAAGCAATGCGTAGATTTTCAGCTAGGAGGTGTAATGGCAATTTGTGATTTTGCCAATATCTCTGCTTCTAAAAGTCCGATTTGAATTTTTTTCTGCATCACGCAGATACTGGTAGGAAATGTTTTACGTGCAATTTCTAATATTTAGTACAGAACAATTTGGCCACCAGGCTGCGTATCTGTTTATTTTTGTTTCTTATGTATTTGCAGCAAAATCTGAGCTTCTGAAACCTCGATTCAAAAAATTATTTCGTGAACCGATAGGTTTTTGAGAATAACTTCTGCTTAAAATAGTGCATTTTTTCCCGCCAGAGCGCATCATTGTATATCATATTTATTTCGATATCTCTGCCTGTTAAGAGTACTATTTGAAGATTTATTATTTCATCGGAGAGCGTTTATGATGTGACATTTTTTCATCTAATTTTACATTTTTCTTAGCGTACAAGTGTGCTGCCATTGGAGGAAGTAACTTTACGTTTTCGTTTACAAAATGTTCTCAGCAATATCTGCGGGACTGCAAACACGATGGAAGATTTTTTTTTTCAGTCAGACACTATTAACTATGAAATATTTTTTGTTTATTTTCTATCCAAAATAATGCGCAATTTCGTCGCTAGGAGGTTAATATGATTTTCTCCATATCTCTGCTTCTAAATGCCCGATTTAAAAAAATGTATTAACACCGGGTACCATTTACCTTATGGGAAACTTTAAGATTGTGCTTGAGGAGCTTTTAAGGTTCACAGTTCTGTTACTAGGTGGTGCTTGTGTACTTCTGTTTATAGCTGTAACTCCGCTTCTAAAAATTCTATTTAGAAATTCTTTTTTTTACTGTATCTCATTCGTTACAATAAGGATGGGGAACGTTATCCTCTTTCTCGCTAAGGAAAAAATCTTTTTCTCGCTATCTCCTCTTCCGGGAGAGGTACTTGCAAATTTTTATTTTCTAGTACAGCTTTTATCATGAAGAATAATACATCTCGCATATTTTCAACATTTCCATTATTTCAAATTTTCCCGCTGGAAGGCGTAGAGTTATAACATATTTTGTTTTATGTTTCTTATTTAAACTCTTTGATTTGAAAATCTCTTTGTCTCTGATACTTCCTTCTGCTATGAGAACCTTTTTGTGCACCATTTGCTAATTTTCGTAATATGCATTTTAATCGCTGGTGGAAGAAAGCAGTTTTTTCTATTTCTGGGTGTTTTATCGATTGTAGAAATCCTGCTTATTTTCCTTTTCTAACCAGTTCCTTTGACTATGAATAACTTTGAAAGTTTTTATTCTCGTCGGAAAAGATTGGAAAGACGTTCTCATTACAACCGACATTTCGGTGTCATCTGCCTTCTTTTTACATTTGAAGCACAATTTAAACACACAATAAAAGTTTATAATCCCTTATTCGCGAAAAATATAATATTCTTGTATATTTTCTAGCCCCAGTACATCCAGCAGAAGTGCTTCATATAAAGTACAGTTTGCGCTGTAGGTTTTGGCAGCAGTTAAGCATGTGATGTGAAATATTCTTTTATTACAGTTTTAGTTGAATGTTATTAATATCGCCATGAATCACAGACGAAACACGGAACTGAATGCCTTAAATATTAAATATCATATATAATAAATCATGATATTTTAACGAAATGTAGTTTAGAAGTTATCACGCATGAGATTAAAGCAACACAAATTATGAATGTTTTGTTTGCATTTACTTACTCCGTATTAAGATACATACAATTAAATATATTTATTTTGCTTTGGTTCAGTTATTTGTGTCATGCATCTGATACCTGTCTTCCTGCCTGTTCATATCATCTGGTGCTCAGGCGAAACTTCGGAGGTCTTATGTAGTCGTGTTACAACTATGATGTTATCACGTTCTGTGATATACTCTATATAAATTTCAGTTTTTTCTAGTTTTTATATATAATTGGGAAACGAATTCCCCCCCCAAAAGTATTCATAAATACATGGTAGGCATTGTAATGCTGATATAGGCAGATTTTCACTGCATTCCATGTAACCACTTCCTTCAGAAAACTTGGAAATTTTCATCGTCCTGGAGCGGAAATTGAACCCGCACATCCCGATCTCCGGTCGAGCATCCTAGTCATTGCAATACCCAAGACAAGGAAATTCCAAGCAACTGAACTTAGATATCCGATAACCTTCAGATTTGCGCTAGTCGAAAAGGCGCTGTAATCGCTTTGGTATAAATATTTTTCATGATATCTGATTTGCTGTCGAACCCATGTTTAGTTATTATTTAAAGGTTGAAAACATATCCGAGAATATGCGATTGCCACATTGAAGTTTACTGTACTGATGGGCAAAAAGTATTAATACATCGAATACGTTATTCGTGAACCGAGTAATTATTCGGAAACCGAATACCTTATTCGGTAACCAAATATTTTATTCAGGAACCGAATGCTTTAGTCATAAACCGAATACTTTATTGAGAAACCCAATACTTTAATCATAAACCGAATACTTTATTCGTTAAAAGAAAACAATATTCGGAAACGGAATCAGAAACGGAATTATTGATCCGGAAACAAAATGAATGACTCAGAAACCAAATGAAAGAAATATTTAGCGAAAGAAAGTGCCCTTTTGACCCCTGAAGCTCAGGACTTCGACTCAGTGGTGTCTCTTTCCATCACAGCAGTTAGGCCCCTGGAATCTATGACGTTACCGCACAGCACAGTGATTAAGCAACGATACCTCAAGCCTATATATACCTCGCCAGCTTTGTATCGCGTCTTTCGCAACCTGTGTGGTGGCGGTCGTAATGTCGACGGTCAAAATGTCCACAGTTCAAAATGTCGACACGGTCGTAATGTCGACAGTCAAAATAATGTCGACACGTTCATAATGCCGATAGTCAAAATGTCGACACGGTCAAATGTAGACAGGGTCCAGAAAATGTCAGCATGGTACTCTAACTTAGACCGTAGACAGTTATTGGAGGGGTCGGGGCCTGGTTTCACAGGGTCCCCGTACAAAAGTTTCGTAAAATCTACATTTTTCAATTTAGAACCACCAAATTTGGTATACTATCTCATGGTACTCTAACTTAGACCGTAGATGGAAGGGGTCGGGGCCCGGGGTCAAGGGGCTTCCATACAAAATTTTCGTAAAATCTACAGTTTTCAATTTAGAAACACCAGGTTTGGTATATTATCTCACGGTTCTCGAACTTAGACCGTAGACGGTTTTTGTAAGGGGTCGGGGCCCTGGTCAAGGAGGCCCCATGCAAAATTTTCGAAAAAATTTCAATTTTTTACTCTTACGAACTGCAACACATTTCAGCACTCCAATACCCGATCTACGGTACAAGTTAGAGACCGCAGATAACAAGAAAGTGCAAAAATATCCGGTTAATGGTGTTCCGGTTAATGGTGTATTAAAAGCACAAATGAATAAACGTTAGCTTTCACCACCAACGGGCGGCTTCATCAGGAAGAAATACAATGTAATGTAAATTTAGAGTTCCAGGTATTCAAAATCCAAAACGGTAAACAAAAGGATGATCAATGTCAATGTCATGACGCACGCACGCGACATCTCATAGGTACATTGCATTTCAGTGTCGCGGTGTTCTCAGAAGCACACGCCAGATGTACGGCAGTTCTATAGTTGTCTCCTCGTAGGTAAGTGTTTCCATTCCTCTTCCTTTCTTTTTTGTTTCGTAAAATTAAATTAACTAAATCAAAAATTTAACCCCGGGCTCTGACCCCTTCCAAAACCCGTCTACGGTCTAAGTTAGAGTAACATGAGATAGTATACCAAATTTGGTGGTTCTAAATTGAAAAATGTAGATTTTACGAAACTTTTGTATGGGGTCCCGTGAATCCGGGCCCTGACCCCTTCCAAATACCGTCCAGGTCTAAGTTAGAGTACCATGCGGTTATTTATGGACCCTGTCGACATTATGACCGTGTTGACATTTTGACTGTCGACATTATTTTGGCTGTCGATATTTTGACTGCCTACAATTTTACTGTCAACATTTTGACCTTGTCGAAATTTTAACTGTCGGCATTTCGACCCTGTCGACATTTTGGTGTCAAGAGTTTGACTGTCAACATTTCGTCCCCCCAAAACATTTAAATGTTTAAATGGACGTATAGCTATAAACATTGGTATCATGATTTATACACTATGATGATTATGTACACAACCAAGAATTTTCAGGAGGGTGAGGTGTAGGTTTTTAAGACAACCTTTCAAGTTAAGTTATTTGCTCCCAGTTTCCATGCTTCATGTTGTGTTGAGTGGCAGACTCTACTTGTGGCTATGCCCTTCCCTCAGAAATTTGGTGAAGTCTGTAACTGGGATCCGAGGTGCTAGCGTAGGGTGGACCCTGACCCCAACTTCCGTAATTCTATATTCTGGACCGCTAGAGTCATCAGTGTATCCAGGATTTTTGCCCTGAAGCGTCCGCGAGGTTCGCGAGCAAGGGGGCAGGCTTCCCCCAAAATGTTAAAATGGATGTAGACCTGTTAAAATTGGTGCCATGCTTTAATGATGATTCTGTACACGACCACGAATTTTCAGGAGGGTGGGGTGAATCCCCCCCCATGTTCCTAAGAGCGGAGACAAGGTGTTCAAGGCAAGGTAAGTTATTTGCTCGTTATTTCCATGCCACATGTTGTGTTGAATGGCAGACTCTACTTGTGGGTAAGTATTCACTTCCCTCAGATATTTGAGGTCTGTAACAGGACCGAAGCGTTTGGGTTGGGGGCCCTGCTCCCAGCTTCCGTCGATCATTGCCGCTGGAGTCAGTCATTGTATTTGGGAACAACCCAGAAACACTGATCGACTCTAGCATTGCAGAATATAAAATTACGGAAGTTGGGGACAGAAGCCCCAACCCAAGAACCACAGATCCCTGTTACAGACCACCAAATTTTTGAGGGAAGGGCAAACCCACAATTTCAGTCTGCCACTGAACACAATATGAAGAATGGAAATTGGGAGCAAATCACTTACTTACTTTGAACACGTTGTATCCGCTCTTAAAACCTCAAGGGGGAGTGAGTTCAACCCTACCCTCCTGAAAATTCGTGGTCGTGTACAGAAACATCATACTAAGCATGGTACAAATGTTTACAGCTCTACGATCATTTTAACGTTTTGGGGGAACCCCTCCAAAACTTGCGAACCTCGCGGACGATTTAGGGGGAACATCCCGGATAAACTGATCGACTCTAGTGGTCCAGAATATAAAATTAGGGAAGCTGGGGGAAGGGCCCCCAAATCAAGAACATCGGATTCTTCTTACAGACTTCACCAAATTTCTGAGGGAAGAGCATAACCACAAGTAAAGTCTGCCACTTAACATAACATGAAGCACGGAAATTGCGAGCATAACTTACTTTGAACCCCTTGTCTCTGCTCTTAGAAACCTGGGGGAGGAGTGAATTTATCCCACCCTCCTGAAAACTCGTGGTCGTGTACAGAATCATCACAGAAAGCATGGTGCCAATGTTTGCAGCTCTACGTCCATTTTAACATTTTCGGGGGAAAGCCCCCAAAGCTCGCAAACCTTGCGGACGCTTCATTTGGAACACCCCGGATAAACTGACCGAGTCTAGCGGTCCAGAATATAAAATTACGGAAGTTGGTGGAAGGCCCCCAACCAAAGCACCTTGGATCCCTTTTACAGAATTCACCAAATTTCTGAGAAGAGGGCATGCACACAAGTGGAGTCTGTTACTCGATACAGCAGTAAACACGAAAAATGCGGACAATTCACTTTCGTTAGGCTTATACAAATCCCCGTCCTGCGAACTCCGAGAGGCCCAAAGACATCGAGATCCCCCGAGGTTCCATGGACCTGCAGAACAATATGCATTACACTAAGAATAAATCAATGCAATGTGCAATAGTTAAATTTAATACTGCAAGAGCAACTGAGAGACAGGGGCACCCACCCTCCTGAACTACTATATCCCTCAATAGAACTTCACCGCTGTTCCAGGAAGGAGGAGACATGTCACGTGGAACATGAAAGATCCACAAGTTATGCAATATTCCAAAACGTAACGGCACCCCCACCCCCACCCCCAACCTTCTCCCGAATGACTTTTTCAGGTTGGAGAGCTCAAAAACCTCTTACAAACTCCAAAATATTTTACTGAGGGGGTCGAAATACGACAAATTCCTCCACGACAAATTGAGTAGTCGACGAACTTGCTCGCGATGAATTTGCCTGCGACGAATTGACGCGCGATGAATTTGCCTGAGACGAATTGACGCGCGATGAATTGGCACTCGACGAATCTACGCGCGATGAATTTGTACTCGACGAATTAACGCGCGAAAAATTGTCGCTCAACGAATTGGGCACGCCGAATTGATAGGACACCGTCTTGAGACACCGTCGCTTGACCACTGTGCTGTGCGGTAACATCATAGACTCCAGGGGCCTAGCTACTGTGATGCAAAGTGACACCACTGAGTTGAAGTAATGAGCTTCAGGAGTCAACGGGCACTTTCGTCCGCTTAATAATTCTTTCTTTCGGTTTCTGAGTCATTCATGTGGTTTCCGGATCAATAATTGTTTTTCTGAATAATATATTCCGTTTCCGAATACTGTTTTCTCTTAACGAATAAAGTATTCGGTTTCCGAATAAAGTATTCGGGTTATGACTAAAGTATTCGGTTTCCTAATAAAGTATTCGCTTACCGAATAAAGTATTCGGTTTCCGAATAAAGTATTCGGTTTCCGAATAGCTACCCGGTTCACTAATAACGTATTCGATTTATAAATACCTTTTGCCCATCACTTATTTACTGTAATTTAATTTTCAGAGGATCGCTCTAGAAGCTGAATGACAAAAAAATGGTTTTGAACATTAATTTGTGAAAAGTGTTACTTTGAATGCAAGTTTGCGGAAAAAAACAATTCGTCCATATCATTCTTCTAGAAATGGAAGCAAATTGGAAAAATTTTATTTAAGAAAAAGTTTATGTATTTTTGTCCGAGACATTTTGAAGGGCAATAGTTTCTAGATGTCTCGGTTCTGTTTTCTCAGGAAAACGTACAACTTTCAGAAAAACATTCCAGCGTTTTGTGTTTCTAAGAAGCGTAATGTAGAGTTTCATTCTCTAAGGTTTCCCCTTGAGCAAAGTTCTGTATTCGCAGCAAGTGTCATAAAACGCTGACATAAACTTCACATGTCACAGCAATCTATTGCCCCGGTACCCTTGTTGGAAATTTCTTTTTATGTACTAAAGCGCGGCAGATTTTTCTCTCGAAGTTGGAACAAAGCTGCAATGACACTGCTGCGTAACATAGCGGTGTTTTATCCCCAAGTGCCTACCGCAAAGAAGTGCCCTTTCTTAACAAAAAAATTACCGCTTTTTTATATTCGGAAAAATCGATTTTCACGCTAACGGTATTATCATCACTTCTTACATAACGATCTACCACCTTTTCCCCTTAAGTACGAGCATTAAAACTTATATCGGATCTTAGAGTTTTACTTATTTTTTTTAATTTGAAGGTGGTGAAACACTGCATCCTAGAGAAGAAACCTAATTTCGAATTTTCACGTGGAAATACACATTAATGGCAATATCTTCATTAAAACACTAAACTAATCCTCACTTGGCTATTATGAAATATTTAATGAAAATCAATTATTAATTGAATTAATTGGGAAGCAGTTGGCAATTCAAAAGTCAACGTTTTTTTTTTTATTAGAGGTTTAACGACCACCGTGAGCAACTCAATGGGCTAGAAGCAGTCTCCGATCCCTAATTTGGGGTCACTGGTTCCAGATAAGGGAGAGAGCCAGTGCCGTAAGACAAACACAACATGCATGCCTCACCGGGATTCGAACCCTGACCCCCTTTTAGGCGAATGATCAGAGGCCATCGCTTATACCCCTGCGCCACCCGGGCGCCGTCAATATTTCCGACGTGGCATTATTTTCAGCTGTTGTTAGATGCGTGAGACATTGTGCATTTTTTTGTATTTGGGGGTTTAATGATCACCGTGAACAACTCAACCCATCCTTAATTTAGGGCAACGGATCCCAGGACAGAGCTGGTGCCGTAAGATAAACACAACACCTGTGCCTCACCGGAATTCGAACCTGGACTCGCCTTGTACGAATTGTAAGAAATCAGCGTTCAGATCACAAAGCCACCTGAGCGTCAAGGTACAGTATTCCAAAATTAGATTTTAACAATGGTTTTGATTACTCTATTATTCATTTTAGTTAGACAGAAACTTTTTACTTGGGATTTACTTTACTACTGTCGGGAAATGTTGTTGTAGTGCTCTGTTGCGGTGACTGAAGTACCAGTGGCATTCCTGCAGGTAAACTGTAAGATACGTGTTTGATTTCTGTTTAGGATAGAAAAATGCCCAAGTTTTGTAAGGAACTCTTCTAATGAATTATGAAGACATTAGCTACTCCAATATCAATGTTATGAAAATATAAATTCTTCAAAATGTCCCGAACATGTAAACGTGCATTCATGAGTAACACCGGTGGCGCGTCGGTCGAGGTGCTGGCTTCTGGCTCTTCGTCCGGGTTGACCCGGATTCTAGCCCCAGATGAGGAATAGATGGCGTGGTTTTCTTATGATACTGTTTCTCTTTCTTTCATGGAACTAGTGGACTAAATTAGGGATGGGGACCTCCTGCAGCCCTTAGAATTGCAGTATGCTTCATGGAGTCACAACCTATTGAAAAAAATGCAAGATACGGTGAAGTCGAAAAAGTATATGATGACGAAACGTCGAATGCCCATTGGATCTCCGTTATCCAACAATAAGAAATGAGGCATACAATACGAAAGCTAACGCAAAATTCGTAACAGATTTGAAGGTAAATGGAGTCAAAATGATTCAGAACGGAATGCCGAGGATGTATGGAGGTGACGACTTTTCCAGAAAATTTCAGAGAAAAAAATGGTATCGTAATCACATAGTGAGAGTCAAAGAGACGTAAAATCGAAATGTCTTCGAGGAGATACGAGAGACACATACAAGCGCAAATATCTGTAAATTTCGAAGAGGTGTAATGTCTGTATAATTTTAGTTGAAATGTCGAACACTCGTGGAAGACACATGTCTGAAGAAAACAATTAAAATATTGCAGAACATCACTCTAATTAAAGATATTAAAGAAAGTAAAGTATACCGTTGAACCATTCATGTCGTTAGCAGTTATTTTAGTAAGAAGGGTTATGGCGAGGACCTGCTGGCAATGTACTTAGAGTTTCGGGATTATGTTTGTCGTCCCAGTTGAGACTGGTTTCGAGCTTCAAGTAAGTGGTGCGTGTTACATAGTAGCTGGTTTGTCTTTTCTCTGGTACCAGAGGCCCTAACGTAGTTACAGATGGCACCCTATTTCCTTCCATGCTCAGGACGATTGTTAAACTCCGAAACAATATGAGCTGTCCGCTGTACAACAGCAAGGCACACGTTCGGGCAGCTCAGAAATTCTAATGGGATGTTTAACGGATTCTCTACAGATTTGTTACCACGTCAAATTCGCACGTGCTGGTACTTCGAGAAATTCAGACATGCGCCAGATGACCGGAAGACGTCAGAAAGTACACATTGCGTGGCAGCCTTTTCGTTTCATGCAAATAATACATGGCGATGGCTGCAGGGTGCAATCAATTTTCTCTTGCAGCATAAGACCTAAGACTGTAAGGAATCACCGGATCAAGAGCTTTTTAAATCTCTTTGAACCAGTCCATCTGCAGTGATTTCATTCTACTTTTTAAATGAATCAAAAATAATAAGACTCTGCATATAAGGCTTCTCGTAGGAAGATACCAGCTAGAAGAAAAATCTAGCTTGCTTGTATTATTCTCATGCGACGATACTCCCAAGTGGTAGACGTGATAATCTCAAGATGTCCTCTGCGAATGTGCTTTGTATCGGCTTTATGAATTCTTCATAAAGTTGCTGTGGCAATAATACTCTGATCGCATATCTCACATTACTTCGTAACGCATACTTATGAGAAGTATTTGGTTTTTGAATTTGAACATGAATGAATATTTTACAGACATTATAAGGGGTTAGGTAGAAATGGCACGTTTGTTTCGTTTTTCATGAGATAAGATGTCATGTTGGTGAAGAAGTAATTTTACTTGCTTCATCTATTTCTTGATGTCTTCTACGAGATAATGTATCTTGTCATATGTCATAAGAAACCACCATATCTCTAGTGTTAAAGAAACAAAAGATCGTTTTCCTTCGCCTAAGTTAGGCGAATTTGGGATTTCGGAATGTATAATAAATTGATAGATGGAATCATGGCCTTCAGCCAAAAGTTCTCTCCTTTTCCCCTAAAAAGTGGCCCTAAATTAGGGACAAGCGACGGTATCTAGTCCTTAGAGTTGCTTATAATTGTCGTTAAACCAACCCCAAAATAACAAAAGTGTGAGTTATTTTTCTGGAAGTGATGAAACGGACAGCTCTACGTACTAATTGTTGTGAGATACTGTGATTTCAACGAAAGATTAAAGGATGTGGTACGTCCATACGAATATAAGCTTGATAGACATAATTATAAGGTCATAGTGAGGCAGGTCTTGATAAATGCTCCCTTTTAACCATCTGTCACGTGGATTCCAAAAATTCTAAATCAGTTTCGTCAGAGCAGGAGGTCAATCTTTTAATTTAACTGAATCTACGGACTTCCATTGATTCTCCACTTTTTCATAGCTACACTCTGGTCCTTCAGAAAAATGTCAATCGTCAGTAGTGACAATGCGTCACACTAGAGTACTACTACACCATGCCACCCAAAAGACATCTCATCATCGCAAACGCTGCTGTTAGTAAAATCGCAACGCTGCACTGCTCACCTAAATCATCCGATTCCTCAAAACTGAGATTTTGTAAGAAAACTCGATGTCTTAAGTTTGAGATAGAATTCGATGACAAAAGTTCTGCAAATATCAATATCTTTCGATAAGGCCCTACCTCCAAGCCAAGCAAACTACTGAACACTTTTCTCAAAAAAAAAAAAATACCTTTGCTGTCCCGTGTTAAATTATGAGCCCTCTGATTTAGAGAAATGAAATCTGGTGTAACGCATAAAAAAATTTCCTTTTGAAAGCATAGCTACAATTTCACCAAAGGCTGACACAATCTTTCGAATTTAATTGGAAATATACCCGACTCCTACCTAAGGTGAGAGCTATACGTTTTGGATGGAAACTCTTTAAATCAGAGCCCAACTTTTAAATAATTTATCATCCCTGTCAAAGCAATGTGATATTTTGAGAAGAATGCATTGCGGAGGCATAATCGATGACTGTGTCAAGTAAAACTCTTGAAATAATTCGAGCAGGATGGATTTCTTTCCTGATTTATTGGAAACTTTTGTAAATCCATATCATCAGGTAAGGATTCATCATGTTCATCATGCATTTTTTTCAAGGTTAATGCAAAAAGTAAATTTTTTGAACGCAACATTTTTAGCTTATCCGTTATGTTTATTAAACCAATTATCAAAATCAAAATTAAATAAATCCGAATAAAATAATTCGGTAGGACACCAAACTTTTATCAGCACAAAACCACATATCTGTTTTAAGCTGCTTTATGCGACAAAATGGCCATAACTTGATTGAGGATCCACGGGGCAATCACAGTAATACTCATAATGAAGACGAATAATTTATTTATTTGAGTTTGGTCCGAAAGAATTACTGGGGTTTAGTCAGGAAAGAATCAGATGTGATATAGAAAGTATTAATAGCGCGTAAAATTGAAGGAAAGTAAATATTGATTGCTTTCGGCGACAATTATCTAAAACAGAGCATGGAATAACTCTCTTTCTGTATTTTAAATACCGAGTGATCCAAAAGTCGCAAAAAATTTAAAAACCAGTAATTCGCTCATTGTTGAAAGTAGCAGAATGTGGTTTTCACAGAGTGACATGGAATTTTTGGTGAAATTAAAAAATATATATATTGGACATTCTACTTTTACTCATGGACGACAAGTATCGCTACAGCCGAATGATTACGTTTTGGTTATCCAAGGTAAATTGACGTAAGATTACTTACCGTAATGAGTGCTCAATGTGGTGCCCATCATTTGCAAGCACTCCTACAGACAAGAGAAGACACCATGGACAGCATATCCAATGGTATGGCTGAAACATGATGGTTTATAGAGTTCTCAACATGGCCAATGAAGTCGGACGATCTCAGTACACCCGTGACTTTAGGTAGTTCCATAACCTAAAATCGCATGGTATAAGGCCTGGAGACCTGAATTGCCATTCTTGACGAAAACAACAGGTAATCATACGATTTTCTCCAAACATTGACTTCAGCAGTTGCTTGACAGCAAACACTAGGTGCAGTGGCGCTCCATCTTTCATGAATGTTACTGCATTAAGCGTATGCCTGTCTTGCAAGCTCGATATAATACTGTTTCGTAAAAGTTCTGCGTAACGCGCACCTGTAATAAAGACGGTTTTGAAATCAGTATCACAGATTCCCTCGAAGAGAAAAATGGAAATAATGAAGGACGAAATGAACCCACACAGCACTCCGACGTTTGGCTGATGGAGTTAAGTTTATGTAACAGCCCGGGGATTTTCCGTTGCCTAAATGTGGCAGTTTTGTGTGTTTACTGCTCCGGTGAGAGCGGAGGGTGCTTCGTCTGTCCATAAAACGTTTAGCAGACAGTTCTCGTTTTCATCAATTTGCCGAAAACCCTCAGTTGCAAAATCTCTCCGCTTCGCGAATTCGGGAGCTTTCAGTTCCTGAAGACGTTTAATTTTGCATGGGTATTTGCGAAGTACTAAACGCGGAACTTCACGTGCACTTCATTCCGTAAGTGCGGATGCCATTGAAACGTTTCCGATTTCCTGTGAAATTGTAGATCGGAGCTGAAACAGACGTTGCTGGTCTTCCACGTCGTGGACTTGCTACCAAAGTTCCGGTCTTCTCAAATCTCTTAATCATCCGCTGCAGTGCCGGGCAAGACATAGATCCTTTGCCACTTTGAACAGCTCTGAGTGAATGAAAACATCGCAAAGCTGCACCTGCATATACCGAGCTACTATAAAACATTTTTACCAATACGGCTTTATCAGGTAATGGCAACATGATGATTCCTTACCGTTTCCACTGCAGCTGTTTTTATACGTGTCGCTTCTCTGCTATAAGCTCCAGTAAAGGGCCCCTGGCGACCACGAATAAAACTAAAGTGTCCAACAAATGTTTTAATTTCACAAAATATCCCACGTAATTTCGTTCAAACCGAATTGCGCACCTGTCAAAACTCAACGAATTATTGATTTTCAAAATGTTGGCGAATTTTGGATCACCCGGAATATTGTGTATTTGGATTATACGTTTTACGTGAGTTCTCTTCAAAGTTTTAGTATTTTAGCTGCATTTGGGATATGCACTTTTTGTGGAATTTCTGTGGAACTTCGAATAAAATCTTACCTATTTAAGGAGCAGAATGACATGTTGGTACCTCATTTCATTCTACATGTATATCAAAGTCGCACCATCCAGGGATCTAAATTTTCTCACATGTCATTTATTAAAGGCTATTAACATTGTTAAAAGAAATGCCTTCAAGATTAGCTCTTTTTTCTGAAAGCAATACATACCGTAATGTTTTGTTCTGAATCTTAACGCAACCCAATTTTTCATAGATTTACATTTGAGTTGATAGTTTTTCTGATACGATGATATAGAGACGTTTCCGTACCGGACTCATCCTGCTTTTATTGGTGCTTTATTCTTAAAGAAATTATGTTCCATTAAGAAAAATGACAAATTGTTGCCTAATTCATTACGCGATATTTTCCAAGGTTCTCCTTTCCTACGTTCCCTATATAGATTCCGAAGTACTGCAAGTCATTTATGTCGACAATCTGTGTTACAGCCATACTTCATCTGACCTTACTCATTCTTTTAATATTAGCTATTTTTTAAAGTTTGAGAATAGTAGGTTTCAAGCTCGAAAGTAGAGAAAGTGCACCAAAATTGCAGAAGCTGTTTTCCTCATTTTCGGATTGTTTCTATTAACTAACCTTAAAAACTCTGAAGGTAAGTTCACCGACTCTGCATTTAACTGAAAGCGAAAATAATTGGTCATTGAAAAAACATTCGGCCAGTTATCACTGGTTCGAAGGGATCTTATTGCGCTGGTATTTTATTGTAGCCAAGTATGATAAATAACCCTGTTGTGCCTCAAAACTTTCAAACATTACCCCACCAAGTAAGAGTTTCTCGTGTTTTGTGAAATACGGAAGACTATTCATCCTAGAGGTTCCGGGTTCAAGTACCGAATGAGACGTGGGCTGAGCGCCTGTCTTACAGCACCCGTTCTCTCCCCGCCCGGGAACAAGTGGTCTCTAATTCGGAACGGGCGACCCAAAACATTTGTTCGTGGTGGTCGTTAAACCCAATTTAAAAAAATGATAGTCGATATCTTAAAATATCGTTATTCATCAGCATAGGCGTAATGTGAGAATTGGGGGGGGGGCACAAAGAAGTTTAACTGATGTTTACTTGGGGGGGGGGCATTCTCGAAAATAGTTTCTCCGAAAATGCTCCTCTTCAGTTGCCATTAGAACCACAGTTTAGGTTTTTTACATGCCTAATATATCTCAAACTACGAGGTGTGCCAGGCTTGCGTTGATTCACCCTAATGAGGATGAAGAACTCATGCCTTTCAACGCCCCTCAATTAGTCATCTAATGAGGAAGACCATCATCAGATGAGTGCATGCTATTGCGTATGGAATGAATGCTCGAAAGCAGTGAAAGCAATGCTCGCTATTGCGTAGCGCTTTTCTTTTGGCTGTATGTCACACTTTAAAAGATTTAAAATTTAAAAGGCGAACGACTAGTTATTATTTTTCCAACTTTTAAGTTGGGGATACGTGCAGCTACGCTGCTGCGCCTATGTCCATCAGCAGCCGGCCAGTGATACTCGATAACGACATCTTAAGGTTCTTTAACGACCATAATGCCCAAAACGCCCGTACATACAAACGATCATAGCCGCCCGAAACACCTGTCTAGAGTGAGTCAGATTTCCTACCCTTACCTGCTCTTCAAATTTGCATGACCTATTAGGGATCAGCAGGTGTCTCTCTGAGTCACCATTGTTGTTACTAAACAAAGAAGGGAACCAACACAGACAGTTTCGGGAGTTATGGTATTTATAGTGATACAAGATTTTAGGATCATGGTCGTTAAAGGGTTAAGCGAAAAGTTTCATAATTTCTCTGCACGGATTTCCAATAATCGTTTTCCGTGTGTGTGTGTGAGGAAGTCTATAGATCATCGTGATCAACTCAGTGTGCTAACAGCAGTCTCCCCGTCCGTAATTTTGGGCCACTGATTCCAGAGAAGGAAGAGAGTAAGTGCCGTAAGACAAGCACGCCACCATGCCTCACCGGGATTCGAACTCGGACCCATCTCGGAGGAATGGTGTGAAGTCAGCTCTTATACCACTTCGCCACCAGAGCATCTTCACTCATTTGTATGATGAAGAGCCGAAACTTCAGTCATTAGTCCTTCATGAATTCTAAAGAAAAACACCAGTGTTTGTCAATTTGTCTGTCACTGCTTCGGGAGAAAACAAAGGGACCGCCCAGAAGGCACTGTGGCCTAAGCGCTGGCTTCTAACCATTCGTCCCCGATCGATTCGGGTTCGAACCAGTGGCTCTAAATTACAGACGGGCGAATGTCTATAACCGATGAAGTTGCTCATGATTGTAGTAAAACCTCCAAAACAAACAAAAAGAAAGCAAATGGTCTTTGTTCGACGTGCCACGTGAATAGGATTATTTACAGTAGCGGCAGGGCATAGACCAATTAACAGAAAAGCACTCCATGTTGTTTGCAATGATGTCCAGCAGACATTTATTACTGGAGAATATATTAGTTCTCTATAAATGCTGCGTGATCCGATATCATCTTATTTCCTGAAAGCTAACATAATTCCTTTTTATAAACATGACTAAACAAATATTAATGTTTAGGAGAATCGAAAGGCCACGGTTATGTACCACGAGTTCCAATACTCGCCACAAGATAAACACTAAAAATTACTTGCGAAACTCGCACCGAAAATTTATACCACGCCTGCGCTACTCACGTGATGTATAGAGACTGGGAATTGCTTTTGTGCTTGCATGATTCTTCCTCCAGAAATAATCCAGCACACAAGATGAAGCAAAAGAAATTACTTTCTGATTTTACTTATTTCAGAGCGATTGAATTAATTCGGGTGATGACCGATTTCAAGGTAAAATTAACCTGTTAAACACTGGTAGGTCCTCACCAACACAGACGGTTACAGACGGTTGTTTGGGGAAGTAAAATAAAGTGTGGAATTTTAAAAGAGTTGGGTTAGGAGACGAGAAATACCCATTTTCCAAAACAGACAATGAAAGTGGCACTTCGTCGAGTATAACAGGTTACTCCTGAAGCAATTAAAATCTTACAACGAAAGCAGTCGTGATAATAACTTTGTGTTAGTTTGTAGTTTAGAACTCGTGAAAACCACTTGAAAAATTACAATGTCTGCAAGCAGAGACGGACAGCAGTTCTGTTTTTAGGACGTTTTCTGATAAAGTTCAAAGACAAAAACGTCGACCTGTTGCTTTCCCGTAGTACGTTACAGACGTAGATGACCAGTAGTGGGTCATCTACGTCTGTAGCGTACTGCGTAACATGACGTAGATGACCCACTACTGCGGTGATGTATTAGTCAAATCGGTAATGCCGAGATGATAAGCTTGTCTGCGGTTGATGCTATATTGGCACCCGAACGATAGTGAATTTCCTGGCCGTTAGGTTTGATACATATGCGTGATGTGCCTTCGACGCAACACACGAAATTAAATAAAATTAACTCTTTTTCAACGACATGGTTCTTCGAGAATGGTTGACGGCTGACCCGACACCTGCGATTTCGTTCCGCGCTTCTCAAGTGATGATGTAACTTTCTACGTGATATAGCGTAGATGACGTACTACGGCGATAAAACATGTTCGAATGGATAACATTTCAACGATAAGCTTGCCATCGTAGTTTAGTTGGGAGAACAACAGCTCCGGAGTACGAAGACGTAGAATCGAATCTCACCCCCGGCAAAAGGTGTTTCGCCACTAGGGGCTTTACGTACTGCTGAATAACGTGTGTGGTATGTGGTCTGGCATTATTTTGCAGGAACGTTTGGTTTGTCATTCTTGGAAGAAGTGGCCATATCATGTGGCGTCTGACCCTGATGTATCCTTCTTTTTCAGTTCCTGTTTGTTGTATAACTTTCGTTTTCTTCTTTTAAAACTTTTCTAACTAAACGGCGCATTACTTCTGCGAACATAATGTACGTTTTCGCAACGCTGGCAATGAGTCGGAATTAAATAAAATGTCTACGTCGAATGAAACGTTGTGGTAGAATAGGTGGAGTAGTGGAGCTGTAAAGATAAGAAAATCATGTTGTCGATATATGTGGATAGAAATAACGTTTGATAAGTATATGATTGATATTTCTGTGTTATATAAAAGCTTGATGTTAAGTGCCAGCTGATTAATTACGACTTCATGTTTTTTTATCAAACGTAAATGTATTGGCTTCTGAAAATCCCGGTGCTTAACTCCATCGTGTAAAATAAGATTCGTTTCTGGTTTATGCAAATTCTGATTGTTTTCACCAATGCAGATTCAATGTATATTACATTTTTCCCGAAATCACTAATTCTAAAAATCGGACTTCTTTTCTTTCGCATTAGATACATGTCAAGACGATTAATATGTTGTATGAGGTTCAAAATATGTTGTTAGAAAATGCTTTGTGACTCTAGGAGGCTTAAGAACGCATTTCTGTTTCTATCGTATTTGCTTCTAAAAGTATAACTGAAAACATTCTTTTTCAGGCAGATGCCACACACCATGGAAAGTACTTATGTATAGGTTTTTTGTTTTCAAAGTAATTTTTAATTCTCTGTTTGGGGATGTTGATCAAATGACAATATCTCTGCTTTTAAAAAGCTCGATTTAAACATTTCGTTTGCTACTGTTAGTTTTTGTACCGAGAATGTTTTTATTATTTCCCAATTTTTGTACCTAACAGTTTTGCCGCTAGGGCGCAAGTGTTCATTTCTATTTGTGCCAAACGTCTTACCGCATCGTCGTTTCTCAGAACTCGACTTGAAAAATACTCTTTGCCTTGGATACCTTGAGCTATGAGAAACGTTTTGTGCACAATTTTCGATTATTTTGTAGCACAAATTTCTGCCGCTAGAGCCCAAAAGTGGCGATTTCTGTTCGTCGATGTTTTACCGATTGTGTAGAAATCCGATTGATCATCTGCTTACGTTATGTATTTTAAATTATGCGCAGATCTTCTCAAGGAGGCACAAAGAAATTATCGTTTTCGCCAACTTTTTTGTTCTAAAAATCTGCTTTGAAATAAAATTTTCATCTTTAAAACGATTCTAGAGACGTGCTAATTATAACCGAGACTCGGTGTCATCTTTCTTGTTTAATGCATTCCTATCCACCTGCCTTCGTTGCGGAGTAAACGCGCAGAGTATCATGTGACAATTAGCGCTTTATTCGATACCAATAATAAAATGTATTATTTACATTATCGTAATTTCCCTCGCATTTCTACCGCCAGTTTCATCCGTTTATCCAACAAGAAGATGCGCGCACTAACAGCAAACTGCTTTAACTCATAGCAGTTTATACATAACTAGAATTTGAGTGAAGGACATGGCATTACACAGACCCTGACAAATATCCTGGAATTGGTTCTGGATATATTCACCGTCATCCCCTTTTCCATCGCTTGAGACTCAACGTATGCAACCGGGAGATGCTAAGAGCAAAGCTGTGTCGTTTCCTGTTGTCCTAGAAGCCATTTCCCGGACAACGTACTACTCTTTCCGACAGATCAAGACGAAGGAAGACGCCGATGGTTAGATCTATTACCGAATGCTGCTACGCGAGGCTGACTAATGGCGCCAGTCCAGAAAAGCTATATTAGAGGAGAAATGATAGAGACGCCAGGATAACGTGGCTTCTCTTTCTCTCGGTATCTTTCTTTTTTTTTTTTTTTTTTTTTTACCTCTCGTTTTTCTCCTCAGTTTTTCTTTCAGTAAAATTTATATACGTAGGCGGATCCTTTCGTGCCTGCGTCGGAAGCCTTTCTCTGGGCTCTCCTAGATGAACAAAAAATTGCGAAAGCGGTATTAGCTAGATTTCTTGATTTACTTCGTTCGCCCTTGGAATCTTTAGGTGACGTTTAAACTTGTGCAAATATTTGTCACGAGTAATTGCTTTGTCCTTTGGGGAATTGGTGTTTCATGTGTCATGATTCTGTTTTAAACGAAAGAGATTGTTTTCTAATTAAATCGAGAACTTCGCGACATAGCAATTCTTCATTTCATAAGTTTAACAATTCTTTTCCCACCCCCAAAAAAATTCATGCGACGGAAACAAATCAAGCGTTTCGACTCTAAAGTGTTTTGTAACACACTTTCATGCATTTTGAAAGACATAAAGACCAATATTAGCCACTTCGGTACATAACAAATTGCAATGAAGCCATTTTACTATTTGAAGAAATGAAGGGTAATTTAGCTAGGCTGGAACTTTGCGTAAATAGGTGTTCTAATTAATTTTTCTTACTGCTTACAGATGAAAATAAGGACAATGAGAAGTCCCAATTTCCACAAATTTCCAACTCTTGAATTATTTTTCACATGACTTTGGGCTTATCAGGCTGAACTAAGCTAAGTCATTATTACCCTGCCTGACAGAGAAAATGCCACGCCATTGAGGGATGACAGAAAACAGACCAAACTGTACACACAGATATCCAAGTACGTCCTGAACAAATGATTTAATTGTCACACACAGACTAGGCTCCAGTGACCGAATATACAGGATGATCAATAAGGAGTGTTTCCCCCATTTTCGGCAATACAGCGTTGACTCCGACGTAGCATCAAAGCAGTGGGAGTCCGAATAGAATCCTGCGGTATCGTGGACCATCTGGTGTTGATCCGAGTTCACAGTTCATCTTCATTTTGCGGGGATGGGAGGGTACTCAACCGACGTCCAATCATGGCACACAGATGCTCGATGAGCGAGAGGTCGCGGGATCGTGCTGGCCGCGGAAGCATCCGAACACAGTGTAAAACATTCAGGCTGATCCGAGCGGTATGCGGACGGGTGTTATCCTGTTAAAAAACGGCGTTTGGGATGCCCTGCAAATACGGTAGTGCCACGGGCCGCAGCACCTCGTTAACATACCGGCGTGCTGTTAATGTGCCCGAAATGCCTACCAGCGGTGAGGTCCTGTTGGCGCTGATAGCACCCCACACCTTGATTCCACGTTGCCGTGCCGTGTGGCGTTCCACAATGGCGGAGGAATCCGCCCGTTGGCCACGTTGCCTCCAGACTCTCACACGACGATCATCTATGGTGATACAGAACCACGATTCGTCGCTGAACGCCACACTGTTCCATTCGGCACCCCACGCAGCTCTGGAGCGACACCACGCCAAGCGGTGACGACGATTTCTCACTGTTGATGGTAGCCTTTGCAACGGACTGCTGGACAGCAAACCAGACGCAGCCAATAGGAGCGACACTGTCAGCGTTGATATCGGAGAATCCACGCCTCCCCGTACACTCCGCAAAATGTCACCCGTTGTGTCCTATTGGTCCGCTACGGTATGACGTCGGATGCGGCGATCGTTGCGCTTGGACGTCCGTCTCCATGCTCCGGTCCCCTACGACGTTGCACAAATCCTTCTTGGGACCACTGTCTCCAAATGCAACAGACCGTTGTGGCATCACGTTGTGTTTCTTCCGCAATACGACGCAAGGACCATCCTGGCGGTAAAAAGGCCTACAATGACACCTCTCGTGAACTCATCCGTTTGACGAAATCGCGTACGACGGCGTCTTAACGGCATTAGAACCCCTTGTTCGTTCTCCAGACACGGTTACAGCAGAACCATTCACTTCTCGCAGCCGTGACGACGTCTCGACTGATGGCTTCACGGGCTGATTGTCCGCTTATATCTGCGCGCCGTTCGTGCGATTGACTGGCAAATATAATCATTTGAGCAACGTGTACGTGTGCACCCACCCTGCAATTTGCCTGGCGCTGCGTTCACGTCTTCGTGGTGTGGCATTTTCTCTATCAGGCAGTGCGTTTTCAGGAAATCTGTCATATAGGTCCTGATTTCTGCCTTAAATATGATAGAAAAGTAATTATAATGATATAAATTATGTTCATGCAACGCGACTTTTAATCATTCAGTGCTACTTATTTCACTGACACAGTCAGATGAATTAGCCGACATTCAACATTTCGGTGATATTCAATAAAAACAGTTCAGTATACCTTTGGGACAACATGATAAAGTTTTGTCACAATCGAAGCATTTTTACGTAAGTTATGACACATAATGGCAATGGAATGGATCCCGCTCCTATGTCCTGACATTTAACCCCATTTCGTCCATTTTCAATAGTGTTCGTCCTCAAGTTGTCCCCTAACACATACTAAAATTTCATCGAAATCGAACCATTTTTACGCCAGTTATCGTGCGGACAGACAGACAGACAGACAGACGAACAAAGCTGGAGCATTTACGCTTCTTCAACCTACGGTTGGAAAGGGTAAATAAAATGATCAGACTCTGGTGCGAAAAAAAAACTGATCTTGACAAATGCGTAGCCATCTCAGTTAAGTAACGGCATATCTTTACAGAATTTTGGCCTTGTTGCTTACCGAATTTCACTGAAAAAGCCAATCATTTTTGAATTGTTCCTTTTTCTGAAACTGAATGGTAAATATGAATGAGTGGAATTCTTGGAATAAGTTCTGTAATTGCGTTCATAAATTTTGTTTCATGTTTTAGTGCATTCAACGTACAAAAGGCTCGTGGCATCCGTTAGGTTTTTTAAAAAGCATTTGGCTCCTACTTAAGTTTCCGCTTGCAAAGTTGTATGATTTTACACGGAACAAAACTGTTTACAAACTGTTCCAGAAATTCAGATTAAGTAGCAGTGTAATCACTTAAAATAGAGTACATGCTTTTGAAGCCTACTACAAGTGAGCGTACCGTAGGGCGTATGTGTATCTTTTGTGAAACACTCGGCATTGTTAGATTTTTTGGATGCAGAAAAGCCGCCGTAGAAAATTTAGTGTCGTGCAATAGTGGTGCAAGTGCATCCCACTTTTCTGCACAGTATAGAGAGTACAGGGTAATGTTAGCATATTACCTGTTCATCGATCAAGAGCATCTAGGAGCAATTCCTCCGCCCCGGTGGCGTACTGGTCTAAGCGCCGGCTTATGGCAATGGGTCCGGGTTCGAATCCCGTGAGGCATGGATGTTGCGTTTGCATTACGGTACTATCACTCTTTCTTCCCTGGAACCAGAGGCCCTAAATTAGTGACGGGCTACTGCTTTTAGCCCATTGAGATGCCCACGGTGGTCGTAAACTCCCATACAAAAAGAAAGAAAAAAGCAATTAAACGAGTTGTAATGTTTTCGGTGTATGTAGGTTGCAGATGTCAGTTAAGGTCCACGTTACAAGAAATCACTGACGTTACTTAAATGTGAATGAATTTCCTAGTGAAACTTGCTTAGCTTTAAGTCGTGCTCCGGATAGTTTAACTAAACACTTAATGCAAAATTATGCCTTACATAGCGTAACAGTCAGAAAAGTCAAGCGTACTTACTGTTTCAACCTCTAATGTCATATTAGGTAGTAAAGTCAGCGGATCAAAACCGAATTAACTTTGTAGGCAATCATCTAGTGCTTCAACAGCGAGATGCACAGATTCTCGATATACAGAATACTTCTCAAGACAACAACAATTTATGATGTATTAACACAACAACAATTATGACGGCATTACGCTACGAAGCGTAATATCAACGGCGACCTCTAATCATATAGTATCAGCGCAAATAGATCTCTCTAGCGTAAGCGTAATATCAAGAGCAACTTCTTGTCATATAGTATCCGCGTAAATAGATCTCTCTAGCGTAAGCGTAATATCAGCAGCAACCTCTAATCATATAGTATCCGCGCAAATAGATCTCTCTAGCGTAAGCGTAATAACAACAGCAACCTCTAATCATATAGTATCCGTACAAATCGATCTCTCTAGCGTAAGCGTAATATCAACGGCAACCTCTAATCATATAGTATCCGAGCAAATCGATCTCTCTAGCGTAAGCGTAATATCAACAGCAACCTCTAATCATAGAATATCAGCGCAAATCGATCTCTCTAAACAATCTCTCTTCAAGTCAATTAAGAAAACCTCATAATCTAGCAGACTACTCACAGAAGCGCTGATTCAGTCGTAAATACGACGTATAACTCTTATTTCGGTCGTTAACATGCGCCATTTAAGTTTTGACCTCAAGTCAGGTTGCCACGAAATCATTCAGAGAGAGAGAAAATGTAGCGTTAAGTTCAGAAAATGTTAAAAAGGAATACCCTAAAAATTTACATAAAACAACAGGAAAGTTAAATTACAGTATACATCATAGAGTCGTTTTACATTTTTTTAAATTTCTTTTTTGTGCTTCTCGTGTTCAACTCAAATATATCCCAGCTAAAGACATATCGCGCACCTGAATTGCTAAGAAAGTCTGAAGTGTAACTTCCGCGTCTTATCCCGTGACCTATAAATAAATATATATATATATAAATAAGATGTAGAAGAAAATATTCTGCGTCGTGGAACCCGAACAAGCTGCTGTCCAACAACCAAACGTTCAGTTCTGATAGGTACTCTTCCCAGTTTGACCAGCTGAAGGTTGAGAGTGATGGTAAACTCCAGAATTGGCTAACAGGAAAAGTGTGTTGTCTTCCACAAGGACAACGCCGGATGTCTTGTGCCTTTCATCGCCAAGGAAAAATTGCGGTAGCTTGAATCGGATATTCTGTCTCACCGAATCATACACCAAAGTATTTTTATTTATTCCTGTCACTGCAGAACTCGCTCAACGGAAAGATCTTCGCTTCTTTAGAGACCTACAAAAGTCATTCTGACAGTTCTTTAATTCCAGATCCGTAAATTCATGGCCTGATTGAATCCGCAAGATTCGCGATAGATGGCGGAAAGTAGTGAAAAATATTAGGGGTATGTAAACGTTTCCACTGTATTAAATAGAAATGAGACAAGAACAATAAAAACACATTTGACATTTACTCAACGAAATGTTGGCCTTTAGCATCAATGACCTTTTGCCATTTTTCAGGCAACAAATGAATGCTCCTGTGATAGAAGGACTCGGGTTTTGAGCTGAAGAAGGCAGTGATGAAATTTTGCACCTCTGGAAATGTGGTGAATCCCTGTTGGACTAGGGCATGTTGCATAGAGCAAAACAGAAAAAGTTCTGAGGGTGCAATGTCCGGGGAGTAAGCCGGGTGCTGTAAAACTTCCCAGTGTAACTGTACAACAGTGAATTTTGTGGTGGCATCAACATGTGGTCTGGCATTATCGTGTAACAGGGTGACTGGACGACGTCCATTACCTGTCCATGGGCGTTTTTGCTCGATTTCGGCATTCAGCTTCATCAACTGATCGCTATATCGTTGTGCAGTGATTGTTTCGCCCGGTTTCTACAGTTCGAAGTACAGGACTGCATGCATATCCCACCACACACACAACAACACCTTTTCCCCGTGGATATACGTTTTTGCAGTGGATGTTGATGGCTGGCCTAGGTCGACCCAGGGTCGTTTGCGTACGGGGTTGTGGCAATAGACCCATGTTTCATCCCCGGTGAAAAGCTTCCACAAGACATTCTTCCCTTGAAACCTCTTCAGTAACGACATGCAGATGCCCAATCTTTGACTAATATTACGCTCATTTAAAGTATGCGGAACCTCTGGATCTTCCCTAAGGCCTGTAGACGCCGTACCACCGTCGAATGAGTCACTTTCAAACGTTAAATGTTTCGCCAATTGCGAGGTTGATTGTGTGGTATCCTCTTGCAACAGCGATTACAGCTCCTCGTCTGCGAGTTCCTTCGGTCTACCTGCACGTGGCTTGTCTTTCAATCTTAGATCACCTTTCTTAAATCTGGCAAACCATTCTCGACACGTCCGCTCACCCATAACCGTATGTTTCACTCTAACGTTTCCTTAAATTAAACATGAATACCAAACAGTACCGCAAATGAACTTTATCGGCCGCCATTTTTGGCTTCGTGTACGAACTGACAGCACGGGTCGCAGGCCGGTTAGACCCCTACAGCGCCCGCTAGCGGTGGCGGCGGAAACTTTTGCATACCCTTAATAGTAATGCGTACATTACGAAATAAATTGGCAACGGTATGTAAAAGTTTTGTCTTCAATATGTTTCTACAAATGCGAAAAAAGAAGAAAAAAATACTTTTTAAACAACCCAACATTTCATTGAAGGTGTAATTCACAGTTGTATTTGAGATAAAAATACTGTAAAACTAAAGAAATGAGTGTTCCTCGAGTTGATACGTAAGCCTAGATTATTTTCAAAAGAAATTAAAGAGCTAAGAGATACAGCGTTTTTTAAACCTTTGAGTCTTTTAACTCAACAAATGACAATACTTGTGTTCTCTCTACTTCATGGTTACATAGAAACAAGCGTAAGTTAATAATTTGTTGAACACCCATGGATACTGGATGCCTTAATTTGGAAATAAAAACTGCTTCACACAAATGTGATTCACAGACACCTATTGTGAATGCGAGCGCAAACATATGGTGCTGACATGATAAATAACAAAGGGCGAGCATAATTAAAAAGCTCTTTTTCAGTAGCATAGTAAAGTAAAGAACAGAATGACAAATGTATTAGAGAAAAGTGGCCTGCCTCTGTGAAAAAGTGCCCGCTCTATTTTATTCCCAAAAGAAGCAAGACAGGGAAAACACACGACAAAGAAACCTCGGCTCAAAGAAACAGGTGAAAAATCCTGATTACACTGTGTACTGCATTCATCACTTCTCGGAACACACCAAAAACTTCCACACATTTTCTCTTTAGTCACTGAATAATGAGGAACGGTTTTCTGTGATAAAAGAGGAAAAAGAAAACCCTAGCAGTTACAGCAGCAAACAATGAAGCATTTTTTCTCACTATAGCGACAACCCCGTGTTTCAGCTATGCATCATAAATGAAATTAGCAAAAATCTAACATATATGCTGATGAACACTAATATATTTCTTTCTCTTCTTTCAAAGTGTCTTATATTAATACGTTGTTCAACCCAAATTATACTTTACACAGTTAAAGTATAAATATTATGCATAGAGGACTGGTAAATTTACATCACCTGGGAATAGCGACCATTGTACGTGTACATGAATATTAAGTTCTTCTATAAGCCCGACGAAGAAATTATTCAAAAGCTTTTCCATGATTTCTTATAAAAGTAAAATAAATTAAAATTACTTTGATGCAATTGCTTTAAATATATGCGTCTAAATTTTGTGGCAAGGGTGTGTAATAATAGAAGTAAAAGTATTTATAGGATACTGGTGGTACCTCAGTTTTCACATTCCACTTACAAAATTTAATATCCTTGATTTTTTTTTTGTTTCGGGGTTTAACGACCACCGTGACCAACTCTAAGGACTATGAGCAGTTGACCGTTTTAGTACGGAGACTCTGGTTCCTGGGAGTGGGGGACAACCCCCACTCCCAGGAGGAAAGAGGGCCGTCCATCACTCTTCCGGGTTCGGCTCCTGGTTCGCCCGGACGAGTGGTCAGATGTCATCGCGTAGACCACTTCGCCACGGCGGCAGCATTCTTGAAACGATAAATCTGAGTGAAAAATACAGGGCAGGCTGAAATATCAACGGATATGCTTGTTTTAACTTTGCGAGGGTGCTTCAAGGTTGAATTATTGCCTTAAGATTGTTATCATTACTCTCCATGATCGGTTTGGGGTAACTAGTATATAATTACTCCCTTATCGCGACATATAGGGTTCAGGTTGACTTAAACGTGTTATCATTACGTATTGCGAGATATTGTCCCCATATTGTGACAGAATCCAAATGGAAAATACGTGTCGCTTCCCCTTCACGCCAGTAGTACTTTCGTCTATTCGGCGCGCGGAAAATCCATTGTTGTTGTTGTTGTTGTTGATTGGAGGTTTAACGACCACCGTGAGCAACTCAATGGGCTATAAGCAGTCACCCGTCCCTAATTTAGGGTCACTGGTTCCAGGGAAGGGAGAGAGCCAGTGCCGTAAGACAAACACAACATCCATGCCTCACCGGGATTCGAACCCGGACCCCGTTCGGACGAATGATCAGAGGCCATCGCTTAGACCACTGCGCCACCGGGGCGGCCAAAATCCATTGTGGGAAGCATGTAATCTATAAGGTGTCGGTGATCGTGGTAGAGCATTACATTATTAAATTTCTTGTGATAAAGAAGCTTAAAGCCGCTGAAATTTTGGGGATAAAAGGCTGTAAAAGCAAAGTGTCTGCGATTAGCGCAAAAAAATTCCCTGGGGACAGGGAAAATACAAATTAACCACATGAACTTGTGTCGGCTACTGCTGTGACCATAATGAACATCGAGCTTGTGCAAAAGGTAATTTTGGTTAACAGGAGACTAAGGGTACGTGATATAGCTACAGTAGTCACCATCAGTGGTAATAGTTTGAAAAAACAACAAGTTAGTAAAATCATGCAACGCATTGATTATGATACGCGTTTCAACATACTAGAAGTCCTTACTCAAGTTATTACTCAAGTTATGAGGAAAATAGCTGTGGACTAAATCTCACTCCTGTGGCCTGACCTTTCATCCCATTTCGATGATATTCAACAGAACTAGTTTAGTATAACTCCGAAATAACATGATAAATTGTTGTCGCAATCGAAGCAATTTTACGTAAGTTATGATGCATAAGGGCTATGAAATAGATCCCGCTTCTGTGTCCTAACCTTTGACCCGATTTCGCCTATTTTCAATTCAATAGGATTCGTCTCCAAGCAAGTCCCTACAACATACTAACATTTCATCCAAATCGAAACATTTTTGCGTAAGTTATGATGCATAATGGCGATGGAAGTGATTCCGCTACTAAGTCCCGACCTTTGATCGTCATTTCGCCAATTTTCAATAGGGTTTGTCCCCAGTGGTCCCCTACCACATACTAAAATTGTATCGAAATAGAACCTTTTTTACGATAGTTATAACGCATAAGAGCAATGGAATTGATCCCGCTCCTATGTCCTGACCTTTTTCCCCATTTCGTTCACTTTCAATAGGGTTCCTTCCCAGGTGTTTCCCTACCACATACTAAAACTTCATCGAAATCGAACGATTTTTACGCGAGTTATCGTGGGGACGAACATACGCACAAAACTCGTGACGTAATGAGGCAAGAGTGTGACGTCATAAAACTTTAATAGGATCCACACACAACGCGTGACGTAATGAGACAGATGGCGTGACCGCGCGCCAACACCTAATGGTACGACGCCATGACACTACACTAAAAACGTGGTAATTTGGGGTGGTTATTTAACCCACTAAACGAATTTTCCTAAAGTCGAGAACAAGCTAAATCGATTTCTAGTCCCAGAAAACGGTAGGTTAACGACTTTCATTAAATCCCTTAGAGCCGTTTTCAAAATAAAATTTACATACATACAAGAATTGCTCCTTTAAGGTGAACGTCAAGTAATTTTGCTTCTTTTTTTTTTTTTGATTGGAGGTTTAACGACCACCGTGAGCAACTCAATGGGCTATAAGCAGTCGCCCGTCCCTAATTTAGGGTCACTGGTTCCAGGGAAGGGAGAGAGCCAGTGAGTGCCGTAAGACAAACACAACATCCATGCCTCACCGGGATTCGAACCCGGACCCCTTCCGGACAAATGATCAGAGGCCAGCGCTTTAGACCACTGCGCCACCGGGGCGGCGTAATTTTGCTTCCTGTACTTCGAATGGAAAAATTTCTGTACACATTTTCTTTACAATTAATGCGTTCACAAGGATGAAAATTTCAACATCGATTAAAATATCTTCATTTTATAACTTGCAATACTTAATATTTTCTAAAATATAACCATAATTATGCAATCCAATATTTGTTTGTCTACTGACGTCATAAAAATACAGGTCGCGCCATCTTTTTTCTGGACCATTAATGCGTTCACAATGATGAAAATTTGAACATCGATTAAAATAGCTTCATTTTATAACGTGGAATACCTAATATTTTCTGAAACATAACCATAATTATGCAATGTAACATTTGTTTGTCTACTGACGTCATCAAAGTACAGGTCGCGCCATCCTTTTTCTGGTTTCAACACCACCGAAGGAAAAGTTATTGTTTTTTAATATTATTATGGTTACGTTTCAGAAAATGTTAAGTATTCCAAGTTATAATATGAAGTTATTTTAATCGATGTTCAAATTTTCATCCTTGGGAACACATTAATTGTGAAGGAAATGTGTACAAAAGTTTTTCCATTAGAAGTATAGGAAGCAAAAATACTTGACGTACACCTTAAAAATATGGGATAAGGGCGTTGGAATGGATCGCAATCCTATGTCCTGACCTTTGACCCCATTTCATCCATTTTCAAGAGGGTTAGTCCCCAGTGGTTCCCTACCACATACTGAAATTTCATTGAAATCGAACCATTGTTAGAGGGGGCATCCATATATCTACATCTAAAAAACTCAACTGGAATGCTTCCTTCCCTGCAAGAAGAGCGTTAATGCTGGAAAGTCTCCGTCTTGCGGGAACCTCCGACAAATTGAATGCAGAGTACAGACGAGCCCAGGGAAGGAGTTCATTTACTATTGCCGTTTCCTTTATAACTACTTCATTTATTCGTGCTAACGACTTGAATTAATGTTAGAATTACCAGTATGTATTTTTCTAATAATGGAAAACCTGAATCTATGCAAACTGAAATTTGTTTTGAATATTCTTGTTTCGGATTATTACGCTTTCTCGATGCACTGAAAGGTTATTTTATAATAGAAAATTGCAGCAGAACCACGAAATCCGATTTTTTAGAACGTCTTTTGTACAAAAAGATTGTATTTGTGTTGTTGGTGTGTCCGTCCGTCCGTCTGTGGACACCATATCTTTGCAACTATTAGACCGATTTGAAAAATTATTTTTGTAAAATTCGCCGCTAGAGGGCGTAAAAGCAGATGATATCGAAATCAAAACACATTTTATACGTATATTTCCTTCTAAACATCAGATTGAAAAAAATATTTTACCTTTCGACTCCATTTATGTCGAAAAGCATTTCAGGTAGAGTCACTTTTTCAAGTTACGCATAGATTTTACGCAAGGGGGCGCAAAATAAATTGCATTTTCCCAGATGTCTGTACTTCTAAAACTCCGATTTGAGAAATTCCTTCTTTGGTGGATACAGCTCCTAATGAGAAATCTTTTGCATATAAATTCTAATTTTTGGTAAAAACGGTTTGGCCCCCACGGGGCGTAAGTGTTAATTTCTGCTTCTGATGTATTTGCAGAAAAATCTGAGCTTTTAAAATCTGGAATGAAAACGTTCGTTCCTGAACCGATACTACTCACGTCGATAAAGGTTTTCGGAATTTTTTCTTCTTAAAATAATGCATGGTTTCTCCGCCAGGGAGCGTAGAGGTATGTCATATTTTTGCTAATATTTCTGCTTCTAAGAGTCCTAATTGGAAAAATCCTTTCTGATGCGAAATGTTTTTCATATAATTCCAAAATTTTCAAGTAATTCATAGACTTTCCGTTAGGGAGTTTAAAGGTAAATTGCGTTTTCCCAGATATTTCTGCTTCTGAAAACTCCGATTTGAAAAATTCTTCCTGTATCTCATACAGCTACTGATTGAAAATGTTTGAAATGTTTTAACACACGCTGATTACACCGTAATTCGAGAAGGAATGTATGAAAAAGCAAATGAGCAGTATAAAAAAAATCATGCCCACGGATTCACTCGCTCAGAAAACAATTTGCAGTTTTCATTTGCATGACCACAAATTCATAATTTGACGAAGCTGTAAAGGTATTTATGTAAGAAATATACAGAAAACACATTTACACGAAACTTTTGTTTTACGGAACGTACTGTTTATTTCCGTTTTTGAATTACACAATATACAGGAGTCAGCTATGTAACCAATAGCAAAAATAAACATGTAACTGCAGGAACGACGTCGTAAGTTAAGTTGTTTTGCTGCAAAATTATTAACTTTCAATGTTCACCTTTAAAAGTTACAATTACGCATTGGATATCATCAATCTCGTGGTTTCTGTCTCGTATTAATACAGCTTCAGTACCAAACAATGTTACGTAGCAACATTTTCTCCTAAGTGCTTATAAGTATAAGTATTGCGAGGTAACCCGTTTTACAGTAAGTAGATAAAAATATGGGTTTTTTTTATGCACGGCCCCTTAATGGATGCATGATTGAGTTTTCGCTTATATCTCAACAAATTTTTATGCTATCACGCTGTAAATTTGGATTTGAGATTTAAAAATATTTCCCATCCCATGGGCTATTTATCTGAAATGGTCATAATTCTTATTTTTCATGATCACATTTCATATTTTATAATTCCCTTAATATACCAGTTCTGTTCTTGTATAATAGCTCATATTATCTGGGCCTCTTTGTGTTTTACTGTTGCAACACCGAATCACTGTATCTGTACTCGATTAAATGATACAAATCAAAAACAATTTTCGCAGATTAACATTGGCGGCATCATTTTTCTGTAGCTCACTGTTCACGTATTTATTGGTAGATTCGTATGAAATTTGGAATTTTGGGGTTTTATTATGTGATGAATAGAATGCGCGTTAGATAACATACCTCTTATATGGGAAAAAGTCAGAGACAGAGAGATAATTAGCGTGTTAATTAGCTTAATTGGCATGTTTGTTCACATCAAATGATAGTTCCCTTCAAGTGCTTTCCAACAGTACCTTGCCGCCCCGGTGGCACAGTGGGCAAAGCGATGGTCTCTGATTATTCGTCCGTAAGGGGTCCGGATTTGAATCCCGGTGAGGCATGGATGTTGTGTTTAACTTACGGCACTGGCTCTCTCCTTCCCTGGAACCAGTGATCAAAAATTAAGGACGGGCGACTGCTAATAGCCCATTGAGTTGCTTACGGTGGCCGTTAAACCACCAATTAAAAAAACAAAACAAAAAACGGTACCTAACTTGTTTACATGCGACAAACGGTTCGAAAGTAAGACGGGGTGGGGTGGCTTCGTATTTTCATCTGGTATCAAACGTTCGAAAGTTAAAGGGGTGCTCTTATTTTCATCCGGTATCATGTATTTTCACCTGGTATCAAACAATATGCTGAGGATCACACATTTTTCTCTACTCAATTGAGTTTAATATCCTCATTCGCTGCGCTGACAATTTAGCGAATGGTTTTTATACGGATTTGCAAATAAAAACCGTGCAATGGGATCTCGTTAATGGGCATACATGTTTACGTTAAATGACGTGTTTTTGAAACTTGTTCTATTTATCACTTTTTATACCGGCATTCTGAATGTCTGATAATTGTAAACTGAACGGGAATTAATAATTCAACATATTTTTAAATTTGCATTTTTCTCTTGCTGAGGAAAAAGTATTAATTAATGCATAGCTTTAATGCAAAAGTGATCTGCAGTATCGTGTTTAACAAGGCGTTAAGAAAAACGGAAGCATTCGATGTGTGTGCTATCTTGATATTTAATAAGCATCTATAGAATTTCCGCTTTTAGGATTATGACAAAATGTGAAGAAATGTTCATCAAAACTGATAAAAAAGAGTAAATTACTTTTGGGATATGGATTAATTAAGACCACTAATGGATTTCCAATAAAAAATAAAGGAACAACATATCTTCGGTTGTTGAGCACGGTTGGACTGCGACAAAAACAAGACAAAAGAATAACGACTTGAAAGAACCATTCATCCGTTCTTAACCATAAGGTATCTAATGCAAATAATCAGTGGGTGCAGGAGAAAGCAATAATTGGGAATAACCAACTATTACCAGTGAAAATGTAACCCTCCGTAAAATTGTTTTTTTTGGGGGGAGGGGGGTGCTACGACCACCATGAGCAGTTCTAAGATATATGAGAAGTCGCCCTCTGGTTTCAGTAATAGGAGACATCCATCGACGTAAGAAGAGCTCACTAACTATGTTTCATCCTTTGCTCGAACACTGTACATTCTCTAACGACTAGCCAGAAACATACACCTCTGACCACAAGACGAGCAGAAGGGCACCCCTGAGAGTAATTTCAGTATTGTTAGGTGTGAGATGTCCTACTACGATACTTCTAGCATACGTAGTTATGTCATACAACCTCCTGGTCCTGGCATCCCACACTGTCAATCCGTCTGTGAGCAAAATACCTATGCATTACTACGTTTGCAAAAATCTGTTGGATTGCAAGTATACATTTGCAGTTGCGTAATTTTAGAAATGAAGTTCATGATACAAACAATTTCACATTTACAGTACCTCTGTTGCGGAAAATGATGTGAATATATTTTACGCTATATCTTGACTTGCAGAGGTACGAATGGATTTTAACTCAATTACGGCAAATAGTCATCCTAATGAAACTTGAGAGAATGTAGCTTAGTAAAATGAAAATTTAATCTAAACAGCCTTGGTTACAGACATACACAGATTACACACATTACATCAATCGGCTAAGTTTGAAACATTATTTTTCTTAAAGACCGGCTCGTTCACACCCGAAAATTTGCTGACACTAATGAAGTTAAAGGTGTTTTTCTACAAGCATGCTGTATCATATGTTCATATCTTCCACATTAAATAGCAAAACTTAGGTTTTCAAATGAAAGAGGTACCGATCTATACAGGACGTCTGAAAAATTATCGAACAACAACACGAAAACATGCAATCCGCAAATTCGTAGGCTACAATTGCAGCTCTTAAAATATACAGTGCATGTTGACGATTTTGAATAATTTGTGAATAACTCTCGCCAGATGGTGTCCTTGTGGCCGCGTGGTCAGAGGCATAGATTTCTGGCTAGATCTGCGCGCAATGCCCGCTGTCAAGTCCCAGTTGACACATGGTTGTTAACGCTTGTCTTACGGCGTTGTGAAATAGTCGTCCCAAATTGGTAAGGGCGTCTGCTAATAATTTTTCGAGTTACTCATGGTGTTCGTTAAGTTGCGAAACAAAATATGAAATCTTGCCAGACGAATATTATCTTGTTCTAATGTTTCATATGGCAGACTTCATTTGGATAACAAATAATTTGTTCTCTGTTTTCGAAGTTGTAGTACAAAGTCAACCACGATTCCAGTCATTACTAACCACTCTGTTTTTATTGAAGCAGACTTAAAGCTGATATGTCATTAATGCTTGCTATGGCGGTGTCAGTGTTATTTTAGTGTATTTTAAACGTACCAACCGTGTGAAAAACTATGAGTCACGAAAAATATCTACCAGTAACTGGTAACTATTATAGAACGATATCATATATTGGGATGACGTATGAATGGGTACATTGACCATCGATTAAAAAAGGTCAGTTCTTTCATTAACTGCTTCTGTTTAATGAAATCAAGAATAACATGAATAACAACTTGGGAAATAATTCAATTTGATAAAGTCAAGAGTACACCTCGGTAATAGTGAGCACAATCATTGTGATTAAGAATTCCACTGATGTACGTAGCTACCATTACTTTACATACAAGTGCTGCTGTTTTGTTATGCCTTTTTCATCTAGAAGTACATTTTCTATGGTTTAATTTTGTCTACCAACATTGGGGACAATTTAACGCATTTCGTATCTTCGGATCCACCCCAAGTGTTAGTTCCACACATCAGAATGGGCCTGGTAATGGCACCACAAATTTTTATTTTAAATCCATTTGGAAGAGCTTTAATAAAAGTAAAATAAGCCGTTCTTTCTGCTTGAATTCTAAACCGAATTTCCAAATTTCCTCATATTTTGCTATTGTTCCCAGATATTTAAGAGAAGTAATGTTTTTATATTTTATGATGACAACTAAAACAATTAAAAAAAGTAAATACTAAGTACCGAATTTCTTTGTGGTACCATTATAATACAAATTAAAGTTTCAGGTGGTATTTTTATTGAATTTTGATAAAGTGAGGAATTCGCGGAAACTGACTCTAAAACGTTACAGAGAGAGGTTATTGGAAGAAGGACTATGGTTTTTAAGAAATGTACCTCTCGCTTGATTTGCAAGTTCATAGAGTAACATTTGATATGAACTCCGTCACATTTTATATCAATTCCCTGCATCATAAGAACTTCCGTAGCTTCAAGTTTTGTAGCTTCTCTTCAGATGAAAGTATTATTTAAACAACTTTAAATTACATTAGAAATATATGGCACTGAAAAACTAATTATTTAGGAAGCAGAAATGGCCGGGATTGGAAAATAATGCTTCAAAGTGCCATCGTGTTATAAATGGACAGAGCTGAAATTTAGGGGATCTTGATAATTGCTCCGCTGGCAATTTTCCCAGATAGAATTATTTTTTTCAGTTGTGCGTTTCTGAGGTATTGTTCGACGTACACTTTCAGAGTGTCATGAGTTGGTTTCTTTTGGGAGCGCAGACGTAAACTTAACATCGATAGGAAGGTTAAATGCGGCAACGTCTTCGCGCTTTAGATGAAATCTGTTGTAAAAAGGGAACTTTTATCTTTCTCGTTTCAGTTGCCAAGGCGTCGATACCCGAAGGACCGTTAATGTACATCCAAGCCGGCAGTACCATCAACTTAACTTGTGTGATAACGGAGAGCACGTCTCCTCCCGTGTATGTCTTCTGGTACCATGATGACAGAATGATAAATTATGACGCTCAGCGAGGCGGAATCAAGGTTTTCACTGAAAATGGCCATACTACCATCAGTCGTCTCCACATATATTCAGCCAAGTCCTCCGACTCCGGGAACTATTCTTGCAGACCTTCGTACGCCGACGCTGCGAATATTACTGTCCATGTACTCAACGGTAATTATTTTTTTATTATTCATTTTTTATGTCATGAAAATTCCTTCTGTGGACACGCATAACACTATCTGTTTTTTTTTTCTTTCCTGCAAGGTTGCTCTTCGTCGTTGAAGACATCATGTGATACAGATAATTATTGCACAAAGTATGTTTCGCAATGTGTTTCCGATCCTAAAAAAATTCTTTCTTTTTTTGCAGTTATTTAGTTTCTTCGAAGAAAAGGGAAAGTGAGTTCACGTTTTCGATACATTAACATCTGGATGAAAAAACATTACAAAAGGTTTTTAGAAAAAGGATGTTTTACGTATATTGCAAAACAGTTTTAGTAGAAGTTCAGTCTATACATACATACATTTGAACAATAAAATGCGTGGAAGATAGGCAATGTATATTAGGACAAAGTCCTTTACAGTTACACACGTTGTAGTATATGAGTCTAGAAAGGACAAGTTGGATTCGATGACAATGGAATATTTATATCTGAACCTAAGAATATCTCTACATGTACAATATATTTACATTAAATGTTGAAAGCTTATGTAAGTTACATCCAGTGAGACCTAAAATCAGTAATGAGATATATGGAGCAACACATATTGTGTATATTAGGACAAAGTCCTCAATAGTACTGTTACACAAGTTGTAGTATATGAGCCTAGAAAAGATAAGTTGACCGCGATGACAATGGAATATTTATATCTTAACCTAAGAATATATCTACATGTAAAATATATTTTCATTAAATGTTGAAATCTTATGTAAGTTACATCCAGTGAAACATAAAATCAGTAATGAGGTATATGGAGCAAAATAAGGTGAGCGCAATATCTGTTGCTCCATGTACCTCATTACTGATTTTATGTCTCATTGGATGTAACTTACATAAGCTTTCAACATTCAATGTAAATATATTGTACATATAGAGATATTCTTAGGTTCAGATATAAATATTCCCTTGTCATTGAAGTCAACTTGTCTTTTCTAGGCTCATATACTTCAACGTGTGTAACAGTACTATAGAGGGCTTTCTTTGTCCTAATAATATATTGCAAAACAGTATCTATCAATGAGTATTTTAAAAAAGGACATTTTTATGCATGTCACATGAAACGACGGAATGGGTGAAAAATAGAAATATGAATACCTTTAATTGCGGAATATTTAAATTGATTCATACATGCTGATAAGATAGACGTTTTAAAAAAGTGCTGAACCTTTCCCTCTTCATCTTCCTGGTTATATTGAAACATGATAACCTTTCGCATACGACGTGTCAAATATCACAGAAATTAGAACAGAACAATAAATCTATTTACAGGAGGTTCCTGGCCACGACTTTTACCCTTACTTCCTGATGTAGTGTAGGTACAACGTTATTTAACGTCTAATGATATCCGCATATAGACATACCTGCCACTGCATTAGAAACGTTTAGTCAATATTGGGTTGGAATTCCTTTAGACCGAATTACAGCACGTATGCGGTTTAGCATAGATTTCACAGGGTGCTGGAGTGCATCTACGTCTACAGCCTACCAGGTGTTCAGCGGACAGTTTTTTAACTAGTTCAAATTTAACGGAAAATGATTTTGCTCCCTGACCTGATTTTCTTACATGTCCCATAAATTCTCAATAGGGCTCAGATCCGGGCATTGTGGGGGCCAGGGAAGACCGCGGAAGTCGCTGTCACTCACGTTGAGCCACTGCTGAACACATCTTGCAAGATGGACAGTAGCTTTGTCGTCCATGAAACTGCCGTCGCCTGCTGGGTAAATTTTCAGTTTCATTCTGATACACAGTACAGCTTCCGTACTGCTGGATTGTGGAGGACCGCTGGGTGGGAGGGATTGTGTGCTCTAAACAAAATGCTTACCGATTACATAATTGAGAAACCCAGAAATCGTAATCTCCATCTGGATTTCTTGTCCGATGTGTATCATGAACTTGACGTCGTTGGATGTGATGCTAACCAAGAACACTATATTTTTTCTCTCATCACTCAGGTTTCAACTGCTTGTTTTAATGTTTTTATAAATATTAATTCCCCAAATGCTTTTATTGATGGGGACGTCGTCAAGTGTCAAACCCGCTCGATTCTGGAGCCTGTTTAACTTGTAAGATTAATTCGAATACCCAGAAAGCTCAGACGTTATCCACTGCGGTGTAGTAACTTTCGACCTGTTGCTCCATTTTTTCGAGCATTTTACTTCTGAGGTAATTATCATTGATAATGAGCTATACAAATGAAAACCTGGCTGATTATTTAGACTGCATTGTTGGCACTGTAGTTTTGTTGTAGTTGAAGTCACGCCTATGATCGTAATTCGCCCAATTTGATATTCAGTTAGGGAGATTTTTTCTGTCGTATTTAAATGATATGTAGAACCGAAACGTTAGGCATATCTTGTAGTGATAATGTACTATAATTAAAAAATAAAATTATATCCTTGTAGGATGATAGTTGCTGAAACAAAACTAACAATATACAACAGCATTTTTTTCAACTATAAATAGTAAATATTTAAACATGGCTATACAAGTCTGAACCCTTTGCCTTCTCACAAGACACTAACATAAGAGAAAAAACACTCATCTTCAAAACTAGAGGTAATTTTTGGTCGATTTTACTTAACATGTTTACTAATATAAGAAAAATATGCCGGATCGATTGGTTCACGAACGAGGCAGATCCGATAATAAATGGGTAGATATTAATGTTTTGGGAGCTGCGCCCATCACCGTTTGGTGCAAATATTTTACGATGGAGGCCGATGAATAAACTTGTAATATTTTATTTGTTTATTAACAAAGATATTTGTAAAGTTGTTTAGTGGTCATTAAACACATTTTATTAACATTATTTAGTTTTTCTATCCTTTACTAAACGCGAAATTTAATGAAATTTATGACATTTTGGTGCAAAAAGGGGAATAGAGCAGGTTGTATGCATCTCCATTTTTTTATATTATCGTATATTCATTTTAGGGACAAAACATTCAAAAAATACATTTATTTATTAGAGATAATGTTATCTTTACAGTGGATAACTTTTTGCCAACCTCAGTTACACCGTATTTTTTATAAACAGCTTTTTCTTATTTCCCACAAAATGTCGAAAAGAGATCTGTCCTCCTTTTGCTGCCAATTCCTCAATTGTGAATCACAGAAAACTCTTGTACCACACAAAATGATTCTCATGCAAACTACTGCACACATCTTCTGGAATGACGCAAGCACATCTATAGCTCCAGCTGACCGATGGCGGCGCTAGCAGCACGACACGCGTCAGGTAACACGTCGCGGGATATGAAACGAGAGGTCAGAGAAGTAGAATAGTGCAGGTTGTATGCTTTTCGGAGGTGCAGCAGTGCTGTATACCAATTGAATATGGCTCAGCGAACCCACATTAATTAATGATGCTATGCGGGGCAGAATCATCCGTCCAATCGAGGCTGACCAAACCCAGATGACAGTATCCTAGAAGCAGCATGCCCCTCAAAATGTCACTTATATAGTTCCGACAAGATGAAAATGTGTCTCGACGCTTTACACAGGATGTACGTGGATTACAACCCTGCAACAAGACCGTCTTTTGTCACTAACGGATAGACGGCACAGGTAGAATACATCAGGGGACTTTGCCAGAGAAATTTCAGCTTTTCCAGAGACCACGGTTTAAAGGCATACCGTGTACAGACGATTGAGTGAGTGCGGTTTATATGGCCGCAAGCCTGACAGATGCATTGCGTTAACTGCAGCCCATTGAAGAGCCCATGTTACCTGATGCAGAGGAATCGTGCTTGGACAGCTGACTTATGGGCCTGTGTTTTGTTTACTGACGAATCCAGGTTTAGTCTGCACAAAGATTAACGCCGTGTCTTCATATGACAAGCACCTGGGTCTCGATAAAACACCTCCAACATCCTTGAACAGCATCGTTTTGTCGGCGGTGGGATTCCAGTCTGGGGTGAAATAATTTTGAGTTCACTTACATCACTCCGTGTGCTCGAAACAGGAACTGTGACAGGCAAGATGTACCGCTATGGCATTTTGCAACAATATGTCCGGCTATTAAGGGTGCAATTTGACCTGAGTTTGTATTTATGGAATACATCCCACGTCCTCATCAAGTCGCCGTAGTGCAGGAATACTTAGAAGGTGAAGACATCACCCGCTTAAAATTACCAGCGCGCTCTCCCGATTTAACCCCATCTAGCATGCATGGAACGCTCTCGGAAGACGTATTGCAGAACGTCATCCACTTCCTAGAACTCTTATAAAACTTCGGACAGCATTGGTGCAAGAGTGGGACTCTGTACTGCATGCACAGTTTGATAATCTCGTGCTGAGTATGTCCAGATGCTGTACTGCATGTGTCGCTGTGGCAGTCCAACATAAAACGTATTGAACACTTTCTTCACCGTAAAACATTTGTGTTCTGCACGAGATGTGCATTGCAAATTAGCTTTAGGCAGCTATTTGTATTTATTTTGGCCACTATGGCAGATCCTCTAGTGGGTTTTTTTGTTTTGAATTTCCGTTTAGTTCAATATGCTTCATATCTGGAACATTTTGGTAGCAGTCCTAAGGGCGGAAGAGTCGAAACTGACATCATCCTTAATTTTTGAGCATTAGTGTATTTGTTCCTAAGAGGTTTTCATTCCCAATCCATTTTACCAACTATGGATTACTCTTTCTTGAATTTTTCTTTTGGAATCTCGTGAATAAAAGTCCGGCTCAGGTAATTATTATGATAAACACTACATTTGCTCTAACTTGAGTTTCAGAGCAAGACTACGATACAACTCAGTTGGCAAATTTATAAAAAAAAAACGCTTTATGTGTTTGACGTCGCACTCAACATGTAGAATGAAAAACATTAGGCTTTCATTACACAAGAGGATAGAATTCCATGATTACATTTGAATTCCAACAGCCTAGAACATATTTGCAAGTTTCTGGAAAAAAATAGTGACAATTGTTCTCGTGAAAAACTTCAGAGAATTTTTAGTTGGAAATACGTTTTTTCCCTGATAAAGTCCTACATATCATGTATTTCATATCATTATACATTTAGGGTAAAAACAAAAGAGACATAAAACCGCACTACGCGTAATAAATTATTTTCAGACTGACGAAAAGTTCAAATCCTTTACTTAGGATGTTCGATACCTACCAGACACCTTCACAAAAAGTTAAGACTAGCGTTGAAGCTCACAAATGTCGAGACCTATAAAGCTCTTAGTGGCAACGATTCAATTCCCTTGCCAGTTATCTCTTAGATGTGACACAGTTCCTTTTTATATTGAATCCAGTCATGACGTGACTGACTGCTAGACATTGCCAAACGTGAAGAAAAACCTTCTAAATGCACAGATGTAGCGTTCAGAACGGAAACATAAGAAGAAGCAACAGAAATTTACACAAAATACAGCCTACGCAGTCTTTCTAATCCTGATAGCAAATTTACACAACTGTAGCCTATACGGTTTTTCTAATCCTGATGGTTAGAAATACCGTATAGTCTACAGTTTACTGAATCAAAATTAGTACTGGCTTCACCTTTACAGTTGCGTGTAAGACAAGGAGGCATCCTGATTGTTAGAAAGACCGTATAGGCTACAGTTTACCGAAACAAAATTAGTACTGGCTTCACCTTTACAATTGAGTGTAAGACAAGGAGACACCCTGATGGTTAGAAAGACCGTATAGGCTACAGTTTACTGAGTTTAAATTTGTACTGGCTTCACCTTTACAGTTGAGTGTAAGACAAGGAGATATCTTCATTTTATCTTTTGATTTTCCACATCTTTAAACTTTTCACCTAAATTTTAGATAATTTTTTGCGTTTTTTCGTAAATATTGTTAAATGTAATGATTCGTTTTGACATCCTTTACAGCCAAAGGATTTTGCACAATGTTTAGATGTAAATTGAGAAGCAAATAACCTTGTACTTTCCAAATATAATTCACCAAACGTCTGAAACGTTTACTTGAAGCCTTCAGTTCGCTTTACATCATATAAATGAGCCAGACATTTTCATTTATGTTCTTGAAAGAGCCGCTTCACCGGCTGAATTTTCCCAGCGAAACCTCTTTGATAACAAGTCGATATGCCTCAGAAAACTTGAAAATATCATCTTCCTGGAATTCTTGGCTAACCTCCAAGAATGGGAATGATTATGAGTTTCGGTTGAAGCATATGTGGTGTCGTTGTCCCACGATGCAGGTTCGGTCCTCTTTTTGCATCGAGCCCTAGTGCCCTTAAATAAGAGGAGGGCTACCCCATATAGCCTTAGATGTTCGTGGGGTCGTCAAACCCCGAAACAAAGCAAAATTATAAAATACACTGTTAAACATTATGTGGTATGTTGCACCAAAAAGCGGTGCTACACTAGCTGCACCACCACGTTTTGGTGCTTAGTTGGCTGCTAACTACCTTTACATTCGTTTCGTATATTGGATCCAATATTTAGATTTCGAGTACACCTTTTAGAAGACACGTGCTTTCTCATATTTTTTTTACATTGAACAACTCTGTTGGAATTTGAAACTACAGCTGTTTTAAACATACAGTTAAAGTAGGTTATACAGAAACTACTTCCTTGGTGCGTGTGCGTGTACACACCGTATTAATCATCTATGTTTTTACGTATGATTTCCAAACCCATTTGACGACATTTAACTTTTGTAAAAAGAAAATTTTCAGTTGCAGTTGTGATGTAATTGCTGGCATCACTTGTATTTTCCGATATTAAATGTTTTGCGTTTTAACTGGTAAATTATATAACTTTCCATAAAAAAATTAAAAACAATAGAAAAGGTGACCCCAAATCCATGGGTGTAATGAGCACATGATTTTATTCATTTTCGACACGGGATAAAAAACTTTCAAAGCAGGATTTTAGGGAAAAGGAAAAGAAATAGCGAAACATCGAAAAAAAATTGCCCAGTATTTAAAATACATAGTCTTCGTGGTGTTCGCTTTAGTGAATGAAGTCAGTTATAGAAAGAAAGAGAAAAAGAAAGAAAGAAACAGCAAGTTACGCTCACTAGGAAGAGAAATGTGCGTTACGAAAAATAAAAGAAAAAAATGACATGTTATCATTTAGATTTCGACTACATGAGTTTAGGCCCTTAGCGGGAAAATTCAGCATCATTCAAAGAGGATATTTTACGCAATCGTTGATATTGCGACGGGCATATAGTACAAAAAATCACAGAATCAGAACTGTGCATAATGAAGAATTCAAAGTTATATACAAAGTTTCCTGAGATAAAAGATATCGTATAGGTAAAAAATCTTTCAAATCGGATGTTTAGCGGCGGAGATATCGTGAAAAAATATATCAGTTTGCACTCCCTGCCGGGGAAATTGTGCATTCTTTTAAACAGGCAATCCCAGTAAAATGTTTACCGTAGTGAAACGTGTATGGCCAAAGAATATTTCGATCGCGTATTTTAGATGTGTAGATACAGCTGTAAAAATATTGTTAACAAAATTATTCACTTCTACCCTCTAGTGGCAAAATCATATGTTAAGAAAAGTTAAAAAATTAAATGAAAAATATTTTTCCACATGAAGGCTGCCCGATACAAAGGAAATATTTCAAATCGGACTTTTACTAAAAGATATATCGTAGTACATCCTCTAGGTTAAAATCTGTGTTATTTGAAGAAAAGACTGTATGGAAAATGGTGTTAGGGTTAAATGCAATAAAGGAAAAAATAACTTTTTAAATCGGATGTTTAGTACCAATTACATAGAACAACATATCTTGTTTTATTCAATAGCATCTTCACTTAAACCTCTTAGCGACGAAGTTACGTATCCGAGAAACACTAAAAGCCAAAGACGTTTCTCACATTCCAAAGGTGTCTGTACAGGAATGACGGTATTTTCAAATCGGGCTAATGCGTGCGGAGATACGGTGTTCAAAGACAGAGGAATGGTCGTAGTTGTAATCTAAGTACGTCCTGTTTTGTTTTGTTTTAAAGACGTACTGAAACTGTAATAAACCTTAATGCACACTGCATTACAACTAAAAATTTTGATGGCACCGAGTTAATGCTGCTAAGCCTTTAAGACACACTTAGCACATCCTAATTTTCTGTCGAAAGAGTTGGAATTAATAGCAGCAGTTTTATCCAAAATGTTTATTATGCGATTTTGTGTTGAGATGGTTTACTCCTATCTAATGCGTATTACGCACAGCTGCCGACGATTGCAAGAACTATGAAAACTTCGCTCTCTTGAATAGTCGAGGAGCTCATTCCAAGTTTTTCTTAAATAATTACCAAAATTTTTGGCAATGGAATCTCACGTCAGTCTATTTTATGTTTTGTGCGTGGATTTAGTTACTACTAATATACTCGGTTTTTCTTTTTGGTATCGGAATTTGCTAAAGTCGTATTGGCATTAAAGGCGTGACTTTAAACGCATAAAATGCAGCCCGATTTTCTTGCTAATTCTATGATGCCATTCTTAACAGAAATAGGCAAGCCTACAACTAAGAGGTTAAAGAATGCATCCCTTTTTACACCATTCAGTCTATTGGTAATTAATGAAGGTATGTTCACACAATAAAAATACTTGCATGATATAATAATTGGCACAGACCGTGTGAGTCCATACGCTCTCAGCTATTGCTCCGACTGTTCAAAATATACAATCGTGTGCAAAAGGTAAGTTACAAACACAAATACCAACATTGTGAGAAACCGGTTAAAGCTATTACAGCGAAAAGCCGGAAGAACACCAACATGCACAACAACACATAGTGTACCTCAAAATGAAGATAAAGCACTGAATGCATTTCAAATAAACTGCGGTATTCGATAAACACAGATATATAAATTAATAAACATACTAGAAGAACATGCACAGTCCAGTCAAAAAGTTATGACCACCGTTGATATAAAAATTAAACATAAACAGCAAGGAGACGGCTTGCGTAAAAACATATGAAAATCATGTAAGGCATTTAAACGACACGAGCTCGCAGATGGTGTGCAATTTAGCATTAAAATGGGGAAAAAATACATTTGAAAAAGGAATTATTGTTAGCTACAGACTGAAGAGTGGTAGCTTTGTTGAAACCGCCGACATTGTGGGCTGTTCACGTCGTGCAGTTGTTAAAGTGTTCCAGGAATGGAACGAAATCGGCAAGACCTGCAGTAAACGGAGTAATAGTGGACGCCCATGGAGCATTGATCACAGTGGGAAACGACGGCTATCCCGACTAGTACGATCCAACAGATGGGCCACAGTGGAACAACTGGCCCGAACATTTAATGCGGTCACACATAAGAGCATATGAGGACTGTGTTTCATAGAGAACAGAGGGCTGTGGCTCATAGAAAACGGAGTTCTCTATGATTCTCGGGCCAACGTCCACTCAACGTCCCACGCTGACGGCCAGACGTCGAACATTACGGCGTGAATTTGCATCTAAGAGGAGGCATTGGACAATCGACCAGTGGAAGAAAGTCAACTTTTTAGACGAATCACATTTTCTGCTTTATCGTATGGGTGGTCGATGGACAGTAAGGCGAAGCACTTCTGACAGAAATCATTCCGACACGATGATCGAGAAGAAACAGGCAGGAGGTAGCAGTGTGTTCGTGTGGGGGATGTTTCCCTAGGAATCATTGATAACAATCATCCATCTCGATCGCACGATTAACGCTTCAGGTTGCCTATCAATTGTGGCGGATCAGGTGTTTCCATTCATTACGACTCTCTAATCCGATGGAATGGGTTGCTTCCAGCAAGATAATGCCAGTTGCCTTGTTGTTATGCGTGTATCAGAATGGTTTGAGGAGTGTTCTAGTGACTTCAGCTCACTATCCTGGCTACTGTACTCGCCGAACATCAATCCAATTGAGCATCTGTGAGACTGTCTCCACCAACAGATGGGACATATGGATCCACCGCCGATGACTCTTGATGATCTGTGAGAAGCTTTTGTATCTGCATGGTATAGCATCCCTTCAGAAACGTTCAATAGCCTTATTGAATCAATGCTGGGCTGTATATCTGCTGTATTGGTGGTACGTGGAGGTCATACCCCATACAAACAGGTGGTAATATTTTTTTACTGTATTGTGCACTTTAGCCTTAATATGATGTGTTACCGCCTCTTATAGTGGCACATGGCTGACAGCGTCGCTGCATGCTGTCCAAACGTGAGTCGATAAGTTCTGATGGACGTCTGCGTTCTGCTGTACAAGAGCACTTCTCAGCTCTGTTACGATTGTTGGAGGGGTCGCAGAGCACCTATCCGTCTCCCTAAAGCGTCACACAAGTGTTCTATATGATTAAGGTCCGGAGACCTTGCTGGCCATTCCATGACCACAACACCTTCACTTTCAAAATATTCCAGCACCGTTCGAGCAGTATGAATTCGTACATTGTCCTGCATTAAAACAAATTCTGAGCCGACAACAGCTGCAAATAAGCAAACATAAGGTTCTACGATCTCATCTTGATAGCGGATGGCCTTTTTTTTTTTTTTTTTTTTTTTTTTTTTTTTATTGGAGGTTTAACGACCACCGTGAGCAACTCAATGGGCTATAAGCAGTCGCCCGTCCCTAATTTAGGGTCACTGGTTCCAGGGAAGGGAGAGAGCCAGTGCCGTAAGACAAACACAACATCCATGCCTCACCGGGATTCGAACCCGGACCCCTTACGGACGAACGATCAGAGGCCAGCGCCTTAGACCACTGCGCCACCGGGGCGGCACCGCGGATGGCATTAACAGAACCCCCTGGAAACAGGTGCAGGTCGTTTCTTCTGTTACACGTGTTACCTGCCCACACCATACAACCACCGTCTCCATATGCATCCTTCGCTTGGGTGTTTGATGAATGGTAACGCATGCTACGTTATTTCCAGATGAATACACCTAGCGAATACGTTCACAATAACAAACGCGACTCATCCGTGGAAAACCGTTAGACCACTGTTCACGTGACCAGTGCAGATGTTCCCGAAATCTGCTTAATCGTTCCCTCCTATGGAAAGATGTTTGCGGTACGCATACCACAGATCTTTTGGCATAAGGCCTCTGGAAAAGTGCCGTATGCAAAACGCATGTCATCTGGAAAAAAGGCCGCTTTCCTGAAGCCTTCTAATCAATATCCAGCGGGATACTGATCGTCCAGTTACTGCTGTCAGCTCTGAAGCCAGCTTACGAGATGTCATGCTTCTTTTGCGTCTTGCAGGTAAGGCAAGAAAGCGGTAAACGGGGACGGCAAACGACTTTGGACGTCCTGATAGAGGTCGTCTATGAACACTTCCTGCACTTCAGAACTGTCTCCAGAGCCTGTTGACAACCATTCAATGCACACAAAGCAAACGTTCCACAATTGTTTGGAACTGCCCTGCCTCCAATCGCACACCATCACATAAGCTGTGTCTGTGTGATATTTTCAAGAGGTATTCTTTACATGCAGTTTGTCCGTTAGTTCGGTTAAAGTGGATTTAGGAAGGGACTGTCTGACCCTAGGTCTAAAACCGATATTAGAAATTGAAAGCCAGGAGATTTGAGTAAGGGAACTCAATAGGAAAGTAAAGCAGAAAAATGCAGAGGTACGGGGGGACGGGGAGAGAGCTGATCTCAGAAGCAACTGCTACCAACCAGGGAGGAGAAGGGGAAAGGGACCGCCCAGGGAAACCACGGCAACCTCGAAGCACCCAGCGCCCCACAAAACAGCCAACTTCCGCGATCCCTCGGAGAAGTGAAACTTCACGAAGAAAAACATTTCCGAAAGCCGGAGCAGCAGTCAGTACTCACCGTCACATGCCAACCTGAAAATAAAGGGTGGGATGTATAACAGCCCCTAATGCTCACTTTCGGGAAACAGTGCAGTCGTTCCACATGTCCCAGTCAGGGGGGAGAGGACAACGTTCGGCGCCTTAGTACTGGGATACATGAGGAATAAACTGGGTTGGTAGTCAACCGCACCCCTTACAAACAACTCCAGTATGGTGATCTTCCGCTTTCCTGAAGAACTTCTCGGCAAGTCTGGTGGTTAACTCGTGTACTTTCTAGACTCCAAATCTGTATCTCATGTTCCGAAGTGGTGTGCAGGACAGAGCCCCCAGTGAGCATGCGAAGTGCTCGGCTCTGCACTCTCGCGATTCTTTTTCGCTGACTCTTGCTAACACTTACCCAGAGGGAGTGGCGCAGGTAAGCACTGGCCTGACGACCGTCTTATGCAACATAACTGTGTGCCGTGTTGTCATGAAGCTTCTGCGATGGAGTTGTGGAGCTGCTTCCCGAAGGCATTGTCTAGCATCTAGCTGTATTCGTGTGGTAGTTGGTATTCGCTACCCACGAAAGTCGACAGTCTATTTGCAGCTCCATGTACTTCGTGGAAATAACCACTAAGTAGAATAACCCTTGCAGTTTGTAGTACAGATCATGAATCGACGATTCAAAATTTTGAAACGAAGCTTCAATAACTTTGAAAGCCGTCTTCGATTTGACAACAATATCTGTTATACCCTCGTACTTGACCGCCCTTCCTCACGACTATTGGCTCATCGAGCCAATGTGCTACACCCACTGAAACGTCATTCGCGTGTCATCATGCGGTCATGCCTTACTTTGTATACCAGTCGCTGTCTGTTATACTCCCTGCAGAAATCTTAGACCATACGTTTTATCACTTTTCTTACCATGATGAAAAAGCATTCTGTAACTTAACTTTTGCACATGAGTGTAGCAAAAGATCAAAATTTTATGTGACAACAGCGAATGATTATAAATTCATTTAATTATTTGTGCTCCAAACGCAACAACATAAAGCAGGGGTAATAAGTTGGAACTATAAAATGTTGGAAATATAATATAGCTATCACCCTAAACATCCGGTATTTTAGACAAAACTCAGGATGCATCTAAAAGTTTAATATATTTTCGATGTGAAACAACAGTAAGTGTGCATAATTTGCTTAATGCAGGTACTCTTATCTTGTTCATTAGCAATATTTCAATAAAAAGTCTTTATTAAAATTTAATTTTCTCTTAACTTGCAGTAAGCTTTTATTTAAAAAAAATTCTTCTCTAAAGCTGTAACTGCATGGATTAGAACAGTTAGGTATGAAGCAAGATTTAATGGGATTAGTTTTCTTTTTTGCATGTATTCCATGAAGACTTTAAAAGTACTTTTCAGAAAAATGTTACGCTGCTTTTTAAATATTTCTCGGAGAAAATTTTTAAATTTATTTCTTTGCGTTTCTTTAAAATACAAAAGCATTTTTAAAAAATCGTCGAACCGAACACTTTGTGCTTTCCGTTTTGGGTTCAAATTTGGTCTTATTTTATTTTTATTGTTAATTCTCATAAGAACCACTTCCTGACGTAAATGAATAACCTACGAATGCAAGATCAGAAATGTAGTAATTTTCTTTGTGCTTTCACAGAGCACGAAAATATTTTTTTTCTTCCTTGTTTTCTTTTCCTACGCAAATATTTAGTGCAAGACCAGCTTTGCGTATGAGTCACAATTTTTTTAATTTCTTTTTAAAAATACATTCTTGTGTCATAAATAAACATCATAATCTGATTACAATTTCCCTTGACATTCCAACTGGAAGAAACAATTGCTCTACAAATCTTTAATTTTGACGTCTTAATTAATGCACTGAAATGTTTCATTCTGGAACACTAATTGCTTTTAATTAAAAAAACAAAGGTATGCGACTAAAGCTAAGACATTGGAGTAACGCAAAACTGAAATAAAAAAATCCTATAAATACTTTATGATACCAGCAAACAGTTATAGTAAAACTCCTTCTGTTTTTCTTTCAGTAACCCTCAAATAATACCAATTTCGTTCAGTTTACCAAGTTGACGTCCACAATGTTTATTTGGAGCTCTTTCATAAATTTATAATTGTTCCATCCTTCCTGTACTGCTTCATTACGTACAAGAGCACAACACAGATGTATATGCAAAAGATACGATAATAATAACACCTTCTGTTGTTATCATTCCACCATCCCCGTACTTCTTCTGTTCCTTATTTATTTCATGTTTTTTTAATCATTTCTGGTCATTTCCTTTACTTTGCAAATTTGTGAAACGCTGTTCTTAAAGAAAAGCAGAAGTTTTAGTAACTGCCACATTAAATATCCTCCCGTTTATGGTGCTTTGCCATTTTACGATTGACATGGTTTCCTTTTATTCATTGTCAAGAAAATGGCAGCGGAGTTTGGTGATGAGTACCACACAGTTCAAAGTTTTAGCCTACTGTATTAAAAAATCTTCTGACCGAGGCTTCCTTCATTAAGGTGTGCCCCAACCCCATCCTTCACTACAAAGAATGAATGCAGGGTTCATTGCATGAATCTGGTGTTCGAAAATACCAAATGTATTAAGAAATTTAGCTTCGCCTTATGTTTCGTTTGCAGTTTTCGAAGCGAAACCTGCTCTATAAGTTTAAATTATTTTCTCTTTGACAATGTTTTTATCACGTATGGGCATTAATCAAAATTTAATGAAGTACAGCAAGGGAAATTTAAAATGTTTTACAGAAGGGGAAGGAAATGCTGAAGGCTGATCTCTTTTAAAACAGACCTGTAACATTTGTTACGCATCCATGCCTCCAGGTTTCTTGTCAGTTTGCATTCGAAACATTTTTTAAATTTAAGAGTTTCGAGAGTTGATGCACCTTTATAATATACTTGGTCAAGAACTGTCTGAACTGAATTGCTGAAATCACGTGCCTTTTCATTGGAAACGTTTTTTGATGTCACCTACGAGAACCATAGAAGTTTTTTGACATTTTGTCTAATTGCAAAAGAATTTGAAAACTAATAAACACCTTTCTTTGTGTATTACGATATTATTTTAAGAATACTTCTTCTTCGCTGCCACTCGCGCGCACGCACACACACACACAACGTTTTATGTTAAAGCTCGTTGGTTTTTCACTATACGAAAGGTTGGTGTTCTGTACTACAATGTTTGCGTCTGTAATAGAATGTTGCGTACTGAGCAAGTATGACTAATTATTTCTTAACATTCGATTTCGTAACCTTTCGTTGAGGAAGAGACTATACAATTTTGTGTTGGGTGAACGGAAGATATTGTTATATGGCATCTCACTGCACCTGTTAGTGAGACGGTTTGTGTGCGTGTTGATATTAATACTAGAACAATGTGAGGTAAAATACATTTAATGTACTGACGTGTTAGCTGGATCTTCCTCGGTATCATTTCGTCTTTCTCCTTTCCTAAAGCTTTATGTGTTGTAGGATAGCGTGACACAGAGACAAGAGCAGAGACAAGATTTCACGAAAGCGGCAACTTGGCATATTTCATGACAGACATTATATGCAGATAATGAGAAGACGATGTACGTGCTTTAGAGCCCTTGTCACAGGAATAGTTGAAAGGTCTAGAGCGCAGGGTTCTATCGCCGCAAAACGCTGAGTCTGGGTTTCCAAAACCCGGAGCGACATAAATGTCGCGCTATTTATTACGGCACTTGTTACTCCCTTCGCAGAGTCGAGTAGAAGTGCAGCATATTTGGACATCACTATACCGCCTCACATAGTAATAAGGGTACTTCAATCACGCCGACTAAAGGAGTTTTTTACAATACCAACGACGCTGAATACCGAATCCGCTGGCGTACTTTAATTAGTTATCTGCTCAACTTTTTTGAGATGTAAGAAAACGATGGCGAAAAAGAGGAGAAAAATTGATGTAATAGCATTCGTAACAGATCCAACACCATCCTCGGCGGATTCTCAACACTAACTTCCCTCACTCCCTTGCCGGAGTCACATTAAACTTGTCAAATAGATAATTTTACAGACTCGTATGTTCTTTGAACTACCACTACAAACGAATACATCCGTGGAATTTTTAATTGTCTCTGGTGAGCATGTTCGTCTCAAAATTTCCTGATGTAGCACAGTTAGTGAGTAAGTTGGAACTAATGCCGTCGTAATGAAACATCCATTAGAAATTCGCCGGGAGCTTCTGGGAACAACGCTGGGGTTTCTTTTTGAACCCAGAACCAGCGTCCAGAGAGACGATAAAATATTTGTTTTGTTTTGCTGGGCCATTTAACGAGCACCGTGAGCAACTCGATGGGCTATAAGCAGTCGTTCGTCCCTAATTTAGAGCCACTGGTTCCAGAGAAACAGAGTCAGTACAGTAAAACAAACATAATATCCGTTCCTCACTGGAATGAACCCGTAACCATTTGGGACGAAACGTCAAAAGCCAGCGTTTAGAACACTACTCAACCTATACGGCACAAAGGTTTGGGTACTGCTATCTCGAAAAATAAGCCCGCAATCGCAAAATGCCATAGAACATTTTCTGCTTAAGGGCACCTCAAAAGAATCACACTCATAGGTCATTACGCGCCATTTGCTGACCACCCGCTATACTTCACTGAATTTATCGTTATCGAAAAACGTATTCGTGATATAATTAAATATGCGATTGGTATTATTTGAAAAGCATGTTAATTTCAGCTCTTAGTGCTTAGAAGTCATAAAATTAACTAGTGTTTAGGACATGGTGGAAACTTAATCCCTTTAAGAACCTCTCTCCCTTGTCCAGGAACTTAATTCCTTTAAGTTTATAGCTATTTCAAAATTTTAGGAGCGGAGGATGTTTCAATACCCAAATGCGTAGACTTTAAATCAGTAAGCATAAGAGATTTAAGTCTGTGAAGGGAAGCGACTTTTGGTTCGAGGTATTTTTAGAGAACGTGCACTTTGGTGTCTTGTTTTTGCGCTTTTATCGGCTTGGTTTAATATTCTACGAAGCTCAGAATTACGGAACCACGGTTATTTCCCAAAAATCACCAATACATCTTTGTATTAAATCTGTACATTTGCTAAAAGGACCGGAGCATGCGGACTTTATGCATCCTTTTTTAATATAATCCTCAAAAAAAATATGTCTTAGGTCTTATATTTCATAAAATGCAGAATGTTATAGCAAAAGGCATCTATCAAAAAGCCCAAAATTTTGAATCTCAAATTCTTGTGATGGAATATTGGGACTGTTCACTTTGATGTATCTCCTTTTTTAAATCTGTGGGCTAGCATTCTTTAAAATTATAATTTTCGATATAAAGCATACATGCATATTTCTCGGAGACAGAGAAACTCACAAACGTGAACTCCGAAACATGTAACAACGATATTTGAAGAATGAGCACTTTGTTGTTAATCTCTCTAAATTTTCTGTCCTAGGCTTATGCTTTACAGCAGGAGTCGGCAACCTTTTGGCACATGAGGGCCGCGTTTGACTTTTAATTTATAGAAAGGACAGCATATAATACACATTTATTAGATATTTAGATACGTATGATATATACACTGCTGGACAATTGCTAAGGACGGATCATAAACGGCTATATAGCGCATAAAAAAGTACGTGTGGTTGGATGCCAAGTGAAATAAAATAATGTCAGAATGCCAGGACATTACAAGAAAGACAATTTATTGTGATCTGAAATCCAGAAGGCTTTGGAACGTGTTCAAGGGACAAACAGGCCATTTTGTGCAGAATACGTAAACGTGAAAAATGCAATTACCGTCCGCAGGCGTTCTGGCGTAAGATGTCAATACGGGATATGGCCACCATGGAGGGCGATGCAAGATTCCACACGTCGTGTCATGCTTTGCACAACATCATCAAGCAGCTGTTGGAGTAATTTATCCCATTCCTCTGTCAGTGCACGGATGAGGGTGTCCTTGTTTATTGGAGGGCATTGGCGACCAGCAAGACTCCTCCCCAAAGCATCCCACACATTTTCAATGGGATTCAGATCTGGAGAACGTGCTGGCCATACGAGACGTTGAATATCCTCGCTCTCAAGACACTCCTGGACAGCGACTGTTCGATGACATGTTGCGTTGTCATCCATGAAAATGAATCTATCACCGACAGCACCACGGAACATGCGAACATGAGGTAGCAGCACATAATTAATGTATCGTTGGCCAGTCATATTCCCAGTTGGAAGCACATAGAGGGACGTACGGCCATTGATCAAGATGCCAGCCCATACCATGACACTACATGTCGGATATCGGTCCATTTCCTGTACGTTTGCTGGACAATATGCAGTGCCACTATCACGCCAGATCAGTTTTCGTCGCCAATCAGACGATAGACTGTATCTACTCTCATCTGAGAAAAGGACAGCAGACCAGTCGTTATCAGTTCAATTGCGATGTTGATGGCACCATTGCAAACGGGCGGTACGGTGACGTCTGGACAATGGGATGCACACAACAGGACGGCGGGCGTATAATCCTCCTTCATGCAAACGTCTGGCGACAGTTTTTCGGGAGATCCGCTTGCCAGTAGCAGCCATAAACTGATTTGCTACCTCACTAGCTGTGCTGCGCCGGTGTCTTTTTGTTGATAGCACTATGTACCGATCTTCTGCAGGTGTCGTACTGCGAACACGACCTCCCGCGTGACGTTTGCTACAGTCTCCATTTGTTTGAAATTATTTCCTAAGCCTTGAAACAACACTGTGGCTAACGTCGAACGGCCTGGCAACATCTGTTATTTTTCGCCCTTCTTCAGTCTTGTCAATAATACAGCCACGCGTAAAATCATCTAGGTGATGTCGGAAAGACATACTGAAAATTGCAAGTTCGTCAATTGATTCTTTCCCGTTCAACTTTGCGTTTGAACAACAACGGTCAATACGCGTTAAATCCTTTATATCTCTTATCAGCGCTATGACGTCACGAACAAGTTCGGCAATCCAAAATTTGCATACGCACGACACGTCTTACTGTATCCCGCACTTATGCTAATTTCCACATTTTCCTGCCTTCCATTTTATGGTTGCTATCGTTGCTATTGTCATCCGTCCTTAGCAATTGTCCGGCAGTGTATTATTATATATTAGTATATATTACATATGTATTATATATTTATATTGAGTGGATCTCACTTCCAATTTTTAGCTGTTTTTATAGCATAAATAGGTAATTTTCAGATACAAAAATAAGGAGATTAGTAAGGCGTCCACGGGCCACATAAAAGGAGAGGACTGGAAACATGAGGCCCGCAGGTTGCCCACCACTGCTTTACAGAATCCATTAAGCTCAAGGCAAATAACATAACAGTTTCAGTACTTTTTTGCTAAAGGTGTTTTGTTTTGACATACACAATATTGACAAATACCACTGGACACCTAGAAGAAGAACTCAACATAGCATTTATTGACATACATTAGTACGGTGTCGGTCCAACTTTGGCCTGAACGCACGCAATCACCGTTCGAGACATGCTTTCGACAAGGTTTTGGAACACAGCGATAAGTATGCGCTTCCATTCAGTACATAACGCTGCCGCTAACTGTTGCTTAGTAGTAGGCCTTAGTACCAAACTTCTTATGCGGCGCTCTAATTCATCCCATAAGTGATCTATGTGATTAAGATAAAGACTCTGTGCTGGCCAGTCCACACACGATACAGAATTATCGTCAAACCACGCAGTAACACTCCTTGCTTTATGGCTCTGTGCATTATCCTGATGGTACCAACAAGGCTCGGTTCCATAGTATTGCCGCAGAGTTGGTAGGGAATAATTGTCCTGAATATCAAGGTAGACGTGCTGGATAACAGGTGTGTCCACAATAACCAATGGACTGGAACCATACCACGAAATTCACCCCCACACGAGTACACTACAAGCTCCAAACTTGACCGTAGGAACAGTACACTGTGGTAAATAGCTATCCCCCGGCTGCCACCATACCCACACACGGACTGATGGATCTTTTATCTGGATCCATCAGTCCATAGGACCCGTTTCTATTCATCTACGGTCCACGATAAATGTCCTTTACACCATGCGAAACGATGATTAGCATTGAGCAGCCGCACATCACGGTAACCCATGGAATGAAGTTCTTTGCGAATTGTACGTGTACATATCGAGGTCCCAGCATTTTGTCTACACTAAGGTCTTGTGCAGTCCTCCGTCGTTTAGCTGTAACGACTCACCTGAGGCTTCCACGTCCTCTATCACTGATTTGATTTTGTGTGCTGGTTCGTTTTGCTGCTTCAGGCACACCATGTGTCTTCCACTTATTCAGTACATCCAAAACAGTTGACTTGGGTATGTTTAAACGCCTCTCGGTTTCTCTTATGGACAACTCACTAATATAACACCCAACATTCTTTCCTGTCTCAAAGTCAGTTCTCTCCCGCCGCGGCATCTTCACTCAACCTCACACTGCGATTTGATCGCGGTCAGCTGCAGGCTTGTTTTTATACCGTTTCCAGCTGCAGCGCGCATCTTAACAACGCAGCGGATCGGTGCATTTGGTTTTGAAGGGTGTCCAGTGACTTTTGTCCATATAGTGTATACCAAGATTTTACAATTTAAGTGACTGTACTCGCATAGCTCAGCGATGGGCTCTATTCAACATCTTTCCATGAAATTGGATACGTATGTCAATTGGACCGAGGAGATCATCATGCATTTAGAGACAAATTAACGTACACTGTAAGTAGGTTATCGTATCAGAACCGCAGCAATTGTTCGGTTGCATTTAAAGAATGTTCTTCGCTTGAAAGAACTGCAATGCAGGACCTTTCGAAAAGTGGGTGAAAGATGATGATTACGAAATTTGATGAACCTGGATCAACAGAAAGGGGATAGCTGCTTTCTTCGGTGGACGTTTTTGACAAGATTGCTATTTAAGTGGCTGACAGGGTGGCACCTAACCCACGTTCTTCATCCACACTGCTGGCCACCCAAAATGCAACACCAAGAAGGACACAAGATATCAAAGCCAGATTTACTGAACACATAACAACAGATACAAAGATGAACCGATTGAGTTTATAGGCATGTGCGACTTGCGGAACAGACAGACATCAATAGATCGTGTGGCCCCCATGGCTGGCAATATCGGTCGCTACACACCGCGGCATCGAACGAAAGAGGCTTTGGATGTGGGCTTGGGGTGTGTCGGTCCAGACTTCTTCCACACGTTGCCACAGTTCATCAGGCGTAGCCGCGGGTGGCGCTTGCCAGGCCACTCGGTTGCCGATCAGCGACCAGACGTGTACGATGGGCGACATATCATGAGAACAGGCAGACCACGGCAGCAGTGACACCTGGTGGGCCATGAAGAATTGTTGCACGATGCGTGCCACGTGCGAACGCGTATTGTCCTGTTGAAACGTGGCCGCTGGCAGGTCCTGCAGGTAAAGGAGGACTACAGGCTCAAAAACGTCGGAGATATAGTGTTGGCTGTTGAGTGTACCAGTGATGCGTACCGGAGGGGTGCGGGTGTCATATCTAGTTGCTCCCCAAACCATAACGCCAGGTGACGGACCGGTATGGCAATGCATAATGCAGGCGTCACACAGTCTCTCGCCGCGGTGCCGCCACGCGCGGATCCGACCATCGTGGTGTTGCAGGCAGAAGCGGGATTCGTCGGAGAAGACAATGTCGTGCCATTCCGTAGTCCAGGTACGGCGTAAAACGGCCCACTGCCGCCGCACTTCCCGGTGGTGTAACGTTAATGGTAATCGGAGCAATGGGCGCCGCGCTATAAGTCCCCGATCATGCAGACGACGTCGAACAGTACGTGCTGACGCAGGTTGTTGCGCAACACACCCTAATTCCTGCGCTAACGTTCGTGATGTGGCGGTGCGAGACGTCAATTCCCACCACGCAACATGCCGATCCTCTCGTTCGGTGGTGTGCCGCGGCTGCGGCAATCCCTCGCGTCGGTCCGTCCGTCCCTCCTGCACCCACCGAATCCATACTGGCCTCACTGTGGCCGGAGGTCGTCCCACACTGGCGCCGATGTCTCGGTACGATAAACCGCTGTCGCGATAAGCCACTATTCGGCGTCTGTCGAGCTCCGAAACGTGCTGGAATGACTGCCGTATTCGGCGACGAGGCATCAAGAAGCTTCCCACGCACATGTCCGGCAGAACAACACACTTCCACTACTTACACCCCGCCTTCTGTGCACCCTTCTTATAGTGCTTCTCGGTGGCATGCCGGGTGCACATTATTTGCATATGCCCTGCAATGTTAATCGTTTGCATTTCCTCTCGCGGGCGACGCATGCTGCGAATTTGAGGCCAATCGGATGCTTCCTTCTTGGTGTTGCACTTTGGGTGACTAGCAGTGTAGTTCTCAAGCGTCGTCCCGATAATAGGCACCTGGTCCATTGTTCGCAAAGCGTTGCGGTCCATTTTATACGGGTGCCCGTAGAATATTCATATGGTGCATCTATTAAAACAAAAATATCAGCAGGAACGTATCGATTTTGGTCTTCGGATTTTGGCAAGAGCTGCTGTTGATGATATACGGCTATAGAATATTCTGCAGACTGACGAGACGAATATCTCACTACGCGGCACAGCGAATACGAGCAACTCTAGCATAAGAGGTGCTACGCATCACATGCTCTGTGCTTGACCAGTCTTCGCAGTCCGCCTATATGACTGTATCTTGTAGATTTTGTAGATTCGCAGTTTATTTCTCAGTCCGTTTCTCGTTGAGGAGGTCACACCTCGAGGACCAGTTAGGTGCAGAGACACTAGTGCGTGCTAGTGTGAACTCTTTCCTCACAATGGGAATCCTTCCTTGCGAGAAAGAGAAGGTTAAGAGAACACGGTATCTCTTCAAGCAAAATGGAGCAATACTACATGTTGATCGACCTGTTAAGGAATTGCTTCGCGCGAACTTCGGCGAGGATCACATAATCTCCAGAAAAAATATTTGGTCCTCCCACGTTTCTCGCACTTGAATCTCTGTGACAGCTCGATGTGAGGATATCGAAATGATCGAGTCTATTAGTAACTTTCAGTCTCTGGATAAACTCAAGCAAATGACAGAGGGGAATGTCGCTTGCGACCGTGCGTCTATTGATGGTGCGTATCCAGCATGCAATAGATGGATAACATATTGTAATACTTAATATAGTCCGTATGTCTTTGGGGCGTTGAATTGACGATTGTCTTTGTCTTTACAGCTTCTTATCTAACTCTAGTAGAGGACATTTGAGCTATTGTCTTTCTTTTATTCGCAAATTACTGATCTCAAGGTCTAATTAAAATACACCCAGTTTCGTTGAAAGATGTGTGTCAGAACCTGTACCAGAGCTGTAAGAGTGCGGTCTCTTTAATCAGAGCCACCCAGTATATTTATTACACACTCACGGACAATGAAATTTGCGCACCTAGAAGAAATCATGCTACAACCGCGAAACTTTGCAAATAGCGAGAGTACGTGCTGGTATGCAAATGAATCACGTTTGGTGCGATTGCGCTTGACCGCACACCCTGTGGTGGCGCTGCAAGCACACACCGGCAGCCTTATAAATCGTTGTGCAGGCGACGCTCCATGAAAGCGAAAAGCATCGGCCGACGCAAGAAAGTGTACAGAGTGACAATAATGCCGGGTTGACGCCAGATACGTCGAATTACGCAACTTACGGACTTTGAGAGAGGCCTGATCATCGGGTTGAAAACCGCAGGGTGGTCGGCGCGCCGTATAGCCCGCTACATGGATCGTTCTGACCATAGCGTCCGACTGTGTTGAGAGCAGTGGACACGTGACTGCACTGCCACACGGTGGAGCGGCTCCTTACGGACCAGGAGGACCATGGGGAAAGAGGATCGACTGATCGTGCGCCAGGCATGAACGAATCCTACGGGGACCCGGTCCACTATAGAGGCAGATGTAGCGGCTCCTGTGTGCCCACGAACCATTTCCCGACGCCTCGCAGAAGATAATCTGTTATCCCAGCTCCCCTTACGTGTGCTGCCATTAACACCGGAACACCGTCGTCTCCGCGTGCAGTGGTTCCAGGCCAGAGCGACGTGGAACACCACAGACTGGTGACGTGTGGTGTCTAGCGATGAGTGCCGCTTCGGTTTGGGGACAGATGATCATCGTGTACGGGTGTGGAGGTCCCCGAGTCAACGGCACAATCGCAACCTCGATATCGAGCGCCACCCCTCTTCACTGCAGGAATTATGGTCTGGGGAGCCATAGCCTACGGTAGCCGATCATATCTAGTAGTGGTTCGTGGATCATTGACTGGCCAGCTGTATGTGGATGAGATCCTACGGTTCCATGTGCTCCCATTCCTGGCCGGGGTTCCAGGTACGATATACCAGCAAGATAATACTCGTCCACACACGGCTCGTGTTGCACGGGACTCCATACGTCATGTCCAGACACTTCCGTGGCCTGCCCGCTCCCCGGACATCTCCTCTATCGATCATGTGTGGGACCAATTGAAACGCCAGCTGCCGCCGTTGCGCACTATGCAGGATTTGAATCACACCATCCAACACGTGTGGGTCAGTCTGCCGCAGGACAATATCAGGCGTCTGTTCGCCTCCATGCCGGATTGTATTGCAGCATGTATTGACGCACCAGGCTGTGCCACGCGCTATTGAAGACGACCGGACTACGTGCCACAGATCCCTCTGCAATTGTCCTGCAGCTCTGTTTTTGCGATCGTGTATCATTCATCTGTATCATTATGTTCATAAAATTCCAGTTCAATCCGATGCTTCCTCCTTGGTGTGCAAATTTCATTGCCAGTGAGTGTATGAATACTACTCGCACTTTTCGCAAGGACGGACCAGGAGGACCACCGGTAGAGGGGATCGACGGATCGGGCGCCAGGCTTTGGGGACAGGTGATCACCGTGTCCGAGTGTGGAGGTCCCCGGCTCTACGGCACAATCGCAACCTCGCTTTCGAGCGCCACATCTTTTTTACCGCAGGCATTATGGTCTGGGGAGCCATAGCCTACGATAGCCGATCAGCCCCAGTAGTGGTACGAGGATCATTGACGGGCCAGCGGTATGTGGATGAGATCCTACTGCCCCATGTGCTCTCATTCCTAGCCGTTGTTCCAGGTACGCTATACCAGCAGGATATTGCCCGCTAGCACTTGGCTCGGGTTGCTCAGGACTGCCTACGCCATGTCCAGACACTTCCATGACCTGCCCGCTCCCCGGATATGCCCCCTATCTAGCATGTGTGGGACCAATTGAAACTCCAGCTGCCACCATGGCGCACTATGCAGGATTTGGAGCACACCGTCCAACACGTGTGGGCCAGCCTGCCGCAGGACAACGTCAGGCGTCTGTTCACTTCCATGCCGGATTGTATTGCAGCATGTATCGATGCACGAGGTTGTGCGATGCGCTATTGAAGACGGCCGGACTATGTGCCACAGATCCCTCTGTAATTGTCCTGCAGCTCTGTCTTTGCCATTGTGTATGTTCATCTGTATCAATACGTCCATAAAATTTTATTTCAATCCGATGCTTCCTTTTTGGTGCGCAAATTTCATTGTCATGAGTGTATCAATACTTCTCGCATTTTTCGCAAATAAGGCAGACACTATTTTACAACAGTTCAGATTCCTATGTAAAATCATATACTGAGCATTTGGAAAAAAAGGATTATTTAAAATCATTTCAAAACGCTCTAATGAGAAAGCAGATGAAATGCTAGAACAAATGTAATGCGCAGAGAGGCGTGAATTATAAAAGAAATAAGTTGAAAAAAATTTAGCCGCATTGAAATTGTATATGCATTCTTTGTAACTTTGAGATTTGCGTTGTTTCGAGAAGAAAGCCAGAAAGTATGCAATGCAGATAATTCTTCTGAATTAGGGGATATTTATTTAAATTGGAAATACGATGAGGGAAGATTATTAGAAGCATAACAGAGAACACGATACTGAAATGAAAGTGAAATGATGTGCACCGTAAGATAAGGAAAGAAGCGTAAAACTTACATTATAACAGGTTCGCAAAGTTATCTAGTGCGATCAGCGAAAAGCGAAGCGAATAAAGTTTTCGATGTTCAGAATCAAAGATTTGGCTAGGAAAAGAAGAATTAATGTGGCGTTCACGTTACAAATTTGTGAGGAATCACTGCACAGACATCAATGCAGTTTTGGTTATAAAAAAATTCAAAATGCCCGAAGAAGAGGAAGTCATGGGAAACATCAAATGCTTCATTAGCTAATCAGTCCTCAATGATGATTCACTTCTTCGTTTTGCGCAGCTACTCAAAATGCCATATTGACAAACATAGATGAAAACACTTGATTTAGGGGGAGCAAATTTGTAATCCCTCTAATAGAAAGATCTGAGATTGTAGATTAACAGAATGGATTTATTTCTTACTGAAGTGACAATCGTATACATTAAATGCGCTGAGGTAACATGTTGAATAAGGTTTCCATGGCAATTACTCCTATAAAAAGGAAACAAAGTATAAGTGTATTAAAATCTGATTATACGTCACTGAATGGTGTTTTAAAAAATACAACTTATAAAAGATCTGCTGGTTTTCCTTTAAGGTAATTGAAGCAAATATTAATGGAATTCGGATGAGGTCAATAGGTTCAAATGTCCACACATAAGCTATCCAACACATACGTTATCTAACTGGATTTCCGTTGTACATAGAGCAAATAAACTCTGTCTGCGTCATTTTGACCAGTTTTTATACCCGTAAAATTGATGTAATACAAATTTAAATACTGTTTTAACCGTTTAAGCGGCCAATGTACTTGAGCCACAGAGTGCCCAAGACTTTTTTGCGCTCCCAAAAGAGAGATGTTCTCACAGCAGCCGGATTTAACGAAAGTTACGGCAAAACAATTATTTTCCCCTCTCTCACCTGAGCAGTACCGACCATTACCCCATTATCAATGATAAATAATCACTCTATTCTGGTCCTTTATTCTCTTCGCCGTGACCCAAGAATTGATGAGAAAGTGCTAGTACCTCTGATACAGACATCATACAGCTAGGTAGAAATATATGACTCAAACATCTTCTCTCTCCTAGCTTAAAGTGCCCCATAGACACGCAATTTGGAGAGCACGTTTGAATAACACGCCAATTTAACTACACTCCATGCTTTGCCCCGCGGCGAAGCGTGGAGTGGAGTTAAACAGGAGTGAACAATTCAAAGCCTGCCTAAACTGTTGACCTTGAAAAGTATAGTACTGCGGTTTTGAAGGCGTGTCTGAGGACACTCAATGCATTTTCTGCCACGGGTTGTCGAAAGCAAAGTTACTGAATAGGAAAGATTGAATAATTTTCACCTTCGATGATATTATTAGTAGCATAAATAAAATTAAAATAAAGTTATTACCACAAATATCTTATTATTTTTTACATGAATAAAATATTAAATGAAAGATTTGATAATAACAGCACGTGTGTCACATCTAATTCGACTTTATAGTTGTAATTGACTTCAAAAGATATTTTCGATGTCACTTTTCAATTTTTGGCACTATTACTTAACTGTGTGGGAAGTGTAATGTCGAATTTTAGACCTCCAGAAATCATAAGTAAATAATATGTGTTTGATTTATTCGTCATTTTAAAGAATAGCTTATTTATGTTTCATATTTATCGTGCCCACATGATAATAATTGGTTAGAAAATCTAGTAAATATTCCAGAAAACATCTCGTTCCTTCACGTATTACTCTTTTAATTCCTCATAGATTATTTTACACGTATCCGGAATTATTATTCCCTAAGATTCTGCAATTTTCAGATCTTCATACGACAGCTGAGTGTCGCACCGGAGTTCCATAAACAATCCTGGAAGCAGATGTTTTTTGCTGCTCAGAGCTTGCAAAAATTATCAAGGTGCCCTAAACCTAAAATTAGGGGTATTTCAACCACATAATATCCAGTTTAAGCATCTTTTTAGCAAAAATCTAACATCATTGTACACTTTATGTTCACAAAATAGCATTTTACTCAGGTTTCTGGACTGCAGCTCAAGATATCCCCAGTAAAACTCAATGTATATGTAAAAAATGAAGCACTTTCTTTTCCTAAGCAATTGACAAAGTACCTTCTCTACGACAAACTGTTGAACACTTTATTCCAATCATACGCGAATTTCATTGTGATATAGCTGCATTCAGAATTTCTTCGCTTTTAGTAAGAAAAAAGTTTCAAAGCTTGATTTTTTTTCAATGAAAACTTTTAATGATGTTTTCTTCCTTTGAAAAACTAAGTACGTAATTATAAAATCATAAAAACATCCACGAACAAATTTTAAATTTCTGTTACTACAAGAACTTCAATGGTAACTCATTTATAGCGTGAGACAAATTAAAGACTATGAAAATTGTTTAATCAATGCCTACCAAAGAGAAAAAGCATTTCTTCTGTTGCCGAAGAGGCCTTTAAAAACTGAAGTCCAATACCTATACATATACATACACTGAAGAGCAATTGAATTAGAGACAGCTGGTGTTATGCAAATGTGGCGCTATGGGCGGCCCTGTAAACGGAAATGACATGACGTATGCAGCGATCCGACAATATAAGGAGTGATGCGACGGGAATCAATAAGAGTCGGACGCAGTATGGGTAAGACGATTGATCTAAGCGCATTTGATCGTGTGCAAATTGTCGGGGCACGACGAATGGGTCACTCCATCTCGGAAGTCGTGCAGGCACTGGGATTTTCACGAGCCACTGTGTCACGGGTGCACTGTGAGTACATCGAATCCGGTAAAACCATCCCTCCAAGGGTCAACTGCCGGGGACAACAGCGTGTGGGTGAGCGGGGTCGACGTCGGCTAGCTCGCATTGTAACAGCGGACAGACGGGCCACAGTGCAAGAAATTACTCGGCAATTTAACGCTGGTGCACAAAAACGTGTAAGCAGCCACACCATCCAGAACCATCTCCTCGCTATGGGGTACAGAAGCCATCGTCCCACGAGAGTACCGCTGCTGACGGCACATCACAGAATGCAAAGATTAGCATGGACGCGGGAACATCGCCACTGGATCCTAGACATGTGGAAAAATGTTGCCTGGACTGATGAGTCGAGATTCACGTTGGTACATGCAGATGGCAGGATACGAGTACTGCGCAAACCACATGAAGCGATGGGTCCTTCTTGCCAGCAGGGTACTCTCCAAGCTGGTGGGGGTGGCATTCTCATCTGGATACTGTTTACGTGGACTGAAATGGGACCCCTGGTACGTGTGACATCGTCCCTCACAGGTCAACGTTACCGGGATATCCTGGACGACCATTTGCTCCCGTTCGTGCGTCTTCAACATCCCACTGGGGACCTAATCCTGCAACAAGACAATGCACCGTGCCATCGCTCCCGAATTGTATCCGAATGGTTGGATGAACACTCCACCGACGTGACCTCGCTTCCTTTGCCAGATAGGTCACCTGACCTCAATACCATCGAGCACATCTGGGATGCCATCGAGCGAGATGGTCTAGGCTCTGACCCCGCTCCATCAAATATTCGTCAAATGTGGGAGCTTGTTCAGGGGTCATGGATCCGTATGGCTTCCCAACGCTTCCGGTGTCTTGTCGAGTCCATGCCGAGACGAATTGCAGCCGTCATTTGGGCGAAAGGTGGTGCTACACGTTATTAGACAGGCATCTCTAATTCAATTGCTCTTCAGTGTATATACAGGGTGCATAAGAAAGTCCCTTTAGCCTGAAATAACTTGCGAACGGAGAGAGGTACAGTTATGCAAGTGAGATAACGCTATAGTAAAGCGACTACGCCCGATCGAATGCAACTAATAGTAGCGCCCTAGCAGCGAAATGCGGAAGTTAGATATTGCAAATTGAAAACGAAAAGAGATAGAGCAAAGTTTCCAACTACAAAGTTGTAGAGCATCAATTAATTAGTACAAAACGACATTTGTTTCACACGGATAAGATAAATTGTCGCCTGAATACCCTAAAATGTCCGAAATCGATGCACGATCTTTTGTGTGAACGTTTGAAGAGAACAGGCAAAGGTACGAGCAAATACACACAATTCATTGCATAAATGCGTACTTATGTCAATACAGTTTGATGACATCAGACAAAACAAAAAACAAAAAAGACAAACTGGCGCACAGTGATAAAAAGTTAATGTCGAGTATGTTCGAAGAGTTTGCCATTGCCCACAATACACATTTGTATTCGTGAAAGTAGCTCTGTATGCACATTCCTCAGCATGAAAGGTGTCACACTAATGCAAGCATCTGTAACACGACGACGTAGATCCAGCAGACTTGTGGGCGCTATTGCATACTCCTGATTTTTTACGTAACCCTAGAGGAAGAAATCCAACGGAGTGAGGTCCGGCTATCGTGGAGGTCATTCAACAGCACCAATATACCCGATGATTCGTTTCCCAAAACAATCTTTGAGAAAGCGACGCAATGCTGCTGGCTTATGTGCAGGGGCACCGTCATGTTGGAACCACAAGGAACGTAATGCGGACAGGGGAATGTCATCTTAAAAGTCAGGTATGATATCTTGTAATAGTTGGAGGTATCTCTGTTCGTTGGCATTCGCCGTAAATAAGCACCATCTTGCAACATTGGAAGTGAGTGAAGCTCGCCATTCTCACACAGGGTACGTAGACCTAAACTTCTAATTAGGGTACATCCTGATACTGGTTTTTATATCGTAGGTACGGTACAACGTCACAATCTGCAATTGCATACGGCTACATTTGTGAAATGTGAATATGCAGATTCGAATAGTCGCGCATCTATTTCGGACATTTTAGGGTATTCAGGCGACAATTTATCTTATCCGTGTGAAACAAATGTCGCTTCGTACTACAGTAATTAATTGATGCTCTACAACTTTGTGATTGGAAAATGTGCTCTATCTCTTTTCGTTTTAGATTTGCAAATGGCTAACTTCCGCATTTCGCTACTAGGGGTGCTGCTATTAGTTGCATTCGATCGGGCGTAGTTGCTTTACTATACCGTTATCTCACTTGCATATCTGTGCCTCTCTCAGTTCGCAAGTTATTTCAGGTAAAGGGACTTTCCTATGCACCCTGTACATCATCATCACAGTCAACCCGTATCAATCCACTGCTGGTTGAAGGTCTCTCCAAGTTTCTTCCACAATGGTCTGTCTTGTGCCAGTATCCTCCATGTTACTCCCGCATGCTTTCGAATTTCATTCACCCATATCCCATGTGGTCTTCTTCTGGGTCTTTCCCTGTCCTTTAGAATCCAGTCTAGAATTTCGGTTGTCTATCCGTGTTCCGTTCTGCTGGCAACATATCCAGCCCATTGCCATTTCAGGGATTTTACTCCGACCACGATGTCTTTCACTCTAGTCGTTTTCCTTATGCACGAGTTTCTCTTCTTACCGCTCCTCGTTACACCAAGCATGCACCTTTCCATGCTGCTTTCAGCTGTCTGCAGTCTTTGTATGTATTTTTTAGTTAAGGTACATGTCTCTGCACCATACGCTGCACTGGAAGTATGCATTGATCAAACACTTTTCTTTTAAGACATAATGACATACTGCTCTTACAAATTATACTGTTTCTTCCAAAAGATCTCCATCCAAGTTTTATAAGACGTATAATTTCTTCATCAATGTGACTTTTATTTGATATCTGCTGTACAAGTTAAATGTAGGTATTGGTTATCTCCAACTCTTCCCAATCAATCGATAAATCTGTTTTCCTTGTAAAAACATTGTAGGGTGAGTGTTCCCGTAAGTGACAAGTTAAGAGTCACAACATGAATACATCTTGATTCCTGTGTGAAATTCAATCACAGTCAAATAGAACTTACTGTAAAAATCATGTAGAAGGGTTATAGAATACTACTAACATGTTGGTTTCTTTCTAGCAATAGAGAGAAAGTCAGAATAAAGAAGACAACTTTCTCTTACCTTGAGCCCCAGATAATGACCATTTCTTTCCAGTGATTGACTACTCTGGCACCCATAAATGACCGCAGGCAGAAATTATTGAAATGTGTTGCTTAAACCAAGGGAAATTGTAATTTTCTTGTTCTTTAACACGGGTTTCCTATAAAGTCAGCCTCAGAGTAATTTCTTCCAGTTTAACCTCTATTAAAATGTGGAAATATTACTGCTAATGTTCATTCAAATTAAATTTAGAAGGATCAACTTGGGAAAGAGGAAAATCAGGCTACCTATAAACGAAAACTAAGTTTGATTCAGATTTAAAACGATTATTATTTATTAACATTTAAGCACAACTACAAGCAGCCTATCATGTATACTTTATCAGGAACTTGGAATTAATAACAAATATAATTATAATTTGAAATAATTTAAAATTCATAATAAGCGGAACACATATCATTACAGGCTACATCAGTAATTATCCATTTGAAGAACTTTGAAAACACAAAACCCTTTTGCAGCTGTCTCAGCCCCTCTTTAATGCGCGCTATTATATCGCTATGGCTGTACCATATCTGACATACTTTTTTTGGCCATTTCCATTTGTCTTGGTTGGCCTTTGCCATTACGTTTACTTCGGATTCAGTATTATCTTTTGTCACCACTATTCCTAGATAACATCTCCCCTCATATTTTACAATAACATAATCATTTGCATTGAAATCAATGTTATGGACATCACTTCTGGCAGAGCGAGTTGCAAACAGCTCAAAATCAAGTCTATATCAGAAGCAAGTGACATTGCCTCTGAATCTGTTTCGGTTTCACTCTCCCAACTTTTGCGTTTTCTTTTCCTTTCTTTCTTCTTTACGGTGTTTGCTTTTCACTTTCTTTCTCTTCCATCTCTCTTGACTCTTCCATTTCTTCCATTTTTCCGAAGTCACAGCGAAAGGAATATTTTCAGTTTTAATGTTCTTCTTTCCAATATATTTTTCATTTCCATGTTTTGACCAGTGTTTAAGTGATTACTCCAATCATTAGTGACATCTTGTTATATAAATGATGTATGTGGAAGAGCGGCAGTACTTCTAGATGGTCTGGGAGGTACATTAGTATAATTATCAGACTCATGAAGAACTGCAATGGGGATATCATCTGATACATATTAATTTGATTCCCATTGTTTTCACTATCCTGTACTATACTTTCTTGATAGGTATTATCTTCTGTTGAAGCAGAAATCTTGGCTGGTCTGCCTGCTGTCATGCTTAGGACATGCTGAGAACTGTTAACGTGAATTTTGGATTTATTGTCTTCCACAGAGAAAACAATACTTTTTCAGTTACTGGTTCCATTCTGGTTACATCTGCTTACCTAAAGGACTCGAACATAACTAGAGGTATCTCCTTCTCTATCACCCTGAGTGCAAAACTGTATTCTTCTGTGTTTTCATGTCTATTGGACTCCTGGATTTGACTGAATCACTCCTTTCGTCTAATTGAAATGCATTTAATATAGTCGACCCCATTAGGATCGCAAGGGAATAATACACGCACTTCAAAACCTTTCTTGATGGTATCAGCTTTCAATGTTTTCTGATAAACTTTGCTGAACAAAATAGCAAAATTAACTTTTGCAACTGGTCTTGAAGTTTCTTGTGCGTGCTTCCTGATAACGTTTCTCCACTCGCTCTTCAGAGGTCGAAACATTGCGACATCACAAGGCTGTAGAATATGCGTTGCGTTTGGTAAAAGGCAAAGTATCATAATTTGCTTTTCTACACAGAATTTGTACAGCTCCTAATTTATATGGGACTTATGTCCATCCAGAAATAAAAGTATAGGGAACTCAATTTCTTTAGCAATAAGTCATGGATAAAACACATTTGCAATGTATTTGAAAAATGTTGCACTTGTCATCCATCCAGATTCGCTTCTCCAAACTGCATATCCGTCTGGGACAGATTAGGCAAGATCTCTAAGAACCTTTTGGTAAGGGTAAACAATCATTGGATCTACCGTCGAACCATTTGCTGAATAATTACAGAGTACTATGATGCATTTTTTTCTCTTGACCAGGTGCTATATCATAGAAATTCCTATACATCTTTGGCCCTAGACGTTTGCCTGTTTTATGAGAAATTTCCATCCCTGTCTCATCTGTATTGAATATGCGGCTTGGATCTCTAAGTAAATCATTAGCTGCTACTTCTTCCAAAACACCACTTAGTTCCTAAAACTACTCCCGTATCATGTCTTCTGTAACAGCAACCCGCGCTTCCGATATTATTTCTGTATTTCTTCAAGCTACAGCAGGATTTCCTTCCAGGAATAACTCTATCCATTTCCTCCCTGGCCGATTGTTTTGAAATGGATTATTTCGTGGAGTTTCTACTATAACCTTTCGGACGGCATCATTTACCTCATCAGGATGCATAGGGAAACCTAGCTTGGCTTTCCCAATTTTCCACTTCACCAAGCAGTCTTCTTCTTTCGTCAGAGTTGAAGGTGGCCACATTCTCTTCTCCATGGGTACCTTAGCTTTATTGGCACTCATGGTGACACTTCGTACTGCCGCTATTGCTTCAGACAAATCATCTTCTGTATAGCGGAAGCGAGAGTATGACCTTTTCTTCCCCTCTGCACAATCTTCTATGTTGGAATATAATCTACTCCAGATCCATAATATTAACCTAGAATTTCATCAGATCTAGTAATTAGTGTATAACCAATAAATGACTCCTGTCACCCATTAAATGACCGACACACAATTTATGTCCGTCATTTACTGGTAGCAGTACCCTTTTAGGTGATTCAGTGTTACAAAAATATTCACGTTCTTTGGTCGTTATACTTGGTAACAGAGCACGAGACAGAATATTTGCTAACACCAGTGTATGACAGAAATCGTCATTCACTGGCCCCATACCAGGGAATTGCTCCAGTATGTGACCACCACTGCTACTGAATGCATTTTAGGTTATATACGTTTTCTTTCTATGAAAAATATATTTATGACATTTAAGTTGCACAACAATTATAATAAAAGTAAGAATGAACAACTATAACATGTGATATTATATTACTACATGATTAATCGTACAAGGCTTACCTTATTGTGGAGTTTGAACAGAACAAACAATCTCACTGCACCTATATGTATACCACCATCTTGGATTCTGTATCAGGTAATTATGGTCAGCCAGTCACAAGCCTTACAAGAGACTTCGCTGCTTCTGTTATTTGTACAACTTCATTGACTAATATGCCTCTGGAGCTTATTTTAAAAGTTTAAAGTGGAAACTGGTCATTTACTGGATCCGGTCATTCACTAGTACATTTACCGTACATAAGTTTTCTTTTTTGAAAGTTCATTTTTAATCCCACTCCTTTACTCTTGTCAGCAAGTTCCTGAATCATACTCTGTAGTTCTGAAGGGGCAGATGCACAAATGCCTACGTAATCAGCAAAACGAAGGTGAGTTAAATAATTTCCATTGGCCGATATCCATTTGTTTTCTCAGTTCAATGATTGAAAGATATTTTGCAATGTAGCATTAGAGAGTTTGGGAGATGTAGTATCACCTGGTCTCACTATCTTTTGAATGTGTGTTGGTGCTGTATCCACAAATACCTGAACCGCTGCATTTGCATTTTCATAGGTGCTAATAATAATGCTAAATGCATACATCTGTGGAAACACAAATTTGTCTGCGACGGACATCGAAACGGTGTCTTCTCACTCCAGAGTAAGTCGCTCTCCCAACTGAGCTACGCGGACAGAATATCTCGCTGCAGATTTGTCGTCTTGACACATATTTTCACCTCTGTAGTACGTCACACATCTTCAATGCCGAAGGATTTAAAAGCCATTGTAACTGCTGATGGTTTCACGTAATCAAACGCCTTTTCATAACCGATAAAAGCCGCCCCGGTGGTGCAGTGGTCTAAGCGATGGCCTCTGATCATTCGTCCGTAAGGGGTCCGGGTTCGAATCCCGGTGAGGAATGGATGTTGTGTTTGTCTTACGGCACTGGCTCTCTCCTTTTCCTGGAACCAGTGACCCTAAATTAGGGACGGGCGACTGCTTATAGCCCATTGAGTTGCTCACGGTGGTCGTTAAACCTCCAATCAAAAAAAAAATAAAATAAAATAACCGATAAAAGTCATGCATTATGGGTGTTCATACTCTTTTAGTTAGTTCTGTCACTACGTGGATATGATCTACAGTACTGTAGCCAATCTTGAATCAAGCTTGTTCTGTCGGTTGAGCCATGTTCAGTGTTACCTTCAAGCGATGTGAAAGAACTTTAGTGAATATTTTATAAACCACTCATAAGAGGCTGATGGGCCTGTAGTTCCTGAGGTCCTCAATGTCACATTTTTTATGTAGCAGGATCATAGTAGAATTGTTAATGTCCTCAGAAATCTTCTTCTCATTGAGGCATCTAGTAAAAACTTCGGCGAGTAGAGTTTCAATCGCTCCACTTGCTTCTTGTATGATGTGTACAGTAATTCCATCTTCTCCTTAATTTTTTTCCCTTTCCATGTTCTTGATTGCATGTGTAACTTCTGCTCGGTGGACTGGAGGAACTCTGGTACTGGTAGCTTTCGTATTGTCAGAAGTACATATATCATCCCTTTCATATAGTTTGGGGTAGAAATCTTTCACTCTTGTCAAAATGTCACCTCCATTTCTAGTTACAGAACCATCTTCTTTTCTTAGTTCCATAATATGTTTTATTCATTTACTGAAATGTCCGTTTTCTCTCTTCAGGCTTTGATTGTTTCCATCTTGGTTGGCTATGCCTTCCAACTGCTTTCCGCATCTTACGGAATCCATGACACGTCTGATAGCTACTGTAGCGAGGGCAAAAGGAGGACCTGCGAAAGTGAAGAAGGACATGCTGTTGCAGTAGGTGGCCGTAAATGGTTTATGCTAATATATATATATATATACACTATATTAACAAAAGTCACCGAACACTTCTTCAAAAGCAAATGAATGGATCCGCTGCGTTGTTAAGCTGCTAACGGTATAAAAACAAGCCTTCAGTTACCTGAGGTCATATCACACTGTGAGGTAGAGTGAAAAGGTCGCAGCGGCAGAGAACTGACTTTGAGAAAGGAAAGATTGTTGGGTGTTATATTAGTTTGTCCATAAGAGAAACCGAGACGCGTGTAAACATACGCAGGTCAACTGTTTTGGATGTACTGAATAAGTGGAAGACACATGATGGGCCTGTAGTTCCTTTCTCAAAAAAACAGCAAAACGTACCGGCAGACTAAATAAAATCAGGGATATAGGACGTCGAAGCCTTAGAATAGTCGTTACAGCTAATCGAGGGAGTACTGCACAAGACCTCAGTATACAGGCGAGTAAAAATGCTGGAACTTCGATACGTGCACGTGCCATTCTCAGAAAACTTCATTCCATGAGTTACCGTGGTCGTGCGGCTGCCCATAAGCCTTCCATCTCCAATCGGAATTCTACTCGTCGTTTAGCATGGTGTAAAGAACATTTATCGTGGACCGCAGATCAATGGAAACGACTCCTATCGACTGATGAATCCAGATACACGATCCATCAGTCAGATGGTAGTGTGTGAGTATGGCGGCAGCCCGGGGAACCCTATTTACCACAGTGTACTGTTCTTATGGTCAAGTTTGGAGCTGGCAGTGTACTCGCGTGGGAGTGTTTTTCGTGGTACGGTCCCGGCCCGTTGGTTATCGTGGACAAACCTGCTAACCAGCACGTGTACCTCAATATTCTGCCCAAGTACGCCCTACCAACTCTGTGACAATACTATGGAACCGAGCCTTGTTGGTACCAGCAGTATGATGCACCGAGCCGTAAAGCAAGAACTATTACGGCGTAGTTTGTCGATAATTCCGTATCGTGTGTAAACTGGCCAACACAGAGCCCTGAATGTAATCCCATAGAGCACCTATGGGATAAATTAGAGCGCCGCATAAGAAATTTGGAACCAAAGCCTACTACTAAGCAACAGTTAGCGGCAGCATTATGTACTGAATGGAAGCGCATACCTATCGCTGTGTTTCAAACCCTTGTCGAAAGCATGTATCGAAGGTTCAGTGCATGCATTAAGGCCAAAGGTGGACCTACAGCGTACTAATGTATGTCAATAGAGGTTGTGTTGTGCTTCTCTTTTAGGTGTGCGGTGATGTTTGTCAATATAGTGTATATAAATTAGCATAAGCTCTACCGGCCCTGAATACTGCGGCCTGGTCAGCGCCTGCGAACGTTCTAAAGCAGCAAAGTGAATGCTTCCTCACTTATTCGAAAGTAATACCTCAAATCGTGAGGAATATTTTCGTTTAATTCATTCAATAAACTCGTATGTCCAAACGTCTTTCTTTCCAAAAGCCAATTTTTTGTCTATTTCATTCTTTTCTTTTCTTTTTTCCATCCTTTTTCAGCTTTTCACTATCAAAACAGTCATAGACAAAACTTTACTTTTTTTGTTGAGAAAAAGGCCATTGTTAGTCTTTAAATGACACTCAATTGAGACGTGTTCCACAGACGTGTCACTCAAGAGTGACGATGGTCTGTGGTGAAAGCCAGAAATTTGGGGGAACCCAGGTGGTCAGCAATTTATCTCTCCTCCCTGGCGTGCACTCAAACGTGTGTCTGTGGTCATCTTTAGGCTTGTCTTCATCGTTATATCTTTTTGAGCAGGTAATCAGTTAGACAGGATTAGTGTCAATCACATCCCGCAAAATGACCACCTTGGAAAACAAAGCTGAAGGGAAAGCAACGATTTCTTATTTTCAGGCTCACTCGTACCAGCCACGTTCGGCCAACTTAAGGTGCCCACACCCACTCACTCTTGAGTGTCACATTTGAATATCACGCCTGTGGTTGGGGGAATTTAGTGCTTGAGGCGAAGTGTGGCGTGGAGTGAAGTAGGAATGAAGCTCTTCAACGCCTGCCTGAAATCTTGACCTTGACAGGGACAGAACTGTAGTTCTGAGTGAGAGTTTGTGGAGCCACGTGTTTAAATATTTAAAATGTCTCAGAACCGGTAGTTAAGCTAAAAGATACCATACTGAGCAAATTAATTGGGACAAAGTAAAAAATCACTCTTTTTTCCGAAACTATGCCTTTATATCATTCTATGCCTTGATATACACTGATAAATACCTGTATTAGTATGAAGTATGTCCTCCTTTTGCAGAAATCACCTCTTGAATTCGTTTTGGCATTGACTCCACTAACTGAGTGCACATATATTTGACTTCATAATCGTGGAACCACACTTTTATAGCATTCGGTATCATGCGTTCTTTGGTTGTACAGTCCATTATACCTAAACGTCTATTCAAAATATTTCACAAGTTTTCTATAGGATTTAAGTCTGGTGAATTTCCAGGCCAATCAAGCAAATGAATTTGATTTTCCAGCATGGAATTCTTGACCAATTTCGAATTGTGACATGGGGCCAAGTCAAATTGAAATGTCCCGTCAAAAGTTTGCAAGAATGGAACAATCCTACGTTGTAATATTTCTACGTACTTGGCTGAATTCATCATACCTTGAACAGGAACTAAGCTTCCAGTGCCATTTGATGTGAAAAAACCCCAAAACATTTGTTTCAGAGAGTGTTTTACAGCTTGTTTGACATGCTCAAGTCTTAAGGGTTCACAGTTGCTTCGTCTAACGGCATTTGTTCGGTAACCCTGCACAAATAAATGAGTTTCATCACTGAAAATTACCTTTTTCCAGTCGTCAGCAGTCCATGATTTATATTTTTTGGCCCATGCTAAACGTTTTATCTTCATTTTCGCATTCAAATACTGTTTTTTCGTTGGTCTTCTTGCCTTCCGGCCAACTTCCAGAAGCCTACGGCGTCAAGTTGAATCACTAACATCACAACCACTAGCCAATAAATCTCTTTGACGGTCGGTGCTTGTGTTTTTTATTGTGCTTTTTTTTTTTTTGATTCATTTTACTATTTTTGATTAGATATTTATCGGTTCGTGGAGTTGTTTTTCGTTTTCTTCCACATTTACCTCTCCTTTTTGGAGACGATGATCCACATGCATTGTATCGCGTAAACAGTCTTGATACACTTGATTTGCCTACAATCCTACACCAACTGCAGAAGCAGTATCTCTCACTGTCATAGAAGTGTGATCCTTCAGAGCAATTATTTTTGCACGCTTCCTTGGGGAAATATCCATTTTTTAATACACGAAAGCAACACGTACTCACAGAGAGCAAAAACTAACATCCACCTGTCACATACGAAAGCTCACAACTGAAGCTGAGGTGCCTATTTCCTGTTTAAAACCGGTCAAACCACATTCTCACTATCAAGTTCTAATAGTCACACAACCTCACAGCTGATAAAACCGGTTTACGTGGCTTTCCGAAATCAACTGGCGATCACATTACAATTCTGAGAATAAAATAGCTTGATCCAATTAATTTGCACGGTATAGTAATGATACAATTTTTGATGTTCATCGCGAGTATTCATATTTATGGAAAATAAAAAGCAAGGATTATATGAACAAAGAATTAAAAGCTGAAGCTTATATAAAATTACTTAATCTTTTGGAACCACACATTCCGAGTGTTAACAAATAATTTGTACTAAAAAAATTAAATATCAACCAAGGGTGCTTCCGAAAAGAACTGAAAACAATGGAAGCTTCAAAATTACTCCACGATTGTTGGGAAACGGCTGTTGTAAATTTCAGATCTACACAGGAACGCCCCGTTGCCAAATATCTAAGAGTTGCAATTAGTCTTTCATTAGCTTGAATTGCTTTTCTCATTCTCGTGTCTTGTTCAAATCAGTCTGTGCTTCACCTTCTGGTGTAGCACATTGAATAGTTCCTTGTTTATCCTAAGGTAATTCCTGAAATCGTCAGACTATTTTCTTTTAATTCATTTAGTAAACAGATATGTCTAAATTTTTCTCTTTCCGATCTCTTTTTTATTTATTGTTTGTCCATTTCGTTCTTTTCTTTTTTCTATCCTTTTTCAGTTTTCATGCCAGAGATAAAAACCTTTATGTTTTTTTTATGAAAAAAAAGGTATTTCAACTCTTTGAGGAATACGCAAATGAGATGTCTTCTACAGAAGCGTCACTCAAGAGTGACGACTGAGGCCAAAACTATTGCGTCGGATGACCCCAGGGGATCAGCGTTTAATATCTCCACCCTGGCGTGACACTCAAGTGTGTGTCGGGGGAGGGGGCACATTCAGACCGCGATTAGTATTTGTTCTCGCTGATTTCAGCTCAGTTTGCTAATCATAAGGTAATTCGTTCAGCCGGTTAGAGGGTTAAATATTTAAATTATATTCACACTTTCCGTATGTAAATTTAAGAATATAACTTGATGGAAGACGCTATGTTTAACATTTCCTCTCTCTCTCTCTCTCCCGCTGCCATTAGTTAAAACAACGCAATGGTAAACGAGTAGTGAAAGCAAATAAGAGAAGCAGTAGATCGGAGCAATGTCTTTGATAATTTTAAAATCAGTTTTCCATTTTTGCATTCTGTATTTCCTTTCCTCCGGTATCAGTAGCCCACTTAGCTACAGTGCTTTCCTTTTCGTTGGGTTTGTATCCCGAAATGAGCTGTTACTTGGACTGGGCTGATAAATCGCTGTAAAAATATATATCACTTCGTCACTACTGTTGCAAGAGATATGAGTATCTGTAAAAAAGGTCCCTGTCTGGGGCCCTAATGATTAAGACGAGTGCCCAAACCGATCGGAAGCGAAATATATTCTGAGGAACGCTAGGATGACTAGAAGTTAAGCCGTTCAGTCAAATTCTAATTACAATCACATCTGATTTTTATTTTTCGTCGGAATTGAGGCAATTTCAAATAAATGTCTTGCAACATACACTATATTGACAAAAGTCACCCGACACCTAGAACAGAAACTCAACATAGCATTTTTGACATACATTAATACGGTGTCGGTCCACCTTTGGCCTTAATGCATGCACTAACCCTTCGAGACATGCTTTCGACAAGGTTTTGCAACACAGCGATAGGTATGCGCTTCTATTCAGTACATAATGCTGTCGCTAACTGTTGCTTAGTAGTAGGCCTTCGTTCCAAACTACTTGTACGGCGCTTTAATTCATCCCATAGGTATTCATCCCATTAGATCAGGGCTCTGTGCTGGCCAGTCCACACACGATACGGAATTATCGTCAAACCACGCCGTAACACTCCTTGCTTTATGGCTCGATGCATTATCCTGCTGGTACCAACAAGGCTAGGTTCCATAGTATTGCCACAGACTTGGTAGGGCATAATTGTCTCGAATATCAAGGTAGACGTGCTGGTTAACAGGTTTGTCCACAGTAACTAATGGACCGCGACCACATCACGAAAAACACCCGCACACGAGTACACTGCCAGCTCTAAACTAGACCGTAGGAACAGTACACTGTGGTAAATAGCGTTCCCCAAGCTGCCACCATACACACACACGGCAATCAGACTGATTTATCGTGTATCTGGATTCATTAGTCTATAAGAACCGTTTTCATTGATCCGCAGTCCACGATAAATGTTCTTTACACCATGCTAAACGACGAGTAGCATTCCGAGTGGAGATGGAAGGCTTATGATCAGCCGCGCGACCACGGTAACCCATGGAATAAAGTTCTCTGCGAATGGTACGTGTATATACCGAGGGTCCGGCATTTTTACTCACCTGTACACTAAGGTCCTGTGCAGTAGTGCTCCGTCGATTAGCTGTAACGACTCTCCTGAGGCTTCGCGGTCTCCTATCACTGATTTTCTTTGGAATGCCAGAACGTTTTGCTGCTTCAGGCACGCCATGTGTCTTTCACTTATTCATTACTTCTAAAATAGTTGACTTCGGTATGTTTAAACGCGTCTCGAGTTCTCTTATGGACAACCCTCTAATATAGCACCCAACAATCTTTCTTTTTCTCAAAGTCAGTTCTCTCCCGCCGCGACATTTTCACTAAACCTCACAGTGCGATATGATCGCGGTCAACTGCTGGTTTGTTTTTATATTGTTTGCTGCTGTACCGAACATCTTAACAACGCAGCGGATCCGTTCGTTTGCTTTTGAAGGGGTGTCCGGTGACTTTTGTCAATTTAGTGTATATTTTCCCGGCCATACAGTAATTAACAAACGGTAAGGACGACATAATTCACACACTCTATATGGCGATTTCGAAAGGGCTACTTCCAAGTTTTTTACAACTTAAATATTTCTTTTATCCAGTTTAACACTTTCGTTAGCTTATAAATGTGTTGTGTTTGTAGACTCAAGGCGAATTAAAAGAACGTCAAGATGTTCAAGGCGTAACAATATTTTTTTCAAAGATGCCCAATGCTTGCATCTCACTTGACATATTATTCCAAGATTTTTTAGATTCTCACTGCTTCTCACGCAATAATTTGTTCAGCATGTCCTGCCTTCCATATGAAATTTAATGAAATAAATTTCTCAACAACGGTCTCTGAGAGATACTAAATATAGAATAAATATCTGATGACATTAATAATACAGTCGTAATTTGCAAATTGAGAGACATATTTCAGAGAATATTTTGTCTTCAATTACATCCTGTTAATAATGAAATAACGTCGTCTGTGCACGATATATACTAGGACTCATCGTGGAACTTCCAGTTCTGTTTAATTAAAATATAAGCGAGTATAAAAAAAGGTATAAGATATTTCGTACACCCCGCATCGGGGTCCATCATCAGATACATAAAAAAGGTAATGTGGGCTGGATACAAGACAATTTTATAATATCACATGTGACGCAATTGCCAAACTGCCATTTGGTGTACAAACAAAATTCCAAACTGCCATTTGGTGTTCAAACAAGGCGTACAAATTGGACAGTCATGTGTTAATTGAGGCCTCTTATTTGGAGTGGCGAGAACCTCCGCTTCTGTCCTGATTGGTACATGTGTTCCAGAGTCCACTAATCGGGAGAGAGTGGTTGTTTTGGCACAAGCTCGGACATTGTGCATGTGCTCCTTCACTTATTCAAAGATCTTGAAGTGGAACCGATGTATTCTTGGTCAACCCTACAAGGGTCAGTCGCTTTGAGTGGGATGCTGTATACACCAAATCTATTTTTCTTATGCACCGGGTCTGGATTTTCCTAATGCTTTGAAAAATGTTTCGTGTTTTGACCCCAAAGTCGATTCCATGCGTTTCATACACATTCTTTAAAATGTTGACCAAACACGGTACAAAATCAATTGATCCCATATACTTACTTCTTGTGGGTTCTCTCGATAAGTTAATGTCACGTGCATTCAATAACTGACGAAAAATGCTATGTACAAGGGAGTCACTATAGCCATAATTCCTGGCTATCTGACAAACCTTTGTAATTCCCAATTTTCTGATTTTGGTAATTGACGAGCAAGTAATGGCCCTACGTACAAGGAATCCTACGGCAGCCAATTTGTGTGACATTGGATAAAACAATCTAGCCGAGATAATGTCATTAGCGGAAGTCGGTTTTAGGTATACCGAAGTCTGCAAACACTGTGTTGTCAGATGTCTCACTAAAGTGAATTCCAGAAACGAGAATCAGTAATTTTTTCACATTCCAAGGCGACTTTTATGGTGGGAAACACCGATGACATAGATGTAGTGAATGAGTGGAGTTCCTCCATTCTAAATGTCCAGAACAAAAAAAATGCCATCTACTTACCTCAAATAAAAACTTGGTACTCTGGGTAATTCTGACAGCAATTTATGCTCAAGAAATTGCCAGATAATTTCAGCTAGGATTGGTGACAGTAGGGAACCCATAGGTTCCCCACTGCATTGACGATAGGTAATATCTTAAACTTAAAGTAAATGTGTTTTTGAACCAATTTTGAAGTTGCAAAGGTGTCGCGTATCTCCGCTGGTGAAAAGAGATCAGTAGCAATTAAATTGGTGTCTATGATCTCGCGAGCAGAATCAACAGGTATATTGGGAAACAGAGAGACTACATCCGAAGATGCCATTATAAAAGGCGTTCCGTAATGTTGATAGGCTTTCATCATATTTAACGCCTGTATTGAGCTATAAATTGAATATTGGGAACTGGTAGTAAGAGGCTTCAAAAAGGTAGCCAAACACTTTTCTCACGGGCGGATAGCACTCGCACGTCCTGAAACCAAGAGTGTTAGAGAAAAACCTTCCTTATGGGTTTTCATGTCCCAAATAGTTCGGGCCCTCTGGGACCACATGTCTGGTATAAGCTATCAGACGTGGATGTGTGCTACCCTTCGGTAGCACACATCCACTTCAAAATTGTCCAATAACTGCCACAGTGGCTGAGGTAGGGTCTGATTTAATAACCACATGTGGAATGTTGTCTATAGCTTCTAGCATTTTAGCTTGATAATCGTCCTTACTAATAATAACTATCTGATGTGACTTATCCGCCTAAATAAAACCTAGTTTGGGGATTGTCATGTAGCTGCCTAAGTAGTTTTATTTCTTCCTGAAACTTATTATTATGCGATGGGTTCAAAGAAGTTGTCCGATTTAGGATTTTGACAATCTTGTGCGGTGTGCCGTCTTGTTTCTCCAACGGGAGAGCTTTTATTATAGCCTCAGCCTGCGGAACAAACTTTAAATTATTGACCCTGTGAACAGGGTGGGCAAACTTGTGACCCCTTTTTAAGGCTCCAATCTGACTTCGGTTAAGGTGGACATCGGTATACCGACAACCGACTTCCACTAATGACATTATCCCGGCTAAGTCGTTTCATCCAATGTCATCCCTTGTATGTAGGGACATTACTTGCTCGTCAAATACCAAAATCAGAAAATTGGAACATACAAAGGTTTGTGAGATAGCCAGAACTTATGGCTATAGTGATTCAATTGTACATAGCATTTTTCGTCAATTATTGCATGCTCGTGACATCTCCGTATCGAGAGAACCCACAAGAAGTACATAAACTGGTGTCCAATATTAGCATGAAAAATAGAAATTCGGGAATATATTCAAAACGAGACGACCGATTGTAAAGATTTTGGGAGACATGGGCAAGGGAAAACGCCAAGTTGATGCAGCTAAGCAAACATTGTGCTGGCTCCTATACAGAAGACCCCGTGAGAGGGAAATGTATGCCCCCAGTTTCATTTAAGGGACGATAAAGCCCGTCTCCGAATATCTGGACACTGAGGATATTCACACGATGGAGTTTCCCGCGAATTCACGGGATCTAAACCCAGTAGAGAATGATTGTTATGCCCTCGGATGAGTAACTGCAAGCGGCAGCCCCTGTACAGAACCCTCCTGCGACTCCGATGCGCCTTGTTGGAGACGTTTCTTATTGTTCTAAACGCTCATTCACAGCCTTGTAAACAGCATGAGGGCTTGTTGTGGGCGCTGCATTGCTGTTCGGATTAATCACACTTCCTATTAGACAGTCGAAATCCGCGCCACTTGCTTCATCACTTTTGGACTGCCACGCTGTCATGCGAATACCTCCTCCTCGTGTGGTGATGACATTCCTTTTCTAATTTATAGTGCTGTGTTATCGATATAGGTATGGCATGTATGGCCATACAAACTGTCCTTTAACTCTGCCTTGCGAATTTGGTGTTTGTCACGTTAATTTCAGACAGCAGTGCATATTAGTGACTTTTCTTGACTTAGACAAAGTTGTCAAAGCATAGGAATCGCGTGTGAGATTGCATATCTACATTAATACTGTTCCCTAGGAGACTGCACAGGTTCCACAAATTTTATTCTAAGAGAGCGTGTTGTTCTATTATAGCTTCCTCACATTTTACCGAAGGAAAAATGTTAGCGCCTTTCAAGGTTCGTAATTAACAGTAGTTTTCTTCGATCAGTTCTAGAAAAACGTGATTTGTTAGCTTATACTACTCATTGTTATGTATTTTAGTATTTTTTTTCTGGTTGGAGATTTAACGACCACCGTGAGCAACTCAGTGAGCTATAAGCAGCCGCCCGTCCCTGATTTAGGGCCACTGACTCCAGGGAACGGAGAGAGCCAGTGCCATAAGCCGAACACAACATCCATGCCTCCCCGGGGGGATTTGAACCCGGACCCTTCTCGGACGAGTAGTCAGAAGACAGCACTTAGACCACTGCGCCACCGATGTGGCATTTTAGTATTTAATGACTATAAGTATTCTGTGGTGTATTAGGAAGTGACGCACCTGTCAAGACAGCAAAGCTGCACCGACAAACTTCATCGGTGTAGCTTAAGTGGGGAAGCATTCGTCCACGGAGCAGAAGGATGCGTGTTCGAGTTCGCCACGGGCAAATGGCTTTTACGCTATAGTTTTAATATAATTATAAGGAATGATTCGGTGTTTGATTCATACTCTTCAACATTCTACATTAAAAGCACAATTTATTATTCACATCGCACTCGTCAACAAACCTAATTTGCCCAGCCGAATGCTTAAGGGCGTTAAGACCAAAACTTAAGGGCGTTAAATTGATCAGCTACATGCCTATTGTATAGAGCACCAGCTACTGTGATATTAGGCAAACACAGCAACCTGAGAGAGCTCGATAGTTTGTAGGTATTTCATGCAAAGCGAATAAGGTTCTCCATCTCCGTGGCTGCAGAGTGTCTGGCATTCCCTCGTGTGACCATGTGCGTGTCTATTCGGGCAACACCAAAACCGGCAACCACCTGTTAAAATGTGGCCGTAAATGGCCGTTGATACCTGGGGAGAGCGCCGACCCCGTATTGTAAGATTGGAATGGAGGATCACAGTACAGAGTATAACGTCGGCATTCAACGACGTGGCCCCTACGAAGAAGGTGCCTGCAATGGGTGTTTAATGTGCGTTGTCACAACTGGTACGCGGCAGCAGAAATCCACGTTAACTACCCTTGTTAACAGTATGACGCCGAGGTACGAGGATATATGTAATGTGCTAAGGATCATCGTCAATTGACTGTGGAAGACTGAAAACGGGTAACTTTGTCCGACGAGTTGTGTTTCCCCGCTGAAAGAGGGAGGGGGTTGAAGGTGCGTGCGTGGCGAAGAAAATTGTCAAGCTAATATATCTGTTAGTCTCACAGATATTCAATTTGATTTTAATCCCTGACTCTTCGGATATAAATCAAATTGAATATCTGTGGGACTAGGTGGTGAGGTGTTTCACACCAGCGCCAACTTTCGGCTCTTTACAGACGGCTGTGTGTAAAACGCCGACAGAAAGAATTACAGCAGGCACTGCTGATTTCCAATTCCGAAATAAACCGCCAGACATATGTTTGTTCACTGACGTCCCAAATGTACAGGTCGCGCCATCTATTAGCAGGTTTTTACATTACACAAGAAAAAATATTTACTTTTAATATAACTATGACCACGTTTTAGCAAATATCATCTATGTCATGCTATAATTTGAAGTTATTTTTATCGTTGTGCCAATTTTCTTTCTTGGGAATACATTAATTGCGAAGAAAATGTCCATAGAATATTTTACCATTGGAAACATAGGGTAGAGTTTTTAGGTGGAACCACCTTAAAAGTGAACAATGCCATGTATAACGAAGTAAATTTCTCCATCATTTTTGTCCACGCCGGGGCTCGAACCCGGATCCCCTCATTCCGGAATAAGTACTCTACCAATTGAACTACGCGGACGTTTGTTCTGACTGCTATCTGCCTTTATGTAGTGTGCGTCCTGCTGGCAGGTACGTCACACATGGGTATACTCAGAGAAATTATTAGGTGGTGGACATTCTTGAATAAACAGTTCAGTTACTACCAATCAACCTGAGACGCAATATATGCAAGTTTAAGACCCCTTAACCTCTTCCTTACGTTGTACTTTTTCTTACAGATTTGTTAATGACCCTTCCTTCTGCTAGCAAATGAGAAAGGATCATTCATATGAAGCTGTCAGCGAGGAGCGAGAGCTTAGATACAATTGAAATACAGTAAGTTAAGGAACGATGTTTTCTGAGGATCTACTAAAGACATTTCAGCATGGAAAGAAAATTTTTATATTAATTCACTGGTAATAAAGCAAGCTATTAGAGCACATTTAAAAGTGACGAGGAAGTTGTACCTTCAATTCAAGGGAGTACTGCATAAAAAAAAAAACTAGTCGTGCGCTTACATCCTTTCATACTGGATGTTTAGTCTAACATAATTTTTTATTTGAAGTACTGTGACAGTTGATTCCTTTTATGTTTCATTCCACGCGTTGCTTGTTTTATCAGTATTTTCCTATCTATATTCAGTTCATTCTTTTTCTTGTCAGATTAAAAAAAACACTAACGTCAGCGAAAAGTGTAAATGGACATTATCGCATTTTCCATCTCAGAGTAAAATTTAGCAAAACACTTTCCATTAAAAATAAACCACAATAGATCAAATATTTTGCAGTTGTTCTTCAAAAAAGATTAATAAAGCGACTTTTGTCTGCCATCAAGTCATGTTATCGAGAATAAATACTGAATTAAAATTCAGGAGAATGTACATACTTGATTTAATTACTAGATGCGTTTCCAAATATTTCGTAAACATTTTCCAAAAAATTCGTAATCACATTACATTTACAATTAGTTAACTCCATAAGGGTACAGGCCAGGAAGTTACCATTGTAAAACGAAGTGTGGGATAAGACAACATGATTAGGAAGATCAAAATGAATTTGTTTGGTAGAGGTAAAGGAGTAACAATTCTTGTTCGAGCTGCATTTGCACTCAGTGTACACGTCTACCATGTGCTCCGCGAAATGGCAACTTGTATCACTGCCCTCCGACGAAATAAACTGTAGCCTCTTCTCATCACCTTTTTCGCTCTTCATTTGAAAAATGCTGTTCTTGCAAAACGTAATGAGAATTTGGTTTCGTTTTGCAGAAAATCGTGTTTCTCTTACACAGTTTAACTGAGATTGCAGCTAAAAGTTTTGAATCTTCATTAACGTCAGATCCATGTATCATAGTATTTTTTCCTGTACTATGCGAAAACATTTCCTTCAACAAAATTCAGAAAGAGCACTTTAACTATAAACAATCAGCATGCACACGACTGAAATACTTATTATTTTTTTCTTCGGAGTCCATGTTATGCATGCACGATATTATTCATCAAAATGCAGTAGATGAAGTAATAACCTTTAATGTTTGAACAGCTTACAGTATGTACCGTTTTCTAAAATTATTGGTAAGCTAAAAATAAAAACGAACGTCTTACCAATACAGTGAAAAATTTTATTTTAAAGGGAATCAGTGAATGCATTTCATTTTTCACCAACCGTGATACCAATAATTCCTGAATTCGTAGTTTTTGTCTCAATGCTATGCCTCATCACATTTTACAGATCGAAGCTGTATTTTTTTATAATATCTGTATCCGTATTTAACCCTCAGGTAGAACAGATAAAAGAGACACAACGCAAAGGACTCTGGGAAATATGAAACTCACCACTATTCACCCAGTAAACGTAGAAGGTCAGTTATAAAATTCCTTTCCTCTTTAGCTCAGTTGCCCTGACGTTTGTTTTCCATTACTATTTTACTTCGGCGGTCCTGACTTTATTGTTTTATCCTGTTGTGTTATCGGCAAAACCCGGTTTTATTTATTTCTTCTCCCCAAAGCTTGAATTCTTTGTGCTTCTCGAAATCTATAGCACTTTTCTCTTCAACTGGTTTCAATGCTTTTTCTCTTTTTGCCACTCCAATACATACAGTTCTTCCTATAGCATGCTGCTATCATTTGTCACTTGGCACATTCTTTGCATTTCACTATTTTTGTCCCTCTTATCCACGTTCTCAAAAAACTCATATCTTGCAGTGAACCGTTACGGAGTTCTAATTTAAAGCCCTTGAAATCTCGCTGCTCGAAATTCTTGCACATTCTCTTCGATAGCTTAGATATTTTCACTTCAAAACAAGAAAACACAAACCACACAACAATTTTATTTATCGGTCTCGCAAAAATTTGTCAAAAGTAGCACACATAGTAAAAACCATAAGCAGATATAAAAAACTGTTTTGTAATAAATCCATCATGACAAAAAGAAATGTTTCTTCACTAAAGAATTGTGAGAATCCATTTGCTTATAGAAGTGTGTAGTATTGCTTGATGTACTGGATCACAAATCCAGTTTTTTACTACGATTTCAAATGTACTTATTCTCCAAAAAAAGCTTTTTTTTTTTTGTTCTTCTTTCATCAAAATGTAAAACATGCGGTACAATTTTGTCGAATTGTCCATCTATGGGTGAACTATCTCCTGATCTGGTAATAAAATTGGAAATATTATTTTTTGCATTGCATAAACTGTAGATACGATGATCTGTGTAACTTCCAGATGCGCAGTGTGATAGGTGCTAAAATGCATTTGTCCTGGGGAGGTTATTTCCGTTCCTAGAAATCGGATTTCATTATTACTCTTCTATGCATACACTCAATATATTCCATTCATTTTCCAGCTTTTTTTACACGCAATTTTTATGTACAATATAAAGAAAACTTTTCATGTTACGATATCTTTGCTTTTAGTAATTGGACCGGTAAAAATATATTTCTTCAGATCACTGTAATCACAAATTAACCGCCTTGGTGACCGAATGGTCTGAGGTGCTGGATTCTGACCATTCATCGAAGATGAGCACGGGTTTGAGTCCCAGATGAGGCATGGGTAGTATGTTTTTGTAATGAAGATGACCCCCATTTAGGGATGGGAAGCTTCTTATAGTCATGAGAGTTCCTCATGTTTTTCATTAAATCGTCCACAAAATGTCATAAATTTGTGTTTGGTAAACCTTCTACGTTGTAACTGATAAAAGATTATCCTTTAGGCTATTTTTAATGTATTTGCACCTGCTAAATTGAAAAGTTCGCTGTCCATATGATATAGCTAACAATAATTAATATTATCTCAAATTCTTTTGTGTCAAAACTTTTGACTGAGAATTTTAATACATCCCTGATATCTCTTCTTCTTGAGGTTAGTTTGAAAGTTTCATTCGGAAACAGATAGCTACAATCGTCGGCAATATTACACTAAATATTCCTACTTTTCATTTGCACTAATGTACAGACACAAAAGAAAGGAGCCACCCTTTTTAACTTTGGAACTGTTTGCCGAATGTAAACAAGTAAGGTACCGTTGTAAAGGACTCGAAGGGAACTATCGCGTGATATGAAGAAACATGCTAATTAGCTTTCTATCTCCGATGTTTTCCGTGTAAGAGGTATGTTATTTTACACGCATTCTGTTCAGCACATAGCAAAACCCATAAATTCCAAATTTCATATGAATCGACTAATAAATACGTGTACAGGGAGCTACGGGAATAACATGTAGCTAATGTTCAACTGCGAAAGTTGTTTTTGATTTGTATCATTTACTCGAGAACTGATACAATGATTCGGTGTTGCAACAGTAAAACACAAAGAAAGTCAGATAGTATGAGCCTCTATGCTCATATTATCTATATATAGAGATGATACGTAGATAATATGAACATAGAGGCTCTATGCTCATATTATCATATATAGAGAACAGAACTGGTATATTAAGGGAATTATGAATATGGAATATGATCATGAAAAAAATGAATTATGGCCATATCTGAATAATAGTCCATGGGATGGGAAATATTATTAAACCGCTAAATCTAAAGTTGCAGAGTGATAGCATAAAACCTTGCTGAGATATAAGCGAAAACTCAAGCATACATCGATTAAGTGGCCGTGCATAAAAAAACATATTTTTCTCTACTTACTGTAAAACGGTTTACCTCGCAGTATTTAGAAACACTTAGGAGAAAGTATTTCTACGTGTCACTGATACTGAAATTGGATGCAAGAAAGGAAACCATGGAATGCGAAATGTTATTATACCACTAAATTCAAAACTGCAACTTTTAATGATGAACATTATAAATAAATAATTTTGTACAAGAATGACTTAACTTACGACGTAGTTCGTGAAGTTACATATTTATTTTTTTCCTATTAGTTACATAGCTGAGTCTTGTATATGGTTCCTGGTGTCCCACAATGCCGCAGAACATGTCTACTGCTATGTCTTCTCAGGTTAAAATACAGCGAATACCTAAGCAGAGCTACCTTTAGTTTAATTCTAGCTTCAGGTCAAACTTGATGTCACGCTACATTTCTGTAGGCAAATGTGTAGACAGATAACTTCCACAGAAATAAGGTTTTAACTAAATATATCTCAGTGAGTTACAGAAATCAGTGTCTATGTTACGAACCAATTATAATTGACACGGTGAGAGCCCGTCAATAATGACGGAAGACATAAGATGAGTAATTATTTAACAAGCATGTATTCTTTCTGGTTGGGATATCCAAATGTGAAAGTATGTTTCATGAACATTACAACAATAAAAAATAAAGAAATATTGGTTCAGGCAGGGATTCGACAAATAAAACTGGCAACCGCTGGCATTTTCCCAGTGTTTGTTTGCCGCACATCTGATGTTCCTATATGCAGAGGAGGAAATATGATAAAAACAAAAGCTGCAGCCAGTTGCGATATTTCCGACGTTTTGTTTTTAAGAAATCATTTGAAAGCAAGACTTTTTAGTGGTTCCCGCCGGGAACAAGGGTAACTTAACGAACTCAAAAAAGGCATAGTGGCCCGAAAGCGCGCCTTGTTTCATTTACTGCAGAAAAAAAAAATCACGCAGATGGCAAGCAATTACGGTCTCCTGTTCCTGCTGTTGCCAGATACCAGAAAAGTGTTAAAACAGTAAAAGCATTTTCGGAAACTTAGAACTCCGCAGTTGCAAATGTTAAAATGTTATGGTAGTTCATGCGCAGAACCAAAAACAGTATTTTTTCTTTTTTTTTCCTTTTTTCTTTCTTTTCATTTCTTCCACAAATATAAATAAAATAATAACTGGTTATACTCTGCGAAAAATGTTTTTGTTATATTCTGAGAATTTCGTAGTTTAAGAAAAAGCAAAAAGAATGTTCCCAATCATGTTTGTTCAGCATACGCATAAAATAATAAAAACACACTGTTACCTACTCTATTGGAACTCTCAATTTTAAGACTTAAATGAGAAAAGAAACCGGTTTGACAATCTAAAATAATCATTTTAGGTTTGCAAAGGAAATCTTAAAATTAAATTTCATACGATAGGATTGTAAATGAAAAATCCTATGTTATTTTTGAAGGACAAAGTAGATCCAAAATTCCTAACGTAGCGTTTTTCTAATTCTAGGGTTGAGCTTGTGACGTAAATCCTGTGACGTAATTCATATCTCACGTCATGTCAGAATGATTTAGATGAGATGGAGTCACACCAGAAACTGTTAAATATGGGTCTTTATTGCTATGACAACAAAGCAAAGTGGTACACGCGTGCGCTGTGCGCGAAAAAATGGGAAAAACGTTCATACGTTCAAGCAAAGAAAATTATATTGTTTTGGATTGACACGTGTAATTATTATCAGAGGTGCAAATTTAATTTACAAGACATAGCTGTTTCCATTAATTCGTATGTTAAGCACGATAACTATGAAAGCAAAGGGAGTTTTTGATGTGGAAAATACTAAGTAACAAATCATTTGGAACAGATCGTACATTTTCGTAGCATTTTACGAAAGCCATTTCCATAAAAAGGGTTATCATTGCTCTCCTCATATGTTCCTAAGGTGTTCCGAATGTGTATTATCAATGCTTTCCGCGTGTATTATAAATGTTCTCTCCTCCACAAAATGTTTTATGATAGAAGATAATATTTTTATATAACGCATTCAGAGCTCTTCGTGGCAAAAGCATGGAACACTGTCTTAACAAACTGCAAACGCCTTTTCCAGAATTACTTTATCGATGTGTTTCGAATTATCTGTCAACCTTTCCTCAATGTGTTTCCAGTGGAACACATTGATGTGCTATTTATTCCGAAATGCCACGGACACATATTTAGTAGAAAAGGAGTTATCAAAATAAAGCATGGCTCAAGCGTCTGCATCATTTTAACTGTACTAATGCACATATTTACTTAAATAGTGGGTTTTGATTTCAAACATATCATGTGTCATTTGGTGCACATTGATATTCATCTGCTATCCATTCAATTGGTTAATATCAGAGCCAGTCCTTGAATATTCCATGGTATATATATCAGAGTAGAGCATAAACTATATCTGCTGGTTTATTTCATTTTTTCAGCCCCTCCCCGAATTTCGACTACGTATTTGGACTCCTTGTGCATGTGTGGTTGTGCCCAGCTCAAATGTGGACTTTTCAGCTGGTTTTCGTAATACGTGAGCAATAGCAAGCAGCGTACAGTTTTATACGTATTTCCAGTATTTGTGAAAAGTTGTATACGTTTATGTATTTGTACCTTCCAAATATTTGAAATAAAAAGAATGAAGACACCGAATTTTCGGTTGTAATAAGCACATCTTTTGAATCCTTTCTGACGCGAATTAAAATTTTCAAAACTTATTCAAAGTCAATGCAACCCGTTACAAAAAATCAACCGAATTTTTACAATCAAAAAAACATCCAGAATAAAAACAGCTACATTACTTCCAACAGGGGATAAATGTATGTTACAAAAATTAACAAATGGCGCAAAAAATATTTTTTATAGCAAAAGGATATCGGAGACTAACAGATTTTCAAATCAATTAGTTAAAAGAACAAATGTAGAAGTAATCGTGATATACTCTATACCTTCTAGCGGAAGAATATTGCATAATGGGAAAGTTGAAAACAGGTTTAAAATATTATCCATGGAAAAAGCTATTCTAAGGAAAAAGAAGTTTTCAAATATGTTCCCACAAGCAGACATAGGAACAAAAAAAAAAAAAAAGATATTGACCCATACAGTAAAAAAAGTTATTTTTCAATAGGGTGTGTCACCTAGCTATATATATAAAATATTTGTTTCACCTAGCTGCGAAATTGTACATTATTTTAGAAAGAAAATACGCGCACAGTGCTTGCATAGTTAGTAGTATGTGACCGAAGAAAGAAGTTTTTCAATCGGGTTCTTGGTCCTGCAATATTGCGGTAAACGAAATGTGAACTTACGCCCTGTGGTAGTAGCCTTATGTGTTAAGAAAAATTTGAAATGGTAAGAGAAACTTTTCGCAGCCGAAACGCTCTCCAACAAAGAAATATTTTTTTCAAATCGGAGTGTTAGAAGCGGAGATATCGAGGAAACGCAATTTACCTTATCGCCACCTAGCGGAAAGTCTATGAATTACTTGAAAATGTTGACATTTTGTGTAAAACATTTCGCTCCGAAAACGCTGTCCAACAAAGAAAAAATTTTGCAAATGGGACTTTTAGTAGCAGAGATATTAATAAAAATAGGAGTAGTAGCAGAGATATTGATAAAATAAAATATTTTAGTAGCAGAGATATTGATAAAATAAAATAATGCATGTTTTCTCCCCCTGGTGGAGAAAACATGCATTATTTTAAGAAGAAAATATTTCAAAAAGGTTTATTGATGTGAGTGGTCATCGGTCTACGAAATAAATTTTTCAGTCGAGATTTTAGAAGCTCAGATTTTGCTGTAAATTCATCAGAAGCGGAAATTAACCTTACGCCACTGGTGGCCAAACCATTTTTTTTATCAAAAATTAGAACTTATGTGCAAAAGATTTCCCGGTAATCCGCAGCAGATAAAAATTTTCAAATCCGAGTTTTAGAAGCAGAGATGTCGGCGAAAACGGTTTACTTTTACGTCGCCTAGCGAAAAATCTGTGCGTAACTTTAAAAAGTGACTATACCTAAAGCAGTATTCGACATAAATGGAATCGAAAGGTTAAAGATTTTTTTTCATTCCGATGGCTAGAAGCAAATAGATGGAATAAAATGTATATTGAATTCGATGTCATCTACATTTACGCCCTCTAACGGCGAAATTGTGCATCATAAACAAACGAAATAAAGGAACATTATTCGCACATTGCAAGCTTCCCAATGCAAAAATAATTTTTCAAATCGGACTAATATTTGCACCACAGATGGACGGACGGACAAACCAGTAACATAAGCACGATATTTTTTACAAAAGACGTGCTAAAAAATAGAATTTCGTGGTTCTGCTTCAATTTTCTATTATGAAACAACCCTTCAGTGATACACAAATACTCAGTGCCTCGAGAAAATGTAATGATCGGAAACAAGAATATTCAAAACATATTTGAGCTTGCACAAATTCGGGTTTCCCTTTGTTAGAACAATACATACTGTTTATTCTAACACTTATTCAAGCGATTAGCACGAATAAATGAAGTTGTTATAAAGAAAACGGTAAGAGTAAATGAACCCCGTCCCTGGATGGGCTATACACAAGTTACTGTACAGATCACGGTCAGGGCCCTGTGCTCATCTGTACTGTGTATTCAATTTGTTGGGGGTATAGGCAAGATTCTGACTATCCAGCATTATCGCTCTTCTTGCAGGGAAGAAAGCATTCCAGGTGTGTTTCCCAGATGTAGATATCGGTAGTCCCTCTAACTTTGTTTGCAAATAGCTTCGCTATCATTCATCCGATTTGGACATTTAGGATTTAGGGTTTTTTCATGTGCTAAATAGAATGCGCATAAAGTAACATATCACTTATGTGGAAAAATTCGGAGATAGAGAGCTAATTATCATATTAATTAGCTTGTTTAGCATGTTTCTTCGCAGCACGTGATAGTTTCCTTCGAGTTCTTTCCAACGGTACCTTACTTGCTTACATGCGGCAAAAGGTTCCAAAGTTAACGGGGTGGCTCCTTTTTTTTTTTTTTTTTTTTTTTGATATCTGTACTCTTAAGTAACAGAAAAGTATGGACGTATTTGACACGACATATCTCCTGAAGCAAAATACAAAACAAAAGCAAATCTACAATTTAATGACAATAATTCCCTGTTGACTTTGAAAGAACTAGGTGACATTTAATCTGGGATTTTTTATCAAACACAGCTTGTTGCACCTGAAATAAAATTTTTGCGTCAGCATTGTTCATCTTATGCGGTAAATAACTTACTTTTAAAAGTGACTTAATATTACCAAAAATTGAAACTTTTTGGAAAAACAAAAGCATGTTAAAAAAGTGATCACATCTATGGAAAAATTAAGACAGCATTTTCTGTTTCGGATAGGATACTGGAACATCATTTTTGCATTTCTTTGATGCATTTTACTTTAGTTTTACATATATATGAAATTCTTTCAAAAACGTAATTATGTAATTTTTGAACCTTGCATTCAACCTTTAAGTGTTCGATGCACTTTAACGAAATAGTCCGCAAATTTCCTGAGTCGCCCTAATATAAACGTTCTACATAGCCCCCGGTTTTAGGATAACAACTGCAAAACAATTTCTTTTCCTCTCTCATATGATCAGTACAGACCGTAAACCTTTCAATGGCGATACTAGCTCCCTTCTAGTCCTCTATTCTCTTCTTCATGATCCAAGGCATGATGAGGGACGGCTAGTACCCCTTGACACGGACTTCGTGTCGCTGGGCAGAAATGAGTGACTGTCATATATGCACATTTGCATTCTTTAATTTCAATAAAGAATGAAAACCTCTGCCTCTTTTTCAATATTTTATTAGTTTTTGTTGTTTTCATATCTAATTTGTAGAGAACCAGTCGACGGTTTTTAAGATAATCCCCGGTTTAAAGTTGAATTATAAATCCCTTAGCTGAAAAGTCTGAAATGTGTGAAAGCTGTATTTAAGATTTCCTTACCTGGTGACTACTTATTGATTCATGAAATTTTGGGAATTCCTTTGTTCCAAGAGGAATTTAATAAAATACTTAAATATCAATAGATGCCATTCAGAAATTCTGTAGTGATATTTCATTATCGCAGCGCCAAAATTTAGTTATGCATTTCTGTTCAGTAAATATTTGGAACTGATGCTGACGGCTACTTACATTACAGGTCATGTGATGAAGTAACTGAAACATCTCATTTACCTGCCGCCTAAATGGTACGTGACTACAGATTTAATTTCTAAGAAGACTGGGAAAGGAGCTTACAAAAAATAACAGAAGTTCTATAACTGTCGTTCCTGAAATATTCCGTTTTCATTTCATTTCATTTCATTTCATTTTATTGCATTTTAGTTGTTACAGACATGGTATTACGTAATCATAAATATATAACACAAATAATATATTTTTGTAACAACAGGGAATGAGGAGGGAAAAGGCCTGATAGGCCTGACTGCCTATTCTCGCACAGCATCAAAATTTTCATGAAAATAAAAAAAATGCAAAAAACAAAACATAAACAAGTCATATCCACATAATATCAAACACAGCTAGGGTGGTACTATCAATTAATAAAGGTAATAGTACATTATGAGCTTTTGGTCAGTAGGAAATGTATTCCATAATGCAGGACCAATATAGTTAATAAATGATCTAAATCGTTCTGTTAGTGGAAACATGGGGATTAGTGTTGTTTTTTGTCTCGTGGAGTAATCATGACTGTGAGTAATTTTTTTAATTAAATCTTGGTACTAACCAATTTTAATTCTCAAAAACGTTAGTTTACCTATACCATAGATATGCAATTGTTGAATAGTTAGTATATTAAGATCATTTGGACTGAGTCTAGCCTGAAAGACTGTATTTCAAAATTGAGTATTTTGTAGTTTAATTTGTAATAGTCTTATGAATCTATTTTGTAACGACTGAAGTTGTTTCATATTGTATAAAGTAGTCGATCCCCAAACAGATGTACAATAGATTAGATGAGACTGAATTAAAGTGTAGTACATATAATAAAATCATTAATTTTGGGGTTAAATTGGCCACTGCACCACTAATAACCCCTATATTTCTTGAGATCTTATTAGAAAGGGAGTGAACATGTGAATTCGATTTTAAATCGTGCTGAATAATGATACCAATAGAGTTATGACTTTGAACCACATCTATAGATGATCCAAGTAAATTAATACTCTGAATTAAAGAGGTGGGGGTTGACGTATTTGAAAATATCATTACTTTTGTTTTGTTAATATTAATAGCCAGATCATTTCAGTTAACCAATCAGTGATAGATGTAAAACGAACTTGTAGTTGTCGTACCAATGTCTCAACATCATTTCCATGTATTAATATGGTTGCATCATCTGCATATAAAATGATATCTGAATTGTGTAAACAGGTACAGAAGTCATTAATATAAATATTGAATAATAATGGAGCCAGTACCGAGCCCTGAAGGACCCCTGAAATGACTGATTGTAAGTTAGATCTGGTATGTTCAATTTTTGTATATTGCTGGCGACCAGTGATATAGTTTATAAATAGATTATGTAATGTAGCCTGAATACCAATTGCGTACAATTTTGATAAAAATAAGTTATGATTCAAAGTATCAAATGCTTTTGATAAATCAATGAAAAGTCCCAATATAAATTTATTATTAATAGAATTAGATTGAATTTTATCTTTTAAGTGTAAAAGGGCGATTTCTGTTGAGCAATTTGATAAAAAGCCAAATTGATTTTTGTGCAAAATTTTATTTTTTTCAATAAAGGCAAATAATATAACAAATATTAATTTTTCAAACATTTTAGCGAATATGGATAATTTAGCTATAGGTCGATAATAATTAATATCTGCCAGAGAACTCTTTTTAAAGACAGGGGTAATTTTTTTCAATTTTTAACGAATCTGGGAAAATACTTGTAGCTAGAATGGAATTAAAAATATATAATAGGGGAGTAACAATGTAAAAAGTCATAGTTTTTAAAATTTTGGGAAGAATATCATCTGGACCTGGTCCTGTATTTATGTTAATATTTTACAGTTGGTCGATTAAATCGGTTCTAGTAATTTCCAAAGTATGCATTGAATTTAAAGTGTATGAGTTGGAGTAATCAGGTAATTGTTGATCGTTTAGCTTAGGAAGTTGTTGTATAATGAACATAATGGTCTGTCGGAGTCAGTAACGCCCGCAAAAGCTTTTCTAGGGGCGTCAAAGCTTAGTTCGAGCATACAGAAACTCTCCAATTTCTAAGACATTGAAGCTAGACGACAGACATGCAGTTTCAGTCTTGCTGAGTAGAGAAAAATAGAATTTTTTCTTAAGAGAAAAATCGTTATAAAGTATTTAATGACAATTTAAGTAAGAAATAATTAAATAAATGTTGCGAAATCTATCAAGCTAGCAAAGAACAGGTTTTTTTAATAATTTAACGAGATAATGATTGTGTCACTCCTTCTTGAAAGAAAATAAAAATCATAGTCTTCTATGTTTTTGCCCGAATCGGTGGACAACCTTTCTTATAAAATATGCGTTTCGGCACTCCAAATTTTGATGGACATACATTATTCCCCGACCATCTAGTCTCTCCTCGGTCACTCAAGACTTCACCCTACGCAGGTTACTGAAAGATATTTCAGTGGTACATATTATTGGGGGAGTGTGGCTACGATTTGTTGTGCCGGATAAACATTTTCCGCTTCCTCCACACTTTCTCAGAAGGAAATATTTTCTTTTTTCTCTACCGAGGGATTGTTTTTTCAAAACTTGTACCATGACCTTGATTCTGCGTCATAATTACGAAGATACACGGCGTACGTTTTTGAATATCTTTGACCGACAAATAAAATTTAACCTCACCAGGTTTGCTGATATTTTTGAGAAGTAAATTAAAACGAAAACCACCGGCATAGCGCAGTTTATTAAGTCGCTATGCACAGTATTGGAAGCGGATGTTTCTGACGGGTTTTCGGTTTCTAGTCCTGCCAGCAATCTAGGCTGAGGTTTATTCCGGAGTTTTCCGCAGACTTCCAGTGTTTGGGGATGCGAACGCGTGGATGGTTCCCTGTGAAGTCGGCCTCCGACGCCCGTTGTCCCTACATAAACCCAGGAACCTGCTCCTTGAGGTTGGGGTTGGGCATAAAAACATTCATTGTTACGTAACCTCAAGAAGATTGCGCTGCAATGGAAAAATTGTTGGGGAGGCCAAGGTTCACGCTGAACTGAAGAGCCACTGAAGAAGAAGAACTTAAATGAAGGTTCGTTCCCTTTCGAGAATGTTTCAAGAGGAGTTATCAAATAATTCATATATACACTGTACATAGATTTATGATAATCATATTCATCAGCCGAATTTGATGGTACTCTAGATCTGTGCACTTGATTGGTCACTGTAATCGTCTTTTGAGAGGTGGTCCACTCGGACGGCATCAAGCGAAGACTTGGGCGAGCGTGATTTGCTGTAGTGGGCAAGGCTGGAGGCATAGCCTCTGGACCTAAAAAAATCAAAATCCATCACTTATCTGTCCTGCCATTGTTATTTTGTTATTTTAATTTTATTTGAGGGGACCACAATTTTTTATTAGTTTGTTCAGTAGGGTGTTGTGGGGGGCTGGGGGGCCTCCTTGACCCTCGTTGCGGGCACCCACGGTCGAAGTACAACTTTTAGAATACGCGTTTGGAGCAAATTTGATCGATCGGAGTACAAAGGTCAATCGGGTTACAAGGGTCGATCGGAGAAGAACTTTTAAATACAAATGGAATACAACTTCGCAAAATTTTATACTACCTCATTATCCGTGGTAACATATAAACCCTGCTGTGGATACTTCGGTAAGTGAACCTTTGTGAAACATTCCATAGTGATCACAGGATATTCGGTAAGTACAGACTTGTAGAAAACTGTGAACCACAATTTGGATTTTCGGTAAGTGAAGCGCTGTGGAATATTATAAAATCATTCGCTTTTGGAATAAGTAAAGCCGCACGAAACATCCGTCGTTCTGCGCAGGTTAGTACTTGTCGCAAGAACGCCAAATTTTTCGAAGTGGTAAATTGTAGAAAAACACTCGTTGGTTCATACAGGTTGGCACTAACCTGAAGACCAGCAAACCTTTTGGAATGGTAAGTTATTGAAAACAAATGGAAGCATTTATTAACCAAAAATGTTTGGATGTTTGTTTAAAAATATACATTGTGAAAACACAAGTTTGTCCTCGACGGGCATCGAAGCTGTGTTTCTTCACACCGGAGTAAGTAGCTCTCCCAACTGAGCTACGCGGACAGAATGCCTGGTTGCAGATTTGTCGTATTGACACATCTTTTCACCTTTCCAGTACGTCATATCATCTCCCTCTTAATTTTTTTTAAAACAAATTAGGAATTTTTCATTAATTTCAAACAATGTGTAGAACAAACACACATTTTTCGAAGAACCCAACCGCCAGTGGATCCATTTTCCACAATCGGGCGCCAATGTGAAAACACACGTTTGTCCGCGACTGGCATCCTCACTCCGGAGTAAGTCGCTCTCCCAACTCAGCTACGCGGACAGAATATTTCGCTGCAGATTTGTCATCTTGACATATGTTTTCATTTCTGTATTCCGTCAGAATATGAATGAAATAGTTCCAGATCTCAAGGAAAGCTCAGATCAGGTTTAATCGTCTGAAAAAAATATCTTTTAAAATCAGTATACTAATTCATCAATTTTCGTGAAGACATACACACAAAAACATGTGTTAGCATAGCATAAATAAGAATGCAAAGTGCCGTAAATTCACTCTTTGCCAAACAACAAAAAATCATCCAGAGAAATTCGTTCAATCCTGATGAGATTCAGCGTTGCATTCAAGTACCACAGGGCCGAATATGCAAATGATTGAGACTTAGCAAACCAATGACTAAATAATGGTCCGCCACAGCGCATGGGAACCGCGCATTGAGGAAGGTATATCAAGAACAAAGCTCGCACACAGGGACAATTGTTACAGCGGATTTCTGTTGCATTAACTTCCACGAATTGTGAGGATGCATCGACGCCTGATCCACGCACAACACGAGCAGTTGAGCGAGTTTGAGAAATCACGTTTAATTGGGCTAGGATAGGGCGGTTGGTCAAGCGGCCGTATCGCCAGGGATTAGGCTATGAGTGACGCGGCAATGGGACGATGGCAAATGACAGAACGCGATTATCGGGGCTATTCTGAGAGCCACACGGACATATCCGAATTCGACGCTCTCAACAATCTTTGGCCATGTTGTATCGGCCACAGGTACGGAAGTGGCCTTCGGAACTGTTGCCAGGCGAATTGTGGCACGGGGACTACATTCGAGAAGGTCACACCGCCGCCTACTACTCACTAGAGAGCATCGTCTGCACCGGTTGCAGTGGTTCAACGCCCGATCAACGTGGGATAGTGTCCAGTGTCTTCGTGTAGTTTTCAGTGATGAGTCATGGTTTGCACTTTGCGCCGATGACTAGCGCATATGTGTCGGCGAGCGCACGGATTCTGCCTTTACCGTGGAACGGCACACGCCTCACACACCGAGAGTGACAGTCTGGGGAATCATTTCTTACGATATCCGGACATGCTTGGTAGTTCTGTGTACCCCCCCCCCTCACTGCTCAACGGTACGTCAGCGACATTCTACGGCCTGTTGTGTTGCCATTCCTGTAGCAGCATCACCGAGCAATTTTTCAACAGGCCAATATCTGGCAAGATACGTCACAGCTCTCCCAGGGCTGCCTCCGTAATGTAAACAACCTTCCATGGCCAGCCCGATAGCCCGACCACTCACCGATCGAACATGTTTGGGAAATGATGAGCTCCACCTACGCTCATCCCATAATGTCGGCGAACTGGCTCGCAACTTGGACACTATCTCGCATGCTATACCTCAGGACAGTATCTGTCAACTGCATGCGTTTCTGCCATGGCGGATAACCGGTTGTATCCGAGGCAGAGGGGTGTTACAACGTATTGACTCACTTCACTCGTGTAACTGTTTTATCCGAATAAGTGGAGCAACTGCTCTGGAATCGCAAAAATAATACTTCTAGATTGGATGATTCCTTCAGGGTGCTTCGTTTTTTATTTTTTGTTTTTTTTTTGTTTTTTTATTTGACAAAGGATGTATTAAACCATATCAAACCTGTAACTGTCTTATTAACAATGAAAAGCAGAAGAATGCATTTTAATTTTTTACGCTTTCCAACGGTAGGTTAAAGAAGCATATATGTTCCAGCTTTGTCCGTCTGCCTACCTGTCCTCACGATAACTCGTAGAAAAATGGTTCGATTTCGATGAAATTTTAGCATGTGGTAGGGGACCCCCTGGGAACGAACCCTATTGAAAATGGGAAAACTGGGGTCAAAGGTCACGACATAGGAGCGAGATCCATTCCATTGCCCTTATGCGTTATAACTTGCGTAAATATAGTTCGATTTCAATGAAATTGTAGTATGTGGTAGGGGACCACCTGGGGACGAACCCTATTGAAAATGGGTGAAGTTGGGTCAAAGGTCAGGACATAGGATTGCGATCCATTCCATTGCCCTTATGCGTCATATCTTGCGTAAAAATGGTTCGATTGAGACAAAACTTTTCATGTTGTTGCGGAAGTATACTTTACGGGTTCTGTTGAATATCATCGAAATGCGATCAAAGGTCAGGGCACAGGACCGAGGTTTATTTCACAGCCATTATCTTCATAACTTGAGTGATAGCTTGAGTAATGATTTCTGGTATGTTGGAAAGCGTATCATAATCAATGCATTGCGTGATTTTACTAACTTGTTTATTTTTACAATACAAAATAGTTTTTGCGAGACTTTTTTTCATGTGTGTTCCAATACCTGACACACGTGGCTGTGTCTTTATTTAGGAGTAGTTTGTCAACTTTTTAAAGGGTCCCTGTACAGTTTTCCTGCATCGCAAGATCACATCTTTTGCTTCAGTTTTTGTACGTAACCATGGTAAATATTTTATAATGGAACACAGTGTTCGATTTAAGACTTCCAGCTCACTTTTCTTTGCGATACAGTTTCCCATGTTTCATTTCTTTAAACATATATATTATACGTTTCATGACATTACTAGACAAGGGCCCTGGGTTCCTTCTTCTTTCCTTGTGTATGCGATATTCAATTCACAAAATAACAGTGTCTCAAAATACAGAATTTTTTCTGGTATTTATTTTTTGCGGAGAAACAAAATATTAAAACTGACTTCAAACACAGATAGAGACTCGAAAACCAATTGAATTCTGGTGCCATTAATGTTATGAAAATATCAGAGTATCTCTATATGGGTAACATGCTGTGTCTCAAAAGTAATTTTTTGCTGGGAAGAATCTGCAGCATCGAGAAAAGATAAATAAAATCTGAACGAGCAAGTTATTTTAATGAAATAGCAGTAGACACACAATGTGATTCAAGGCCGTATTGTCTTTTGAAACTCCCAAGGAATAAATTATTTCTAGTACTGTTCGTAGCTACTTGATGGAAAGTGATTCTTAACGAATTAAAAAGATGAATATGTCACAGTATCTTTTGCGCTTTTTTTCTGGAAAAGCAAAGAAGAAAAATGTGATTTTTTTCATCACTCTGGAGATGAACTATTTTCGTTTTATATGTGAAGAAACTTATATTTCTGTTGTTTAAAAACATTATGGAGGCTCTTACCATTTTGGTCTGTACATCTGTGATTACGGGAGATATAGAAAGTATTGCATAAAGTATAGTGACAGAAACTTCAGCTAGAGCGATGAAATGGAGTGCTTCATCGATCTCTACGGCAGACATATCTTCTTGGGGAGTGGATAAAGATCAGAGACTAGAATGTTCCACAAAATTCTCAAGAAAGATCAATATTCTTAAGAATTAAAATTCCGAAATTTTAATGAAGCAAAATGAGATCTGGAGATTACTCGCAATGTATATTTTTCATTTCTGTGGACAATGATTTACTTCCCACACACAGAAAATGTGTTATACACATTGCGGCAATTACGTAACGATACTGCATTTTTTTTTAATTAGAAAAGCAGGAAAAGGAAAGTGAATATACACTGCTGGCCACCCAAAATGCAACACCAGGAAGGGCACGAGATAGCAAAGCCAGATTTACTGGACACATAACAACAGATGCGAAGATAAAACGATTGAGCTTACAGGCCCGTGCGACTAGCGGAACACGCAGACATCAATAATTCGTGTGGTCCCCATGGCTGGCAATAGCGGCCGCTCCACGCCACGGCATCGAACGAAAGGGGCTTCGGATGTGGGCTTGGGGTATGTCGATCCAGGCTGCTTCCACACGTTGCCACAGTTGATCAGGCGTAGCCGCGGGTGGTGCTTGCCAGGCCACTCGGTTGCCGATCAGCGACCAGACGTGTTCGATGGGCGATGTATCGGGAGAACAGGCGGGCTACGGCAGCAGTGACACCTGGTGGGCCGTGAAGAATTGTTGCATGGTCCGTGCCACGTGCGGACGCACATTGTCCTGTTGAAACGTGGCCGCTGGCAGGTCCTGCAGGTAATGGAGGACTACAGGCTCCAAAACGTCGGAGATGTAGCGGTGGCTGTTGAGTTTACCGGCGAGGCGTATCAGAGGGGTGCGGGTGTCATATCCAATTGCGACCCAAATCATAACGCCAGGCGACGGACCGGTATGGCGAAACAAAATGCAGGCGTCATAGAGTCTCTCGCCGCAGCGCCGCCACACACGGATCCGACCATCGTGGTGTTGCAGGCAGAACCGGGATTCATCGGAGAAGACAATGTCGTGCCATTCCGTAGTCCAGGTATGGCGTTGAACGGCCCGCTGCCGCCGCACTCCCCGGTGGTGTAACGTCAATGGTAATCAGAGCAATGGGCGCCGTGCGACAAGTCCCCGCTCCTGCAGACGACGTCGAACGGTACGTGCTGACACAGGCTGTTGCGCAACACACCCTAATTCCTGTGCTTACGTTCGTGATGTGTCTGTGCGAGCCGTCAGTTACCGCTTCATAACATACCAGCCCTCTCGTTCGGTGGTGTGCCGCGGCTGCGGCAATCGCTCACGTCCGTCCTTACGTCGCTCTTGCACCCACCGAATCCATACTCGCCTCACTGTGTCTGGATGTCGTCCCACACGGGCGCCGATGTTTCGGTACGATAAACCGCTGTCGCGATAAGCCACTATTCGTCCTCTGTCGAACTCCGAAACGTGCTGGAATGACTGCCGTATTCTGCGACGAGGTATCAGGAAGCTTCCCACGCACAGATCCGGCAGCACAACACACTTCTTCCACTACTTACACCCCGCCTTCTGTGCACCCTTCTTATAGTGCTTCTTGGTAGCGTACCGGGCGCACATGATTTGCATTTGCCTTGCAATGATATATGTTAGCATGTCTTCTCGCGGGCGACGCATTCTTCGAATTTCAGGCCAATCGGCTGCTTCCTTCTTGGTGCTGCATTTTGGGTGACCAGTAGAGTATTTTATTGGAAGTACATTCGTTTCTTTAGTACAAGAAGCGGCAAGATCAGCCAATGAAAGAAAGGACTTGCAGAGGTCATCTTTTCTTATGAAGTGAAAGCTGATTTCACAGTTCTTTGTATGTCTTCAACGTCTTCAAAAACGTTTCTTTTTAAAGAAAGCTTTAATTTAACCCTTTAAGCGCCCAGTGTACCAGAAACAAATGATGCCCCATCCCATTCTGCGCTTTCCAAACAGAAATGTTCACGTAACGGCCGGGTTTTAGGAACGCTACGGTGAAACTATTACTTTCCCCTCTCAAAGCAACAGTACCGACCATCAACCTGTCACAACCAACCATCCCCAGTTCCCATTATAACCTGGTGCTACGAGCTCCCTTCTAGTCCCTTGTTCTCTGCTCAATGACCCAAGGCATGATGGGAAAGGGCAAGTACCTCAGAAACGAAACATTGCCCTAATCTGGAATGTAAGAATCTGAACGGACTGTCTTTATTAGTGCAGAGGGGGGTTCAAAGTTCGCAATGAATATTTGTGTTCCGCAATGAGTACACCAAGACCACGGAGGGTAGAACCCACGTAACATAGATTGCCTTTAACTCAATGGTTCCTAAGGGCAACCGTATCAAGGTTGTACCGGAGGTATACCATCGACGGACGTACCAGCGCCCAAATAGGTAGCGGTAGCCACCCAAGCGGGTCGACCTAGATTATTCAGGTATGTACAGACCGACCGTTTGGCCACGGCTGCACAACTCCCATGCAGGTCAAATGTCGGAGGCCCAAGCAGCGTCAGAAAGCGAATGGCATGGCACACGCAACATATACTGGGTTACGGGAGCTAACGCCCTACTCGTATGCCACTGTTGATCATTGGAATTAATGCTCTCGCCTCGTGCAGGAAACATTACAACTGGACCCTTTTAGAGTGGCGCCGCCTCGTGTGGTCAGCTGAATCCCCTTTTCAGCTGTGCAGAACTTACGAGAGGTTGCGAGTGGTGCGTCAACGGCATGAGACCATGGCCCCGTCATGCCAGTTTGGCTCTGTTCAAGGTGGTGGCGGCTGTGTGATGATTCGGGGAGCCATCTCACGGGTGACGTTAGATTCCTTAATGTGAATAGAGCTGTCTTTAACCGCTGCGCGCTATCAGCATGTGCTGGCTGACCATCTGGCCTTCACCCATACTGCGACGGATGGTCTGTTCAGTAGTACTATGCGCCTCCAAACGGGGCGCAACTAGCCAGGCATGGATCAAATAACACCCATCTGATTTTGGAACCATCTTGGGTGCCCTCTGGAAACATTTCTGGGATACCGTGATGTTTCCAGAGAAACCCTCTGGAAACACTTCTGGGATGCCGTGAAACGGATCAGAACCATGGATCATGGACCCAAGCCTCGGGCGGAGTTGTTTACGATGTTGCAACAGGCATTATCTCCGGAACACATCTGGAATCTAACTGTTATTCGCTCTGGAGAAGTACCAACACGCTCTTAGGTAGGTATCTCTAATGTTTTGTGCTTTGAATGTATATTCAGGGTGTTTCACGAAGAGTGTCCGAATTTTTGTATTTTAATTTTCGTATTTTTGAGAAATTATTTTTTGTATTTTAATTTAATTTCTGTATTCTTCGGAAATTATCTATTCCTGGGGGCTGCAACAATCACAGCTGAATTTTCCTCTGTTTGCTGCGCAGTTTGCATTTTTCACTTTACTGCTACGACCAACCATTACTGTCCTATTCCTTTCAGATACCCTTCGTGAAACACAATGTATATGTACAGGGTGTTTCACAGGGTACTGACAACTTAAATCATCAATAAATTTAGTTTCGTTGAAGTACAAGAAAAATAAACTACATCACCGTTAAGAGGGGTCAAAAGGAAATTATCGAAAAAGGTGTTCGAAATTCTCGCCATTTGCTGCCACTTCGTGGCGTATTCGTAACGCAAAATCATCGAGTGCTAACTAAAACATGTGATCCGGAATTGCTTGAATTTTACGTTCGATGGCATGTCTAAGGTGTAGCAGTGTTGTTGGCCTGTCACGATACACTGTATCTTCCAGACAGCCCCACAAGAGAAACATCTAATGGCGATAAATCAGGGCTATAAGGAGACCAAGAGAGACCGGCACAAAACCGTTGTGGGAAACCTCTAACGATGACTCGTGTCCCATAGTGCTGTTTAATCACATAAAGGATGTCACCAGTTGTGTGCATCGGCGTTATTGGACCCATTTTTCATCAGTGTTACTTTGGACCCATTTTTTTCGGTATGCAGCAAGAAAAAACCGGTTCTGCAGATGGCCACGATAAACAACAGCGTTCACAGATGAATCAATTAAAAATGCACCAAAAACGCCGTCAGCATACATGGCACACCAACCAGTTAGCCTCTGTGGATGGGGCGGCTTCAAAACTGTGAACTCAGGCTTCTCGCTTCCCCACATGCGATATTTCTGAGGGTTCACGTAACCATCTAACCAGAAATGCGCCTCATTGCTGAAGACAATTTTCGCATCAAAGTTCTGTCCCGAGATCATTGAACAGATTGAGTTAGCAAACTCCTCTTGCTGAAACACTGCTACTTCGTTCAAAGGTTACTGCACCTGAATCTTGTAGGGAAACATCTCAAATGTGATTTTGCAATGCGGCATACGGAAACTGCACTAATCTAAAGTTCCTGAGCAAGATTCCTCATTGAAGTTCCAGGCCCTAGCTGCAGAATATCACTTCAATATTCTCTTGCGTCCGCACTGTGTTCTATTTCGTGGCCATCGCCACCATCTCATCCGCAACACTCCCGGTTCGTTCGATTTTTTTTTCATCAAGGCATTCACTGTGGCACGAGACTGCTTGCGACGATTCTTAAACGCACTACTCCACTTTCGTAACACGGTCGTCGAGTGTTCGCCGCACATATACCAATTTTTGACAATAAAAACTCATTCTGTAGTCGTATATCGCTCCATTTTCAAACTAACGCGTCCGTGATCAAACCAGTTCTATATGAATTCTTTTCGTTTCACGGTGATATCCTGAGACCTCTGGCGCTACTGAGCGAAAGCTTCAAACGATATTCAAGAAAAAAGTTGTCGTTAGCCTATGAAACACCCAGTATACGTATATACATACTATGTGCTCTGGGCCAAGTTATCATAAGCACCCCTTTCACCATAAGTGGACTGTCCCACAGGACGCAGTAATGGCATCGCCAACTGGCGCTTAATAGATACAGAATGCACGGGCAGGACATGTCAGTTCGCCAATACAAAGCCCGTGCTTAAGGGAAGAGTAGGACTGGTAAGAGTTTAAACGGGCAATGATTATTTGTGCTGGTAAGGCGAGAGTACGAAGTGGGACATACATCTCCTCAACGTACCGGAAAGGGTCAACTACCACTGGTTGACCGTCGAGGTGAACGGGAATGGGCATATGCTGTACGGGACAATAGACAGCTCAGAAATCTCACTTTAACTAGGGCACCCAGGGAAACGTTTAAGGGCACACAATCGGGAAGATGCTCCATTGAATTGAGTGAAATTGTCCGTGTCCCATTCGTCAACTTATGTTGACCGACCGTCATCCACACCTTCATCTGCAGTGGGTATAAGGGCACCGTTACTGGACATTGGATGGATGAAAAAGCGTCACATGGTCCGGTTCCAGCTTCAACATGCAGACCGACGGGTCAGTATTCGTTTCAAAGGGGAATAACTGATACAACAACTGGAATTAAACAAAATAACGTGAACACCATATTAGAGCGGTTAATGTTATTTGTGTATCTACACCGGAAAAAACAAACGCTGTGTTTATTTTTTGTATACTTTTGTTTGTGTATATTCTCTAGGTTGTAGGCTAGTATAGTACCAGTGGTGTTCAGCAGCTGTTTGTAGGTGAGGTTGGTGAATTGGATGACCTGTCAGACTTGCAAAGGGGACAAATTACGAGGGCCCGTTTAGCAAAAGCGTGGGTACTATAACAGACAAATTATTTGGTGTTTCAAGTGAAACGTTTTCTATGTTTGGGATTGCGTACACAAAGCGTGACAAGATTTAATCGGAAAAGATGAATAGTGGGCGCAAACTGAGATTGAATGAGAGGGACCAATGAACAGTGACAAAAACTGTGTACAAATAATACAGAACTACTGCAGACGAAGTGACAGCAGAACTCAATTTCCACCTGGAAGATCCTATTTCCACAAAAATGGTCCGCAGATAACTTCACAAAGCCAACATTAATGGAAGAGCTGCTATCTAAACCCTGAATAACAGAAATCAAGGCTGCAGTGCCGTAAAGATGGTTTCATGAGCATAACCTGGACATATGATGACTGGAAACACGTTATATGGTCCGCTGAGTCCTTATTTACATTATTAGCAACAGTAGGTTGAGTTTATTTATGGAAAACCTTTAAGGAAGCAAACAATCCGGTTTGAGAAGCACAAACCTAAGCTTGGCCAACTCAGTCACTTGACTTGAATATCATAGAACTACTGTGGGAAATTTTTTAGAACAGGACGAGAAGCAGATTCCCTCCTCCAACATCTCTGAAGCAACTGACTGATATTCTGATCAACAAATTGTACAACATTCCACTGGAGACTATTAAAAACCTGTATTACTCTATTCCAATAAGTTTGGAAGCTGCATTAAAGGCAAATGGTGGTTCAACACCTTATTGGTAAAGACATGTCACCTGTATCCCAGGTATTCACATTATTTTGTCCAACCCCTGCAGATTGCAATGTTGGACAGAAAGTTGTCGGCCGAGGGAGTATCATGATATGAGGATTGATCTCATGGACATTTATGGTGACCCCTCATGCCATTTAAAACATACAATGATTTTCAGACCCTACATGGTTATTGTTTGAGAAGACGTATTGCCTCAAATAGGAACCGCAGATTTATGTGGCAATGGACAATTTCATAAAGACAACGCATTGTACATGAATAATTCGAAGACTATGTCCAACGATTTCGCATGTTCCTCTGTCGGCCAAATTCCCCAAGTCAAATTCAATCGAACATTTGTGCGATGCAGTGGTGTAAAACATTCGTCTATTTAAACCGGTGCCTCATTCTTCTGCCTAACACATGTACGTCGTGCTGCCCATCTCGTACATAATAGCTGTGGACATCTTCCTCGATGTAATGGATCAATGCCACGTTCAGTACAAGATATTAGAGCGGCAAAAGGCGGTCAAACATGCTATTTGGTAGTCACTAGTAATGCTATGGGTCATGCGTGTATACCGATGAGCCCACCTAATAAGCTGTACGACCCCATTTATCCCGCATTATGACCACCTACCTAATAAGCTGTACGACCCCATTTATCCCGGATTATGACCACCTACCTAATAAGCTGTACGACCCCATTTATCCCGCATTATGACCACCTACCTAATAAGCTGTACGACCCCATTTATCCCGCAAAACAGCGGCCACTCGGCGAACTATCGGTTCGGAGAGGTGGTGCTAGATATGCTGGGTTATCTGATACCATAATGTCAACAGCAAGTCATCCAGTTCCCGTACATTTCGGGGTGGTGGTGATTTAGCGCGAACCCGCTTTTCCAAGTCGAACAACAAATGTACGATTGGGTTCATGTCAGGTACATTTGGAGGCCAGGGCAATAACAGAAAGTCCCCACCCAGGCAGCACAGCTTTGCAATTTAATGTAGGCCCATAACTGAGCCATCGTCTTTCGGGAATAGAAGACGGTGGTTCAATGTTGGGCCTACGTAAAATTGCAAGGCTGTGCTACCTGGGCAGCATGTTCCTCGAACCACTTCTAGACGATTCTGGCAGTTTGGCATGGCGCATTATCCTGTTCGTAATGGCCATCACCAGCAAGGAATACATTTGCCATGAATGGGTGAACTTGGTCCGCAACGATGTTCAGATACCTTTCTGCTGTCAGGGATTGTGCTATTGAGATAAATGGGCCTACAGTGTCCAAGAAACAATCGCCCACAGCATAACACCGCAGCTTCCGCCGGCGCCTGCCTATTTACACCAAACAGTGCAGCTTGGTGCCATAGCCTCCGTTCGTAATCAGCGTATCGGCGCTCGGCAGTCTACGTGATGCACAATGAACCTTGAGTCGTCAGACCATACAACTTTCTTCCACGGTCCAATCTCCATGATTTTGTGCCCATTTCATGCGTTGTTGGCGATGACATGTAGTGAGCATGGGGACTCAGTTGGGTCTTCGGCTACGCAGGCCCATGCGCTGAAGGCTGCGATGAACTGTGCGCTGTGAGACATCGCCCTAATCACCACTCTTGTACCAGCGGGTGATTTGTCGCACTTCGGCCCTGCGGTCTTTGCGAACAATGCGCGTCAATGAGCTGCGGACGATACACGGCTGGACGACGGTTTGTCGTGTGGCCATCTGCTACCAATTTTGATACATACTCACTTCAGCGGCACGTAAACAACACAAAAGCCGCGCCGTTTCTGATATCGTAGTTCCGAGGCACCATCCCATCGCAATTTGTCGTTTACCAAACTACGATAAATCGACAGCTTTTCCCATTCCGACTCCTAACACTCTAGTAACCTAAAGCTGGTCCTTGGGTTGTGTATATATTGCTCTGTGAACTTCACTTGCGCCACAGTTCGGTCTCCATGCGTGCTCAGTTCTCTAGGTTGGGGGGTGGTGATAATGTAGTGGCTCATCGGTGTATATATTTATAGACAACAGGCACCAGCAGTAATCCAGAACTTCTAATTTGCAAAAGCACGAATTCTTCAGTTTCATTGTGTGACGCAGACGAATATAGTTTGTTGAATCTTTCGCTTTCCAGTCATTCAGGAGACTTCTGCACTTCATTATATACCCATGCGGCTTCGCCTTTTGTCCTCCATTACTGGGAGAAGGTATATATACTCCCTGTTACAGCATAGTGCTTGCATAATCTTTTACTAACTTGCCTTTTGTATTATTGATTAAAAGAACTTCATGTTGCTTTTCTTTACGAGCTTCACTCAGGAACGCTTCAGTAATTTCACATTTCAAAAGCATCTTACTTCTTAATCTCTTGTTGATTATACATCAAGAGATGATTCATAATCGGCGACGTAAAGCATCCATATATGAAAAGTAATACTGGAACTTTCGATTCGAAATCCAGTTCTCTTCTAAAAATATAACCACCAGTCTAAACTACATATCCTATAAACATTCACATTATTGTCCCGTTGCCTTATTCCCACTTTTGTAAAAATGTATAATATATTCAGCTATAGACTAAGTACACACTGAAATATGTTTCTCGTTACGTATCCAGTTTCCTATAGCGCTTTTGAATTTATGATTAACAAACATGATCTCATTTGTTGTTTCGTCATTGTGCCTGAGTGCTCTTCAATGACTCTGCTTTTCTAAGCCATTAAATTCCCAGATTAAATATAAACTAGGAATTCCTTGAGCAATGCAAATTTCACTAATTCTGAGCAAACATGTCATGTTTCAAAAACAACTTCCAGACTCAGATTCATTTCAATCCTAAAACATATCTATTTTACCAAACTGCACATTTGGTTTTCAGTTTTCGCATTGGTGTTTCATTATCTAACTGTCTACCTTAATGATACTTCCTCGGTAATTATATCTCCCAAACGTACGTAATCATTATACGGTTTGGTGCGTTTTATTTCCCTTCCGTTTATTTTTGTATTAATGCCTTTGGGCTATGAATCAATTAGTGAAGCGATCATTCTGAGGCGTTTCCTGCTTGGAAGGTAACAGTCTTTTTTTTTTTCTATTTTAAATGACACGCCTTCCCTTGAACGATCTCAGCTGCATCCATAAACAACGCATCATTTTTCTCAAGCAAGAGAGAGAATTTGAAGCATAAATATACCCTGAGGCACAGCGTACGTAATTCCACTGTTTCTATATATCGGAAGAACTCTTTCCCATTTTTAAAAGAAATATTTAACCGTGTCCATTTCCATATTCCAACAGAGGTGACGCTGCTATTGAACAACTTTTATTTTTCTGTTACGACACTGATGCGTACCGTTTTCGTAATCCATCTAGATCCCATGGTTGCTTTCGGCAAGTAAGACCGCACAAGGAATCAAAAATTTTAACATAGCCGCTGCTCAGTGTTTTAATATTGTGAACGTTTGTTTTGAAAAACAGATCCTTTGTAATCAGATGCTCCCTAAAAGAAGTAAAAAAAATAAAACAATTTAATTTGCGTTTAAAAACAACTCCATCCGAAAAGTGGAGGTTTTCAAAATTGCAATTTCTGCCTTATACAGTACTTGACTAAATAATTGTACCACAAAGGAGGTAGATTTAATAATTCTTTATTAAGAACAGTAGAAAAAACAAAATGTACAGGAAACAAAAGAAGTGCAGTCCGAAGATAACAACACATATTACAACACTGCAACGCTCAAGAACGGATTATCATTTATAAAAATAGTAAATAATGCGCCACTTGGATTTCAAGGTTTATGGAAGGCCGGTAAAGTCTGGCGGCTTTGATGACATTGGAATTCCCTACTGCGTTGAGCTCGCTATTGAAAGATAAATTCTACTGTTAAGGAGATTTGATCGAAATGCAACTGCGATGAGGAGTTCCTCTTAGTAAAATGGTGAGCGTAGAATAGCATTTGTCAGGATGCACACAAAAGACGATGCGACGTACTACAGAGGTAAATCACGTGCCAAGACGACAAATCTGAAGTGATACATTCCGTCCGTGAAGCTTAGTTGGGAGAGAAACTTTCTCCGGAGCGAGGGAACGCGAGTATGATCACCGACACGGACAAATGTATGTTTCCACATTGGCGCCAGAACGTAAAAACTGATGCACTGGCGGCTGGGTTCTTCGAAATATGTGTGATGTTCATTCCACAGATCGTCTAGAATTAATGAAAAATGTTTCTTCGCTTCAAAAAGAAACAAGAAAGATGACACCGAATTTTCAGGTGTAATAAGCACGTCTTTTGAATCCGTTCTGACGCAAATGAAATTTATCAAAGCTATTCAAAGTCAATGGAACCGGTATGGAAAACAATAGTATCTGACGGAAGAAAGAAGTTTTTCAATCGGGTTTTTAAACCCTCAGATATTGTGTAACGTACCAGGAGATGTGACGTACCGGCCAGAAGGACGCACACGACATAAAGGCAGATAGGAATCAGAATAAAACGTCCGCGTAGCTCAATTGGTAGAGCGACTTATTCCGGAATGAGGGGATCCGGGTTCGAATCCTGGCGTGGACAGAAATGACTGAGAAATTTACTTCGTTATAATTGCTGTAAACGCAATCGTAAGCTTACGCCCTCTGGTTGCAGACTTGTGTGTTAAGAAAAACATGAATTTATATGAGAAAAATTTCGTACCGGAAACGCTCGTCGAAGGCAACGCCCTGGAATGCCGAAATGCAAACCTGAACGCTAGAGCATGTTGGAAGATGATCCGTCGTGCCGTGAAGTTGAGCAGGTTTGGCTTAACCACTGTGCTGACGGCGGCTAGTGATCGCATCAATACAATTAACGCCTACCTTAAAATTAGTCAGGAGTCCCGTGGTGTTCTCTTCCGACTCGCAACAGATCCTCATTGATGACTGTGTGCAGCTCCACGAAAATACTGTTCCCTGCATTGAAAGACTGTCACATAGGTGCCCCCGACATACTCCAAACCACGTGTGTTCGACCACTCTTCCCCAGCAAAAACACAAGTGTTGGGAAACTGCTGGCCACCAGCTGGCAGTGATGGGTAACTGCTGGCTGAAATCTGCCGCTCACGGCCAGGTAACGGTCCCCTGGTGGCAGCGCCATCAGTTGGCAGCCATTAATGGCCCTGCAGCATCGCCGTGAATTGCGGGCCACTAAGCAAGTGCCACTAGTGGCCCGTAGCTGGCAACCGATGAAACCCCAACACCAGGTAGAAGCAACGGAACTGCGCATGCGCAGAAGCAACACGTGCTGTGTCTCTCATGATACCAGTTAGGTATAGACGACGGTATCGCCATCGTGTTATTTTAGTGAATGTTAAGAAGAAAAAGCATATGTAGAGAGGCGAATTAATTTCCTAATGAAATGCCACGTTGACGAAGATATCAGTTAAGGTATGAAATACTAGATTACAGCCATAAAATACACATACTCTATTCCCATGAATAACAAGAAATAATTTCTGTGTAATCTTTCGTTTTAACATTCACTAAACTGCTTGTAACAAAAGTCCTGGAAAAACATTAAAAAAGCGCTATGCGGAAAAAAAAAGAATTATACTCGTACAAATTTTATCAATTATCTGAAAAAGAAAAAAGCAACGCTATGTGGAAAAAATGTACTCATCCATGGACTGAATACACAATACTGGAGGAATTCACTTCTAAAATAACGAGAAGTAAAATAAAATATATTTCCTCTTTAAAACAAATGTAGCTTTGGGCAGCGGAAAGGAAAGATACAACGTTAAAAATGTAACAGAATGTGACATGAAAGGGTAAATATATTAATTCAACAATCGCCTTTCAAGACGACAAGGACAGCTCGAAACTTTGGAAAGCGCCTTTAAGTTTGTACACTCGTTCAAAAAGTGAAGTTCCCTTAAGGTAAAAAAAAAAACTACCGTTACGTTGAAAAAATAAATTTACGAATTATATGAAACTGACATTTATGAAAAATACCTCGCAATATTGTAAAATTAAATAGAGAATCTTTATTTACACATTCTGCAGAAAAGAAGGTCAGCCTCAACCCACGTTCGTGCGGGGAAAATCAGTCCAGTTGGTAGAGCGCGGCCGCTTCCTACGCAGATAGTCCTTGGTTCGTTTCCAATCAAGTCCAAACGGGCGTTTTTCCGGACCTGTTGAGAAAATTTCTCCAGCGCAGGTTATAATTCAGAAGTTTCGTACGGAGAAAAAAAAGTAGTTGTAGCTTGGGAAACTGCGCTTATCCTTTACTTTATTTTTTTAGGGCAACTACTGGGGAATTTGCGGACAACATTCGGCAAGCCAGCAGTTACCTCACGTGATTGCCGGCTGCCACTGCCGGGAAATTAGCGGACCACATTAGCCTAACCATCATTTATGACACGTGCTTGCAGGGCCGCTGAAGGGCCACTTGTGGCAGCTACTGCCTGTGATGGATGATCGATGGCCCTGTTGTGGCATATGACAACTGATGGAGGTGGTAACTGTTGGCCAGCTGCTGGCCTGAACTACTGGCCCTTCTGTTGGCCACCCGGACATTTTATTGTGCGGTTCGGCAGCGAGAAAATAGTGCTGGGTCATTGCTGGCTGCCAGCAATCGCCCAGAGCTGGCACAGCAAGACTGTTTTTGCTGGGTCATCATGGAATCTAGTACCAATCCGTCGTTTCCCAGACGCTCTAAGCTGGTACTGCGGTTCTCGGCATTACTGTGGAAAGTCCCTGAGTTTTTATATAAAGTTTGAAATCGGCATTTGTGGTATTTAAATATATGAATGTTAGCATTAGGATTTTGTCACTAACAACGCTACACTTTGTTATTTATTGAACCACGGAAGTCTGAATAATTTCTTCCTGTAATTAACGGTAAATAATTTTATCTCACAAAATTACATCAAAATAGAATCAATCTTGAATGAAAAGTCTAGTGGTTCCGTTTCCATTAACGTGTAACTATAAAACACAAAGCTATTTTTAATTGGACATGTCATTACAAAACCCACCATGTTTTACAGCCACTTTAAAACACATTTTTTGCCATCACCTCCCAGCAAAAACAGTGTTGCTGGCCCAGCACCATGTTGCCGCTGCCGAACCGTCAATAAAATGTCCGGGCGGCCAACAGTTGGAACCCCATCAGTTGTCATATGCCACAACAGGGCCATCACATGCAGTAGCTGCCACAAGTGGCCCTTCAGTGGCCCTGCAAGCTCGTGCCGGAAATAATGGCTAGCCTAATGTGGCCCACTAGTGTGCCGTTAGTGGCAGCCGGCAACCACGTGACGTAACTGGTGGCTTGCAGAATCTTGTCCGCCAATTTCCCAGTAGTAGCCATAATAATAATAATAGAAAAAACAGAAAACCGCAGTTTCCCAAAGCTACCTTTTTTCTACCCTTACGAAGCTTGGGCATGAACGCACTGCGCTGGGGAAATTTTCTCAACAGATCGGAAAAACACCCGTTCGCATCTGTGTAGATTTGAACCTGGGCCGTTCGCGTGATAGCTATACTCTCTACCGACCGGACTAATTTGCCACGTTGCAGGATATGCTTAAAGCTGTCTATTTGATATGCAATGTGTAATCGAATGCTCCCCTCTTTCATTTTACAGTATTGCGAGGTATTTTTCATAAAAGTCAGTTTCATATAATTGATAAATTAATTTTTTCAACGTAACGATAGTTTTTTTTTTTTTTTTTACGTTTGGAAACTTCACTCATTTTCAAGGCGTGTACATACTTAGAGTCGCTTTCCAAAGTTTTGTACTGTCCTTGCCGTCTTGAAAAGAGATTGTTGAATAAATATATATTTACCCGGGTTCATGTCACATTCTGTTACATTTTTAACGTTGTGTCTTTCCTTTCCGTTGTCCGAAGCTACATTTGTTTTAAAGAGTAAAAGATATTTTATTTTACTTCTCGTTATTTTTAGGAGCGAATTCCTCCCAGTCTTGTGTATTCAACCCATGGATGAGTACACCACATAGCGTTGCTTTTTTTTCTTTCAAATAATTAATAAATTTTGTACGCGTATAATTCTTTTTTTTTTCCAACAAACGTTGTTTTAATGGTTTTCCAGGATATTTGTTTCAAGCGTTTTCAAATTTTTTCTTGTTAGTCATCCACTCTATTCCATGAATTGTTATTCATGGAGTGTGTGTATTTCATGGCTGTAATAGTATTTCACGGCTTAATTTGATATCTTCGTCGACGTAAAATTTCATTAGGAAATTAATTCGCCTCTCCACATATGGATTTTTCTCTTAACATCAACTAAAATAACACGATGGCGATAGCATCGTCTTCAACTAACTGGTACCATGAGAGACACAGCAAGTGTTGCTTCTGCGCATGCGCAGTCCGGTTGCTTCCTCCTGCTGTTGGGGGTTGCATTGGTTGCCAACAACGGGCTACTAGCGGCACTTGCTTGGAGGCCCACAATTCACGGCGATGCTGCAGGGCCATCAATGGCTCGCCAACTGATAGCGCTACCACCAACGGACCACTACCGGGCCATGAGCGGCAGATTTCAGCCAGCAGTGACCCATCACTTCCAGTTGGTGGCCAGCAGTTTCCCAGCAGTTGTGTTTTTGCTGGGCTGCCTTGGTCTTATTTGAACTGGCATCGGAAACAGCATTGAAGAGCGGGAAAGTTTGGATTTCATTAGAAAAATGCTGAAGCTATATTCCCAGAACTTTCAGCCGACCTAGAAATTTCAGGAAAACGTTTTCATAAAACCTACAGAAAACTAAATTTCCTGTAACATGCAGCCACTAATGTTTGAGATACCTGTTACCAGAATTTTCATCTGCGCACGCTTGACATTAGGGTGAGTTAACGATAAGTTTCAGATCAATTTACTTACACATTGGTCACAAAAAGTTAGGGATATTGCATGAAATGAAGGATGTCGGTATCGGACTCACGAAACACGTATTGAAATAACGCCAGTGAGGCTATGTAACACAAACAGAAAAAGTGTGCGTTTACAAAAACAATTTACTTTGCAGTTTCTGCACACAACAAAGCAGCACTGCATTATAGACAAAGTTGTATATTCGGAGAATATCCGTACCACTGGATTTCAGTAACTGGTAACATCACCTCTGTATCGAAGAACATCTTGACACCTCGAGGCATAGGCCTACGTGCGATGACATTATCGATGAGTGTCTGAGGCAGCTCGTCCCATATTACAGGCAACATTTTACGGAGGTTTGCTAGTGTACTAAGGTATAGAACGTGGTTATCCAAACGTCCCAAATGTTCTCGATAGGATTAATGCAGCGTTCCAAATGTTCTCGATAGGATTAATCCAGCGTCCCAAATGTTCTCGATAGGATTTTTCCAGCGTCCCAAATGTTCTTGATAGGATGAATCAAGCGTCCCAAATGTTCTCGATAGGATTAATCCAGCGTCGCAAATGTTCTCGATAGGATTATTCTCAAGAGACCTCCCATGCTGCTGTAACATTTCAATCTCACGTTTATCCATCTCCAGAAGAACGCTTCAAGCACTGTGACATCAAGAAAAAGGAATGCATGTCCAATAGCAGGGTGAAACAGTGCCGCAATGGCCACAATGATCTCGTTTCGGTTCACTGAGGCATTCATGTTGCCTTGACAATCTTACCAGGAAGTTCGCCCATTAAAACACACTCCTGCTCTAACCAGAAATGACTACCGCTGGTAAGGATGGACGGACGGCATGTAGTGTGGTTGCATCCGTGTGCCGGATCTTCTACACATGTGTCCTCGTCGAGTATCAAGATAAAGACCGAAACGGGATTCGTCTGGTAAACGTACATAGCGCCACTCTGTATTCCACGATATGTACTGTTGGACCCTTGTGCATCTTTGACGACGATGAGCTGATGTCAATACTATACATGTCAGCGGCCTCCTTGCTCTGAGTCTGTACTCGTAAAAACGGTTTCGTACCCTTTGAGTACATACTATGACAGCAGAGGAAGCTTAAAGTGATTCCTGGAGTTGGCTACTGATGATACTAGATTTTCTCCGAGCACTTATTGTCTGTTAGCGACCTTGCCTCCTGGAAGTTATCCTCGGGAGACCACTTTTGTGTCGATCTGCAACATTCCCATGCCGTAGGATTCTTATGTGTAGCCGACTTACTACACTTTGGGAAACTCTTGAAGCAGCAGCCACACCGATCTGCCGTACACCTGCCTGTAACATGTCAACAGCCCTGTTTCTGTTGTCAATGCTTAAACGTTGACTGGACATAACTTCAAATTAATCCAATCCTGAAGGCAATACACTCAGCAAACGTCTTGCCCAAGCAGTAAAATGACCCGTTTTCCACTTCTCGCAGTAAACTTTTATTGGAGCTCGCACGCACCGTGCAATTTGTGATGATGCTAATTTACATATGACGTAGATATTCTTGCTGATAACCGCTCTCCAGTAATTTGCCAAATTTGAACATAACGACGTGTTTCCTTCGAAATTGCTATGTCCCTAACTTTTTGTAACCAGTGTGTAATATTTGCAATAAAAATCGCGAGTTTCTAAATTTCGGCGTTTTTTCAAATTGCTCCAAGTTTGAGATAAAAATAAATGAAAGTTTAATGGGAATTTACAAGTTTGAAATTTAATTTGTTCTTGATTTAAACGGGAAGCGCTTTTATTAAGAGCCGAACTACGAGTGTTCAATTCCGAAGTTCGAATATTAAAGATTACTGGAAAAATGTATCTTCCCTTTATGTTCCATCAGTGCATTATGGGGAATAAGTATTTTTGCCATGATGTCGCGTACCAATTACTCATTTGAATCGTAAGTAGCAAAACTCAGTTTTTGAATCTTGGAAGATTGCCTTTTTCGTCCACCCTGCAAATTATTTCTTCCATCGTAAGCTGATTTTTAAACCCTAATACAGAACTGTGCTTAGTGTTCGTAAATGGTGTGTGGCAAAGAAAAGGAATTTCGCTGTCATCTATTTTCAGCTTCCTGGTCTTTGGACCCAATTCTTGACCTGGATCACGTAGAATGGTTTCAAGAGACCCCAACTATAATGCCAGTTGTAATGCAGCTGTCAGATGACGTAATCAAGTGCTTTGTCCTCAAGCTGGGTAAATTAATCTTAACTTTTTCTCTCGCAGGACTCTAGATAAATGGTAGCCTAAGACCCCGTGCCAACAAGTATCAAAAGAAATACCCTAAAATGAGATTACATATAAACATAGCATTACTTTGCGGAAAAATAGATTTATCTGGCATGAAATGCTGGTAGAAAATATTACCGCTCGTGTTCATTGCGGAGTGATTTCTCTGTCCACAAATTTATTTCTGCACATAATTTATTGCTTTGAAAGTAACACTGCTATTTAAGAAGGGAATTTTTTCTTCTAATTTTTGCCACGCAAATCCGTTTTACACATTACATTATCATGAAAATTTCAAAATGGCTGAGTGACTTAGTATTACTACGTTCTTTTGATCGCCATTATAGTAAACCGAAGAAAGCAACTAAAATCTGGTTTAAATAAGATGTGTGGCTGGTCAGGACACTAACGGGAAACATACCACGGCTCCCTAAGTGTCAGGAAAGGTGTAGAAACCGGGTCCTCACTTATTACAAAATATATTAAAAGTAGTACTAGGACAAGCCATCAACGGTAACCGATAACTCGGGTGCAGTTGGCAAATTTTGAGCGAAGCTATTGCAAAATCTTAGCACATTAAGGCGTCTATTATAACAAATTCTAAAAAATGAACGCGTAGAATTCGACTTTCAGAATAAAAGTACGAAACATTCTAAAAAATCAATGCCTAAAATTTGTCATGAACTCCTTTCGTGCGCCCCGGCGGCGCAGTGTTCTAAACACTGGCTCAGGACGATTCTTCCAAGAAGGGTTCGGGTTCGAATCCCAGTAACGCATGGATGTCGTGGTTGTCTTACGGCACTGGCTCTCTCCCTTCCCTGGAACCAGTGACCTTACATTAGGGACGAACGACTGCTTATATCCGATTGAGTTGCTCACGGTTGTCGTTAAACCTTCAGTAAAAAAAAGCTACTTTCCTTCACGCCTGCACATTGGTTGTGATCAGGTTGCATGTAAACAAAGCGGAAAGACACACTCAGATCGGGAACAACGCTTTTCATTTTGTATCGCGAAAGACAGACACACACATACACAAACTTTCTTTTATTATCATAGATTAAGCAAGTGTTGAGCGAACAGACGCAGTCTTTTTCTTTCTTCGTTTTTCAATTCAGACGGTGTTTTTAAATTAATGTTAGTGAACCGTCTTTCGTGAAACGGTTCAAGTAAAATACCATCTGTTTTTTTTACTCTCGATAAAATTACATATGTCAAGCCGAGAGAGAATTCGTAATATATTGAAAAAATCAATGATTAGTGATATGGGGTTGGTATCATGATGATTGGTCGCGTCCTATAGGAATAATGAAAATTAAAAAACTGACCAATTTTATTAATTTGAATTGAAATTCCTCAATGACACGGAATTTCGTTGATCGGAAGGTGTCCAAATCTGATCATGGACGCTGTCCAGTCGCATGCCAAAAATCACAGTGATCGGATGCGTCATGTCGCTCGAACAACTAATTGTCCCGAGCCTCGTATAGAGAGCTCATTTTTTCGGTCATTATTAAAATTGGTCAGTTTTTAAAATCATTATTTATATACGACACGACTAATCACCATGATACTAACCCCATGTCACTCACCGTGTCCTACCCTTTTTCTGTGGCAAGTGTCACCGCGATCGGCTGAAGATCTTCGGAGGAGATAGATAACAAACTACCCCTTCTCAAAACTCGGAAAAAACCCTAAAACTGCTAGTTTTTGGACGATTATTCCTCAATGACACGGAATTTCGGGAATTGGAAGGCGTGAAAATCTGATCATGGACGATGTCCAATCGCATGCAAAAATAACGGCGATCGGATGTGCCATCTCGTACTTGTGCCCGAACAACTAATTGTCTCGAGTCTCGTAAAGAGAGCTCCGCTCGACCTTCAGCCTCGCTTAGCTCAATTAAAGATTTCTTTCGCATTCAGCTTGCTTTTCTATTTGTTTAGTAAATATTTCTGGGGAAAGTGCCGCACATGGCCAAAAAGCACCGTAACACTCTCGATTCCTGCAAAGGTTTGATCAGACTACGTGGGACGTTGTGTCACGATCAAATGGAAGAACTACCGAAATCCGTACGATCTTTTATTGGTTAAAGTTCGTGACAATGTAATGAACCAAACAGGAACGGTGAAGAAACCAGATGGATGAAAGCTGTTTTAACTGGAGGATATTCTGTAAAAGACAGATAATATACCGTATCCAATACATAGGAACGTATTAGGCAACTATTTAGGACTTTATCATCAGGCAACTGTTTAAGACCGCTGCTCGTCGGTAATCATTAGTAGGTTGATCTCAATGGGAAAAACAAAAATCTTTCGGAGTTCGATAAATGGCTGGGCGTCCATTTCGCTGGAACGACAATTTTGACTACAGTATAGGTGACTGGTTTCGCTAAAGGGGATATCTCCCGGGTCTTTGAAAAATGAAAAATAAACCTCATTCCTTCTATAAAATGTAACAGTGGCGATATGGAAATCTGTCAGGAACGAGATCCCCGTCGTCTGAGAAGGCTTTTACGGAGAAACAGGTCTTCTTATGTGCAGAAATTGGCCAAAACATGTATTTAAGGTTGTTTCTCAGCGAACTATGCGTAGGGAATTGAAGAGGATTGGTATTGGCAGTCGCATGCCTATTTGGGAACCACTGATTTCTGCAAAGAACTGGAGGGCTTGGTCCGACGAGTCGCGGTACACGTGTTCCTGTACCAAAAGTAGGCAGAGAGTTCAGGGGAGTCCCATGAAACAATGGACCGAGCTTTCCTTGTAAACACAACTCGAAGTTCTGGATGTGGTGTTATGGTACATGGCACGTTCTGTAGTACGGAACGGGTCACCTGATATTGCTGCAATATATCGGGTGTCCTCCAAGGATTATCAAGTCCATCCTGCAATGACGACTTTTCATTCAGCAGGCGAGTGCTGCTGCATGGATAACAATGCTACGGTCCATCGCCCAAAATGCGTTCAGCAGTGATACAGCGAGCATGAAAGCGGCTTCCACAATCTTTCCTGGACACGATAAAGCTCGGATCTTAAAACTACGGAAAATGTACTGGACATGTTAAAAAACGGAGCCCAGAGCAAAATCATCTTCCGTCAAATGTAAGCCTGATAACCATTTAACGACCATAACGCCCGTACATACAAACGAGCATAGCCGCTGGAAAAGCCTGTCTGGAGTGAGTCAGATTTCTTACCCTTACCTGTTCTTTAAATTCTAACTACCCGTGAAGGATCAGCAAGAGTCACCGTCAGTTATCATTGTTGTTACTAAACAAAGAAGTGAAACAATAGATAGTTTCCAGCGTTATGGTATAGAGAGTGATACCAGATTTTAGGTTAATGGTCGTTAAAGGGTTAAAGTACTGTTTGGTGAACCCTTGGTATGCTGTAGACCTAGATGCACTCCAACACCTTGTCGAATCATCTATGCGAAACCGCGTATTTTTTTTTATTTGGGCTAAAGGAGGCCCAACCTGGTATTGAATAAAAGTTTTTAATTTCGTGGCCAGTATATGTAACTTCAAATGCATTAATTCCCTGTCACACTTGTAATATTTACGCTTAAACATATAGATATGCTTGTATTTGAGTGGAAAGATAAGTACTGTTGACATATTTGTCTGAAATCTTCAGTGTTTACGAATTTGGAGCATGGATAGTCCTTGGAAGAATACCTTAGTATATCCTATCAGAAGAAAGTCCTGATACAGGTATTTTTATATATATAATGGGAGACTTATTACGTTGCAAAGTTGTTGTTTTTTGGAAAATGACGGATATTTGTGTGAGATTTAGAGTGACGGTCTTGTTTATAACGGTCTTTCGTGTATATACAAACATTTTGTGACCGTAAAATTGTAGCCCTTTGAAAGAACAGAAAGAGATACAGATAAGATTGATAGATTAACGACAGCCAAACATGTAAGGTGCGTTGCATAAATATAGAGACAGTCGACTTTGCGCCGTGAAAGCAATGCGAATATAGGTGGGTAGCTGAAGTGGTACCTAATTAGACATAACCCTACAGCAAACGTTTCGATCCGTCGAGATGACCGGATTGTGTGAAAAGAACACCACAAAGTGAAATGGTGTAATTTTAGGTGTCTTATAAATAAAAAAAAACAACTATGTAAAGTATCCACATGCAAATGAGATGTACACATTAGCATGTTGTACGCACGCGCATGGGCCGTAATTCGGTGCAGCCTACAAAAGACAGCGGACTTGCCGTCAGACATTCATTTGCCGAAATGTCACGCAACAGTCAACTTTCCGGTGAGGAGGTGCAGAAGCTTTGGAGACTGAGAGCAAATGGATTGCCTGTAGCAAAAAATTTTAAAGTCACGGGAAGGAGTAGAGCAGTCATTTACAAGACTTTATCGAAACGCGGTGCGTTAACTGCCAGAAAATGGCCTGAAATGCCTCGAATAACAACCAAACGAGATGATCGTGCCATCATTCATTCAGTTTCATCCCAAAGGTTATCACTACGTCACGTTTCTCGGACTGTTGGTGTCACCGTCTCAAAGGACACAGTTCATCGAAGAATTAAGGAAAGTCGCGACATTGTGCTCCGTAAAATGCGCCGTCTGCCACACCTCACGCTGCGCCACAAGGAAGCAAAATTGTTATAGGCAAGCAGCCATATGCAATAGACGGACGAGGGGATCACAACTATTTTCTCCGATGAGAAAAAGTTAAACTTGGGCGGCCCTGACGGTTGGAACTGTTATTGGCATGATTTACGACGCGAGCCACGGACCTTCTTCAGCAGACAGAAAGGAGGGGGATCTGTGATGGTCTGGGGAGCTTTTGCGTTTAATGAGACAACGGGTATCGCTTTCCTGCAAGGCAGGCAAAACTCCGAAATGTATTAGGACATACTCAGCAGCCACCTTCTACCGTTTGCCGAAACTCTAGCGGGTGTCAATTATCTGTTCCAGCAAGACAATGCCTCTATCCATCGGTCTGCATCAATGAAAAGCTGGTTTAACACTCATCATGTGACCGCAATGGATTAGCCAGCACTAAATCCAGATCTGAACCATATCGAGAACTTCTGGGGTATTCTAGATCGTAAGTGTATGCGAATGGACGGCAGTTCTCAAATGTGGTGGCATTGAAAGAGCAGATTGAACGTAGCTGGTATGCACTCCGTCCAGAAAACTTACATCACTTGGTGGACAGCATGCCCAATCGGGTTTTCAGTGTTATTCGGAACAACGGCTCCACTATTCGTACCGGAGATGCTCATAAATAGTAAGTCTTTATATTTTTAAGACAGCGTATTTCTGTTTTTTTCTTGTACTTGGCGTTGAAATTGTTATGTTTCCGTCAAACTATTGTGCAGCTGCGTGTCCTATGCTATTTTTTCTATAAATACGAGATGTACATTTCAGCTCGTTGTTGTTTCTTATTTATTCGAAAATTTGTTCTGTCTCTATATTTATGCAACACACTATATAAAACACATAGTAAAATTGTCACATGCTAATATTTATTGACACAAAGTAGTACTCACCATGAACATAGTATGATGAAAATCGCAATCGACAGCAAAAACATTGAGTTGAGCTTCTCGGCGTGTAGTCGGACAGCTGTCGAAAAGATTGCTTCAGTATTTCCCAGCAAGCCTTGTGCACATGGTCACACAGAATTGCTGCGATATGTGTTGGATCTGGTGTTTCTATAGATTCCATCTTATCACGGCACATACCTGCTCGATTGGGGAGAAATTCAGGAACCTGAATTAGCCAAGCCGGTACGTCTACATCATTAAGGCAATCAGGCTAAACCGCTGTGGTATGTTTGTGTGCGTCATCATGCTGAAAAGTGATAAAACGACCGTAAAAAGAAATGAGAATGCGACGGATTTCAGAATCTCGGAGACATAGCAACCAGCAGTCAGATTGCCTTTGCCGAACATAAACGATGAAAGACGTTCGTAACTGATTACTCCCACACCATACCGCCAACAGTTAAGTTTCGTGTATAGCGTTCTACAGTGGTTCTAGTTTCATTGCGTTCATCCCGTTATCAGCATGTATTTATGTATGCACTGTTTAAAAGCGGGATTCGTCTCTGAAGATCACTTTATTCCGTCCTGTAACAGCCGGCCAGTGCGTAGCACCACTCAAGACTCATTTGAAGATGTGCAGCGGTCAGTGGTAATCGACACAATGCCTTGTGCGCACAATGTTCCGCTTCCGATAGTGAGAGGGCGACGATTCGGTGGGCAATGGCGTGACAACCAACGGGAGTTGTGACATTTCAGGCTAGAGTGGATCTTGGTGCTGTATGAACCAGTCGACGGATACGACGATCATCCCGTTCTGCCGTCGTCCCCTAATGCAACTACCAATTCGACGAGTATAGACTGCTCGATTGGGGAGAAATTCGAGCAGCCTCTTCGTGTAACCTCTCTTCCTAACATCGGTGAATAGTGCTGGTTTTCAGTTCCACACGTTCCGCTGCATGACGAAGTGATCATCTAGCCTCTTGAAGGCCAACAGTCCGCCATCTGTCGAAATCGCTTAGTTGATTATATCTGAGTCGAAAATGAGATAGACCTTGTACTCAGATGACCTTTCTTGCGAGCATAATTCCGCTAAATGCCTAAAACACCCGTTGTTTTGAAATCCACGCTCTTTATGTCTGTGTTTTTATCAGACGGGGTTTTCTTTTTATAGGACCGCATTTTAATCATTTCCATATCTAGGCACAACTCATCCGCTTGCCGAATTGTGTGCAATTCAGATCATTTCCCCTCAGGTGCGGCGATTTAAATATCGTCATGAGCACTAACACATCCCAATCCATTGAAGTCTCCCCAAATGTCTTCCACAAGTCTCTAGGATGAACAATTATTGTCCTTGTAATTCCGGCATGCTTTCAGATTTCTTCCACGCACCTCCTACGTAGTCTTCGTCTGCTCTTTTCTTGTACTTCGTTATGCAGTCTAGTACAAGGCTAGGCATAGAAAATGCCATACCAGAAAGAATTTGTCGGAGCGCCATACAGATTGATGGGTATGTGTCGATGGCAGGGCTTATGTAAGGGATCTCTTGCGAACCAGTCACGTGGTAGGTGATAATCGCGTGTTGCCGAATGTATAGCACAGCATGGCCAAGCGTATCTCCATGATTACTTGGGTTGCCCCAGCCTCTCTGTCTACGTTTTAGGTAAAGTCCATTTCTCTGATCCAGAAGAAGGAACTAGAAGCATTCATTGATCCAATTCTTCTCTTTATGACATAATGGTAAATAGCTCTTAAAATTGCAATTCCTTCCAAATAAACTCCAGACAAGTTTTCATACGCATATTAATTTCTTTTTTTATGTGGCTCTCGCTTGATATCTGTTTTTGAAGGTATCTAGATGTAAGAATCAGTTACTTTTAAATTTGTCTCATATTTCGCCACTGATGATCATAAGACAATGCATAGCATAAATTATTCGATTAAACATTTTAGGTGGTACTGTTATTGGTATTGAACAACGGGGTGAATAACGGTTGCAAAACTAGAAATTAGATCAATAGATTCAGATTGCGGTTTTTGTAGCACTCATTGTCGAAATGCTATTGAAATATGATTTACGAGTAAGCATCCTGGTACGTGCCTTTACGAATGTGACCCTAAGAACTCCAACAATGCAAGGCCAGCTGAAACTGGATTCGATTGGAACACTTAGTGATAGGGATTCATTTTTTACTTATAACGGAAATGTTCGGTGAAGTTTATATCACAATCGCATTCTACTCTCACATTTTCATAAATCCGTCAGAAAATTTAGGACGAAATTTAGAAAAATGAGACCACCTTCTTGTGCACTAATGACAGCACACGATACATTTAAGCACAGTCAACCTCTGTCTTAATTAACACATTCTTCCGGATGAGTATCTGGTGAAGTTGTTTCCACGAAGCAGTCTTCACCGGTTCATAACGAGCACTAACTTCGTGAAAGAGTTTTACATGTGGTTGAATAATTCAGAACTTCAAAATACAAGTATATGACACAAATGTGTGAGCATGTGTTGATGACACTCTGACTAGAACAATCGCCCACTGTCACACTCTGACCTCAGACAACCACCAAATGTCACACTCTGACCTAAAGCAATCGCCAACTGTCACACTCTGACCTAAGACAATCACCAGCTGTCAGACTCTGATCTAAGACAATCACCAACGGTCACACTCTGATCTAAGGCAATCACCAACTGTCACACTCTGACCTAAGACAATCCCCAACTGTCACACTCTGACCTAAGACAATCACCAGCTGTCCCACTCTGACCTAAGAAAATCACCAACTGTCACATTCTGACCTAAGACAATCACCAACTGTCACACTCTGACGTAAGACAATCACCAGCTGCCAGACTCTGACCTAAGACAATCACCAACTGTCACACTCTGACCTAAGACAATCACCAACTGTCACACTCTGACCTAAGACAATCCCCAACTGTCACACTCTGACTTAGCACAACTACTTCTCTCCGGATTTCTCATTTCGATTTCGAGCTTGTATTTTGCAACAGAATTTGGTGTGCTGAAAGGTGTTGCAGATTTTGTTTCTGCAGTTCTGTTTGTGCTACAGAAATTTCATCGTTAGCAATGCAAAAACATAAAGAGATTTAAGACAATTTAAGATTTTATGAATTAACGATATTCTCCGAAAACTTCTGGTTACTTATTTTGTTCTTCTCTTTTTTTGCATCATGAGTGGTGATAGGGTTGACCTAGTAACATTTTAATTACATTCCTTCTAATAATCTAATATTCCCACTTATTCCAGAAACACGTGTAAAGCTTCTCTAATTGCGATAGTTAGATGGCAAAAATGTTTGCTGCTGCAAGATGTGTTTTATATAGATCTCTGAGGCAGATGATTGAACAGAATTAAACATTTTCAGTTATGCTTTTGATCAACTGTTGATGTTGTAAATAACAGATTGCTAGATGACGGCCAGTCTCTCTCTCTCTCTCATCGTTTTCAGTTACCTCTAACATTTTTCAAAATGCAAGCAGTTTATCCTGAGTGCTATAATGTTTTAGTTGGTTAGTCGCTTAATAGCAAATGTCTGTAAACATTATATTAACTTTCACTACACGTTAACTTCACTGTAGAGTTAAATCGTAACTTTATCTGACGCTGTAGTCCCGGATGAGTCTAAGTAGCTGAAAACTTAATTAGACCCAATCACAACACTTCTGCAACACACTACAAGGGTTTGGAAGTAAATCAGGAATAACGTTCAGATTCAACTTGTTTATTTTACGGCAGGTAAGTATTCATTATCAATAATTTTAGTCAAACAAATATCCAAGTATAAACAGGCTCTCAGCTTGTCACAACGTTAGCATACAATGCTCCCTGTCTGGTGAAGTAGCTTTAAAAACGTTAATCAAATCAACTAGATATCATAACCTCCAGACGTTCGCTCAAATAAACAACATTACTCGAAAACGTGCTGTCGAAACATTGCGTTCATAGTTCTTACCTCTCAATTCTCTGCTATGTCATTATACTCTGACATGATGTCAGATGTTGCCAAAGTAAAATCCGTCAAGAAGGAAAATGTGGCGTACAAACTGAAAACATTTAAAGAGGACAAACTAAATTTGCATAAGAAAAGTTCTTACATAAGCTATTTTATCGCTCAGTGCTCAAGTGTTCTATGGCAAAGCTTCGGAATTTTTGTACTCCTGGGGCTGGATTCAAATACCATGGCACGTCACAGATATTTTATTTGTCTTCATGACACAACTTCGCTACCTCTCCTGGAACCAGTACATCTAAATTAGAGATGGACGAATCCGTATAACCTTAGAACTCAAGGGGGTGATTAAATCTAAAATCAAGAAGGAATAAATATATTTACAAGAGTATCTAATTTCACAGCTTATTTGTTTGAAATCTCTGGTGGAATTAATCATTCACTTGACCCATGTTGCAAAAATTGCATTTAAGAAACTCTTAAATCTAGGACTGCTTATTTCTCTTTGAACTACAATTGACTGAACTGCTAAGATACAATAGATAGCTTTGGCTAGAAGTGTATTTTACTGACGTACGTTAGACACTCGAACATGGGTGATTTTCTTGCAAACAGTGCAAAGAAATTTGCCGACAGTGTGAAATGCCGCAGATAATTTATGCAATTTGGAAGTGCGTAGTAGTCGGATATGTGTTTTTACTGGGTTGTGTGTGACTGTTTCTTTTTACGTGCTCCAGACTCTGCCTTCAAAGACATAGTACACTGATGAATCTGATGCAACTGTGCCAAACAGTTTGATATCATGCCACATGCTATGGACGGAAATAATTGATCACCGTGAAGAAACATCACAGATAGAGCTGATAGTCACGTGAGAACATCTGGGATCGGATGTCTAAGTATCTAAAAATGAAAAGGTAAGAACTTCTGCTATTCCTAGCAAACTGAAAAAGCTAGGAAAAGTACATTATCGATTTCTCGTAACTGCGTCCACCAGCACTCGACAGTTATGAGTGAAAAGACTGCGGATGGAGGTGAAAATGGCTGCACATAAAGATGGTAAGTGACTCCTATAGTGGTATGAAATTACACGAAAGGTATTTTCACAAACAGTCTTGTGCGTTTTGGGCAGTGCTACTAAATTGTGGAAGAGAGGTTTCCGATAAATTAAAGGGCAAGCACAGGCAATCGTCAGTCACTGAAGAAATTGAGATCGGATGAGCAAATACCTCTACATGTGAAGGTAAGTATTTCTGCCAGCCAGTCACACACGAAGAAACTGCCATGTGATGCACAAATACCTTAAGAAAGGACCAGGGTGCCATCCCTGTTCCTAAAGAATTTCACTGCCTTAATTTGCATGACTGCTCTGTACATAACACTCTGAATTGCTGGAACTGAAGGGCAGATGTTTTTATCACTAATAAATAACTGTCAAAACAGGTAAGCAGTAATTCGGGAAGAAACTGCCACCAGACTAACAAATACTCATCAGGGTGTTCGTAAGTGATTTCTCTATTACTCGAGATCATTATATTATAGTCTTCAAGCGTACATGTTAGTGTGAACAGCTGAAATTCAAAGAACGAGACAATCGGACTGAATGCACCAGTAAAGGTCAGAAGACCGTCATAGGTAGAAAATGTGGATCAGATGTGCAAATATCCACACATGTGAAGATACCGTTTTGTTTCATCAAGAGATCTGCAAAGTCGTAAATTTCTAGTCGTAACTGAGCGACGGATGTTACCAATGACTCATAGCAGCAGTGAAAACCAACCCTCAGTCATGAGCAAACAAATGTGCGTTCCAATATACAAATATCATTACATAGGATGGTAAGTGATTCTTTTATTTATAAAGTATTCCATTCTCTAAGTTCTAACGGCCCAACTATAAAAAATATTACTACAAAATTATGAGCGACGGAAACGCAGTCACCCAACTGAGAGTTAGTTTTTTTCATGTCACCCAACTGAGAGTTAGTTTTTTTCATGTCACCCAACTGAGAGTTAGTATTTTCTGCATCAACAACGAACAGATTTGTGTGTTTAATGAGGTGAGAAAGTAAATGATTCCTGATATAGTCAAAACTCTTTTCAGTGATTTTCATGGACGGGCTTTCATATTTTCATGAACGCATCCACACTGCCAAAATTAAAGTACTGAGAATCACTGAAAAGAGCTGTAATATACTGTCGACCGTCATCTGTGGATACATTGAGGTCATTTATATGCAAACATCAATCGAGCAGAGGGTAAGTGTTTTTCCCAGATGGTTATATGTGACACAGTAACTGTTTCCGGTTTTTAGAGACTTGCTTGACTTTAGTTTCCATGACCTCCTTATTGCATATTATCAGACAGTTCAGCTTAAACCTACTGAAGCAGGTTTTAGATCACTAAGGTAAGCGGTCGCATCTGGTCAACAGTCGTGTGTTACTAAATGCCGAAGTAATCCACAGATCTCCGTAAACATTCCAGTAAGTGTTTGTGCCCCTCAGGTGAGAACGAAGTACGGAAATCTTACGTGCAGATTTTCCGTAGATATGAAGGTATTTGTTCCTGCTGTTCAAAAGAACAACGTTGTTGTTGTTTGTGTTTACTGTTGAACTTTAGCATAAAGACCTCAACATCTGAAATGGAGTCACGCGAAACTATCCGAAAATAACGTGCAAATAGCTTCCATTGGACGTCTAAATGCCAATGGATGTAACACTACGTGACATCTCATGTTACAAATTATCGCTGTTACGTCGTCGTTTTCATCGCTGTTCTGCTGTTGTTATACTTAGGGCCTTAAACTGAAAGACAAAAGTTATTGATTACAGAGAACAACAGTTAGACTAGAACGTGCGGTAAATACTATGAGTGAATTTGAAACCGCCCATTGCTGAAAACAAATACTTCCGCAGGACGTGTGTGAAAGACGGGTACAAAGAATAAATGTTCATTGGAGTGAGGGAAGTTTCCTCCTATTTCTTAAAGATTACAGTGTCACTGTATACCTAGCAGAGCTTCTCTACTTCTGGTTGAACCTATCGTTATTAGCGATCACTGTGAAGAACAATCAGAGGTAATCAATGGTCATGACTGCAAGCGGTTTTCTCTGATGAACTCTAACATAATAGGGTGAGCAGGTAAAACGGGTTCGTAGACATTATTATTCAGCACGCAATAGAGAAACGATATCCAGTTTACAATTATGTGGGAAAACATTCTAATAGGATGAGAGGTAAGACGGTAAGTGCATTTAGTCGTGGCCATGTAAGAAAAATAGTGCTAAAGTTGTGAAAATATTCATAGATGCAATAGTAAGCGCTACCAACCTTTGAAGGTAATTATCAGCCTGAGCTGATGAAAGAGATCGACACAGATTACAGGTCATTGAGAAAAGGATAAGGATTCACAATTACAAGATATCAATAGTAGTCAAAACCTGCAATTGAAGGTGGAATTGCCAGGGTTACGAGAGGGAATCAATGGTCTTCAGAGACGAATACGTACGATGACACAAGAAATTGATCATAGAAAAGAGCATTCAGAGTTCAGAGATATTTGACAATAATTTGCTCTAAAACAACGATCGGGTTTCGAATGCCTACAATATGAGGGTAACATTTGCGTTATTCGCAGTGGCGTGACGCAAAATCTCTGCCCCCCCTCCCGCGAAATTTTCCTAACAGGCCCCCAACATAGTACAAATTAATGCAAAAATTGTGGTAAATATTTAACTTCGCCGTAGTAAAACTATATTTTCCAGATATTGATTCTAGATCACTTATGCATTGCTTTTAGTTATGTGAGCACTTATTCCGGTAAGTATCCTCAACCAATTTAGTACTGAGGGGAAAAAGTGCAAAATCTTAAAATGACAAATGTTGACGATATCAAATCAACTAAAAACAAATACTGATCTTCTAGTGTCTGGTTTCGAACTTCCTTTAAAGCTCTTTAATTCCTTACGACAATAATTTCTGAGAAAGAGGAAAAACAAGTGTGTTTCCTTTTTTCTAGTTTTAAATATTTCAGCGATATTGTTTCTTTTTAGTGCCTTGTCTTTTAAATTCAAGAAGCAGGCATACTTTACAAAATAAAGAAAACTTACGTTACTAAAATCTGGATTCCCTTCTAACGTTCATCTTAGCGAATATTTCAATCAGTTTCGTCACATCTAGTTTTCTGGCTGGGTCATTTTCAATGCTTATCATCGCAAGTCCATCACGCCTACTTTGAGTGTGCGATGACCGAAGGTAGAAACCTCAGCTTCTTTTTTTCTTTTCGATTGGAGGTTTAACGACCACCGTGAGCAACTCAATGGACTATAAGCAGTCGCCCGTCCCTAATTTAGGGTCACTGGTTCCAGGAAAGGGAGAGAGCCAGTGCCGTAAGAAAAACACAACATCCTAGCCTCACCGGGATTCGAACCCGGACCCCTTTCGGACGAATGATCAGAGGCCATCGTTTAGACCACTGCTCCACCGGGGCGGCAACTTCAGTTTCGATCCTAGGCAAGTACGAACGCTCGAACCACTAAATATCCGCTGTGCGTCGGCTGGGCACGTTAAGCCGTCGGACCCTGGTGCTGGTCCCCGGTAATAAATACGGGCGTTTTCCTCCCCCTTTTTACCTCGCTTCCGTGTCGCTTTCCTATCGGACTCTCTAGCCCAAATCTCCTAGTTTCCTATTTCTAAGGGTTGTTTAAGACATGGGGTTAGACACTCCCTTCCTAAAATCATCTATATCTGATCTGATCTCTAATCGGCGCGCAGATAAAAGTCTGTGTCAATGGGGCACTTTAATTCAAAAATTTTTGCTTCCAAAAGACAGAAAATTTAAGACAAAAATGTTTAGAGCAAGCAAAAAACCTCTTGTCTAAAATTAAATTGCTAAATAAAAAAAAAATACATACATAGATCTGGGCCCCCTAAACTTCACGGGCCCCCCGCGACGCGGGGTTTGCGGGGGCTATCATTACGCCACTGGTTATTCGTAAATAACTTTATTGTCATAACTTTTACAGCAGAAATGCTGCATACTTATAGAAACGGAGTGATGATGTTAAAAGTTACTGAAAACATCCGTCACAGACGTAGGCAATACTCATTTATTAACGAACTGCAATTTATGTGAACATTTCAATATGTGTGACAGCACTTCTGAATTTCGTTCAGAACTTTACATAAAAATATTAATACCCAGACTGGTGCAAGTTAACCTAAACTCTTGAAAACGTGCAAATGTGAATGGATTAAGTATTATACATCGGCTATTCATACAGAAGTGCGAATTAGTTTATTTCATGACCGAACTCTGCAAATCAGCGTAAACTGCTGAACTAAATGGCTGTTAGTTTGGATTATTAATGAAGGAAATTGCGCTCGTTTAAAGTTATGTCCGAACAAACTGAGAGAAAATGAAGCAAAAATGTGACACCGAATTCTCTAGTTTAATTAACAGGTCGTTTGAATATTTTCCGGAAGAAAAATAAAATTTCCTGAGTGAGATTTTGATTTAAAAAGAAAGGAAACAAGCGAAATATAGAGTGTATTTACAAACCGTAGTGGAAAAACTGCGCTTTGTTTAAAAAACGCAATCTGCTAAGTGTGCTTCATACTGAATGAAATGAACTGAAAAGTAAACAACACAGATCCCACCGAATTTTCGGTTCTAATGAGCACGTCTTCTGCATCTCTCATTTCCGACGAGAAAAAATGTTTCTAGGAAAATCTTAGAAATTCTAAAAATTTAGCATAAAAGAAGATACACTTTGCATAATTTAGAATAGGCAATGTGGGCGTTGTCATTCATAATGAATGGATAAAACAGAAATTCACACTTACACCAACTAACACCAGAATTGCGAATGCAAGACCTCACGACTTCATGTAGAATGCTTCACAAGATAAATGGTATAGCTGGTATTAAAAAAATTAATTGGACTTTTAGAAGCAGATATTTTGAGGAAAACAAATTAAAGGTTTGCCACCTAGCTTGGAAGTTGTACATTTTTTCGGGCAGGAAATGCTCAAAACATGTTTTTGTGGTTAATAGTATCTGACCGAAAAGGGGTTTTTTTTCACTCATTTTCGCGTATAAGCTGTACAGGGATACTTGAACTTATGTTCTATAGAGGCAAACTTGCGCATTAATAAAAATTTCAAACTGCATGCGAAACATTCCTCAATAAATAAGCTGCCCGACAAAGAACTTGTTTTCAGATCGTACTGCTAGAAGCAGATTTATGGAGAAAAATAAGATATGTATCTATGTATGGCCCTTGGCGTAAAAACTTTATAATTTTAAGCAGAAATTATTCTCAAATGTGTTACGGTATTGAGCAATAACTGACCACAATGGGATTTTTTTTTCAGTTGAAATCTTCGAAGCGGATATATTGATGGCAATGCATTGCAAAAAGAAATATAAATTTGCGCCCCCTAGTGTCAGAACAGTTCTTTACCAAAGATTAAACCTTATATGCAGACCATTTCGCATCACGATCTCTATCCGACTCAAAATAAATTTAAAAATCGGACTTTAATAATCATAGATTTCGGAAAAATTGCAATTTCCCTTTACGCTCCATAGAGGAATAACTGCCCATTACATAAAATGTACCTATGCCCATAATAGTCTTCGCTATGTTTAGAAGTTATGATATGGCATAAAATACATTTTGAATTCTACATTATCCATATTTACGTCCTTTAGCTTCAAAGTTAATGTATCCGAAAGGAACCAAAGGCCAGGAATCATCGTTCTCATATGATGCCCTTTCCAATTCAAACAGAATTTTTCATTTATGACAAATAGTGGTAGAGGTATGGTCTCAATAGGTGGACGGACGAAGAGAAACTATAAGCACCTACTATTTTAACAAAAGACGTGCTAAAATGTCTGCCGGACTTCTGCAATCTATAAAACATTCACAAACGTTACAAAATAGTACCAAAATACTTCTGTTAGTGGAAGGTATCCGAGATTAAAAGAATTCCTCAAATAGAACGATTTAAAGTTGAAATATGGAGGCAAGTGTGGTATAGCTTTTCGCCTCCTAGCGATAAAGCTGTGCGTTATTTTAAAAGGTATGGTGAAAAAATATTCATTATCACTAGGGTATCCTACCAAAGAACTATATTTCCCGAAGATTTTTAGAATCGAAGCTAAGCTTACAAATAGATGCTCAGCCTAATCCCACTGGCTGGAAAATTGTGAATTGCAAAAATGTAGAAAAATATGCCCAAAATATTTAATATTGCGAAAGCTGTGTAATGCAAAACGAATATTTCAGCAACGAATTCTAAATACAGTGACAGCAAGAAAAATATTTTGAGATATACGCCTCTTGCGGAAAAACTGTGCACTGTTAAGAAAGGGTAATGTTCGTGATCTTTTCGAAACGAAAGGCATTCAGTAGAAAATTATTATTTTTCCATAGGCAATTTAGAAACGGAAATACAGTTGCAATCATAAATGCGGCCAAATACCACCTAACGTCAGAACTATGCACCATTATAATCCAAGAATATGTGCCAAATGTTCCATAAAGTGTCCGATGTTTAACGGAATTTTGAAATCGGGCGATTAGAAGCAGATATATCATGAAAAATGTATTTTAAATTTGTGTCCCCACGATGTTAAATGGAGAATTATGCTGGGCATTAAATGATCACAAATTTGTTTTGTCCTGAGCTATATATGGTCGAACAGGAATGTTCCAATCGAAACTTTAAACTTGCAGATACCGTTGAAAATGCCTTGCAAACCGAAATGCCCACTTGTGCCCTCTAGTAGCAAAATTTTTGGTTAAGAAGAATTAGAAATTATATTCAAACTATTTATCATTAGGACCGCTGTACGACAATAAAAAATAATTTCTCACGTCGGACTATTAGAAATAAAGATATCGATTAAAAGAAAATACATAGATCCACCCTCCTTAGCGGAAAACTGTGCATTATTATGAGCAAGAATTATGCACAGAAGATTTTCGTGCTAAGTGGCATCTGACTGAATTTTTTTAATCCCGTATTTAGAAAATGAGATGCTGCAGCGAATATATTGGAAACAGAAGTATTGTATGTTCCTGTTTTGAAGAAGTATGCAAAACAGTAGCATACAGGCAGAACAGTAGCATACAGGCAGAACAGTAGCATACATAATTGGCAAAACAGTAGCATACAGAAGTGTGCTACTGTTTTGCCTATTAGAGGCCAAACAATATGTCACGAAAATCAGGTGCTGAATTCAGCTCCCTTTCTCACCGCTGACTCCATCTGACGGAAAAGAAAATTTTCAAATCGAAATTTTAGAGGCAGAATTATTAAGGAAAATGTATGTCTTCCCGTGGGTAAGATGCATTACTTGAAGAAATTATACACAGATAGGTCTTCGTTCTTAAATTTATCGTTGGAAAAAAGTTTTTTTTTCAATCTTGTATTTAGAAGGAATGAAATATAATAACGTGTATTTTGAATTAGATAGTATCTTCCTTTACGTCCCTTTGCGGCAAAGTTATACACTGGAAAAAGACCGAAATGCAAGAATCTTCGTTTCACGTATCAGACTTCCTAATACGATAGGATTTTTCAAATTGGACTAACTGATGCAGGGGTATGGTGTCCAGAGACGAACAGACGGACATATGGACGAATACAGTGATAATATGAGTAATTTCGTTGGTTCCAAAAGACTTGCTAAAAGCGACTGTCACAGTTTCAGCCACTTCAATGCTCTTTGTATTTGCATAGTTTGTGCATGGTTAAAATAGTTGCAACACGGCGTCCAAGGAGCTCCAGCTGTAAAATATCGGACAAATTTCAGATGATCTAGAATTGTTAATACGGATACAATTGGTTGGGCTTCGTTTTACCTTTCGGGTTGGCTTCGGCAAAGTTGTAGAGTAATATGCAACCGGATAATAGAAATTTTGAGAAAATATTTTCAGAAGAATCAATGCTTACTTGAAATCCAAATGTGAGCCTATATTGTGGTAACAGAAAATCATCTCAAATGCCTTCTTATGATGGTATGGTATTACACGGTCGAGACACATTATTGTGACTACCAGATGATATCCAGAGCAACCGCCGTGTGCAGCGCTGGCAGCAGCTAGACGGGCGCGGACAGCAGCTAGCAATAAGGTGCTAGAAGGTGTTCACAGGTATGTGGAGCCATGATAACTGCAGTGCATCTGACAGCTGCTGGAGGGTGCGTGGTGGAGGATCCATAAAACGAACAACACGATCGAGGTGTTCCCACAGATGCTCAATTGGGTTTAAGTATGGGGAATTGGGGGCCTTGGAAGTACTTTGAAGTCTTTATCGAGCTCTTCCAAACACTCGCGGACATTTCTAACTGTGTGACACGTCGCATTGTCGTGTTCAAAGATCCCATCCGCCCCAGGGAAGATAATCAGCATGTATGGGTGTACGTGATATGCAAGCATGGATTCATAACGAATTCGACCAATACTGCCTTCCACAGGTATGAGTGGACCAAGGAAATGCCACGAAAACATTTCCCAGACCATAATGCTGCTCACACCAGCTTGTGTTCTTGCAGCAGTGGTTGAAGAGTGTTTGTCCTCCTCCAATGTTTCTCGCCTTATACTCCAACATCCATCCGTTCGATGAAGCTGAAAACGTGCCTCATCGGAGAAGGCAAACTTTTGCCAATCAGCGGAGGTCCCATTCTTATACTGCCGTGCAAATGTAAGCTTTTTCTGCATATGTACCTTCGTTAGCATAGATGCATTGACCATCCGCCTGCATCGGGTCCCCATACGCAGCAGGGTTCGCGGAACTGTCGTTTTAGACACACTTCCGTTAGCCCCTGGTCCATTCAGCCAGTGAGTTCGTCCACTGGAGCGTGTCGATCGGCCCTCGCGCACCTTCGAAGCCGACGTTCACCTCTCAAGTCAATGGCAGGTGGTACTCCGCAGTTACCACGTCGCTTATTCGCAATGGTGCCATTTTTCCAATCACGATACACTTTAACAACAGCAGCACGCGAACAGTTCACCAACTGCGCTGTTTCAGAAATACTGCCACCCTTGGCCCGAAAGCCAATAATCATCCCTTTTTCAAATCTGATAAGTCGCTCCTTATATCCATGATAGCAACGAGTGGTATGTTTTCAGAATGTCTACAGCACACCTTATATACCCTCCAAGCCAGCTCACGACACGTGCCTTCTTTCATTGGCTACGCACTGTTGACGTCAAAAGTAGGAGGTGGTCACAATAATGTGGCTCGACTGTGTAATTATTTTGTAATGTCACAGGAGGAATAATCCATTAAAAGTTCATATCTGAAAGAAGTTCTGGAACACGAAGCCGTCAGGCCGTTGTGACGGCCCCCTCTCGCAGAAAACGACGCGTTCGTTTATTGCAGACTTTATTACACTAACATGCAAAAACGCGTGCGTAATGCAAAACGTCATGTCAATAAGTTTTGCTTTTGCATCACGCAAACAACATTAAGAACAAAAATGATGTCTTATTCTCAGTATGGTCAGGGTTGTCTGTTTATGATTTAAACAACGAAATCACTAATAAAAACAGACTACATATCTCTCTAAAGCTGCAATTTATTTCTCTGTCACACACGTCTGTTTAATTGTAATAAGGATCACAAATGTTTTGGATATGTGGCCACGTATGTCCCGGAACTCAAATGCCACACCGTGGTGATTTTACCTTCCCCATGTCCCACTAAAATTTGTGAATTTATAAATATAATTTTTCTACGTGGATCTTGTTTTCGTTATTACCGCTCTGAGTTCATGTCAAGTTTGTTTGTTTAAACATACTCTCTTGTTCCTTCCCATTATTACCAGCTAACTTTAATGCGTATGCTGTTTAAGGTTGAACTGGACTTTCTTTTGCACAAAAGAAACAAATATGAATGCATTTAGCAAAAACTACGGGTCTTTTTCTATATAATCTCCCTTAATATTTAGATACTTGTCGAATCTCCGTGGAAAACTATTTATTCCAACCACGTAGAAGAATTTCGGTTTCTGTCTTAGCCAATGTAGGACACCCTCCGGTTGTTGTTCGCATCTCCGTGGAAAACTCTTTATTCCAACCACGTAGAAGAATTTCGGTTTCTGTCATAGCCCAATGTAGGACACTCTCCTGTTGTTGTTCGCATCTCCGTGGAAAACTATTTATTCCAACCATGTAGAAGGATTTCGGTTTCTGTCTTAGCCAATGTAGGACACCCTCCGGTTTTTGTTCGCATCTCCGTGGAAAACTCTTTACTCCAACCACGTAGAAGGATTTCGGTTTCTGTCTTAGCCAATGTAGACCACCCTCCGGTTGTTGTTCGCATCTCCGTGGAAACTCTTTATTCCAACCACGTAGAAGAATTTCGGTTTCTGTCATAGCCCATGTAGGACACTCTCCTGTTGTTGTTCGCATCTCCGTGGAAAACTATTTATTCCAACCATGTAGAAGGATTTCGGTTTCTGTCTTAGCCAATGTAGACACTCTCCGGTTGTTGTTGGCATCTCCGTGGAAAACTCTTTTTTCCAACCACGTAGAAGGATTTCGGTTTCTGTCTTAGCCAATGTAGGACACCCTCCGGTCGTTGTTCGCATCTCCGTGGAAAACTCTTTATTCCAAATACGGAGAAGGATTTCGGTTTCTGTCTTAATTCATTGTAGGGCACACTCCGGTAGTTGTTCACATCTACCCTGAATTTTTTTACCTACCGAATATTCCTTAAGTGCACCGAACAGATGGAAAATCATTTAGAGCCCAGTCAGGACTTTTAGGTTAGTGGCTGAGTATTTCACTCTACTGCATATTTATGCCACATCTCTGGTTGTCACTTGAAGCCGTGTGTGGCCTAGTGTGCCATGCAACTGTATGACCAGTCTGGACAGTTTTTCTACCCTTTTCCTGTGGGTAGAGGGTCGAAGCTACATTTTATCAGGATAGCGTAATTCTATGCATTTACTGTTGCTCCCCGTGCAACAAAAAACACTAGAATAACGTGGATAGCTTTCCATTTGCATCCCATAATATCGTGGTCATTAGCTTTATATTTGCATCCCAGAATACCGTGGCCATTATCTTTCCATTTGCATCCCAGAATAACGAGTCCATTAGCTTTCCTACAGACGGCACTGTCTAGGATTTCCCCGGATGTGATCGCTTTTGTCGCCATTCACAGCTGGCTCGCTTGTTTTTGGAATAAAGTAATTAACTCAAGTTTCCTAGTTGATCATGATCTACGCCAACAGTGGAACCCCTTTGGAATATGTCAAACCCTTTGGTACTCAACGAAGACACAGTTTTCTGAACATTAGGTGCTCATTGATTTTTTCACACTATCAACACTGAAGTCGACAATTGCAATTACGTCATATACTCTTACCCTCCTGTATTTTACAAAATAACCTGTTGTACGCGATCGATGTTCACTTCCTTAACAGCAGTAGCCAGCACATGTTGATACAGTTTATTTTCTACTCCTTCTCGGTTCTCAAAAACTTTTTCATCAATCGTACACGCTTGTGATTGACATGTTTTTATTTCCATACTGTCCTTGTGTCCTTGCAATATTCTCAAAATTTTGGCTGGTTTAATACCACAACGCGGTTTCACACTAATGGACTATTCTAGAGACTTCATGCTTCCCACAATGCACCTAGCATGCGCTGCGTAAACAAAACCATTTCTGGCGTGAAGTAGAGTTTACATGTATTTACCGTACGGATTCTGTTGTAATCAATACAGTACATGGCTAGGTACAATACAAAGTCGAGATCAACTTGGAGCCCGCCTCATAGATCTCACTTGAGTGAAAATCTGTCCTTTTCTCTATTCAAAGTTTTGCATGAAAGAATCGTTTTGCTACTTGTATTGAATATCGGCTTCTTAATGGCCTGATGTAACCAAATACAAGAGCTTTTGTTTAATATGATGAAGTATGGTTGAGGGCAGAGCAACGATTTAAGGCTATATTAGAAAAAAGTATTGGATTATGATACGAAATGTGCTTTATCGTTGACTTTACTTGAGTAGACCACCAGGGGTTGATGAGAGTGGTAAAAGGAAGAAGTTCCACCTAGCATTTAAACTATTCATAGTGAAATCGTTTTGTTTAAAATAAAATTCCACTGTTGATAAATTACGCCTGTCTAGTGTGAAGAATTCTTGCATTTTATTTTCAACTCTGAAATGAGACCTTACAAATATAACATCCATCCTGGAAAAATGCGGAAACGTAAAAAAGATGCCTCTCTGCTTTTCGTTACGAAATGTGCAACATCTGAGAAAATCAACAAAGTGGAACTAAGTACGGATTTTTGGAAATAATTTTAACTAGTACAGAATCTGAAATTTTGACAAAGACACTGATTTTTACGTTTGTAAAATTTTCAGCCGAAAAATTCCAGAAAACAAACACTGTTTTGTTTTTCTGTTTCATATGCAGCATCTGCAATTAGTTTGCGTTCAGCGTGTGCATTACCTTTCATTCAAAGCCTTGCAAAACGACGCATTTCTTTCACGCATTTTATGTTGTTCAAAATATTCCTTCCCAGAGACATTAAAATCCATGCATCGCTTTATCTCCGCTCACTTTCTGCAGAATAAAGCGTTGCCATCCTGTGTTATTCCAATAATTTAATTTCGGAACAAGATAAAATTTACAGAATGCTTTTACTTTCATTTCACCGTTTCGCGTTGCCATTAAAACTAGAATTAACAACGGGGCACTCGTGAAACATCGTTAAACTTTTATGAGAAGGGAAGCGCGAGACTGTTCAAAAAGAAATTCACCGATAAAATAATATTGTACTCTCTAGAAACGTAAGTTTCTTGTTGAAATTTATTTGCCGCTTGAGACTAGTGTGTTCATTTCCTTGACTATCTTCGAGAAGCGAGAGTTTCTTACTGTCGATTTTCTCTTTAAACAAAGTGGCTAACAACATTACAGTTGCATTCCTTACACCTTAAATAAAAGTGATACGTTACAGAATGTAAAAGCTTTGAAAAAAGTGGGACTGGACACCTAACGAAACTTACTTAAATTCCGTACACCCGAATGCATTATGATGTTTAGTTGGTTATATCAGAATTAAATCAAATGAACCATGCAGCATATCGATTGCAAAGTGCTATGAAACTTGTCTTGGCATAAAAGTTTGCTATTACTTCATGAAAATAGAAGGTCTGGATATTTTGCAAAACTTGATATTTCAACGCGTAAAAGAACTACTGGAAGCAATGCCCTTAAACTTAAATATTGGTAACAGAAAAGAAACTGAACGTATTACTTTCACCATTTACATTTTAAATAAAAATATCTTTAAGATGCATTTACGGCGATTAAACTATCAGTAAGCAAAGTCTAAAATAAATTACAAACGCTACACGCATATAAAATAAAACTGAAATATTCCGTTTTACTCGAAAAATTTAAGTCACCCTGTTGGCGCAGCGCTGGCTTATGACCCCAGACGAGACATAGGGGGCGTGCCTGCTGCCCCAGATCAGACATAGCCCATAGAGATGCCACGTGGTCTTAAAACCACTCAAAAAATGTACATTTATGAACCTTTATTATGAACTTCAGAAAGATGTTAAAGAACTAAATTATATCAAAAATTGTCACGAAGCTTAAGTTTTTTTTTAAAACAAGTTAGTAAAATCATGCAGTGCATTGATTATGATACGCTTTCCAACATACCAGAAATCATTACTCAAGTTATGAGAAAAATGGCTATGAAATAAATCTCGCTCTTGTGACCTGACCTTTGACACCATTTCAATGTTATTAAACAGAATTGTTTCGGTATACCTCCGGAACAAACATACTAAAGTTTTGTCGCAATAGAAGCACTTTTGCCAAGTTATGAGGATAATAGCTGCGGAATAAATCGCGCTCCTGTCTCCTGACCTTTGACCCTATATCGATGATATTCAACAGAACCGGTTCAGTATATTTCCGGAAACACCATGATAACGTTTTGTCGCAATCGAAGCATTTTTACGGGTTAGGATGAATAAGGGCAACGGAATGAATTCCGCTCCTATGTCCTGACCTTTTGGACTCATTTTGCCCATTTTTAAGAGGGTTCATCCCCATGTGGTCATCTATCACATACTAAAATTTCATTGAAATCGAACCATTTTTACGCGAGTTATCGTGCGGACGGACAGACGGGCAAAGCTGGATCATGTACGCTTCTTCAACCTACGGTTGGAAAGCGTAAAAAAGACAATTGTACTTATTTTCGCTTGCACGTTCCGGCATACACACACAGCCCCGCCTAAGTGACAGTCTGGAATATTTTGTGCTGCGTAGTTACGCTTGTGTACGAGCCTTCTGTGTAATAAAGCATGCATAATACCAAACACAGCTATCCTGTCAGTATTGAAAAAAAAAACTCCAGTATCAGAGGACACGTAGAATATGTAAAACCATACTTCAAAATGAAGTTAATGTACTAATAATCCAAACTTCAAATATCATACAGAATCTCTGTGTTCAAATCACATACAGTCTAAAATCCCGGAAGTAAGTTTTGAAATGTTTCGTGGTATAACTTCAGAGACTGATGGTTGATTCCTGGAGACTTAACTAACTGAAGATTTTTCCTTTTTTGGATTTAATGACTCCAGTTAGTGTCTAAGTCTATGAGAAGTCGAGCGTCCCTAAGTTAGGGTCACTTGCTTCAGTGAAGTGATATAGTCACCGCATTACGACAAATGACTGTTGCTGTCTCATCAAACCCATGGCTAGCCAACGCCCTCTGTAACTGAACGTTTAACTTATTCACTACGTCATCGTAAGTGGACCGTATATTTGCGTCGAGTGTTCATCAGCTGAAGAAAATACGAGGTTTCTGGTGAAGTGTGAACACAAAAAGATGTTTAGAAAAACCTGCTGGATTTGTGATACAGCATGTTCCTAGTCAAGACAATTATGTTCTCATCGCTACCCCAGTTAGTTTTGTGATACAAAATACCATAAACAACGACTATACATAAACATCTGCTGTTCCGAATCTTTAGGTTCCGCCTGTTTTTGACGATAAACAAATAGAGGAAAACAAAATGTGATCTACTTATGATGACGTCATAAACAAGTTGTAAGGCTTTCAGCTACAGATGTTGGTCACCACGGAAGCCTAGGTAGATGTTCGCCCCATTGAACATAATGCCACCGGAAAGACAGAAGGCTTTCTTCAAAACCTGCTTAGCCGCCCCGGTGGCGCAGTGGTCTAAGGTGTTGGCCTCTGCTCATTCGTCCGTAAGGGGTCCGGGTTCGAATCCCGGTCAGGCATGGATGTTGTGTTTGTCTTAAGGCACTGGCTCTCTCCCTTCCCTGGAACCAGTGACCCTAAATTAGGGACGGGCGACTGCTTATAGCCCATTGAGTTGCTCACGGTGGTCGTTAAACCTCCAATCAAAAAAAAAAAACCTGCTTCGTTTTTTATTCTAAAAGTAAAGTAATACGTTTTTTATTCTAAAAGTAAAGGTGCACAGAAGGCGGGTGTAAGTAGTGGAAGAGTGTTGTGCTGCCGGACCTGTGCGCAAGAAGCTTCCTGATGCCTCATCGCAGAATACGGCAGTCACTCCAGCACGCTTCGGATTTCGACAGAGGACAAATAGTGGCTTATCGCGACAGCGGTTTATCGTACCGAGACATCGGCGCCCGTGTGGAACGACATCCAGCCACAGTGAGGCGAGTATGGATTCGGTCGGGTGCAGGAGGAACAAACGGACCGACGTGAGCGATTGCCGCAGCCGTGACACACAACCGAACTAGAGGACCGGTATGTTGTGCTGCGGGCATTGACGGCTCGCACCGCCACATCACGAACGTTAGCGCAGGAATTAGGGTGTGTTGCGCAAAAACCTGTGTCAGCACGTACTGTTCAACTTCGTCTGCAGGAGCTGGGCTTGTCGCACGGCGCCCATTGCTCTGATTACCATTAACATTTCACCACCGGCGAGTGCGGCGGCAGTGGGCCGTTGAACGCCGCACCTGGACTACGGAATGACACGACATTGTCTTCTCCGACGAATCCCGCTTCTGCCTGAAACTCCACGATGGTCGGATCTGCGTGTTGGGGAACCGCGACGAGAGACTCTATGACGCCTGCATTATGCACCGCCATACCGGTCCGTCACCTGGCGTTATGGTTTGGAGCGCAATTGGATATGACACCCGCATTTCTCTGGTTCGCATCGCCGGTACACTTAACAACCACCGCTACATATCTGACGTTTTTGGAGAATGTAGTCCTCCCTTACCTGCAGGACATGCCAGCGGCCACGTTTCAACAGGACAATGCGCACCAGCACGTGGCATGCATCGTGCAACTATTCTTCACGGCCCACCAGGTGTCACAGCTGACATGGCCCGCCTGTTCTCCCGATATGTCGCCCATCGAACACGTCTGGTCCCTGATCGGCAACCAAATGCCCCGGCAAGCACCACCCGCGGCTACGTCTGATGAACTGTGGCAACGTGTGGAAGCAGCCTGGACCGACATACCCCAAGCCCACATTCAAAGCCCCTTTCGTTCGATGCCGCGGCGTGTAGCGGCCGTTATTGCCAGCCATGGGGGCCACACGAACTTTTGATGTCTGCGTGTTCCGCAAGTTGCACGGGCCTGTAAGATCAATCCTTTCATCTCAGTATCTGTTGTTTTTGTCCAGTAAGTCTGACTTTGCTATCTCGTGTCCTTCTTGGTGTTGCATTTTGGGTGGCCAGCAGTGTATGTCTGACAGATCAGGGAATGTGACTGCTGAATTTTGATATGATGTTAGTGCACAAAAGTTTTCAAACCAAAGAAAATTATAATGAAATGTGTATGATACATATTTTTTGAAATATGTCGTTTCTCCAAGGAGACGATGACAAGCCTTTGGCTTTCCCAACTTCCTCTTTCTTCCGACAAATGGAACATACGTCACACGAAGGTATACCTCGAAAAGGCAAAACATTATAACTACTTGCTGAATGGGATGCTGGTTCTCCGCATGCCACCAAAAGTGTCTTGTGGTACCTGGTACCATCATGCAAACATAAAATCCTTTAACTCACGCTGAAGGTCCTTTAAGCCGCCTCGGTGGCGCAGTGGTCTAAGCGATGGCCTCTGATCATTCGTCCGAAAGATGTCCAGGTTCGTATCCCGGTGAAGCATGGATGTTGCGTTTGTCTTACGGCACTGACTCTATCCCTTCGCTGGAACCAGTGACCCTAAAATAGGGACGGGCGATTTCTTATAGCCCATTGAGTTGCTCACGGTGGTCGTTAAACCTCCAATCAAAAAAAAAAGATCCTTTAACTCACTTTTTATGCTTTCCAACCGTAGGTTGAAGAAGCGTATACGCTCCAGCTTTGTCCGTCTGTCTGTCTGTCCGTCCGCACGATAACTCGCGTAAAAATCGTTCGAGTTCGATGAAATTTAGTATTTCATAGGGGACCACCTGGGGACGACCCCTATTGAAATTGGGCGAAATTGTGTCAAAGGTCAGGATACAGGAGCGGGAGCCATTCCATTGCCTTTATGCGTCATAACTTGCGTAAAAATGATTCGATTTCGATGAAATTGTAGTATGTGCTAGGGGACCACCTGGAAACGAGCCCTATTGAAAATGAGCAAAATGGGGTCAAAGGTCAGGACATAGGAGCGGAATCCATTCCATAGCTGTTATGCGTCATAACTTAAAAATGCTTTGATGGCGACAAAACTTTATCATATTGTTCCGGAGGTATACTGAGCCAGTCCTGTTTAACATCTTCGAAATGGGGTCAAAGGTCAGGGCACAGGAGAGAGATTTATTCCGCAGCCATTATCCTCATAACTTGAGTAATGATTCCTGGTATGTTGGGAAGCGTATCATAATCAATGCATTGCATGATTTTACTAACTTGTTTTACCTGGTTGAGACGCAGTATATCGAACGTGTTATTCAAACACAGACCACAGATGCTCGATTGGATTGATGTCTGGGAAATTTGGAAGACAGGGAAATAGTTGGAAGTCTTTCCTCATGTTCAGCGAACCCATTTCACCAGGTTGTGCAACGACGCCCTCGAGTGCCACTTCAAGTACATATTTTGAGTCCTGCTCTGCCTCTACGTTCACCAACGCAAGAATGCACCCCATAATTTAGGTGAGTTGTGTTTTTCTCCACTGTTGGGGGATCAACGTGGACATGGAACTTAACGTTTTTCGGGCATTAGGAGCAGAATGCCACACTACGTTCAATTGCAAAATTTAATCGTCTTTATGTGTACTATCCCTCCTCTTTGTTTGTCACACGAACTTGGGAGCATCCTGTTTAAAAAAAGGGACAAGCGAATGTAGTTTAATTTAACTGTTGATGGCCGCCCCGATGGCGCAGTTGTCTAAGAGCTGGCTGCTGACCATTCGCCCGAGTTTGGTCCGGATTCGAATCCCGTTGAGGCATGGACGTTGTGTTTGTCTTACGGCACTGGCTCTTTCCCTTCCCTGGAACCACTGACCCTAAGTTAGGGAAGGGAGACTGCCCATCGAGTCGCTCACGGTGGTTGTTAAACCCCTAATAAAAAAAAAGAAACCTTTATGTCCGTAAAAGTTATATTTAGCAAAACAGTGCAAAATTTGTAATTAGCAAAGAAATACGGGTATATTTGCTCTTTGAAGTATGTGCTGGATAAATTACGTAAATTTAAGTGCTTTCGATTAAAGATTTTGCAGTATCTTTACTATATTCACATCGAAATGCATTACGCACATGATATCGCGCAGAACGACAAATTTTTAATGAGCATAATTTCATCACAATACATTATATTAACTGCAATAGTGGTTTTACTCTGTCTTTTGGGATTTCAATGTCGTTTACGTACCACTGATCAAATAAATAATGCAGTTATTATTCTCCATGTTCACTCTGTTCAGTAGATGGAAATGCTTTGGGGAAATTCATTCAATCGCAGAACTTTTAATTTTCATAGAATAATGAATTTGGGAACAAAAATGTGTTTCACTCGAAGAGTCAATAAACAACAACACCAGAATTAAGTAAGTTACGCTGGTCGCGCTTGTCAGTATTACTAATGAAGAAAAGCTGCTTTACATTTCCTCTTGACCCAATGCTGATGCAGTTGTCCTCTGACACACTGTATGTACCATGACGTATTAAAATAATTAGCTTTATAAACCTAAAAGAAGTAATTAATTTTTATTTTCTAATGTTTAGAAATGTTTTACGCAATTTTCCGGAAATTTCATGTAGAATATAAGTATTCTTAGACTAATCTCATTCCATTTTTTCAATTCATTTCAAACGACTACTGACTTCCCCACAACAACGTATTTTAGCGCAACTTAATTAAAGTGAATCAGATGAGGAAAAATATTTCTAGCTAATTAAAAACCTTAGAATAAATGAAAAATATGTGCCGTTTTGTGAAAATGCAAGTGCTTACAGTGACAAGGAAATGAATTTGTAAAACCAAATTATTCAGAATAATCAGCATATACTTAGTTGAGTGTAGGCCTAATTAAATACTTCCCATCTTTTCTTGTATTAAGAAACTGAAAGATAAATAGCTTGCTGTCGAATTTTTGTATGTAATAAATACGCCTTTTGATACAACTGTCAGAAGTCTTAGGGTGATTGGTGTACAGATGGGGGGGGATTTTGAGGTAATCGATCCATAATTTTTCAAAAAAAGTGAAAATTATTTTTAGCATTTTACTGAGCATTTAAAACCAAATTCTTGTGAAACAGGAACGGACACCATCTGGACAAAAAACTGCGTATCACGAAAAGAATACAAAATTATTAGAAGCTTTTTGCTCATAGTTAGACCTCTCTGATTCAAGTAAAAAATGCTTCCGATCGGATTTCTAAGAGTGGACTTATTGTGCTGTAAATAAGTGTGCAATTACGACACCTATCAGGAATACAGTGCACCAAGAATCGAAGAAGCTGAACGGACAATCGCGGTCATTATTAAGGCATAAAAATGTTTTCATTCTGATATGTTAGGAAGCGATAATTTTCCTGAACGGAATATACCCTTATGCCCTCTAAAGACAAAACAATGCATTGTGAAAAACGGGAAAAATCATATATCATCATTCGAGCGATTATCGGTGCATGACGCCATGAATTTTGTAAATTCGAATGTCCCCTTTTGGTGTCTTCGAAGTATGTACCAAAAACAAAAATCAAGAGGGTAGCCCTTATTCCTTTGGAAAGATAATTTACGTTAGCTCACAATTGAATGATAGTATCGTCGAAATGGCATACCCTTAGAAAATTCCCTGTTGAAAGCTCCTTATATGTAACTATATTTTTCCTGTTGTTTCCACCTTTTCTTTTATTGCTTGATTTCTTTACTAAGTTTTAAAAGGTATTTTTAGTTACTTCTTTGATTTTCCTTGTTTTATTAAGATGATATAGTACTAAGTAATATAAACTTTTTGATAGAATAATAAACAACTGGTAATTGCAGAATTCGTGTAACTCTTCGATGTAATTCTAGCGCAAAATGAAAAGGAAATAGGTGATCTTTAAATGCTGTAACAAAAATTTCAGTATTGCCGCCTGCTAAAAACATTTTTTTAAATCGTTGAAGATTTATTACATTATGCGTTTTCTTAAACGTCACTGCATATGCTTTAGAACAAAAATAAAAATAAAATAAAAATAGCATAACAAATAGAAATAGCTGGCAAAGGGTGACATACCTATGACCACTGTGGCATCGGACGGAACATAACGTTGAAATATTTAAAGAAATCTTTGTTATTCAGAAATTGTGTTTGTTGTTGTTTGGGGGTTTAATGACCACCGTGATCAACTAAGTGGGATGTAAACAGTCGTTCGTACATAATTTGAGGTCACTGGTTCCAAGAAAGGGAGAGAGCCAGTGCCGCAAGGCAAAGACAACACCCATGTCCCACCGGGATTCGAAACTGGACCCAAGCCATTTTTTGTAATTTTTAACTTAATCGACGTGGACATATGATTTATGGCAAATATGTTGGAATATAAAATATTTCCATCAAGATAATGTATGACACCCTAAATGATTGAGCAAATTAGAAGATTAACAGCAGTTAATACCCATTGTAAGGTTACTGCTAATTCAAATCAACAATAACTGGTTTTCAAAATTTTCAAACCTGATATACAAGGCGATTCATAGAGAAGTATACAGTTTGAACGCACTATAAAATAAGAACAATGTAAAATAGTTTATGTTATCGGTAACATAATTGTAGGGGAATGTATCAAGATCTTTAGAGACAGTCACAGATGTTCTCTGTGTGCATCCTTAGTCACACGACACACATCGAGCTGGTAATCCATTTCCGCCCAAACGCGAGGTAAGATATCTGAATTTTAAGAAAAAAGCTGAAAATGTATGAAATCATTTTCAGCTTCTTTCTCAAAATTCTCCAGACAGTGGGCGGTGAAATGTGCACTAAACGACTCACCCTCCGCGTTGATTTTCCCGGGCTTCGTTGAATGGCGGTGCAAATACTATCGACGACTTCTTCCGATACACGCGGTCGTCCAGGACTTTTACGTTTGCACGAACAGCCCGTAGTTTCAAATATTTTATGCCAATCGTAGATAGATTTTCTGGTTGGAGGTTCTTCTCTGAATCGTGATCGAAAATGCCGTTGCACAACAGCTACAGATTCTTTTTTGCTCAATTCAAGAACACAAAACGCCTTCTGCTGCCATTTTGACTGATTAGTCAACTGACACGCGCGCTATCGCCTACGTCGCTTACGTCAGTAGCGGGACAAAAACTTTATGAGTACATCTACCTAACGGTTCGCAGTTGTAGTCCGTGTCTTCAACTGTTACTGTTTTACAGCATCTGGAAACTGTATACTTCTTTATGAATCACCCTGTATAAAACATGTCTATCTCAAAAATAATTTCATTGAGAATTCGCGTAATGCGTAAGTCAACCAAACATATAGAGTAAATGACTCATATATAAAACAGTAAATACTTAAATGTAACGGATTGCATTTAACTGGTTCTATATTGGTATTAACCTTGGAAAAAGAAACCTTGTCTAAAGATTAAGTGATGTCTCGTGAGAAATTAGATGTTTTACTTACAAGAAGCGCTATCTACAAAATTACAAATCCTTTCGTGCGTAAAGGCACGCGATTGGTTGGAGTTTATTGGCGCAATGGCCTCAGTGTGCCAAAGAGCGTCATGGTCCACGATTTACATCAGAAACAGAAGATTTAAACGGCCGACAATGAGACTTCACAAAACGCAAAACACCAGTTCAACGTAGAAAACAAAACACAAAAGATACATCACAATGATCGTATAATGGGCAACTCAGGGTTACTGAGTCATCCGGTAGAATGGTTAAGAGAAGAAAACAAGTACGTTCACCAACAAAACGACGACACATACACAAAACATACACAACAGCTAGACGTACATACACGTCCCACACCCCACAGCAAATGGCAGTGAGTGACACGAAAATACAGTAGTATGTCAGGAGAGTATTTGTTACTATCACTTCATTTAGTGTGTAACGACGCGTGAATAGCACGTGACGGACTTTTATTACTAGGACAAGGTGCTATTTTTTTCTTCTGAAGAAGAAGAGCCATTTCTGTCGGTCTTCTCTGACCATCTGCAGTTAGGATGACCCGATTACGAATAACGAAACGTCTGTCTACAAGGACGCATATAACTCGCATGCCATATCAGAGAATCGAATCTACACTGCTGGCCACTCGAAATGCAACTCAAAGAACGACACGAGATAGCAAAGCCAGATTTCCTGGACACATAACAACACATACAAAGATGAAACGATTGAGCTTACAGGCCCGTGCGACTTGCGGAACACGCAGGCATCAATAGTTCGTGTGGACCCCATGGCTGGCAATAACGACCGCTACACGCTGCGGCATCGAACGAAAGAGGATTTGAATGTGGGCTTGGGGTATGTTGGTCCAGGCTGCTTCCACACGTTGCCACAGTTCATCAGGCGTAGCCGCGGGTGGTGCTTGCCGGGACACTCGGTTGCCGATCAGCGGCCAGACGTGCTCAATGGGCGACATATCGGGAGAACATGCGGGCCACGGCAGCAGGGACACCTGGTGGGCCATGAAGAATTGTTGCCTGATGCGTGCCACGTGCTGGTGCTCATTGTCCTGTTGAAACGTGGCCGCTGGCAGGTCCTGCAGGTAAGGGAGGACTGCAGGCTCTAAAACGTCGGAGATGTAGCGGTGGCTGTTGATTGTACCGGCGATGGGTATCGGAGGGGTGCGGGCGTCATACGCAATTGCGCCCCAAACCCTAACGCCAGACGACGGGCCGGCATTAGGGTTTGGGGCGCAATGGCGATGCATAATGCAGGCGTCATACAGTATCTCGCCGCGGTGCCGCCACACACGGATCCGACCATCGCGGTGTTGCAGGCAGAAGCTGGATTCGTCGGAGAAGTAAATGTCGTGCCATTCCGTAGTTCAGATACGGCGTTCAACGGCCCACTGCCGCCGCACTCGCCGGTGTTGTAACGTCAATGGTAATCGGAGCAATGAGCGCCGTGAGACAAGTCCTCGCTCCTGCAGACGACGTCGAACGGTACGTGCTGTCACAGGTTGTTGCGCAACTCACACTAATTCCTGCGCTAACGTTCGTAATGTAGCAGTGCGAGCCGTCAATGCCCGCCGCTCAACCTGCCGGTCCTCTCGTTCGGTGGCGTGCCGCTGCTGCGGGAATAGCTCACGTCCGTCCCTCCGTCCGTCCCTCCTGCACCCACCGAATCCATGCTCGTCTTACTGTGGCTGGATGTCGTCCCACATGGGTGACGATGTCTCGGTACGATAAACCGCTGTCGCTATAAGCCACTATTCGTCCTCTGTCGAACTCCGAAACGTGGCGAAATGACTGCCGTATTCTGCGACGAGGCATCAAAAAGCTTCCCACGCAGCACAACAACAATTCCACTACTTACACGCCGCTTTCTGTGCACCCTTCTTATAGTGCTTCTCGGTGGCGTTCCGGACGCACATGATTTGCATATGCCCTGCAATGTTAATTTTTGCATGTCTTTTCGCGGGCGACGCATGCTACGAATTTCAGGCCAATCGGATGCTTCCTTCTTGGTGTTGCATTTTGGGTGGCCAGCAGTGTAAATGAATAAATACTTTCCACAGAACGAACGATATTTAAGAATAGCACTCATAACGCGCGCAATTTCACTGTATTTGTACGGGTTTTAACAACATTTCATCTTTAATTTAGAGCAGCTTGTTCCAGGGAAAAGAGAGAGACAACGCTGAAGAAGAAGCTGATCACTAATGCTTCACTAGTGTCACGAGCTATTTACTTACGAAGCGCACTTTTGAACAGTGAACATTCCGTTCAGAATGATGCTTTGAAAATAGTTAGCATTTTTACAGTGTTAAACCTTGAGCAGAACACCATGGACCGCCTAGCAGTTTACGAAGTCTCTTCGAGAAGGAAACGACACCCATGATACATCTCTAAGAGGCATTTTCATTGTAAGAGAATTCCATAAAGAGGAACGATTTCGATTTATTTTTTTAATTAGATGTAAATTTGTTTTACATCTGTGTTAGTTTCTCCAAAAGTAACCAGGATAAAGAAAGGTAAATCTAGCTTTCAGTGTTAATGGGATTATTTGGTAATGACATATTGCAACATAACTGTTTCTTCCGTAAGCATTAATCCGACAAGGATCCATTGTAGTTTACCCATGAAGACTAAGTGGGATTATGTCACGGCTCGTTAGGGGAGGCAAGTTCCTAAGAATAACGTTAGCGCACACTATGATGTGAAAAATAAATATCTGGATTTCATCATTAATTACCGCCTTCCCGCAGCTATAGTGAGGAGGCGATAATTAATGCTGGTGGGCACTGATTTGTTCGGGTACGCATTGAAGTATGATCACCAGTTGAATAACAGGTTATTATCCTTCTTGTTCGAGAGTTTTTACTGTTTATGTTTATCTGAGGGTAAATGACTAATCCAATCAAAATAATAACTTTCTTTCCATTATGAAGATTCTATTTTTCAAACACACCTGGTCTTTAGACCCTGAATGAACACATATGACATATTAATAAAATACATTTCAGTTCTCTACAAGTAAAAGGGCCACCCCAGGGGGCGGGTGGTACGATGGCTTGCTTTCTTAATCATTCGTCTGAGATGGGTCAGGGTTTGAAATGCGCGTGATTGATGGATGGTGTGTTTGTCCTCCGACAGTAGCTCTCTACCTTCTCTGGAACCAGTAGGATGGATGACGGCTTGTAGACGTGAGTTCCTCGAGGTGCTCGTTAAACCCCCAAAGAAAACGAAAGCAAACATCGTATTTTTCGTCACCTAATCTGTGAATTTTCTGTTAAAAATGTTTTAACTTTAGGTTCTGCGGATTACACGTCGATGCAGATATTGTGTTTAAAAAACTATGTAGCACTTTGAGTTAAAAAAAAACCCGCGTAACTGTCAGCAGACGTCATGTATATGGAAAATTACCAGAAATGCGTTAATACCATGGAAAATGCAACTCAATAACCAGCCGGGGGCCCGTTTTCCTCTTCATTAACTTCAAAGTAACAGAGGAGCATTTAAAAATGGCAGTTATATTTTTTTCTGTTTCTTTAAACTGCTGGGTCATCTTGTGTATCGCGACTTTTCTGTAAAGAATTTAGGTTCGAAATTAACATCGCGAGTACGAATTATACGCCGATTTTGTTTACTGATTTTTTCCCTGAATATACGCCTCCGCGGGTTATGCGCTGGATTTCTTTCTTCTGAATTCCACGGTCTGCTGATAATTGCCCAGCTAAGCCGCCCCGGTGACGCAGTGGTCTAAGCGATGGCCTCTGATCATTCGTCCGAAAGGGTTCCGGGTTCAAATCCCGGTGAGGTATGGATGGTGTGTTTGTCTTACGGCACTGGCTCTCTCCCTTCCCTTGAACCAGTGACCCTAGTTTAGGGACGGACGACTGCTTATATCCCATTGAGTTGCTCACGGTGGATGTTAAACCTTCATTCAAAAAACAAAAAATAGCCCAGCTATGGATAATACGATGAAATTTTTTGTAAATGGACGAAGTGGCGGAAAAGAACTTGTTTAATAAACTAATATGAACAGTTTAGTTTGCTTGCTATTCTTCCCAAATGATACGAGTGATCTGAGTTTCGTTGCCAATTATCTGGTAGTTTCGAGACCCCTGGATGACGTCGTGATTCATTTTGTCTCTTTCATGGCGTCACTTGCTCGACGATGAAACGTACATTGAGCAGTGGTCATTTCCAGGATTGTGGCGCGAAAGAGCTGCACGTGGAGACAGAGCGTAAGACATGCAGTGAGATGATCCAAATTGATCAACATGACATCACGATTGAATGGAATACTTAAACTGCGTTCATTAGAAGCGATAAATAAGCTATTAATCACACAGCGGTACTTACATCTCACGGAATCATGTGTCACACGAATGTAATCCTTGTGTTTAAAATGGAATAAGGGAATCCACACTAGCAGAAAAGATGTCATCTTTGCTCATCTGTTTCGACGTGAAGTCAATGGAAGTAATGCGTGCTTCAGTTTTTATTTGTGTGGGTAGGTGAGAGGCCTGAAGTCGTTATTTTAAATCAGAAGTTAATCATGTATGAAATCGTATCATGAAAAGTTGATTTTATACAATCGGTTGTAGAAAAATCATCTAGGTTGTACTTGTAGAGTTTAAGGACGACGTCAAGTAATTTTGCTTCCTATACTTCCATTGGAAAAACTTCTGCATACATTTTCTTCACAATTAATGAGTTCCCAAGGATGAACATTTAAACATCGTTTGAAATAACTTCATATTATGACTTGGAATACTTAATATTTTCTAAAACATAAGCATAATTATATTAAAAATCAATAATTTTTCCTTTGCTGGTGTTGAAACCAGAAAAAAGAAGGCGCGACCTGTACTTTGATGACGTCAGTAGACAAACAAATGTTGGATTGCATAATTATGGTTATGTTTTAGAAAATATTAAGTATTCCAAGTTATAAAATGAAGATATTTTAATCGATGTTCAAATTTTCATTTTTAGGAACGCATTAATTGTGAAGAAAATGTGTACAGAAGTTTTTCCATTGGAAGTATAGGAATCAAAATTACTTGAGGTCCACCTTAAAAGTCAGAGAACTGTCACTTCTGAGTGGTGTGTTCAGTACTGAAATTTTTTCTAAAATTCACGGACAACTTTCCGTCATTTCCTTCGTGAATTATCGAAACATATTTCTGATACAACCTTTTCCGTGAAATGACAAAAAGAAACTTGGATTTCACAGATTTTCCTTGCCACGGGAAAATTTTGAATTTTCTGAAACCATTCCGCAGTTTCTTTCTTATATTGACGATAAATTACCGTTATAGAGATGTGTTAACGGAAAATTCTGAATTTTCAGAAACCTTTAAACAATTCCTTTTGTATATTAACGGAAAATCTCCGTTCTCAATTTTTCCGTATCCTGACGAGAAATTACCGGTAATAGGAGCGATTGGTGAGAATACTTGAGGTGTGGTAAACTTTTAAATTTCAATCGTCCGTCGAATTTTAAAGTTCCGCAGCGAGATCAGATATTGTGGACACAACGACTACATTGTGACACAATGCATATCGCATAGATTTTGTTTATTGTAGCACAAGATATTTCTTCTCCTTTTCCGTGTTTGGTGAACTAGCTACTTACACTGGTGTGCAAAAATTAAGGACGAAGAAGAGAAATTAAGCATAACAGCGGACCCAGCAGGCAGAACAGACCGAAAGACCACTCAGGAGATAGTCTAGGGTCCGGTGCGGTAGGGCATGCGCATATATGCAGCATGACGTAGAGGAGGGGAAGGGTAGAGTGTCGGAAGGGTATAATGCACACGGGCGGTGTTTGCTCAGCAATTCGGTAAAAGCTATTGCGCGGTGTACATCGGTTTGAACGACGTCGAGTTGCTGCCACCGGGAGATATGGCCAACAGGCAATCCAGTAGAAGACATCTGGATGACTTTACCCAAGGTCGCGTCATTGGTAAGTTGGAAGAAATTCGAAGTGTGACTAGTGTGGCCGAGGAGTTCGGGATCGCTCACAACATCGTTTCACAAGCTTGGAAAGCATTTCAAACGACATGAAAAGCTATCCGAGAGTTTAGCAGTGGTCGTTCACGAGCAACCACGGCGGCGGACGACCGGTATAATGTCCTACAGGCGACAAGAGAAGACGGCAGACAGTGGGAGAAATCGCAAGGCACATGCAACCGACAACTGGACGTCCGTTATCGCGTTTTACCGTGGCCAGGAGGCTGCACAAAGGTGGTCTATTTGCACGACGACCAGTACGGTGTGTGCCATTAACGCCTGCTCATCGGAGACGGCGGTTTCTGTGGTGCCAGGAACACAAGAACTGTACACCTCAGCAATGGTGCCGAGTTCTCCTTACGGATCAAAGCCGATTTAGTCTGACGAGCGATTCTGGACCTATACACATCTGGAGAGAGCAATGAACACGCAATCCCTCCTCCAACTTCATCCAAAGGTACCGGTTTGGAGCCGGCGGAGTTCTCGTTTGAGGCGCTATCATGCTTGGTAGCTGTACTGACCTCCACTTCTTCCAAGGAGGTTCAGTCACTGGTGTTCGCGATTGTACCGAGGTTCTCCTGCCTCACGTGCGTCTATTTAATGGTGCTGTGGGTCCTGAGTTCCTCTTCATGGACGACAATGCTACACCTCATCGTACAGTGGCTGTCGCAGAGCTGTTGGAGAGCGAAGATATTCAACGCATGGATTGGCCCGCAAGGTCTCCAGACATAAATCTAATCGAACACGTGTGGGGCCTTCTCGGGAGACGCTTGGAAGCTCGTCACCAGCGGCCAGCAACGATTCCGCAGTTGCGATTGGTGCTACAGAGGAATGGGCCACGATGCCTCAACAGCCCCTTGACAACCTCGCCCTCAGCATGGACAGACGTTGTAAATCCTGCAACGCAGTCAGGGGTGATCATATCCCCTACTAAAGACTAGTATTTTCTTGGCAGCCGCCTGTCACATGGACGTTTCTGTCTTCTATCCAGTTGTGCTCGAAGTTACCTTTTCAATAAAGTGCCTTTGTATCCTTTGGATTCCTTGTTTGAACGGTTTAGCTCACTTGTCCCATATTCTTACATCTTGGGGATCTTATGGTATGATTTGGGTCGATGTGGAACACTTCTGCACGACGTTAAATTCGAAAAACCGTCTCGTCCTTAATTTTTGCACGCCAGTGTATTTAATATATTGTGCTACTTAAAGAAACCGGGTACTAATTGTACAGATGATTATACAATGTCTGTGTATCAGTCTTCGTACAGCTTAAGACAAAAGCTATTATAGCTATCAAGAGTAAATTTATATTTAGTTTTTTTTTTTGGGTGGGCGGATAATGCTATACAAAGTACATTTCACCTTTTTTAAAGATAACTGAAAGTCATTGTCAGTTTAAAAAAATCAAGTAGCAAAGCATTTTGTTGTTTGAAAAATCTCGATGAAAAATGCTTAATTTGTGAAAAGTCCTCCTACAGAAATTTTTTTATTACAAAACTAGTCAGAAAAATAATAAGCTCCAACAGAAAATAAAATGACTAAATCACTCACATTAATAACAAAAAACAAAATTTCATCGTAGCGGAATTCGTTTTACGATGTACATGACGCGGAGTGCCGCACGTTTGTGGCTCAGTTGTTAAAGGCGCGAGTTACCTGTTGAGCCAGCTTCAACGACGGGAATTCGATCCTGATATCAGCGGAAGAATAAGCGCTGTACAGGGTCATTGATTTTGCGGAATTTCAGTTTAAATACGGAAAAACCTGAAATCGATTTTTTCTGAAATAAACAGAATTTCTGTCTGCGGGAAATCTGTGAAAATAGAACTTAAAATAAACGGACACATTTAGATACGAAATTTTCTGAACAACACGGATACTTACAGGCAACTTTGCTGCCCATTATTTTCAGAAATTCCCCGTGAATTCGCACCACTTATTTTTTACAGTGTGGTAAAACGTCACATCCGCACTGATACATGGTCTGGAGCGATAACTTCCTCTATACTTCTAATATTGTTGTTTATATACAAGAATTACTTACGTACTATGCTGTTCCCTAATGAGACTCAGAGTTAGTATTTCTTCACTTGACGTTGTATTTCTTTCAAAAGCAATTTGTAGTGCCCGTGATATACATGGAGTTTAGAAATAACCAAAAATAACCGCAAATCCATGTAGTCTGGAGTTTTCGAAATAACCGCAAATCCATGTAGTACACGACCTGGCAGACAGCAATTTCTAAAGAGCTGGGAAGCATAAAAACGCCACCCACATGATCGAGTGGTAAGAGGTGCTGGCCTGTTTAGTTCGTCAGAGATGGACCCGGATTCGAATCTTGTGTGAAGCATGAACCGTGCTCTTTTGTTTTACGGCACTGGCTCTAACTCTATCGTGGAACCAATTACTTTAAATTATAAACAGGCTGCCGCCAATAGCGCATTGAACTACTCACGGTGGTCGTAATTCCTAATTCCCCAGTCAAAACAAAAAATATCCTTAGAAGCCTAGATAAGTTTGAGAGTTTCGAAATATGATGTTTAGGAAAAACAAATAATTTCCATATTTAGGCACCTGTAAAGCCGTGAAGGTCTAGTACGGTAGGTGATGGGACAAAAAGCAGGTAAGCATTTGGTTGGAATAAACATTCCCTATATTTTAATTTTTTTTCACGGTTTAACAACCTCCATGAACAACTCTTAGGACTAGTCAAACACATGTTACGGGCAGATAGATGCCAAATTAATATTGCAAGTAGACATGCCTCAGAAAACTTGAAAATGTTTCCTGAGATATGTCTACTTGCATGCCTGTGAAAACTTTACTTGAACGTTAGTCGGGTGATGTGGGACGATGTAATTTTCAAGTTTTCTGAGGCATGTCTACTTGTAACTCTAAGAGCTATTACAGATCTGTCGTCCATAATGTGAGGTCACTAGGCTATAGCTGTAGGACAAGCGTGCCACCAATACCTCATCCAGGACTCAGATGTGGAACTGGGACTTGAATGACTGGGCAAAATCCAGCTCCTCAGGCGATTCTACTCTTTTTAGGCTCTTTGTTTTCCTCCTAACTGGGAATAACCATCAGATGAATTTGCGTGCCCATATTACGGTAAGAGGAAACAGTGTTAAAGTACTGGAGCCTGCGCAACTTTTTTCCTTCTTGATCCCTGAGGTTTAAAATGCTAAAGTACTGTAGCGGAGATCATTTCAAAATTTAAGGCGAAAAAATGTGATAACACATTATAAGTAGATAAGAGCGCAGAAACAGTACACAAGGTAAGGGAATGAAATGCTCTAATTGTAAAAATGTTGGTTAAGTACCTACACATAATTAAAGAGCTGTGCTTTGAAAAGTGACCCATCATTTTATCGTAAGTTCAATGATCGGCACAGAAATGCGAAATGAGTTTGAATTTATGGTGGATTTAACTGATATTTCTATTGACTTCTCTTTCCTTTTTTGTGCTTTTTCTGAAGAAGGTTGGGGTTTCGAATTTTATTTGAAATATATTTAGGTCTACATAAATTTGTACGAGCACAGACAGGGTCATAATCAGCAGATTAATCGAAATATGCGACTTAGAGTAGCGCTGTAAGAACTCGAGGCAAATGAATTTATAACTTCGTCGATTCTTGAAATATCTAGTTTTTCAGTAATCTTCCCATTTATGGTGAAAGACGACAGCAGGGAATATTGTTTGAACATTTTATTCCGAGAAAATTTTGTCGTCTGGTATTTAAAAAGTGGATTTTTTTTTACTGAGGGACGTAGTGCATTTTTCCCAAAAGACGCATGCACATAAACACAGACGTAAAATAAGTCTCTGGATAATAATTTTATTTCTTCAACGACGAGATAAATTTTTACCTGAAGAAACGTAACATAAAATTTGAAAATATGTTTTCGTTATATAGTACACAATCAGCTTGAGAACCATAACGATATTCTTCTTATAGAGTTCTGTTCTTAGTTATTTAAATTTTAATTTATTGATTTTTCTTCCTCTGTGAGAGTATCTTCCATAATCAATTTTCATAGAACAGAGTAATGTCGTGAGATTTTGCATAATACTTTGCAATTTAAAGCCTGTTGAAACACATTTCAAATATATTTAGGTTATTTTGAAGATATTTTGGAAGTTTGTCGGATATTTACCCACAAGCATATCATAGCCGGGTCATCAGCGCATAGGGATAGATCGATATTATTTTATGTGGGATATAAACTGTATTTGTTGGCGTATAATGTTGGATGAAGAGCCGGAACCTAAACTACCCTAGTACAGATTATATTACCAAGGGGGCTGACCAGATTGAGCCTTACGGCCAAAGTATTGTTTATTAAGAAAACATTCAAATATTTTGCCTTGTGCTTTCGAGGAAGATTTATCTCGTTTTTATAGATTCAGCTTGTAAGGTTAAATTTAAAAACGAGGAAATTGGTGAACCATGATTTACGAAAAGTTGTTCTAATGCCGTTTGCAACTTTAAGTTTGTACTTGTAAAAATGTTTCCCGAAAAGGTGGAGAGTTGTATGCTCGGGAAGAGATGATCGTAAAAAGAAAATGAGATGAAAGGAAAATTTTAATATTTTTTGATATTATTCACAGCCATCAGACTGAGTTACTGCATTGCTTAAAATTTACCGGTCACCATGTAACACCTCTCAAAAAACTTTAAAATTGCATCGCTTTGGGGCAGGAAACGAACGGGCATCTCCCGATTTCCGTTTGATTATGCTATCCCTTACAACACCCAGAACACCGAAGTTCCAAGAAACTGAAATTAAGCAGTTATAGATTTGGAATCTGAACACTTCCGTTTTCGCTAGTCGAAGCAATCGTAAGCTTAATTTTTCAGATTATGTGATTTTCAAGTTTACTGGGACATAAATGTTGCATGTTGACCTGTACACTTTAAACAATTCAGTAACACAACCTGATTGTTGTGAATAATCTAGGGATTTTTTCATGTATTTATGTTGAATATTTTTCCTTAATATTTATTTTTTGTGGAATTCAAAAATCGCATTCAATAGACCTGATTTGAAAGTTTTTCCGAAACGAGGGAGAAGAAGGTTGGTTTTTATTCATTAAGAAAAGAGGAAATAGCGATGAGAGTTTGGATAAGACAAACACCAATTTTTCTAACAAAAGGGAGATACTAAAATTTGATGGCTTTGTTGATCAGGTGGTAAACAAGACTCAGTAAGAAAATGTATTTCAAATTCCATCTCTAACATGGTATGTTTCAAGCTTCAAAGTTTAAATATTAAATTGATTTATTAACTTTAGTTAGTAGAAAACTAGTGCAATCATCAAAGAAGTTTTCAGAACGAACCAGGGTCTCTCATATCAGTGTTGTGAATAAATATCCTGATTTCCGGTGAAATATTTTTGTTGCACGAGAATTAGGCGAGATCATGTGAGATGGTCGGAATACATGGAAATCTCCACAGCAGTCTGCGGGAAATTGTTGCTTTCGGCCTCGGTGTTTTTATTACTTGTTAAAAAATTTAGTAGCTTGAGAGTTACTTTTCCAGATAATTTGCCGAAACTTCAACATTTTCTTTACCTTAGTAGTCTGTAATCTTATTAGGCATACTAAAAGGGGGAAAATTTTAATGAGTATTTTTAATCATACGTTAAGTTCCAAAACATTCAATGGATTGTTTCTTCTCTACCTTATGGAGATAGAAGCACTAGATTTTTTGTAGTGCTTTACGGTGTTTAGCTCAAAATTATTGACCTTAGCCTCAGAGTGTTCAGATTTCTTTCGCTTTCCATGGACTTTGTTTCCAAGATTAATTTTTCCTTCTATCCATTACGGAAAGGGTAGAATTTTTTTAAATATTTCTAGTAGCTTAGAATTTTTAAATACTACCATAAAATGAGATATAGAACATTTCGTTTTGAGACAAACATATGGCTTCTCAATATCAGAAAATGTCTTATTTACAGTTCATATAGAATTGTTTTTACGCTTTCCAACCGTAGGTTGAAGAAGCGTATATGCTCCAGCTTTGCCCGTCTGCCTGTCTGTTTGTCCGTCCGCGCGATAACTCGCGCACAAATCGTTCGATTTCGATGAAATTTTAGTATGTGATAGAAGACAACCTGGGGAAGAACCCTATTGAAAATGGACGAAATAGCATCAAAGGTGAGGATCCATTCCATCTCCCTTATGCGTCATAACTTACGTAAAAATGCTTCGATTGCGATAAACCTTTATCATGTTGTTCCGGAGGTATACTGAACAAATTCTGTTGAATATCATCGAAATGGGGCCAAAGGTCAGGGCACAGGAGTGAGTCTTATTCCACAGCCGTTATCCTCATAACTTGAGTAATAACTTGGGTAATAATTCCTGGCATGTTGAAAAGCGTATCATAATCAATGCATTGCATGATTTTACTAACTTGTTAGTTTTCATCTAGTTTTTCCTTTGAATCACAAAAAATGGTCTGATAACTTAATTCGTAAAGAAAAAAACAACTAAGAGATAAAGGAAAATGATCAGAATTTTATTCAATGAGGAGTCATTACCGTTGGAGGGTTTATTTTAATTTTAAGCAAGACATGTTTGCAACTCATGACGTGGTGAAAGTATGTTTTCGAGTGTGTAGGGTACAAAATGTAGATCTGCACTAAAAACACAATTGTTTAAAGAATTTTCCATTACTATTCATATCTGTACAATTTCCGGATGGTTAAGGGGAATTACGTTGCATCCACTCGCGTGGATACCCAGTGGGACATTGCAATAATTTCGTGAAGTCAAAGTTGCTTCCAACATCTCACCGACTCAGGCTCTCGAAAGTTGACCAATCCTCGAAAACATTTTAAACTCAGTTTGTGACCTCACAAACCCAAAGCTTATGCGCTTTGTAAATAGGGATGACAGTGGCTGCATTCGTACATTTACAGAAATGTCGTCTGATTTCCGTAGAGACATCACCAACACGCCTATGCATAGATCGTATGAGGTCGTGAGCGCAATCCCTGAACATATATGGTAGCTGTTCTACTGGCTGATGCTGAGAAAGGAAGTTACTGCACGATTCCCCGAATTGAAGAACTGGAGTGGATGAACGCTGACATGATATTATATTCCAAACAATACAGTGCAAGATCACGCACAACTAACAAGAAAACAGCGTACAATTGCAGGTCAAATTTTCATCTATGTAGCGAAAATGTCTTTTCGACTTCTACGCTGTTTTATTACATCAATATACTAAGAAATAGTTCCTAAATGAAAGAAAACCTTAACGGCCAGACGAAACAACAGAAGTCAACTTACGGAAAAGCTTTATTCAGGCTATAGAAAACACATCGTTATAGGGCATACTGCAGTAAACGCCCCACACAACACACATTATCACAACACTCCTATCAATAATCAGTTTACAACAAAACGCTCGTAATAAACGCTCTCTTACAACGCTCTCTCTTACAGCGCTCTCAAGCAACAGATCAGTCGTCATTTTTATCTCTTGCTCTTATCAAGATCAGGTATACGTCACGTGTATTCAACCTCAATAGTGTTGCCAAACGTATTCGTTTGAGATAAAAGATATTTCGTTAAGCGTGAAGAATACTGAGAATAAACTCAATATTTTCATAGGGAAAGAAACTAAAAAAGAAAAGTTAATCTAGAATATACGTCACATCTATTTCGCATTTAAAGAACGTTTAACGTACGCACACCAGCCACTGAATTAGAAACATTTATGCAGATGTACGTAAACGTGACTGTATATGCAAAATACATGATGACGTGCTTCACCATGTAGTTCATACTACGATTTAAGAGAGCTGCTCGTCAGTAATCATCAGTAGAGTTCCGAAGCTACGATTTCGGAAAGAGCAGAGCTGGTTGCCTTCTCAAAATATGAGATATCACTGGTATTTATTCAGTAAAAAACACAACCCACACTCCTTGTCTAAAAGGCGTAACTGTGGCGCGAATACAATCTGTCAGGAACAAGATAGCCGTCGCCCGAATATAATTGTAAGGCGAAAGAGGACTTCCTGTGTCCAGCAATTGACCGAAGCATTCAATAAAGGCTGTCTCGACCCATATCTTAGCGCCCTGTGCGCGGGGAATTGAAAAGGTTTGGTATTGGCAGGCGCATACCTCTATGGAAACCACAGATTTTGCGAAGAACCGGAGCATTTGTCTACAGTGGTGTCATGAACGCCGTGAATGGACACTGGAAGACTGGACAAAAGTCATGTGTTCCAAGAAGTCACGATGCACCTTGTTCTGTACCTACCGTAGGCAAAAGAGTTTGGTGGGGGTTCCATGAAGCAATGGGCCCAGCGTGCCTTGTTAACACACCGCAAAGTTCTGGAGGTGGTGTTATGCTGCGGGGTAGCTTCTGTTGGAACGTAACAGGTCCACTGATATTGCTGGAAGGTCGAAGGTTCTGCAGGTAATGTTTAAACAGTGTTGCCTGTCAATTCCGTTCTGCAATGTTGATGTTTTATCTAGCAGGTGACTGCTATTTGATGGACGACAATGCCACTGTCCATCGCGCAAGATGTATTCAGCAGTGATTTAGCGAGCATGACAGCAACTTCAGCCGTCTTCCCAAGCCACCGTGGAACCCGTATATTTAAACCCCATTGAGAACGTATGGGACATGTTAGAATAACAGATCTTTTTTTCAAAATTTTCTTCCCTCAAATCTGAGACAATTATAGGACTTTCTGGTGAACGCCTGGTATTCTGTAGACGTAGATACACTCCAACACCTTGTGGAATCTATGCGGAACCACATACGTGCTGTAATTCAGGATATAGGACGTCCAACCTAGTATTGAGTAAAAGGTTTTAATTTAGTGACTGGTATCTGTTGATGCAATTCCTATTCATTATGACCCCATGAAAATATTTCTAAAGTAATGCTTTCATGAAAATGCCTAATGATAACTGCATCTCAGAAACACATACCCTCAGTCTCTGCTAAATTAATGTGATTGCGTGAATTACATACAAATGAAATACACTATGTGGACAAAAGTTATTTGTCACCTCCACACAGGCGCAATGGTGTGCTGCCGCATCAGACACGTCATCGATAAGGTATAAAAGCGGCAGCGCTAGTACGTTCAGATCAATCGCTGCTTAAATGGCTAGCAGGAGAGAGTTCTCTAAGTTTAAAAAGGGCTTTATAATAGGCTGCTCAATTGGAGGTATGAGCGTAAGAAGCACTGCTGATGTCAGACAGGTCGCTAAATCTACTGTGTCCTTTGACATCGAGAAGTAGAAGAAGACGGGACATGGCGGGAATTCCCCTCGCCCTAGAGGACCCACGAAACTGCAACCCAGCGACCCCGGATGGTGCTGCATTTGGCGATCCGGAAAACCAGGTTCATACCAATGCACGCCATAACACATGAGTTCCAGATGTCCACAGATGATATGGTCTGGACCAAGACACTTCGAAGAAAAGCCCATGCACTCGGGTGTCAGGGCCGAGCAGCCGTCCATGAAGCCCTCATCGCAAAGACCAATAAAGCCACCCGGATACGATGGTGTCAACAGCACAAGAATTGGATTTTGAAGCAATGGCCGCAGGTATTATAGTACGACAAATAGCGCTTTACATTTTACCGATAGGTTGGACGTGTCTGAATTTGGCGTTTACCCGGAAAGCGTCTACGTCCTGAGTGTACATTGCCGACTGTGACGCAAGAAGGAGGTGGAGTTATGGTATGGGGCTGTTTCAGCTAGTACGGTGTGGGTCCACTGGTTCCTATTCATGAAAAACATGAACTCTGTGCTGTATAGAGATATCCTGGCTAACTCAATGCCCTCAACGATGTGGCAGTTCTATGGACACGATGGTTGTTTCTTCCAGGACGACAATGCCACTTGTCATGTTTCCAGGGCTACAATGGAGTGGTATGAGGAAACCCAGGTCTCGCGAATGGACTGGCTTGCTCAGAGGCCGGACCTCAATCCCATTGAACACTTATGGAATGAACTTGAACGGGGGGTAATTGCTAGACCAACACGACCTTCTTCACTGACAGAGTTGGTCGATGTACTCAAAACGGAATGGAGGAACATCCCGCTCTCCGTAATACGTGGACTCGCGGACAGTTTATCTTGACGGGTGGCTGCTGTAATCTCTGCAAATGGAGGACCAACCCACTGCTGATGTAAATACAACGCTGTTTTTCTTTTTTCTTGCAGTGTCCAATTACTTTGGTCTACATAGTGTAAATCTGTCCAAACTTTTGTTGTACAAATTTAGTGATATGTATCATTCAAGTATGATATATATCACCTAACTAAAGATATTCATTTTGAGATAGTCTGCGTTCATAAAACTACAAGGAATATTTAGATGATTTTCAGAGACTGATGCAAACTTTAGAAATATCAGTTCATCGCAAGACAAAACTAAATTTTGTCATATATTCCAACTCACCATATAAAATTTACTGAATGTCCTGCTTACATTTAACGCAAGAAGCGCATGAAAGTTGGGATACTAAAATTTCCAGCTGTGGTAGTAATTATTTTCATTTGTTCAGTAAACATGACTGAAAGCATTAAGAATTTAAAAAAAAAATTCTTGATCCGTTTATATGTTTGAGAAGAATCCAAGAAAATATGAATCATGCTTCGCTTTTGATGCGTAAGTCACTACAGATGTTTGCAGGACGGAAACAAAAAATACATTTCTTTTTAACCAAAAACTTTTAACAGAGTTTTTTAAAGTAGAAGAAATCTGTAAACATTGTTACTAAACCGGTCTAATATGAAGCTTATCAAATTGTTGCGACGTCATCACCACAAGTTGAAACTTTTCCTACTGAGAAGCAGCATATCAGAAGATACGGAAGCGACAGAGAACACTTTTGTATGCAATTCTTTATGATTGATTGGAGAAACAATATGGGATAATGAAAATTGTTCGAAAGCCTTAAACAGATTTTTCGTGTCCTCTATCCTTTATACACAATATTGAGAAAACTCACCGGACACCTAGAAGAGAAACACAACATAGCATTTACTGACATATATTAGTACGGTACGGTGTCGGTCCACCTTAGGCCTTAATGCATGCACTGACCCTTCGAGACATGTTTTCGACAAAGTTTTGGAACACAGCGATAGATCTGCACTTCCATTCAGTACATAATGTTGCCGCTAACTGTTGCTTAGTAGTAAGCCTTGGTTCCAAACTTCTTATGCGGCGCTCTAATTTATCCCATAGGTGCTCTATATGATTAAGATCAGAGCTCTGTGCTGGCCAGTCCACACACGATACGGAATTATCGTCAAACCACGACGTAACAGTCCTTGCTTTATGGTTCGGTGCATTATCCTGTTGGTACCAACATGGCTCGGTTCTATAGTATTGCCACAGAGTTGGTAGGGCATAATTGTCCAGAATATCGAGGTACACGTGCTGGTTAACAGGTTTGTGCACAATAACCAATGGGCCGGGATCATACTATGAAAAACATCCCACACGAGTATACTGCTAACTCCAAACTTGACCGTAGGAACAGTACACTGTAGTTAATAACGTTCCCCGGCTGCCGCCATACCCACACACGGCCATCAGGCCTAAGGATCGTGTATCTGGATTCATCAGTCTGTAGCACCCACTTTCACGGTCCACAATAAATGTTCTTTACACCATGCTAAACGGCGAGTAGCATTCCGAGTGGAGATGAAAAGCTTATGAGCAGCCACACGACCACGATAATCCATGAAATGAAGTTCTCTGCGAATGGTACGTGTACATACCAAGGTTCCAGCATTTTTAATCACCTGTACACTGAGGTCTTGTGCAAGTACTCCATCGATGAGCTGTAACGACTCTCCTGAGGCTTCGACGTCCTGTATCACTGATTTTCTTTGGTCTGCCGGTACGTTTTGCTGCTTCAGGCACGCCATGTGTCTTCCACTTATTCAGTACATCCAAAATAGTTGACTGGGGTATGCTTAAACGCCTGTCGGTTTTTCTTATGGACAACCCACTAATATAACACCCAACAATCTTTCCTTTCTCAAAGTCAGTTCTCTCCCGCCGCGGCATTTTCACTCAACCTCACAGTGCGATATGATAGCGGGCAGCTGTAAGCTTGTTTTAATACCGTTTGCAGCTGTACCGCGCATCTTAACAACGCAGCGGATCGGTTGGTTTGCTTTTGAAGGGGTGCCCGGTGACTTTTGTCAATATAGTGTATATAAATGTTGTTTTGGAGTTTAAAAACAAGAAAAGGAGAACATCTATCAGGCCTGACACGAGAAATGAACGACCAGCAACTGCAGGCATTGCGATAAACATTTTGCGAACGGAAATTATAACGGAAAAAGACTGCGGTTGCCCTAAACTGTATCAATATGTTTTGGGAGATGAGTCCGTTAAATGCTTACACGGTATTGCCATAGAATCTCCGGACGAAATAAGTTTCATTTCTATGAGTGGAAGGCATTTTAAGAGGCATCAAAACAGGTGCATTAGCAGAATATTCATGCTTTATGATTTAATACTAGATTAATGGTATTTCTCTACGACTCTTTGAAATCATCATCGGTGATGAGACAAGGACCTACCAGTGAGATTTTTTAATTGCCTTCCAGTGGTTCATTTGTCTCTTCTCAAATGAAAATCTTCCTGGATATGTCAAACGGCCAAGAAGTGTTACAAATGTTTCGAAAATTAATGTTACCTATGCTTCCAAAGCTGGGTTACGACGACGATGAAACTCTGTACTGGGTCTCCTTATCATTTGTCTTTACTTACACAAAATTTAAAATAAAGAAATGACTTTTAGTCCAACTGCATTTCAAGGTTTTTTAGGATATACGTACATATCATGAAAGCCATTCTCTGAGATTCAGCGTTTGCTCCTCACAGAAATTCAATTTTCTAGATAAATCTTTAACAGATGGAACTAGAATTTACTTACTGTTGCCGTATCAAACGCCTCCATTTACAGCTATATCGGCACAAAGCTAGAGCTTCACTGACATCCATCACACGTCACACACAATATATTTTGTATTTTGTACGTATAATCTTTTCCTCGTGCAGACATTCCCGACTCTTATCCTCTCATGATTTCCTTGGCCTTCCTCTCCCATTCTCTCCTGCGACTTGGGCTGAAAGAGTTTTCTTAGTAAGTATGCCATCACTTATTCTTTCTACATGGCCAAACTACTTAAGAATATTAGTTTCCACCTTACTAACAACATTTTGCCTCGCAATACGCATCTAAAACACATCTTCGTTCCTCACCTAATCACAGCCTGTCTTGTCACAATCAATCCCCCGTAAGTAAAGCATCTCTCTAGCACACAAACCACTGTTATGTCTATACAGCAACATGTAGTACCCAGATTTCGCTGCCATATATCAGACTACGAACAATTACATTACCATATACATCTTCTGCGTGATATTAAAAAATAATCAATTCAGGTAAGAATAAAGTATTTTCATTACGCTTTAGATTTTCAAAAAATATTATTGGTATCTCATGTATTGATGTACGTTTTAATGTGAGTTAACTAAAAGCCACAAAGAAATTAAGTATGTCTGAATAAGTGAACTCACATAATTACGAAAATACAGACTTCCGAAACATTTGCAAAGGAATTTTGAAGTTATTCTTGCTGTACGTATCAATTTTCATTAAACATAATACACCTTACTCAGTGCTTTTTGTTTCTTTTATTGCAGGAGAGAAACCTGCCGCCATGCAGCATGGAAGGCAGACAGGCTCTGCTTCTCGAATTGCAGCACCATCTGAAAGGATCCTGACGCTGATCGCCTTGTGCACACTGTGTTATATCAGAAATCCCAGCTTGGTTTACAGGTAGCTGCACCCTTGAAATATCCGGGCAGCGCGAACGGTTGAATTTGAAGAAGGAGACTCACAAAGAGTCTGCAGTCCCGCCTCTGTGTAGTTCTTCGTGCTTCTTGGATGCTATGTATGACTTAGCATTAATATAATGATATTTCTGCTTATTTCATGATACCGAAAAGGACTTCCGTTAAGAAATGTGGAAGAAAAGAATGTAATATTCCTCAAAAATATTATTTTATGAATAGATAAAGTGATTGACATAAACGGAAACGATCTTCCAAAAAAAAAAAAAAAAAAAAAAAGAAAAAAAAAGAAAAAAAAAGAAAAAAAAGAAAAAAAAAAAAGACCAATGTTGTTTTGCTCGTAAAATGAGTTATTGTGTTAATCGGGTTATTTCCACGACTTGATGTAAACGTCGCTTTCGGAGTATTTTATATCGAGTCTTTTAGTGTTAAAGATGTAAACTGTAATATGACTTGAACATCAGAGAAGTAATTATCTGTACACAATTGTAGTGTCGCATCGTATGAAAAGAAATGGAGTTCCTGATGTGAAAAAAGTGTACATATTCTTTTGTGTCTTGGAGAGAAAAATCGAGTAGGACTGTACACTCGTCTCTAGGCATTGAGGGCGGTTTCGAGCTTCTGACGTTTGTAACTTAAAAGATATGTAACTTTTATAAATACCAAATGTAACGATTAATGATTGTACAGCAATGTATTGTGCATAGTGGTTTTGTGATTGTATCTATTGCATGTTGATTGGAGTTCGTTTAAGTGTAGAGTTATGAACTCCGTTTAACTGAAGAAGTATTTTTTGTTTTCCAGTAATGTACGATATATTATGTATTGAAACAAGACTTCGAAGCGAATGAAAAATATATTGATAAATGTGAGATTATGGGTTTTCTAAGCGTTCGTGCTCAGATTTTAATTCATTTTTCTTCCTTATTTCATCAAGAAAGAAAAAACGTTAGTTTATGCCTCGTATTTTGAAAAGAAAGGAATATTTCACTTTCCATCTAATTCTATCATTAACCCCCAGCAATTTTTATTTTGGACAGATTAGCACTTTTAACTGCTAGAAGGAATTATTACAATTACCCTGTTTAAATGGTAGATACCCTGAAGCGATATCATTACACTACTTGAATTTTACCACAATGTTTTACATTCCCAGTAAAATGCAAATAACTATTAAACATACGCCATGAATGATTACTTATTTTTATTTTATGCAATAGGCATGAAAATGCTTACACACGCACGAATTTTTAGACTCTCTATCAACTATTGTTTCCGAATGGTATTTCTGTTGTTAAATTAATCATGCGTGCCCTAAAAGTGCACCATTTCGGCAATGTTCTCAAAAAATCATCCAGTATCGAATTTGTTGGATCCGCTATCAGGCCAGGAGATGGTCCAGTTTTACAAATAAAAGTTTTTGGAGGCATATGAAAAAAATGCTAGATCGATAGTGGTTACCATTTTCACTTAGCATCTTTTTCGAGTTCATTTTCAATTTCAACAAAATTACACTGACAAATTTTTGTCTTGACTTTTGAACTACTTCCATGTGAAAAATATAATAGCTGAAGTGATGCTGAATATCATTGCAACTGATAACATCACCTTGCAATGCCGAAATAACGTCTGAATATTCAAGGTTTTTAATGTCAACTCCCTTTCTATTTCGATTGATAATAACGCAGTATGACAAAACTTCTAATATTTTCATTCACGTACATTAATATTTTTCATTCACGACAGGTAATGACATTAAAACATCATCCTGGAGGACGGCGATTTTTAATTTATAAAAATCAATTCTGGATTTTTTGTGAGTGCAAGAATTTTATTCAAAGAATTACCAGTCATTCAGAAATGCTTTATGGTAAAACATATGCTTTTTGTTAGGCATATTGTGAAAATGAGAATTGTGCTTTAGAATTTAAGTCCTAGGTTACAGATATGAAATATATTTTATAAAATTCAGTAACAGAAAGTGCCACACTCGGAATAAGATCGAAAGTATTACCTTCCAATTGTGTAACAGTATTTAGGGCATTGTAGCAAGAATCTTTCCAAGACTGTGAAATTATTGGATTAAAACGATTCAGGCAACTAAAAGCCATTTTTATAAGAAAAATATCAACACCTGTCTTTTCCCATATTTAGTTTTGTTAAATTGACGGTTCCACCCCATGTGTACTTATTTTGGGTGAAATGTTCTTCTGTTAAAAATAAAAAATAAGGTAAATAGTATAGCATAGTAAGCCATATTTTAACCCATATAAGAAATGAACATTTAGACACTGCATACTGATGCGCAAAACCGAGAACGATATCTGGCATTAAACTGACGTGTTTGTATTTCAGTTTGGTAGAAATAAATATGGTGAAATCATACCAGTTTTCAGAGCTGCTTTATCGTTGTTTTCCATGTCATTTTCTTATTCCAAATGTTTTAACTGCGATTAAATTTCCAGATAAAATATACGAACTTTTAAGTAACAATATCCCACAAAACAGAGATTCAAATAAAATAAAGAAGTACCGGTATATAATACATATACACACACAAACACACACGCACGCGCGCGCGCACACACACACACACCTTAGTCACCCCTGCCAGAACTAACCTAATGACGGGTGACGAAGCTTTTTGTCTTGATAACAGCATGAATCCGGTGTGGTAGAAACTCCACTAGGTTGTGGATGTATTGAACATCGATTTGCATTCACTCGGGTGTCAATTGGTCCTGAAATTCCGCCAGAGTACGTGTGTGTCTATTCTGGCGTTGCACCTTCTGTTCGAAATGATCCCATAGATTTGCAATAGGATTTAAATCTGGGGATTCGTCGGTCCAGTCGAGGTAAGATAGTGTTTCTGATTGTTCGTCGTTCCACTAAGGCACAGTTTTAGCCCTGTGCATACGGCAGTTGTCGTCTTGGAAGACATGGGTTGCAATGTGATGCTGCTCCTGGAGATGTAGAGCAAAGGGCAACACTTCGTCATTCAGAATGCGAAGGTACGCGTGCTGGTTCAAATTCATCGTCACTGCAACGAGAGGGCCCATTTCATATTAAGGAAAAACATCCCCAAAGCATTACAGAACCCTCCAGCTTGAACAACACCTTCGACACAATCAGGATTAAAGTTTTCATTGGACCTGTGATGCACTCATCGCCTCCCATCATTGGAGTACAAACATTAAACAAGAGTAGTAAATAGTAACGCTGTACTAGTGATCCGATTTATTGGCGTAGAAAATGAACACATCAGCGTTTCCAAGCTTTCGCACATCAACCAGATGGCTTTTTCAAGGAAGTTAGGCAAAAACTGCAAACTGAAAAATAGAACGCTTAACAATTTGAACACGGGAACTTGACAATAAATAGATGCGACGTTATATTCATTTAAAGATACGAGGCATCACGTTGGTTGCACGCGGGATCCTGGTAGAGAAAAGGCGTTACTTGAAGAATTGGTTCCAAATTTGTGGCAACTCGAGTGAGACACAGTCATTGCAAGTATCGCTGTTGGTAATGATCTCCAAGGTTTCCCGAATGGCTGTACATTTAGGGGTAGAGTAGCTAGCTAATTTCTTTATATCATCCCACATGGGAGTAGCTGACTTGAATTTGATTTCTCTGGATAGTACCGTGGCTACTTTACCGTATTTTGTGCATCTTTTATGTTCGTTGACTCTGATTCCAAACGAACGCTTGGTCATTCCAATGTAGTATCGTTTAGAGCCGTTCGAATACTGTAGGGGGATCGCATAAACGCCTGTTTCGCAGGAGAGAGGTGGTTTTTCACTATTTCTCTTTAGTATAGTATGTAAAGATGCAGGGGACCTTATGCCGACGCCGTAGTTCATCTTCTTAATTGCATTTTTGAGTTTGTAAGACACACTTGGAATGTAGGAAATTGAGCCTAAATACCAATTCTAGGCAACACGAAATTGAAAGCGTCATCAAGCTAGCCACTGATGCAGGATATTCATTGAATCAGATACGTAGCTTTATCCAACAAAGCCAAAGCCAAACATTCCAGTCTTCCTGGTCCGCAGCTACGTTATTTAGGCTCAATTCCTTACATTCCAAGTGTGTCTTACAAACTCAAAACCTTCCTCAAGAAGATGAACTACGGCGTCGGCATAAGGTCCCCTGCATCTTTACATACTATACTAAAGAGAAATAGTAAAACCCCACCTCTCTCCTGCGAAGCAGGCGTTTATGCGATCTCCCTACAGTATCCGAACGGCTCTAAACGATACTAAATTGGAATGACCAAGCGTTCGTTTGGAATCAGAGTCAACGAACATAAATAGGACACAAAATACGGTAAAGTAGCCACGGCACTATCCAGAGAAGTCAAATTCAAGTCAGCTAGTCTCATGTGGGATGATATAAAGAAATTAACTAGCTACTCTACCCCTAAATGTACAGCCATTCGGGAAACCTTGGAGATCATTACCAACAGCGATACCTGCAATGATTGTGTCTCACTCGAGTTGTCACGAATTTGGAACCAATTCTTCAAGTAACGCCTTTTCTCTACCAGGATCCCGCGCGTAACCAACGTGATGCCTCGTATCTTTAAATGAATATAACGTCGCATCTATTTATTGTCAAGTTCCTGCGTTCAAATTGTTAAGCGTTCTATTTTTCAGTTTGCAGTTTCTGTCTAACTTCCTTGAAAAAGCCATCTGGTTGATGTGCGAAAGCTTGGAAACGCTTATGTGTTTATTTCCTACGCCAATAAATCGGATCACTAGTACAGCGTTACTATTTACTACTTAATTGGTGTATTGTTCCTCGTTATAAATTTAAACAAGAGTAATCAGGCCTAATTAATCATTTCCGTCCCTCCACAGTAACGTTTTAGTGCCACGAAGCCCATTGATAACGTGCGACTTTGTGACTTGCTGTTAAAAGAGGTTTGTTTCTTCCGTGGTACACTGCTCCATCAGATGCAGTTTTCGTCGCAATGTTCTTTCTGAAATTGGTTGGAGTGGATTTTATTGACTGTTTGAAGCAATTTTTGCCTGGTTTGAAACTGATTTGCAGTTACAAGGCGTGAAACATGGCGGCTGTGCCTGTTGGGGAGAATCGTTTCCCGGCCACAGTTACGTCGCCGATTTTCAGTTGACTGCGAACTGCACCACTATTTGTAGACCCGCTGGACATTACGCTTCGACACACCAACAAATTGAACGACCCCATTAACTTTTTGTTTGTTGGCACGGCTAAACCCGATCGCTCCTTTTTGCCACTTACTAACGTCTTTATTACGACCCATATTACAGACTAAATTTAACACACACGTTGCTTTTCACCACTGCACGAGACAGAAATGATCCTGAAGACCACCTCAGTGTTATTTATATCCGAACAATGCTATCACGAAGCTCTCTGTGCAAGCGGTAACTCCCTACTGTCATTTCTGTTGGGGTTGACTAATTTTTTGTCCGGTGTGCTAATATATCAACATGCAGTTATTTTGGGGTGAAATGTTCCAGCTTTAGTGACTAGTGACTTTCTTTAGTGCGACATTGGAAATGGGAAATAAGATTGATCACTATTTCGGGATAACTTTTTTGTTACAAACATGTATTTGTTCTGATATCCCCCAACGAATTCCTCATGATTATTTTTCTCAAAAATCTCTCAAAGATATGCAGATGTTTTGTCGTTGTTGTTATATGGAATACTTATAGGTCTTTCGGTTATTGTTACATTTTTCTGCAATGCCTCATTTTGCATAGTTAATATAATTTTGTGTTTGCTTTTTGGGGGTTTAACGACAACAGTGAACAACTCAATAAGCTATATGCAGTCTCCCGTCCGTAATTTATGTCCACTGGTTCCAGAGAAGAGAAAGAGAAAGAGAGAGAGCTAGTGCTGTGAGACACAAAGAACATACATACCTCGTCGGGATCCGAACCCGGCTTCATCTCGGGTGAGTGGACAGAAGCTAGCACCTCAGACTAATCATCCACCGGCACTGCTCTTCGTCGCTTTCACTGTAATCATGTAATACTGGAAACATAGAGTAAGCGAGAGCTTCTTCTTTATGTCAGTTGTATGTTTACTCCTTTAAATTATCCTTAACTCCAATGATCAAATTTTTCCTTAGATTCTAAATGGTCACATTTTTTAAGTTTTACAATTTCTTGTGAATTTGTATTTCCCGTAAAGAACTTCACAATCTTTGCAACAGTCCTATCTTTTGTTTCATTTATACACTGACGGGAAAAAAATCCCACCACGAAAAAATAGTTGCAGAGGATTGAAATGGCGGCAATACATTTGTATAGGTAACATATTTATTCGATAAAGGTTTAAAGATCACAGCTTAATGTAAGCGCGAGAAGAGTCATTTTAAATGTGAAATGCTGGGACATTAATAACCGGTGTAACCGCCAGAATGTTGAATGCAAGCACGCAAACGTTCATGCATTGTATCGTACAGGTGCTGGATGTCAGTTTGTGGGATGGAGTTCCATGCCTGTTGCACTTGGTCGGTCAATACAGGGACAGTTATTGCTGGTTGGGGGTGACGCTGGAGTTGTCTTCCAATGATGTCCCATACGTGTTCGATTGGTGAAAGATCTGGTGATCTAGCAGGTCACGGCAACATGTCGACACTCTGTAGAGCATGCTGGGTTACAACAGCGGTATGCGGGCGAGCGTTATCCTGTTGGAAAACAACCCCTGGAATGCTGCTCATGAATGGCAGCACAACAGGTTGAATCACCAGACCGACGTAAAACTGTGCCGTCCGGGTGCCTGGGATAACCACGAGAGTGCTTCTGCTGTCATAGGAAATTGCTCCCCAGACCATAACTCCAGGTGTAGGTTCAGTGTGTCTCGGCCGCAGACAGGTTGGTTGCAGGCGCTCACCTGGCCTTCTTCTAACCAACACACGGCCATCACTGGCACCCAGGCAGAACCGGCTTTCATCAGAAAACTCAACAGATCTCCACTCCGTCCTCCAATGAGCTCTAGCTTGACACCACTGACGTCGCAAACTGCAGTGGTTTGGAGTAAGTGGAATACATGCTACAGGGCGTCTGGCTCGGAGTTGTCCATCAAGTAACCGATTTGTAACAGTTCGTTGTGTCACTGTGGTCGCAACTAGAGCTCGAATTGCTGCCGCAGACGCAGAACGATGCGCCATGGCCATATGCCGTACACGGCGGTCTTCCCTCTCAGTAGTGCCACGTGACCGGCCGGAACCCGGTCTTCTTGAGACAGTACCTTCCCTTAACCACCGCTGCCAACAATCATGCACAGTGTCTACATTCCTGCCAAGTCGTTCTGCAATATTGCGAAAAGAAAATCCACCTTCTCGTAGCCCTATTACACGACCTCTTTCAAACTGCGTGAGCTGTTGACAATGGCTTCTTCGTCCTCTTAAAGCCATTCTTGGCTAACATCAACACACTACGTCGAATCTCAACGATAACTAACGCTCACGAACGTTACAGCGCGTATTTACAGCAAACCTGCTGTGCATGTTCGGAGGTGCGCTAATAGCGCCACACGTATGCGCCGAGCGCGAAATTTACATAGACGTCGTCTTACAGATGTACTCTCACCGCCTACCAACTGTCGTTTATCTAACACAACCCCTTCTTGGTGTTGGGATTTTTTTTTCCGTCAGTGTATTTAGAAACAATCTTTTACACCTTCTTCATAAACTTCCTTCTGCCTTTTGTGTCAAAACGTAAATTATACTACCTACAGAATATTCAGAGTGCAAAATAATTCCTTTTTGAACAATCTACAAATATTTCTTCGAAGGAAAGAAAACACATAATTTTGTCCTTCCAACACTTTCAATACCAGAAATTCAGGAAGGCATGCGTTGCTATTAAATACATTTTTAGCCAATCTCTGCTGCTGCCTTTAAGCACTAGTGTTCATAATTATGTTTGTCAGTGCTTAAAAAGCTCCTTTTCATTATATTCCGTTTTTGGAATACAGTGTTGTGCTATGTTACCATCATTCGATTCATTTGGATATCGAGAGAGAGAGAGAGAGAAAGTACATTTTTTCTACAGAAAACGACACTGTGCTACTATTTAAACTAAGATGTCAGAGTGACCGATACTAGGGATTCTACGAAAAAATTGTCGCGCAGCAGTAAATACTGCCAGATATCCTTCAAGAACAACACTTTCATTCTGTGTGTCGATTTAGTACCTTTTCTCAAAAAGCACCCTTATATACCATGCACTCTGACATGTCAAAATATTTCCTGTTTTCTACGAAAACTAGATGAAAATATCTGAAGGATCTGAAATTATGAAGATTTGTGGCTGCAAATCTTTTCCAGTTTAGGGCAGAGTACCTGCCTGCCGTGAAAATGACAATAAAGTTTGAATTCACTAAGAGAAATATCGCAAAATTCTAACACACACAGAAATTGAGAAATTATTGTTTAGTTTCCATATCTTAAACTGTCCTTCAGGCCATGTAATAAATTGTTACTCAAATGAAACAACAAAATTTGTTTTTTCTGATCTTCACCGCTCATTACACGCATTATTCAGAAAATCAAAGTGAGAGATAAACACGGGCACGCATTAATCCCCTCCGAAATCTGTGTTACAAATTTAAGATGATACATTTTTCTTAATGATTTTCTTGATCGTGCCGAATGAGTTATATGACTACAGAAGAAGCAATTTTTTAAAGCTGACAGGTGTCACGATTGATCTGTCAATTTTTTTAGCATCAATATGATGATTTTAGCAAGTGAAACAGGTCCAATGGAATTTCCTTATAATTCAGCAAGTGAAGCTTATTTACAGAGGGTGAGTCGAAAGTTTTACAATATTTGCATAAACGCATGGGCTGCGGCAGGTATGTCACGTGTTTAAACTAGTTCAAGTCGCGCACTGCAGTCAGTCGAAAGGGATATAAAGTGGTAGTCGTTGCTGTGAACAGCAGTGCATGTCGTCATTCTGTCTGCGGTTGGGACGCCTAAAACATGAGCAGCCACAACCGGCTAATTAGAGAACTTCTGATTTAGGAGTTTGAACTCGCTGCTTAAGCCACACGAAATATTTATCATGCGAAAGGGGAAGGTTCCGTAGAATACAGTACCACAACCAGACGGTTCAAGAAATTTCGCACAGGTGACAGAATCCTCGACGATCAGTCAAGGCCACGTAGGCCGCGAACCGTGTATTCAAAGGCTGTGGACCAGGCCGTAGAGGCAAATCCGACAGCCAGCACCCGGAGATCATCAGACGAGCTGGACATACCACAGACCACCGTGTTTCGTCAGCTTCAGGGCCTCAGCAAAGTCTACAGGAGCTGCCAAATTGTTCCTCACGAACTGACGCCAGCTGAAGAAAACCGCCGAGTGGACGTGTGCTCGAAACTCCACGAAAACCCGCGCGATGTACGTTTCAGCAAGATAATTGTTATGTACGATGAAAAGTGGGTCTATTTCCGTATTCCTAACACACAACGGCAGTGGTTGAGCCCTGTCTAGCTTCCAGAACCTGTTGCCAAATGTGGGCGCTTTGAACATAAAGTGATGCTTTGCGTCTGGTGGAAGTTCGATGGGATAATCCATTACGAATTTGTGCAAGATGGTTGGACCATCAACGCTAATCTCTACCCCTCATACCACACGAACGACCCAGGCAAAACTCCAAGAACGTGAGAGCATCGAACTGATGCCACACTCAACATATAATCCGGAGCTTGTCCCGTCGGATTATTACTTGTTCTGGGACATAGCCATCTTCCTTCGCGGGTGTCACTTCAACAACCAGGAGGAGATGGCAGCCTGTATGAAGGAGTTCTTCGCCTTAAAGGACAAGTACTATTACCACCACGGAATCGGAGAATTGGCAGACAGATGGCTAAAGATTGTGCAACACGATGGCCTATACTTTAAATGCTAGTTAGCTTTCGTCGTAAAGCTGGGTATGAAGACAAAGTGATCCAAACATTGAAAAACTTTCGATTCACCCTCTAAAAAAAATGTCTCTATCCGAATGCTACAGAGATGCTTTCAGGAAACAGGATAGGTCAGGTGCTATTTTTCTGAACCAAAATTATGATCTTTGACAGTAAGATAAGCTTGTAAACATTAATCGTGATGCTTTCGGCACGTGAAATAGTTTCAAGATTTCCTTCAAAGTGCGCACCAAAGGAAAATAGATGCATTTAGTTTTTTTAACATAAAGGGAGAGATGTTTTCAATAAATGATACAGGACGAACAGAACTTTCCTCATCACCATGGCATTCCTTCGGGAAATGAGACGGGGCACTGTTTCTTCCAGTTGAATGATGATTTGGATAATTCCAATATGTGAGACTCGTTCTACAAAGTTTTCTTCGGGGGACGAAGAAGTATTTCACCAAGTGAAGTACTCTAGAGACGCTTTCTACATATAAGACATGCGATTTATTTTCTTGAGCGGGCGAAGGCATGATTGGAGCAAGTGAGATAGCCCAATAAATATCTTTCAACCCTACACAGATATGTTTGCTGTAGAGAGAAGGTCCATTAAAGTTTTCTTCTCGAGGATGTTCGAGTGATGATGCAATGAGTTGAAATTCCTTCTCGTAGGCTCATGAAGCTTCGTTTAATCCCTGATTTCTTCGCAGCTTTTCGTTAAATTTAGCTCTTGAATTCCGGGCTAAGATTTTACATATTTGTATGTTTTGTTGGTTAACGACCTCATGAACATGTGAATATTGAACAGAAAGAAATGATCTAGTGATCTGGGGTAAAAAGGCAAAATTCAGGTCTTATATATAAATATACTAGGTGAAAGCCCGTCAGTAATGACGGGGGGAAATAAAATTTATGATACAGAAATTATTGACATTTATTTATTGAGTTTTTGAGTTCCACGTAAATAGATGGCAACGTTGGCTCACAGCCTTATGAAAATTTCCCCAACAGTTGGTTATGGAATTTGATACGATGGACTGTATGTTTCTTATGTGTTTTGTAAAACCTTTAATCCCTATTTCTTTTTTTTTTTTTTTTTTTGATTAGATGTTTAACGACCACCGTGAGCAACTCAATGGGCTATAAGCAGTCGCCCGTCTCTAATTTAGGGTCACTGGTTCTAGGGAAGGGAGAGAGCCAGTGCCGTAAGACAAACACAACATCCATGCATCACCAGGATTCGAACCCGGACCCCTTTCAGACGAATGAGGAATGGATGTTGTGTTTGTCTTACGGCCCTGGCTCTCTCCCTTACCTGGAACCAGTGACCCTAAATCAGGGACGGGTGACTGCTTACAGCACACTGAGTTGCTCACGGTGGTCGTCAAACCTCCAACCAAAAAAAAAGTTTTCGTTTCTCTAGATTTGATCGTGTGACGTAACGGATAACGCATCTCTACGTCATGTGAGAATGATCTGGATTAGATGACGTCGCACCAGCAGCTGTGTTCATTCTTGCTATGACAACAATACAAAGTGGTATACGCGTGGACTGCGCGCGTGTAGGTGATGACGTCATCTACACGAAAACCTAAGCGTGACGTCACAAACATTTGTGTCTCGGTTGTTGTTATGACAACTTAAAAAGTGACACGGTAGAGGAGGAGGAGAGCTCTAGCATATTATATATTAGGGTACTCTGGGTCCGAGCTCAAATCCAGTCTGCCAAATACCAGGACCCTGCACCGTAGACAACGCTAATACGGTGAAGAGGGTACTTTTTTTGTAAATTGAAATATATCATGTGACACTTAGTAAAATTCCAAAATCTTGTGCTTCCCATTGAAATCATTGCGGTGTTTTATTTACTTTGCTGAAAGCGTGACATTTAAAAGCAAAAAAAGTCGGAAATAATACAAGGTGATTCATAAAAAAGTATAGTTTCCAGATGCTGTAAAACAAGGTAGTTAGAATGAGAGAGGTAGGTCAAAGATTGTAAACAAACAGCGGGTGGTCTCCCCTCGCGTAGGCCTGTGACGTAGTTGGTCACCAGCAGTCTTCTTTCCTGGTGGGAAAGAATGGTGAAATGCGTGATTCTCAGTTCAAATTAGAAGGTTTTAAAATGCATAGGCAGGATTTTTTAAAATTGGAATTACAGAATTAAAACAAAACTTACCGATTACTAAAACTTGGAACTTTCCCTTCATTGTTTCCCTTTTTTGTTTTTTTTAATTCCCTGGAATTCAATGCATGTGCTTGGTTTTTTTCTCTTCATTAAGTTTTGTTGGTTGACGTCGTTAATGTATTTAATACGAAAAATGTTCTTGCTCTCGCATAGGTTTTAATGACACCCACGTCAACTTCGGGAAAATTTAATTTCAATTTCGATTGAAGTTTGTTTATGGCCTCTTGGTATTTATATATGCTCCATGAAATTCTGAAAAAAACTGATTCAAACTGACAGTTTGTACTCAAATGTTGTCTGGTATCATTTGCCTACCTTTTGATAAAGTCTCAATACAGCCTTTATTTTGGTTCTCCGTCAAGTAGGTAAACGTTTCCAATTCTTTATCCTCGTGAAGAAAGGCTAAACATCCAGCAAAATAGCGTATGACTTCTTCCTCTTCAGGATTAGTAAAATTGCAAGTATTAATACACACATTGTCCATCTCACAGGCGTTCGAATTTTCTGCCTCGTCTTGTAATTCCATTAAATTGAAAAATAAATTAGCCCTTATTATTTCGTCTTCGTCGCAGGGCCGGATGGAGCTTTTGTAGGGCCCGTGTCGAAATGTCGTTGCGGGGCCCGGAGCAAAATTTCATTGCGGGCACTTGAAAGTAAATCTCATATTTTAATCAAATCGATACGTGAAAAATGCCATTCGTAAAGAACACACACGAAAACCTGTCCTAAAGTCATAATGATTATCTCAAAGAAATACATACTGGCTTTAAGCTTAAGAAAAAGACCATAATATGGATTGAAAATTCCGAAAGAGAGTAAAAAGTGTCCACGATTTTCTTTCCAGGTCGAGGGCGGTCGAGGTTGTATTGTGACTTTTATAAAAACTTCCTCACAAAATGATAAACAGATAGCTGCGTAGCGAATATTTTTTGCATTCCGAATATTTTTGTCTAGGAAATATTAAGGACTCTTCTGAAATAAATTCATAAAAATATTTTTTTTTTCATATGCATGTTGCACAGATTGATTTTTTTATTTTGTTAAATTAAAGTATTTGGTTTATACACAAATTGTTGAATATATAAAAAGTAGGGCCCGCAAAATGATGAAATTTAATTTGATATTTCTTGAATACGGAAAACATTCAGGTGGTTATAAAAATCATTTGAAATCTGAAAATCTCGGTATCTGTACGGCGAAGGACCATTCAAAAAGTGGGGTGGGGATTGGAAACAAAAAAAAATTAATAAAATCTTTTTAAGGGCTTTGCGCTCCAAAACTTAAAAAAAAATATAATTATAAAAATTCTACAAAAAATGATTTTGTTTTTTCTCTTTAAGTGCGGAGCCCTGGGCGAGAGCCCCGTTTTTTTTATAATGCAGCCATATATATGTATATATCCCAAGGAAGGGAAACTGAGGTTTAACTTCAAGATTGGAAGTCTTGTAGTAGTTTTTTTGCTTGTTGTGTGTTTTACACGATATTCTTCGTCGTTTTTAACGTTGCCATTTGCCGGCAGCGGAAGCTTTACTCCAAGCAATAGCATTTTCCCTCTGTGCTTGAAATCACTTGGTAACGAATGATTGTAAAATTATCTGTTGATTAAACAAAGAAATATAACTACCTTGATCTGAAAATGAGTTCACGATACCGAGTGGATGTCTGAACTGTGCAGAGAGAGCGTAGAACAACTCCAACAGGGTCCCACTGACGTCACTGATTTCTGGAACCCTAAGCCGGATTGGGTTGGGCGAACTCATTGACCTACCTTCTCTCATTCTAACTACCTTGGCTGTAAAACAGCAACAGTTTAAGACACGGACCACAACTGCGAACCGTTAGGTAGATGTATTCATAAAGTTTGTGTCTCGCTACTGAGGGAAGTGACGTATACGATAGCGCACGTGTCACGTGACTAGTCAGCCGATTAAGATCTTCCCCACCGATGGATTGGACGAGCCGCGAACTACAACATGCCACTGATCCAATGGACACCCAGAAGTCCTGACTTAACACTTTGTGACTTTTTCCTGTGGTGGTACGTAAAGGACAAGGTATTCGCCCCTCCCCTTCCTGTTGATCTAGCGGAGCTGAAACAGTCTATCACAGCCACTATCACTGCACTTGATTCAGATATTTTACCTCGCGTTTGGGCGGAAATGGATTACAGGGTCGATGTGTGTCGTGTGACTAAGGGTGCCCACATAGAACATCTGTGACTGTCTCTAAAAAAGCTTGACACATTCCCCTACAATTCTGTTACAGGTAACATAAAATATGTTACATTGTTCTTGTTTTATAGTGCGTTGAAACTGTATACTTATTTATGAATCACCCTGTATAATGCGTTTTGTCTTTAAATAATGCGAACTTGTATAACGAGTGACGATTTTGTTGCAGAAAAAAAAAAAAAAGAGTTGATTCAGCAAAACAGTGGATCTGAGTGATCTTGACTGCCAATTACGAACATGATTCGGAAATCGAACTGTTAATTTATCGCTACCTAAATCATTATTTTCGTGGAAATTTATGCTTTCAATTTTAAATTTCTGTCCAAGCTGAATAAGAATGGCATCAAGATCCAGAAATGTATTGTTTAATGTAGCGACTTGGAGATCTCGAACGGAATTAAGAGCCCTGTAAAGCAAACTGGAAATTCCTTTTATGTTAATCAAATAGCGCATTGAACGATTCGCATTGTTATTCTTATGTAATAATGTTATCCTGGCTTAAAGGTTGAAAGTTATAATCAGTCAAGGTTTTGAAAAAATATAGAATCAGAAGACAATCCCTTTTTCAGTCGAACTCTCTGGTTTTCTTTTTTAGTTTCCTCAAACAGGGATAACAGAAATGAATAAGATAATCAACAAATGGAAAATTGAAGGAATCTTTTCATTCGAATGTTTAAAAGGAAATTTGTTGAATGCAGAGGGTATTCATTCTACTTTCAAGATAAACTTCACGTTCTGCTCTGTCATCCGGCAGCTGCTACTGGTTCCTTGACTTGCCTAGCTTCTCATGGAAGAGCGTTTGCATTTACCTTTTGTGTTTGTCAGATGTTATCTGTTGAATAATTGACAGCACTTAAAATTGATTCAGTAGTAATCAATGGAAAGGTAATTAATGGAAATTTACTGTGTTTGGAATCTGAGTCCATTAAAGTTGTTTGGAGAAAGAAAGGATGTACCCCTGCGACAGGATAAGTCGAAGTGTTTCACGCAGACACCCAAACACAGGGTACACGCTCGACGAAATTGCAAATTAAAGAGACTGATAACTTAGAACATATATCTCAACTCATACATGCAAATGAAAGTTGTCGCATTCAACGTTGTTACCACGGGCGGCTGTAATAGTTATTTCAACTGCACTGATATTGATATGAAAATTCTTGTAACACCATTTCTTAAATGGCTCTCTAGGCTAATGTCACGTCATCGCACATTATCTACTGCATTTTTAAGGATGCAAGTCCCATTTCAGCATTTTTCAGGGTGAATGTAACATTTTGGACATAGGCGTAAGCCATCTGAGGCAAAGTATGGAAAACAATTTGGGTGTCGAAAAGTATTCAGTCTCCTTTTGCATATTATTTTCGGGGAGATTTACGAAAAAAAAAAGGAGTACGCATTTCTATCTGGCACATTGATCATTTACAAGCGTGTTGGACGCTTGGACAGCATTCCTGCAGGTAATTTAGACTTTTAGCAAGCAGTTTTTAACATTTAGCGCCAGCAATTTCTTTCATAATAAAAGCTGACTTATGATTGAATTGCAAGTACCAAAATATTTGTCTAATGGAATTTGTTATCCGCTTAGTTAAGCTGTCTGATTAAATTTCAGACCGATTTGTTTTTGGAAAAGAATCATTAAGTTTATAAAGAAAATTCACTGCCGCACTTCCATCAAATTGGCAGCTAAGACCACTCGAAATAGCCAAAAATGCCATCCGAAGTTCTGTAATAAAAACTTCCATGGTTCTCTTAATTAATTTATCTAAAAGAACTCTTATGATTGAAGGCGACACTAAAATCTAATTAACATTTCGGAATTTTGTACAGAGTCCTTAACGGGGGCAAATTAAATAGGTAGCAAATAAGGGGTTATTAATACGCACATCACCTAATGCACATTATCAATAACGCTATAATGAATGCGGCAAAATATGTATTTTATATCAAATAATTTCGGTGAATTTTGCTGAAAATCAGGATCAATTTCAATTTTTTTTTCATAATAGCAATGAAAATTCAAACAACTTAACCATATCGAAAAATCTACGATAGAAAGTGAATTCATAAGTTGGTCAAAATATCTTGTTATCGACAAGGAGGAGGGCCACGGATGGCATTCTAGTCAATGTTCGTGACTGCTACAGAGAGGTCTCAGGTTCGATCCCAGGCAGGTACAAACTCTCGAACCACTAAATATCCACCGTCCGTCGGATGGGCACTTTAGGCCGTTGGGCCCCGTGTACTGGCCTCCCGGTAATAAATAAGGGCGTCTTCCTCTCCCTTTCTACCTCGCTTCCGTGTCACTTTCCTATCGGGCACTCTAGCCCAAATTTCCTAACTTCCTACTTCTAAGGGTTGTTTAGGACCTGGGATCAGACACTCACTTCTTAAAATCCTTTACACATGATCTGATCTGGTACAACAAGGAAGATGTGCTGCTTCTAAGGAGAACGTTCCTATTTTATCATACTCATGACCATCAGGGATGCAAGCAATAATAAATTGGATAATATTTCCCCAAAATCAAGGTTCACAATCTGAGAAAAATGTAGGAGCATCTCTCGATTTCCACTTCTGTGATTGTCCAGTTGATCAGTACACGTACTTTGATAAGCAGCGAATATATTTTAAGTACGTTTCATCCGCGAAACATGTAAAAAGACGTAACTGCACCATTTTCTACTCATTTGCACCGTAGTATCCTAAGATCACACTGTCCAGGACAATGCATTTTCAAGTAAAGTATACTAATCTGACTCAGCAACTAGCGTGAACTGGTATAGTTCCATTTCAGTGGTACTGAAATTAGGGGAGGGCGTTCGCTTGTAGCACTAAATGCTCTTGGTTTTCTTTAAACCCCGGGAAAAAATCCGATCCGTTTCTCGACCACTACGAATCTCATGATTTCTGATGAGAATTTCACAGGGTTGCTAGATGCTTGAGGTAAGTCATACTGAATTTCTGTGCCTGAAATAACGACATACTCTAGTTAAATTTTCAAAGGAGGCTGAATTATGTCTGGACACTAAAGTTACACTGGCGGTAAGTGAAAAAAGAACACCAAGAAGGAGACGTGTGATAACAACGAAATTTATACAGCATAATAACGGAAAGGATAACGTGATCAAAATATTATGCCAAAATACAGCTGTATTTGCTGGTAAACTGAAAACTAACATTTCCATGTAACATGGTTAGTACAAGGTTGAACCGCCATGAACTGCGTCACACTGTGCAATTCTGGCATGGAGTCTGTCGTACAGATGTTGGATGTAAGTTTGGGGTATGGAGTTCCAAGCATCCTCATTCTGGACGCGTAAATTGGGTATGGTCGTGGCTGACGTGGAGACCGGATAAGTCGTTTTCCCATAAAATCCCACACCTGCTCAATGGGGGACAAATCCGGTGAACGTGCAAGCCATGGAAGTTGTCTCACACCCTGAAGCGCATGTTGCGTTGCACGTGCAGAGTGTGGGCGTGCGTTATCTTGCTGGAAAACACCACGATGGACCGACCATACAAATGGCACAACAATGGGCTGAATGATGTTGTTGATGTAGGAGGTGCTGTTTAACGTACCCGGTACAAACACTAGTTGTGTACGAGAGTGATAGATGATCGCTCCCCACACCAGGAGACCAGGTGTAGGCCCTGTGTGTCGCTGGCGTATGCAAGAAGGGTGGAGACGTTCCCCTGTGCGTCTGCGAACACGCATACGGCCTTCGGAGGCTCCCAAGCAGAATCTTCTTTCATCGCAGAACACGACAGATCGCCATTGCGTTCTCCAGTGCAGACGTTGGCGACACCACTGCAGCCGTTCCTGACGGTGGGCTGGAGTCAGCGATACATATGCCAGAGGCACACGTGCAAGTAGTCCTGCATCCAGCATACGGTTGAGGATTGTTCGCACAGTCACCTGAGGTGCAACGGCAGCTCGAATTTGCGTCGCAGTGGATGTTCTGCTTGACAACGCCGCTCTTCTTATGCGTCGATCGGTCCGCTCATCAGTCCGTCTGTGAATCCCAGATCAACGTCTTCTCGTGTGGGAATGTTCCGCGGATCATTTGCGCCACCATCGTACCACCACCGATACTTCCTGTCCAATTCGCTCCGCAATACGACGATACGACCACCCGGCCTCGCAGATTCCGACTAGACGACCTCGCTCAAAGTCCGATAACTGCTGAAATCGTACACGTCTTCCAAGTCCAGGCATTGCAGGTTTTTCAGAGTCTTCGCACGTGTCCGTACGCCGACGACTGATTACATTCACTTCGCCGTACTCCTTAAACACCACCGACGATAATTTGCATATTATGCCGTGCTGTGGCGTAAGCGCTCACCGGTTGGTCCCGAAATTAAAATTACACCTTCGTAAACTCGACCCCATTATCATATGTAAATTTCATGATCATCCGACAATTCCTTCTTGGTGTTCTTTTTTCACTTTCCGCCGGTGTATTAGTCCAACTTCAGTGACGTCCTTAAAAACCGGGCTTGTATATATGTGATAATTCCAGTGTGGTGCGCCTTCACAGCATCTTTACAATATCACTCATGAAATAACAAGAGCAGCGAAACATACGTTTAATAATGCCACCTCTCATATGACGTAACGCAGATGGGGCACGAACAAACCCACTGATGTCTTATCAAAATTTCATACTTTTCATATGTGTTGCCCCTATCTCATTCCATAAGTATCATGCAAAGGGATTATAATTAAACTATCACAATTCAGAGGCCTCTTCATAGACCACCAGTGAGAGAAACTCAACAGAACTTGGTACAGATATATCCCAGAACATGGGAGCAAAATATTTTGGAAATTAAATTTAAAAAATAGTTCAAAATCAGAATTAGGAGAAACCTTGGCACAACTGATGGTGAAACGGTACCTTTTGTACATTACACAGTTCCTATGGCCAGCTAATGGGTAAAAATGGACTTTTCGAACATACAGTGCTGGCCACCCGAAATGCAACACCAAGAAGGAAGCATCCGATTGGCCCGAAATTCGCAGCATGCGTCGCCCGCGAGAGGACGTGCAAACGATTAGCATTGCAGGGCATATGCAAATCATGTGCGCCCGGCACGCCACCGAGAAGCACTATAAGAAGGGTGCACAGAAGGCGGGGTGTAAGTAGTGGAAGTGTATTGTGCTGCCGTACCTGGGCGTGGGAAGCTTCCTGATGCCTCGTCGCAGAATACGGCAGTCGCTCCAGCATGTTTTGGAGTTCGACAGGGGACGAATAGACGCTTATCGCGACCACGGTTTATCGTACCAAGACATCGGCGCCCGTGTGGGACGACATTCAGCCACAGTGAGGCCACTATGGATTCGGCGGGTGCAGGAGGGACGGACGGACCGACGTGAGCTATTGCCGCAGCCGAGGACCGGCAGGTTGTGCGGCGGGCATTGGCGGCTCGCACCGCCACATCACGAACCTTAGCGCAGGAATTAGGGTGTGTTGCGCAACAACCTGTGTCAGCACGTACCGTTCGACGTCGTCTGCAGGAGCGGGGACATGTCGCACGGCACCCATTGCTACTATTACCATTGACGTTACGCCACCGGCGAGTGCGGCGACAATGGGCCGTTTAACGCCGCGCCTGGACTACGGAATGGCACGACATTGTATTCTCCGACGAATCCCGCTTCTGCCTGCAACATCACGATGGTCGGATCAGCGTGTGGCGGCACCGCGGAGAGAGACTGTGTGACGCCTGCATTACGCATCGCCATACCGGTCCGTTGCCTGGGATTATGGTTTGGGGCGTAATTGGATATGATACCCGAACCCCTCTGGTACGCATCGCCGGTACACTCAACAGCCACCGCTACATCCTCGACGTTTTGGAGCCTACAGTCCTCCCTTATCTGCAGGACATGCCAGCGGCCACGTTTCAATAGGACAATGCGGGTCAGCACGCGGCACGCATCGTGCAACAGTTCTTCACGGCCCACCAGGTGTCACTGCTGCCGTGGCCCGCAAGTTCTCCAGATATGTCTCCCATCGAACAAGTCTGGTGGCTGATCGGAAACAGAGTGGCCCGGCAAGCACTACCCGCGGCTACGCCTGATGAACTGTGGCAACGTGTAGAAGCAGCCTGGACAGACATACCACAAGCCCACATCCAAAGCCTCTTTCGATCGATGCCGCGGCGTGTAGCGGCGTGTAGCGGCCGTTATTTCCAGCCATTGAGGCCACACGAACTATTGATGTCTGCGTGTTTCGCAAGTCGCGCGGGCCTGTAAGCTCAATCGTTTCATCTTTGTATCTGTTGTTATGTGTCCAGTAAATCTGTCTTTGCTATGTCCTTCTTGGTGTTGCATTTTGGGTGGCCAGCAGTGTATTTAACATTTCGGAATTTTGTACAGGGTCCTTAAGGGGGCAAATTAAATGGGTACCAATTAAGGGGTTAATAATACTCACACGACCTAAAGCACATTATCAATAACGCTATAATGAATGCGGCAAAATATATATTTCATATTAAATAATCTCGGTGAATTTTGCTGAAAATCAGGATCAATTTCCCAGTTGCTGTTTTTTAGCATGTCTTTAGTAACAAAAAGGTCGTGCTTCTGTTATCGGTTTGTCCGTCCGTCTGTACCCACGATATCTCAGCAACTATTAGTCCGATTTGAAAAATTCTTTTTGCATCCGGAAACTTGAAATATGCAAATGATGATCCTTTATTTCGTTTTTTTCACGATGTATAATTTCGCCGCTAGAGGGTGTAAATGCAGATGATGTCGAATTCAAACAAACGTTTTATTCCACATATTTGCTTCTAAACATCCGATTGAAAAAACATTTATATCATTCGATTCCATTCATGTCGAGGAGTATTTTAGATACAGTTACTTTTTCAAATTACGCATAGATTTTCCGCTAGGTTGCGTAAAAGTAAATTACATTTTCCCCGATAACTCTTCTTCTAAAACTCCGATTGGAAAAATCTTTTCTTCAGCGGATACATCTCCTGATGGAAAATCTTTTCTTCAGCAGATACATCTCCTGATGGAAAATCTTTTGCATATAATTTCAAATTTTTGGTAAAGATAACTTTGGCCACCATCGGGCGTAAGTGTTAATTTTTGCTTCTGATGTATTTGCCATAAAATCGTAGCTTTTAAAATATCGATTAAAAAATTTATTCTTGGACTGATGCCACTCACATCGATAAACCTTTTTGGAATATTTTCTTCTTAAAATATTCCGCAGTTTCTCCGCCAGGGGGCGTAGATGTACATCTTATTTTTGTCAATATCTCTACTTCTAGGAGTCTGATTTGAAAAATTCCTTCTTTGTTGGTTAGTGTTTTACGTGTGACATGTTTTTCACATAATTTCAAAATTTTCAAGTAATTCATAGACTTTCCGCTAAGGGGCGTAGCGGTAAAATGCGTTTCCCCCTACATCTCTGCTTCTAAATCTCCGATTTGAAAAAATTCCTTCTGCACCGAATACAGCTCCTGATGGGAAATCGTTTGCACATAATTTCTAACTTTTGTAAAAAAATAGTTTGGCCACAAGGGTGCGTAAGTCCTAATTTCCGCTTCTGTTGTATTTGCAGCAAAATATGAGCTTCTAAATTCTCGATTGAAAAAACGTCGTTGTTGACCGATACTACTCATGTCGACAAACCTTTTAGGAAAATTTCTTCTTGAAAAAATGCATGGTTTCTACGCCAGGGGGCGTAGATGTATATCTTATTTTCGTCAATATCTGTACTTCGAAGAGTACGATTTGAAAAATTCCTTATTTGTTGGATAGTGTTTCCGATGCGAAATGTTTTTCCTATAAATTCAAAATTTTCAAGTAAATTATACACTTTCCGCTTGGGGTACAAAGGTAAATTGCGTTTTCTGCGTTATTTCTGCTCCTAAAGCTCTTATTTGAAAAGTTATTCCAGTAACGCATACAAGACCTGATGGAAAATATTTTTCACGTAATTTCTAATGTTTGGTAAAGAATGGTTTAGCCACCAGGGGTCATATGTGTTAATTTGTGCTTCTGAAGTATTTGTTGCAAAATCTGGCATCCTAAAAACTCGACTAATGTTTTTTTCTTCGACCGATACCGCTTACACGGATAAACCTTTTGAGAATACTTTCTTCCTAAAATAATGCATGGTTTTCCCACCAAGTGACGTAACGTCACATCTTATTTTTGTCGGTATCTATGTTTCTAAGAGTTCGTAAGCTCACGATTCCGTTTACAGCAATATCTGAGGGATTAGAAACCCGATTGAAAATCTTCTTTCTTTGGTCAGATCTATTGTTTTCCATACCGGTTCTATTGACTTTGAATAGCTTTGATAAATTTAATTTGCGTCAGAACGGATTCAAAAGACGTGCTTATTAAACCCGAAAATTCGGTGTCAGCTTTCTTGTTTTATTTTGATGATAGCAATGAAAATTCAAACAACTTAACTATATCGAAAGATCTACGATAGAAAGTGAATTCATTAGTTGGTCAAAATAACAGGTTATCGACAAGGAGGAGGTCCACGGATGCCATTGTAGTCAGTGTTCGTGACTGCTACGGAGAGGTCTCAGGTTCGATCCCAGGCAGGTACAAACTCTCGATCCACAAGAAATCCACCGTGCGTTGAATGGGCTCGTTAAGCCGTTGGACCCCGGGTACTCCCCCCCCCCGGTAATAAATAAGGGCGTCTTCCTCTCCCTTTCTACCTCGCTTCCGTGTCACTTTCCTATCGGGCACTCTAGCCCAAATTTCCTAGCTTCCTACTTCTAAAGGCTGTTTAGGACCTGGGATCAGACACTCACTTCTTAAAATCCTTTACACATAATCTGATCTGGTACAACAAGGAAGATGTGCTGCTTCTAAGGAGAACGTTCCTATTTTATCATACTCATGACCATCAGGGATGCCAGCAATAATAAATTGGATAATATTTCCCCAAAATCAAGGTTCACAATCTGAGAAAAATGTAGGAGCATCTCTCGATTTCCACTTCTGTAATTGTCCAGTTGATCAGTACACGTACTTTGATAAGTAGCGAATATATTTTAAGTAAGTTTCATCCGCGAAACATGTAAAAAGAAGTAACTGCACCATTTTCTGCTCATTTGCACCGTAGTATCCTAAGATCACACTGTCCAGGACAATGCATTTTCAAGTAAAGTATACTAATCTGACTCAGCAACTAGCGTGAACTGCTATAGTTCCATTTCAGTGGTACTGAAATTAGGGAGGGCGTTCGCTTGTAGCACTAAATGCTCTTAGTTTTATTTAAACCCCGGGAAAAAATCCGATCCGTTTCTCGACCACTACGAATCTCATGATTTCTGAAGATAATTTCACAGGGTTGCTAGATGCTTGAGGTAAGTCATACTGAATTTCTGTGCCTGAAATAACAACATATTCTAGTTAAATTTTCAAAGGAGGCTGAATTGTCTCTGGACACTAAAGTTATTAGTCCCATTTCAGTGACGTGCTTAAAAACCAGGCTTGTATATATGTGATAATTCCAGTGTGGTGCGCCTTCACAGCATCTTTACAATATCACTCATGAAATAGCAAGAGCAGCGAAACATACCTTTATTCATGCCACCTCTCATATGACGTAACGCAGATGGAGCACGAACAAACCCACTGATTTCTTATCAAAATTTCATACTTTTCATATGTTTTGCCCCTATCGCATTCCATAAGTATCATGCAAAGGGAATATAATTAAACTATCCCTATTCAGAGGGCCTCTTCAAAGACCACCAGTGAGAGAAACTCAACAGAACTTGGTAAAGATATATCACAGAACATGGGAGCAAAATATTTTGGAAATCAAATTTAAAAAATAGTTCAAACTCAGAATTATGAGAAACCTTGGCACAACTGATGGTGAAACGGTACGTTTTGTACATTACACAGTTCCTATGCGCAGCTAATGGGTTAAAATGGACTGTTCGAACATACACTCTGGCCACCCAAAATGCAACACCAAGAAGGAAGCCTCCGATTGGCCCAAAATTCGAAGCATGCGTCGCCCGCGAGAGGACATGCAAACGATTAGCATTGCAAAGCATATGCAAATCAGGTGCGCCCGGCACGACACCGAGAAGCACTATAAGAAGGGTGCACAGAAAGCGTGGTGTAAGTAGTGGAAGTGTGTTGTGCTGCCGGACCTGTGCGTGGGAAGCTTCCTGATACCTCGTCGCAGAATACGGCAGTCACTCCAGCACGTTTCGGAGTTCGACCGAGGAAGAATAGTGGCTTATCGCGACAGCTGTTTATCGTACCGAGACATCGGTGCCCGTGTGGGACGACATCCAGCCACAGTGAGCCGAGTATGGATTCGGTGGGTGCAAGAGGGACGGCCGGATCGATGTAAGCGATTGCCGCAGCCGCCGCACACCACCGAACGAGATAACCGGTATGTTGTGCGGTGGGCATTGACGGCTCGATCCGCCACATCACGAACGTTAGCGCAGGAATTAGGGTGTGTTGCGCAACAACCTGTGTCAGCACTATTCTTATTCTTGGACTGATGCCACTCACGTACCTTTCGACGTGGTCTGCAGGAGCGCAGACTTGTCGAACGGCGCCCATTGCTCTGATTACCATTGACGTTACACCACCGGCGAGTGCGGCGGCAGTGGGCCGTTGAATGCCGCACCTGGACTACGGAATGGCATGACATTGTCTTCTCGGCGAATCCAGCTTCTGCCTGCAACACCACGATGGTCGGATCCGCGTGTGGCGGCGCTGCGGCGAGAGACTGTACGACGCCTGCATTATGCATCACCATACCGGCCCGTCGCCTGGCGTGATTGTTTGGGGTGCAATTGGATGTGACACCCGCACCCCTCTGGTACGCATCGCTGGTACACTCAACAGCCACCGCCACATCTCCGACGTTTTGGAGCCTGTAGTCCCCCCTTACCTTCAGGGCCTGCCAGCGGCCACGTTTCAACAGCACAATGCGCACCCGCACGTGGCACGCATCGTGCAACAATTCTTCACGGCCCATCAGGTGTCACTGCTGTCGTGGCCCGCCTTTTCTCCCGATATGTCGCGCGTCGAACACGTCTGGTCGCTGATCGGCAACCGAGTGGCCTGGCAAGTACCAACCGCTACGCCTGATGAACTGTGGCAACATGTGGAAGCAACCTGGGCCGACATACCCCAAGCCCACATCTAAAGCCTATTTCGTTTGATGACGCGGCGTGTAGCGGCCGTTATTGCCAGCCATGGGGGCCAAACGAACTATTGATATCTGCGTGTTCCGCAAGTCGCCCGGGCCTGTAAGCTCAATCGTTTCATCTTTGTATCTGTTGTTATGTGTCCAGTAAATCTGGCTTTGCTGACTCGTGTCCTTCTTGGTGTTGCATTTTAGGTTGCCAGCAGTGCACAAGTTCCTATGAGCAGCTAAGGAGTTAAAATGGACTTTTCAAATATACATAGTTCCTATGAGCAGCTAATGGGTTAAAATGGACTTTTCGTAATACTTCTAAGGAAGCGGGCGGCAAATAGCCCTGTGGTTACGCCGAAGATGTTGCGACGAGTGGTACAGTGTGGTAGTTGTTCCCAGGAGCCAGCCCATGGGGGCGCCGAAAATGTTGAAATGATGTTGCTACTAAAGTTGAAAATGCGTCACGGCAAGCATTTTCACATAGTATGAAAACGTATGCTTTACACACGCACAACATTTCCGTGCAATTGAAGATTTACCTATTTCCTTTTGTTTTTGCTTTGTCGTCGGGTTTAGCGACCACCATGCGCATCTGTAATGTCTCTAAGGAGCCCTTAGTCCCAAATTTGGAGCCACTACTTCCGGGGAAGGAAAAGTGGGCAGGTTCATCACACAAACCATCCATTACTCATCCAGGGCGCGAACCCGGGCCCGGCTTGGATGAATTGTCAAAAGCTAGCTCATTAGACGGCGGCCACCGGAGTGGTAATGAATTTTTCATATTTGTTTTCAATTTGCTATATTGTTAGGAGTTATATGTTTTTGGCGCTTTTGATAGGCCAGGCAATGACTCTTTTGCTCTTTTTCGGCTGTCTAATGTAGCTTAAAATTAATGCTTTTAAGTGTATTCTGTTACGAAATAAAATTTTCTTCGAATAAACTTTCAGAATACAGTATATTCAATACAGAAATAAAACAAAATTTTCTCGGGTAGGGGCTTACCGATTCTCAAGTCATTCGCTGAAATCACTTTCTCAACCGTCTGTGTTGTTTCCAAAGTGGCGCAATATATATATATATATATATATATATATATATCTTACCCCTGGGCGCAAAACACCTTCGTTATATCACTGGTTAGAGCAGCTGGCTCGCAACCAGTTGGCTGCGTGCTCGATCACAGCAGCTGTCAAGTTGCAGATCTTCCGCCGTGCCTGAGACAGCACGCAAAACCTTAGGTCCAGGCTGAAGAACCCTGAGCTGCAGGCAACCATCTTCCTATGCCCCCTTCATCCCCACGTTGAATGCTCCACCAGTCGTTCAAACCCTGGGGGATCAAGGTCCTCCGACTTGCCTCCATGCCACCCTGGTTTCCCGTACATGGCCCAAAGGCCTGTCTAGGCCCGTATGGTTGTGCTTAAATGCAACGTTTAGAGCAATTTGTAGGATAAATATTGCAGATTGATTGATTGACTTCACTTGACCTCTAGTGAAGCAATGGTCCTTAACTTGCCTGAACTAGCCTTAAACGTGAAACTGTAGTACCAAAGAGTGAAAATGTTGCTATAGCGCCGTGCGAATACACACTGCGGAAGACATTGCGAGGAGGTACGCTGACACAACTTACACTTTGCGGCATAGTTCTCCTGGTTTAGGAAACGAAATGACTGACAATCGGACTAGGAAATTCTAAGCTATCCGTCCTCATGCGATAGAGGACGTGGGTATTGCAGTGGTAGAGCACACGCTTGCTAATGATGTACTCTCACGCAGTGCATGTGCAATACAGGGGCAAATAGATTGGCCTTAAACACCTCTGCCCAAAGTATAGCACTGCTATCCCTATAAACGTACAATCAACTTTTGAAAAGTGATGGCGCTGCTATCCGACTGAAAAGGTGTGCATAGAGCAAAATATGACGCTGCTTTTACTCAAAAGGAAACTCGAGTCATGGATAAAGGGTTGCCCTGTTATACATGATTAAAATAACTACAAAAGTTAAGAACTTAAAAAAGAACCGGTTAAATCAACATGAGATCTTTCAATCCTTTTTGGGATCATCCTTAGATGTGCTCGTGAACTGAAGGTACCGACCCTTAAGTAACAGAAATACAGAGTGCCCGAATTAATTCTGTGTGTTCATTGTGCATGCCTGGGTTGTTTATGGGGAGACCCTGGTGGCTGGTTTTGTCATCTGGCATTAAGGTGCTGTCTTCCTGAGTACTATGTGATTCCCTGGGTAGGACATTTTTTCAAGGATTGGGGATATTGATTGGTAGATAATCATTACAACAATGACTCCTCTCGATGAGAATCATCAAACCCTCAGTAAAAAGCAACGGGGTTATGTTCCAAAGCGTGGTAACAATGGAAGCTTCCTGCCAAGCTGGATAATAAAAAATGTTGTTGGTAAGGTGTGATAATGCAGTCTTATTATCTCGAGTCTTGGTGTCATATATACACTGAAGTGCCAGAAAAACTGGTACAGACGAGCTTATGTAAAATGCATAGCAACGTCACCTATGCGCGTACTCGTTTGCGTCCGCCAGAGCGTATATAAAGCGATAGACATCCTTGCCAGCTGTCAGAGCTGTTTTCGGCATGAGAATGACAATTAATAACGATTTAAAGGATTTTCAACGCGGTGTCATAGTTGGCGCTAGTGAGATTTGCCATAGTATTTCGGAGGTAGAAATAAAGTTCGGATTTTCACGGACGACCATTGCAAGGGTGTACCGTGACTACAAGAATCCCGGCAAAACCCCCAACCTACGATACCAATGTGGCCGTAAAAAGACATTGGGTGAACGTGACCGTCGTTGGCTGTCAAGAATAGTATCACGCGATAGGCGTGCAACACTCTCCCAGGTATCATCTGAATTCAACGCTGGAGCCTCAACAAGCATCAGCGTCCGGACTGTGCAACGTACCCTGCACGATATGGGCTTTGGGTGCCGTAGCCCAACTCGAGTCCCCTTGATGGGTGCACGACACAGAGTTATGCGCCTCGCTTGGGCACGGCAACACAACTACTGGACACTTGACGACTGGAAACAAGTAGCCTGGTCGGACGAGTCGCGTTTCCAACTGTGTTGAGCAGATGGAAGGTTTCGTGTGTGTCGCAAACCCCATGAAGCCATGGATCCCGCCTGTCAACAGGGAACTGTGCCGGATGGTATGGGGTCCGTAATGATATGGGGTGTGTTTAGTTTGACTTCACTGGACCCCTGGTACGTCTACAAACGTCTGTGACCGGCCAACGCTATGTGCGCATCCTTTCTGACGAGGTACACCCGTTCATGTCCTGTATTCATGCTGATGGGTTGGGCCTGTTCCAGAATGACAATGCACCTCCACACAAGTGTCGGGACGCCCCATTATGGTTAGAGGAGCATTCATATGAGTTTGGGATGTTGCCATTCTCACCCAAGTTCCCAGATCTGAACGTGATAGAACACATTTGGGATGCCATGCAACGCGCTATCGAACACAGGAATCCGTGACCTCAGGATACACCCGAATCGTGGAACGCTCTGCAGGAAGTATGGTCTGCATTGCCCTCAGAATATTTTCAGAAGCTAGTGGAGTCCATACCCCGTCGTATTTCTGCAGTCCTGTACTCCCGTGGGTGACCTACTAAGTATTAGACTGGTGTACCAATTTTTCTGGCACTTCAGTGTATGTTCCTCATTGTGATATCTAGAGTCCTAACGGTAAACGTTCGTGACTGCCACAGATATAACCTCAGGTTCGATCCCAGGCAGGTACGAATGCTGAAACTACTAAATACTCGCCGTGCGTCGAACGGGCACGTTAAGCCGTCGGACCCTGGGTACTGGCTCCCCGGTAATAAATAAGGGCGTCTTCCTCATCATTTCTACCTCGCTTCCGTGTCACTTTCCTATCGGGTATTCTAGCCCAAATCTCCTAGCTTCTTATTCCTAAGGGTTGTTTAAGACCTGGGGTCAGACACTCCCTTCCTAAAATCCTGTACATATGATCTGCTCTGATCTGATATCTAAAGTCCTCTGGGTGGATCCTATGTAAGTGAGAGGTGGGTTCTCTGGCTCTATACTACAAAGAGGTACCCTCTATACTCCATGTCGGGAACCATGTTTAATTTTATCACGGTCGCTGCAAATTATAGAACAGGTGTTTGAAGTTCTGAGGCCAAAATCGATTTTATGACGGTTGCACAAGTTTTTCATGAATCGGGTAACATGGGGGTCGTAACACATGTACCTAACACATTTCATAGTCGTTGTTTCTCTCACGAGGGTAGACATGGTTGAGTTTCTAAGTCTTTTATAAACAGAATCCACGAAATGATCTTCCTAGTCATGGTTCTTGGCGATTTCCTTAATTTTTGCTATCTTTTGTCTTTTCAATTGGTTACTGGATGAGTGTGTGATAGCTCGTTGAGTCATGAACCGAATGGCTGCAAGTTTATGACTTAAAGGGTGCATGGCGTTATGAGGAATAACGCTGGGGACTGACACAGGCTTCGTGCAGACGTAATTTTGAATAGTACTGTATGATTTGTAATGTTTCTGGTTAGCAGGACGTCCAAAAATAAGAAGACTCCTTCAGTTTAAAATTCCAACATGGCGTTCACTGATGGGTTAAGTGATGACATGCAGTTTTTCCTCAGTGTTTAACCAAGCAACTAGAGTTTCATAAAAGTTCATCCCGTGCTGCAACTTTATTTTACACAAGTGGTTTGGTAAGTTTACAGTGAAGCGTCAGACCTGGTGTTTTGATGCGAACAAATAAATCATATGTCCCGGTAATTGATTTTAGCTACTGCATTGGCAAGATTTTCACTGAAAACATACATCATAAAACAAAAATTTTGAACTTTTGTCTTAGCATCAGAGTTCAATCTCTTTACTCTTGCAATGTAAAAAGGTTTTTATTGAGATTCGGTAGATCGATTCTCCTGTCTCTCTCTCTAAAAAAATTACATGGGAGAGCAAAACGCAGGAACGATCTTTCAGAAGATATTTCATTAACAGCTAAGAGAAATAATTGATAATTGAATATGGAGTATGCGCATTAGTTTTGATTAACTTCCAAGATTTACTTTCCAAACAAATGCCTCGTTTGATTTTAATTGGCATTGCATGTTTTGCGTATGCAGTCACTTTAATTTTTTAGCACTCAAGCGCAGAAAATGTCTAAGGAATATGATAATAACTGATCATCTCAGCAAAATTGCTCCGGTTACTCGTTAGGAAGTTAATATCGCGTGGCTCTGAAAGCCCATTTGATATTTAGAAATACATAATGTCTTCTCTCAGTGCATGGAAACATTTGGCGTTTTAGTAACATGCAAAAAATGTTTTTGTCAAAAAGGAATTTGGACGACGTTTTTTCTATAACCTATTTCCAGAATTTCCCCATAACGTAATTAGCTCCGTTAGCAAAATACCTATATAAGGAAATGTTTTAAGAGACACTCGATGCCTTGGTTTATCAGTTTCTGTAGGATACTAATTGTAATGATCAAACCAAAAGTGTATTATATATACTAATAAAAACAAAGGAGTATTAGTATTACTAATTGTAAAGATCAAAACAAAGAAGTATTATGCGAAAAGCTGTAAAATTATACAAATCCAGTAATTCTGCACGTTTTTTTTCACGTTAATTTATTGAGAACAAATTATTGTATTTCTGACAATTCTTGATATCTGATAAAATTACACTCATCATCAAAAAAATAGTTGCCTCCAGAAGGAAGTACCGACAGGAATAAAGCTTGGTGGGTGGGTTTGACATCGTGAGACATGCAAATGATTCAAGTATCACGCTCGGCTGCGTATGTAACGCGAACAAGGAGTGGTCGTATCGCTGTGCCTGGCCGATTATATAAGGTCATCCCGTTGCACGTGCTTGCCATTCCGACTCGTGTTGTTGTGTCGGTTGCATCCTTTGCAAGTGAAATATACCTCGGAGTAAAGTTCGGAAGCAATTCGAGCAGTTGGAAGAGTTCGGGAGGGGCCGCGTCGTCGGACGCCGAGAAGCGAGATTGTCTTATTGCCGTATTGCGCGTCATCGCGGTCTTGCATATATCACCATAGCACGCTGTTTGCGGCAGTGAATAGTACAAGGCACGCAGCAGCGACAGGAATGGTCTGGGAGTCTTAGACGAATCACGAAGAGAGGGGACCGACGGGTAACCGACATGCTCAGAGTGACACAACAGCCTCGAATGCGGATATTCAGCGAGCAGTGGTTCCCTCCAAGCCTCGTCCGATTACCCCCAGCACCATTGGTAGACGACTGCACGACGTAGGGCTACATGCACGCAGACCGTTACAATGACTGCTCTTAGCAACAGTGCATCGTCGCCAAAGACTGCAATGGTGTCATGCCAGCCTGTCATGGAACCACGCAGAATGGCAGCGGGTGATCTTCAGTGACGAATCCCGCTTTTGTCTTGGAGAAGACGACCACCGAATCCGTGTGTGGAAGCACCGTGGTCTGGGCCAGGATGAAAGGTTTGTTGTCTAGCGTCACACGTCCAGAAGGCCTGGTGTCATTCAGGGGAGTGCAATTGGTTACGATGCCAGATTACCTTAGGTGTTCATTACAGGCACTTTGACGATTCAATGTTACGTTAATGGGGTCATGTTACCAGAGGTCCTAGTTTTTCTGAACGCTCACTCCGGTGCCATTTTCCAACAGGACAACGCCCGTCCGCATACTGCTGCTGTCTCGAGAGCTTGCCTTCAAGGCACTGACACTCTGCCATAGCCTGCAGCATCGCCAGACCTATCGCCGATTGAAACCTTATGGGGTGCTATTGGACGCGCTATCCACACTCCACCCCTACAGAACAATCTGCAGGAACTGCGTGAGAAGATTCAAGCTGCATGGGATGGCTTATCGTAGGACACCATTGGGAACCTGTACAATTCCATGCCGAGACGTCTGGCATGCTGTATGAGCAAACATTGCTGCCCGACGCCATACTGAGAGACACTACTTATTGGCGTGTAGCTCAATAAATATTGCCCATATCAGCCTCAATGTTTAATCAGCTATTGTTCCTGGCTACCTTTACCTTCCTTCCGAATAGCATTGCAATCCAACACGCCCTTCTGGGTGCAACTATTTTTTTGACGATGAGTGTATTTACATTTCAAGTTCGGTTTTTGGTTAGCGTTGTATGCATTAATCTAAAACATTATTATTTTAGCAGAAAAACTAATATGAGGCATTTTATGAAAATCATCATCATCATCATCATTGTCAACCATTATCAATCCACTGCTGGACGAAGGTCTCCCCAAGTTTCCTCCACAACGGTCTGTCTTGTGCCAGTCTCCTCCATGTCACCCCTGCATGCTTTCGAATTTCATCCACCCATCTCCCATGTGGTCTTCTTCTGGGTCTTTTCCTGTCCCTTGGAATCCAATCTAAAATTTCGGCTGTCCATCGATGATCTGTCCTTCTGGCAGTATGTCCAGCCCATTGCCATTTCAGGGATTTAGCTCTGATCATGATGTCTTCCACTCTTGTCATTTTTCGGATCCACGAGTTCCTCTTCTTATCTCTCCTGGTTACACCAAGTATGCACCTCTCCATGCTTCTTTTTGAGTTGTCTGCAACCTTTGTATGTCTCTTTTAGTTAAGGTCCACGTCTCTGCACCATACGTAAGCACTGGAAGGATGCATTGATCAAACACTTTTCTTTTAAGACATAATGGCATATTGCTCTTGAAAATTATGCTGTTTCTTCCAAAAGCTCTCCAGGCAAGTTTTGTACGCCGATTAATTTCTTCATCAATGTGACCCTCACTTGATATCTGCTGTCCAAGATAAACGTACGTATCTGTTATCTCCAGCTTTTCTCCATCAATCGATAAATCTTCATTTCTTGTAAAAGCATTGAACATCACTTTTGTCTTCTGAAAGTTCATTTTTAATCCCACTTCTTTACTCTTGTCAGCAAGTTCCTGGATCATACTCTGCAGCTCTGATGGGCTCGTTGCAAAAATGACTATGTCATCAGCAAAACGAAGGTGGGTTAGATAATCTCCATTAATCTTTATCCCCTTGTTTTCCCAGCTCAGTGACTGAAAAACACCCTCCAATGTAGCATTAAAGAGCTTCGGAGATATGGTGTCACCTTGTCTCACTCCCTTTCCAATTTTTATGTGTGTTGTATTTTCAAACAGCCGAATCTTTGCACTTGCATTTTCATAGATGTTATTAATAATATTAATGTATGCATCTTCAATACCGCAGGTTTTCAGAGCCATTGTAACTGCTGATGGTTTCACCGAATCAAAGGCTTTTTCATAATCGATAAAAGCCATGCACAATGGAAGTTCATATTCCCTCGCTCTTTCAATTAGTTCCCTCAGCACATGGATATGATCTATTGTGCTGTAGCCACTCCTGAATCCAGCTTGTTCTCTCGGTTGAGCCATGTCCAGTGTTACCTTCAAGCGGTGTGAAAGAACTTTAGTGAAGATTTTATAAACTACTGATAGGAGGCTGATAGGTCTGTAGTTTCCGAGATCCTCAATGTCACCTTTCTTATGTAGCAGGATCATCGTAGCGGTGTTCCAATCATCAGGAATCTTTCCTTCATTAAGGCATCGAGTGAAAATTTGGGCGAGTACTGTTTCGATTTCTCCAATTGCTTCTTGTATGATGTCTACAGTAATTCCATCTTCTCCTGGAGCTTTTCCCCGCTTCATGTTCTTGATTGCATGTGCAACTTCTGCTGGAAGGACTGGAGGAACTCTGGTATTGGTATCTTTCATGATGTCTGGAGTGCATGTATCATCCCTTTCATATAATTTGGAGTAGAAATCTTTCACTCTTGTCAAAATTTCGCCTCTATTTCTTGTTACAGAACCATCTTCTTTTCTCAGTGCCATAATCTGTTTTCTTCCCTTACTGAGATATCCCTTTGCTATCTTTAGGCTTTGGTTGTTTTCAATTGCTTTCCTCACTAGTTCACAGTTGAATTTTCTTACGTCTTCAGTGATACTTTTTCGTACTGTCTTGCATAGCTCTATATATTCCACTTTGGAAGTCACATCTTTACTTGTCCTCATCTCTCTTCTTTTTTGCATCAACATTTTCGTTTTTCCTGATAATTTATTTACATGCAACTTGTTCTTAGACCCAGCTAATTTTGTTGCTGTTTCCATAAGAGCTTTGGTTACTTTTCTGTTAACTTCAGAGATGTCCACTTCTTCCGATGTTAGGCCTTCTAAAGCAGAGAACCTGTTCTTCAGTTCCAACTTGAAGGTATTATGGTGTTTTTTAAGGTTGGTTATGTCAATAGATTTTGTTTGTCTTATGAGCTTGCCACGTTCAAGTTTAGTGTTGAGGTGCATCTTACATCTCACCAATCTATGGTCACTACCTGTGTTGAACTTGTTTAGCACACTGCAGTCTTCTATGACAAATTTTTTGTTACACATAATAAAATCAATTTCACTTGTCGTCCCATTTGGATGTCTCCATGTCCATTTCCTGTGTGGCTTTTTCTTGAAAAAGGAGTTCAAGATGAAAAATCCTTCTGCCTCTGCAAACTCAACGAGAGTATTTCCACGCTGGTTTCTGTTGCCGTGACCGAATTTACCTACTGAAGTTTCATTCTGTTGCCGTTGCCCTATTTTTGCATTGAAATCTCCCATAATTATTTTCAAGTGCTGCTTACCTTTATTATTTAGATGACAAATTTCCTCATAAAATTCTTCAATTTCTTCTTCAGGATGACTTGTGGTGGGTGCATAAGTTTGAATAATCTGAGCCTGGTATCTTCTCGATAGTTGGATAACGAGTCGTGCAGCTCTGTCAGAGGAACTTTCAACTTCTACCACTTTATCCTTCAGTTTCTTGTTTATTATAAATCCAACACCACTAGTTCTGCCAGTATCTGTCCCACGATAGTAGAAGAGATGTCCACTTTTCAGTTCGATGAGATCTTCTCCTTTTCTCCTTACCTCACTTAGCCCCACGATGTCCCACTTGATCCTTTGTAGTTCCTCTTCCAATTCAAGAAGCCTTGAATCAGAAGATAGGGAGCGTCCATTGTACGTTGCCAAGGTCAGCATCAGATGGCAGCCTAGTCCGGTCCTCCGGGGATTCTTAGCACCCTCTGCCTTCATGTCGCACTGGCCGCTGCCTTGGCCAGGTACATTCCAGCTGCCGGAGACTGAGGGCCAAGATTTAAGTTGTGGAATCATTTTGGAGGGGTTTGGCCATAACTCACCACGCTGGCCAAGCGGGTTGGTGAGTGTGGGATAGAATTTCCTCTGATCCCGATGGTATAGTTATACCGCTATTGGCGGTCGTCAGAGCCCCTTTAGTGGGAACAGGATGCACCACGAGAAGGCGGGGTTGACATTTGTCAAGGAGAGGCTGTGATGTTACGCATCACCTGACCTTACATCCCTTTATGAAAATATCCCTCTTTAAGTACTGGTTTTGAGTTGCCAAAGCTCTGAACTTTAAATAGAATTTGTCACGCTGAAAAAAAAAACGGTTTGAAGAAAAGATAAATTATTTATGCTCGCCCCAGTGGCTGAACGGATAGTGGTACTAATTTCTGAATAGTCCTCGGAGAAGAGTTTGGGTTGCAGTTGAGGATGAGTCATTGGTAGTGTGTTTATCTGGCTGCTCGGGCTATATCCCGTCCCTAGAACAAGTGACCATAAATTAGGGACGAGGACTGCTTTTAATCCTAAAATATGATCGTGGTGGTCGTCAAACCCAGAGAAGAAATAAGAGAAAGAAAGCTGTGTTACTACATTTCTGACAGATCACAAAAAACTACAAATGGCGAAGAATAAAAAAATGAAACAGGCAACGAAATACGTATATTAACATGAATTAAAGAACAGTGAGGAAGAGAAAATAAATGCAAGACGAAGCTAAAAGTAATCGCAAGAAACAAGGAACAGAATTACAATGCGCAAAAAGTATGTTTGAAGATGAAATAAAGACAGCTATTCAACTCTCAGCAGAAAATAACTGGAGAGAAGCAAACAAGTTCTGATACTGCCAGCAGCCAACAGCAAAAGCAAACAACGTAAAACCACGAAAATTACACGAATGTGCGTGTCAGATGTTAATATATGTTACGCAGTAAGAGGGCGTGTTGCTAAAAGAAACTTCATACATCTCTTTAAAGGAGTTAAAGAAAACATTATAAGAGAATTTAAGCCTTAAACGTAGGTAGAAATATGGACTTACTTCCATCCAGTTTGCGTATTCAATAGAAGAAAAGGACAAAGCTACCGGGAAAAAAAGCGTAATTCTCATTCATCAAATCTTCCGTAAATGTACTATATCTGAGAGACTGACGACAAAACGAGAACGTATTTTATCAGCATTAATGTTCCTTATTAGGGTTGGGACTTTTGTTTCTCGGTTTAATTAACTAGGTTTACCTGGAGACGCTTGTCCCTAATATCGGGATGATGTTTCCATGGAAGTAGCAGGGTCAGCGTTCTGCGACAAGCACATTTCCCACGACTCATGCGAGACAGAAGCCTGGACTCAACGCATACTCCAGAAGCCCACAGAGTTGGGCATAATCAGGAATATTTGTCTGTAAATTAGGGAAATCTGGCACGTGAGCCATATTGGGCAGAAGAGCGCCGAAATATCGCATACTAGCAAATAATTCGGGGTTGCCCGAGTCTATTAAAGAATGCGTCAGTCAGCTTCTGCGCTAGCGTCTGCCAAGTTTTCCTGAAATAATGAATATGATTTATTGCACGGAAATATTTGATTAAAATATGTTCCAGTGATAAAAATAAACATTAAAAAATAATAAAGCCGATACTTGTGAATTTAGGAAATTTTAAATACTTGAAATATTTACATTGCCTATTGGGTTGTAATCAGTGTAATGTTCTATTGAAACTCAAGAAAGTTTATCTTTCAAGAGCCTCTGGGTAAATGATGTTGAGTGTTCTTCTGTTTGGAGCCAAGCTCAGCAAAAACAGAAGTGCTGGAAAACTGCTGGCTGACATTTGCCGCTCACGGCACGGTAGTGGTCCGTTGGTGGCATCACCATCAGTTGGCAGTCATTAATGGCTCCGCAGCATCGCCGTGAATTGCAGGCCACCAAGCAAGTGGCACTATTTTCCAATTCACCCTAAAAGGGTACTGTTGGTAAAAGCGGGAGAGCCTTATCACAACTCGTCGTGGAATACAAGAACGGTATCCATGCATGTTAATGTGCTCTTCTACTGTTTTCCTTCTGATCCCCACACCCACCCACCCACACATCTCACAAGCAGTAGGGATTATGAGCGGGGATCTGGTCGAGGCCGAACTGTTTCCCCTACCGGCTGTTTAAGTAAAAAACCCTTCGAGTTTTCCCGATGGTTAATTTATTGTCTCTGTGTTGTTAATGTTGGGAGAGGTCTTCCTCCCCTTCCCCAGTCCGAGTTGCATCCCAAGTGGGCAGAAACAGCCGAAAGTGCGATGCTCTTCATTCAGCAACTCTTCATAACAAATGTATTTCTAAAAGCGAGCTAACTCCTGCAATTTTTTTATATGGCAATGTAACGTACCTCCCAGCAGGACAGATGTGACGTACCTGCCAGCAGGACACACACGACATAAAGGCACATAGCAATCAGAACGAACTTCTGCGTAGCTCAGTTGGTAGAGCGACTTGTTCGATTCCCGGCGTAGACCGGAAATGACGGAGAAATTTACTTCGTTATACTACGTATAATGGACGCTCCCTATCTTCTGATTCAAGGCTTCTTGAATTGGAAGAGGAACTACAAAGGATGAGAAAAGGAGATCTCTTTAAACTGAAAAGTGGACATCTCTTCTACTATCGTGGGACAGATACTGGCAGAACTAGTGGTGTTGGATTTATAATAAACAAGAAACTGAAGGAAAAAGTTGTAGAAGTTGGAAGTCCCTCTGACAGAGCTGCACGACTCGTTATCCAAATCTCGAGCAGATACCAGGCCCAGATTATTCAAGCTTCTGCACCCACCACAAGTCCCCCTGAAGAAGAAATTGAAGAATTTTACGAGGAAATTTGGAAGCTAAATAACAAAGGCAAACAGCACTTGAAGATCATTATGGGTGTTTTCAATGCAAAAGTAGGGCAACAGAATGAAACTTCGGTTGGTAAATTCGGTTACGGGAACAGAAATCAACGTGGAAATACTCTCGTAGAATTTGCAGAAGCAGAAAGGTTTTTCATCATGAACTCCTTTTTCAAGAAAAAGCCACGCAGGAAATGGACATGGAGACATCCGAATGGGACGACAAGTGAAATTAATTTTATTATGTGTAACAAAAAATTCGTCATCTAAGACTGCAATGTGCAAAACAAGTATAACACAGGTAGATTGGTGAGATGTAAGATGCACCTCAACACTAAACTAGAACGTGGCAAGCTCATATGATAAACAAAATGTACTGACATAACCAACATTAAAAAGCACTATAATACCTTCAAGTTGGAACTGAGGAACAGATTCTCTGCTTTAGAAGGCCTAACATCGGAAGAAGTGGATATTTCTGAAGTTAACAGAGAACTCAACCAGGCTCTTATGGAAACAGCAACAAAAATAGGTGGTACTAAAAACAAGTTACATATGAAGAAAATTTCAGGAAAAACAAAAATGTCGATGCAAAAGACAAGGGAGATGAGGACAAATAAAGACGTATCTTCCAACGTGGAATATACAGAGGTATGCAAGACAGTGCGAAAAGGTATCACTGAAGATATAAGGAAATTCAATTGTGAACTAGTGAGGAAAGCAATTGAAAACAACCAGAGCCTGAAGAGAACAAAAGGACATCTCAGTAAGGGAAGAAAACAGATTATGGCTCTGAAAAAAAGATGGTACCGTAACAAGAGATAAAAGCGAAATTTTTACAAGGGTGAAAGATTTCTATTCAAAACTATATGAAAAAGATGATACATCTATTCCAGACATTACGACAGGTACCAGTGCCAAAGTCCCTCCAATCCTTTCTGCAGAAGTTACATATGCAATTAAGAACATGAAACGGAGAAGAGCTCCAGGAGAAGATGGAATTACCGTGGACATTATAAAAAAAGCAAGTGGAGAAATTGAAACTACACACGCCCAAGTTTTCACCAGATGTCTTAATGAAGAGAATATTCCTGAGGATTGGAACAATGCTACAATGATCTTGCTCGATAAAAAGGTGATGTTGAGGATCTCAGGAACTACAGGCCCATCAGCCTCCTTTCAGTGGATTATAAAATCTTCACTAAGGTTCTTTCACATCGCTTGAAAGTAACACTAGACATGGCCCAACCAAGACAACAAGCTGGATTAAGGAGTGGCTACAGCACTATAGATCATATCCACGTACTGAGAAAACTAATTGAAAGAGCGAGGGAATATGAACTTCCATTGTGCATGGCTTTTATCGATTATGAAAAGGCCCTGGATTCGGTGAAACCATCAGCAGTTACAATGGCTTTGTAATCCTGCGGTATTGAAGATGCATACATTACTATTATTAATAACATCTATGAAAATGCAAGTGCAAAGGTTCGGATATTTGAGGATACAGCACAAATTAGAATTATAAAGGGAGTGAGACAAGGTGACACCATATCTCCCAAGCTCCTTAACGCCACATTGCAAAATGTCTTTCAATCATTGAACTGGGAAAATAAAGGGATAAAGATTAATGTAGATTACTTAACTCACCTTCGTTTTGCTGATGACGTAGTCATCTTTGCAACAACCCCTTCAGAGCTGCAGAGTATGATCCAAGAACTTGCTGACAAGAGTAAAGAATTGGGTTTAAAAAATTAACTTTCAGAAGACAAAAGTGAAGTACAATGCTTTTACAAGAAACGAAGATTTATCGATTATTGGATAAAAGCTTGAGACAACCGATTCCTGCATTTATCTTGGGCAGCAGATATCGAGTGATGGTCACAATGATGAAAAAATTAATCGGCGTATAAAACTTGGGTGGAAAGCGTTTGGAAAAAACAGTACAATTTTTAAGAGCACTATGCCATTATGTCTCAAAAGAAAAGTGTTTAATCAATGCTTACGTATGGAACAGAGACATGGACCTTAACTAAAAAAGACATACAAAGATTGCATGTCTCAAAAGAAAAGTGTTTAATCAATGCATTCTGCCAGTGCTTACGTAGGGAGCAGAGAGATGGACCTTAACTATAAAAGACATACAAAGATTGCAGACAACTCAAAGATGCATGGAGAGATGCATGCTTGGTGTAACCAGGAAAGATCAGAAGAGGAACTTGTGAATAAGAAAAATGACAGGAGTGGACGACATCATATCCGGAGTGAAATCACTGAAATGGCATTGGGCTGGACATGTTGCCAGAAGAACAGACCACCGATGGACAATCGAAATTTTAGACTGGATTCCGAGAGACAGGAAACGAGCCAGAAGACGACCCCATGGGAGATGAAAGGATGAAGTTCGAAAGTATGCTGGAGTGACATGGAGGAGACAGGCGCAAGACAGACAAATGTGGAAGAAATTTGGGAAGATCTTCATCCAGCAGTGGATTGTTAATGGTTGATGATGATGATGATGATGATATATATATATATATATGGTTAAAATAAAACTAGATATATTTTATTTTATTTTGTTTTAACCACGTGTCTTGCATTAATTGATTTTTGCTGCTTTGCTCCGGTTAAATAAAGGCATTTTGTATATCAAGCAGTTTTTTGTATTCCTTAATTTGTATATTTTTTCTTTGATATATGCTGTAGGTGTTTTGCCCTTCACCACTCTATGTATTTTTTTTTCGATATTTGTTACATACACTTTGCTCTTCACCGTTTCATATATATATATATATATATATCATCATCATCATCATCATCATCATTGTCAACCATTATCAATCCACTGCTGGACGAAGGTCTCCCCAAGTTTCCTCCACAACGGTCTGTCTTGTGCCAGTCTCCTCCATGTCACTCCCGCATACTTTCGAATTTCATCCACCCATCTTCCATGTGGTCTTCTTCTGGGTCTTTTCCTGTCCCTTGGAATCCAATCTAAAATTTCGGCTGTCCATCGATGGTCTGTTCTTCTGGCAGTATGTCCTGCCCATTGCCATTTCAGGGATTTAACTCTGATCATGATGTCTTCCACTCTTGTCATTTTTCGGATCCACGTGTTCCCCTTCTTATCTCTCCTGGTTACACCAAGCATGCACCTCTCCATGCTGCTTTGAGTTGTCTGCAGCCTTTGTATGTCTCTTTTAGCTAAGGTCCACGTCTCTGCACCATACGTAAGCACTGGAAGGATGCATTGATCAAACACTTTTCTTTTAAGATATAATGGCATATTGCTCTTGAAAATTATGCTGTTTCTTCCAAAAGCTCTCCAGGCAAGTTTTGTACGCCGATTAATTTCTTCACCAATGTGACCCTCACTTGATATCTGCTGTCCAAGATAAACGTACGTGTCTGTTATCTCCAGCTTTTCTCTATCAATCGATAAATCTTCATTTCTTGTAAAAACATTGAACATCACTTTTGTCTTCTGAAAGTTCATTTTTAATCCCACTTCTTTACTCTTGTCAGCAAGTTCCTGCATCGTACCCTGTAGCTCTGATGGGGTAGTTGCAAAAATGACTATGTCATCAGCAAAACGAAGGTGGGTTAGATAATCTCCATTAATCTTTATGCCTTTGTTTTCCCAGTTCAGTGATTGAAAGACATTTTCCAATGTTACATTAAAGAGCTTCGGAGATATGGTGTCACCTTGTCTCACTCCTTTTCCAATTTTTATGTGTGTTGTATTTTCAAATAGAAGAATCTTTGCACTTGCATTTTCATAAATGTTATTAATAATATTAATGTATGCATCTTCAATACCGCAGGATTTCAGAGCCATTGTAACTGCTGATGGTTTCACCGAATCAAAGGCTTTATCATAATCGATAAAAGCCATGCACAATGGAAGTTCATATACCCTCGCTCTTTCAATTAGTTCTCTCAGTACGCGGATATGATCTATTGTGCTGTAGCCACTCCTGAATCCAGCTTGTTCTCTCGGTTGAGCCATGTTCAGTTTTACTTTCAAGCGGTGTGAAAGAACTTTAGTGAAGATTTTATAAACCACTGATAGGAGGCTGATAGGTCTGTAGTTCCTGAGATCCTCAATGTCACCTTTTTTATGTAGCAAGATCATTGTAGCGTTGTTCCAATCCTCAGGAATTTTCCCTTCATTAAGGCATCGAGTGAAAATTTGGGCGAGTACTGTTTCGATTTCTCCACTTGCTTCTTGTATGATGTCTACAGTAATTCCATCTTCTCCTGGAGCTTTTCCCCGCTTCATGTTCTTGATTGCATGTGCAACTTCTGCTGGAAGGACTGGAAGAACTCTGGTACCTTTCATGATGCCTGCAGTACATGTATCATCCCTTTCATATAATTTGGAGTAGAAATCTTTCACTCTTGTCAAAATTTCGCCTCTATTTCTTGTTACAGAACCATCTTCTTTTCTCAGTGCCATAATCTGTTTTTTCCCTTACTGAGATGTCCCTTTGCTATCTTTAGGCTTTGGTTGTTTTCAATTGCTTTCCTTACTAGTTCACAGTTGAATTTCCTTACGTCTTCAGTGATACTTTTTCGTACTGTCTTGCATAGCTCTATATATTCCACTTTGGAAGTCACATCTTCTTTAGTTGTCCTCATCTCTCTTCTTTTTTGCATCAACATTTTGGTTTTTCCTGATAATTTGTTCACATGCAATTTGTTCTTAGACCCAGCTAATTATTTTGCTGTTTCCATAAGAGCTTTGGCTACTTTTCTGTTAACTTCAGAAATATCCACTTCTTCCGATGTTAGGCCTTCTAAAGCAGAGAATCTGTTCTTTAGTTCCAATTTGAAGGTATTATGGTGTTTTTTAAGGTTGGTTATGCCAATACTTTTGTTTGTCTTATGAGCTTGCTGCGTTCGAGTTTAGTGTTGAGGTGCATCTTACATCTCACCAATCTATGGTCACTACCTGTGTTGAACTTGTTTAGCATACTGCAGTCTTCTATGACGAATTTTTTGTTACGCATAATAAAATCAATTTCACTTGTCGTCCCATTTGGATGTATCCATGTCCATTTCCTGTGTGGCTTTTTCTTGAAAAAGGAGTTCAAGATGAAAAACCCTTCTGCCTCTGCAAACTCTACGAGAGTATTTCCACGCTGGTTTCTGTTGCCGTGACCGAATTTACTTACTGAAGTTTCATTCTGTTGCCGTTGCCCTATTTTTGCATTGAAATGTCCCATAATCCCTCCTCCAAAATGACCACAACTTAAATCTTGGCCCTCAGTCTCCGGCAGCTGGAATGTACCTGGCCAAGACAGCGGCCAGTGCGGCATGAAGGCAGAGGGTGCTAAGAATCCCCGGAGGACCGGACTAGGCTCCCATCTGGTGCTGACCTTGGCTACGTATAATGGACGCTCCCTATCTTCTGATTCAAGGCTTCTTGAATTGGAAGAGGAACTACAAAGGATCAAGTGGGACATCGTCGGGCTAAGTGAGGTAAGAAGAAAGGGAGAAGATCTCATTGAACTGAAAAGTGGACATCTCTTCTACTATCGTGGGACAGATACTGGCAGAACTAGTGTTGTTGGATTTATAATAAACAAGAAACTGAAGGATAAAGTTGTAAAAGTTGAAAGTTCCTCTGACAGAGTTGCACGACTCGTTATCCAACTCTCGAGAAGATACCAAGCTCAGATAATTCAAACTTATGCACCCGCCACAAGTCATCCTGAAGAAGAAATTGAAGAATTTTATGAGGAAATTCGTCATCTAAATAATGAAGGTAAGCAGTATTTGAAGATAATTATGGAAGATTTCAATGCAAAAATAGGCCAACGGCAACAGAATGAAACTTCAGTAGGTAAATTCGGTCACGGCAACAGATACCTGCGTGGAAACACTCTCGTTCAGTTTGTAGAGGCAGAAGGGTTTTTCATCTTGAACTCCTTTTTCAAGAAAAAGCCACACAGGAAATGGACATGGAGACATCCAAATGGAACGTCAAGTGAAATTGATGATATATATATATATATATAATATGTTATCCCCAGAACAAATTTCAACAATGATTGAACGTTTTAAAAACTATAAATAAATTAATTAAAAATTTACAAAACAGGCTTAGAAAAACACATCCTTATGTAACCCTGCAAATTCTATTCGAGTTTCAAAGGTTTACGTTTAGTAGTTTATTTCGCATGCGACTGACACAAAGGCAGGCGCGGTAATCTTATTATTACAGACGCAGTCGGCTAGAACCGTGATAACTGCAAAGACCAGTGAAATGGAAAGCTAGCTCAAACTTGCGATTTACAATCAGTGTAACTTGCAGCATTTATGACATATCCATGAATATAATGTACGACAGATTTTTGTTCAGGACCTACGGTATCTATTTTTATGAAAGAATATGGCATGACCACTACGCAAATCAAACTGTAGGCCGCCACTCGTGTCGAGGTCACTCTTAAGTGAAGTATGACATAAACCGTTACAGTTTGACACAGGCAATGCCTCCAAAAATACTCCCCATCCCAACTGGAAATGTAATTATTCACAATTACAAAAACGCTCAAGGTTCGTGAATTCAACATTTCGAAGAAAGTCATGCAAGCTTTATTACATATCAAAGGAAATTTGCGGACAGAGACACGACGCTTTGCTTTTGCCATGACGGCAGTGCCCGTAGGAATGTTAACACTGTAATCAACCCAGGTTTAATTCTACTTCTGCTTATCATACTGTACCTGCTTATTATACTGTAACGTCAGAATATCCGAGTGCACAAGCTCTTTTAAGACACATTTAGGATAAAATGGATCGCCTGTAGAAACCTCTATGAAAAACATCTAGCTAGCGATAGGTAGAAATATGTGGTCACTTTGGATGAAGCCTGCGTCTGCTTATCATACTGTAACAAATTCCGTACAATTTACCATCAACAGAACGGCATCAATGCCTTTCCGAAACAGTATCAGAATGCTATATAGCCTTTATCATTGTCGATGTATTCTCATACCGATAAGCTGCAGACTCGTCGGGCGGCAAAAAATGCCAAAGTTAACCCCGCACTTTTTCAGACAGAGACCATTTTACTAGGAGCTGGCGCTGTATGGTAGCGAAAAATCTGGTACGCATTCACGTCAAGCCACACATCGAAGACAGCCCAAAATTTCTCACACCACATGGGCCAGAAACCCGTAATTAAGGCAATAGCACCACATGGGCCAGAAACCCGTAATTAAGGCAATAACAGCACATGAGCCAGAAAACCGTAATTAAGGCAATAACACGACACCTTTGCCAAATTTCTTGTTGCTTCCCCGATGGGTTTTTTTTTACTTTTCGGTTATTAAATCGTGCTCTTCACTGAAGATGACGACGTACAAGTGATGTCTTTGGAAAGGGTGCAAAAAGAAGTGAAATAATATTAACATGACTTCACTTCCTTCAAAACAGTCTTCTACAGTGGAAATTGGGTTGTAGCAGTGGCGTACACTCTAGGTTAGCTAGGCTAGCTGCGAAGCCCAGAGAATGCACAAATAAAACTGAATTAAATATACACAAATAAAAGTCAATTATCAACTGCTTTCGCTGCGAATGGAGTTCATATAAAAATAAAGTATTCAGAAGAAGAATGGAGTTAATGGAGTTCATGTACAAATAAGGGTTCAAATCCTAATCTTCATAATTATTAAGTATCGTGTTAGCAATGGCATGCACCTAAAATTTAGAAAAAAGTTACTTCTATTACTTAACAATTAAAAATTAAACTTCGCAATTAAGAAAAAACAGTACTGGAGGACGATGGGGTGTGAGATAGCCCCAGTCTTGGACCCAAGATACGCCACTGGATTATAGTATACCAGAAATTGAGGGATATGAGATCCATCACCATCAATGGAGGAGAAGGGGTTTTCGACTGCTCCGTCGTCTGAAAACCATTGCCATAGATACTAAAGGACCTTTTGCACTATCTACATGTGGTTGAAATAAATTCCATGATTCCAGTATAAAATATTTTTTTCGAAAAAAACTTCAAATTTCATGTCCTGATTCTATGGCTGAGGTAGGAAATGCTGACGGTAAAAATGCTGACAATATGAAAATTTCGAAAGTTGAAATGCCGACAGAGTCAAAATGTCGACAGTTGAAATGTTGATGTGGCCAAAATATCGCCTGTCGAAATGTAAGTCAAAATGTCGACTGGGCCAAAGTATCGATAGGGTCATAATATCGATAGTTAAAATGTAGACAGGGTTCAAATGTCGACAACCAAAATGTCAACAGTTGAAATTGAAGGCAGGGTCAAAATGTGGACAACCAAACATCGAAATGGTCATAATACCGACATTCCAGGTGGAGTTTTTAGATAGCCATTTTTAGCACGTCTTTTGTAAAAAAAAAGACCGCGCTTATGTTATCGTTTTGTCCGTCCGTCCGTCTGTAGATACGATACGTATGCAATTATTAATCCGATTTGAAAATTTCGTTTTGCATTTGGAAGCGGGAAATATGCGAATGATGATCCTTAATTTTGTTTTTTTACGTTGTACAATTTCGCCGCTAGAAGGCGTAATTGCAGATCATGTCGAAATCAAAATTTCGTTTTATTCCACATATTTGCTTCTAAAAACATCCGATTGAAAAAAATATTTTATCTTTCGACTCCATTTATGTCGAAGAGTATTTTAGATGTAGTTACAAATATTTTAGATATAGTTTTTCAAATTACGCATAGATTTTCCGCTAGGGGGCATAAAAATAAATAACTTTTTTCCAGATAACTCTTCTTCTAAAACTCTGATTTAATTTTGTTTTTCTTTCAGCGGATACACCTGCTGATGGGACATCTTTTGCATATAATTTCAAATTTTTGATAAAGAAGATTTTCGCCACCAGAGGGCGTAAGTGTTAATTTTTGCTTCTGATGCATTTGCCATAAAATCTGAGCTTCTAAGATATCGATTGAAAAAAATCCTTGGTGCACTGATGACACTCACATCGATAAACGTCTTCGGAATATTTACTTCTTAAAGTATTCTATACTATGCCGCCCCGGTGGCGCAGTGGTCTAAGGCGCTGGCCTCTGATCATTCGTCCGTAAGGGGTCCGGGTTCGAATCCCGGTCAGGCATGGATGTTATGTTTGTCTTACGGCACTGGCTCTCTCCCTTCCCTGGAACCAGTGACCCTAAATTAGGGACGGGCGACTGCTTATAGCCCATTGAGTTGCTCACGGTGGTCGTTAAACCTCCAATCAAAAAAAAAAAGTATTCTATATTTTCTCCGCCAGGGGGCGTAGCCGCATATCTTATTTTTGTCAATATCTCTACTTCTAAGAGTCCGATTTCAAAAATTCCTTCTTTGTTGGAGTGTGTTTTCAGTGTTACATGTTTTTCATATAATTTCAAAATGTTCAAGTAATTAATAGACTTTCCGCTAGGGGGTGTAAAGGCAAATTGCTTTCCCCCTATATCTCTGCTTCTAAATCTCCTATTTGAAAAATTCTTTCTGCACCGGATGCAGCTCCTGATGCGAAATCTTTTGCACACGATTTCTAATTTTTGTAAAAAATGGTTTGGCCACCAGGTGGCGTAAGTCTAAATTTCCGCTTATGGTGTATTCTCAGCAAAATATTAGCTTCTAAAATCTCGATTGAAAAAAAAGTCGTTTGTTGACCAATACTACTCATGTCGGCAAACCTTTTAGGAACAATTTCTTCTTGAAATAATGCATGGTTTCTACGCCAGGGGGCGTAGATCTATTTTTTCAATATCTCTACATCTAGGAGTCCGATTTGAAAAATTCCTTCTTTGTTGGATAGTGTTTCCGAAGCAAAATGTTTTTTCCTATAAATACAAAATTTTCAACTAAATCATAGACTTTCTGCTAGGGGGCACAAAGGAAAATTGCGTTTTCTGCGTTATTTCTGCTTCTAAATCTCCGATTTGAAACATTCTTCCTGTATCGCATAAAACACCTGATGGAAAATATTGTTCATATAATTTTTAATGTTTATTAAAGAATGGGGCTACCAGGGGGCAAAAGTGTTAATTTCTGCTTCTGATGTATTTGTAGCAAAATCTGGGCACCTAAAAACTCGACTAATTTTTCTTTTCTTGGATCCATACCTCTCGTATGGAAAAACTTTTGAGAATACTTTCTGCCTAAAATAATGCATTGCTTTCCCAGCAGGGGACAGAAAGTCACATCTTATTTTTGTCAATATCTCTGTTCCTAAGAGTCCGATTTGAAAAATTCTTCCTGTGTTGGACAGCGTTTCCGGTGTGAAATGTTTCTCATATAAATTAATGTTGTTCTTAACGCACAAGTCTGCAACCAGAGGGCGGAAGCTCACGATTCCGTTTAAAGCAATATCTGAGGGATTAAAAACCCGATTGAAAAACTTCTTTCTTCCGTCAGATAGTATTGTTTTCCATACCGGTTCCATTGACTTTGAATAGGTTTGATAAATTTAATTTGCGTCAGAATCGATTCAAAAGACGTGCTTATTACACCTGAAAATTTGGTGTCATCTTTCTTGTTGTTTTTAGCACGTCTTTTGTAAAAAAATCGTGCTTATGTTATCGGTTCGTCCGTCCGTCCGTCAGTCCGCCTGTCGACACGCTATCTCAGCAACTATTAGTCCGATTTGAAAAATTCGTTTTGAATTCTGAAGCTTGAAATATGCGAATGATGATCCTTTATTTCGTTTTTTTTTACGATGTACAATTTCGCCGCTAGAGGGCGTAAATGCAAAAGATGTCGAATTCAAAAATACGTTTTATTCCATATATTTTCTTCTAAACATCCGATTTTAAAAAAATATTTTATCTTTCGATTCCATTTATGTTGAAGAGTATTTTAGATATAGTTAATTTTCAAATTACGCATAGATTTTCCGCTTGTGGGCATAAAAATAAATTGCATTTTTCCCGATAACTCTTCCTCTAAAATTCCGATTTCAAAAACATTTTCTTCAGCGGATACAGATACTTATGGAAATATTGTGCATATAATTTCCAATTTTTGGTAAAGAATACGCTGGCCACCAGGGGTCGTAAGTGCTAATTTTTTATTCTGATGTATTTGCCGTAAAGTCTGAGCTTATGAAACATCGATTGAAAAAATTCTTTCGTGGACTGATGCAACTCACATCGATAAACCTTTTCAGAATATTTTCTTCTTAAAATATTCCATAGCTTATCCGCCAGGGGGCGTAGGTATATATCTTATTTTTGTCAATATCTCTACTTCTAGGAGTCCGATTTGAAAAATTCCTTCTTTGTTGGATAGTGTTTTCAGTGTGACATGTTTTTCACGTAATTTCAAAATTTGCAAGTGTATCATAGGCTTTCCGCTGGAGGACGTAAAGGTAAATTGCTTTCCCCCTATATCTGTCCTTCTATATCTCCGATTTGAAAAATTCTTTCTGCACCGGATACAGTTACTGATGGGAAATCCTTTGTATATAATTTCTAATTTTTGTAAAAAATGATTTGGCCACAAGGTGGAGTAAGCCTTAATTTCCGCTTCTGATGCATTTGCAGCAAAATACGAGCTTCTAAAATCTCAATTGAAAAAAAGGCGTTTTTAGACCGATACTACTCATGCCGACAAATCTTTTAGGAATATTTTCTTCTTAAAATAATGCATGGTTTCTACGCCAGGAGGCGTAGATGCATATCTCATTTTTGTCAATATCTCTACTTCTAGGAGTCCGATTTTAAAAAGTCCTTCTTTGTTGGATAGCGTTTCCATTGTGACTTTTTTTATATAATTTTAAAATTTTCAAATAATTCATAGACTTTCCGCTAGGGGACGTAAAGGCAAATAGCTTTCCCCCTATATCTCTGCTTCTAAATATCCTATTTGAAAAATTCTTTCTGCACCGGATGCAGCTCCTGATGGGAAATCCTTTGCACGTAATTTCTAATTTAAAAAAAAATGGTTTGGCCACCAGGTGGCGTAGGCCATAATTTCGACTTCTGATGTATTTGCAGCAAAATATGTGCTTCAAAAATCTCGATTGAGAATAAAGTCGTTTGTAGACCGATACTACTCATGCCGACATACCTTTTAGGAACATTTTCTTTTTGAAATAATACATGGTTTCTACGGCAGGGGTCGTAGGTGAATATCTTATTTTTGTCAATATCTGTACTTCTAGGAGTTCGATTTGAAAAATTCCTTCTTTGTTGGACAGTGTTTCCGATGCGAAATGTTTTCCTTATAAATTCAAATTTTTCAAGTAAATCATAGACTTTCCGCTAGGGATCACAACGGTAAATTGTGTCTTCTGCGTTATTTCTGCTTCTAAATCTCCGGTTTGAAAAATTCTTCCTGTATCGCATACTACACCTAATGGGAAATATTTTTCATATCATTTCTAAGGTTTGGTAAAAAAAGTTATGGCCACCAGGGGGCATAAGTGTTAATTTCTGCTTCTGATGTATTTGTAGCAAAATCTGTGCTCCTGAAAACTCGACTAAATTTTTTTCTCTTGGACCGATACCGCTCATAAACCTTTTGAGAATACTTTCTTCCTAAAATAATGCATGGCTTTCCCACCAGAGGACGTAAAGTCACATTTTATTTTTGTTGGTATTTCTGTTTTTTAGAGTCCGATTATTTCTTTGTTGGAGAGCGTTTCCGATGCGAAATGTTTCTCACATTAATTCATGTTTTTCTTAATGCAGAAGTCTGAAACCAGAGGGCGTAAGCTCACGATTCGGTTTAGAGAATAATCGGAGGGATTAAAAACCCAATTGAAAAGCTTCTTTCTTCCGTCAGATACTATTGTTATCCATACCGGTTCCATTGACTTTGAATAGGTTTGATGAATTTAATTTGTGTCAGAACGGATTCAAAAGACGTGCTCACTACACCAGAAAATTTGGTGTCATTTTTCTTGTTTTAATTAGAAAGGAGCTGAAGAACAGATAAGGAATTTGGCCTCCCCTTATCCCAGCTTACAAGACATGATTTTAAACATTCTTTTGATCCTTCGACTGACATACAGTATTTGGAATTATGGAACATCTGGGCAGGACCGAGAATGAGGATTCACTGCGGAATAACAGAGCAAAAAAGGCTATGGTAATTGTCTTTACTGTTTTGCATGCGGTCTTAGGGAGTGGTCTGGAAACCTGATGCCCTTTGCATCTTGCATAATTCCGGGGCTACTGAATAGCCCAGCGCACCTTCTCAATTTGAAACACAGATGCAGTATTAAATTTCGAGAAGATCCGTTGAACAAAAGGGTCTTTAAAGTATTAAGTCCATATAATTTAACCTCCCCTACATCCTCCCCCAATGTAGGTTCATGACCCAATTCTGCCATTTTCGTTCCATAATTTCGAGTTGAAACAAGATATTTTGTTTTCGTGAATATATCTTAGAACAGAGATGCACTGTTATATGTCAAATTTCGTGAAGATCTCTAGGATGACAGTTGCATGCCGAAGCATTTAACTTTTTTCGTACATACGAAACAAAAGTAAAAGCTAAAGTAAAATAAAATTGAAGTAGAAATCAAATATTTGAAAAAAATAAGGAAATAGGCATTGTGACTGTTTTTTCTTTTGACTCTGTTGACATTACGATTACCACTGAAAGCAAAGTGCCCAAAACATAGCAAAAATGCAATGACACAAAATAAAATACCAAGACCGGACAAAAATATGTACGAAACGCTATGTAAAATGCACAACATAAAAAACAATGCCGAAAGCCTAGTAATAAATTTTGCCTAAAGCACAATAAGTATGAAAAAAAAACCGCAGAGTTGTAAAAGTTTTCGAAACTTAATAAAAATGTCAAAACTGAAATAAAAGTGAAGAAAAAGGAAAAACTCCATATTTCTTTGTTACTTTGAATATGTTGACCCTGTCATTATTACGACGGGGTCGAAATTTTGACCGTCGACTTCATGACTACCACCGGATTCTGTTCTTGAAATTCGATTAGTACAGTAGGGAGTAGATCCATACTAAATCCTGCTTTAGATGATTCGGTTTCGCCGTAATAAAAAAACTGAATCAAATGTATTTATTATTCTCCTTCTTTTTAGCCTGTTGACACCCACTGCAGGGTACAGGCCTCCCCACAGTCTGTTCCATCTTCCTCGATCCTTAGCCTCAGTCCACTATTTAGCACCTCTAAATTTCTGAAGGTCATCTCTCCATCTTACTCTCTCGTGCCCTCTTAGTTTCCTTCCATCGCCCTGTTTCATTTGGAGATGAGGTAAATAGGTGTAATCCCCTACGCTGACCAGACGAGTTGGGGAACACATTTTATAGCTTCTGTCAGCTAGGAGAGAAAGTGGACTCCCACTGCTTAATCAGAAACAAAGAAAACAAAAATAGGAAAGATTCACCCCCAATCCTCGAATAATCTAATAGCATGGGGGGGGGGGGGAAAGAACAAGAAAAAAAGAAGTGAAAAGAAAGAAGAGTAGGACCGGCCTACAGATAATATAGCAGGCGTCATATTACCTCTTTATTATTAAAAATTATTTTTATATTAATATTTATATTATTTATTAATAAAATTATATTTATTATTAAAAATTACTATTTATATTATTTATTATTAAAATTATATTTACATTAATATTTATATTATCTATTATTGAAATCATTATTTATATTAATATTTATATTATCTATTATTGAAATTATTATTTACATTATTTATTATTAAATTTATTTTTATATTAACTATTATTGAACTTATTATTTATATTATTTATTATTAAAAATATTATTTACATTATTAAAAATATTATTTACATTATTATTTATATTATTTACATTATTATTTATATTATTTACATTATTATTTATATTATTTATATTATTATTTATATTATTTATTATTAAAATTATTATTTACATTATTATTTATAGTATTTATTATTAAAAGTATTATTTACATTATTATTTATAGTATTTATAAAAATTGGAAAGGCAGTGAGACAAAGTGACAACATATCCCATAAGCTCCTTTATGCCACATTGGAAAATGTCTTTCAATCATTGAACTGGGAAAACAAAGGGATAAAAATTAATGTAGATTACTTAACTCACCTTCGTTTTGCTCATGACGTACTCATCTTTGCAACTACCCCTTCAGAGCTGCAGAGTTTGATCCAAGAACTTGCTGACAAGAGTAAGGAATTGGGATTAAAAATGAACTTTCAGAAGACAAAAGTGATGTACAATGCTTTTACAAGAAATGAAGATTTGTCGATTGATGGAGAAAAGCTGGAGATAACAGATACGTACGTTTATCTTGGACAGCAGATATCAAGTAAGGGTCACATTGATGAAGAAATTAATCGGCGTATAAAACTTGCCTGGAGAGCTTTTGGAAGAAACAGCATAATTTTCAAGAGCAATATGCCATTATGTCTTAAAAGAAAAGTGTTTGATCAATGCATCCTTCCAGTGCTTACGTATGGTGCAGAGACGTGGACCGTAACTAAAAGAGACATACAAAGGCTGCAGACAACTCAAAGAAGCATGGAGAGCCGCTTGCTTGGTGTAACCAGCAGAGATAAGAAGAGGAACTCGTGGATCCGAAAAATGACAAGAGTGGAAGACATCATGATCAGAGTTAAATCCCTGAAATGGCAATGGGCTGTACATACTGCGAGAAAGACAGACCATCGATGGACAGCCGAAATTTTAGATTGGATTCCAAGGTACAGGAAAAAACCTAGGAGAAGACCACATGGGAGATGGGTGGATAAAATTCGAAAGTATGCGGGAGTAACATGGAGGAGACTGGCACAAGACAGGTCGTTGCGGAAGAGGCTTGGAGAGACCTTCGTCCAGCAGTGGATTGATAATGGTTGACAATGATGATGATATATATATATATATATATATATATATATATATATATATTCTAAAAAGAAGATACCTAAGCAAAAAAATACATATATAATTTTGACTCACACCTAGTACAACATAGAAAAGGTTATGTATCTACCTGTGTGAGTAAAAGGAGAAAAGATAAAAAAATAAAATAAAACAGCTGAATGTAGAAGGTGTCGAGAATACTGAGCCTTGGCTTTATCAAGGACCAGCAAAAACTCTGCATTTTCTCACTTCCACAAAGACCTAGTTGGAAATGGGTTTCTGCAAGGCCATAGATGCAAGTAACATTCCCACCTAAAATAGTTTAAAAAATATATATAAGTCATGTCCTCCGTAGAGTTGCATGACCTAGCACTAGTTAACAATTTCGCTTGCATCCATTAACCTTCCTGGCCCGACCCATGCTCTTCATCTGTTACTATTAAACAGAGAGAAGAAGATTAAAGAGAACTCAAGCTGTCAGAGTGACATAATAATTAGAAATGATTTTCAGCCATAACGAAATTCCAAGTTCGTTTGAGAGAGAATTTAAACCTGAAAATCAATGCAAAAGAAATCCAAATTTTACATTGCAATTAAAAAAGGAAATGTTAATTTTTAACGAACAGATTTTTGAAAGAAAACTTGAGTCTAAAACCCCCTACTCTACAACTTATGACAGCACGAAAACGAGAATAAGTTAAAGATAATAATTAACTAAAGAAAACTTTGTTAAAGTTATATACCTTAAACAGTTAGTTGCAATATGTACAAAGTATTTCAGCAGTGCTTTAAGTGCATATTTAATTAGTTATTAAGAACTTAACTACTTTGAAAAAACAGCGCATAGACAGCGCATAGAAAAGGAACAAGCTTAGCCATCTTCTGTTCCTAGGTACCCCAAAAGACGCTCAAAGTTACAAAGAAAAGAAAGAGATAAAACCCGCAAAAATGTTAACAGACAAACCAATGCCTAAAAGCTGAAAAGCTAAAAAACGATAGAGAAAAAGTACATGAAGTACAAACATTGAACTTATAAAACCTAGAACCCAAAAACAAGGAAGAGAGCTTACCTCTTGTGTGACAAAAACTTTTCTCCTCACAAGAGAAGAACATGGCTGACCTCTTCCGCCACTCCCTAGATGCTGGGGGGCAGTGAGGGTGGGGCTGATGGCCTCCTCATACAGCAAGAAACCAACGCGCGGAAATTTTAACCAGAGAAAATAATATATAAACTTAAGACTGTGGATCTGTATGATCAGAAAGAGCAGAATTAACTCTCCAGAATACATGAGAAATATTATAAAATACACGAGCAGTTTATTTAATAATCTTTGCATGTATTAAATCACCTTAGTGAGCTTCTATAGATTAATCAGAATCTTATTAATTTTAATGTTGGTTTTACTATTTTTAGTATAGCTATCCTAGTGATGAATAACTAGTTTTCTTTTTTATTTGTTTTTATTTTCTTTTATAAACAGATTTTTAAGCTTTTTTGTGATTTTGTTTATATTATTTAATTTTTTGTTTTAGCACTAAGGTTCCTTTAGGTAGTTAATAGGCATCCTCTAGCCAACTTCCTTACGGCTTTGATTGGTCAGAATCATATTATTAACTGTGTAGAAAATTAAAGCAGATCTGCCAACCTTACTCTATTATTCAGAATAATTTTTCTTAAAGTTCTTTTGATGAAAGAAGAAGGAATTTCGTTCTCTAGAAAACTTTCTAATAGTATATTAATGTGGTAATTACCACATTAATGTGGTAATTACTGGTAATAGTATATTAATGTGGTAATTACCACATTAAATTACCACATTAATATACTATTAGAAAGTTTCCTAGAGAACGAAATTCCTTCTTCTTTCATCAAAAGAACTTTAAGAAAAATTATTCTGAATAATAGAGTAAGGTTGGCAGATCTGCTTTAATTTTCTACACAGTTAATAATATGATTCTGACCAATCAAAGCCGTAAGGAAGTTGGCTAGAGGATGCCTATTAACTACCTAAAGGAACCTTAGTGCTAAAACAAAAAATTAAATAATATAAACAAAATCACAAAAAAAGCTTAAAAATCTGTTTATAAAAGAAAATAAAAACAAATAAAAAAGAAAACTAGTTATTCATCACTAGGATAGCTATACTAAAAATAGTAAAACCAACATTAAAATTAATAAGATTCTGATTAATCTATAGAAGCTCACTAAGGTGATTTAATACATGCAAAGATTATTAAATAAACTGCTCGTGTATTTTATAATATTTCTCATGTATTCTGGAGAGTTAATTCTGCTCTTTCTGATCATACAGATCCACAGTCTTAAGTTTATATATTATTTTCTCTGGTTAAAATCTCCGCGCGTTGGTTTCTTGCTGTATGAGGAGGCCATCAGCCCCACCCTCACTGCCCCCCAGCATCTAGGGAGTGGCGGAAGAGGTCAGCCATGTTCTTCTCTTGTGAGGAGAAAAGTTTTTGTCACACAAGAGGTAAGCTCTCTTCCTTGTTTTTGGGTTCTAGGTTTTATAAGTTCAATGTTTGTACTTCATGTACTTTTTCTCTGTCGTTTTTTAGCTTTTCAGCTTTTAGGCATTGGTTTGTCTGTTAACATTTTTGCGGGTTTTATCTCTTTCTTTTCTTTGTAACTTTGAGCGTCTTTTGGGGTACCTAGGAACAGAAGATGGCTAAGCTTGTTCCTTTTCTATGCGCTGTCTATGCGCTGTTTTTTCAAAGTAGTTAAGTTCTTAATAACTAATTAATTATGCACTTAAAGCACTGCTGAAATACTTTGTACATATTGCAACTAACTGTTTAAGGTATATAACTTTAACAAAGTTTTCTTTAGTTAATTATTATCTTTAACTTATTCTCGTTTTCGTGCTGTCATAAGTTGTAGAGTAGGGGGTTTTAGACTCAAGTTTTCTTTCAAAAATCTGTTCGTTAAAAATTAACATTTCCTTTTTAATTGCAATGTAAAATTTGGATTTCTTTTGCATTGATTTTCAGGTTTAAATTCTCTCTCAAACGAACTTGGAATTTCGTTATGGCTGAAAATCATTTCTAATTATTATGTCACTCTGACAGCTTGAGTTCTCTTTAATCTTCTTCTCTCTGTTTAATAGTAACAGATGAAGAGCATGGGTCGGGCCAGGAAGGTTAATGGATGCAAGCGAAATTGTTAACTAGTGCTAGGTCATGCAACTCTACGGAGGACATGACTTATATATATTTTTTAAACTATTTTAGGTGGGAATGTTACTTGCATCTATGGCCTTGCAGAAACCCATTTCCAACTAGGTCTTTGTGGAAGTGAGAAAATGCAGAGTTTTTGCTGGTCCTTGATAAAGCCAAGGCTCAGTATTCTCGACACCTTCTACATTCAGTTGTTTTATTTTATTTTTTATCTTTTCTCCTTTTACTCACACAGGTAGATACATAACCTTTTCTATGTTGTACTAGGTGTGAGTCAAAATTATATATGTATTTTTTTGCTTAGGTATCTTCTTTTTAGAATGTGAATTCTGAATTTTCAAAACTGCTGCGTTGCGCGTTTTGATTTTCAGGTTATTTTGCAACCTTCGTTTTAAATTCTAAAGTTTTTCCTTAGTCTTCAGTTTTGCTCTTAAGTATATATATATATATATATATATATATAAGTTATTTTCCCTTGATACATGCCCATAGCACTCTGCTACCGCACAATGCAGCTGGAAAACAAGAGTGAATAGTACATACATATATAAATAACTACAAGCAACACCTCCCAAACATGTACATGACAACAAATGAGTTCGAGAAGACAGCAAAAGGAGAACGACAGACGATACCTAAAAGTCACACTACAACATTATAAAAATACCAATTAGGAAATGTAAAACCCAAACAAATATCGTATCAAATAGTACTATCAAACAAATATCGTAACAAAAACAGTACTATCAAACAGTTAAGATTTCTTTTGTTAACTCTAAAAAAAGAATGGTTATCCCTAAAAATTCTGTTATTCACATTTTAGTAAGTTATTAAATATTTTTAACCAAAATACTTCATACAAAATTAGAATATGTAACATAGTCACTTGAAACTTTTCGAATTAACCAACTTCGTAGGGTCACAATAAAAAGGGTTTTTCCTCCGAGTCGCCCCTGAGAACTATAACAATAAGCTTTACTTTCTTCCACATTTGAGGTCTTCCCTTTGGACGGTTTTCTGTGCTTCATTTGGACCTTTAGTAGTTGGCGTGCCTCTTGGGAATACAGAGATTTTACGAACATACCATTGCTGAGTGGATCTACTTGAGTTGGTTTCGAGAGTAGACGTAGCGTTATTTCATATGGCATGTTAACCGTATCTCACACGGAATGGAAGCATGAGCTATGTTTATTTTGGATTTATATATGTATGTCCTTTATAATCTATATTTCAGTACGTTTTGTCCATTAAGAAGACAAGGTAAGAGATTATTGTGTATTTGACATATTTCAGTGGTGTTATGTTTAATTATGCATCTATTGCTGTGTTTCTTTGAGGGTTCGGGTAGGAAAGACAGATGGCCAATAAATTTTGCAAGTCCAAATTCGGTTGCAACCACAGTTTTGTTTAAAATTAGGTATCAGGCTAACTCATGAAACCCGAGCCCGACTGACTCCGGGCTCCCGGGGTCTTTCCCTGAAGAGTGGTTCGGGGATTCGGAGCCATTTGATACGATATTTGTTTGGGTTTTACATTTCCTTATTTGTATCTTTATAAATTTGCAGTGTGACTTTTAGGTATCGTTTATCGTTCTCCTTTTTCTTTTGCTGTGGTCTGGACTTCATTTGTTGTCATGTACACGTTTGGGAGGTGTTGCTTGTAGTTATTTATATACTTATATATGTATATATATAATATATATACTATCTCAAGAATAGCTAACATAAAAATTTCAAAACTTACGTTAAACTAAATAAGTTACTGGTTTTGTCTGTAGATGTACACTAAGATATTTTAATACAGGTAAAAATTATTATATACACATCAGGTATATTTGATAGTAATTTTCGTGTATTCTGGAGAGTTATTCTTCTCTTACTGGACAAACAAGTCATCATGCCAGATTTTAAATTTTTGATTGGAGGAATTTCGTGTGCAGCGTATTTTTTGTGCGGGACTGTCTTCAGGCTATCTCCTCCTCACTAACTGCTGTTTTACGGTTGGCCAATTTGCGAGTGTGCAGATAAGAGGTTCGCAGCATTGTAAGTAGGCTCTTTCATTTGTTCATATGCCGGTCCTTTCTATTCTTCTTGTCGTTTTCGTTAAATAGTAAAAAAAATATTATTTTTTCTTGTTTGGCATTGGTACAGCTTGTATTCTAATTATATAAAAAAAATTATTTCATTTATTTTGACCATGAGCTAGTTTTTGTGCTCCGTTTAGGGGTGTTAGCTGGTCTCTCGTTCTCGTGGTGTTCGTCGACTTTCGGAGTTGGGTGGAATAATTTTCAGTTGTTGTAATCTTCTTAAAGCATTCCTAGAATACTGTGCAAATATTGTAACTTTTATTTTTAAATATAGGTACCTTTTCCAATACATTATATTACGTTTTTTTTTTTTGTCTTTCTGGCCTCCGTGTTTCGTGGGAACTGTCTGTAAAACGTTCCTATTTTCTCCCGTGGTCTCTGTTTTTTATTTTTTATTTCTCTTTATTTTTTTGGAAGTTCTTTTTCCTAGGGAATGACACTTTTTAAGTGCTTTTTATTTTTTGGTTCCCGATTGGAACTTCACCTGGGCGGTAAGGTTGCTTACCACATGTCAAACCTGTCGTTTTCTGGGTGTTGCTAAGTTACATATATTTTTCTTTGTAGTAGGTTTTGCCTAGTTTCTAGGTCTCAAGTTCTAAGCCTTCTCACAATGGTTGTGAGCTCTTTGCCAATTGTTTTCTGGTTTTTGTGGGAGATGATGAGTATGGGTTGGGCCAGGAAAGTGAGAGATGAATGCAAACACTTTTGCTTAATTATTTAATTTCCGCAGCTTTGAGGACGTTTATGTAATTTGTTTTTTTTTTTTTTGGGGGGGGGGCTTATACTTGCATCTATGACTTTGCAGAAACACATTTTCAACTAGGTCTTTGTGGTAGTGAGAAAATGCAGAGTATTGCTGGTCCTTGATAAAGCCAAGGGTCGGCATTTTCGACACTTTCTGCATTCAGGTTTTATTATTTATTATTTTTTTTATCCTCTTTCCCAGTTGGTTTTTGAGTTTTTTATTTTTTATTTTTATTGTCATTGTTAAAATTTCTTTTTGTTGCAGTTTCTGCTTTCTAGGTTATATACATATATATCATCATCATCATCATTGTCAACCATTATCAATCCACTGCTGGACGAAGGTCTCTCCAAGCCTCTTTCACAAAGCTCTAGCTTGTGCCAGTCTTCTCCATGTTACTCCCGCATACTTTCGAATTTCATCCACCCATCTCCCATGTGGTCATTTTGCTGGGTCATTTCCTGTCCCTTGGAATCTAATCTAAAATTTCGGCTGTCCATCGATGGTCTGTCTTTCTGGCAGTATGTACAGCCCATTGCCATTTCCGGGATTTAACTCTGATCATGATGTCTTCCACTCTTGTCATTTTTCGGATCCACGAGTTTCTCTTTTTATCTCTGCTGGTTACACTAAGCAAGCCGCTCTCCATGCTTCTTTGAGTTGTCTGCAGCATTTGTATGTCTCTTTTAGTTACGGTCCACGTCTCTGCACCATACGTAAGCACTGGAAGGATGCATTGATCAAACACTTTTCGTTTATAACATTAAGGCATATTACTCTTGAATATTATGCTTCTTTCTTCCAAAAGCTCTCCAGGCAAGTTTTATACGCCGATTAATTTCTTCATCAATGTGACCCTCACTTGATATCTGCTGTTCAAGATAAATGTAGGTATTGGTTATCTCCAGCTTTTCTCTAACAATCGAGATATATTCATTTATTGTAAAAGCATTGTACATCACTTTTATCTTCTGAAAGTTCATTTTTTATCACACTTCTTTACTCTTGTCAGCAAGTTCTGGGATCATAATCTGCAGCTCTGATGGGGTAGTTGCCAAATTGACTACGTCATCAGCAAAACGAAGATGAGTTAGATAATCTCCATTAACCTTTATCCCTTTGATTTCCCAGTTCAGTGATTAAAAGACATTTTCCAACGTGACATTAAAGAGCTTGGGAGATATGTTGTCACTTTGTCTCACTGCCTTTCCAATTTTTATGAGTTTTGTATTTTCAAACAGCCGAATCTTTGCACTTGCATTTTCATAGATGTTACTAATAATATTAATGTATGCATCTTCAATACCGCAGGATTTCAAAGCCATTGTAACTGCTGATGGTTTCACCGAATCCAGGGCCTTTTTATTATCGATAAAAGCCATGCAGAATGGAAGTTCATATTCCCTCGCTCTTTCAATTAGTTTTCTCAGTACGTGGATATGATCTATAGTGCTGTAGCCACTCCTGAATCCAGCTTGTTCTCTCGGTTGAGCCATGTCCAGTGTTACCATTAAGCGGTGTGAAAGAACTTTAGTGAAGATTTTATAAATCACTGCTACGAGGCTGATAGGTCTGTAGTTCCTGAGATCCTCAATGTCACCTTTCTTATGTAGCAGGATCATTGTAGCGGTGTTCCAATCCTCAGGAATCTTCCCTTCATTAAGGCATCGAGTGAAAACTTGTTCGAGTACCGTTTCAATTTCTCCATTAGCTTCTTGTATGATGTCTACAGTAATTCCATCTTTTCCTGGAGCTTTTCCCTGCTTCATGTTCTTGATTGCATGTGCAACTTCTGCTGGGAGGACTTGAAGAACTCTGGTACTGGTACCTTTCATGATGTCTGGAGTACATGTATCATCCCTTTCATATAATTTGGAGTAGAAATCTTTCACTCTTGTCAAAATTTCGCCTCTATTTCTTGTTGCAGAACCATCTTCTTTTCTCAGTGCCATAATCTGTTTTCTTCCCTTACTGAGATGTCCCTTTGCTATCTTTAAGCTTTGGTTGTTTTCAATTGCTTTCCTCACTAGTTCACAGTTGAATTTCCTTACGTCTTCAGTGATACTTTTTCGTAGTATCTTTCATAGCTCTATATATTCCATTTTGGAAGTTACATCTTCTTTAGTTGTCCTCATATCTCTTCTTTTTTGCAGCAACATTTTGGTTTTTCCTTATAATTTGTTCACATGCAACTTGTTCTTAGACCCAGCTAATTTTGTTGCTGTTTCCATAAGAGATTTGCTTACTTTTCTGTTAACTTCAGATATATCCACTTTTTGCGATGTTAGGCCTTCTAAAGCAGAGAATCTGTTCTTCAGTTCCAACTTGAAGGTTTTATGGGGTTTTTTTAAGGTTGGTTATGTCAATACATTTTGTTTGTCTTATGAGCTTGCCACGCTCGAGTTTAGCATAGAGCTGCACGACTCGTTATCCAACTCTCGAGAAGATACCAGGCTCAGATTATTTAAGCTTATGCACCCACCACAAGTCATCAAGAAGAAATTGAATAATTTTATGCGGAAATTCGTCATCTAAATAATAAAGGAAAGCAACACTTGAAGATATTTATGGGAGATTTCAATGCAAAAATAGGGCAACAGAATGAAACTTCAGTAGGTAAATTTGGTCACGACAACAGAAACCAGCGTGGAAATACTCTCGTAGAGTTTGCAGAGGCAGCAAGGTTTTTATCATGAATTCCTTTTTCAAGAAAAAAGCTACACAGGAAATGGACATGGAAACATCTAAATGGGACGACAAGTGAAAATCATTTCATTATGTGTAACAGAAAATTCGTTATTGAAGTCTGCAGTGTGCTAAACAAGTTCAACACAGGTAGTGACCATAGATTGGTGATATATATATATATATATATATATATATTATTTATTTATATTATGTATTATTAAAATTATTGCTTATATTAATAGTCATATGACTTATTATTAAAATGATTATACATAGTAATTTTATGACTTATTATTAAAATTATTATTTATATTAATTTTATATGACTTATTATTAAAATTATTATTTATATTAATATTATTTATTGTTATTAATTTATCATTAAACTTTAATTTATGATTTTTTTTTTAATATTTGTTTGACGGGTCTGTTAAATAACCCACTTAGGCGGATATGTTGAGTGAGTGTTTAATACCTGAACTAGGATACGGGTAGTATTTGCTTCCAACAAACCGCGCACTCAGCCGTCATTCTCCTACGGTGCGTGAGTATCAAACCAACATTTTCTCGGACAGCTCAATTAGAAGCGGTTCAGAGTTCCAATCTTAACCTCATCGAGTTGCAGATAGCCAGTGCGACAAAAAGACGGCAAACAAGGAATCACTGTTTTCCGCAGTTTGTTTTCAGCGACTACCACGATGTCTTGGTCTGCAAATACATGATAACGGTTTATGAGGTTCAAAGAAGAAGATAATTTCGCTCGCTACAACATAGCTAACGAAATGAAAAACGTCGTGTGTTTTACTGCATTTTTTCTTTATTTCAAATTATGCCTGCGCAGTTGTGTCAATACATAGAGTCTCTATATTTTATGCAAAATATGAATTGGTGTTTGCCCAAACTACTAGGCTATAACCATAATTTATGTCAGATCTCATTTTCATCGATTGGGTTCAAACTGACAGCAATTTTTCTCTCATCCTCCGCATGTAAATAATTTTATTTTTCACCTTTGCTGTTGCCATCCATATATATAGTTATTTTCTTTCAAAAATATACACATGAGTTACGATTGTTCCAGTTTAAAATTCTTAAACACAACGCTCATATGGTTTTGCTGTTGTAAACCTTAACGCATGCATAGCTCCACTCATTTGTATATCAAAAGGTTTTATATGTGTTTTCGTTTTCTTTATTTAGTGCATTAACGTCTCGCTACTGATGACAACGTAAATATATTTTTGTGCTCATATTTCTTATTTCGTGGAGACTACATCATGCTGAAACGACAAACAAAAATACATTTGGATTTTTAAAAACAAGATTTGTGAAGTTCGTGAACTCACTCATCTCATATATAAATAATTCATATTATTCATGGAATGTACCTCAGGCGTCGACTACAAGCACAGGAAGCGGATAATACTTTTAACACACCAACACAATTCTTTTTTAATCATAAATTAAGGATCGCAAAAATGAGGATCTCACCGATTCAAAAGTTTCTAGAGTAGGAAGCTATAATGCTTATAGTGTCGACTTAATACGGCTAACCTCAGTTAAGTATACGAGGGTCAGAGCAAAAGTTCTGCACACGCTAATCTAAAACGGAAGCGGATTATGCAATGAAGAAAATGACTGCGTCATGTCAAGGTCAGGTTCTCAGCAACACGGTCGTGTCAGAACGACGCGCTATCATTTGCTGTGTGCACGTGGGAGGGTTTGAAAATCGAAGCTCCCCAGGTCGAGTCACTCGTAAGACCAGCGCTTCTACGTGAAAATAGAAACTCTTAGGGAGAAACTCCCACACAGATTCACACTGCCTTGCAAGAAATTTGTGGGAAAGAAACTCTTGATCCAAGCACAATTTTCCTCAGGGTACGGCGCTTTCCGGACGGCAGAAGCAGCATCGAAGATGATCACCGCTCAGGCCGATCTCAAGCGGCGGCAGACAAAATACCTGTCATCATTGTTGCAACTTTTCTTGAAGAGAATCGCCGTTTGACAGTTCAAGAGATTGCTCATCAGGCAAATTTATCCAACATGTCTGTTCACCGGATTTTGACGGACTCACTGGGAAAACGAAAATTCGCCGCGCACATCAACTCACCCCGAGCAGAACGCAGCCAGGGTGAGTATCGCACAGGATCGACTGCTCACGTTCGAAACGGAGAGTGACACCTTCCTGAACAGAATTATCAAAATTGATGAGACTTGGACTCTTGATTTTCGGCTGGAACTGAAGTCCCAATCAGCGGAATGGAGGCATCCACTTTTCCCCACGCCCCTCAATCCAAAGTGCAGCAAATGATTATTTTTGCGTACGATATCCATTGTGTTGAGGTCTCTGATCGAGTGACGGTAGGGCAAGATGTCAATGTACAACATCATCGTGACTTTCTGAGGACAAATTTAAACCGAAAATTCGTCAAAATTGCTCCAAGTTGTTGGAAGCGGGAGCGATCTTGCTGCATGACAACGCATTGTGTCATGATGCAGCGTAGGTACTGGGACCTTTGTCGAAATATGGCTGATGAACTTTGTCCCACCCATCATACAGCCCTGGTCTCAGACCACCAGACTTTGATCCTTTTCCAAAGGTAAAAATCTGCTCCGTGTCATCCGCTACGAATCGCTGGACGAAATGTCGTTGGACGTGACCCGAGTAATACGACAGCAAAACAAAGATGTCATACTACGGAGCATTCAGAACCTACCTCACCGCTAACAAACAATCCTTAGCAGCGAAGGGGAGTAAATTGAACGGAAATGATGTAAGTTTCCTTCGTTACTTCACACTCATCTCAAAAATAGACAGTGTGCAGAACTTTTGGTAGGACCCTCGTATATGGGTGTCATACCAACATGGTCTTTTTTTGTTATTTTTTGGACCTTCTCCAAAAATAAATGACACCAGGAGTATTATTATGAGGGCGATTTGCGAACTACTCAAAGTTAGGACTAGGTAATCTGCAGAAATATTGCGTTTTTTTCTAGGAAATATCTGGACGCCACACTAATGCCAGCGTGGAAAGAGGTGGTTTTCTCTGGCAAGTTGTCAGAACTGGGCTTGAAATCGAATACCGGAAGTGGCATGTCTCCCGTCGTAGGAACTAGTGACCGAAAATTAGGGACGGGCGACTGGTTACTACCCTAATGATCGCACAGGGTGGTCGTTAAACCACAAAGAAAAAAAGAAATCTGGATAAAACTAATCGACAGTGTGTTGGATTTAATTTGGTTCAATGTTTAATTTCAAAGATAAAGCACCTGTGTTTTTTAACAAACTTTCCAGGAAAGGAGATTATGCCTGTAAATATCTAGATGTTTCTTTCCCTTGTTCTTTCCTTTTAGTCTGTTCTCAATGACGGGGTCCAAAGCCATGGGACTTAAAATTGCAAACATGTTACTACATTCATCACAGGATTTTAAACTCGAATATATTTCTAGCACATATTTTGTAAAAAACAACAACAACATACGTGCTTATGGTATCACTTTGTTTGTCTGTTCGTCAGTCCCTCCGTCTGCGAACACCGTGTCAGATTTCAAAAATTATTTTTTTTATTCGGTAGCCCGAAATGTGGAAACGATGAAATCAGAACTTTTACAGATGTATAACTTCGCTTCTAAAGGGTGTAAATGAAGATGCGATCGATTGCCTAAGGCATTTAATTCCATATCATTACTCATAAATAACTTATTAAAAAACCTTTGTCTTCCATTCAATAAAATTTATGAAGATAATTTCGGGTACAGTTTTTTTCCAGTAATGCATATTATTCCCGCTAGGAGACGTAAAACAAAATTGCAATTTCTTCTATATCTCTCGTGCTAGAGGTCACATTTCAAAAATTATTTTTGCATCAGGTACAGCTCCAGGTGAAAAGTCTTCTTAATATAAATTCCTATATTTGATAAAGAGCTGTTTTTCCACGAGGGGGGGGGTATATTTCTGCTTCTAATGTTCATCTGCGGTTCTGAAAACTCGATTGAACAATATATTTCTGGTCAGATAACGCTCATGGCGAAAACCTCTTCCGAAACTCTGCTTAAAAAAAAGCATTGTTTTCCACCAGAGGCATAGTTCTATATCCATTTCCTTGATATCTTTGCTTCTAAAAGTCCGATTTGAAAACTTCTTTCTTTATGAGAGAGAGGTTTTGGAACAAAATGTTTTATATATAGCTTTAAACATTTCATAATGCATACGTTTGCCACTAGAGAGCATAATTTCACGTTTCCTTTCGCAGCGTATTTGCAGCGAAAGGAAACGTGAACTTGTATCTGACATATCTATGACCAAAAAGATTTTTCAATCGCGTCTAAAAGCCCGATTGGAAAATCCTTTTTTTGGTCAGATACTACTGACAACTAAACATTTTTGGAAGATCTGAATCCGTTTATATTGGTGTAAATATGACACGGATGTTAAGTCAGATAATATCCGAAAACTTGAAAATTTCGTCGGCCTGGAGCTGGAATCGAATCCGCGTCTTCCGGATAGCGCCCGAGTATGCTAACCACTACACCACCAAGAACGACCAAGTTTTAAGTTTCCGATACTTAACATTCATGTCATATTTACACCAATTGACGGATTCACATCTTCCAAATTTGTATTGCACAATGGTGTAATCCCGTATTTTCATTCATTAACACTTTTTTTTTTTTTTTTTTTTTGGTGAATACCCTTTCTTAAGTTGTGAAATATTTTCCCCTATGGGAGAGGCAAATATTTAACCTGTTTTTCTCGATATTTCTGCTTTTAAAAGTCCGATTTAAAAAGTGTTCTTAACACCGGATACGATTCTTTTTGTTGAACGTTTTGCGTGTACTCGTGGTATTTCACTATTCTGGCGGTGGGTGGTGTTAGTGTGTGTTTCTGTTTGCAACTGTATCTCCACTTGTAAAAATCCTACTGAAAATTTTCCTTATTTACTGTATGCCATTCGCTACATTAAAGATGGGGAACATTATCCTCCTCAAGTAATGTAGTTTTCCTGCTACATGACGTAAGGATCAAAACATTTTTCTCGCTATTTTTGCTTCCACGTGACGTATTTAAAAAATCCCTTTTCCTTAACATAGCTTTTGCTGTGAAGAATGTATTTCGTATATTTTCTACGTTTTATTCGCTACAGAAAAGATAGGGATCATTATTCTCCTAAAGTAATGCACGGTTTCCTCGCTAGGTGGCGTGAGGATAGAAACTTTTTACTCGCTCTCTCTGTTTCGAAGAGACGCATCTGAAAACTCCTTTTTTCTTAACATACCGGTTTTTGTCATTGTACTTTCTTTTTTGCTGAATTTTCAGATTTTCTAACAATCTATTTTGAAATATTTTTTTCGTGTCCGAAACGATTCAAAAGACGTGCTCATTACAACCGAGAATTCGGTGTCCTCTTTCATCGTTCATGTTTTAACCGATATTAACATGTTTCAAAGTGATGAATAAATTCAAATGCAGTTGATTCGTTTCGGATTTTTTCGACAAATAGTTCGTTACATGCCTTCAGAAAGCGAACTTATCTTTAAAATTTGCATCGTAATCAGCGATTGCAAGGAACAAGTTTCGAGGTAGAAAGGAATTATGCGTTAAATTAAATGAGTGCTTCATTTCCGAGAGAAACTCAAAGAATTCATTAGTTTCATTAGAACTTCCTTATTTTACATGTTTCCCCAGATGCTTATAGTTTACCCAATGCGGATGAGCAATTTTAATAGGAAACCACCACCTATTCTCAATTTTCCGCTGAAAGACATCAACTAAAAGACTGCTTCAGCAAGTGAACGGCAATTATTTCGGAAACGACGACAGTATAGGCATGCTCGTCATAGCCACGAATCCTTGATCAGCTTCAGAAGAGGGGCTGCAGAATTTCGCAAAGGCGTTAACAAGAAACACCGTCGTAAACTTTTGGCTTTTCAGCAACTAGTGTCAATTTGCCACTGATTCTCTAATGCAGACAGTTTACTGTCATTAGGGCTTTTACTTTGACAACTGGTAGATATAGGTTCAATTGTTTTACCAGCACATATTTGAGGATAAACATCATACTTTTGCGCAGGATACTCATTGTTCAGAAAACAATGAGCTTTATTTTGGGTTTAATGTATAGTATCGTCGCCAGAAAGTTCAAGATTTATTGTTACCTCAGCGATTCTCCTTTTAATGGTGAGTTTATTCAAGCATGGCAAAAAATAAAAAAATGCTGATAACATCAAATATTGATTCAGGCAAGGCTGAAGGAAAACTTACCGTAAAAAAAAAACATCAGGGATTTTCCCTGGACTATATTTCCAGAGACGTTTTTGGAAAAAATTATAAAATAAAATTTGAATAGTTTACATTTTATCCCGTTATTTCGCTAGATGGCATGCGTTTACAACTCGGTAAGAATTTAAGAGTCAACTGCAAAACCTGCATGCTTGAACAAACAGTTTCACTTGCTACGTATTATTGGCGATACCTAAAAACAATGAAAATGTGTCCATTAAAGAAAGTTATTTCCGTCCAGGTGGCTCAGTGGCTTCTGACTGTTCGTCCAAAATGGGTTCGAATCCCGGTGAGTAATGAACGTTATGTTTGTCTTACGGCACTAGCTCTCTCCCTTCCCTGCAGCCAGCGGTCCTAAATTATGGACTGGCAACTGCTTATAGCCATTGAGTTGCTCGTGATGGTCGTTAAACTGTCAACTCGCTGCTAAAGAAAAAAAAAAAAAAGAAGATGCTCTTTCACACACGTACTGGGAGCAATGATAAAAGTATAAAACTAAAATCGTTTTTCCCCTTCTACTACGCGTACTCGTGTTTTATAGCAAATTGATCAGAATCATCGTCTCCGACCGTCTATCTCAATTTCTGTATGAAAGAACTACGATTTTTTTTATTGGAGGTTTGACGACCACCGTGAGCAACTCAATGGGTTATAAGCAGTCACCCGTCTCTAATTTATGACTACTGGTTCCAGAACAGGGAGAGAGCCAGTGCCGTAAGACAAACACAACATCCATACCACACCGGGATTCGAACCCGGACCCCGTTCGGACGAATGATCAGATGCCATCGCTTAGACCACTACGCCACCGAGGCGGGGAACTACGCTTTGGAAAACCTCTATTGTTTGGGATTAAACAACCATCGTGGGCAACTCAACTGGCTATAAGTAGTTGCCCGTGCTTCTAGGGAAGGGAGAGAGAGCCAGTGCCGTAAGACAAACACAACATCCAAGCCTGAAGAGGACTCGAACTCGTACCCATCTCGGACCAATTATCGGAAGCCAGCGCTTAGACCACTGCGCCAACGTGGCGGCCGCCTCTATTTTGTCTTTCCAAATGACTAAATTTTCTTGTCTCACAACTTCTTTAGAAATGCCGCCCCTGTGGCCAAGTGCTCTGAGTCGTGGGGTACCGGCGAACCGTCTGTAATGGGTCCGCGTTTGAGTCCCGGATAAGACATTGGGTGCTGTGCTTGTCGGATGGCGCTAACCCTGCCCCCTCCCAGAAATATAGAGCCAAATATTAGGGATCAGCTATTGCTTATAGCCCTTAAAATCTGTGCCTCATGATTGTCGTTAAACCTTCGAAAGAAAACAAAAATTAGAAGAGCTGGTTTCCCTGAAGGTCCTTAAAATTCCGTCCTTATTTTTCGTAAATAGGCAAAGTCATCGCTCTTTCCACGTTTTTCTTAAATTAACGCATAGCAACCGAGAAATTTCATTTTAGACACAGGGCTGCAGAAGCGAAGGGCTATTTTTGCTTTCCTTAGAGCTAGCTCCCCTGAAGCCGGAAGTTGGAGGTGATGACGTAGTCATGTGCAGCAGTAGCATAGTGGTGGGTTCTCTGAAGCCACTGCCGCACGGAAACTCGGAAGTAATCAGTGGAAAAGGTTAGAAAAATTATGTCCTGTAGCCCTGGAATAAAGGGAACGAGAAGAAACTAAACTCTCTGTCATAATCGTTATTTAAAAGAAACAAAATATTCTTTAAACATATGGTTTCAACATTACAGTATTGGGCATATCGAACTGAGTCGTAGTGAAACCGCAGTTGGCATATTTCTTCAAAGTTTTTAATTTGCTTTTTCAAAAGCACTTGCATTTGAATCCTGCTTTTTAACTGCTGAATTTCAGAAAGTAGAGATCTAAAAGTGGCCCATCTTTTCGTATTTAAATCCAGCTTTTCAGAAATTAGAGATCTCCTAAAGGTGGCCCATCTTTTCGATCGTTGAACAGAAACTTTAAGATATATTTTTTATTTTTTTATTTTGATTTGGAGATCTTTCTCAAGTGTCGTATTTTTTTATTTTGATTTGGAGATCTTTCTCAAGTGTCGTATTTTTTTTTTTTTTTTTTTTTTTTTGATTTGGAGATCTTTCTCAAGTGTCGTATTTTTTTTATTTTGATTTCGAGATCTTTCTCAAGTGTCGCATTTTTTCCCCATTAAATTATCATTACAGATTTGTAAAAAATTGCAGTTACGGCATTGTGTCGTCTATACATTGCCACTGATTCCGCGTTTCGTACTCCAGCGTTCGTTTCCCTTTTAGTTAATTTTCTTAACTAAAGGTGAAAGAAAAAGCTGAAAAAATTACCAGATTAATTTTCTTCTGGCTTAATTCACTTAACTGTTTCAAAGCACTTCGAACATATTTTTTTCCCTGTGTCTTTGGGTCCTCTGCGTTATTTTTTCAGAATTTAAAGAAAGTACGTTTGCGCTGGACACAGCGTCATATTTCAGTACCTTTCGCAAAGGCAATCCAAGTAATAAATTGTTCATATTATCGTCATCATCGCAACGATGAAATGTTCGCTACAAATTCTGGCGTAATTAACATTAACATAGTCCTGTCTTCGAGACTTGTTTATTTATTCTTTTACCAGCACTGGTTCATTTCGGGAAAAAGCAAGCAATACAATATTTTGTCCTTTCCGGTACCTGTATTTATTCCGACACGTTTCAGCGGAACACGAAAACATTTGTTAAAAAACAAAAAGTCGCACGATTTCCGCAGGTAAACTAACAATTTATGTAGATGCATACAATAGATGCACTATTAAATATTTACACAATTAATTTTTTTACATATATACTAATAAATATATCGCTAACGATAAAATAATCTAGTTTGATGAAATAAAGCGCAAGCCAGAAAACACTTCTCGCAATGACATCCCAGCAGAATTGGAGATGACCAAGCGGCACAGTGACGTCACAACTGGCCCCCAACCTCTCTCATGAGGACCGAGTTGGCATTCGGTTTTACAAAGCGACGGACCAGCCCTTCTCTCTTTTATAGCCCTGATTTCGACATCACTGGGATCGAACACCAGATCTCTCGATAACTAGAAGAGTGCGTTCGCCTTACGCTAAGGTGCTAACAATTCACGGCGTTATGTGTATTTATCTGTCAGCATCTGACTTCACAAATCCGTAGGGATGGGATCAGGAACTGAGACGTCTCCATCTGGTGGTGCTTAACGGTCCAAGCTATTTAATTATAGCTAATAAATCCAAAGGGCGAGAGAAAAGGTGAAAATCTTCCAAATACGTGGAGACAATGTTCAAACCCAACAGAATCCACGTGCATGAACTGCCAGGAAATTACGGCTTTGGGTCACTGCAGACTTAGAGGTAACAAAGTGTCCAAGAACAATCCAATCCATGCACAACGACCTAAATGTCCGGCAAATATTTAATTTGCAGATTTATCTAATTCTTTACCGATTTTATTACATCAGGTTTCAGAACTTAGTTTCGACAAATGACTCTAGATATGCAATTGATAGTGACTAGAGGTGCATTAGGTTTTTGCTGTTAGAAACTGCATTACTGTACAATAAAAGTAAATTCTTATGCTCTCCACGCAATATGGAGTTCATTTTATTTTTTGTTGCTTTCCATTATCAGCGATTTGTAACTTTAAGTTACTACAGTTTTCGCAATTATGCTTTGCGTAACTTAAAAGTCACAACAGACTGTTTTCGGCTGTGGACTCATGCGGTGTTTGCGCGTCTTAGATTTCCAGGTATTCTAATATTTCTACGTTCATTCACTTCATTTCTTTTAACATGGAGCCATTTAAAATCATTTTCAGCTGCTGAAGCGTAAAAAAGTATGAATAGAATACATGTAATATCATCATCATCATCTTCCTTGTCAACCATTATCAATCCACTGCTGGACGAAGGTCTCCCCAAGTTTCCTCCACAACGGTCTGTGCCAGTCTCCTGCATGTCACTCCCGCATACTTTCGAATTTCATCCACCCATCTCCCATGTGGGCTTCTTCTGGGTCTTTTCCTGTCCCTTGGAATCTAATCTAAAATTTCGGCTGTCCATCGATGGTCTGTCCTTCTGGCAGTATGTCCAGCCCATTGCCATTTCAGGGATTTAACTCTGATCATGATGTCTTCCACTCATGTCATTTTTCGGATCCACGAGTTCCTCTTCTTATTTCTCCTGGTTACACAAAGCATGCACCTTTCCATGCTGCTTTGAGTTGTCTGCAGCCTTTGTATGTCTCTTTTAGTTAAGGTCCACGTCTTTGCACCATACGTAAGCACTGGAAGGATGCATTGATCAAACACTTTTCTTTTAAGACATAATGGCATATCGCTCTTGAAAATTATGCTATTTCTTACAAAAATTCTCCGGGCAAGTTTTATACGCCGATTAATTTCTTCATCAATGTGACCCTCACTTGATATCTGCTGTCCAAGATAAACGTACGTATCTGTTATCTCCAGCTTTTCTCCATCAATCGACAAATCTTCATTTCTTGTAAAAGCATCGTACATCACTTTTGTTTTCTGAAATTTCATTTTTAATCCAACTTCTTTACTCTTGTCAGCAAGTTTCTGGATCATACTCTGCAGCTCTGATGGAGTAGTTGGAAAAATGACTACGTCATCAGCAAAACGATGGTTAGTTAGATAATCTCCATTAATCTTTATCTTTTTGTTTTCCCAGTTCAGTGATTGAAAGACATTTTCATAATGTTATATATAATGGGTAAAGTGTGTATTTCTCTATTTATGCAGAATTCCTCCAGGTGGATTACATTTATACGACCTATATAAGCACACCGGGCAAAAAATTAGTCACCTCTAGCAGAAATGGCAGTAGGAAGTTACGGGTTTCATAGAGGGCGCCGTTATAGCATTGTTGGGAGATAAATAGCACTGACGTAGTCTACAGTATCATTTCTGTCTCGTGCAGCGGCGAAGAGCAACGTGTGTGTTCAATTGGGTCTGCAATATGGTCGAAACACAGACGTTACTGAGTAGAAAAAAGAACCATCGTGTTCGGCCGTGCCCACGGACACAATGTGAATGAAGTCGCCCAATTTGTTGGTATGTCGAAGCGTAATGGCCAGCAGGTCTACTAACTGTGGTATAGTTCGCAGTCAACTGAAAATCGGTGACGTAACTGTGGCCGGAAAACGATTATCCCCAACTGGGACAGCTGCCATGTTTCACGCCTAGTAACTGCTAATTTGTTTCTAACCAGGCAACAATTGCTGCAAACAGTCAATGAAAGTCCACTCCAACCATTTTCCTAAAGGACATTGCGACGACAGCTGCATGCAATGGACATCTGAAGCAGAGTACCACGGAAGAGGTCTCTTTTAGCAGCAAGTCACAAAGTCTCACGTTTTCGATAGGTTCAGAGGCACCAAAAATTTACTTTTGTGGATTGGAAACAAGTAATTTGGTCTGATGAGTCTCGTTTTAGTTTGTACTCCAGTGATGGGAGGCGACGTCTGCATCGCAGGCCCAATAAAGCCTTGAATCTTGATTGTCTGGAAGGTGTTGTTCAAGCTGTAGGGGGTTCTGTGATGTTTGGTGGATGTTTTGTTTACCACGAAATGGGCCCTCTCTTTGCACTGAGGAACAATTTGAACCAGCATGCGTACCTTCGCATTCTGAATAACAAAGTGTTGTCCTTTGTCCTACATCTCCATGAGCAGCATCACATTGCCACACCTGTCTTTCAAGACGGCAATTGCCGTGTGCACAGGACTAAAACTGTGTCTTAGTGGCACGACGAACAATCAGCAACACTTCCTCACCTCGACTGGCCCGCCAAATCTCCGCATTTAAATCCTATTTAAAATCCGTTGGATCATTTGGAACAGAAAGTGAAACGCCACCCACGTACTCTTGTCGAACTTTGGAAATAATTAACGCACGAGTGGCTGTGAATCAATGTTCAATGCATCCACAACCTCGTGGTGTTTCTACCACATCGGGTTAATGCCGTTATCAAGGTAAGAGGCGCCGTCACCCGTTATTAGTTAAGTTCTGACAGGGGTGACTAATTTTTTGTCCGCTGTGCATAGTTTACGTAAGCTGAGAAACGCAGATACAGATCTGAAAATAGAAGATATCATCATCATCATCATTGTCAACCATTATCAATCCACTGCTGGACGAAGGTCTCCCCAAGTTTCCTCCACAACGGTCTGTCTTATGCCAGTCTCCTCCATGTCACTCCCGCATATTTTCGAATTTCATCCACCCATCTCCCATGTGGTCTTTTTCTGGGTCTTTTCCTGTCCCTTGGAATCCAATCTAAAATTTCGGCTGTCCATCTATGGTCTGTCCTTCTGGCAGTATGTCCAGCCCATAGCCATTTCAGGGATTTAACTCTGATCATGATGTCTTCCACTCATGTCATTTTTCGGATCCACGAGTTCCTCTTCTTATTTCTCCTGGTTACACAAAGCATGCACCTTTCCATGCTGCTTTGAGTTGTCTGCAGCCTTTGTATGTCTCTTTTAGTTAAGGTCCACGTCTCTGCACCATACGTAGGCACTGGAAGGATGCATTGATCAAACACTTTTCTTTTAAGACATAATGGCATATTGCTCTTGAAAATTATGCTGTTTCTTCCAAAAGCTCTCCAGGCAAGTTTTATACGCCGATTAATTTCTTCATCAATGTGACCCTCACTTGATCTCTGCTGTCCAAGATAAACATACGTATCTGTTATCTCCAGTTTTTCTCCATCAATCGATAAATCTTCATTTCTTGTAAAAGCATTGAACATCACTTTTGTCTTCTGAAAGTTCATTTTTTAACCCACTTCTTTACTCTTGTCAGCAAGTTCCTATATCATACTCTGCAGCTCTGATGGGGTAGTTGCAAAAATGACTACGTCATCAGCAAAACGAAGGTGGGTTAGATAATCTCCATTAATCTTTATCCCTTTGTTTTCCCAGTTCAGTGATTGAAAGACATTTTCCAATGTGGCATTAAAGAGCTTCGGAGATATGGTGTCACCTTGTCTCACTCCCTTTCCAATTTTTATGTGTGTTGTATTTCCAAACAGCCGAATCTTTGCACTTGCATTTTCATAGATGTTATTAATAATATTAATGTATGCATCTTCAATACCACAGGATTTCAGAGCCGTTGTAACTGCTGATGGTTTTACCGAATCAAAAGCTTTTTCATAATCGATAAAAGCCATGTACAATGGAAGTTCATATTCCCTCGCTCTTTCAATTAGTTCTCTCAGTACGTGGATATGATCTATTGTGCTGTAGCCACTCCTGAATCCAGCTTGTTCTCTCGGTTGAGCCATGTCCAGTGTTACCTTCAAGCGGTGTGAAAGAACTTTGGTGAAGATTTTATAAACCATTGATAGGAGGCTGATAGGTCTGTAGTTCCTGAGATCCTCAATGTCACCTTTTTTATGTAGCAGGATCATTGTAGCATTGTTCCACTCCTCAGGAATCTTCCCTTCATTAAGGCATCGAGTGAAAATTTGGGCGAGTACTGTTTCAATTTTTCCACTTGCTTCTTGTATGATGTCTACAGTAATTCCATCTTCTCCTGGAGCTTTCCCCGCTTCATGTTCTTGATTGCATGAGCAACTTCTGCTGGGTGGACTGGAAGAACTCTTGTACCTTTCATGATGTTTGGAGTACATGTATCATCCCTTTCATATAATTTGGAGTAGAAATCTTTCACTCTTGTCAAAATTTCGCCTCTATTTCTTGTTATAGAACCATCTTCTTTTCTCAGAGCCATAATCTGTTTTCTTCCCTTACTGAGATGTCCCTTTGCTATCTTTAGGCTTTGGTTGTTTTCAATTGCTTTCCTCACTAGCTCACAGTTGAATTTCCTTACGTCTTCAGTGATACTTTTTCGTGCTGTCTTGCATAGCTCTATATATTCCACTTTGGAAGTCACATCTTCTTTAGTTGTCCTCATCTCTCTTCCTTTTTTGCATCAACATTTTGGTTTTTCCTGATAATTTGTTCACATGCAACTTGTTCTTAGACCCAGCTAATTTTGTTGCTGTTTCCATAAGAGCTTTGGCTACTTTTCTGTTAACTTCCGAAATATCCACTTCTTCCGATGTTAGGCCTTCTAAAGCAGAGAATCTGTTCTTCAGTTCCAACTTGAAAGTATTATGGTGTTTTTTAAGGTTGCTTATGTCAATATATTTTTTTTGTCTTATGAGCTTGCCACGTTCCAGTTTAGTGTTGAGGTGCATCTTACATCTCACCAATCTATGGTCACTACCTGTGTTGAACTTGTTCAGCACACTGCAGTCTTCGATGACGAATTTTTTGTTACACATAATAAAATCAATTTCACTTGTCGTCCCAATTGGATGTCTCCATGTCCATTTCCTGTGTGGCTTTTTCTTGAAAAAGGAGTTCAAGATGAAAAATTCTTCTGCCTCTGCAAACTCAACGAGGGTATTTCCACGCTGGTTTCTGTTGCCGTGACCGAATTTACCTACTGAAGTTTCATTCTGTTGCCGGTGCCCTATTTTTGCATTGAAATCTCCCATAATTATCTTCAAGTGCTGCTTACCTTTATTATTTAGATGACGAATTTTCTCATAAAATTCTTCAATTTCTTCTTCAGGATGACTTGTGGTGGGTGCATAAGTTTGAATAATCTGAGCCTGGTATCTTCTCGAGAGTTGGATAACGAGTCGTGCAGCTCTGTCAGAGGAACTTTCAACTTCTACCACTTTATCCTTCAGTTTCTTGTTTATTATAAATCCAACACCATTAGTTCTGCCAGTATCTGTCCCACGATAATAGAAGAGATGTCCACTTTTCAGTTCAATGAGATCTTCTCCTTTTCTCCTTACCTCACTTAGCCCGACGATGTCCCACTTGATCCTTTGTAGTTCCTCTTCCAATTCAAGAAGCCTTGAATCAGAAGATAGGGAGAGTCCATTATACGTAGCCAAGGTCAGCATCAAATGGCAGCCTAGTCCGGTCCTCCGGGGATTCTTAGCACCCTCTGCCTTCATGTCGCACTGGCCGCTGCCTTGGCCAGGTACATTCCAGCTGCCGGAGACTGAGGGCCAAGATTTAAGTTGTAGAGTCATTTTGGAGGTGTTTGGCCATAACTCACCACGCTCGCCAAGCGGGTTGGTGAGTGTGGGATAACATTTCCTCTGATCCCGATGGTATAGTTATACCGCTATTGGCGGTCGTCAGAGCCCCTTTAGTGGGAACAGGATGCACCACGAGAAGGCGGGGTTGACATTTGTCAAGGAGAGGCTGTGATGTTACGCATCACCTGACCTTACATCCCATAGAATATATATAAAACACAATTCACACTGCTTCCCTAAAGAGAAAAACCGGAGGAAAAAAATTCCTTCATTTAAGTTGAACACATATTTGAAACTTTGGACAAGAAATAGAACGGAGAGTCCAACAACCCTAGGTAACTTTTGAAAAACTGACATATCCAGGAAAAGCACTCACGTTTCTCACAACAGGAGTCGTTAAATGCATATTTCAAATTTTAGTATGTGCCTAAAGGATGCCGATTATAAATGCGAAACAATCGCAAATAAATGCAAGTTATACACAGGGAACGTTCGGATAACTAACGTCAAGTGCAGTTTTGAAGGACGAAAATTTTAGTTCGTAGGTAAGACAACGTACCAAAATAGAAAATGCATTGATGTAATCTAAAAGAGTAAAATGAAAATGTGCAAGTCACCTCATGCGAAAGAAAAAAACAACTGTGGTCTGGTAGAATGAGTGTATAGAACAATGAACCGTGTAGTATTTAACTTTTGATAGCAGCAGTTTGCCTGATTAACGAAGTAGTTAGCAAATGTTCGCAAAAAAACTTACGTGAACATATGTTCACACTTCTTGAATGATTAAGTACACTCATTGTCATAAAACTCCGCGCACCAAGAACACACCGTGCTATTAACACGAGCCTCGGCGATAGCTACGGGGAGGGTAGACATGAAAATTATTAAAGTTTCGTGCTATTCCGCATGCCCGCGAGTCCAAGACGGGAGCTGCAATCGCAATCCTTGGCTTATAAGGCGCCGCGTATGAGACTCCGCATTCGTGCCGAAGTGTACGGTAAGGGTCAGGTGAGGTAGATCCCTGAGCGGTAGATATGTCGAGGAGCCGCCGTAGATGTGCATACGGGCAACTGACGGAGTTTGAACGAGGCCGTATCGTCGGGATGAGAAAGGCAGAGTGGCCGGCGCGCCGAATCGACCACCCTCTTGGCCGGTCAGACAGCACGGTGCGATCGTGTTGGAGGAATGGACACGGGAAGGCACCCGGACACGGCGGACTGTCTCTGGACGATCCAGACACACCACCAGAAGAGAGCACCGTGGGATCGTGAGAGCAGCACACACAGATGCAAAGATGTCCTTATCCAATATCCAAAGATATATGGCGGCTGTACAAGGGACTCCTGTGTCTTCCAGAACCATTTCCAGGCACCTGGTGGAAACGAATCGACGCTCTCGACGGCCCTTACGTTTTCTGCAATTAACACCTGACCATCGTCGGCATCGATTGCAGTGGTGTCAGCAGCGAGCAACGTGGAATGCTACGGACTGGCGACGTATGTTGTTCAGAGACGAATCCCGTTTCTGTATGGGAACGGACGACCGCCGTGTCAGATTGTTTAGGGATGCAGGTGAGCGCTACAACCCCAACCTCACTGTACAGTGGCACACGTTCTGAACTACTGGCGTGTTGGTCTGGGGAGCCATCGCGTATGACCACCGGACTTCTTTTTTCTTTTCTTTTTTTTTTTTTTTGATTGGAGGTTTAACGACCACCGTGAGCAACTCAATGGGCTATAAGCAGTCGCCCGTCCCTAATTTAGGGTCACTGGTTCCAGGGAAGGGAGAGAGCCAGTGCCGTAAGACAAACACAACATCCATGCCTGACCGGGATTCGAACCCGGACCCCTTACGGACGAATGATCAGAGGCCAGCGCTTTAGACCACTGCGCCACCGGGGCGGCCAACCGGACTTCCCTCGCAGTTATCAGAGGGACGCTGACATCCCAGTGCTACGCACAAGAGATCCTGCTGCCTTTTTTGGAGGGGCGGCCCAGAGCCATTTTCCAACAAGATAACGCCTGTCCGCACACGGCTCGGGTTTTCCAGGGCTGTCTACGTCATGCTTCGACGCATTCCTGACCTTCCAGATCACGTGATCTTTTGACCATCGAGCACCTGTGGGACCAGATGGGACGCCAGCTTCCTCCATGCCCTAGTGTTCGTGATTTATAGCGTCAGTTGCTAGTTATCCTGGGCCAATCTGTCCCAGGATAACATACGACGTCTCTTTTACTCCATGCCGGACCATATCACCGCATGTATCCGAGCACGAGGCGGTCCGACGTAGTACTAACGCTGACCGGAATGTGTACCGTATGTCCGCTGGAAGTCACCCTGCTGCTGTGATATTGTATTCACTTCTGTAACTGGTATGTAACATCTCTCTACTAAAATCTCATTTAAATCCAACGTTTCCTTCCTGGTGCACGGAATTTTATGACAATGAGTGTAAATACTTTAGCCAAGAAAAATAATCCCCAAAAAGACTAAGATATTACGGCAACTTCTGTATTGTTCCACTCACGGGAAGTTTAAGGAGGCATGAGTATGTCAGGTTGTAAAGAAAGTATACGGAAAGTAGAGAAGCATGCATTTCAAGCTTAAAAAGTCTTACAAAACATTAAACAAATCGTCCAGGTAGTCCCCATTGGAACTGACGACCTTGTTCCACCCATCTACGCGTTGAACTACCCCATTGCGATAGAAGTCTGGCGAGCGGGAGTTGAAGAAGTCCTCCATGCAACGTTTCACACCCTCGTCATTAGCAAAGTTTTTCCCAGAGAGAAAATTCGACAAAGATCGGAAGAGATGAAAGTCAGACAAGACAAGATGAATAATTAGGGTCGCGATAATATTTCCCATTCCAACTCGTGACATTTTTTGCTGGGTCGGTAATGCGACATGTGGACGAACATTATCCTGGTTAAAAACAACTCCGTGGAGATTAATCAACGCAGGTTGCTTTTCTTGTAGTGCAGCATGGAAACGATCCAACTGTTGGATGTAAGCATCCGTTGTGATGGTATTGTTCCGCGGTAAGAGTTCATAGTGAATCACACCGCAACAATCACACCACCAGCTCAGCATCACCTTCCGGCCATGAAGTGGTGACTTAGCGTTCTTCTGGGGTTGTCCCTGCATGGTCCATGCTCTTGGTCGCGTAACATTCACGTATGTGACCCATTTTTCGTCACCCATGACAAACCGATGCAAAATGCCCTTTCATTTTTTTCTTTCATGCAGAGCAACAGCAATGGAGTAGCGTTGCATCCCATTCTGATAGGACAAAGCATGGGGTACCCATTTGCGCAGTTTACAAGAATATCGCAACTTCCGAAGTCGGGTGCTGATGGTCGTATGGGAGACCTACAGTTCCTCTGACAGTTCTCGTAGTGTTGCATCAGGTGTGATCGAGATCCGATCACACCTGATGATGGGGCGACTGTCGCTCTGAAAGTACTATTGTGTTTTAGAGTATTTTAATTGTACATATATTTCATATTTTAAGATCATTAAAATCGTGTGAAGACGATGTTCATCCTAATGTAAGGATATATTCTTTGCAAATGACTGTATGAAAGCAGTCTTCGTATCAAAGACAATGTAAAATAAATAAAAGCAAGAAACTGCGTTGCGATCGTGGATGCAACCTCTCCTAAAGAAAAAGAACACGTCAAAGCATTTTTAGAACATTTTTTTCATTTCGTACGGCAAGAAAGGAAAGATAACATAGTTAAGAAATTCATGAAGAGGGAAAAAAAATAGTACACGATTTGCAAAAATGCGCAGCTATATTCTTTTTCTGACGTTGGATTCAACATATATGCACCGCGATTTATTTTGCAAGGACGTACCAAGTACAGACATCTTGAAGCAAGTTCCCTCTGTTTGCACATAGCACTGCATTTAAAAAACGAAACTTTGAACTAATTGCATTTGGAAGGAATTATGCAAAGTTTCTTGGTAATGGCTCAGATGTACCCCATCCTTCTATTATGCATGCGTGATCTCATTACAAATTAATTTATTAGTGTCTATAAACTTTATGAGAACTAGTATGCGTTCTGGATATAAAACTCTTATGCTACGTAAGTATTTTTAGTAATGCTAGGATATTAAATCTGACTTGTGCAACAATTATTCGCATGAAAACGTAGTTTTCCTTTTGTATTCAGTAAACTTCATGCTTATTTTATTCAAATAAAATAGAAAATTATTTGAGCATCGAGTCTTTTAAGGCTTTCCTAAATAATTATTTACTGGTATCGCTGAACCAACTAACTTTTTAGAGCTACATTCAGGATGAATCTCTTTAAATTTAAATTGTGTTAGGTGCAAACGGGTCGACAATTTCATAATTTATCTGATAATTAAATTTTCGAGAGGACTTGTAATCCTTAACCCCCGCCCCACTGGTGCAATGGTCTAAGCATCAGCTTCTGACCATTCGTGTTGTGATGTGTCAGGGTTCGAATCCCGATGAGGCATGGATGTTGTGCTTGTCTTATGGCACTGCCCCTTTCCCTTCCCTGGAAGCAATGGCTCTAAATTAAGGACGGGCTGTAGCCTGTAGCCCATAGAGTTGCTCACGGTTGTCGTTAAGCCTCTAAAGAAAAAAATATATCTGTAATAATTGCTAGTAGCCTATAGAGATCTTCACGATGGTCGTTAAACCACTAAATAAAAAAATATATTTCTAATAAGTTTTGATTTCCACTTTCCTGTCTTTGAAATGAAGAAAAAAGTAGTAACCGGCGTGATCTCCTCGAAGGCATAGCGTACAATTTCGTAAAAAGAAATATTTGTTAAATTGTATACGCCTAAATTACACATAAAGTTTGTTTTTACCTTTTTGAAACTTCAAATGGTATTCAGCATTTATTGCTGCCTTCATTTACGCTTTCCAACCGCAGGTTGAAGAAGCGTATATGCGCCAGCTTTTTCCGTCTGTCCGCACGATAACTCGCGTAAAAATGGTTTGATTTCGACGAAATTTTAGTATGTAGTAGGGGACCACCCCTATTAAAAATGGGTGAAATGGGGTCAAAGGTCACGACATAGGAGCGGGATGCATTCCATTGCCCTTATGCGTCAGAACTTGCGTAAAAATGGATCGATTTCGATGAAATCTTAGTATGTGGTAAGGGACCAACTGGGAACGAAACCTATTGAAAACGGGCAAAATGGAGTCAAAGGTCAGGACATAGGAGCGGGATCCATTCCATTGCCCTTATGCGTCATAACTTTCGTAAAAATGGGTCGATTTCAATGAAATATTAGTATGTGGTAAGGGACAACCTGGGAAGGAACTCTATTCAAAATGGGCGAAATGGGGTCAAAGGTCAGGACATACCCAGCAAAAACAGTCTTGCTGGGCCAGCAATTTCCCAGCCCTATGCTGCCGCTGCCGAACCGTCAATAAAATGTCCGGGCGGCCAACAGAAGGGCCAGCAGTTCAGGCCAACAGCGGCCCTGCAAGCATGTGCCAGAAATTATGGCTAGCCTAATGTGGTCCGCTAGTGGGCCGTTAGTGGCAACCAGCAACCACGTGACGTAACTGGTGGCTTGCCGAATCTTGTCCGCCAATTTCCCTGTAGTAGCCATAATAATAAAAAAAAAACAAAAAAAAAAACAGGATAACCGCAGTTTCCTAAAAGCTACAATTTGTTTTTCTACCCTTACGAAACTTGTGAATTAACGCACTGCGCTGGTGAAATTTTCTCGACAGACCAGAAAAACGTCCGTTTACATCTCACTAGATTCGATCCTGGGCTGTTTGCGTGGAAGCCGCGCTTGCTACCGACCGGACTAATTCACTACGCTAGGACAGGTGCTGGGCGCTATCTATTTGGCATGCAATTTGTAATCGAATGCTTCCCTCTTTCATTTTATAATATTGCGAGGTATTTTTCATAAGAGTCAGTTTCATATAATTGATAAATTATTTTTTTCAACGTAACTGATAGTTTTTTTTTTTACCTTAAGGGAACTTCACTCATTTTCAAGGCGTGTACATACTTAGAGTCGCTTTCCAAAGTTTTGTACTGTCCTTGCCGTCTTGAAAAGAGATTGTTGAATAAATATATATTTACCCGGGTTCATGTCACATTCTGTTACATTTTTAACGTTGTGTCTTTCCTTTCCGTTGTCCGAAGCTACATTTGTTTTAAAGAGTAAAAAATATATTTTATTTTACTTCTCGTTATTTTTTTGAAGCGAATTCCTCCCAGTCTTGTGTATTCAAACCATGGATGAGTACACCACATAGCGTTGCTTTTTTTCTTTCAAATAATTAATAAATTTTGTACGCGTATAATTTTTTTCCCCAACAAACGCTATTTTAATGGTTTTCCAGGATATGTGTTTCAAGCGGTTTCAAATTTTTTCTTGTTATTCATCCAGTCTATTCCATGAATTGGTATTCATGGGAATGGAGTGGGTGTATTTCATGGCTGTAATCTAGTATTTCACGACTTAATCTGATATCTTCGTCGACGTAAAATGTCATTAGGAAATTAATTCGCCTCTCCACATATGGATTTTTTCTTAACATCCACTAAAATAACACGATGGCGATAGCGTCGTCTTCAACTAACTGGTACCACGAGAGACACAGCAAGTGTTGCTTCTGCGCATGCGCAGTTCCGATGCTTCCACCTGCTGTTGGGGGTTGCATTGGTTGCCAGCAACGGGCCACTAGTGGCACTTGCTTGTAGGCCCACAATTCACGGCGATGCTGCAGGGCCATCAATGGCTCGCCAACTGATAGCGCTGCCACCAACGGACCACTACCGGGCCGTGAGCGGCAGATTTCAGCCAGCAGTGACCCATCACTGCCAGCTGGTGGCCAGCAGTTTCCCAGCACTTGTGTTTTTGCTGGGTAGGGGCGGGATTCATTCCATTGCGTCAAAACTTGCGTAAAAATGGTTCGATTTCGAGGAAAGTTTAGTATCTGGTAAGGGACCACCTGGGGACGAATCCTGTTAAAAATGGGCGAAATGGGGTGAAAGGTCAGGACATAGGAGCGGGATCTATTCCGTCACCCTTATGCGTTATAACTTAAGTAAAAATGCCTCGATTGAGACAATACTTTATCATGGTGTTCCGGAAGTATACTTTAGCGGTTCTGTTGAATATTATCGAGATGGGGTCAAAGGTCAGTTCATAGGAGCGAGATTTATTTTACAGATATTATCCTCATAATTTGAATAATAACTTGAGTAATGATTTCTGGTATGTTGGAAAGCGTATCATAATCAGTGCATTGCATTATTTTACTAACTTTTTTTGTAGCAGACACAAGTCTTCGGACGCCTCCCATATGCAAATAAAAGTGTGTTTCAAAAACCAAAGGGACATAGAAAACCTTTAGAAGCACGTAGAATACAGAAACAAAATAGCAGGATCTTTTTATACATAAGCAAGTAGTAACTTCAGCAATTACTAATTTCTTATTTTATTAATTTTCTGATAATATTTTCGGAAAATTGAAAATGAAGAAAAAAGCCAACTTGAGATGAAGTATTTACAAAATTTGTAAATAAGGACTCGAGTAGTAAGTTCTGTTATCTTGTTTGGAAGGCAATTCTAGAGCATGCAATCATAAGCAAAAGCAAAGTCCGTTTTCGGGTTTGATATCCGAAGAAAGCAAAGTACTTTATACATCCGCCGAACAAAATTTTAACAGAAAAATTCCACGTTCCGTTTGGCACACATGTGAGTATCCACATCACCTTAATCGGATACGCCACATTTCTATTTATGGATGCACACTGAGGTACATTTACACATTAGTGTTTTTAAAAGAAATCCACGGATAACTCGCTTCCTCCCATTTGACACTCATACAGGTTAACAGAAATGGAAACAGGTCACGGGTCAACGGGTCGACAATTTCTTGCGGGTCCGGCGGGTCGGATCAAGGTGTTCCTGACCCGATTTTGACCCGGTTTTATTCCCGTTTTATTTTTGAAAAGAGAAAAATATATTCCAAAGAAAAATGCGCGTTGTGGAATTCTGTAGTCGATACCGGTGACCACGGAGTGAATAAGGATTTGCCATGCAAACATATTGTCGTCTCTTTCTTAAAGCAACGAAGATTTTCACCGACCGACGTCAAACACACCGACACCATATCGTAAAACGATACTTCCTTTGCGTTCTTTTACAGTGCGATTGTCCAGGGCAAGGTACAGGTAAACGCCATTCGCCTGCTTCTCAGCTGATTCACTATAACTCCGTGCGAAGTTCATTGTATGACTAAGAGTTACTTTTCACATCGCAGCTTTTACATTGAGCATTCAGAGGATTTCGATTGATGTGCTAACATCACGTTCCCATGATATGTTATGACGAAATTAACTCCTTATTTGTTAATATGGATGGATTTAATATTAAGGAGGTTGAGAAAGGCATCGAGGCGAACAAATACGTGCTTGTTCAAAACCACAAGGGGAAGAATGAAAGTTGGAAATTGTTTCGTCTCATTAAGGAACCGGTGAATAATTATGTGTTGTTTGGTTTTGCTTGTTGTTCAAAATGTGGAAAGTGTATATTACACTTTAGTGATAATCAAGTCTTCAATTTTGTCTGCGCTTACAATTAAATTTTTGATATTCTTAAAGATAGCGTTGGCATTGTATTTTTGTTTCTAATATTGATTTTTTTGCGGACAAAATACATTTGTGTAATCGTAAATAATGATTCCCATTTGTAATATACTCCATGGTCACGGTCATAGTCAGCCATTAGTTCTGGATTACGCAAAAGAGTGGCACTAAAAATGGGACTAAAATTTAGCAAGTAACCAAATTTTTTTATTAAAAAAGGATTCCAGTTATTACATATCAAACAGTTATTGCGATGAATATACACGCTGGCCACCCAAAATGCAACACCAAGAAGGACACGGAATAGCTAAGCCAGATTTACTGGATACATAACAACAGATACAAAGATGAAACGATTGAGCTTACAGGCCCGTGCGACTTCCGGAACACGCAGACATCAATAGATCGTGCGGCCCCCATGGCTGGCAATAACGGCCGCTACACGCCGCGACATCGAACGAAAGAGGCTTTGGATGTCGGCTTAGGATATGTCGGTCCAGGCTGCTTCCACACGTTGCCACAGTTCATCAGGCGTAGCCTCGGGTGGCCACTCGGTTGCCGATCAGCGAAAAGACGTATTCGATGGGCGACATATCGGGAGAACAGGCGGGCCACGGCAGCAGTGACACCTGGTGGGCAGTGAAGAATTGTTGCACGATGCGTGCCACGTGCGGGCGCGCATTGTCCTGTTGAAACGTGGTCGCTGGCAGGTCCTGCAGGTAAGGGAGGACTACAGGCTCCAAAACGTCGGAGATGTAGCGATGGCTGCTGAGTGTACCGGTGATGCGTACCGGAGGAGTGCGGGTGTAATATCCAATTGCGCCCCAAACCATAACGCCAGGTGATGGACCGATATGGCGATGCACAATGCAGGCGTCATACAGTCTCTAGCCGAGGTGCCACCACACGCGGATCCGACCATCGTGGTATTGCAGGCAGAAGCGAGGTTCGTCGGAGAAGCCAAAGTCGTGCCATTCCGTAGTCCAGGTGCGGCGTTCAACGGCCCACTGCCGTCGCGCTTACCGGTGGTGCAACGTAAATGGTAATCGGAGCAATGGAGGCTGTGCGACAAGTCCCCGCTCCTGCGGACGACGTCGAACGGTACATGCTGACACAGGTTGTAGCGCAACACACCCTAATTCCTGCACTAACGTTCGTGATGTGGCGGTGCGAGCCGTCAATGCCCACCGCACATCATGCCGGTCCCCTCGTTCGGTGGTGTGCCGCGGCTTCTGCAATCGCTCACGTCGGTCCGTCCGTTCCTCCTACAGCCACCGAATCCATACTCGCCTCACTGTGGCTGAATGTCGACCCACACGGGCGTCGATGTCTCGGTACGATAAACCGCTGTCGCGATAAACCACTATTCGTCCTCTGTCGAACTCCGAAACGTGCTGGAATGACTGCCGTATTCTGCGACGAGGCATCAGGAAGCTTCCCACGCGCAGGTCTGGCAGCACAACACACTTTCACTACTTACACCCCGCCTTCTGTGCACCCTTCTTATAGTACTTCTCGGTGGCATGCCGGGCGCACATGATTTGCATATGTCTTGCAATGCTAATCGTGTGCATGTCCTCTCGCTGGCGACGCATGCTGCGAATTTCAGGCCATTCGTATGCTTTCTTCTTGGTGTTGCATTTTGGGTGGCCAGCAGTATATATATATATAAATTGAGTTTCGAATTTATAGTTCAAAGCAGACTTGTCCGGGTCGGGTCGGGTCCGCGATGGGTCCAATTATGGGACGGTCAGGTCCGGGTTCGAAATTTTTGACCCGTTTCCAAATCTGCAAGTTACATGCTTTAAATGTAAATGCCTGCATTTCCGCACAGAACGCGGAAATAAAGCTATTATTAAAATGAAATTGAAGCAGAGATCTGATCAGTGATAAAACGAAACAAAATTTGAGATCTGATCAGTGATAAAACGAAACAAAATTTGAGATCTGATCAGTGATAAAACGTTCCTTTTTTAATTTGGGGCGGAGGGGTGGGGGTGAACGACCAAAACGAACAACTCTTTGGGCTGTAATCGGTCGCCTCTCGCTAAAGTGAGGCCCACTGATTTAGGGGAGAGGAGAGACTGCCTGTTCCGTACGACAGCAGTCCTGAGTTTACGACACTGCAGGGATTTTGGCCCAGACTCAACTCGGAAGAATGATGATAAGCCAGCGCTTTGTACCACTCGTCACCCGGGCGGCTGAAATTCAAGTTTGATTAGTATTAAAATGAACTGCAAATTTTAGCGATTATTAAAATAAAATTGAAACAGAAATGGTTACCAAGTGGTTGGAGGTGGCTCTTCCTGGTTAGTGGTGTGAACTGGTTCTGGGTTCGAACCGCTGATGAGACATGGGCGATATTCTGGTCGTATGGCTCTGTCCCTTCCCTGGAGACGTTGGATGCAAATTAAGAACGAGCGATTATATACACACCTTGGCGAGTGCTCTTTAAACCTCAACAACAGCAAAAAAAACATGAATATTTTTCCGGTTTCCGTGAATAACATGGTAATTCTTCGAGAAATGAAAAACGAGTTTTAGTTCAGATCGTAAAATTAAGATAAGCAAATGAAAAGAGATAAATGCTAGAAAAGTCATATTGTTTGTGATATGTGACTCCGGTTTTATCAATGTATTATTTTCGATTTTCTTAGAGAGGAGCGAATTATATACAGTATACAATCGGCTTGTAACTAGCCTGTATTTAGCAAGATTCCGGATTTAACGGGCAAAATAGGAAATTTTGTTTAGTACAATTTTAATTTGGAGCAAATTTTATCGACTTTAAGTAACAAAATTAAGAGAATTCCCGGGATTGAAAGAAAGCGAGAGAAAAAAAAAGCTACGATGATCGTTTAATATGCAAAGTGACTAAATTTAGTGAGATTCTATACATCATGAGACAGAAAATTTACTGCGCACTGGCCTGCAATACACGAATTGGAAAAGTGGCATACAGGAAGAAATTACAGCAACCTAGACAGAACCGTTTTGTGCTAGTGGAAGTATTCTGATAGGAAAGCAATAGGGGGGAAAAGGAAAAAAACTCGATCACCATCGCATGCAACGGCCACTGATTGTGAAGAAAATTTTCAAATTAATTTTTTTTTATTTTATTTTTTTATTTTTCGAAGCAACATAAATACAAAACAAATTACTTTTTAAAAATATTTCCATATGATGTCTGCTTCAGTGTTCGCGGCTATTGTTTTTATTATTACGAATTCATGTAAGTGATTACTTTAATGTATATTAGCGTAGTTGATTAATTAAGTCTTTCAGGTATATCCATTTGTTAAGGAAATAAACGTATGTGTACATTTTTACTCAATGGGATTTTTCACCCCAAAGCGGATTTAGCGAGGGTTTCCGTGGATCCTAAGCTCCTCGTTCTAAGCGGGTTGTACTCCCTTTGTTTTTCAAAAGCTGTGGCCCAGTGGTCCGAGGCACTGGTTTATGGACTGTCGTCCTAGCTGGTCTGGTGCTGTATTATTTTTGTTTTTGTTTGGCAGTTTAACGATGTGCTATAAGCTGTCGCCCATCCCTGACTTAAGGCCCCTGGTTCCACGGAAGGGACAAAACCAGTGCCGTAAGACAAACACAGCTTCTATGCCTCACCGCGAGATTCGGACGATTACTCGGAATCCATCGCTTAAACAACTTCGTCACCGACACGGCACTGCATTTCCGGATGAGGCATGGGTAATGCGTCATTTCCTGATGAGGCATGGGTGATGCGTCATTTCCGGATGAGGCATGGGTGACGCGTTAATTTTAGCTAGCGGATGTACGCTTTGGTGTTCTTTACGAAAGAAACAGTAGATAATTTATTTACTTTTACAATGAGTAACAATTGCGTAATATGCCCGACCATGTGTGATTACTTAATATGTTCCACGTTTTGCAATTGGGTACCTAGTACATTCAGGTCTGTAAAAATGTATTCTCGACAGAATTTTTTCAAAACCATGGAAAAAAAGTGTTCGCCATATTTTACAAAAATAAAGGAGGATTTACATTCCTGAAGGATAGTCGAACAGCTAAATAATTTATAAGCTAAATGGAGGTCATGTCTTACACTGTTTTTATTTATTTATTTTTTTTTTTGAACAACTAGATACCTTTTACTCTTGTGTCTTGTTTAAGAAGGTAAAAATATTCCACGTTTGAGAGAGGATAAAATATTATCTTCCACAGAGCTAAAACAAAATGGGAAGGCAGCATTTTTTTCTTTCGGATTTTAACGACTCCCATGAGAAGCGAAGGCTGTAATGAGTTGGTTGTCACTAATTAAGAGCCACTGTTTCAAGGGAAGAGACGGACTCGTCTTCGTGTGACAAACACAAAGCCTGTACCTCATACGGTCCTCCAAACTTTGACCAACTTAGACATTTACCCTAAAGGGCATTTCAGTCTTCGGGGCCGCAGAACTATTCTTTTCAGTCACAACAATACATCTGCTATTTCAGAACTCACCCGCGAGCGAAAAATTATATAAAAGAAAAATGCACTTTTACATGCGATTAGATTTTTCAGAAAAAGGACGCCCACCTGGAGAGATCGCCCGTGATTCAGAGTTGATGCGATTTCAAGACGAAACCACAACTTCTCTGTTAGCATCACGATGCTCACAGTGATAGGCCCGTGTTCGTTTGTTTAGGAGTTTAACGACTAACTTGAACAACTTTAGGGGTTATAAGCAATCGTCAATCCCTAATTTACGCCCCCTGGTTTCAGGAAAGGGATCGGTCCAGCGCCATAAGGCAAGCATAACAAGCATAATACATCCGGGACTCGAAACCGCGCCGATCTCGTACGAATGCTCTGAATCCCACGCCTCTGACCATTCAGCCAACACGGGAGTCGGCGTGTTTCCGGCTAATCACCCAAATGAGTCTTCGATTCGAAACCCGAATACACGGCCTCTGGATTTGAACCACTGCTTTGGTTCCATTCTTTCCATGGTAAACGTGCCTCAAAATTTGAAATGGTTGTACCTTTTTAGCCTCTGATGCTCATCTAGGTCGATAAACCCCGAAAGAAAAGGAACACCATCCTTTTAGTAGTTATACCATTGTAGGTGTATTTCATAAGTTCCCAGTATGCATTTTATTTCTTAGGCTCCGTGGGTAAACATGCATACTTTGTACTTTGATTTTTTTCTTAGTGAATAACCTCCTCTCCATCAGCTTCTTGTGGCGTGAAGGAATACAGTCCTCGTGCATGTGTTGTTTGTTGCGCTTTCCAACCATAGGTTGAAGAAGCGTATATGCTCCAGCTTTGTCAGTCCGCCTGTCCATCCGCCCGTCCGCACGATAACTCACGTGAACATGGTTCGATTTCGACGAAATTTTAGTATGTGGTAGGGAACCACCTGGGGACGAAACCTATTGAAAATGGGCGAAGCAGGCTCAAAGGTCAGGACATAGGAGCGGAATCCATTCCATTGCTGTTATACGTTATAACTTGCGTAAAAATTGTTCGATTTCGATGACATTCTAGTATGTGGTAGGGAACCACTGGGACAAACCCTATTGAAAATGGGCGAAGCAGGGTCAAAGGTCAGGAAATAGGAGCGGGATCCATTCCATTGCTCTTATGCGTCATAACTTGCGTAAAAATTGTTCGATTTCGATGAAATTCTAGTATGTGATAGGGAACCACTGGGGACAAACTCTATTGAAAATGGGTGAAATAGGGTCAAAGGTCAGGACATAGGAGCGGGATCCATTCCATTGCTCTTATGCGCCATAACTTGCGTAAAAATTGTTCGATTTCGATGAAATTCTAGTATGTGATAGGGAACCACTGGGGACAAACTCTATTGAAAATGGGTTAAATAGGGTCAAAGGTCAGGACATAGGAGCTGGATCCATTCCATTGCCTTTATGCGTCATAACATGCGTAAAATATATGATTCGATTTCGATGAAATTTTAGTATGTGGTAGGGAACCACCTGGGCACGAACCGTATTGAAAATAGGCGAAATGGGGTCAAAGGTGAGGCAGGGCATAAGAGCGGGATTTATTCCATTGCCCTTATGCTTCATAACTTGCGTAAAAATCGTTCGATTTCGATGAAATTTTAGTATGTGGTAGGGAGCCACTGGGGACGAACCCTACTGAAAATGGGCGAAATGGGGTCAAAGGTCAGGACACTGGAGTGGGATCCATTCCATTGCCCTTGTGCATCATAACTTACCTAAAATGCTTGGATTGCGACAAAACTTTATCATGTTGTTCCGGAGGTATAGTGAACCGGTTCTGTTGAATATCAACGAAATGGGGTCAAAGACCATTGCACAAAAGCCAGATTTATTCCACAGCCATTATTCTCATAACTTGCGTAAAACTCCTTCTATTGCAACAAAACTTTATCATGTTGTTCCGGAGTTATAGTAAACCGGTTCTGTTGAATGGCATCGAAATGGGGTCAAAGGTCAGGACACAGGAGCGAGATTTATTCGACAGCCATTATCCACATAACTTGAGTAATAATTTCTGGTATGTTGGAAAGCGTATGATAATCAATGCATTGCATGATTTTACTAACTTGTTTCCTTCATTTGGGGGTATAACGGTCGCTATGATCGTCTAATTATATATTAGTAGTTGTCCGTCTTTAATTTGGGGCCATTGGCCATAGACAGGGAAGAAAGTGACTCCGGCCTGTGTTTGAAGCCTGGCTCGGACGATCAGCTAGAAGCCAGGGGCTCCGACTACTCTGACACTGGGGAGTAGCTCGTACAGCATAGTGCAGAAAAAAGGATATATACACAGTCGAGTCACATTATTGTGGCCACATCCTACTTTTAATATCAACAGCACGTAGCCAATGAAAGAAAGCACGTGTCATGAACTGGCTTGGAGGGTATATAAGGTGTGCTGTAGGCATTCTGAAAACATATCACTCGTTGATGTGATGAATAAAAGGAGCGATGTATTAGATTTGCAAAAAGGGATGATTATCAGCTTTCGGGCCAAGGATGGCAGTATTTCTGAAATAGCACAGTTTGTGAACTGTTCGCGTGCTGCTGTGGTTAAAGTGTATTGTGATTAGAGATATGGCAAATAAGCGACGTGGAAACTGCAGAGCACCACGAGCTATTGATGTGACAGGAGAACGTCGCCTTCGAAAGTGCGTGAGGGCCAATCGACACGCTACAGTGGAACAACTCATTGGCGAATAAACTAGGGGGTTACCGGAAGTGTGTCTAAAACGACATTTCAGCAAACCCTGCTGCATATGGGGCTCCGATGCAGACGGATGGTCACTGCACCTATGCTAACGGAGGTGCATCGGCAGAATAGGCTTACATTTACACGCCAGTATCGGAATTGGACCTCCGCTGATTGGCAAAAGATTACCTTCTCCGATGAGTCACGTTTTCTACTTCATCGAACGGATAGACGTTGGCGTATAAGGCGAGAAACGTCGGAGAACAAATACTCTTCAATCATTGCTGGAAGACCACAAGCTGGTGGGGGCAGCGGTATGGGCCGGGGAATGTTTTCGTGGCATTTCCTGGGCCCACTCATACCTTTGGAAGGCACTATGGACCGAGTAATTCCTTATGAATCCCTCCTTGTAGACCCCGTACACCTATACATGCTAATTGTCTTTCCTGGAGCTGATGGGATCTTCCAGCACGACAATGCGACGTGTCACACAGCTAAAAATGTTCGAGAGTGGTTGGAAGAGCACGATGAAGATAAAAGTACTTCCCTGGCCCCCTAATTTCCCAGACTGAAATCCAATTGAGCATCTGTGTAACCACCTCGATCGTGTTGTTCGCTCTATGGATCCTCCACCGCGCGCCATCCAGCAGCTGTTAGATGCACTGCAGTTAGCATGGCGCCACATACCTGTAAAACCTTCCATCACCTTATTGGGTCCCTACCAGGCCGTCTAGCTTCTGTCCACGCTGCACACGGTAGTTATTATGGATATTAGCTAGTGGTCACAATTATGTGACCCAACCGTGTATATATAAAAAGCAAAATGGGAAAATGCGAGTGTTTCCTTCCGTGAATTGTTGGACCGCTTTTAAATGACCTAGAGATCTGAAAATTGGTACGCTGGCAGGTCTTAAGGTCCGGATACCTAGAGAAGTACAATAACCAAAAAAAAAAAATAATAATAATAATAAGAATGGCGGCTTCGGAACATTGTCTGCTTGAATTTTCGCCAATTGTACGACTACTTCTAAATGACCTCGAGATCTGAAAATTTACATCCTGGTAAGCCTTAAGGTCTGTATACCTAGAAACGTCCGGTGCCTGCTTGAATTTTTCGTGAATTGCTCGGCCACTTCTAAATGACCTATAGATTTGAAAATTGACATGTTGATAGGCGTTAAAATCTGGATGCCAAGAAAAGTCCGAAAATAAAGAAAATAAAAATGGCGGCTTTGGAATACTGTATGCTTGAATTTTCAATTACTTCTACGCTTAGGAAAGTCTGAAAACGAAAAAATTCAAAAGGGTGGGTTAACTTTACTGTTCAAAATGCCGATAGGTTTTTTATTCCTGAAACTTTGAAATGCTGCAAAAATTTTATTGTTTCTGACAAAAATTCCACGAAATTTTGATTTAAATTTAAGGGCGCCAAAACCCGCTATCGTTTTACGTCAAACCGTATGCACTGACGTCACGACCCTGTTCTAAATCGAAAAACAGTTACGGATGTAAAATTACTTTTCTTTCCTTTAAATACTTTCAGGTTTCTTCAATTTTATGCTCATAAAATAATTTTATAGATTCACCATTCGAAGAACGGGCATGCTACTGGTAAATCAGTAAAAAGAAGTGTAAGGAAAGTCAAAAGAGGCAAAACAGATTTGAGTGAAATAAATTGTCCTGAACGCCAACAAACTGATCAGCAGCTAACCATTCTGATTAAGCATATGCTGACGTATGATAAAACGGAAAGTTATATGATGATGGATAGCTGCAGCCGCCCGCGGTGGCGGAGTGGTTTAAGAAATGATCAGAAGAGTTGGCTTCTGATCATTCTTAGACCATCAGAAGCGTTGGCTTTCCGGTGGCGCAGGTATCTTGACAAATGATCACTAGCGTTGGCTTTCCGGTGGCGCAGGTATCTTGACAAATGATCACTAGCGTTGGCTTCTGATCATTTGTCCGAGATAGGTACGGGTTCGAATACCGGTGAGACATGGATGTTGTGTTAGTCTTACGGGAATGACTCTCTCCATTCCTTGGAGAAACTCATCCTAATTTAGGAAAGAGCGACTGCTTGTGGCCCATCGAGTTGCTCACGGTGGTTATTAAACCCCGAACAAAAAAAAAATGTTGCTCATCGTCTATGAACAGATGTCGTTCGGTGATGTAAGACACTCTGCAATAAATCAAAATTTCTGTGAGTCTCTAACTTCTTCACATGCAATGAATTGCTGCTGAACATGAAAACTGAGTCCAGTAGGAAGGTACAAAGCATATAGTAAAAACATATGTCATGCTAAAAAAAAAAAAAAAAAAAAATACAAATTGCGTTTTCTCCCAGTAACATCGATTTCACAAATTTTTATATAATCAGCAACAGTGGCGTAACCACCACCCTCGCAGCTGCGGGGGCCGCAGGTAACTAAGGGGCGTATTTCAGCTGCCAGTTATAGTTTTATGATAAACTTCGAACCCGCACAGTAATTAACACAAAGATTCATATTTTGTTTTAAGATATGTTTAGCTTTGCCTAAATAAATGCCTAGTTTCACTTTTAAAGCACTAAATGTCCTACAGATTGAAAGTGTTCGGCTCTTTGACTTCGGGTTGTGACACGATCGCTCTCCAATCGCCCTCTCTCATCCCAGCTGAAGAAAAGCGCGAGGCCACAGTGGGATTCCCAGTGGAGGATGAGGGAAAACAGTCAGTTACCTAGGATTACGTGCACGACAGGCGTCAACATTTATTCACAGCAGCTGCAGATCTGCCATATGTAAGAGCGGGATTTGTTCAAGTGACTTATTTTAGTTTTAGGCAAAGCAATTACACGAATTGTCAAATCTATTACATAAAAAATTCAAACTACAGGGCTCTAGGTACAACTGTCACTTTTGCAGACACTCTCCCTGACTTCCTGACTCCCCCTCCCCCAAACTCCACACACACCGCGAAAAAATATATCCTCCCTCGTGTTCGAAATCCTGGTAAAATTACTGTGCTTAGGGGTACTGAGGTAAATCTTGCGGGAGGGGGATGCACGTTATGCTAGTTACGCTGCTGGTCAGCAAGTATAATTTTCAACAATATCAGAAAGGCTAGTGGGGGAAAACATTAGAACCGGCTCTTGTGCTGTGCCTATAGACGAAATGTAACTTTTTCGCGTTAAACACAAGTTTGCTGTAAAAAGAAGTCCTGTGTAGAGAACAACGGTCATCTTATTTCATCCACTGCTCTCTTTGGAATCATTTTAAAACTTAAATTGGAAGTTTCTCTTCACCCGCGTTACAGTAGCAAAGTAGCATCTAAACAATCATTTCTCTTTTGATCCTTTTGGATAAAACGTTTGCCACTGAATATATTTGCGAGGCGTGACCAATTCAAACGGGGTGGGCCGTGTTTGGCAACATAAATCATGGACATTGCAATTAATATGACACAGTAAGAACCTTATGGACACCAGAGCTTTAGAAATTAAGATCGCTTTGTTAAAAACTAATCCTGGGCATTTTTGCATTTTGGTATTTATGGATCGAAAAAGTATATTACTTTTGCTTTTCCATGTACCTCAGCTCATTTTTTCTCCACAGTCATACCTTCACTATTTCCATCCATTGATTGATATTTCTCTTTCTCAGGATGTAGTATTATCTCCTTCATCAGGACGAGCGTTATCTTTCTTTAAAAATATGAGAATACCAAGTTTTGGGCAAAGACCTGCAGCTATGTGCTTCGCTGCCCTCAAATGAATGATTTCCTGCTTTATTCAAAGATGATCGATTACCCTCAGTTTGAGATCAAAGATGAGCTATTAGCTGGGACCTGGCTTGAAGAAAGTTGATTATAATCGGTTTCAGTGGATGGATGATTACTTGTTTCTTTCTCCCGTATGGATGATGGATGATTACTTGTTTTTATCTTCCAACATGGACGATGACTTATTTCCTTGGTCAGCAGCATTTATCTAACAATCCCCAACACTTACATATGTATAGCAACCTTCTATTTAAAATATAGGCACTTCAACCCTAAGCACGTACCGCTCTATCTTTCAATCAAGGAATGGGCAGCAGAAAACTTCTATTTCCAAACGTAGCAAAATGCTATCTGCTAAGCACGTTACCACAAAATCCAAGGAAAACCTTTTCCTCCGGTGGAAGTTACTCATATTTACCGATTACTTCCTTTGTGTAATAATCTGTTAAAGTTGGAGGCAGTATTCCCATAACAGTGTACCTCACTATTGAAAAATGAAGTCTTGCGGTAAAGGAATTATTTTATCTTAACCGAAAGCAATAAAATCGTGCGATAATATTTATGCGTTTCCGAGCGGTCATTCCACATAATTTAGGAGATGGGAGTGTTCTATTCGGGGAGGCTTTGGGTGGGAGGCAGATATGCTAATGCTACGGAGCAGGTATGCATAAATTAAGTTTAATAGCTAGGCAAAGTAAACGACATTTGTTTACACACGCAGATACACTTAATTAGAAAAGCAAACGCAAGAACATTTAGCATACATCAAAATAAACCATCTGAATTTTGACCTTTTGACGTCAGTGGGCGATACGCCTTTTTACCCAAATGTTTAATGCCCTAACTTACACAGGGTATGAGGAAAGAATGCCCACGGAAAAAACGCCCACGGAAAAAACGCCCACGGAAAAAACGCCCACTTCTCGAAAATAGGAAAAAACGCCCACGGAAAAATCGCCCACAGACAAAATGCTCACGGGAAAAATATGTGATCGACTGATAAGTTTATATGTCTGTTATAAACGGTGTTCGGACAACTGGTCACAGACTGCTGGCCAAAAAACCGTTAGGGGTCATATAAAAATTGCGGTTTCTTGGAAAACCTTTTCCTCCGGTGGAAGTTACTCATATTTACCGATTACTTCCTTTGTGTAATAATCTGTTAAAGTTGGAGGCAGTATTCCCATAACAGTGTACCTCACTATTGAAAAATGAAGTCTTGAGAATTGGCCACAAAAGTTCAAGGGTGGGGGTGGGGGCAAGTATTATCGATTTTTGGCCTACATTGAGAATTAAATTAGGAACTCCAAACAAATTTCGAGAAAACGTTCTATGAAAGCCAAGCGAGAATTACAGCATAATTCATGTATGTTCGGAAAAGGACCCTAAGGTGGGATTTTTTAATAACGCTGCACTTTTACGTAGGTACTAAATATTTACATAACATGTCAAGTTTGCAATATTTTTCTTTTACTTAATTAATTCACAGGCGAAGAAAAAAGTGTTGAATAGGCTTAGGCCTACGGCCTATTAATTAATGTATGGATTGAATGTATGGTGCATAAGTAGAAGCGCAATATTATTGACAATTAATACAGACATTTGACGTGGAATAGGAATAGCTGTGGTGCAGTGGAAGCATATCCGGCGCGTAACTGGAAGACCCTGAGTTCGATTCCTGGTGGCGGCCACTGAGAATTTTTCCGTGACTCACTTATAAACGTGGAAAGAGCGATGACTTCTGTTTGATTATTGACAATACTTGTTATGTAAATTTTACGAATATGGGAATGACGGATCGAAAACTTTTAGAAGGGCCTAAACGTTAGTCCTAATATTATTTTCTGCCTGAGTAATACCGCAATATTAATAATTTGATGTGTTACGTAAACGTTATGAATATAACATCGTTAGAATAAAAACTGTTAAATAGGCCAAGGCCTAGGACTTATGACTTAAGGGCCGCGGGTGGCCTAGTGAAGAACCAAATAAGATTGTTAACTTTCAACTTCCTACTGTAGAGTAGCTACTTTCTTAAAAAATTCCAGTTCGACTTTACTGTAATAAATTTGTGACTATTCTTATTTTTTAAAGTAAGGTCTTAATTTTTATAAAACTATGCATGTTTGTTATTTAACTATATCAATTAAAAGGGAAAGCATTAAAAGTCAGATTATTTTATTTATAAATACTTGTAAAGTATAATGCATTTAATTGTAAAAGCGATTTTCGTAAAAGGCGCAATGTACAGATATAACTTTGTGTAATGTGCTTTCTTTCCACTCTTGTCTCTTTTGTGTACGGCGAGCCGAAGGGGGGGGTAGGCATCTGTCTTTCGTCAAAGTGGTGCTTTGCAGCTGCAGCTGGAACGTTTGCTAGCAACCGCACCCCAAATAACAAGCGATATATTTCATTTAAATTTATCGGTTGGCCACCGGTCAGGGTGTGTCTTCCCCGTGAGTAGTATAATCTCAAGTTACAGGCATACTTCTTTTCTTCCCAGTGTAAAGAAAAATACGCACTCATAGCTTCCTGGGAGTTTTCCAAAGGACAACTAAAACAGTTAATTTCTACATGACGGGTGTAGGAGAACATGCTACAAAAATTTTAAGGGGCCGTATAAAAATAACGTTTTTGACCGCTTCGTTCCCACGACCCCCAGAGGTTGGTAATCAGAGCCATATAAAGTTTCCGTAATTTCGCCTTTTCTTAATTGCGATAATTAATGTAATTCTTTATAAGAAATGTTTATGATCTACATCTCAGCAAAAGATTTAAGGGTTTTCAAACTACAAGTCTGCAAATTATCTGAGCGCATGTGCCGACTCAGGAAACCTGTCGGGGGGGGGGTAATATCAAAACTGTAAGGTTTGAAAAATGTATCGTCCCATCGGGAGATTTTCAGCATTTACAAGCTACAGCTGGACAGATTATTTGAGGGCACGTGCCTACTCAGCAAACCTAGGGGTAGGGTGGGGGAGGTTATATGATAATTGTGAATTATATAGAATTTCTTGTCCGACCCGGAGATTTTCATCATTCACATGCCTTCAGATAATGTATCGAGTTGTAGCTGCTAATTGCCGAGAATCTCCCGATCGGACGAGAAATTGTTCATATTTTACACTTTTGGTATTACCCCCCCCCCCCCTCTTCGCCGACAGGTTTCCAGAGAGTGACATGCGCTAAGAAAATTTGTCGAGTTGCAGTTTCTAAATGCTGAAGATCTCCAGATCGGAAGAGAAATTCTTGATATTTTACGATTTTGGTATTAAATCCCCCTCCCCACCCCCACCCCGACTAGTTTCCTGAGGCAGCAGAAACCCTCAGATAATTCGACGTGTTGTAGCTTGTAAACGCTGGAAATCTCCCGATCGGACCAGAAATCCTTTATATTTCATATTTTAGATTTTGAGCACCCCCCTCCCCAGACGAATTCCCTGGGTTTGCACATACTCGCAGAGAATTTTTTTATTTGTAGTTTCTAGAAAAATATCGTATAGCAGTTAGCTTGAAGACAACGGTGAATCATTACTATGTTTTTAAATAAATGTTGCATAAGACTACCACGGCTTTCAGGCCAACACCATACAACCTGTACAGTCCATCAGTGCAATCCGAACTTTCCTCTCGTATTTGTAAGGTTTGCAGAAAATATTTTACACATCAAATTATTAATATTGCGGTATTACTCAGGCAGAAAATAATATTAAGACTAACGTTTAGGCCCTTCTAAAAGTTTTCATTCCGTCATTCCCATATTCGCGTTATGTAGGTGAGGTGGCCAAGAAACTGCAATTTTTATATGACCCCTAACGGTTTTTTGGCCAGCAGTCTGTGGCCAGTTGTCCGAACACCGTTTATAACAGACATATAAACTTATCAGTAGATCACATATTTTTCCCGTGAGCATTTTGTCTGTGGGCGATTTTTCCGTGGGCGTTTTTTCCTACTTTCGAAAAGTGGGCGTTTTTTCCGTGGGCGTTTTTTCCTACTTTCGAAAAGTGGGCGTTTTTTCCGTGGGCGTTTTTTCCGTGGGCGTTTTTTCCGTGGGCGTTTTTTCCGTGGGCGTTTTTTCCGTGGGCATTCTTTCATGCAATCCTTACACAGTCCTATGCTTACGATAGTGAACACACAATCATGCGCATTTTTATTAGGCCTTTAAAAATCCTGAGTTCTGATGGTAAGTTTAATGGCACTTAGGCGTAACGTCGACACAACCAATGAAAATTGTACTGTTATTTGGGCAAGGTTCCGAGTATCTGTATGAGCAGTCCTACACCGATAGCTGATGTGGTTTAATTTACTACCACACTGACAAAGAAGCATACTAACTACATATGAATTTGTAGAATTCATATTACACCTCCTGAAGGTAGTGCACAAAGCATTTAATTGGTTATCGGAAATGATCACCTATATGACCACTGAGGGGTTGGCAATATCCATCCTTATCGATTTTTATTCTACTCCCTGTTCTTTATTTCGAGGAACCAGAGATGACGTTTCTCCGCTAGTCGGGAACGTGCGAAGGGGGCGGGAAAAAACACAAGGTTTTTCTCAGCAGTGACGGCACCCCTGCAGTGACGGTCCCCTTCTCTCTTCCTCTTTCGCTCTTGAAGCAGCCTCCTGATGTCACGAGGTCACCGACCTCTGTCCATCGGCGGTGGGGGAAGCACCTTCCTCGCAGCTAAACTCTGCTCACTCTACGGAGGAACCATTTTTGCGTCTCGTCCTCAGGGCGTGAAGTTTCCAGTTCTAATGAGGGCCTCACACAACGGGAGTTTCTTTAACTGACGGCTTGTCTCTTGCGATGATTCTATACGACACACGACATGATTTCCTGCCGCTGGATCAGGCTTACACCAGCCGACCATAGCTACAGTTTTATTTTCATGTACGAATTCTAATTCTTGGTAGACTGACCGCTTCTACCAAAGTTCGCTTAGCCCTCACGGCTGATCTATACCGCCCAAACAATCTTCCTCTCATCTTACAACCACCGAACGGAAGACATAGCTTCTTTGTGGCCGCGCTGCCATTCTTACCCCTTCGAGAATTGAATCATTTGCACTTTTCTTAGGTCAATTGCCAAGCATCATTGGAGCCTTATGGTTTTCGTCAAATGTTAAGAAGGCTGCCGTCTTAGTATAGGGCACTTTGGTTGTCCGTGTCGGTATGAGTTTAGGACATTTGGGCACAAATCTTGAGGGGCCGTACAAAAATTGCGTTTTTTTTTCGCTGTGAGGGGAATTGAATGGAGAAAACTTTTCCAGTAAGACAAACAACAATTATAATTGAATTTAAAAAATATTACAATGCACAAATTTTGAAGATGACAATACGTTTTTTTTTTGGTTTTTTTTTGGGTGTAAATATGAGAAGCATAATATCCGAAAACTTGACAATTTCGTCGTCCTGGATCGGGATTACATAGCTCATAATCATGAATATGGATTACATCATATTCATGATTACATAGCACCAAGGGTGTCCATGGGAGGAAAGCCCCCCCCCAGCCGTTAATATAGCCAAATTTTTGATAAATTTAAAACACTAAAATAGGCGAAACCTTTTTTTAAATGTCTGACACCCTTGAAGGAGGTAAGGATTTTTCTTAGCCCCCCCCCCCCCCCACAGCACACATAAAATGTATGTCATTTCGTATTTTCTTATTTACGATATTTTTCTATAAACTATAACTGAACAAATTATCTGCGAGTATGAGCAAACCCAGGAAACTTGTCGGGTGTGATGGGGGGGGGCTTAAAACCTAAAATATGAAATATAAAAAATTTCTGGTCCGATCGGGAGATTTTCAGCCATTACAAGCTACAAGTCATCGAATTGTCTGAGGGCATCTGCTGCCTCAGGAAACTAGGGGGGGAACCAAAAGCGTAAAATATCAAGATTTCTCATTACTCTTCCGATCGGGAGATCTTCAGCATTTACATGCTGCAACTCGACAAATTTTCTCAGTGCATGTGCACTCTCTGGAAACCTGTGGGCGGGGCGGGGGGGGGGTTAATACCAAAAGTGTAAAATATGAAAAATTCTTCGTCCGATCGGGAGATTTCTGGCATTTACAAGCTACAACTCGACACATTATCTGAAGGCATGTGATTGATGAAAATCTCCGGGTAGGAAGAGAAATTCTTCATATTTTACACTTTTGGCAATCCCCCCCCGACAGGGTTGCTGAGTAAGCACAAGCTTTCAAATAATGTGTCGAGGTGTAGTGCTGAAAATCTCCCTATTGAACGAGAAAATTTTCATATTTTACACTTTTGGAATTGCCCCCCCCCCATTGGGTTTACAGAGTAAGCACATGCCCTGAGTTTATGTCTCGAGTTGTAGTTTGTAAATGATGAAAATCTCCCGGTCGGAAGAGAAATTCTTCATATTTTGCACTTTTGGCAGTACCCCACCCCCTCCGGTTTGTTCAGTAGGTTCTTGCCTTGAGATAATGTCTCCAGTTGTAGTTTGTAAATGCTGAAAATCTTCTGATTGGACAAGAAATACTTTATATTTCGCAATTATCATATACCCCCACCCCCGACTGGTTTGCTGAGTAGGCACGTGCCCTCAAATAATCTGCCGGTTGTAGTTTGTAAATGCTGAAAATATGATTGGAGGATACATTTTTCAAATTTTACAGGTTTGGTATTACCCCCCCCCCTCCCGAGAGGTTTGCTCAGTAGGTTCATGCCCTGAGATAATGTTTCCAGTTGTAGTTTGTAAATGCTGAAAATCTCCCGATCGGACGAGAAAATTTTCATATTTTACACTTTTAGTATTAACCCCCCCTCCCCACAGGGTTGCTGAGTAGGCACGTGCCCGTAAATATTTAGTGCCTAAGTAACTTGCGGCGAACATTTTCTCGGTCAAACTCTTACTATTGGGCCAAGAAACGGCAATTGTTATACTGCCCCTTAAACATTTGTGCCCAAATGTCCGGGTGCCCCAATGTCCGGTGCCCAAACGTCCAGTGCCCAAATGTCCGCCTCGTCTTTCAGACAGAAAATCGTAAATATGTCTCAATTTCTTAATGATTATGAGATATAAGGGAATTTTTTTGTGCACACCACTTGCTCAAGTAGGGAGAAATATAGGAACACTATAATTTTTAACGCAGCGCAATTTCATTGCTTTAAAAGCGAATGTGCCCAAAATGTCCGGTGCCCAAAAGTCCGGTGCCCAAATGTCCGAACCCCGTGGGTATTGCTGGCCGACTTGCTCTTTCGACCGAAATAACCATAATTTTGGGGCCCACTATTCCCCTGTTTTGCTGCTAATGCTCCACGGAGAGACAAGCTTACTAGGATTTCATCGCCATCACTGCGAATTCTGAATGGACCCCCTTTTCCATTGGCTGGACTTCTCACAAAACCTTACCTCTCGCTTTTGCTCTGCTTTTTGGCTTGGCGGAGGCCTTTTAATTGTCTTCCCGAATTAAGCATAATTATTTCCTAATTAGCAGCGTGACTAACCAAATCATCAGTCAAATTATTAACATAATTTAATTGCACTCTTTAGGCCCATCTCATCGGTTAATTAATTATTCCAGACGCCCAATCTTGTATCAATATTATACTTTCATTTCTTACCGTTATTAAGCATACATTCTAGGACACACCGACAATGTCCTTACAACTTTGCTTTCAAATTATTCGAAATCATCATTTGTTAATTTACCTTATGAAATCTGGAGATTGATCACACAGAAATGTTTCCTGGGCTGTGTTTGTAGGATTTTAGCTGGAAAATTAACTTTCCTTGGTGGTACTGGTGCTAAAAAATAGTTGAGTTTTCATTCAGTACAACAGGTCTTGATTGTAGTGATTTTTTTTATCAACACTGAATTTATCAGAAACGTAGCCTCGTAAAATGATGCGAGACGTTAGTACGTGTTTATGGTCGGAACAGCGTTCTTTCGCTGAAATTCCATTAAATATGGAGTGAAGTTTAGGAGTTGAAATCGTGATGGCCATTCAGCGTGAGTGAACATCATACATAAAGTTTAAAAGCTGAATATCAAACCATCATGGTGATCAACACAGCAGTAAACCAACCTCATCTACAAATACCTGAACATAGTAATACTCAGTATTCCGATTGAGTCGAATCCAATATCATTTGTTGGGGACAAATGTATTCCTCAACTTGGAGATTACGTGAATTGTGACGTACTTACCTCAGAGGAGACGCACATGTCTACTAGCCGTTCGGTACTTCGGAAAATGTATGATGTTTCTCCAACACGTCGTCTGGAATTAATCAGAATTCCTTCTTCTACAGTGAGATGTAGAAGAAGGAATTCTCAAGGCGATGATATATACTTTACTGACAAAAGTCACCTGACACCCATTGAATAGCAAATGGACATATCCGCTGCGTTGTTAAGATGCGCGGTACAGTGCAAACTGTATAAAAACAAGCCTGCACCTAACCGCGATCATATCGCACTATGAGGTTGAGTGAGAATGTCGCTGCGGGAGAGAACTGACTTTGAGAAAAGAAAGATTGTTGGGTGTTATATTAGTGGGTTGTCCATAAGAGAAACTGAGAGGTGTTTAAACATACCGAAGTCAATTGTTTTGGATGTACTGAATAAGTGGAGGACACATGGCGTGCCTGAAGCAGCAAAACGTACCGGCGGAGCAAAGAAAATCAGAGATAGAGCGTCGAAGCCTCAGGAGAGTCGTTACAGCTAATCGACGGAGTACTGCACAAGACCTCAGTGTACAGGTGTGTAAAAATGCTAGAACCTCGGTATGTACACGTACCATTCGCAGAGAAAGTCATTCCATGGGTTACTGTGGTCGTGCGGCTGCTCATAAACCTTTCATCTCCACTCGGAATGCTACTCGTCGTTCAGCATGTTGTAAAGAACATTTATCGTGGACCGTAGATCAATGGAAACGGGTCCTATGGACCGATGAATCCAGATACACGATCCATTAGTCTGATGGCCGTGTGTGGGTATGGCGGCAGCCGAGGGAACGCTATTTACCACAGTGTACTGTTCCAACGGTCAAGTTTGGAGCTGGCAGTGCACTCGTGTGGGGGTGTTTTTCGTGTTATGGTCCGGGCCCATTGCTTATCGTGGACACACCTTTTAACCAGGACGTCTACCTTGATATTCTGGACAATTATGCCTTACCAACTCTGTGGCAGTACTATGGAACCGACCCTTGTTGGTACCAGCAGGATAATGCACCGAAACATAAAGCAAGGACTGTTACGTCGTGGTTTGACGATAATTCCGTATCGTGTGTATAATTCCGTAGCGCATACCTATCGCTGTGTCCCAAAACCTTGTCGAAAGCATGTCTCGAAGAGTCAGTGCATGCATTAAAGCCAAAGGTGGACCGACATCGTACTAATATAAGTCAATAAATGCTGTGTTGTGTTTCTCATCAGAGTGTCCGGTGACTTTTGTCAATAAAGTGTGTGTGACGTATGTACCTCAGAGGTGAAGCACATGTCAAGACGGCAAGTAGTAACGGGAAAGCCCTTGCTGGCGTTACTTTATTGGGAAAGCATTCGGCTCTGGAGCAGAAAGATATGGATTCCAGCATCGTCACCGGCAAATTTGGGTTTCACAAAAGAATAAGTTTTATGATGTAAAATAAGACATACATTAACCTATAAATAAAACTGTTTACTCTGTTGTGCGAGCCTTACTTTGTGATGACCCTTATTACTGTGAATTAGGTAAGAAAATGCTGCCTATAAAATTTAGCAGAATTTCATTCTACATTTTTTGGGACATCAGGAAAATTATAAAAATATTGTTTGATATCCGTTTTCGAAAAATAAATTCACAGTCAGAGATGTAAAAATCTTAAAAAATTCAAACATTCTACACAGCCTACATTTGAAAAAAAAATAAGTCTAAATCTGAATCTTAATTTTGTGTGTAGAGCTTCAGGCTAAAATTCATGAGAAAGAAATTTGAACAGATATACACCCTCAAACGTAAAACAATGTGCAACGCCAAATTTAGAAACCACGTATTTCATATTTTGAAAATCTATAATATTTCTCAGAAATAAAAGAAGTTGGAAAATATTCAACATTTTTGCTGCTGACCTTTCTATATCAAGAAATTTAATCTGATAAATATTTTCGAAATTGCACCCGTTTGTGTGAATGGCAGGCTTCTTTCAGTTTATCTTTAGTCTATAAGTAAGCGAGTCAAAGCTGACAGATATCAGATGCATTTTTGTTACAATGTCGAAAGATCCTTCAAACGAGAAAATACCTTTGGAGCACATACTTTCAAATGCCTTCAAATCTTTTATAAAATCACGTCTGAAACAGCTCTAACGTCTGCATGATTTTTAGGAGAAATGTGACAGTTCTTTCTTGTGAAATATTGTTGCACGAAAGAAAATACTGCAGATTTTCCTAAGCCAGTTGTTTAGCAAAGTGTGAAAACTATAGTATAAAACTACATCGCTGGGAGTAGGCTGCTTTCTTCTGAGCTAATGCATCCAAGCGTTCGTCAATCATTTGAAGCTTTCTTAAAGCATTAATTGTATTAAAGTTTGGGAACAATTTAATTTAATGAGCATGCGATGTAATTTACTAATTAATTGAAGCATGGTGCAATACTTTACGTGATTTTATCCCCAGGTGTGGCATATTATCTACTACCTTCTTCAAGAAATTCATGTGCATTTTTATTAAACTCCTACACAGAATATTTCATTTAAGAGTGTAAATTTTATAGCCTCTGGAGATGTTCTCGAAAAAGAAAAATCTGTTTTCTCAAAACCGCTTCCATATGGATCACAAAATATTAAAATTTGCTTGTAGGAGATAGAGCATTAATTCCATATTTTTTGAAAAGGACTGAAATAATCATCAGCTATTTCTTCAACCCATCAGCGACACCGAGCGGTTATCTTATAATAACATAATAGGCAACGTGTCTGCCCTTCACTTGCAAACATTTCTTATAATTCACTATGTAGAAGATTTTTCTGCAAATAGGAAGGGCACTAATTTATGTGAGGCATTACACGTATCCCTCTGTTAAAAGTGAATTTTTTCTGTCTCAAAATTCCATGATTTTGACATCCGAGGAAAGAGTAAATCTTAGTTAAGGGTTCCACTTAAAATCTCTGTCTTATGTTTCACATGGAAGAATTTCTTTACATATTTTCTTCGCAATTAATGCTTTCCCAAGGATGAAAGTATGCACATCGATAAAATAAACTTTTAGTTATAGCATGGTATACTTAATACTTGCTGAAACAGAACCATAAGTATATTAAAAATCAATCATTTTTCTTTTAGGGATGTCCTGACCAGTTAATAGATGGCGCGACCTGTACATTGAGGTCGTCAGTAGACAAACAAATGTTGGATTGCTTACATATGGTTTTGTTTTAGCAAGTATTGAGTATCCCATGCTATAACTTAAAGTTAATTTTATCGATGTTCAGATTTTCTTCTTTGGGAATACATTAATTGGGAAGAAAATATAAAGAAGTTTTACCTTTGGAAACATAAGACAGAGATTTTAGGTGGAACCACCTTAATACGCTTTATGACAATCTAAACTGCTTCATTTTATTTTTGGGAATTTGGTATTGACTGGTGTCGTAAAGCAGTAACGAATATGTTTTAGCACCACAATTATATAGTTATCACCTGAATATCAAACACGATTGCACCTTCTTCTTAAATCTTGGCAGCTGGGTAAGACCAACTGATTATAGAATAATTAATATTATAATATTGTATACAATATTAATTATTCTATAATCAGTTGGTCTTTCGAGCATGGTTGTCGGCTGGCCCGAAACCTGCGATTTCGTGCCCCGCCTTTCTCATAGGGGAGTATCGGTAGGTATCCTGGGGTATCTGGTACCATAATGTCAATAGCCTGTCCTGAAGCTTTTTTTCAGCATGTAGTGAACCCGCTTTTCCAAGTCGAACCACAAATGTTCGATTGGGTTCATGTCGGGGGACGTTGGAGGCCAGGGCATTAACAGAAAATCACCAGCACGTTCATCTAACAACTCCTTGACGATTCTGGCAGTGTGGCATGGCACATTATCCTGTTGCTAATGGCCATTACCAGCAGGAAACACAGTTGCCATGAATGGATGAACTTCGTCCGAAACGATGTTCAGCTATGTGACAGCTGTCAGGAATTGCGCTATTGGGATAATGAAGCATAAAGTGTGCCAAGAAAGCATCGCCCACAACATAATACCGCCGCCGCCGGCCTTTTTCCGCCCAACCCTGCATCCACGTGCCATAACCTCCGTTCTTAATCGGCGTATCCGAGAACGGCAGCCTACGTGATGCACCAGGAATCTTGATTCGTCAGACCAGGCCACTTTCTTCCAATCATCCACGGCCCAATTTCGATGATCTCGGGCCCATCTCATGCGTTGTTGGCGATGAAGCGCAGTGAGCATTGGGACCCTGCTGGGTTTTCGGCTACGCAGGCCCATGCGCAGAAGGCTGCGAATGAACTCTGTGCTGTGACACATTGCCCTGATCACCACTGTTGTAGCTACGGGTGATTTGCCGCACTGTGGCCCTGCGGTCGCTGTGAACAATGCGTGATAGTCTCCGCTGCCCTCTGGCATCAATGAGCTGCGGACGACACACGACTGGATGACGGTTTGACGTTTGGCCATCTGTGCACCACCTTTGATACGTACTCACTACAGCGGCACGTGAACAACCCACAAGCCGCGCCGTTTCCGAGATCGTAGTTCCGAGGCGCCGTGCCGTCACAATTTTTCCTTTGCCAAACTCCGATAAATCGGCAGTTCTTCCCATTCGGACTCCAAACACTCTACTAACCGAAAGCCGGCCCTGGCTTGTATATATACCTATTGCTCTGTGAACTTCACCTGCGCCACCGTTCAGTCACCAGGCGCGCTAATTTCTCTAGGTTGGGAGTGAACATAATGTAATGGCTCATCGCTGTAATTTTTCTGGAAAGAAAATATATATCATAAACCTATGCCTGCTTGTCGCGGCGCTAAGTCAGTCTCACCTGTTAGTAATACAGGTGAGACTGTCTTACCTCACTTCTGCTTAACATTATGGTGCATAAAATGTTTTACTGCTGGTGAAGTAAATTACTGAACGACATAACGTTTGCCTATATATGAGAGTACATCTGTGTCATAGATTTTCAGAAAAAAGGAATGCTGTACAGGGAAATATTCCTCTGGGATGGGATGCTGTAGTTATGGAAAATATACCTCTGTACTTTTTTTTCCACTTTTTATCATTACAACTATGCTCTACTGTCTTTATCTGAAAATATAATTCGTAACAATTAAGGCGATGTCAAAATAATTTAAACTGTAATGTTTTCTTAACGAAATAATTGCACATTTTTAACACATAAGGAGATTTCGAAAAATAAGTTCTACTTGGGCGTAGGAGAGTAATTATCAGAATTAGATTTTTTCCTTCCCGTGATTTCAATTTGAATCTATATAGTTATGAAATAAATGTCAGCTTTTTTAGTAAGGGGAGGTAGATCGAATATTTTGAGCCGAAGACTCTGCTTCGTTGAATGCATGAGAACACTCCAGAGATAACACTGGCAGATGATCTTCGTAAATTATTCAAATTTATTCATTTAATCTTCCACAGACAACAAAAAAGGTAGATGCTCAGTAACCATCACAGTCCAATCAGAAAAAAATGAGGCAGTTAATTCACGGATTTTTTTTTCTTTCAGACAGAAGGAAGGAAGCAGTTCTTTCGTGTAAATGATTGGAGATATTTTACAAAACCTTGGTGCGTGCCATTTGAGAGCTAACAATAAAGCAGTTTTGCAAATGTGAACGACTGTAAATTTACCACAACCCAACATTTTTTCAAAACTACTTGCAACGTAACTAATTTACAAAACATTATACATAACACATAAAAAATATTTACTGCGCATTAAAAGTACCACTACTTAATTAATACAGACATTTGACGTTGACCAGGAACATTAAACAGAGGTCATCGCTCTTTCCACGTTTATAAGTGAGTCACGGAAAAATTATCAATGGCCACCACCGGGAATCGAGCCCAAGGTCTTCCATTTACGCGCCGGATATGCTTCCACTGCACTACAGCGGCCTCGATTTCCTCCAGATTCGCACACACTAACTGCCTAGCCAATTTGGCAGGTTGCTTCTTGGAAGTCCCGCATAATGCCTGGGATTCACCAAAGATGGTAAGCAGCACCTGAACAAATAATTAGAAGGCGAATGAAAAATTAATACAGGCATTTGACGTGGACCAGGAACATTAAACAGAGGTCATCGCTCTTTCCACGTTTATAAGTGAGTCACGGAAAAATTATCATTGGCCGCCACCAGGAATCGAGCCCAGGGTCTTCCAGTTACGCGCCGGATATGCTTCCACTGCACTACAGCGGCCTCGAATTCCTCCAGATTCACACACACTAACTGCCTAGCCAATTTGGCAGGTTGTTTCGTGGAAACCCCGCATAATGCTGAGGATTCACCAAAGACGGTAAGCAGCAACTGAACAAGTAATTAGAAGGCGAATGAAAAATTAATGCAGACATTTGACGTGGACCAGGAACATTAAACAGAGGTCATCGCTCTTTCCACGTTTATAAGTGAGTCACGTAAAAATTATCATTGGCCGCCAACGGGAATCGAGCCCAGGGTCTTCCAGTTACGCGCCGGATATGCTTCTACTGCACTACAGCGGCCTCGAATTCCTCCAGATTCACACACACTAACTGCCTAGCCAATTTGGCAGGTTGTTTCGTGGAAACCCCGCATAATGCTGGGGATTCACCAAAGACGGTAAGCAGCAACTGAACAAGTAATTAGAAGGCGAATGAATAATTAATACAGACATTTGACGTGGACCAAGAACATTAAACAGAGGTCATCGCTTTTTCCACGTTTATAGGTGAGTCACGGATAAATTATCATTGTCCGCCACCGGGAATCGAACCCAGGAAGACCCTGGGTTCGATTCCCGGTGGCGGCCAATGATAATTTATCCGTGACTCACATATAAACGTGGAAAGAGCGATGACCTCTGTTTAAAGTACCACTACTGTTATAAAAATAAGGAACACTTACTGGGATTGGAAAAACAGTACTAATTATCAAAAACAGTGCGAAGACTATTTCGCCTGAGTTCCATTAGTGCTTGTAAAGAACTTGTAATAACATGGCAGACGAATGTCATGAATAGCATAAGATCAGAAATCTGTCGAACTGTTGCTGTTCGACTAGGTGAAACGAAAGAGCTATAATTTTCGTTAAGAGATAAATATTTTATCTAGGAAATCATTTGCGATGCTCACTTTGGTTAGAACGAACGAATTATAAAACAAGAAAGCTTTGACCATGATGGGACAAACCAGAACTGTACAAAATCATCGAACAAAATTAGAAACGTTTGCACTTTACTTTGACCAAGCTGAAACGTTGCACCATCACACGAGCAGTTTTGAGTAGAAAACCGGTTGAATTATTGCAGCGGTAAACGAACACAATGAACAGGAGACTGGCTCTATAAGGAACTTCAGTGTTACTCTTTTATGGACTTTTGAAAATTCATTGAAAGTTTTTTGAATTAGTAATTATTTTCGTATCACAATAGATGTTCTATCTCAAAAGATGGATTCGTGATTCTAGTACAAAAAACATAAGCTGTGTTAAAAATGACCCTTCATTCCTTTTTCCATGACAAAGGAAAAAACGGGAAAACATGGCAAAATCTGTTATTGGCATCTCAAGTTAGACACAGTATTGTCATTGTGCTCTTTCTACTTGCGGTTGCACTCCTGTCCTTACAGAGGAAGTTTAATTTTTCAATCGATATTTCCGGTTAATATAGCGCGTCGTGACAGATTCCTTTTTACCTAAGCGAATTACATAAAAATTCACAAATGGAGATGAGAGCAAATCTTCTTAGGTTGCCAAGATTGTAAGTAAAGTAGAAACGCAAAAGTATTCCGTCAGGTTTCTTTACACTCCGTCACGTCAGCATTTCCTAAGTATAAATCGATGCCAAAAACAGCAAAAAGTCAAAATTCCAGAAAAGACTGCAGGTATATTTTTAACAGAATACGCATCTCAACTTCGGGAATACGAAATTTGCATGTTATTTGATTCGCTGCTGGAAAGCCGAATACAAATTTCCTCCCCGCAGCCCAGACTTTTCTTATGAGAGTTAATACAATTTCGGTATTAAGATATTTCCTTTTTGGGAAATATAACAAAAAATGTTGAAGCGTAGAATAAAATGTATATGACACACAAATTTATGAGATATTTGTTTAGGAAAAAGTTAGTACGAACAACTGTAAGCAGAACGGAGACATTGAAAAGGAGACTTCCTCTTAAAAAGGAGGAGAGGCAGAAAACTTTGGTCCGCATAGTTAAGCCAGCTTTATGCACGGTCGAGTAACATTATTGTGACCACCAGCTAATATCCAGATGAACCGCCGAGTGCAGCGAGGACAGCAGCAAGACGGGCGCGGACAGCAACTAGTAATAAGGTGTTGGAAGGTGTTCACAGGTATGTGCAGCCATGATAACTTCAATGCATCTGACAGCTGCTGAATGGTGCGTGGTGGAGGATCCATAGAGCGAACAACACGATCAGGGTGGTCCCACAGATGCTCAATAGGGTTTAATTCTGGGGAATTAGGGGGCCCGGGAGTACTTTGAAGTCTTCATCGTGCTCTTTCAACCACTTCGGACATTTCTAGCTGTGTGACACGTAGCATTGTCCTTCTGGAAGCTCCCATCCGGCACAGGGAAGACAATCAGCATGCATGGAAAAACGTGGTCTGCAAGGATGGATTCATAAGGAATTCGGTCCATACCTGTGGAAGGCACTTCCACAGGTATGAGTGGACTCAGGGAATACCACGAAATCATTCCCCAGACCATAACACTGCCCCCACTAGATTGTGTTCTTCCAGCAATGGTTGATGAGTGTTTATTCTCCGACGTTTCTCCCCTTATACGCCAACGTCCATCCGTTCCATGAAGCAGAAAACGTGATTCATCGGAGAAGACAATCCTTTGCCAATCAGCGGAGGTCCCATTCTGTTACTTCCGTGCAAATGTAAGCCTTTTCTGATAATGCACCTTCGTTAGCATAGGTGCAGTGACCATCCGTCTGCATCAGAGCCCCATACGCAGCAGAGTTTGCTGAACTGTCGGTTTAGACAAATAACCGGTAGCCCCCTGGTTCATTCGTCCAGTGCGTTGCTTCACTCTAGCATGTCGATCGACCCTCACGCACCTTCGAAGCCGAAGTTCACCTCTCACATCAATGGCACGTGGTGCTCCGCAGTTTCCACTTCGCTTATTCGCAGTGGTACCATTTCTCAAATCACAATACACTTTCACCACAGCAGCACACGAATACTTCACAAACTGCGCTGTTTCAGAAATACTGCTACCCTTCGCCCGAAAGCCGTTAATCATCCCTTTTTGCAAAACTGATAAATTGATCCTTTCTTCCATGACAGAAACGAGTGATATGTTTTCAGAATCCCTACAATAATGTGACTCGATTGTGTATATCAACCACAGTAACTACTCTCCGACATTAATGAAAATCATACAAAATAGGAATGTAAAATTTGTGCTTTATATAGTTTTAGATACTTACGTACATCTCTGGAACAAAAGAGTACACAGTTGGTTGAAGTCACCTAACATCTCCATCGAAGTGTGATGTCGTCCCAACTAAAGACTCAAATACACTGCTGGCCACCCAAAATGCAACACCAAGAAGGACACGAGATAGCAAAGCCATATTTAATGGACACAAAACAACATATACAGAGATGAAACGATTGAGCTTACCTTACAGGTCCGTGCGACTTGCGGAACACGCAGACAATTATAGTTCCTGTAGCCCCCATGGCTGGCAATAACGGCCGCTACACGCCGCGGCATCGAACAAAAGCGGCTTTGGATGTGAGCTTGGGGTATGTCGGTCTAGGCTGCTTCCACACGTTGCCACCGTTCATCAGGCGTAGCCGTGGGTGATGCTTGCCGGACCACTCGGTTGCTGATCAGCGACCAGACGTGTTCGATGGGCGACATATCGGGAGAACAGATGGGCCACGGCAGCAGTGACCCCTGGTGGGCCGTGAAGAATTGTTTCACGATGCGTGCCACGTGCGGGCACGCATTGTCCTGTTGAAACGTGGCCACTGGCAGGTCCTGCAGGTAAGGGAGAACTACAGGCTCCAAAACGTCGGAGATATAGCGGTGGCTGTTGAGTGTACCGGCCATGCTTACTGGAGGGGTGCGGGTGTCATATCCATATCCATTTGCGCTTCAAACCATAACGCCAGGTTACGGACCGATATGGCGATGCATAATGCAGGCGTCATACAGTCTTTCCCCGTGGCGTCGCCACACGCAGATCCGACCATCGTGGTGTTGCAGGTAGAAGCGGGATTCGTCGGAGAAGACAATATCGTGCCATTCTGTAGTCCAGGTGCGGCGTTCAACGGCCAACTGCCGCCGCACTCGCCGGTGGTGTAACGTCAATGGTAATCGGAGCAATGGGCTGCGTGCGACAAGTCCTCGCTCCTGCAGACGACGACGAACGGTAGGTGGTGACACAGGTTTTTGCTCAATGCCTGCCGCACAACATGCCGGTCCTCTCTATCAGTCGGCAATCATTCACGTCGGTCCGTCCGTCCTTCCTACACCCACCGAATCCATACTCGCCTCACTGTGGCTGGATGTCGTCCCACACGGGTGCCGATGTCTCAGTACGATAAACCGCTGTCTCAATAAGCCACTATTCGTCCTCTGTTGAACTCCAAAACGTGCTGGAATGACTGCCGTATTCTGAGACGAGGCATCAGGAAGCTTCCCACGTACAGGTCAGGCAGCACAACACATTTCCACTACTTACACTCCGCCTTCTGTGCACCCTTCTTATAGTGCTTCTCGGTGTCGTGCCGGGCGCACATGATTTGCATATGCCCTGCAATGCTAATCGTTTGCATGTCTTCTCGCGGGCGACGCATGCTGCGAATATCAGGCCAATCGGATGCTTCCTTCTTGGTGTTGTATTTTGGGTAGCCAGCAGTGTATATTAAGGCAAAAAGATGTTATTATGGTGTTTTTTCAAATTGTCCGGTGAGTATTGTCGCATCGAACTAGCGCTGTCGTTAATGGAAAGTAATTATCAGATGCCGTATAGCTGTTCTGTCTATTTACATTTGTTTTTTAGCGATTCCAAAGTCAAACGTTGGGAATAATGTACATAGTGTGGCAATTAAGCAATAAGACTGATTTTTTTTAATCTCGGTAAAACACACGGGTCGGGAGGGCATCTTTTTTTTTTATATGAGTCATTTATCAGCTATGCGGTGGCAACACCTTTTGCGAATTGCGTAGATGAATATTTAAGCTATGCATCACGTCCTTCGGTGTAAAAAGCTTTGCCACAGATTTGTCATGGCGCAGAGAGCAAATATCCGGTTCTATTTGAAAATCGGTAAAACTGCATCTACGATAGTTGACTTGTTATGCGATATGTATGTGGCTAATTGCCTATCTCTTGCACAAATATTCCGTCCGATGGTATGCACGTTTCAAGGATTGCCGTGAAGATTAGGAAAATGACGAAAGTTCCGGACACCCGATTTCAATGCGCAATTCTGAACTAATTGAGAACGTTCGCGAAAGGATAAAACGTGATCGTTGTGTGACCGCGAAGATACTGGAATGTGAGGTCGGTGTAAATAAGGAGACTATTCGTCAAATTTTGGTGCGTTATTGAGGATAAGCTTGTTTTCATTTATTTCCGCATGTTTTTTTGTCAGACGGCCAGAAAACATTCTGAAAACTGCAGAAGCAATGCAATTTTTTTTTCAAAGTATTGTAGCAGGAGACGAGACATGATGTTTTTGTTATGATCCTGAAACGAAGCGGGTGCTCAGTGGAAGTCGCCCAGTCATCCAGAGGAAAGAAGATAAGATTACAGAAGTCCAAAATCAAGAAAGAGCTTGTGCAGTTTTACGACAGCAAAGTATTTCTCCCTCACGAGTTCATCCTGAAGGTACAACTGTTACTGGCAATACTTAATATCAATTTGGAGCGATTGTGGAAGAGGACTGTTCGTGTCAGGCCTGAGTACAGAAACTAGCATTCATTCCTTCTCAACCATAGCGCACCCGTGTAGTCTACCAGAATTTGCAGTCAGTGTACAGCAATTTCTCTCATGGAAACAAGCGTGTGTACTCAACTATCCCCCTATTTTCCAGAATAATGCCCGTGTGACTATTTACCGTTCCTTAATTAAAGCTCTCTTCAAAAGGAAAAGCTTTTCAAGACATTGAAATCATATAAATAACTGTTACATCAGCTCTTCCCTCCATGACCCCTGCCCCTGCAAGCCGTTCCTTTTGTTGGCTGATTGCGCAAATTCTTGTATTAACGCAGGAAGATTGTGCTTCGAATAAAATACATGCACCTAATTTTTCCTACTTTTACATTTTTTTTCAATTCAGTCTCATTACTTAATTGCCACACTGTGTAAATGGACAGAAGACAATTCGTAACACATTTGCACTTCTAAGCTCTCTATCTCTCTCCCCCTCTTTCTCTCTCTATCTCTAGAGTAAGTCACAAATATTAAAATATAACAAGAACAGATCATTAAAAAGAAAGGTCAAATCCACCTTAAGGTATTCTGAGACAAAACTGTAAAAAGACATGCGATCCCCAATAATGTGACGGTAGTAACGCATATTACGTGCAAGAATTTGCATGGCTTAGAGGTTCATGGTCAACTATTGCTATGAAAGCACCGCAATGTTGTTGTTTTTTTATTAAAGGTTTAACGACCACCATGAGCAACTCAATGGGCTATAGACAGTCACCCGTCTGTAATTTAGGGTCGCTGGTTCCAGAGAAAGGAAAGAGCCAGCACCGTAAGACAAACACAACATCCGTGCCTCACCGGGATTCGAACCCAGACCCATCTCAGATGAATGATCAGAAGCCATCGCTCAGACCACTGGGCCACCGGGGCGGCAGTGTTCACTTATCATAATGTTAAGTTACTCGGAATAATGGGATGATTTTCACCGTGTTCCGTAGTGACAGGCATCTGTGGATTCTAAGGTCACCCCGCGAGCTCCATGGACAGAAGCCAGCGCTTAAACCACTGCCCGGGTAGCGCAGTGGTCTAAGCGCTGTATTCTGTCCATTCGTCCGTGACGAGTCCGCGTTCGAATCCCGGTAAGGAATGGATGTTGTGTTTGTCTTATGGCTCTTGCTCTCTCCCTTCTCTGGAACCAGAAGCCCTAAATTAGGGACGCGCGGCTGCTTATAGCCCATAGAGTTGCTCACAGTGTTCGTTAAACCTTCAATCAAATCAAATCAACCAGCTCCTACCATCTTACAGTGCTGCAACAAATAAGTCTGAAGGCAGCTGCGTCGTTACTTTATAATACCTTCAGCTGCTGAAGTCAAAATGTTATTATTAGAGACACACCTGCAGTTGGAAACACGATATCATCTACGCTATAAAGAACGGCTTGTATCCTTAGATTTATGGGTCTAGAAATCCGATCTTGGTCTCATCGAGTTGCAGACAGCAAATGCGTTAAAAAGACGACAAGAAATAAATATTTATTTTGCTCATTGAGGTTTACGCCTATCAGTGAAGGAGAACACCACACAATACCGGAAAGGCAAATGGCATGTGCTCAATCCCCAACTGAACTACTGAATTCAGCAGGGTATCAATGAACAGAGTTGAAACGAGTAGAGAAGTGTAAAATACTGCACTCCTGGCCACACAAAATGCAACACCAAGAAGGACGCGAGATAGCAAAGCAAGATTTACTGGACACATAACAACAGATACAAATATGAAACGATTGAGCGTACAGGCCCGTGCGACTTGCGGAACACGCAGACATCAATAGTTCTTGTGACCCCATGGCTGGCGATAACGGCCGCTACACACCGCGGCATCGAACAAAAGAGGCTTTGGATGTGGGCTTGGAGTATGTCGATCCAAGCTGCTTCCACACGTTGCCACAGTTCGTCAGGCGTAGCCGAGGGTGGTGCTTGCCAGGCCACTCGGTTGGCGATCAGCGACCAGACGTATTCGATGGGCGACATATCGGGAGAACAGGCGGGCGCCGGCAGCAGTGACACCTGGTGGACCGTAAAGAATTGTTGCACGATGCGTGCCACGTTAGGGCGTACATTGTCCTGTTGAAACGTGGCCGCTGGCAGGTCCTGCAGGTAAGGGAGAACTACAGGCTCCAAAACGTTGGAGATGTAGCGGTGGCTGTTGAGTGTACCGGCGATGCGTACCGGAGGGTGCTGGTGTCATATTCAATTGCGCCCCAAATCATAACGCCAGGCGACGGACCGGTATGGCGATGCATAATGCAGACGTCATACAGTCTCTCGCCGCGGTGCCGCCACACGCGGATCCGACCATATTGGTGTTGCAGGCAGAAGCGGGATTCGTTGGAGAAGACAATGTCGTGCCATTCCGTAGTCCAAGTGTGGCGTTGAACGGCCCACTGCCGCCGCACTCGGCGGTGGTGTAACGTCAATGGTAATCGGCGCAATGGGCGCCGTCCGACATGTCCCCGCTCTTGCAGACGACGTCGAACGGTACGTGCTGACACAGGTTGTTGCGCAACACACCCTAATTCCAGCGCTAACATTCGTGATTTGGCGGTGCGAGCCGTCAATGCCCGCCGCACAACATGGCGGTCCTTTCGTTCGGTGGTGTGCCGCGGCTGCGGCAATCGCTCACTTTGGTCCGTCCGTCCCGCCTGCACCCACCGAATCCATACTCGTATCACTGTGGCTGGATGTCGTCCCACACGGGCGCCGATGTCTCGGTAAGATAAACCGCTGTCGCGATATGCCACTATTCGTCCTCTGTCGAACTCCGAAACGTGCTGGAATGACTGCTGTATCCTGCGACGAGGCATCAGGAAGCTTCCCACGCACAGGTCTGGCAGCACAACACACTTCCACTACTTACACCCCGCTTTCTGTGCACCCTTCTTATAGTGCTTCTCGGTGTCGTGCCGGGCGCACATGATTTGCATATGCCCTGCAATGCTAGTAATCGTTTGCATGTCCTCTCGCGGGCGATGCATGCTGCGAATTTCAGGCCAATCGGATGCTTTCTTCTTGGCGTTGCATTTTGGGTGGCCAGCAGTGTATAGTACACTCTTCATTATGCAAACTGAGGCCAAATGAAACCAAACATACAGGTTGTATTTAGTACCTAGGTCGTTCGAAAAACAAAAGGACTGATGCCATAGCGCTAAAACAAACCCACGCAGAAAAATGCAGCTGCCTGTGTCTGAACACCTGAAAGGTCAATTACCAGTCACGTGATTACGCGTCGTTACAGCGCTCCTCTAGTTCATTCTTGTTGTAGTAGACGGCGTAAAATTCAGACGTGTTTCTGTAACCCAATAGGGATTTAATCTGGAGCAACGAGCAGTTATAAAATTTTGCGTGCGTTTGAATAAAACCGCCACAGGAAACGTACGTAATGATTAAAACAGCTTATAAGGAAAAATGCTTTGTCCTGTGCTTGACTTTTTGAGTTGCACAAGAAATTTGTGAGTGGTGAAGAGTGTCTGGAAGATATGCCACGCTCCGGTAGGCATTCGAAATCGACTCCGGATGTTCATGTCAGTACCATTGAGGCAGTCCTGCGCGAAGAGCCCCAAATGGCTATTGAGAGGGCTGCTAATGTGATGCAGATGTCCGTTGTTTCCGTTGATGACATCGGTAGGGTGTACCGAAAAGTCGCTGCAAAGTAGATCCCCATTTCCTCGCGGACGAACACAAGACAAATCGTGTTATCACTTGTTGCCAATGGAACTGCCGGCTACCACGTGTGCCACACTTTTTGAATCGATTCGCCACATGTCATGAAACATTTTTTCACCATTTCGATCCGGAAACAAAACAACACAGCACCCTATGGAAACACCCACAGAGTCCCTGATTCAAAAAAGCAAAGGATCAAGGAAGTGCAGGAAAGATCATGCTTCTGGTTTTCTTCAATAAAAGGAAATTGTGTATGAAACTATTGTTCCACAAGGCAAAACTGTTATCGGTACCTATTATTCTGAAGTTCTCAAAGGTCCTCTAACGAAAAAACATTCCCCAAAACGCCCAGAATATGCAAAAACTGGTTGGAATTTGTACCAAGATATTGCCCCTGCACATTGCGCTCTACTTGCCTAGCAGGTTATAAAGATTGAAATGATGGCGCACCCTCGGTATTCACCGGACCTGGTGTTGCTTCCTGAAGTGGAAAAACAACTTCGTGGGGGTGGTTTGCATCAAATATAGAACTGAAAAAATCTGTGATGTGTATAGTGAACCACACATCGAGGAAGGGCTGTGAGCATACCTTCCGGAAGTGGATAGGAAGATGGGACGGGTGCATTCCGGTAGAGGAGAAATACTTCGAAAGCATGCCAGTGTAAGTTGGTTTACTGCATTACACTTCTGCCCATATAAAATCAGTCTCGTTACTTTTTGAACGATCCTCGTAAACTCTCGCACCAGTTGATTCATAGGCGAACCTAGGCTGATTGCGATGTGAAACAACAAGATTGGTGTAAGTGCAAGAGGACTGTGACAGCTTGACGTCAGCGCTCCTAATGGTGAATTCGTAAATTTGCTCCCAGAAATCAAAAAGTATAATATGTAGAGGAAAACGTTCAATTGCAAAGTCGGAGAGAAGCATTCGTTTACTTTAAATCGATCATAAAATGGGAGGAGGGGTAAAAGAAGCGAATTTAGGCTGTACACTGAAAATACCAAAGTAAGAGGGTGCCTTTATTTAAGACCTGTGAAACCCCATAGCCAATAGCCAAGGAAAACACAAATCTATTGTCGGAATGTGATGGTGTGAAAAGACAAATTTACCCGTGACGGAGATCGAAATCGCGCCCTCTCCCTCCGGAGTAAGTTGCTCTCCCAACTAAGCTACACGGACGGAATGCATCACTGCAGACTTGTAGTCTTGATACGTGCTTTACCTCTGTAGTGCGTCACAATAGAAAATAAGGTGTACTTATATGTGTAGTAAGCTGAGAATTATTTAAAGATTTTTAATTCACTCATTGTACAAGCGACTTAGGCATTAGGGTGGGCCGAAAAAAACTTTTTTTTTAATTTGCGTATCGCCTAGTGCGGAAAAGTTGCCATTTGGGTCAACAAGAATAACAAAAGAAAGTGTTTTGAAATCGACTAATATCTTACTTCTCCGCACGGCACACTAAGTTCGCGTTTTTCCTTCCGCACAGCGCACTAAGTTCGCGTATTTTTTGTAATCGAAATCGAGTAACCACTAGTGCGGAAAAGTGTCCTTTAATATCCCCAATAACAGTGAAAAAAAAGTTTTGAATTTGATCAGTATGCTATGTCTTCGCACTGCACGTGAAGTTCAAGTTCACCATTTTGTATCCACATTTGGCCCGTAGGCCTAGGTTAGGTAAAGGCATCCTGGCATGTAGGGCATCTGAAAAATCCGTAGGAAATTGCACTGTTCTGAGTGCACCATGAATGTGCATGTGTAGTACACTCAGTTTGCTGTGTAGCATGTAGCTCTTCACTTGCTTCCAATGTCACATATGGAAACAACCCAGAACTCACCACGAAGAGGTGGCTACACTTCAAGTTCCGCCCACCCACCCTCTCTCCAGCTCAGAATTTTATTTCTACGTTGTATATATCTTGTTGGGTAATCCGCTTTACTCGAAAAATGTGGCATTGATTGCCGTGATGCAATTGTTGCTCTTATGAACGAATCTCCATCTTCAAATCCACACACTTACGTGAAACTGGGGACCGAAGCAGCGGTAGCTGCTTCGGTCACCAGTTTCACGTAACGTTCCACATTTTGCGTATGGCAGGAAAACTTCGTTATTTTTTTGCCAGCTGCCGCAGAAGTTGCGATTAGTCGATCCAGATCTTCGTCTGAGATGCGTTTTATCAAGGGTGGTTCGGTAAGACTCGTTTTAGTCCAATCGATCATCTCATAATATTTATTAGCATCCAAATTTAATTGGGGCACTTCAATTTCTCTTATGACATCATTCATTTGTTGTTGTCTAGCTTTCTTTATTCTTCTCCATCCAAGAGCTCTAACGTGGGTGCATTTGTCCGCAATCATACTTAGCAATATATTTCTCTGGGTGACTGAAGAACGCGTTTCTCTTTATCATTGCATCAATGATTACTTTGCACTTCAAATCCATGAAGCGCGAAAAACTGATCAGTTTCTAAACGTTTTGGCCCCTTCTGTGCACGAAGGCTTCTTCTTTACGGAAGACCAGACCGGGGCAGATACCTTCATTATGTAGTTGGCAACACAGATCAAAGTTTGCGATGGGTTTTGAATGGCGACATAAAGGCGCATGACTGTCAGCTCTCGCCAGCTACCGCGAATATAACAGTGGTCCTGGAATTCTTCTAGAAAGGCTGACATCACAGTCCTCCTGTGACACGGCGCAACAGATTTTCTGTAAATACTGCTGGACGGTACTCAGTTCACGTGTATCCTGCAATTATTTCATGTGTTCTGTCCATTCTACAAGAATAGCTGGAAAGTCAACTACTAGGAGGTTTTTACAGCCGTCGAGAGCTGCCCCAATCTCTCCTGGACGACTTGTAGGACCTGTTGATTTACCATAGAGTTCATCAAGCAAATGGCGAAATGGAAGTTAATTGAAATGGAACAAGCATACCAGCCACTGCAAAGAACGTTACAACTGAAGTTCCAGTTGATGTCTAGCACCGTTTTTCCTGCCGGTATTTATAACAGTTCCATCGCACCCTAAAGCAATGAGAAAACTTGAGTCAATGCCATTAAATTCAAAAAAAATAGTAATGCTGTTTACGATGCTTCTGCTATGACCAGAAGTGGTGGTCATATGAGCGAGGTACTTCGATCCAGGCTCCTCCAAGAGAGCTTTCTTCTCGGAACGATAATATTTATCATCTTTCTTATCTGGGAACAGAGTTGAGCCATTCCGTCCATCAAAATAGAGTCTGCGAACGACTTTTCTGTCTGCCTGGGCTTTTTCCTTTACATCCTTAGATAGCTTAATTTTTTCACGGTTATATTTGTTTTTATCAATGACCTTCTCGAGCCTATCGACTGTAATGATGCCCAGTAGAGATTCGTTCATAAGAGCAACACCTGCATCACGGCAATTAACACCACATTTTTCGAGTAAAGCGGATTACCGAACAAGATATACCACGTAGAAATAAAATTCTGAGCTGGATGGAGGGTGGGCGGAACTCGACGTGTAGCCACTTCCTCGTGGTGAGTTCTGGGTTGTTTCCATATGTGACATTGGAAGCAAGTGAAGAGCTACACGCTGCACAGCAAACTGAGTCTACTACACATGCACACGCATGGTGCACTCAGAATAGCGTAATTTCCTACGGATTTTTTCGATGCTCTACATGCCTTTTAGTCTATTTCAAAATATTTTCTTTTGTTATTCTTGTTGACCCAAATGGCAACTTTTCCGCACTAGGCGATATGCAAATAAAAAAATGTTTCTTTCGGCCCACCCTATTGCGCATGCTACCACGCACTGCTAGATTTTTCTGTCAGAAAAGCGGCAGTTTCCACATTACAAGAGACATACATAGATCTCCCGGTTCAGCGTATTCAACGTGTCTACTATCGGCTGCGATGCATATGTGGTTATCCCGAACGTCAATCAACATAGCTCCGGTAACTGTCTGCAACCTTGCAGAATCCGCTCTTGGAAATCCTGTGACCCACCTGCTCGGTTTGGAGTGTCACAAACTTTGGATTTAAAATAACTCCACAAGAAATATTCAGGGGGGTTAGGTTTGATAACATCATTGGCCACCTGATCAGACCGTGGTAGCCCCCGGAGAGCCGTCGCTACATTTGCACATCACTTGTGCGGGGAACTCGCAGAGTTTACCATGCATGGCCCTTGAGATATGATACGTGTGTTCTTCTTTCTGTTTGCATATTAAACATTTTTATCCTGTTATACTAGCCATCGACATATACTGAATGCGTACGTACGAAATGTATGTGGTGAATACGATGACTGATCCTTGTTCACCAGATACAGACAAAATAAGCGTTTGCTTTTTTGTTTGAAATCCGTGCTCCGTATTTTCCCAAAGCTACTAGATTTTTCCCATTGTTGTAATAATGACATTCAACAATATTACTGTTGTAATATTGTTAGTGTGGAGAACAACCTGACAGAGTTTCGAACGATAGGGACATTCTGGTGTCTTGATATGTGATATATAGCAAAATTCTTGATCGCAAGGACCAGTTGTTATATACTGACGGGAAAAAAATCCCAACACCAAGAAGGGGTTGTGTTAGATAAACGACACTTGGTAGGCGGTGAGAGAACATCTGTAAGATGACGTCTATGCAAATTTCGCGCTCGGCGCATACGTGTGGCGCTAGTAGCGCCCCTCGGAACATGCAAAGCAGGTTTGCTGTAAATACGCGCTGTAACGTTCGTGAGCGTTAGTTATCGTTGAGATTCGACGTACTGTGTTGATGTTAGTCAAGAATGCCTTTAAGAAGACGAAGAAGCCATTATCAACAGCTCACGGAGTTTGAACGAGGTCGTGTAATAGGGCTACAAGAAGGTGGATTTTCTTTCCGCAATATTGCAGAACGACTTGGCAGGAATGTAGCCACTGTGCATGATTGTTGGCAGCGGTGGTCAAGGGTAGGTACTGCCTCAAGAAGTCCGGGTTCCGGCTGGCCACGTGGCACTACTGAGAGGGAAGACCGCCGTGTACGGCGTATGGCCGTGGCGCATCGTTCTGCGTCTGCGGCAGCAATTCGAGCTGAAGTTGCCACCACAGTGGCACAACGAACTGTTACAAATCGGTTACTTGAAGGACAGCTCCGAGCCAGACGCCCTGTAGCGTGCACTTACTCCAAACCACTGCCGTTTGGGACGTCAGTGGTGTCAAGCTAGAGCTCATTGGAGGACGGAGTGGAGATCTGTTGTGTTTTCTGATGAAAGCCGGTTCTGCCTGGGTACCAGTGATGGCCGTGTGTTGGTTAGAAGGAGGCCAGGTGAGCGCCTGCAACCAACCTGTCTGCGGCCGAGATACACTGGACCTACACCTGAAGTTATGATCTAAGGAGCAATTTCTTATGATAGCAGGAGCACTCTCGTGGTTATCCCACGCACCCTGACGGCACAGTTGTACGTCGGTCTGGTGATTCAACCTGTTGTTGTGCCATTAATGAACAGCATTCCAGAGGGTGTTTTCCAACAGGATAACGCTCGCCCGCATACCGCTGTTGTAACCCAACATGCTCTACAGAGTGTCGACATGTTGCCGTGGCCTGCTAGATCACCAGATCTTTCACCAATCGAGCACCTATGGGACATCATTGGACGACAACTCCAGCGTCACCCCCAACCAGCATTAACCGTCCCTGTATTGAACGACCAAGTGCAACAGGCATGGAACTCCATCCCACAAACTGACATCCAGCACCTGTACGTTCAGCAGGTTTGCGTGCTTGCATTAAACATTCAGGCGGTTACACCGGTTATTAATGTACCAGCATTTCACATTTAAAATGGCTCTTCTCGCGCTTACAATAAGATGTGATCTTGAAACCTTAAACGAATAAATATGTTACCTATACAAATGTATTGCCGCCATTTCATTCCTCTACAACTATTTTTTCGTGGTGTTGGGATTTTTTTTCCGTCAGTGTATATCCAAATACATTTGTGATAAAAGAAATATGGCATGTGATATATGTCAAAAAAAAGAACAATATGCATCAATACACTAAAATCCAAATTGTCGAAAAATCTATTAGTTAAATTGACCCGGTTCAGATCCTTGAATTCTGCCAAGTGCAGAGGTGATTTATGGGCTTTACAAAAAGAAACTGCACGGAATTTAATTTACGAACTTGGATTCACTGAACACACATAAGCATTTAATAAAGGTGACCCAGAATTTTAAGGTATAAAAACTGACTTCAGTTGCATTTATTTGGCCAAGGCCTCTCGCCTGGCTAAAATATGGTGAATTTTACAATGTAATTTTGCTTTTTCTCTTAGACACAACAACCAATGGTGCCATAAAACTGCCTTTTCCAAAACACCCACAAATGCCAAAAATGAGTTTTAAAGTCCAATTCAATTTAGTAGGGTGTATAATTTCAACTTGTTACATGATTTTCTGAATTTTTTCTATTTCATTACTATCATTTTAATTTGCAAATTTTCACTCATAGCGTTATGAACTTCAATATCGATCAATTAGCATTCTTTTAAGAAAAATAATGTATACATTGGATATTTCTTTTTGAAATAAATTTACTAGTGTGGCCTTACAGCCGGCTATCAATAGTTATATTCTTAACTGTGTTTTTCGTTACAATGACTTCACAAAAGCACCATGCACGATACAATAGATATAGAAATACACATTGGCCAAAATAAAATGAACACTATGTGGTTTTCAGAGTGTAATGCATTACCCCTGTCTCTGAAGTGTTTTTGTTTGTTTGTTGGTTTAGTTCAAACCATTTTTACTCCTCCCCCTTTATTTTAACAGACCCCAATGATATCATTTTTCAATGCATTTACCTTTCCAATGAAATTTTTCAAGTTTAATTTGGACTGCACGTGAGCTTAAAATTCTGCCCGTTCGTCATCCCTCATCTCAAAAAAAAAAAAAAAAAATATATATATATATGTGTGTGTGTGTGTGTGTGTGTGTGTGTGTGTGTGTGCTTAGACACAGTACTGGCTTCAAGAAATAGTACGAACTTGATGCACAGGAAAATTCAAAACTTGGTTATGTTTGTAGGATAACGCTTCCACCAATCGGAGCTTAAGGAGAGGAAAGGTCTGGGTCGAAAAAAAGAAAGTCTGCGGTGTCACAGATGGCCAAAAAAATTAAATTTTACAGAGGTTACCTTCTTTTTTCATGCAGTCATCCCCATGTCTTGAGGGCCGTTGAGTTACTTTTGTGTTGCAGGTGACAGCGTCCTATGGATGCTTAGAAAGATGATTCCCAACAGTGGCTTTTGCTTCGCTTTGTCTCCCTTAATTTTCAGTATCGGGGAAAAGCGAGAAAGTGTTCTTAGGAGGTTGACTTTTCATTCCCCAATGTTTTGAGGGTCGCCAAATTAGTTACTGACGTTTGCAGGTGACAGCGTCCTGGAGGTGTCTAGATTAACGAGGTCCCACTGCGGCTTCGGCTTCGCAGTGGCATCCAATATGGCGTCATCTTGGGGAGACGTCGCGGGGCAGTCGTCTATTCCTGGTTGTTGGAGCTGACTGGGTTGTGTTGACTCAAGACATTGCGGGTTTTTATTCGGCTTCACTTCTAAGGAGGTTTCAAGATATTTACTGCCTAATATCCGAAGTTCACCGATGAGTCTCACAACAGCATGGTCAAATAAATTTCAGCAGCAAGATCTTTTGTTCTATCAAGAGAACCAGGGAATAAGGGTGTGAACCACACTAACAACAGCAGGCAAGTGAGAGTGAACTCTCTCTCCTTTGACCAAACTTTCACAAACACCTTCGCGCATGCGTCCAATCTGGCCTCGCGATTGGATTAAAAGTGCTAAATCATCTCGGAAGCCGAGGGCAAAAATGTGTACGTGTGGGGGAAAAGGAATGAAAAAATCTCTGGTCATCGTGTCGTCCTCCCAACATACCTTAACGTTACTTGCAAAATCTTGAAGATCACCCTTCTTTGCCCCAGGGCTAGAAAACCTGCAATTTTAAGGTGACCTCTGCAAAGAATTCCCTGGATTAGCGGGTTACGAAAGATTCTTATCTCTTAAGGTTGGCGCCTCCCTGTCTGCAACTCGGCCTGTAAATGTTTCTAGTGAAAACGAAATGGCGCAGATTCAGGAAATCTTAATTTTCACATAAAATTTACCGCAGATACACAAATTAATATTCCTTGAAAACCCATGAGTACAGTAATTTCACATCACAAATCGTCTAAGAAGAAATTTCAGAATTCGGAAGAAAAAAAAATAATTACCTATAAAAAAAAAAGGTATTGTTCTACTGACACAATATAAAACTGTTTATCAAATTTTGTGTCCTGCTAACACACCTGAATGTCACAAACTTTTGCACCGAGAAATGCTTCTCATTACACACTATTTAATCCCAGTCATAATGTAGGCTTAAATTAATTATGCATGATTTCAAGTTACGATTTAATGTTACTCATTATTACATATGTATGTATGAAAATTAATTTCTAAAATGAAGTTAATAATTTATTGTACAAATGTTCAAATTCCACATATAAACTAATAATAATTTTAAGCCATTAATGTATTTTTCTCAAATTTTCTCCGGAGTTCTCGTTCCGAAGGTACATATACAGTACGCGTACACACAAAAAAAGAATATGAATGCACAATTACTAAAGACATCTTGAGCAAATGGTTAAGAAAATTAAAAAGAAATATTTGTTTTGTTCCTGTCGCTTGGTTCACCTCAAAAAATGAAATTAAAAAAAAAAGTCAATGAGAGCGAAAAAAATTAAGAAATCACTATTGGAGACAAGAATGCGTGGATGTGTGATTTTTTTCGCAGAGTGGTACCAAGGACTGGGCCCTAACCCTCGACACCACTAATAGAAAAACATTAACACATCATATGACCCCTACTCCATTTAGGGATCCTCATATCTCTAGACGAAAATTCAGTGATATTGCACTGCTTAAAAATGACTTTGGATAATTTTCCCTTTGAATCGTGCAGCCTAAATTTGTAACAAACGAATGACGCTCTCGAACTTTGCGATTGATGTGTCTCCTCAATTATATCATATTTTCGCGAATAGTTAACCAAAGTTTGCGAATTCGCAGCTCGGAGCGCTGATGTCGAAGTAATGGGATCGTCGATGTGGCCGGCGGGCAATTTTACTATAAACCGTGTACAAACATGTTAGTAACTTTAAAATGTTCATCAACAGTGATTAGATTTTAAAATGAAAAAATAATAAATAAACTGTGTTTTCCTAAAATAAAAAAAAATGAATACAGTCGAGGAAACGGGAAATGTTAACCAGCCCAAAAATGTTTCAGGAAGAGGAAAAGGCTAGGAAATAATGCTTTGTTTGAGTGAGGCGGTGTATACTCATGAAACAAAACATGCCAAGTACAGGAGAATCGGAACAGCTGTTGATAGGCAGCTAAAAAAAATTCCAAGTTTCAGAGGTAGTCGAGGAAATTAATAGTAAAGAACCAAGGACTTCCAGAACAACTAACAAGGATTTATTCCTTACTGCATTTTTATCTCTAAACCCTTCAACGACCATAACGCCCGAAACGCCCTTACACCCGAACTATCACGAACGCCCACAAACGCCCATTTAGAGAAACTAGGATTTCTTATCAGTACCTTTTCTTTGAATTTATACGGCCTCTACGGAATTGGCAAATGTAAGCAAAGCAAGTGTTCATGTCTCCCAGGGTGACATTATTTACTCTCATAACATTACATGCATTTTCCACGGAAGAATAACTGGAACAATAGCATAACATTGCAGGCATTCTCCATTTTCAGTTATCGCCCTAGAGGAACGTATGTAGGTCAATGCACATCAAGACCACAGAACGGAAGTTTCGTGTAGTGATCGAGCACTAATCTTTCTTTAGTTAAGTTATAAAGGAGAGGGGGGAAGAAATTCGGAAAGGAGCAACACACAGTTTCGGGCGTTATGGTATTCTGAGCAACACAAGATTTTGGTGTCCTTCTTGTTAAAGGGTTAAGCTTGAATTTTTTGGATGGCCTTCGTGGAAATGCTTTACTTTCACACAGTGCAACATCTAATTATTTTATAAAAAAGGAGATGCTGTGTGAATCGCACCCACGGCTAAGCAGATAACCAGTTAACGTTAAGCTTTATTATCTTATAACTTCGTCCTTGGTTTTACTAGAAACCTTTTTGTTTGTTTGTCTGACTCTTTTGCATTATTCTCTCACGAGAAAAACAAAAATAGCTCTCTTAAAGCAAAAACTGTCCATAGACAAAAACAATCACGACTGTTTAATGTCAGTTGTGCTTCTTAGTAAATGGTATTGGTCGAGAATATAATTTATTTGAACTTCCATTGTTCTCTTATTCCCAGTAAAATAGTTAGTTACGGTCAATTAATTGTTTAATTAGAACCTCTTCCAAACATAACGTATTGTTAGCTTTAGCACGTTTTTTGAAAGAAAAATGTCGTGCTTGTGTAATCACTTTGTCCATCCGTCCGTCAGTTGAGCCTATATCGCTGCAACTATTAGTTCGATTTGAAAAATTATTTTTGCATTAGAAAGCGTTAAATGTAAGAAGGATAATCTTTGCTTTCCAGTTTTTCTACGAAGTATAACTTCGCCTCTAGACGACGTAAATGCAGATTCAATCGAGATCAAAATACATTTTATGCAATATAATTGCTTCTGAATATCTGATTAAAAAACTTTTTTTCTTCCATTCCATAACATTTACAACGAAGGCAATTTTAGGTGCATTTTCTTTGCCAAGTAGCGTATAGTGTTTCCTCTACGGGGCGTAGAATTATACTGCGATTTCATGGATATCTCTGCTTCAAAAGACCGATTTGAAAACTTATTATTGCGTGAGATAGAGCTCCTGGTGGGAAATGCTTCTTAATATAATTTCGAATTTTTGTAAAGAATGGTTTGGTCACTAGGGGGAGTAAGTGTGTATTTTTCTGATATATTTGCAGCAATATCTGCGCTTCTGAAAGCCCGATTTACAAAACTCCTTCGCTGTCAGATACCACTCAGCACAAAAAGCATTTTGAGAATATCTTCTGATGAAAATAGTGCATAATTTTTCCGCTAGGAGACGTATATATGTACCTTATTTTTGTCGATATCTCTGTTTCTAAAAGACAGATTTGAAAATATTTTTCTTTGTCGGAGAGCGTTTCGGGTGAGAATTTTTCTAATTTCGAAATTTTTATAATTTCGAATTTTTCTTAACCCACACATACGCCACTAGGTGGGCATAAATTTACGTTACCGTTTGCAGCATTTCAGCAGTTACATCTGCGCGTCTAAAAACCCGATTGGAAATATTCTGTTTCGGTCAGATACTACTAACTGCCGAAATATTTTGTGCGCATTTTTTGCCGAATTTGAGCACCATTCTCCCACTAGGGGCGCAAATGTATTATCAGATTTTCTTAATATCTCTGGTTTTAAAAGTTCTATTTAAAAAATTCGTTGAACGCCGTGGAACATTTTTAACCTCTGCTTGTGAAGTTTTGTAGTTCACAGGTCTGGCACTAGGTGGTGTTAGTGTGCATCTTTGCTTCAAAAGTCCTTTTGATAGATTTATTTTTTTACTGCATGCCATTTGTTACAGTAAAGATGGAGACTCATTTTTCGAAATAGTGCACAGTGTACCCCCTAGGGGGGCAGAAATGTCAAAACCCTTTTTCTTGCTACCTCTGCTTCGAAGAGAGGTATTTAAACTTTTTTTTTCCTTACTATACTTTTATATTTTATTTTTAGCTTTTGCTGTGAATAATACCTTTTACATATTTTCTACTTCTCCATTTTACAAAATGTTTCGGCTAGGAGACGTAAAGTTAGAGAATGATTTCCTCTAAAGCTGTTTTTCTAACTATTTGACAAAAAAAATCGCTTTGACTGTTGTGATGTGCCTGCCTCGCAGGACTCACATGAGATAAAGGCAGGTAGCAGAGAGAGCACATGTCAGTGTAGCTCAGTTGGCAGAGCGACTTACTCCGGAGTGAGGGGACCGGTTTTGATGCCCGGCGCGGACAAACTTGTACGTTATATTGGCGCCCGAACTTCCAGGATGACCTGGCTGTTAAGTTTCTTGCAATGATGTGGTGGTATTTCAACACGGCGCGACAGGAAAAATTAGAATCCCTTCTTCAGTGTTTGGAAAAAATAAATCAGTGTGATTTTACGTTCCACACACCAAATTGTCTAGGATTTCTCAAATGCACGTTCTTCATGGGATGACTGCCTACTGCGACACATTGTCCCGGTTGACCCGTGGGTCATGTCCCCGGCCCATTTTCGGGAAGGGAGGAGATGTGACGTGCCTGCCCCGCAGGACGCACATGAGATAAAGGCAGATAACAGCGAGACATTCGGTCCGGGTAGCTCACTCGGGAGAGCGACTTACTCTAGAGTGAGGGGGACCCGGCTTCGATGTCCGGCGCGGACAAACTTGCACGTTATATTGGCTCCCGAACTTCTAGGATGACCCAGCTGTTAAGTTTCTCGCAATGGTGTGATTGTCTTTCCACACGGCGAGACAGGAAAAATGAGAATACCTTTTGCAGTGCTTCGAAAAAATAAATTAGTGTGATGTTACGTTCCACACGCCAAATTGTCAAGGATTTCTCAAATGCACGTTCTTCGTGGGATGTTTGCCTGCATCGACACATTGTCCCGGCTGACCCTTTTACCATGCCCCCAGCCCTCTTTCTGGGGGGGGGGAGGGGAGATGTGACGTGCCTGCCCAGCAGAACGCACCTAAGATAGAGGCAGATATCAGTCAGAGCACATGTCCGCGTAGCTCAGTTGGGAGAGTGACTGACTCCAGGGTGAGAGGACCCGGAATTTGTTACCCGGCGCGGACAAACTTGTACGTTATACTGTACTATGTTCCTTGAACTAAGAGAATTTTTTGAGCAAAGTGTGTTAAGTCTCGTAGCATACTTTTTAACCGTAAGTTGCGGAAAGTAATTGTTTCTAGATGTTCTTAAATTTTCTGTAATGAATTCCATTGACTATGAATAACTTTGAAATATTTTAGTTATGTCGGAAAGGATTCAAAAGACGTGCTCATTGCAACCGAAAATTCGGTATCATCTTTCTTGTTTTGTCTGTAAACATGAAAAGCCTTATTGCTTACGGATGGTTTAATCTTTTTTTTAATTGGGGTTTGAACGACCACCGTGAGCAACTCAGTGGGGTATAAGCGGCTGCCCGTCCATAATTTAGGGCCACTGGTTCCAGAAAAGGGAGAGAGCCAGCGCCGTAAGGCAAAAACCACGTCCATGCCTCACCGGGTACCCATCTCGGACGAATGATCCAAAGCTATTGCTTAGACTCCTGCGCCACCGGGGAGGCCACAGATAGTTTCACTTAACTTCTTGACTTAGGTTTACGGCGGAACACTAATATTAAATATTACTGGATTGGATGAAATTGACTTTCTTAGAACCTGGTCAACATGTGAGTCGTAGCAGCTGAAAACTTAAGCAGCCACCGTCAAATCACTTATCTGATAAACTGCTAAGATACGTAAAGGAATCAACATCACTTAGAGATTCAACTTGTTTACTGGTAGTCCTTCAGCACATCAGAAATGCAAGTAAACACAAATAGTTGTAGGCACTCAACCATTGAATTATATGCTGATGATAGGACAATATTTCGTTTCACGTAAATATCGCTCGCTCTTTCCACGAATCACTTAGTACGCAAAGCAGTCAATATAACTGAATTAAAACGAGATGGTCTCTAGAGCATTAGACACTGAGGCCCTTATCTCTTGAGAGTTACTACGTAGTTGCACTTTGACCTGTTGTCAGGTGTTGATAAGTTCAGATTCATCGAGAGAGAACCTCTAGCTGTTAGTCAGAAAAACATCTGACGAAAATTAACAAAATTTACATTAGAAAACAGGAACCAAAACGGAAGGTGAAATTGAAGTGTACTTCCCACCATTCCCCCTTAATTTTTTTTTTTTTTTTTTTTGCAAAGATGTACCAAACATTTTGTTTCGACTGCAGGCCTAATAAACTTCAACTTATTATTCAATTCAATTACACAACTTTCATTTTTATCATTTGAAATATTTTCAACGTCCTTTTGTTTTATGTGAAGCAGTTCTGTCTTTCAATTACAACATGTTCTGATATAATGCGTAGCTCAGTACTGCCAGCTAATCAAACCTTTTCGCTACATTTAAAAAAATCTCTTAAATACAGCTCTTTCGTTTGGAAACTTCAACTTATTCTACAATGCAATTCAACAATCTTCATTATTATTTTTTGAAATATTTTTCTTCATTTTTCTTATGTGGGACACTTCTATTTTCTAGTTATAACATGTTCTTATTCAACGCATAGCCCAGCTACTGCTACCTTGAAAAAACCTTTTTGTTGCATTAAAAAAAATGACGGAACATGCTTTTTCGTGAGTTCATGAAAAAATTTCTAATTAATTTAGAGCTCAAAACCATAGAATAGAACTCGTGACGTTCCAGTTGGATCTATGTTCAGAAGAAAACTTAGATTTTATAACCAGCATGGCTTAAATAATGAAACACGAGGAAAAGGGAAACTCACTGTTCCGCTAATCATTAACATTTGCAGATCATTTACTGTGCGTTGACCATGATGCATTGCTCTTTTTTCAACATATTTGTATTCCAGTTTCATTTTCAAAATGTTCGAAAACAAAAATGGAATCATTTCCGAAAAATAAATGCCGCAAGTTTTTGTCTTTTCCGTTTTTGTGAGGTGAATCCTGACATTTATCTTATCTTTTGAAATGCAGGGCTTAGATACTTTCTGATAACAAAGGAGGGGGCTATTCTTACAGTTTTACAAACCTTCAAAATTCAAAAGAAATCCCAATAGATTTCGATATATGGGAGCATAAAATCCACTCTTAGATTAAAAATATGTTGCTCTCTGCAGGCTAAATCTTTGTGAAAAGATCTGTTCAATTTCTTTTGACTTGGAAAAACATTCCTTTGCAAAGATTTAGTGTTTTTAGGGAATCAGAAACACCTTGAAATCAAACCATCAGAAGGTTAAAAATGACATTTCAACGATACAGCGAAGTAATGTACTTTGTGCTCCAACGAATATTCGTTGAAGCAAGGATGCGACTAGGATTTATTCGTAATTATGATACTCTGAAGTAACTCGGCCACTTTTCATTAGATCTTGAAAAGGAATCGTTTTAATTTCCTGGGAGCTCACTTGAGATACAGCAGCATTGCAAGGGCAGGCAGCCCCATCATACCGATTGTTCCTCACTCACAACATAACCTCCAGTTAATTAGTATGCAAATTAAATACGTTACACAGCTGCAGTGAATTTTCCGCCAACGCGATAGTGGCGTTGATTGCGACATAGTTCGCGAAACTGTCCCTTCATCTTACATCATTGCCAAGAAGAGGAGGAGGAAGAGGAATAGAATATTAGAATGTGGGATGGGGAAAACCATAAAACATGTACATCATTCAAGAGTATCAAAAATGTATATATATGTATAAGCCCGGAGACGCATTTACTTTCAGGTAATCCTTTAAGTACCATGATTAAGAACTTCCCAAGAGATTTAAGGAGTAACGCGTTCTAAAAGATGATGCGGAGATTACTGGAAAGAAGGATTGGATTCGAGAAAAATTTTTGCGATTATACGTTCTCCTGAAGTAAATGAAATGCGATACAGTACATTGATATTTAATACTTTCTGCATGCTTCCCAGAAACTGACGATATAATTGTAACTATTTTCGTTTTCTCTTTAGATATTCACAATTTATACGTTTCAACTGCTTTCGAAAGATGAACACACAAGTGATGTACAGCATAACTTTAATCCTGTTATGCGTGATAAGAAGGTATCCTTTAAAGAACACCGTTGCAGTAACGTTTTGAATGATATCATGGATGCATATTTTTCGTACATTTAATTTAAAGTACAAAATGCGAAACATTACTACACATATTAAAAATGAAAAGTCTCTCCGTAGGAGCCAGTGCTAACGTCTGCAGTCTTCCACAATTCTCTCTGAAACATCACGGAGGTCAGTTTGTGAGTACATTCATATATTTCGATGAAAATGTTCACCTGGGTATGACTTCTTTTTTTGTTCGTTTATGGTTTTAACTGCCAGTGCCTGAAGTTATAAAGAGTCAGCCGTTCCTGATTTGAGGACACTGGTAGAGGAGAGGAGAAATGACCAGCGAGTATGTCAGGCCCATCACCCATACCGTATACAGTACTTCATCCCTGGTTCAGCTCGTACAATTCTCCAGAAGTCCGCGCATCTGACCATTCGCCCATCATTTACGTGATTCCTTTTTTAATTTTTCTCCCTTTGTTGTACTAAATATTTGAATTTGCTCGCTTCACTGATTTGCTTCCTTTTGGGTCTTAATTGGAATCACCAAGTTTTCTTTTGCCTCCTTTCTGAAGATGTATCGAAGCGTCTACAGCGTTTATTTTTTCTCTGATAATCGAAACTAATATTCCTTAATAACCTGTTTTAATTGAAATCTTTCCATCTGTTGTATGATCTGTTCAACATATCGCTTTTTTTGTGCTCAAAATTTTTATTTCTATTACGTAAAATTCCTTTTGAAATGCTCCTGATATTGCTTTTAGGATTATGAAGGGAAAGTGAACATATGCACAACTTAACATTGCAAATCTGCGCGTTTTGGTTTTATAGAAATACCCTTTATAAGAATTTCAAAAAAAATATCGAATTCCTTTGTGTTTATTGCTCTAACTATCATTGGGTTTGTTTCCTTTCCAAATTTACAGTTCACTAATACTGAACTTCTGAATGAAGTAAATGCACCTATCTGCTTAATTTTTCCCGTATTTATTCTAATGTCACTGTAATCGAAAGCACCCAGTATAATTTTCATTTTTATACAATCTGTCTTTTATTGCGAACTGGTATTTGTAAATTTGTACTCAAATGTTACATATTTTCTCTTAAGATCACCCATTACACTGCAGAGGTTTTCATCTGAATAAGTTATTAATGCAGTTCAATCGTATTTTTTTCCTTGACGTTCTTTAAAGTCTTTCCACCTAAAATTAGTTCAGGTCTCTCTTACCTAGTATGATTTTTCCGTGTACAAATCAATGAGATCTGGGTAAAACACACCTAATTTAATGTTACAAGTGACATACAGTAGTTTTCAAGTTTTTAGAACAGCTGGTTTCTGACTAATCTTCAGAGTTGGGCTCGCTTTCGAGCTCTTGTGTAAGGAATGGCTGGTGAGAAAACCTCAAGTCTTCCCTTTCTGTGAAACCACCTACCCTGAATTAGGGATCGGCGACTACATATAGCCTTAACAGTTGCTCGTTTCGTCGTTAAACCCCGGAAAAAAAACACCGCTGTTATAAAATTCATGATCACAATTAAAGCATTATCTTTTCCTATTGCTTTAGTTTAAAGTATACAGGGTGCATAGGAAAGTCCCTTTAGCCTGAAATAACTTGGGAACGGAGAGAGGTACAGTTATGCAAGTGAGATAACGGTATAGCAAAGTGACTACGCCCAATCGAATGCGACCAATAACAGCGCCCCTAGTGTCGAAATGCCGAATTTAGCCATTGCAAATCGAAAACGAAAAGAAATAGAGCAAAATTTCCAAATACAAAGTTGTAGAACATCAATTAATTAGTACAAAACGACATTTGTTTTACACTGATAAGATAAATTGTCGCCTGAATATCCTAAAATGTCCGAAATCGACGCGCGACTTTTTCTGTGAACGTTTGATGGGAACAGGCATAAGTATGAGCAAATACACACAATTTATGGCATAAATGCGTACTTATGTCAATACAGTTTGATGACGTCAGACAAAACAAAAACAAAAATGGCAAACTGACGCACAGTGACAAAAAATTAATGTCGAGTATGCTCGAAGAGTTCGCCATTGCCCACGATACACATTTGTATTCGTGAAAGTAACTCTGCATGCATATTCCTCAGCATGGAAGGTGTCACACTATTGCAAGCATCTGTAACACGACGACGTAGATCCCGCAGACTTGTGGGCGCTGTTACATACACCTGATTTTTTACGTAACCCCAGAGGAAGAAATTCTACGGAGTGAGGTCCGGCGATCGTGGAGGCCATTCAACAGAACCCCCATATCCGATGTTTCGTTGACCCAAATAATCTGTGAGAAAGCGTCTCACTGCTGCTGGTTGGTGTGCATGGGCACCATCGTGTTGGAACCACAGGGAACGTAATGCGGACAGGGGAATGTCATCCAAAAAGTCAGGTATGATATCCTGTAATAGCCTGGATGTATCTCTGTCTGTTGGCATTCGCCGTAAATAAGAACCATCTCGCAATATTGGGAGTGAGTGAAGCTCGCCTTTCTCACACAGCGTACGTAGACCTAAACTTCTGATCAGGGTACATCCTGCTACTGGTTTTTATATCGTAGGTACGGTACAACGTCACAATCTGCATTTGCATACGGCTACATTTGCGAAATGAGGATATGCAGATTCGAATCGTCGCGCAGCGATTTCGGACTTTTTGGGGTATTCAGGCGACAATTTATCTTATTCGTGTGATACAAATGTCGTTTTGTACTAAAAAATTGATGTTCTACAACTTTGTAATTCAAAATTTTGCTCTATCTCTTTTCGTTTTTGATTTGCAATGCCTAACTTCCGCATTTCGCCACTAGGAGCGCTGCTATTGGTTGCATTCGATCAGGCGTAGTCGCTTTACTATACCGTTATCACACTTGCATAACTGTACCTCTATCCGTTCGCAAGTTATTTCAGGCTAAAGGGACTTTCCTATGCACGCTGTATAAATAGTGAATACTTTTTTCACTGGTGCCCAGATCCTCTTAAAATAAAAAAAAAAGTGATCTACGGTTCACATTGTCGAAAGTAGTGTTATAGTCAGTTAAGCAAAGAAAACGTACCTTTCATTTCGGTTGCTATCAGTGAGCATTCGAATTATAAAACAATGAAGATGACACCGAATTTCCTGATGTAATGGGCACGTCTTTTGAATTCTTTCTGATGCGAATTAAATTTATCGAAATTATTCAAAGTCAATGCAACCCGTTTGAAAAACACAACCGGATTTCTACAATCGATAAAGCATCCAGAAATAGAACCAATTACTTACTTCCGCCAGTGGCTAAAAACAGTGTTACGAAAATTAATATAGGGCGCACAGAATTTTTTTCATAGCAAAAGGAAGGTATGGGAGACAAACAGATTTTCAAATCCAACAGTTAAAAGAAGAAATGGAGAAGGAAACATGATATAACTTTACGTCTTCTAGCAGAAGAATTTTGCAATATAGGAAAGTTGAAAAATAGGTGAAAAATATTCTTCATCAAAAAGTTTATGCTAAGGAAAAATAACTTTTCAAATACGTCTCAACAAAGTTGAGATAGTGAGAAAATGTATTGACCTTTATTCCCCCTAGCGGGAAATCTGTGCAGGATTTAAACATGATAATGCTCCACATCTCTATTATGTCTAATGGCATACTGTGAAAAATAAATTTCTTAATAGGGTTTCTAGAAGAAGACATAAAGCTGCAAACTGAAGTTCACAAACACCCCCTAGCGACAGCACTGTGAACCATAAAACTCTTCAAATATTGGCATTAAATGTTCCAGAAGGTTTACTTTTTTAAATCGTACATTTAGAAACAGATATTAAAAAAAAACAAAATAATATTGGCGCCCACTAGCGGCGAAATCGTGCATAATTTTGAGACGATATACACAAATTGTTTTGCATATATAGTAGTATCTGACCGAAAAATATTTGTTTAATTGGACCTTTAGTCCCGGAGAAATTTCTGTAAGCCAAAACATGAATTTACGCCCTCTAGTAGCAAACTCCTGGGTCAAGAAAAATTTGGAATTGCATGAGAATGATTTCACAACAAAAACGCTCTCCACCAAAGAAAGGATTTTTCAAATCGGACTCGTACAACCAGAGATATCTGCAATCATTATATATACATCTACGCACCCTGGAGGGGAAAATATGCATTATTTTAAAAAGAAAGTTTTCTGAAAATATTTTTGCAGGTAAGCGGTATCGATCCACGAAATAGTTTTTTCAGTCGAGTTTTAGGAACCTCAGATTTTCCCGCAAATACATCAGAAGCAGAAAAGAAAAAAAAAACACTTACTCCCCTGGTGGCCAAATCATTTTTTATGAAAAATTAAGAATTATAATAACAAGCATTTTCCATTAGGAGCTGTATCCGATAAAGAAAGAAATTTTGAAATCGGAATTTTAGAAGCAGAGAATTCGGGGAAAAAATGATTGACTTTTACACCCCCCCCCCCCCCCGCGAAAAATCTCTGAATGACTTAAAAGGTTGAAACTGCATGAGAAACATTTAGCACGAGAACGTTCTCCAAAAAAAAGAAAGAATTTTTCGAATCTGACTCTTATAAGCACATACATCGACAAAACTAAGATATATATCTTCGCCCCCTGGCGGGAAAACTATGCTCTATTTTAACCAGGAGGTATTCTCATACGTTTTCCGGGGTAAGCGGTATCAGTCCACGGAAGTATTTCTGAATCGAGTTTTTGTAAACCTAGATTTTGCTGCAAAAACATCAGAAAAAGAAGTAGACACTTACGCCCCCTGTTGGCTAAACCATTCTTTTTAAAAAATCAGGAAATATGTGCAAAACATTTTAATGACAAACTGTTTCCGATGCAGGAAGAATTTTTAAATCGGAGTTTTAGAAGCAGTGATATCGGGAAAAACGCAAATATACCTTTACCCCCACCCCCACAGGCGGAAAATCTATGCTCTGCTTGAAAAAGAGACTGTGCCTAAAATAGTCTTTGTTATAAATGGCATCGAAAGGTAAAAGGAATTTTTTCAATTGGCTATTTAGAAGCAAATACATTGCAAAATAAAATGTATTTTGAATTCGATATCATCTGCATTTACGCCATCTAGCGGCAAAGTTGTGCATCGGAAAAACAAACGAAATGCAAAGTTTATCATTCTCGCATTCCAAGCTTCCCAGTGCCATTAGACTTTTTCTAATCGAACTAATAGTTCCGGAGATAAGGTTTCCACAGACGGACCGACGGACGGACGGACAAACCGATCACGATCTTTTTTTACAAAAGACGTGCTAAAAAGAAGTTTCGTGTGATCTGCTCATTGACAATGATATACTGAAACACAAAAACCTCAGGATCATTCTTAGTTATTTCCACTGCTATCGTGCTTCTGATAAAGTATGAACACCAAACAGGGTCTATGTGAGTCTTTTACAGGGTTTATGTGGGTCTTTCGATAGTAAGATAGGCGAGAAATAGTCAGCGATCATTAGCTTACAGTCGTTCTACAGCATTTAATTAAGTTTTTAGCATAATGCAAAAAAAAAAAAAAAAAAAAAAAAAAGCAGCTCTATGACATCATGAATGTTTAAAAACATATAAGCATATCATACATTGCAATTGGTGAGCAGATACATGGATGCCCTCCTTCAGAAACCAGGTTTTCTATTAAAAGAAATATAAAATTGTACAAATCGAACTTTTGATGGAGATTTTTCTCCTACTTAATATGTATCCTATTGACTGATTCATTCATACTCTCGTGATAGAATAATTCTTGAAGGTATTTTCCAATACGTAATAAACATATTTCTCTAAAATCAGATCCGCTTTTAGAAGAGGGAGATACCTAGTATTTGAAACCTGTCTGTGCACATTTCTCATCATTCTCTCTCATCACTCTCTTCCCAGGAGCAAGCAACTATCCTATTAGCCTATCAGCTAGCCCCGCTTTCCATGTAAATAGTACAATGTCTGCGGTAAAGACCTGTGGGGTATCATTTTATTCAGTTTTCTTCGTAGATTACGAATACGCCAACCCTGAAATCGAAATTGGTATCGTTCTTATCTGTTTTGTCAAAAAACTTTGATAAAAACGCACTTTTTCTGTTTCCCCTACTAAGCGTACATTAAAAAAAATGTCCCCACAAAATTTGTTTAACTGTAAATGATCTACGGAAAAGGTTTAGTTTATTTTTAAGGTAGAACATACGAGAAACGCCCTAAAGAGTTAAAAATCGGAATAACATTCCGCGATTCCGGGATTTTAAATGCATAACACAAAGTCCATATGCTTAAAATCCACCAAACTGAATTTTATATTTGTTTATATATTTGTATGTAGTTGCTGTTCACAAAACAAAATCCTATAATTGGTATGACAGCACAAAGTATATCATAATTTATTTCTTTTTCTGCTTTACAGTTGCACCAGCAAGTACAATAAATGCATACTTCCGTAAGGTTTAATGCATATTTATTGTATATATTCACAGTTTAGTACGATACATAGTTATATATTGTTACAAACACCCATAGATATACAGGGTGTCCACAATGTCTTGTTACCCCTGTAATAAGAAATGTAAGTGAGCTATGTATCTGTTGTATGATGTATAAATTGAGTTATGGTCTGTATTGTGCTTATTTACAGATCAGGTACCGGAACCATATATGATACCAGCGAATACACCCTGGAATAACGGATTGTTGTCAGTGTCTGGGTACACGAACGTCCACACACAGGGAAGACAATGCGTGACGTGCGTGCCGATTTCCAACAACGATTCGACAAAGAGGCCCCTCCAAAACAGACTCTTCTGCGGAGGGAACATAAACTCTTCGAAGCAGGCAACATCAAGGATAAACCACGAACCGGAAGACTATCAACCAGAGTACAACAGTGTCAAGCGGTCGAGGAATCAGTTATCAGGTCACCGACGAAGTCGTTTCGCAAACGATCAGCGGAGCTTGGAATACCAAGATCGACACTGCATAATCACATGAAGAATGACCTGAATTTGCACACATATCGCCCGATGTTCGTTCAGGAGTTATCAGACATCGATTTAAACCGCAGAAGGGATGTATGTGCAATGATGCTTCAGACATTTGCCACAGTCCCAAAACGTGGAAAGGTCATTTTCAGTGATGAATGTGCGATATACCGCAGCTGTCGATCACGGAACGTTGTGTTCTGGTCCAAGGAAAACCCACATTATGTGGAAGAATTGGAACATCATCCTCCGCATGTCATGACATGGGCTGCAATGAATAGTCGACATCTGTTTGGACCGTATTTCCCTAATGGTCCAGTGAATCAGACAACTTATCTGGACATGCTGCAAACCTGGTTTGGGCCAACATTTGGAACCCTTGGCATTCTGAGTGACGTACGTTCCAGTAGGATGATGCACCCGCCCATTACGCAATCGCTGTTCGGTAATAACTTGGTGAGGTCTTTCGAGATCGTTTGATCGGCCGAGATTTGGCAGTGCTGCCCGCTCCACTTGAATGGCCACCTCGAAGCCCAGATCTCTCAACGTGGGATAATGCCCTTTGGGGTTTCATAAAGGCGGTTGTTGCACAGCAGCGCCACCAAACAACTGATGAACTTAAACAAGCAGTGAGACGTGCTTTCTCTCGTATCACCCCGCAACTGCTTCGGAACATGTCCCGCAGAACATGGCGTAAAATTATTCTCTGTCACGAGAAGGACGGATCCCAAACGGATCCACTGGATGTTTAAGGATGCTTCAACATAAAACTCAACATATACATCATACAACAGATACATAGCTCACTTACATTTCTTATTACAGGGTGGGGGGGGATAACAAGACATTGTGGACACCCTGTGCAGTTTAAAAAAAATTACAAACTAATGCTTTTTTAGAACGAAACAGAGTTCTAGAAATATAAAGATTTCTAACGACCCTTAGTACTGTATCTCAGTTTACAGTTGCTCTAATATTCTTCTTTATAATCACCATCGTCGTCATTAACACTGTCGCTATTACTATCGCTATCTCACTCACCGTCCATTCTTTGCCGAGGCTTTAAATGATTGAATGTAGTGTGCTGCAGTGTTCATTAGTTAAAATGGCGTCCCCTTGCATTTGCCATAAAAGGCTGAAACACTGTTATAGCCTGTGAACCTGTGAAACCCAATCATAGATTTCATGAAGTCATAAGTGTTGCAGCCGTATGGTACTTTAGGGTTTTGCATGCCAACAACATTTTGAAGGGAAATAATCCGATCTTTTCCTTGCTTACCCATTCTTAAGTACTCTTGACATTTAATTTGTTGAATTAATACTAGCAGAATGAGTAGGACATAAGTGTCATCAGCATGAACAACAACTGCAAGGATGTTGCTCTCGCCAACATGTAAGGGATACCTTGTGTCAACCACTACAGGGTCACAAGCAAGTTCATAATACTCTGTCTCTTCAATAGATGCTACTTTCCCCAGCACTTGTCTTCATTCTCAATAAACATAATTCTACTCTGCAGTTTACTGTTATATATGGGTGTTCACACATCAATTAGAAACTTGATGAAGTTAGACTTGTTTGAACTAGCTGTGAGGAACTGAGAGCAAGACTTAAGTTTGAAGCCTCGTTTGATATTTGCGTATAATGCAGATGTAGGGTTATCTTACCACTGAGCTCCCTTAAAGTCTTTAATCGAATTATTTTTGCACAAATCGAAAACTATATCGATTCTATTTTTTGGACTCTGGAGTAACTTTACAAAGATACACTGAGTGATCACTGAATTTTGACTACATGCCTAATACTTCGTAGGTCCTACTTTCACCCTCAGTACAGCACCTATATGACGTGGCATTGATTCAATAAGGTGCCGGAAGCAGTTGGGAGGTATGGCCAACCAAGCTGTGTGTAATTGGCCTTCAATGCAGGCGTGGCGACGATTGGTGTATCCAGACGCCTGATATACCATTCCATAGTGTCACACAAGTGCTCTATGGCATTAATATTGATAGAGTTCGGAGGCAAATCGATATGCTGGAAGTCTGAACTGTGTTCCTCACACCATCCCTGTACAGCATTTGTCCTGTGACTTGGCGCACTGTCACCTTGGAAGACACCGTTACCAATCGGGAAAAGTATAGATTCATCAAGCAATTCCCGATAGTAGGCACCAGTCATACGGTGTTACGCATGCACTCCTAGGTCCTGCCAGATAAACCTGCTGCACACCATACACCCGCTTCCACCGGCTTGCACTGGAGAGACCATGCAGGATCGATCAAGTGTCTTATGTTGTTTGCCCATAATACGTACACGACCATTCACTGAGTGGAGTAAAAAACGCGACTCGTGAGACCAGCTCACTTTTTTCCAGTTATCTGATGTCCAACTTGCACGATCTTTCCACCACGCGGGTCTTTTGCGCCGACGATCCGTGGTTAGAAGAGGATGCCAGGATCGTCTGCTATTATAGCCATGAGAGCGTGCGACACATGGTCATGACAGATTCTGTTCCGGGTTGACAACTGTGGCATTGGGTAGTCAACTGTTGAACAGAGGTGCGTCTGTTGTCTTGTACGAGTTGTCGGGCACGGCGCTCATTTTTGACATCATCCTTTCGCTGCCCCATGCAGTTTTGCTTCCGGGTCGTTGTTTGACCATTTTCACGCCAGTTCTGATACACTTTAACTACGGCGGATCGCGAACAACCAACTAGTCGTTTGGGAAATCGAGACACCCATTCTCAGAGTTAGCACAATATGTACTTTCATAAAGTCCAATAAAGCGTTCCATTTACCCATCACGCTCCGAATGTTACTACCGACTGCTCCACTCACCCCTTATATTTGCTACATCTGTAGCGCCCCCTCGGAAATGATTTGGTCAACGGGCACATTTACTTTTGATAAGGGTGGTCATAATTCAGTAATCCCTCGGTGTGTTCTCACCAATTTCGTCAAACGACATGCCTTTGGGGATTCGCACTTTCCAAAGTAAATACATTCCATCGAAAACACAGCCTTACGTGGGTACCCAGGTTAAGCAGTAACATCTTTTTCAAGAACGTGCTACCGTTGACTCTTTACCTTTTTCCTAAATGATCCCACTACATTAGACAAGGCCCATGCAACAGGCCCCAATGGATATCCCAAGACAACTCGTGGGCCAACATTACGATGTTGGGCTATTATCGCAAGCCTTTGGAAAAAGGATGCATTACCTGTAATTTCTATATCCTTTTTCTTCGAGGAAGTCCCTTTTTTTGGTTAGAGTTAAAGCATTAGAAACAGGCATGTCGTTTAACGAAATTGGTGAGAACACACCGAGGGAAGGTGAAGAACCACGGTGGTCTGTGATATGCCCGGCTCGCCTAATAACCTCCGGGTGCTGCTTATCAGATTTGCCTCTACTACCTTCGAATCCGTGGTTCGCGGCCTACCTGATCTTGACTGATCGTCGAGGTTTCTGTCACCTGAGTGAAGTTTCTTGACCATCTGGTTGCGGTGCTGTGGTCCACAGAACCTTCAGCTTTCGCATGACAAATGCTTCGTGTTGCTTGAGCAGCGTTACGGCCGAGTTCAAACTCGTAAAGCAGAAGTTTCCTAATTAGCCGGTTGTGGCTGTTCATCTTTAATGTGTTCCAATGACATGCAATGCTGTTCATATCAACGACTAGAAATTTATATCCCTTTCGACTGACTAAAGTGCGCGATTCGAACTAGTTTTAACACGTGACACACCCGCCGCCGCAGCACATGCGTTGATGAAAATGTTGCAAAAATTTCGACTCACCCTCTGTAACTTGCAACAGCAACATTTTTTGTTTGCAAATGATGATATATTTACTTCTCAAGAAATGACCGATGCGGTCATTATCCAGACAAAAAAAAATGAAGGAAATGTTGAAAGCAATCTTAAAGGTCCTACAACCCCTTTGCCCAATTTAAAAGCTTAACAAGTACTTCTGTGCTTCGAAAATGTTCGTCATTCTATTCCTCATTCTATGAATGATGATGGCATGCACAAACAGCATATATATATTTCACAACTTATAGGGATCATTATGAATACTACTTTTCGGCTGCTGTTATAAATGATTCAAATCTCTCTCGCAGGAATGCCTCTACACCGCTCGCCGTGCAAAGCTAAGCTGCGCTGTGCAAAACTGAGTTCATAGGCAGATGAGTAAGAAAAATATTCCAATCTGAATATTTTTCTTATTCATCTGCCTATGAGCCATGAGTGAAATCTAACCAGTGCAAGCGGTATGGAAATTCAGACACAATAACCATTAGGTAGTAGGGAGACTGCCCAGTGTGTGCATAAAATTATTGATCACTTAAAAGTGATTTCAAGCGAAAAGAATGAAATGAAAGGTCAGTCCTTTAATCGATTTCCAGTAGCGATGAACGTTTGGTCCTGATAACTTCAGTAACATTTTTGAATAATCTTTTTTCTACGGATTTGTGTTAAAGACCACCGTGAACTAATCTTAGAGTTTAAGCAGTGACCCTTTCCTAATTTAGGGCCTCTGGCTCTAGGTAAGGGTGAGAGACAGTGCCGTAAGACAGGCGAACAACTAATGTATCATCCTTAACTTAACCCACATCAGCTAGACAGAAACATATGCTTCTGACCACTCGGTCATCGGGATCGCTTACTGTTTCGTCAAATTATCTATTTACGTAAAAGATACATTACCGCGATCAGTTTTTTCAGGTGTGATTTACGGAAATGATAATTAGCTCATTCTGCACTGAAAGGAAAATATCTACTTTGAGGAGGGTGTTGCTGTTAAGCTAGGGAGTTTAAATAAGGAAGTACAGAAAATGTTTTATCCAATGCATTTAGAAATACTAGTGACTCTCGCTTATGCTGAAATTTCCATAAAGAGCAGTGTTTACATTTGGAACAAACTCTGGGATACTTTCAGTTTTTGCAGTTGAAATGCCGGATTTACTTTCAACGCTGAAAGCAAGCATGAAAGCAAAAGCAACTTACCTGATCAACCAAAATAGTTACCAGCGGCGTCAGTACAAGACAACTGATGTCAAGAGTGTTCACGCAAATGTTGAAAAACTCCAGTTCTCTGGAAGATAGTCTGCAAACGCTTGGTAAAGAGCTGCATCATCGTTGAAGGTCCTGTGAAAAAAGAAGACAGTCCAGGTGTCGAACGTCCCTTAGCGCAAGGTCTGGAGAGTAAGCTGGCTGTGGCAGTCTCATTTCCCAAATGGTGATGTTCCTGCACGTTTACTCTTGCTACATGGGGGTAAGCGTTATCGCGAAGCATCATGAGAGTACACCTATTGACCTATACTGGCTTTTACGCACAGTATCTCCTCACGCATTTGTAACTTGTCGTTGTAATAGGGTTCTACTGTGATGGTCTTACAAGGTCTCAAGAATGAATGGTGGATCCCGTCTGAAGATGACCACTATACAGTAACTATCACATTTTTGGGTGTAGGACCGGCTTTGGCATGCTTCTGGGCGCTTTATCGTATCGAACTATTCAGCGGAACGTCCATGATTATTGCGTACGACTCATTTCTCATCAGTATTCAAAATGCGCATCAGAAATCTATCTTGTTTGTTGCTATGAAACAGATAAGAGCACACTTCGAAAAGTTGTGCATTGTGTTCCTGTATTAGCGCATGTGGCACCGACTGCTCAAGTTTCTCATTTTGCTTATGACTACGCTAGGCGTCGGGACACTGTTTAATAGCTGACGCTTAACATTTGTGCGACCTCGTATCCAGTTTCGCGTGGATCCAATTCAGTAATTTTCTTCAATTCAACAGAACTAATCGCTGCAGGGTTGTAACCTAGAGGTTCAGTTTGAAGACTAGTATTGCCGAAAGAAAATCTTACGAACCAAAGGAGCGGGGTGCGTTCGCCAGCTGTTCCTTCAGCAAATGCTGTATTCACGTTCGTTGAAACCTCCGTCGTGAGAGGTCCCAATTTAAATTCATTAAAGAAAAATAACGCGAATTCGACTTGGCTCCATGGCCCATTTACTCTTCACCGGGTCTGCTGCCACTTATAACCTAGCAACAACTGATGATCCTACTACTTACCCGCAGTCCAAAGTGCCATGTGAAGTATCACATGTGCGTTTTCTGTACAACGCCAGTCCAGCGGAATGGCGCTAACTAGGAATATCCTGGTTTCGGCCTCTGGAACAACCCAAATGGAACATCACGGCTGTCAGTAGCTTCGATAATGAAGATATCAGTGTGTTCAGTTTTTCGAAGTTATTTTGGATACTAACAGAAAAATTATATAGCGACGTATTAAAACCGATAACAAATCTATGTTGTTTCTAATTTATCTATATATCTTTTAAAATTGCTTTTTGCGGATGGGGTAACAAGAACTTGAGACGATGTAATGTGTTGAATGTTAACAGGTTTAAGAACAGAAAATACATGTTGTTGTTTTTTTAAATGTAAAAGGTACTTTGCATATATATATATATATATAATTGAAAGACATCCAAATGGGACGACATTTGGGACGACAAGTGAAATTGATTTTATTATGTGTAACAAAAAATTCGTCATAGAAGACTGCAGTGTGCTAAACAAGTTCAACACAGGTAGTGACCATAGATTGGTGAGATGTAAGATGCACCTCAACACCAAACTTGAACGTGGCAAGCTCATAAGACAAACAAAATCTATTGACATAACCAACCTTAAAAAACACCATAATACCTGCAAGTTGGAACTGAAGAACAGGTTCTCTGCTTTAGAAGGCCTAACATGGGAAGAAGTGGACATCTCTGAAGTTAACAGAAAAGTAACCAAAGCTCTTATGGAAACAGCAACAAAATTAGCTGGGTCTAAGAACAAGTTGCATGTAAACAAATTATCAGGAAAAACGAAAATGTTGATGCAAAAAAGAAGAGAGATGAGGACAACTAAAGAAGATGTGACTTCCAAAGTGGAATATATAGAGCTATGCAAGACAGTAAGAAAAAGTATCACTGAAGACGTAAGAAAATTTAACTGTAAACTAGTGAGGAAAGCAATTGAAAACAACCAAAGCCTAAAGATAGCAAAGGGACATCTCAGTAAGGGAAGAAAACAGATTATGGCACTGAGAAAAGAAGATGGTTCTGTAACAAGAAATAGAGGCGAAATTTTGACAAGAGTGAAAGATTTCTACTCCAAATTATATGAAAGGGATGATACATGCACTCCAGACATCATGAAAGATACCAGTACCAGAGTTCCTCCAGTCCTTCAAACAGAAGTTGCACATGCAATCAAGAACATGAAGCGGGGAAAAGCTCCAGGAGAAGATGGAATTACTGTAGACATCATACAAGAAGCAAGTGGAGAAATTGAAACAGTACTCGCCCAAATTTTCACTCGATGCCTTAATGAAGGAAAGATTCCTGAGGATTGGAACACCGCTACAATGATCCTGCTACATAAGAAAGGTGACATTGAGGATATCGGAAACTACAGACCTATCAGCCTCCTATCAGTAGTTTATAAAATCTTCACTAAAGTTCTTTCACACCGCTTAAACGTAACACTGGACATGGCTCAACCGAGATAACAAGCTGGATTCAGGAGTGGCTACAGCACAATAGATCATATCCACGTACTGAGAGAACTAATTGAAAGAGCGAGGGAATATGAACTTCCATTGTGCATGGCTTTTATCGATTATGAAAAAGCCTTTGATTCGGTGAAACCATCAGCAGTTACAATGGCTCTGAAAACCTGCGGTATTGAAGATGCATACATTAATATTATTAATAACATCTATGAAAATGCAAGTGCAAAGATTCGGCTGTTTGAAAATACAACACACATAAAAATTGGAAAGGGAGTGAGACAAGGTGACACCATATCTCCGAAGCTCTTTAATGCCACATTGGAGGGTGTTTTTCAGTCGCTGAGCTGGGAAAACAAAGGGATAAAGATTAATGGAGATTATCTAACCCACCTTCGTTTTGCTGATGACGTAGTCATTTTTGCAACTACCCCATCAGAGCTGCAGAGTATGATCCAGGAACTTGCTGACAAGAGTAAAGAAGTGGGATTAAAAATGAACTTTCAGAAGACAAAAGTGATGTTCAATGCTTTTACAAGAAATGAAGATTTATCGATTGATGGAGAAAAGCTGGAGATAACAGACACGTACGTTTATCTTGGACAGCAGATATCAAGTGAGGGTCACATTGATGAAGAAATTAATCGGCGTACAAAACTTGCCTGGAGAGCTTTTGGAAGAAACAGCATAATTTTCAAGAGCAATATGCCATTATGTCTTAAAAGAAAAGTGTTTGATCAATGCATCCTTCCAGTGCTTACGTATGGTGCAGAGACGTGGACCTTAACTAAAAGAGATATACAAAGACTGCAGACAACTCAAAGAGGCATGGAGAGGTGCATGCTTGGTGTAACCAGGAGAGATAAGAAGAGGAACTCGTGGATCCGAAAAATGACAAGAGTGGAAGACATCATGATTAGAGTTAAATCCCTGAAATGGCAATGGGCTGGACATACTGCCAGAAGGACAGATCATCGATGGACAGCCGAAATTTTAGATTGGATTCCAAGGGACAGGAAAAGACCCAGAAGAAGACCACATGGGAGATGGGTGGATGAAATTCGAAAGTATGCAGGGGTGACATGGAGGAGACTGGCACAAGACAGACCGTTGTGGAGGAAACTTGGGGAGACCTTCGTCCAGCAGTGGATTGATAATGGTTGACAATGATGATGATGATGATGATATAATTGAAAGAGCGATGGAATATGAACGTCCATCATGCATGGATATTATCGATTATAGAAAGGCCTTTGATTCGGTGAAACCATCAGCCGTTAAAATGGCTTTGAAATCCTGCAATATTGAAGATGCATACATTAATATTATTAATAACAACTCTGAAAATGCAGGCGCAGAGATTCGACTATTTGAGAATACAGCACCCATAAAAATTGGAAAGGGGCTGAGACAAGGCGACACTATATCTCCCAAACTCTGTAATGCCACATTGGAAAATCTCTTTCAATCACTGAACTGGGAAACCAAAGAGATGAAGGTTAATGGAGATTATCTAACTTACCTTCATTTTGCTGATGACGTAGTCATTTTTGCAACTACTCCATCAGAGCTGCAGAGTATGATCCAGGAACTTGCTGACAAGAGTTAAGAAGTGTGATTAAAAACGAACTTTCAGAAGACAAAAGGGATGTAGAATGCTTTTACAAGAAATGAAGATTTATCGATTGATGAGGAAATGCTGGAGATAACCAATACCTACATTTATATTGGACAACAGATATCAATTGAGGGCCACATTGATGAAGAAATTAATCGGCGTATAAAACTTGCCTGGAGAGCTTTTGGAAGAAACAGTATAATTTTCAAGAGCAATATGCCATTATGTCTTAAAAGAAAAGTGTTTGATCAATGCATCCTTCCAGTGCTTACACATGGTGCAGAGACGTGAACCTTAACTAAAAGAGACATACAAAGACTTCAGGCAACTCAAAGAAGCATGGAGAGATGCATGCGTGGTGTAACCAGGAGAGATAAGAAGAGGAACTCGTGGATCAGAAAAATAACAAGAGTGGAAGACATCATGATCAGAGAAAAATCCCTGAAATGGCAATGAGCTGGACATATTGCCAAACGGAGAGACCATCGATGGACAGCTGAAAGTTTAGACTGGATTCCAACGGACAGGAAAAGACCCACAAGACGACCGCATGGGACATGGGCCGATGAAATTCGAAAGTATGCGGGAGTAACATGGAGGAGACTGGCACAAGGCAGGCCGTTGTGGGAGTAACTTGGGGAGACCTTCGTCCAGCAGTGGATTGATAATGGTTGCCAATGATGATGATACACTGAAGAACCGAAAAAAACCCGAAATGCCTTTCGAACACCGCGGTGGTCTTCTTCGCGATGGGATAACGGCAGCATCATGGATTTTATGAGCCCTCTGTACTAAAGGGGAGAGAGCGCACACCATGCTTCCTGAAAAGCGTCCCGCAATTCCGTAATATTGGCCGGTGCAGGATTCCTGACATTGAAGGCACATTGAACATTGTGACAAAGGTGTTCGATGGCGTGTAAATCCGGCCAACTAGGGGTCCAAGTCAGCATGCCGAACTCAATGGAATGTTCCTCCAGCCATAATCGGGCGACTTTGGATGTGCGCGGGGAGGCATTGTCGTGTTGAAAGAAGCCGCACCCGTCCTAGCAGTTGAATGACATGACATGAACGAATAGAAATGATCCCCAATGATGCGCGATCCATTGCCTCGTGGGGTTGTCGCCACATAGGAGTCGATCATCTGTCCGAAACAGTTAGTACCGCAGTTCGTCGAACCACGCCATCCGTTTCCAGTCATCTTGCGACCAATGGTGGTGCTCACGAGCCCAGACGAAGCCTACAGCTTTGTGTCGTCGGGTCAGCTATGGCGCCCGGGTGGGCCGTCGTCTCCGGAGCCCCTTAGAACACAGGGAACGTTTACATTGTCGAAACACTGATGCTACTCTGGTCCCAGCATTGATTTGCTGCAATGTTGTACGCCGAGTGGATGTTACAATGCGTGCCAGACACCGCTGTCCACGATCGTTCAGGACTTTTATACGACCACGCGGGTCTCGCACTCTGTATGTTTTCTCTGAGTTCGTGTAGTCCAGGTCCACCCTTGAAATTGTTGACCGTGTAAATTCAAATTTTCTGGTAATTTCCGAGATGGACTGACCCATCTCACGGGCGCAGACTTTCACACCAGGTTCGAAATAACTTAAATCCTGATAAGCTGCCATCTGAACTGCGAGTGATACTACTTTAATTTACGGTGATCTGCCGCTCTATATACGTCGTTTGCGGACGATACAATTTACCACATTGGTGTTTTTTTTTAATTGGATGTTTAACGACCACCGTGAGCAACTCAATGGGCTATAAGCAGTCGCCCGTCCCTAATTTAGGGTCACTGGTTCCAGGGAAGGGAGACAAACACAACATCCATGCCTGACCGGGATTCGAACCCGGACCCCTTACGGACGAATGATCAGAGGCCAACGCCTTAGACCACTGCGCCACCGGGGCGGCTCCACCTGGGTGTGGTAGCATATAATGGAAATGGGAGCGGCCTTCCCAGGTTTTTTTTTGGCACCTAAGTATATGTATTTTCGGGTTTTCATACCAGACTGTTTTGCCGCTAGATGATTCACTCTGCTAAATATTCGGTTTTAAAAAGCATTTTTACAGGGTACCAATCGCTGTGAAGCTTACTACACACACTGAATATTTTAAATGATATTCAATTTTTAAGTTAGACGACGTAAATGCGTATTCTTTTCGTCTGATTATCGAAGGAAAACACATGTCCTACATAGGAAGCCAGCCACTATATCGAAGATGTACGGGTATTTTGTGCTTCTCATTTAGGGGCTGCTGGATTTCTGCTCCTGAAAGTGGGAACGTTTTTTTTTTTTTTGCGTCAGTTAGATTTCTTTGTGAACAACATTTTGAGTAAATTCTGTGCTACTGTAATGCAGCTTTCTATTAGATGTGCAAATGGATATTTAATTCTACTTTCAAAGGTTTCTCTACTACCAAAAAGCCGATTTAATAATTTTTTCATAGGACTATATACCTTATGACGAGCAGTTTGTTACTTATCACGAACCGTTAATTTCAAAATTTCTTATGTCAATAAATATTCAATGTTTGATAAACTTTATATTGTCCCATGTTCCCAAAAGACGCCCTTCTTACACCGACAATTCGATGTCATCATTCTTGCTCTATGTTTTACTCACAATATATTCTTCCACTCGAACGATTTTGACTGCACTGCGGTCTTAGTGATTTCACTTGAAATGTTTATTGTGCTTTCGGTAGTTCACCCTTCATCGTACATTTAAACGAGTACATTTGACAATTAGTTACTAATAACGCATTCCTGAAGTATTAAATATGGATAATAAACACCAAAACGCAAAATGAAAACTTTGGTATTTTTATCTATCCGTAACAGAAACTGTCTGATACGATATGCATTCGCCTGTGTAAAGTAGACAACAGCCAAAAATATTATTTTGAAATGTGAAAAGAAATCTTTTCTAAAGCGAAATCCCGTCCGAACTAACGTGTGTTGAATTAGAACAAGTGAAAAAAGTTGTGCTCTGAAATTCAAATAGGAATGAGTTCTGAATTTCAAACCGGTCGAAAAGAGTTGCATTTTGTGTAGCGAAAGGATATGCAATACTTTAGAAATAAAAACCAAAGAGTGAAAAACAGGGAACCGTTGAAACCAGCCCAGATGAAATCATAAATATTGCCAAAAGTGAAACCTTGAGAGAACAAATAAAAAAATATAAAATAAAAAAAGGGAGAAGAAGGAATGGAAATAGAAACGTGATGCCAAAAATTTTAAAAGTTTGCAAAAGTAATAAATGGCCGTGCTGAAAATTTGTGCTATATATTGAAACTGAAACTAGCCAAAATGTAGAGTTCTGGTAACATGAGTATTTGAAAAGTGTGCGCACATCTGTAGAAACAGATATTCAGATACTTGAAAAACATTTTATGTACTGTGTGTGATAATGGACAACATAACTTCGTTTTACTATTTACTTAAAGCAAAGTTCATTTGCTGGTCAGTAACGCAATATTTTATAAAAACCTAATGAAGGAAAGTTATTTTACTGTAGCAGATTAAGAAAGATAAGCATCGAAACATTCCAAGTTATTTGCTAAACCCAGATTTTATCTTCTTTAATCAGAATAAGGCAATCACCGAAAATCAAAGGGGAAAAAATCCTGTGTATCGATTAGCAGGCACGCTCTAGGAGATACGAGTTACTATTTTGCGATTTATACATCGCTTGATTAAAGTTCAGTGAAGAGACAACAGAATAAATTATTTCTGCGTCAAAAGGAATCAACCTTGGGTTTAGGAGGTAGCACCCATCAAACCATAAATTAATGTTACGTGCGAACTGAATAAAAAACACAATTATCAAAATGCACGAATTTCCCGTGAAACCAGTAAACAGCGGTTTCCCCCAAAATTCATTTTGAATTTTTAATAAGAGTAATGTCCACTCCAGTTCGACGTGGCGCAACATGCCAATTTGTTTTAGTTAGTTAGATTTGGTTGCCACATGCTGATAGAAGAGCAATGCTAAGTTCTTTACAAAGCTACGAAAAAGTGCCACAGAGATTCGCACACTAGGGAAAGTCAAACTGCTTCTTGTTCGCAGCTACACATTTTAATGTGGGCGATATACACGGTGACCTCATTCTGCAAAGTACAGGCTGTTTTTTATAGCTCTTTAACAAAGTTCCACCAGAGCCACGACTTCAAGGCGATACCACTCGGCAGGTTTCAATTCCACATCCACCAAGGACGTAAAGTGTAGGAAGTAAGCCATGGAACAAATCAGGTGAAAGTCAGATAGTGTACGTTCTAGATTGCATACGGTAGGATCTCAACCCTCTCCAATTTCTGTAGTTTTCAGCGGACCAGTCTGCAGGGAATTTAAAAGAAAATACCCACTTACAATAACTCTCGCTTCTTACTGTAGATCGCTGGTTAGCATCATAGACGTTCTGCGGTTTTTCGGCAAATACCGCAGAACGTCTGGACATCTAGTTCCTGTCCACAGCCTGGACATCTAGTACGCCGTGTACAGGACCCACACAGTGTTACCAAGTGAATGTGTTTCATCCCGAACCGTCCTCTTTGTCCCACTGACTGGTATTCATTGTGTGGCCTCAACCACTGTTCCGCAATGGTAGGATAGGGTAGGAATATCCACTTTTGATTACCTATAAAGATTCGATGCAAAAACCTATCATCCACTGGGTTTCACAGCAATCTGAAAGATAAAACGACACGTTTCTTTGTCTGTTAGGGTGCCAATTCATGGAGAACCACGTTCCTAAATGAGAAACCAAGCTGCTTTAGGTGACAAACAATGGTGCATTAAGAAGACCTCACAATTGCTGTATATTGGTACCGAGGTTCTCTGTAACAGCTTCGACCTTGCTGTCAGTATTGCCAGTCGTTGGAGTTGCTGACCTCTGCTTGTATTGGAGACTGGTGTCCGTAGCAAATAAATGCCGGAATCATATTTGTGCAGCGCTGCTGTACACCGTATCCTTGCTTTCAACTGCACCGAGTTCTCTTGCTGCTGCTACCTCATTTAACCTTTTTTCCAATAATGGCGCAGGAGTACTCGAGCAGCACGTTCACAGGCCTAGATTTAACGGCCACCGTGAGCAACTCAATGGGCTATAAGCCCGTCTCTAATTTAGGGTCACTGGTTCCAGGGAAGGGAAAGAGCCAGTGCCGTAAGACAAACACGACATCCATGCCTCACCGGGATTCGAACCCGGACCCTTCACGAACGAATGATCAGAGGCCATCGCTTAGACCAATGCGCCACCGGGGCAGCCTATTTCTTTGATATATCTATGTGCTTTCGTGCCAAATGCACGTTATCAGATTCGTGTCTTCCATGACATCGTGGTACCCAGTGGACACTTCTCTGGTTTCGCATAGGAATGGATGCCCATCATTATGTGTGGCTCGAAACGGAACGAACTGCTGACAGGCTTACGATGACAGAACTTTAACAATCAGTTGGCACACGCGTTTTCTAGATGAAAGGGAGCATTTTATAGATGGTCACACGATTCAGTGTTGCTTAAATACATTGGGAATGTCCTTACAATTTTATCAGGAATGTTATAACCGGATTTGCAGACTGTGCTGGTTTAAGTTCTAGCTACAACTGAGGCCCCATTAAACGATATGATCAGCATGACGTTAAAATTTATAGTTTCTAGATTGTCTGATATTTAAGGGTAGAACCTTCTCTGAAGTTCATTTTCAAGCTTAAATCTTTATTGTGATTTTACAATGAACACAATTTTGTTTTTTAAAAATACTTATTTATAAGGAAAACAAAAATAATTTTGTTTACTCTGAAATTATAAAGTCCCAGTTAGCAAACTGTTTACTACTATGAGGTTTGTGATTAATGTACAAAGTAGTAATCAGATATTTTCACACTATAACTAACTAGAAGAATCTTGGCTGATATGGTAATCAATGTGAAAAATCAAGACAATGAACAGGAGACATTAATCAGAGCGACAAAAAAACAACAACAAGTTTTTGCCGAGTTTCTATGCATGTTGCTGCACAGATTTTTAGTTTTAAAAATTTACATTGACCATACCGAGTCATTTTCCCTTCAGTCCGCACCAACTGTGCATCTCTTCTACCACAAAACATTTGTATTTTAAAGTACACTCACGGGCAATGAAATTTTCGCACCAAGAAAGAAGCATCGGATTGAACTGAAATTTTATGGACGTAATGATACAGGTGAATGACACACATGATGGCAAAACAGAGTTGCAGGATCTGTGGCATGATAATCTGTGTCACGCAGTCCTGTCATCTTCAAAAGCACGCCGCACCGCCTCGTGCGGCGATACATGCTGCAATACGGTTCGGCATGGAGGCAAACAGACGCCTGATGTTGTCCTGTGGCAGACTGTCCTACACGTGTTAGACGGTGTGCTCCAAATCCCGGATAGTGCGGCACGGTGGCAGCTGGCATTTCAACTCTTCCCACACATGATCGGTACGGGACGTGTCCGGGAAGCGGGCAGGCCATGGAAGTGCCTCAACATGACGTTGGCAGTCCTGGGCAACCCGATCCGTGTGCGGGCGGACATTATCCTGCTGATATAGCGCCCCTGGAATCTCGGCCAGGAATGGGAGCACATGGGGCCGTAGGATCTTATCCACATACCGCTGGCCCGTCAATGATCCACGTATCACTACTAGAGCTGATCGGCTATCGTAGGTAATGGCTCCCTAGACCCTAATGCCTGCAGTGGGGGAGGTGTGGCGCTCAATAGCGAGGTTGGTATTGTGCCGTTGACCCGGGGACTTCAACACCCGGACACGATGTCCCTAAAAAGAAGCGGGACTCATCGCTAAACACCACACGTCGCCAGCCTGTGGCGTTCCACGTCGCTCTGGTCTGGCACCACTGCAAACGAAGCCGACGATATTCCGGTGTTAATGGTAGCACACGTAAGGGGCGCTGGTATCGCTGATTCGTTTCCGCGAGGCGTCGGAAAATGGTTCTTAAGAAAACAGGAGCCTCTACATCTGCCTATATAGTGGACCGGGTCCCCGTGGGATCCGTTAGTGCTTGGCGCACGATCTGTTGCTCCACTTTACCGGTAGTCCTCCTTGTCCGTCCGGAAACACTCCACCGTGTGACAGTGCCGTCACGTGTCCACTGCTTCCAACACAGTCGGGCGGTATGGTTCGAACGATGCACGTGGCAGGCTATACGGCGCGCCGACCAACCTGCGGTTTTCAGCCCGATGATCAGGCCTTTCTCAAAGTCAATAAGTTGCGTAAATCGACGTCTCTGGCGTATACCCGGCATTCTTGTCACTCTGTAATCTTGCGCTTGCGTCGGTCGGTGCGTTTCGCTGTCATGGGTCATCGACTACACGCCGGTTCATAAGGCTGCCGGTTCGTGCTTCCAGCGCCACCAGAGCGTTTGCGGTCATACGCAATCGCACCAAACGTGAATCATTTGCATATCAGCAGGTACTCTAGCTATCTGCTAAGTTTTGCGGGTGTAGCATGTTTTCTTCTAGGTGAGCAAATTTCATTGTCCGTGAGTATATTTCATTGCTGTGCTGCTTATAAAGCATATCATCATCATCATCATTGTCAACCATTATCAATCCACTGCTGGACGAAGGTCTCCCCAAGTTTCCTCCACAACGGTCTGTCTTGTGCCAGTCTCCTCCATGTCACTCCCGCATATTTACGAATTTCATCCACCCATCTCCCATGTGGTCTTCTTCTGGGTCTTTTCCTGTCCCTTGGAATCCAATCTAAAATTTCGGCTGTCCATCTATGGTCTGTCCTTCTGGCAGTATGTCCAGCCCATTGCCATTTCAGGGATTTAACTCTGATCATGATGTCTTCCACTCTCGTCATTTTTCGGATCCACGAGTTCCTCTTCTTATCTCTCCTAGTTATACCAAGCATGCACCTCTCCATGCTTCTTTGAGTTGTCTGCAGCCTTTGTATGTCTCTTTTAGTTAAGGTCCACGTCTCTGCACCATACGTAAGCACTGGAAGAATGCATTGATCAAACACTTTTCTTTTAAGACATAATGGCATATTGCTCTTGAAAATTATGCTGTTTCTTCCAAAAGCTCTCCAGGCAAGTTTTGTACGCCGATTAATTTCTTCATCAATGTGACCCTCACTTGATATCTGCTGTCCAAGATAAACATACGTATCTGTTATCTCCAGTTGTTCTCCATCAATCGATAAATCTTCATTTCTTGTAAAAGCATTGAACATCACTTTTGTCTTCTGAAAGTTCATTTTTAATCCCACTTCTTTACTCTTGTCAGCAAGTTCCTGGATCATACTCTGCAGCTCTGATGGGGTAGTTGCAAAAATGACTACGTCATCAGCAAAACGAAGGTGGGTTAGATAATCTCCATTAATCTTTATCCCTTTGTTTTCCCAGTTCAGTGATTGAAAGACATTTTCCAATGTGGCATTAAAGAGCTTCGGAGATATGGTGTCACCTTGTCTCACTCCCTTTCCAATTTTTATGTGTGTTGTATTTTCAAACAGCCGAATCTTTGCACTTGCATTTTCATAGATGTTATTAATAATATTAATGTATGCATCTTCAATACCGCAGGATTTCAGAGCCGTGGTAACTGCTGATGGTTTCACCGAATCAAAGGCTTTTTCATAATCGATAAAAGCCATGCACAATGGAAGTTCATATTCCCTCGCTCTTTCAATTAGTTCTCTCAGTACGTGGATATGATCTATTGTGTAAACAATAATTCTGGTACTGTAGTCTTATGACTTTTCACATGGAATTTATGTAATTTTTGAAAGAATATCGTAATTAGGGACTGACTGAATGGCTCAATTGCAGCTAAAGCTGATGAAATTATAAAAATCGAATGGAAAAACATAGTTTTTATTGTCCATGAAGAGATCTGCTTTACAGATGCCCAGTTTTTGTAGCAGAACTTTTACTTTTGTAAGACCATGTGTAAAGGTTGTTCAATAAGTAGTGAGACTGATTGGCTGGGGTGCATTTGCGCTTCCTAATTTTTTAAATGGGTGATGCTAGTGTACAGGTGATTTTAATGGCTATGCGACTGCATTGCAGTTTGTTTGTTACGGAAGCCGTGTAGCGTGCTGGACTAATTTAGTTGTTCTCTCGAAGGAGATGGGTACCGACAAATTTGCTCAACGTACTGTACTTCAGTTTTTGAAGACAGAGAAAATGCCACCAAGCGAAATTCGCAGACGAATGAAAGCGGTGTGTGGGTCTGATTTTCTTCCACGCAGTACTGTAATGCAGTGGTGCCAGCTCTTTAGTGGTGGACGAACAGCACTGAAGACCAGCCAATATCAGGAGCACCATGTAGTGCTATTTCAGTGACGACAACTGGACGTGTGCATGCTGCGGTAAAGGCCAACCGAAGAATCACGACCCGCGAACTGGCAAATAGTGCAGTTGTGAGAATCGGAACGGTAATATGGTCATGCATTCGCACCTTGAATATCGTAAGGTTTGCGCTACGAGGGTACCGAAACATCTGTGAGATTAACAGGCGAGTCAACGAATGGGAACATCGTTACAGCATCTATTCCGCTACCAATGAAAAAGGTGAAGATTTCCTGCAAACATCATTATTGGGGACGAAAGCTGATGTAATTATTTCGAGCCAGAGTTGAAACTCCAGAGCATGTAGTTGAAACATGCATCATCGGCACCCCCGAGGAAATCACTGTCCACCATTTCCGCAGGCAAGGGGATGTTAACTCTATTCTTTGACCACCGAGGACCATTGCTTCTAGAGTGGCGACCAAAAGGACCAACCATCAATGCCGAACGATATTGTTAAAATTTAATGAATGTTCGAAGAGTCATCAAAAACAAGAAACCTGGCATCCTCACTCAGGGTATTGAGCTTCTGCATGATAACGACCGGTCGCATATGACAGTTACCACGCAAGGACATTGCAGAGATTTCACTGGAATATCCTTCAAGGTCCGGCGTATAGTCCTGACGTATCGCCTTGCGATCTTCACATCTTTGGACCTGTGAAAACGTTTCTGAACGTTTCGCTTCGAATCATCGGGTGCATGAAGCTGTAGATAACTGGTTGCAGCAACAGCTTGTCTCCTTCTATGCCGCAGGGATACAAAGACTTGTGCAACAATGGGACTGCTGTCTAAATGCTTGCGACGATTATATTTAGGCATGTCATGTTTTGACTCTGTCAGGCAGAATGTCTCACTACTTATTGAACGCATTTCCGAGTTTTAAACAGACCATTTGAGTGAAAGAATATTGTTTCATTAAGTTGTACATTAGAATCTGGTACCTGGAAAATAAAGAAAACTGTCCTTGTTTATTACTGATGTTCGGTGCACTATTCCATTTCCCTCTACATTTCACCGTTAACATGACGCAATTATTCCCAAGAAATGGTCAATGTTTGGACACTAGATTCAGCAAGCAAACATTTTATTTGTGATATTATTTTCTAAGCTGTTGTGAACGTTAACCGCATACTGTTCTTACCCAACGCTCATTGTTGCCGTTCACCGACTAGTTCTAGTAGTGGTTCGGGCGATCCCCACACTTTTAAAAATTTGGGTATAACGTTGCTGCACATTATCATACAATATCCAGAAATTACACCACAACGTAGTGCAATTGGCCCTTGATCACACAACAGATATGTTCCAGTCGACTGCAGTCAATTATGATGGACAACAAGGTTAGTAAGCCACTTTTGTTTAGCTCATTTAACTTGTTCCTACCAACTGAAATTTCATAAATCTTCTGTGAATTATTTCCTTCAAATAACCCGGGCAAAATTTTGCCGGTCCAAATATCAGGCTGTCAGCACAGTTGTACGTAAGTAATAATGTCAACTTCTGAAATACACGGATTTATCAAAATAATGGAAACACCAACTCAGATTGCAGTACACGCAGTGCGCCGTATGCAAATCACTGGACGACGTCAACCGCGATGTGAGATATACAAAGGGATAGAGTTCAATATCGATTATCAGGTAGCAGAGCCTCAGTCGTAGGGGAGGAATAATTGTCCTCGATGTCAGATCTCGGTAATCTCAGAAAAGTCAAGATCATTGGTGCACTCTTCCTGGAGCTTCAGTAACTTGAACGGCAAAAATAGTAGGTGTAACACGAAGAACTGCATCGAATATTATTACTACTTATCAATAAGGCCACCGCGTTACCTCCAAACATGCAAATTGTGTACAACATACGAAGTTGTCAGATTGGGATTGACTAACGTTGGCACGGATTGCACAACGGAAGCACAAGACCAGGCGACCGCAAATAGCAGTCGAGTTGAAAATCAGTCACAATCGTCTTGCTTCCACCAAGACAATTCGTCGGGAACTCCACCGTGCCGGTATTTATGGCAATACTGCAATCCACAAATCAACATCAACTCAAAGAAACGTGTAAGTTGGTGCAAAGAAGATGAAAACCAAGAGTCTAAAGATTGGCAACGTGTGATCTGGTCTGATGAATCGTGCATCGCATTCTTTCCCACCACGGGTAGAGTGTGCGTCTGGGAAAACCTGCAGTAGCGTACCACTGCGAATGTTTGGATACGGCTGTTAAGCATATAACTGCGTCCTTGATGCTGTGGTGAGCCATATCAGGACATTCCTTAAGGACAGTAGTTCAGTAGTTATTTTGCAGCCTCGTGTTACATGTGTAACGTACGAACCTATTCATGGGAACCACCTGCACCCAATTTTGCAGGTATTATTCTCTAAATCAGATAATGCACCCGCATATTGTGCGAGCCATATCAAGTTGTGTTTTGGAGAGCATGATGATAAGGTACAGACCTCAATACAAGTTGTGTTTTGGAGAGAATGATGATGAGGTCTCCAGACCTCAATACCTCAATATAATCGAATATTTGTTGGAATATCTAGAGAGAAAAGGCCAATCAATCCTGGCCAATCAATCACCATACCTCAATATAATTGAATATTTGTTGGAATATTTGGAGAGAAAAGTCTGATCACACTCTTTACCTCTAACTGCTGAGTTGGGACATATTTTACAGGGAAAAGGTCCCAAATTCCATCATCACACGCGAATGATTTGTATTAGACTGTTCCAAGTGGAATTGTTTCTATTCTGAAAGCCCGAGGTGGGACTAGAGCTCATTAATAAAGAGTCCTCCACAAACAGTAAGTGTTCCCATTATTTTGATTTGTCCCTGTACAAGATTCAGTGTCACTGCATTAATAAAATGCGTTCTTTTCTGGAAATAAAGATGAAAATTTGTCTGTTATTGTGAAGCCGATAGTTTTTCAAAAGCAAACTCTCCTGTCAACATTTGCCTAAGCGTCTCATGTTTAATCCAAACACTAAGAAATACTTTTTAGCACGTCTTTTGCAAAAAGATCCTGCTACTGTTATCGGTTTGTCTGCCCGTCTGTAAACACATATCTCTTCAACTACAATAAAACTATTAGTCCGATTTCAAACATTCGTTTTGAATTGGGAAGCTTGAAATGTGCGAATCATGAGTTTTCATTACGTTTTTCCATACGATGCACAATTTCGCCGCTTGATAGCGTAAATGCAGATGATGTCAAATTCAAAATACATTTTATTCCATATATTTGTTTCTAAACACTCGATTAAAAAAGTTGTTTTACCTTTCGGTTCCACTTATGTTGAAGACTATTTTAGGTATAGTCATTTTTTAAAGTTACGCATCAATTTTCCGCTAGGTGGCTGTAAAATTAAATGGCGTTTCCCCCGATATCTCCGTTTCTAAAACTCGGATTTGAAAGTTTCTTTCTGCAACAGATACAGCTCTCGATGTGAAATCGTTTGTATATAATTTCTAATTTTTGGTAAAAATGGTTTGGCTACCAAGGGCGTAAGTGTTAATTTCTGCTTCTGCTGCATTTGCAGCAAATCCCGAGCTTCTAAAATCTCGATTAAGTTTATCGACGTGAGTGGTATGTTGTCATGGACCGATACCACTCACGTCGATAAACTTCTTCGGAATACTTCCTTCTTAAAATAATGCAGGGTTTCTCCACCAGAAGGCTTTGATGTATATCTTATGTTTGTAAATATCTCTGCTTCTAATGATCCGATTAGAAAAAAGTCCTTCTTTATTGGATAGAGTTTCTTATGCGGCATGTTTTTCATATCATTTCAAAAAAAAAAAATCAAGTAATTCATAGGCTTTCCGCTAGGGGGCGTAAAAGTAAATTGCGTTTCCCCCGATATCCCTGCTTCTAAAACTCCTATTTGAAACATTTTTTCTGCAGCGGTTACAGCTCCTGAAGATAAATCGTTCACATATAATTTCAAATTTTTTGGTGAAAATGGTTAGGCCACCAGGAGTATAAGTCTTAATTTCTGTTTCTGATGCCTTTTGCAGCAAAATCTAAGCTTTTAAAATCTCTATTGAAAAAAATCTGTCGTGGACCAATACAACTCACGTCGAAAAACCTTTTCGGAATCCTTCCTTCTTAACATAATGTACGGTTCCTACTCCAGAAGGCGTAGATGTATATCTTATTTTTGTCAATATCTCTGTTTGTAAGAGTCCGATTGGAAAAATTATTTCTTTGTTATCCGGACAGCGCTTCCAGTGCAAAATGCTTTTCATATAATTTCAAAATTTTCAGGTAAGTCATAGAGTTTCTGCTAGCGGGCGTAAGGGTAAATTTCGTTTTCCTCGATATATCTTCTTCTAAAACTCCGATTTTTAAAAAATATTTTTGTATCGGACGCAGCTCCGGACGGGAAATATTTTGCATATAATTTCTAATATTTGGTACAAAATGGTTTATCTAAATGTTTGGTAAAAAACATTTTTCATTTCACCTTCTAATGCATTTGCAGCAAAATCTGAGCTCCTAAAAACTCGATTAAAAAAAATTCTTCCGCGAACCGACACCGCTCACATCGAAAAAGCTTTCGAGAATACTTTCTTCTCAATGCATGTTTTTTCGGCCAGGGGCATTTCTTTCTGCAGCGTAGCTTATTTTTGTCCATAAATCTGCTTCTAAGTCTCCGATTTGAAAAATTCTTTCTTTGCTGGAGAGCGTTTCTGCTGAAAAATGTTTCTCATGTAATTTCAGCTTTTTCTTAACGCACAAGTCTGTCACCAGGGGGCGTAGGTTTACGTTTTTGTTTATAACAATATATTCAGGACTAAAAACCCTATTGAAGAACTTCTTTTTCGGTTAGATATTACTAACTAAGCAAACTCTACGTGCGTATTTTCTTTCCGAAATAATGCGAAATTTCGCCACTAAGGGGTGCAAATTCTTAATCTCCTTTTTTCAATATCTCTGCTTCTACATGTCCGATTTAAAAATTTCTCTCAAAACTGGATGCCATTTACCTTGTAGAATACTTTCGCCTTGTATTTGGAGAATATTTTAGTTCCCATTTCTCTCCGCCGGAGATGTTTGTGTACTTCAATTTGCAGCTGTATCGTGGCTTCTAAAAACATTATTGTGAAATTTCTTTTTCTACTGAATGACATTCACTACAACAGAGATGTTGAGCTATATCCTCTTTAAATAATGCAAAGATAAAGATCAAAATATTTTTTTGCTATCTCTGCTTCCGGGAGACGTATTTGAAAAGTTATTTACCTTTTTTCATGAAGAATATTTTTCGCCAATTTTCAATTTTTCCATTATGAGAAACTCTTCCACTAGCATGCGTAGATTTATATCACGTTTCTTTTTCTTTATTTCATCTTTTAAATGTTCGATTTGAAAATCTCTTTGTCTCTGATACCTTCTTTACGCTATGAGAAACTTTGTGCACCATTTGTTAATTTTCGTAGATGCTTATTAGCCACTGGTAGAACTAAGTAGATGTTTCTATTTGCGGATGTTTTACCGATTGTAAAAGCCAGTTTCTCGTTTTTCTAACTGGTTGTATTGACTTTAAATAGCTTTGATAAATTTAATTCGTGTCAGAACGGATTAAAAAGACGTGCTCATTACAACCGAACATTCGGTGTCATATTTCTTGTTAAATATTATCTTTCGAATCGTTGTGAAACTTACTTTGTACTCTCAGTTTAATATTTGGAATTCTGTTTGAAATCTAGGATATTTCATTCGTATATTTCCTTCAAAATTTGCAATGTTCTGCAAATTCTTTGTCCTTGTGATTTAAGAATTTAAGGGTACACTTGTTTCTCTAACCGTGTTCTCTTTAGAAATTCGTAGAGGCAAATTTTCGAGATTGAGAGTCAAGAGTTACGCATTCTGTCATTCGCCATTCCTTAGCTGTGGAACCTGAGTTCTTTGAGATTCCATTCCGGCATTTCAGCTTTTTTGACGCTACATTTATGTAGCTTTTCCATCGTTTCTTTTACGGTAAGATTCAAAAGCTATTGTCCCTGAAAAATACAAAGGCTTCTCTCATTTTCTCTCACGGATTTGGGCCCGAAAATGTTACTTAGTTAATGATAAGTTTCCCAATCCCAAGTTGTGAAACCAGATGTGTGACGTTGATCAGATTTTTGTGCACCAGAAACGTAACGTGCACCACATTTTTGTACACTAGGCAACAAGTACTGATAAGGTTTCTGTGCACCAGAAATGTAAGTTCAGCATTTCGGTGGTACAGCTGAAACATAGATCTGATCCCAACTGTGTACTGTGACAGAAGAGAGCAGAACACGAGGGCTTGACAAACACAGTGTCCAAACTGAACCACGTGTTTTGAACTCTGATAACTAATGAAAAATGTTTCTCCCATACATACAATAGCGGATGTGCTTGAATATAAAACTTTAGGCTGTCATCATGCATAATAGCTCACAATCGTTACTTGCTATACTACAAACACTATTTCATGCAAGAGTGCATACAATACGTTGAGAGCAGTTCCTCAGAAATACAGTTGCATGAACGTTTTTTTGGCACTTTAACATCACAATGCTGTTCGAACAGTTTCATGAAACAGGTTCTCTCACACGAGTGTAATTACTCATACACTCAACATTATCTGCACCGATTTTGCGAAGCTAGAACGAACATGAATTTCTGTAGGGTACTGTAATCGCCTTAACATCTGATTCAGCCAAAAATTTACATTTAGGTGTTTTTCAATACGGAAAATGAGGTGAGCTGAAAAAATAATGCACTTTCCGTGGAAACGTTCTGAAGCAGAATTATGATTAGCATGTTATTTAGCACAAGCAGGTTTCTTTACCTCACATATAGTTCGCTTTCAGGGCTCTATAACGGTATTTTAATTTCTGCCATGCGGTCAAAGGTTTAGACGTTAGGAGGGATAGCTTGATTTATTTTCCGAGTATACAATTTCCTACTCTCTGTTTTAGAGGAATTAGCCTAACATTAAGGATAAAATGGAGATGAGTTTTAAACATTATTTGATCTTTTCATTTCATACGTTTGGTTACTGCAATGTCAAGGGGAGCTGTTAAAATATTTAAGTGATACTTCGTACTATTTTAAAATGCCTAATTGTACTTTAAAAAGCCACTTTCATGGGTGGATGGAAATCTTTCGTATGATCATTATCTTCTCTTCCTTTTAGTTATTTAATTAACGATACATTTCGTTCTTAAGGCTAGAAATTTGCTCAGTAGTACTTAATTATGTGTTTCAAATAATGCTCATTCATTCAGCTAGACTTTTTAAAGTAGAAAACGTTTTTAATTGGCTTGGTCACGGATATAATCCCCCTTTTCAACGAGTTTTCCATGCTTCGCTTAACGAACTTCCGTTTACACGCAGCCAGCTTCGGACCTAAGGGCGCCTTATAGCGGAGAATCACTGTATTACAGGTTCAGATGTCGACACGATGGCTTTAGGGTGCCCTCTTTGCGATTCCATTACGTCAGGAAACTCATTACCTGCTCACACTGTTCCGCAGAAATTTAATAATGCAAATACGAGGTAACTCAAAGATCCGTGTGCTTTGGAATCCAGGCACTTCGTCATATTTGCATGCGACGTTCCATGTCTTGCAATCTTTTTTTTGCAACGTAATAACTAATAGCAGGAATAACCATACTTTTGAATCCAGGTTTTTTATGTGAATGAAATGATTCTAATATGATTACACGTATTAAAAATGATTTAATAAATTTACCTCATCAACAGTGAACAGTTTCATTAACCTTGGTTATTTTAAAATAACTTTATCTGAATTACTCATGTTCTTATTTTAAGATTCCTCACATGTTTTTCTGAGTTAGACACGTATGAGTCAAAACATATTTGAAAATAACTTCAGATGTTTACCTTCTCTGCCCATGAAAGATAGGATGATGAAAATAACTCGGGCTGAGTGAGATATGCAAGTCCTTGGTGCATGTACTGTTTGAAGGATTCGATTTTTCAAAAGCGCAAGCTCCTTTCATTTTGCTAAAGGCATATTTACATTCCTCTCATCCAAGCTTTGCCGGACACTAAAGAAAATACGGTGTATTTGATGGCGTCGCTAGGATGGGGTGCTATACATTATTTTCATACCATCGCGTCACCTATTTCTTATTTCACAGTTGAATTGCGGTAAATGGTTTTCCGAAAGTTATCCTTATCTGTAGACATCCACCTAAAAAAAGCATATGAGGAACCAACATTTTCTTTCTTAAAATGTAGTCTCAGTACTTGTACAGGAGGCTTGTGTTTCGTGGGTTGTAACGGCATCATGGTACGGATGGCATTTAATCAGACTGTGCCTGAACGGTCAGGATATCTCACGAGGATTTTTTCAACGGAGGTGGCAACGAACATCACACAGACTTGTCGCACCAGTTCCAATGTAAATGTTGCCTGAAAGTTGAAGTCATTATACGCCAATGAGCCATTACATTACGACCACCCTCAGCCTAGTGAAATGAGCCCGCCTGGCGACCGAACGGTAGCGCAGGTGAAATTCACAGAGCAGTATATTTACAATCCGAGGACCGACTTTTGGTTAGTAGAGTGTTCGGAGTAAGAATGGGAAAAGCTGCCGATTTATCGAAGTTTTATAAAGGACAAATTTTGATGGCACGGCACCTCGGAACTACGATCTTGCAAACGGCGCGGCTTGTGGGTTGTTCACGAGCCGCTGCAGTAAATACGTATCAAAAGTGGTGCACAGATGGCCAAACGACAAACCGTCGTCCAGCAATGTGTAGTCCGCAGCTCACTGATGCCAGAGGCGAGCGGAGACTGTCGCGCATTGTTCACAGCGACCGCTGGGCCACAGTGCTACAAATCACTCGCAGCTACAACAGCGGTGATCAGAGCAATGTGTCACAGCACACAGTTTATCACATCCTTCAGCGCATGGGCCTGCGTAACCGAAGACCCAGCCGGTCCCCATTGCTCAATGCACGTCATCGCCAACAACGCATGAAATTAGCCCAAGAACCTCACGATTGGATCGTGGGTGCTTGGAAGAAATTGGACTGGTCTGACGAATCAAGATTCCTGGTGCATCACAAGACGGCGGAGAGTGGATAGGCCGATTACGAATGGATTGGATTGGATTGGATTGGATTGGAGGTTTAACGACCACCGTGAGCAACTCAATGGGCTATAAGCAGTCGCCCGTCCCTAATTTAGGGTCACTGGTTCCAGGGAAGGGAGAGAACCAGTGCCGTAAGACAAACACAACATCCATGCCTGACCGGGATTCGAACCCAGACCCCTTACGGACGAATGATCAGAGGCCAACGCCTTAGACCACTGCGCCACCGGGGCGGCGATTACGAATGGAGGCTATGGCACCTGGTTGCACTGTTGTGTGGAAACAGACCAGCGGTGGTGGCGTTATGTTGTGGTCGATGTTTTCTTGGGGCACTTTAGACCCCATTATCCCAACAGCACAATCCCGGACAGCTATCAGGTATCTCAACTTCGTTGAGGACCAAGTTCCCCATTCATGGCAAATGTGTTCCCTGCTGGTGATGGCCATTGCCAACAAGATAATGCGCCATGACACACTGCTAGGATCGTGAAGTAGTGGTTCGAAGAACATGCTGGTGACTTTCTGTTAATGTCCTGGCTTTCAAATTCAACTGACATGAACCCAATCGAACATTTGTGGTTCGACATGGAAAAGCAGGTTCGCGCTAAATCACCCCCACCCCGAAATATACGAGGATTGGAAGACCTGTTGTTGACATTATGGTACCAGATACCCCATGATATCTATAGCCACCCCATCGAATCGATGTCTCTCCCAGTGGCCGCTGTTTTGCGGGCTAAAAGGGGTTCTACAGCTTATGAGGTAGGTGGTCATAATGTAATGGCTCATCGGTGTAGTGCCACCCCTGCAGCCAAACGGTCAGAGGTGCGAGATTCAGGCTAATCGTCCGTGTTGGGTACGCCTTGAGTTCCGGATGAGGCATCGACGGTATGCGGACCCTATGGTCCTGATTCCGTCGGTTCACTGGAATCAATGGTAGTAAATTATAAACGTACACTCTTATATTCTTAGATTCTCATGGGAATAGTTAAATTTCGAAACGAAGACATTCCTTATGTTTTAGACTGGTACTGAGTCCGGAAAATAACTGAGAACAAACTCAAGATTTACATAGGGAAGGAAACTAAAAAGGAAAGTTAATTGAAATATACGTCACACCGGACAGCCCTTTAACTGGCTCATATTTGACGGGAGAATACCCTGATCCCGAATCTGTTTTTCTAACATGTCTCATACATTCACAGTGAGGTTCATATCCGGGCTTCGTGGTGGCCTGGGAAGATGGCGGAAATCGCTGCCACGTACTCTGAACATCTGATAAACACATATATTGAGCAGTGAACAGTAGAGTTGTCATCCATGAAACTGCCGTCACCTGCTGCATAAAAGCTCAACATTACAGAATGGACGTGACGGCAACAATGTTCAAATAATTCTTGGACGACACCCGAGCATCCAGCAATAACACAATAACAGCGGACCAGTTCCGTACCTACAAAACTTGCTCCACAATATGACACCATCCCCAGAACCATGAGCTGTGATTACAAAGCAAGCAGCGCCATTCCTTCATGGGGCTTCAGCCAAACTTTCTGTCCACAGTCTATACAGAACAAGGTCTACTGGGAATCATCGAATCATATGACATTTTTTCCAGTGTCCAGTTATGGTGCTTCTGACCCCACCGTAGACGATCTTTCCTGTTCTTCGCAGAAATCAGTGGTTTGAGTATAGGCACGCGACTGCTAATACCAATCATCTTCAATTGTCTGCGCATAGTTCGCTTAGATATGGGTTGGAAACATCCTGCATTTGCTTCGATCAATTGCTAAAGGAAGTTTTGTTTCTCCGTTCGAGTCTTCTCAGACGACCGACCGCGATTTCTTTCCTGACAAACTATGGTCGCACAGTAATTACCCCACTTAGACAAGCAATGTGGTTTATTGTTTCATTGTTTAAAGACTCGGGATATCTCATATTTGGTGAAACAATCAAATCTGCTGATTTCAAAATCGTCGCTCCAGCCAGACAGGCAACCATAATGAACGCTTTATCGGGTGACCTTCTGGCTGTAAGTACGTTATCCTTTGTATTTCCCATTTTTGACAAGTAGCAGACTTAAATAGTTGATCAGATCATTTGGTAGTGCACGTGACTACGTACTTTGCATATACTCTGCTTCAGTAACGTTTAGGTACATCTGAATAAAGTTTGTAATTCAGTGGCCTGTATATTTAGGAGACTGGAAATCACCAGATAAAAGAGTAGTTGCTTGTTAATAGATATCAGGTCTACGTGGCCATAGCTTGAGATATAAAATGAGTGTGTTTATTATAATATTTTGAGTAAGAAGTTATCTAATCTATTGAAAACATTTCAATTGAATGAGAATATCAAAGAGGTTTGGGTTTTAAAGCCAATCTTACTGAAGTTATGTTCTTTTTTTTTTTTTTTTCGGACATTTTAAAAATAACAAAATAGAATGAAAGCATCCAATCTAGTAATCAATAAAATGTTTAATTCTAGATCGCAAACATAATCGTTAGGGGAGGAAGAACATATTTTGGTTTGTGGGAGAAAGAACGCGTCAAAAAACAATGACGTGCTTAAGATCATCAGATGTGTGACTGACTTTATATGGCCTTTGCTTCGAACGGCACCATCATCTGAAAATTCTCCCATAGCTGTGTTCATGGGAATCCATAATTTGCTTGAAAAGATTCAAGCTTTATCCGTTTATATTTGAGATTGGTATTTAAATGCTCCATATCCGTTGCGGTATTTGGCCATTGCTAAAAACATGAATTTAAATATCATGGTGGATGTTTATCAACTTTTTGTCGTTCTTCTGTCTTGGACTCAAGTAGCTGAGGTGCCATTTTTCAACAGCAAATGTAGTGGTGTGCTATGCTGGAAGAAACGATACAACAGGTGAAAGAATTCAATTTTATTTTTTCTTGTTAATAAATGTTCAAAATAAATAAATGCGTAACTTGAGAAATATAATTTTTTTTCTTTAAAAAGTACAGATTTTCAAATGATTTTGTTAAACCATGTAATTTAGCAAGATCTGTTAACATTTTAGAAGTTTCTAACTTGTTACAAAACTCAAATATCCCATAGTTTTAGAACCGAAGGTATGTTTATATTATAGAATCCTAGGAATCTTTCTTCAGTTTGAGTTTCCTGAAGTTTAGACATTTGAAATATCTTTACATTTAAGGATCCACTACATTAAAAATCTGCTCATTAGGAGAACTCCGTTTTAAAGGCGAACGATTCTATATCTCTGTACACTTCTTAATTTCATGGTTACAGACTGAAAGACATTTTCCAGTTTAGAATGAAAATCTTGCTAAGATGAAAGCTGATTACCTGTGCAGTTACTTCCAGATGTTTCATTAATGATTCCTTTCATCTATGAGCCACGACATTCACATTCATTACAACTGTCTTTGTTCAGTCAAAGAAATGCCACATTGTCTGAATCTAATGCACTGAAACTAACGCAGTGTCATTCTCCGCATTTCCTGATAGCATGTTACGTGAAACTTCTCTCAGGAAATATTCCCCTTTCCTAAGATCTTCGAGTACCTTATCACTGTAATAAAACAACTTCATCCTACGCATTCAAATAATAAATTTGACTGCTGTTAATACTTTCTAATAAATCAGAGCCATAAAGGATCACCTATCTATTGGCTGACTGAAGGTGTATAGCGTAAATGCCTAAATTTGCCGGTGATGAATTTGAACCCAAATATACCTTCGGATATTCTACTTCTTAAACTACACCAACGAAGGCGTATCGTTGCGACTTGCCAGTTTGAGAAGTGCGTTACCTCTGAGGTAAGTACGTCACATATATATCCTCCCCTTAAAAGAGGCGGGTGCAAGAAATCACAGGCTAGGGCCGCGGGAGGCCTAGTGGTCAGTGATTGGATTCAAAACAACATCTTCTTTCGTTAGAACCGGACATACTACCCATTGATTTACTCTGGAAAAGTCATATCTATACAGTTTGTGGTTTTGACATTTGCATCACTTCTGAGGTAGGTACGTCACAGGTGCCTACTTCCATAGACTAGTTCTAATTATCTGATTCGTTGCACTATAGGTGTTTGTGCTGAAGTTTGTCCTTTGCGTTCCAAAACCCTAAAAGTAACCAATTAATTACTTGAACTCAAGGCTGTCTCTGAATGAGTGTAAGAGAAATTCTATCCTATAGCTGCAATGTAAATCCTTTTGTACACATTTCCTCGAAGACTATTACTTTTTTTTTATTCGAGGTTTAACGACCACCATGAGCAACTCAATGGGCTATAAGCAGTTGCCCGTCTCTAATTTAGGGTCGCTGGCTCCAGGGAAGGGAGAGAGCCAGTGCCGTAAGACAAACACAACATCCATGCCTCACCGGGATTTGAACCCGGACCCCCTTCGGGTGAATGATCAGAGGCCATCGCTTTGATCAATGCGCCACCGGGGCGGCAGACTATTACTTTGTAGTGCTTGAAATTTTTATCACAAAATCAAAACGACCTATGGCTAATATGTGCCACAGTTACTATTCCGAAAAAAATTGTTAGAATGTTTTTTAAAATTAATTTTATCTGACTCGAAAGTATTCCAATTTGGGCGCTAGATGGCGCGGTAAGTTAGCTTAGCAGTGTTTCTGTCTGATTTTTTTAATCATCTAGGCCGAATAGAAATAATTGAAAAGGGCCAAAAGTTAGACTGGAATCTTGTGTCCCATAAATGATCTCAAATCGTATTATACGTTCATTTTTTGAAGAGAAAATGTGTGCATTAGCAGAGAACCCCTGAATTTGATCTATAGAAACTCCGCCTACCTACTAAACTCCACCCCAAACAACGTTATTGGTTAAAATGTAACAGCGCGTGTTTTGTTTTTTCATTGTGGAGCCAACGAGAGACCGCTCCCATTCTGAATATGGCGCGGTCTGCAGTGATTCGGTGACGCCAACTTTTGAGAAAGTCCCTCAAGACGTTAACGCCACGCCCAAGAAGTGATTTTGTGCGCCATCTATCGCAGAAAAAGAACCCTAACACTCATTCAAAGACAGCCTTAAAGTAACTGGAAGTGATTAGTATAATTTGAAATCAAAAAGGAACAGTCTTACGTAATTGTAACAAATAATTCTATTGATTTCACGTAGTTTTCCTAATCTGAAATTTTAATGGCAATTCAGTCATCACTATTTTTTACATCTTTTTTATCATAACACAACGGGAAACTAATGAATGAGGTCGTACTGGCACAGTGAGAGTTTGTAATATTCATTTCACCGAATGGTCAGTGCTCCGAAGATTACCTCGCTGAAACTCTGTTGAGTGAACTGTTCCTTTCACCAAAGTTTCGTTTTGCCAAAAGCTTCCTCCTCATCAAACGTTTGCTCACCGAAACAATCCAAAATATACTGCTGTTTGTGAAAATTGCAACACCAAGAAAGAATAGCGTTATTCAAATGAAATTTATATCACATATTCCTAATGTTACGGGAAATAACTGATTACATTTGTACAGATATGCAAGGTTTTTTTCGATATTAAACTCAGTATCGTGTAAAGCTACATCGAGCAACAGTGACAGCCTCTACATGGCGTGGCATTGAATGGAAGAGGTATTTGATATCGTCCGGAGGGATAGCCTACCAGACTGTTTCTATGCGAGACGTAAGTTCATTTGCGGCTATTGACGGCTCAGTCGCTTAGCTACCATGTCCCAGATATGTCCGATCGGTGACATATCCGGTGAACGTGCAGCCCAGGAAAGAAGCGGTATCTGCCGTGCATGCAAGAGGTGTTGGACATTCCGGGCCATATGTGGCCGAGCATTGTCTTAGTAGAATATAGCATTAGGACTACTCTGAAGAAGGGGTATCACCTCTGCCTCTAAAACATCCTTGCTATACAGCGGGCTGTTGAGGGTTCACTCAGTTCGTTATCAGGCGAAATCGGCAATCGAATCGAATGGCAACCCAAAACATGACGCTTGGTGTTGGGCCGTATGCCGCTTCAAAATCCATACTGTAAGGTGCTGTTCACTACAATATCATCGAACACGTATGAAACCATCATGGTGTATCAAGTTGAAATGTGGAGCGTTAGAAAACACGACTTGTGCCGATCAGCGCACTAATATCTGTGTCCGAAGCCCCATTGCAGGGGGTTTCGAACATAGACACTGAGGCGTTTGTGGCAGAGAGTCAATGGAATGCACAGCAATGGGCTGCTGGCCACCAGTTCTCTGTTAAGCAGACGACGTCGTACTGTGCTGGAGGAAAAAGCCAGACCTGTGGCAGTGCTCAACTGCTGCGTTAACAGCGGCGATGTGGCTATGCGATCGGTCACTGCCATTTGGTAGAGGTGTCTGTCCTCCCGTACGGTCGTGCGATTTCCCTGTTTTCTGTACGTCCGAGCTTCATCTGTCCACTGACGCCACGTTCACATCACTGTATCAGCTTTTTGTCCTGTACGAATGGCAATTTCGCGGTAGGAATATACAACTCATGTCCTCCCAACAATGTTTCCTCGCAAAAAGTCCGTCAGGTGTTCATAATGCGGCTTCCTTCGGCGACGGGCATAGTGAGACACAAGAAACACACTTTCGACCTTAATGTGGGCTCTTCAGTATTACAACATCTCGTTTGAGCCAGCTGTTTGTATCCAAGACCGAACAGTTTAGAGAGCGATGCTTTGAAACCGCTTGAGTATTTTCTCTGACATTTTAATCATTTGTATGCCCCAATCTGTTGTGCTTATCCTGAAAGTTTCAAGGTATTACCACCAGACTTTCATGGTGCTACAAGTTTTACAAAATTTTATCGAATTAATCATTTCACTTAATTGTCATTTTACCGCAAAGCATTTTTCATAAAAGAAGATCTCGGAACCATGTTACCAATCTGATTCAAGCAAATTTATTAGTTATATTACTTTAGTGTTCCCAGAGTTCACAAGACATATTATTACTGAACTCAAAAAAAATTGACACAAAATTCACGCACCAAAAGTACGATTTGTCGAATATGTCCCACCTGTCTCCATGCGGTTGCGAGTTACCCCTGTTTCATTGTTGATTCGAGCTTGGATAACATACTTTTGTAAAACCTATTATATGGTTTATCCGGGTAGCAGTTTTGGATAGCGGATTTGTCATTTATGTCACGTCCATAGCTCACACACGAATAAAAAGGCGCACATGGTCTGAAAAATATGAGAGACCAGCATGAACAGTAAAATGGACAGTAAGGCAGATTTCAGTCACTTTCAACGTGGTACGGCCATACGATGGCATCTAAGCAGCACGTTAGTTTGGAAAATTGATACCGTTGCACCATAAACGGTAAGGGATGTTATTGTGAAGTAAAAAGCACCACAGAGGCTCAGTCGCAGCCTGGTAGGCCAAGTAAAATGAGAGGGCGGGACCACCATGTATTGAAGCAGGTAATGCGATGAAATCGCATGTACTCGGTTGTAACCCTCGCCTCCGTGGTCAGAAAAGCCGGACTTGTCACTGAAGATCCCCCGCTGCCATTCTAAGTGGCTCTATGACTGTTTGGCACAACACCATTGCAGTCTTTGGTGACGATGCAGTGGTGTTAAGGGCAGTAGTCGTAACGTTTTGCATGCGTGTAGTCGTACGTCTTGCAGCCGTCTGCCAATGGTGCTGGCACTAATAGGACGATGCATGGAGGGCACCACTGCTCGCTGAGTATCCGCAATCGTGGCTGTTGGGTCCGTCCGCGCAAGCCGGGCAACCCGTCGGTCCTCTCTCTCCGTTGTTCGTCTAGGTCTCCCAGACCCTTCGTGTCAATGCTGTGTGCCTTGTTCTATCCACTGCCGCAAACAGCGTGCTATGGGTGATATCTGTAAGACCAGTATGGCGCGCAGTACGGCGATAACACCATCCCGCTAATCGGAGCTCGTCGATGCGGCCCTTCTCGAACTCCTCAAAGGCATACTTTACTCGCAAAATTGCTTCCGAACTTTTTCCGAGGCATATTTCACTTGCAAAAGATGCAACAAACACGATAGCACGAGTAATAATGGCAAGCACGCGCAATGGGACGACCTTATATAGCCAGTCAGACAAAGCGCTATGAGCCCTTCTTGTTTGCGTCACATGCGCGGCCATGCGTGATATTTAAATCATTTGCATGTTTCACGATGTCAAACCTACCCACCAAGTTTCATTCCTGTCGGTTGTATATATATATATAGCTTAAAAAAGAAGTACAGTTCAAACTCATGATGACCCAGATTACAAACATAAAATCATGAATAACGCAAAGCCCACACGGCAAACACAAAATCATGAATAACGCAAAAACCCACACGGCAGAGTTTAATGACATTTGGTAGCGACATACATATAATATTTCGATAGCGTATTAAAAGGCAACGGAAGAGAAATGCCATCACCGCATGGGGAGGAAGCATCCGTATGACAGCATGACAGTCCAAAATTGGTGCGGTAAACGGGACGTATTTTGATTGGGTTGAGGAGGAAGTATGATTACACTGAGCAGCTATACAGCTGCCACAATGAGCCCTCGTGAGATTTACAAGGCTGTGAACGAGAGTTTGGGGCAATAAATGCCACTGCTCCACCAAGGTGCGATGGAGTCCTGGGAAGGTACTGCGAGGGGGCTTTCGGCTTGTAATTGCTCTTCCCAGGGTATCGCAAACATTATATATTGTGTGCAGGTCCGGAGATCTTGCGGGTTACTTCATCCTGTGAATATGCTCACTCTCCACGAATTCGTCGACCTCCTGAGCTCTATGGAGACGGGCGTTATCGTCCACAAAAAGGAACTGGGAGTTGATAGCTCTTCTTAAAAGCCATATGTAGGGACGTACGTAGGATGTCATCCCCGTTATGCGCAGCAGTAAGGGAGATTCCAGGAAACACTTGCAGCGGCGGGTGTGCACCAAACAGGATGCCAGTTCAAACCAGGGGTCCTCCACCACCGTAATGATCAATTTCCTTAATGTTGGAGGGAAGGTTTTGGCTTCTGGGATATTTCCAAATGTACACACGTCGAGAATCTGTGATTAGGATGTATCGCGAGTCGTCACTGAAGAGAATGTGCATGACGACATCACTGCTGAATCAAGGAGCGGTGATGTTGTCGTGCACAATTCAGACAGATCCTTCTGTGCGATGCTGCCAGTGGACTGCGGACGATCGGTCTTCTTGCGTGTAGACTACTATCGCGGAGTCTTCAGTAAACTGTTTGTCTCGATATCATGGTTCCCGTAGCATTCGACTGCTCCTGCGACAGTTTATTGGCTGTCGACTACTTACTGCGGCGAGCCGTTAGTGAAAAATACCGGTTGCCTTGACTTATTGTGGTTCGAGGACTTCTTGTCCCGTCCTTCTGGTTATTGTTCCTGTTTCCAGGAACTATCTCCAGGGATTCGAAACCACTTGCCTTGACACATTCAGCCACCTTTCTACCTCATTTTGCGATTGCCTGCTTTCAATCTACCGATCGCGTTCCACTATATAGACTTTTATAACTGATGATGCGGTGCCATTCTTCCACTAAGGGTCCAACTCTATCTTCAGTTGCAGCACCCCGCTCTAAAAAACGTTTATCAAAGTCGCGTGTCTCCCAGATCGATGACTTACGGTCGTCATTTTCATATTCGCATTGGAACTAACACAACGATGCATCAGGATGTAGACATAGCGATTTCGCCTTGCACATATACACTACTGTTTGTAAAAATCTTGACACCAAGAAGGAACCATGCAATTCGAATATGCCACACATTACGGATATGACTGTAAATAAGCGATTTAATTTTCAGAACAGTGCGACAATTTTACCTGCAAAAATCAGTATCTTGTGAAGCCTCCGCGAGCTGCAATAAGAGCTTCTAGACGGCGTAGCACTGAATTAAAAAGGCGTTGGATGGTGTCCCGGGTAATTGCTTACCAGGCGGCATGGCATGTATGCGAGTCCACAGATTCTTGGTACTGACCGCTGGAGAACTTTTATGGACCAGTTGTCGAGTGACCATATCCCAGACATGTTCAATAGGCGACATGTCCGGCGAACGAACAGGCCAGGGAAGAAGCGGTATCTGCTGTGCTCCGAAGAGGACTTGAACATTTCTGGCAACATGTGGTGGGGCATTGTACTGCTGGAATATATCGCCAGGAGTGCTCTGAAGGAAGGGTATGACTTCTGCGTGTACAACTTCCCTGATAAAGGGGTCGCTGTTGCGATTGCTCTCACGTCGTAGCAGCCGAGATCGCGAATGGTACCCAATGACACCCCACAACATAACACTTGGAGTTCGGCCCGTATGACGCTCGACGGTATATGCTGTAAGAAGGCGCTCACCGCAATACCGTTTAATGCGTATGCGGCCATCATGGTAGTCCAAGTTCTATCGGGATTCGTCCGAAAATACGACATGTTGCCAATCAGACCGCCATTGTCTGTATTGAAAACCATCTTCCAGCCTGAGGCATCCATGGTTCAGGGTCAAAGAGATGCGTGAAACCAGTCCTTTGTGCAGCAGACGGCGTCGAACTCTGGAGGAAGACAATGCCACACATGTTGCCGTGCTCCACTGTTGTGTTAACACTTGCGAAGATGCCGAACGGTTCGTCACTGCTATGAGGACGAGGTGTCGGTCATCTCGCGGTGTCGTCCCATTTCTGTGTCCACTGCCGGATCGTCGATGCACCTTGTTCTCTCCGGTCCACTGCCACTAAATGGGCATCACTGACGTGGCGTTATGTCCCGTCGGAGCCGCAATGTCCCAGTACAAAAATGCACCTTCACACAGACCAATCAATCGTACCCGTTCAAACTCTGTCGTATGGTGATATTGCGCCCTTCGTTGTGGCCGAAGCATTATTGAATCCTGGAGACACGTTCACAACTCGCTGTCCACGGTGCACTAAACAGCCCTTTCTTTATACCCTCACTCGACTGTTCAGAGGGCGCTGCCGGTCCCAGACATGCGCAATGACTCTGCACTTCTAATCATTTGCATGTCCTACACTGCTCTGCATATCGCGTAAGTTTCACGTGATTACCATCATTCCTTCATGGTGTTTTAATTTTCACAAATAGTAGTTTATAAAAAACCTTTGCCAACGGTCGTCTCATTTTGACATATTCTGGTATTTGTATTTGTCACATTGGACACCAGTTTATATAAATGGAAGATTGAATATTTCTTTAGGAGAAAACAGTTCCACTTATTATGGAGCATTACAACGCTCAGCGTGACTTTCTTAGAATTAACGTAAGCACTCAAAGGAAACAATTTTGCCCTTGTTCAGAATTTTTCTGTTTAGCACAAGACAGCTTTTGGTGTTTTATTCTCAAAAAAATAGAGTACCGTGTCACTTTTACCACATGTATTATTCTAATTACGTTTACTTAGAAACCGATCTATCTGTGAAAGACGCGTTCTGGGTTCCTGGAGCGGCTTCAAACCACTTCATTCTTCCAGTGCGTGGTAGATTTTCTGCCTGAGAGACCACGTAACACTTGGACATATTTAAAAAACAAATACTCAAAACACGTTTACGTGCACTGGCATGGTGAAATAATAATTACTGAAACAGATGCTGTAGCCCACAGATTGGGCAGTAGGTCTAGAACAACTTAGACTAAAGATACAAACTATACATTATATTGACAAAAGTCACCGGACACCTAGAAGTGAAACATAACATAGCATTTATTGATATACATTAGTACGATGTTGCTCCACCTTTGGCCTTAATGCATGCACTAAACCTTCGATACATGCTTTCGACAAGGTTTTGGAACACAGCGATAGGTATGAGGTTCCATTCAGCACATAATGCTACCGCGAACTGTCGCTTAGTAGTAGGCCTTGGTTTCAAACTTCTTATGCGGACCTATAATTCATCCCATAGGTGCTCTATGGGATTAAGATCAGGGCTCTGTGCTGGCCAGTCCATACACCATACGGAGATATCGTCTAACCACGCTGTAACTGTCCTTGCTTTATGGCTCGGTCCATTATCCTGCTGGTACCAACAAGGCTCTGTATTGCCCCAGAGTTGGTAGCGCATGATTGTCTAGAATATCGAGGTAGATGTGCTGGTTAACAGGTTTGCCCACGATAACCAATGAGCCGGAACCGTACCACGAAAAACACCCTAACACGAGTACACTGCCAGCTCCAAACATGACTGTAGGAACAGTACACTGTGGTAAATAGCGTTCTCCCGGCTGCCGCCATACTCACACTCGGCCATCAGACTGATGGATCGTGTATCTGGATTCATCAGTCCATAGGACTCGTTTCCATTGATCTGCGATCCACGATAAATGTTCTTTACACCATGCTAAACGACGAGTGACATTCCGAGTGGAGGTGAAAAGCTTATGAGCAGCCGCACGGCCACGGTAATTCATGGAATGAAGTTGTCTGCGAATGGTATGTGTACATACCGAGGTTCTATTACTTTTGGTCACCTGTACACTGAGGTCTTGTGCAGTACGTACTCCGTTGATTAGCTGCAACGACTCTCCTGAGGCTTCGACGTCATCTATCACGGATTTTCTTTGGTCTGACGGTACCTTTTGCTGCTTCAGGCGCGCCATGCGTCTCAACTTATTCAGTACATCCAAAACAGTTGACTTGGGTAAATTTTAAACGTCCCAAGGTTTTTCTTATGGACAGCCCACTAATATAACACCCAACAATCTTTCCTTTCTCAAAGGCAGTTCTCTCCCGCCGTGACATTTTCACTCAACCTGACAGTGCGATATGATCGCAGTCAGCTGCAGGCTTGTTTTTATACCGTTTGCAGCTGTACCGCGCATTGTAACAACTCAGCGGATCCGTTCATTTGCTTTTGAAGGGGTGTCCGGTGACCTTTGTCAATATAGTGTATGCTAAAGACTGAGGGAAAAACATGACAGGGGCAGAAAATCTTAAAATGGAAAGAACGCTTTTATTTAAGTTTGTTTTAAAACAGTAGTGAAAAATCTTTACCTTAATTTTTTTTTTAAAGCAGCATGTGCCAGAACACCATACTGGTACGCAGGTGTTGAGAATTTAGCGACATATTGAGCAACTCTAAGGGATATGAGATGTCGCCTCTCGCTAATTTAGTGCCAGTGGTTCAACGGAAGGCAGAGAACCAGTGCCCTAAGACAAACACAACACCTATGCCTCACAGGGATTCAAACCCGGACCCATGTCGGATCAATAGTCAAATGCCAGCGCTTAGACCACTGTGATACAGGGGCGGCAATTACATTTCTAGCGTATGAGCTGATGAAGTAAATCTCTTTATTCATACCACAATAAAATATTTCGCAAATGAGTTTTGTAAGAAGACATTCTGGCAGTATCAAAGAAGTATATTTTGTATTACAGAATTGAATTTGGAAAGGCATCAACAAATCTACTTCATGTTTTCGAATACAAAATGTCTTCAGTGAAAATATGTGTTTTGGTTTTATTGCACACTCAAAGAAAATTCCTTTCTGTACTACAGCAGTTTCATCGCTTAAATTTGTATGCTCTTTGCAATGTATTTTAAGTAAATGCATCTTTCTTCTGATTTCTATCTTCTATGCAGTTTGGAAAAGTCAATCCCACCAATCTTAAGCTATAATTAGAAATACTGTTATTATTATGATGGAAACAAAAGCTCAAATATTATGTGCTATCTTTTAGCGAAGTTTCAAGAATATTTCTTTTTTAAGAAAAGATTAGCGCTGATAGAAAGTGATATGGACAAACTGCATAATCATAATGTTTCATCAACATGAACTGCATGATTTGCAAAGTGCTTAAAACCAGAAGTCTTACACCCCCACCCCTTTTTTTCTTTTCTTTTTTTCTTGGCTTCTCTTTCTAGTTTAATAATAGAAATGCTACATTGGTCACAGAAGGCTCCCGGGTACGCTGCATTGAAAATATCTCTACTTCTTTTTCATTTTTTTTTCAAAGTGAAGAGAAAGATATCGTTTTTGTATCGCATGGAAACGTCAAGTGAGGAGAAACAGCGACGGTGGGAGAGGGTGGGAGTAGACAGCTGTCGGCGAAATTGATGGATCGGACCCCTAAGTGACGTTCAGCGGTAGAGATGCATTACACTCGTCTTCTCCCTCGGATGACGCGCTCCGGAACGTCTTTTATAGCTGAATTAATCAATTGATTTTGAATTGTACATTTCTGTTTTTCTTTCCTTGATGCAAAGCATTACTTTTAGTTCACTGGGAAAAAACATTTCGAGAATGTAGCCCGAGAATATAAACTTCTTGGGTTTGGGAATTTCACTTTTTTCTTTTCTTTTCTTTTTTTTTTTTTTTTTTTTTTTTTTGGAAGGGTAAATTCACGAGGAAGCCGAGTGTGAGAGTCAGGCAATATGCACCGTATAAACAAACTCGGCGAAGTCTCGCCTATTTACAGAGCAATATCAGAACATTAAAGTTGACGTTTGCCAAAATACGTAAACAGAACTTACAAGCTCTTGGTCAGCAGTCGCAGGAAAGGGTCTTCAATCATTTTAAAATTGAGACCACCTTAGCTGTGACGGATTATAAAGAAGTAGCCATGGCGAGAAGGGCGGCTACAAATAAACTTTGGAAGACAAAGAAGCAGAGTCCGAAAAAATAGTGTGTGTTACCTCTCGTGCTATGGCAGGGCAGAACAAAGGGCAAAGAGCTGATGTGAAAAGGACAGTTGAACACTGATGGAAACTGGTGAGAAAGGAGGAATAAAGTTTATTTAAGGAATTATTAGACGAAAAGGATTGTTATCCTCAACAGTACATCCAAAAAATAAGGTAATAATACCATGGAAAAGGGGAGGGGAGGGAAATTATTGAGATCTAGGTGTTTCAGTTCCGAAGGTCAGACAGTTACCAGCATTCATTTTCTCAGCTGCTTTATGCATTTATAAATGCTTCTTGTGAGTTAAAATCTCGTCAACCTTCTATAAATGCAAAACAAAGAAGCCGAGGAAACAGAAAAGGTAAAAAAGTTAACGACTATGTGCATTTGGTTTTCATTTTGTTTTCAAACGCTTTTCATAGCGCAAATGAAAGTACTTTGTGTGCTACCAAAGCTCTCAGTCTCTTCCTTTCTTTCCCCAAGTTTTTGCGATATAGTGTCTTAATTACTCAGCATAACAGAAACGAAGAAAAACATTATAATGGTCCGCAAATGAGCGATACTGCATTGAAATGCTAATTAACTAGGCTTAGGACTAAGAATTAAACTGCATAATCGTTTGGGAGTTTCATTCGCAATTCTTAGGTGTTTGAAGCATGATGAATATGTAATTAAACCTGCAGACGCACAGGTTAGAATAGACAATTCGTTTATTTTTATTTTCATGCATGTTTGCAATTTTTTATTATTGCTACGCGACTGTAAAGAACTTGAAAATTTCTAATGTTTCGTCAGGACGATTCATCAGCATTCACCCCATAAATTACGGAACTCTACTTCTATGCCTCTTGCTGTCTGAGGTGTGCATGCGTGCACACGCGCACACATAACTTAAACCATGTTTTCACAACTTTTGCTCTTTTATATGCCGGTGTTTTTACTTTCTTCGCAAATTCTGTAACGTCTGTTATTTACTGCTATAAGTAAAATTGGCCAGTTCGTAGATTGTTCTAAAATTTTCTAGTTTGTAGATTGCCAGCTGTAGTCGCGAGAGACATAATGGTAAAGCTACTAGATGAAGATTTCATACACACAAATCAGCGCATAAATAAACTAAGAAATTGCTTCACGAAGAAACATTCCTACTTGGGAAATGTTTCCTCTGAGAAATCCCTTCCCAACATTCATCATGTGAAAATGGCCGTTCAATTCTACGACCCAATGAGAACGCCGCGGAAAAAACTGAACGAAGAGAAAACAAATTCCAGGAAGGCCATCAGAATTAATGAAACAAATAAAATATGCCTCGGACAATGATGAACACAAAGCAATATTACCTTCCGTTCTATTCTGATTAGTTACAGCTTGAAAAATGTGAGATAGCATTATCTACACTGCTGGCTACCCAAAATGCAACACCAAGAAGGACACGAGATAGCAAAGCCAGATTTACTGGACACATAACAACAGATACAAAGATGAAACGATTGAGCTTACAGGCCCGTGCGATTTGCGGAACACGCAGACATTAGTATTTTGTGTGGTCCCCATGGCTGGTAATAACGACCGTTACACGCCGCGGCATCGAACGAAAGAGGCTTTGGATGTGGGCTTGGGGTATGTTGGTCCAGGCTGCTTCCACACGTTGCCACAGTTCATCAGGCGTAGCCGCGTGTGGTACTTGCCGGGCCACTCGGTTGTCGATCAGTGACCAGACGTCTTCGATTGGTGACATATTGGAAGAAGAGGCGGGCACGGCAGCAGTGACACCTGGTGGGCTGTGAAGAATTGTTTCGCGATGCGTACCACGTGCGGGCACGCATTGTCCTGTTGAAACGTGGCCGCTGTCAGGTCCTGCAGGCAAAGGAGGACTACAGGCTCCAAAACGTCGGAGATGTAGCTGTGGCTGTTGAGTGTACCGGCTATGCGTACCAGAGGGGTATGGGTATCATATCCAATTGCGCCCCAAACCATAACGCCAGGCGACGGACCAGTATGGTGATTTATAATGCAGGCGTCATACAGTCTCTCGGCGCGGGGCCGCCACCCCCTGATCCGACCATCGTGGTGTTGCAGGAAGAAGCGGAATTCCTCACAGAAGACATTGTCGTGCCATTCCATAGTCCAGGTGCGGCGTTCAACGGCCCACTGCCGCCACACTTGCCGGTGGTTTAACGTCAATGGTAGTCGGAGCAATGAGCGCCGTGCGACAAGTCTCCGCTCCTGCAAACCACGTCGAACGGTACGTGCTGACACAGGTTGTTGCGCAACACACCCTAATTCCTGCGCTAACGTTCGAGATGTGGCGGTGCTAGCCGTCAATGCCAGCCGCACAACATGCCGGTCCTCTCGTTCGGTGGTGTGTCGCGGCTGCTGCAATCACTCACGTCGGTCCGTTCGTCCCTCCTGCACCCACCGAATCCATACTCGACTCACTGTAGATGGATGTCGTCCCACACTGGTGCCCATGTCTCCGTACGGAAAACCGCTGTCGCGATAAGTCACTATTCGTCCTCTGTCGAACTCCGAAACGTGCTGGAATGACTGCCGTATTCTGCGACGAAGCATCAGGAAGCTTCCTACGCAAAGGTCCGGCAGCACAACACACTTCCACTACTTACACCCCGCCTTCTGTGCACCCTTCTTATAGTGCTTCTCAGTGGCGCGCCGGGCGCACACGATTTATATTTGTTTGCCCTTCAATACTAATCGTTTGCATGTCCTCTCGCGGGCGACGCATGCTGCGAATTTCCAGCCAATCGGATGCTTCCTTCTTGGTGTTGGATTTTGGGTAGCCAGCAGTGTATTATGTATTTAAGCCTTCTCCTAAAAAGCTAAAGTTTATTCGAGTTACTTGCCCTCAGTTTCCGAGATCACTATTCTAATTTCTCATGCTGACAGTGTTGGTCTAAATTTCGGAAAGGACATTGTTTTAATTGTTTTCCCATTTTTTTCCATTCTCTACAGCCCTACATTTGAAAGGGAAATTCGACGAAGATTTTAGCAGTTATGAATGTCATTGAAGTACCAAATTAAAAAAAATGTAATTTCTGTAATTATTTTGGTGGAATTAAATACTGCTTTATGTATTTATATTTGTTGGGTTATTTTGTTTCACTTAGACAGCACAGTACCGACTCAGTCTTCGAAATGCTATTGAAATTTGTATCTTAGTGATATTAGTTTCCAATCGCTATCATTTTCATGAGATATGGATAATAATTGACTCATGTTGTTTTCTGATACATATATATGATGCCTAAATATTTCGTGAAAAGAATAAATAGATCATGCAAACCGATATCTTGAAATGCTTTCTGAAGAAGTACCTGTCTTTGGACAAGTAACGCTTGTGACTTGGTTTTATCTGCGAGTAAAAAATAAAAACAATTTTCTAAAAATTTCGAATGTTTCAATGCTTAAATCACATAGGTTTGGTTAGAGTACTTGGTAATTGCACACACTTTCCGATTTGCCACGCAAAATAACGTAAAGTAACGCTGATTCTGCATTGCGGACACAAAAATTCACAAAAAGATACAGCATACGTTTAAGAATACTTCATGGATAAAGAACAGAAGATGGAATAATTAAGTAAGACAACCAAATAGTCTTGGTGTCGGAACCGAACCAGCTACTCTCGATTTCTGTCAGAATACATTGCAGTTACACGTCACAAAACATCACAGCAACTGAGAGTAAAACTCATATATGTTACTAATTTAATGATCTGCTAGTTTTTAATCAGTGATACGAAACATCAAATATACACCTTGTATCAGTCTTGTTTCAAGTTTGATAAAGCATTTGCAGAAACGTACGGCATGTTACAAACTAACGTTTTAGAAAATTCTATGAAATAAGAGCCGTAAGGTGGGATTCAGTGTTTTAAAGTTGATGTACTACTGTAGAAAGCGAATTACATTTTGGAAGATCATTAAAGTTTCAGGATTTTGTTTCACTGAAATATTCAGAAGTCCACGTTGTTAAATGCAACCTATCTTTTGAATCCTGTGAAAGTTTTCTGATATTGTGATGAAGTTTTATTGTTCCAGAAAACCTAATTACGTGGCGATATTCTGCAGACCTAACAGGGTCCACTACAAGTACTTGACACTGTCCTTACAGAAGAATTTGCTTGCGTGTGGGAGCTGCCAAAGAAATTAATTCGAAGAATTTAGCAACTCATCAGGTGCTTTTAGGGAATTTTATAATTCAGTCCCAAAACTTTCATTCACAACGTACAAACTATATGGCAAACAAAGGTGGAACTGTGTTTTTAACAACTGTGGTGCCTTAAAAGTGCGTGATTATGAAAAATGTAATTTAATTTTCTCCTTGAATAATTATTTCTACCAGGATGTTTTTGTTACAATGACGAAATGCTCTGAAATTTTTATTCGCAGAATTTATGAGTGAGATTAAGTTTGTTATTTCAATTTCGAAACTTTCTTTATACGTATTTTCTAGCAATCGTACTGCTAATAAACTGAATATCGCAAAGGGTAAATCGGAAGAACAAACAAGAAAAATAAGGCAAATGAAATACCTAAATTAATTCTAGAAAAAGGGAAGAAAGGATTAAACTTGTGTAAAAGTATATTATGGCAATCTACATTGCGAAAAGAGAAAAGAAAACAGAGTATGTAGAAATCTAACGACCGCTCAATCCCACTCTGATATCGAGAGGCATTTGGAAGAAAAGAACAGCTGTCGTCTGCTGTAATGGAATTTCGCCCAATTCAAAAGCTGTTAAACTTATCGCTTTGGCTGCTAACGTTAAAAACATCAACTCAGGGAAAAAAAAACCCTGAGGCGCAGGTACTCAGCGGATCTTGTAGCTATAAAAATATCTCATCATTTGTCAATCAAAACACTACCTTGATGTATGATGATTTAAATGACTAAACACTACTTCTGCGAATGTAGAGGTTTTTTAAGTGTAAAGAACATTCAAAACACATTTTAACATCAGTTTTGGGCAGCTGGCTCATTAGTAACGCATTCACTCACGCGGCCACCAAATTAAGAGGAAGGTTCCATCGGCCTCTGCCATGAATGTCCAAAAAGGATACACTAGAATTTTAGTCGGATTACACGAAATATTTGGTCTACGGTAATTACAGAATTATCTTGCTGAAGACGGTCGCAGTGTTTACTCGTGGGAACTACCCAACCACAACGAAACGCTTGTGTCCATCCCTGATGCTATGGCATACACTTCTTTTCTCATTAAGAACAAAAAGCTTCAAAAATGGTCCGGGAGGAAAAACAACACAAACCACCGTCAAGGTGCGGGCTGACCACGGCTCCTCGATGCTGGACGTCAGCGGAGACTATCTCCTATGGTTCGACAAGGGATACACTGGCGTAACTCGCCAGTATTTCGAATATTTCTGACGAAAGTAATGTTTTACAAAAAGCAGTACATCAAACCCTGCTGAAGATGGGACTGAATAGCCGCAGGACGCTTCAGCATTGCCGAGAAGGTTTGCTGTTCCTGAGATTTGTTCCTTTGTCTCCAAACGTGGAAACTGTGGACGCCATAAAAGCTTCAAAAAATGGTCCTGGAGGAAAACGAACACGAACCGCCGCCAAGGTGCGGGCTAACCACGGCTCCTCGATGCTGGACGTCAGCGGAAACTATCTCCTATGGTTCGACAAGGGATACACTGGCGTAACTCGCCAGTATTTCGAATATTTCTGACAAAAGTAATGCGTCACAAAACGCAGTACATCAAACCCTGCTAAAAAAGGGACTGCGTAGCCGCAGTCCCTTTTTTAGCAGGGTTTCTGTTCCTGAGATTTGTTCCGTTGTCTCCAAACGTGGAAACTGTGGACGCCATACAAAGATATCAGATACAGATAGGCGAACGTTGGTACCGATTATACAAGTAAAGCACAAGACCAACGCACCACAAATAGCAACAGAGTTGAGCGCCAGTTGGAGTGATCCCTTTTTTTTTCATAACAGTTTGTCTGGAAATCCGTCTTGCCGGTATTTATGGCCCTGCTGCATTCCGGAAAACTCTGATTACTACCATCAATGCAACAAAATGTGTAGGGTGATGCAAAGTACATAAAAATGGGATGCGAAAAACTGGCGACGTGTTATGTGGTCTGCTGAGCAGTTTTATACGTTGCTTTTAACCACTGGTAGACTGTACGTCTGAAGAAACCTTCGGAAGCGTACCACTCCGACTGTTTAGTTCCGACTATGAAGCATGAAAGTGGATCTTTACCGCTGGAAGGTGCCATGTAACGGCATTCCTTAGTGTCATTGTTTAATCTGCGGGGTCGTGTCACATCTGCAACGCACCAATCCATTCTTGGAGTCCACCTGCACCCAATGTTACAGGCAATGTTCTTATATGACTGTCCCTTGTTCCACGTAGACAATGCACCCTCTCATTCAGCAGAACCTGTCAACTTGCGGTTGGTAGAGCATGAGGATTAAGTACAGCAGCTATTGTGACTACCACATTCTCCAAACCTCAATATTAAACTCCTGGCCACCCAAAATGCAACACCAAGAAGGACACGAGATAGCAAAGCCAGATTTACTGGATACATAACAACAAATACAAAGATGAAGCGATTGAGCTTACAGGCCCGTGCTACTTGCGGAACACGCAGATATCAATAGTTCGTGTAGCCCCCATGGCTGGCAAACGGCCGATACACGCCGCGGCATGAAACGAAAGCGGCTTTGGATGTAGGCTTGGGGTATGTCGGCCCAGGCTGCTTCCACACGTTGCCACAGTTCATCAGGTGTAGCCGCGGGTGGTGCTTGTCGGGCAACTCGGTTGCCGATCAGCGACCAGACGTGTTCGATGGGCGACATATCGGGAGAACAGGTGGGCCACGGTAGCAGTGACACCTGGTGGGCCGTGAAGAATTGTTGCACGATGCGTGCAACGTGCGGGCGCGCATTGTCCTGTTGAAACGTGGCCGCTGGCCGGTCCTGCAGGTAAAGGAGGACTTCAGGCTCCAAAACGTCAGAGATGTAGCGGTGGCTGTCGAGTGTACCGGCGATGCATACCAGACGGGTGCGGATATCATACCCAATTGCGCCCCAAACCATAACGCCAGGCGAAGGACCGGTATGGCAATGCATAATGCAGGCGTCATACAGTCTTTCGCCGCGGTGCCGCCACACGCGGATCCGACCATCGTGGTGTTGCAGGCAGAAGCGGGATTCGTCGGAGAAGACAATGTCGTGCCATTCGTAGTCCAGGTGCGGCGTTCAACGGCCCACTGCCGCTGCACACGCCGGTAGTGTAACGTGAGTGGTAATCGGAGCAATGGGCGCCGTGCGACAAGTTCCCGCTCCTGCAGATGAGGTGGAACAGTACGTGCGGACACAAGTTGTTGCGCAACACACCCCAATTCCTGCGTTAACGTTCACGTTCGTGATGTGGCGGTGCGAGCCGTCAATGCCAGCCGCACAACATCCCGGTCCTCCCGTTAGGTGGTGTGCCGCGGCTGTGGCAATCGCTCACGTAGGTCCGTCCGTCCGTCCTGCACTCACCGAATCCATACTCGCCTCACTGTGGCTAGATGTCGTACCACACAGGCGCCGATGTCTCGGTACGATATACCGCTGTCGCGATAAGCCACTATTCGCCCTCTGTCGAACTCCGAAACCTGCTGGAAGGACCGCCCTATTATGCGACGTGGTATCAGGAAGCTTCCGACGCACAGTTCCGGCAGCACAACACTCTTCCACTACTTACATCCCGCCTTCTGTGCACCCGTCTTATAGTGCTTCTCGGTGGCGTGCCGGGTGCACATGATTTGCATATGCCCTGCAAAGCTAATCGTTTGCATGTCCTCTCGTGGGCGACGCATGCTGCGAATTTCAGGCCAATCGGACGCTTCCTTCTTGGTGTTGCATTTTGGGTGGTTAGCAGTGCATTTAACATTTGTGGGAATAGCTGAAGCAAAATGCAAGATCATACTTTCCACCTCCAACGTCACTGGCACAACTGGGACATATTTCACAAAAAGAATGGTTCTGAATTCCTCACCGTAAGTGCATGACTTGTATAAATCTATTCCAAGTCGAATGGTTTCTATTCTGAAAGCGCGAGGTGGGTCAACAGCTTATAAATAAAAAGTTGTCCATAAACAGTAAGCGTTTCTATTAGTTTGATAAACACCAGTATACATACATTGAAGATTGCCCTGGCACTCTGCCCAATATGATACTGACCATTCACGTGCCGCCAATACAGCTCTTATCCGGCGACGCATGTATCCTGCAAGACTTTTAAGGTTCTATTATAATATCCGGTACCAACACGTTACCAGCAGATACTTTAAATCAGCGGTCTGTATGGAACAAGTTACTATACTGTGCAAATTAATTGGGATAAAGTAAAAAATCACTCTTTTTTTCCAAAACTATGCCTTCATATCATTCTCTGTCTATATATACACTGATACATATATGTATTAGTATGAAGTATGTCCTCCTTTAGCAGAAATGACCTCTTGAATTCGTTTTGGCATTGACTCCACTAATTGAGTGCACATAGTTTTGACTTCATAAACGGGGAACCACACATTTATAGCATTCGTTATCATGCGTTCTTTGGTTGTACAGTCCTTTTACCTAAACGTCTCTTCAAAATATTCCACAACTTTTCTATGGGATTTAAGTCTGGTGAATTTCCGGGCCAATCAAGCAAATGAATTTGATTCTCCAGCATGAAATTATTGGCCAATTTCGAATTGTGACATGGGGCCAAGTTATGTTGAAATGTCCCGTCAAAAGTTTGTAAGAATGGAACAATCCTACGTTGTAATATTTCTACGTACTTGGCTGAATTCATCATACCTTGAACACGAACTAAGCTTCCAGTGCCATTTGATGTGAACCCCCCCCAAAAAAAAACATCTGTTTCAGAGGGTGTTTTACAGTTTGTTTGACATGCTCAGGTCTTAAGGGTTCATAGTGCCTTCGTCTAACGACATTTGCTTGGTAACCCTGCACAAATAAATGAGTTTCATTACTAAAAATTACCTTTTTCCAGTCGGCAGCAGTCTATGATTTACATTTTTTGGCCCATGTAAACGTTTTATCTTCATTTTCACATTGAAATTTTGTTTTTTCCTTGGTCATCTTGCCTTCCAGCCAAACTTCCAGAAGCCTACGGCGTACAGTTGAATCACTAACATCACAACCATTAGCCAATAAATCTCTTTGAAGGTCGGTGCATGTTGTTTTTTTTGGATTAATTTTACTATTTCTGATTAGATATTTATCGGTTCGTGGAGTTGTTTTTCGTTTTCTTCCACATTTACTCTTCTTTTTGGAGACGATGATCCAGATTCATTGCATCGCGTAAGCAGTCTTAATACACTTGATTTGCCTACACCAACTGCAGAAGCGATTCTCTCACTGTATTAGAGAGTGATCCTTCACAGCAGTGAATTTTGCACGCTTCCTTGGGGAAATATCCATTTTTCAATACACAAAAGCAACACGTACTCACAGAGAGCAAAAACTAACATCCATGTGTCACACACGAAAGCTTACAACTGAAGCCGAAGTGCCTATTTCCTGTTTAAAACCGGCCAAACCACATTCTTACTATCAAGTTCTAACAGTCACACCACCTAGCAGCTGATAAAACCGGTTTACGTGAGTTTCCGACATCAACTGGTGGTCACATTACAATTCTGAGAATAAAATAGCTTGACCCAATTAATTTGCACGGTATAGTACAACTGGTTCCATACAGGGCATGTAACTTTTGTAAGCAGCGTATGAAACTAGCTACAAAACGAACATTTCAACTGAATTTCTGAAACGAATAAAATATTTATTACACCTACTTAAAGCATACATTTGGTTGCAGAGAATACCAAATTTTACGCAAAGCATTCCTCATATCGTAATATATCTAAGCCTGTGGAATTTTTAAAATTGGGCTATTAGAACCGAAATATGAAAGAAAATTGAAGATAAACATTATGGGAAAAACTGGGCATTATAAGTGTGTGTCAAAACATGCTTCATGCTGAATGGCATCTGACACCCAAGAAAGGGTGTTTAAAGTTTATAAATTCATTTATTAAGGTGTAGACACTCTTTCAAATAGGAATACAGAATGACGCCCCAAAAAGCAGAACCGTCCATGACGAGAAAGTTGAAAATATAACCCAATCATTCTTCATCGCAACAGCAATGAGACTTTAAAATTTTTCAGTTACGTCTTTTAGAACCGCAGACATCAAAAAAACAATTTATTTATGCACTCATGTCCAAAATTCAAGTCCAATACCGGGCAAATAACGCAAATAATTCAATTAAATGCCACGAAGTTCCCAGGACATATACAAATGGACACGAGAAAAATGCTTGCAGTGAAATTTGCATATAAGTGAGCCAAATGATGTCCAATATGTAAATTGAGTTACATACTTAAAGACAACAGGGAACAGCAGTGGCATTTCTCGTTGACAGCGCGTGTAAAAAACATTCCGGCTGCTGCAAATTTTTTCTTTATAACCCATACAAATGCATCCGACTCTGCACGTTGGTGAGTGATAGGACGACTAGAATCAGGCCAGTCTTAAGCCCAGGTCTCAAGAAATTTGAATATTCACTCTAGAGTTGTAGCATGGTTATAGCAACAATTCAACAACCCCAGTCAGGTCTCACGAACACCTTGCTGAGGTCGTCCAAATCGTACGATATTTCGTGAGAACTGTTATGTCGCTTTACGCCCATGGTGTCGTAGGTCATATATAGCCCGGCAGTCGTCTTCGCAACTCTTCGCTGCGACTGGGACTACGGTATTAAGGCAAACCAAATATATAGAAGTCTTAATGAAATTAGTCTTCATGCCAAATTACCTATGGTTTGTGTCTCGTTAAACACATCGCGCAGGAGAGCTCGCTTGATCTGCTGAGAGCAGCATCATTTCTTGAGCCTAGACGAGTGGGCTAGTGTACTTTTTACACACGAGTCGAGATTTAATCAGAAATGAATTCCCGCCGGCACTTCATCTGGATGGAACTAGGAACCCGTAATGATCCTGCAAACGTCCGTGAACGACACTTCTTCAGTGGCTGTGGTCTGCTCGCTTGGGTTGGCTTTATGTTCAACAGACGCGTACCACTCCACGTGTTTGTAGGAGGCAATTGTGAATGCTCAGCGATATAGTGACGAGATCCTAGAGCTTTATGTCGGGCAGTTTCTGGGAGATCTTGGTTCCCAGTTCATTTTAATGGATCATAAGGCTACCCCGTACAACCCTCAGCTTGACAATAATGTCCTGCAGCGCGATGATATTCGTCGTATGGATTGGACAGCCGGATCTCCGCATCTTAAAACTAAACAGCTTGCCTAGATGCTCTGAGACGACACGCAGTAGCTCGTCAGCCCCTCTCATAAACCTTACTGAGCTACGCATCGCTCTCTCTCATAACCCTTACTGGGCTACGCATCGCTCTCTCTCATAACCCTTACTGAGCTACGCATCACTCTCTCTCTCTCTCATAACCCTTATTGAGCTACGTATAGAATTCTTTGGCTGCAGAGTTCGCCAAGAACGTTGATGAGCATACACTGAACAGCAATTGAATTAGAGACAGCTGGCGATATGCAAATGTGGCGCTGTAGGCGGCCCTGTAAACGGAAACGACATGACGTATGCAGCGATCCGACAACATTAGGAGTGATGCGACGGGAATCAGTAAGAATCGGACGCAATATGGGTAAGACGAAGGGTCTAAGCGCATTTGATCGTGGGCAAATTGTTGGGGCCCGACGAATGAGTCACTCCATCTCGGACGTTGTGCAGGCACTGGAATTTTCACGAGCCACTGTGTCACGGGTGCACCGTGAGTGCATCGGATCCGGTGAAAATATCCCTGCAAGTGCCAACTGCCGTGGACAACAGCGTGTGGATGAGCGGGGTCATCGTCGGCTAGCTCGCGATGTAACAGCGGATAGACGAGCCACAGTGCAAGAAATCACTTAGCAATTTAACGCTGGGGCACAAAAACGTGTAAGCAGCTACACCATTCAGAATTATCTCCTCGCTATGGGGTACAGAAGCCATCGTCCCACGAGGGTACCGCTGCTGACCGCACATCTCAGGGTGCAAAGATTAGCATGGGCGCGGGAACATCGCCACTGGACCCTAGACATGTGTAAAAATGTAGCCTGGACTGATGTGTCGAGATTCACGTTGGTAAATGCGGATGGCAGGATACGAGTACGGCGCAAACCACATAAAGCGATGGATCTTTCTGGCCAGCAGGGTACTCTTCAAGCTGGTGGGGGCGGCATTCTCGTCTGTAGACTGTTTACGTGGACTGAAATGGGACCCCTGGTACGTGTGACATCGTCCCTCACAGGTCAACGTTACCGTGATATCCTGGACGACCATTTGCTTCCGTTTGTGCGTCTTCAACATCCCACTGAGAACCTCATCCTACAACAAGACAATGTATAGTGCCATCGCTCCCGAATTGCATCCGAATGGTTGGATGAACACTCCACCGACGTGACCTCGCTTCCTTGGCCAGCTAGGTCACCTGTCCTCATCCCATCGAGCACATCTGGGATGCCATGGAGAGAGATGTTCGATGATCTGACCAACCCTCCATCAAATGTGCGTGAACTGTGGGAGCTTGTTCAGGGGTCGTGGATCCGTATGGCTTCCTAACGCTTCCGGTGTCTTGTCGAGTCCATGCCGAGACGAATCGCCGGCGTCATCACGGCGAAAGGTGGTGCAACACGTTACCAGACAGGTATCTCTAATTAAATTGCTCTTCAGTGTATATCTTAGTTGTGAGAGTTGTCTGCCCGTACGAGGTGATCACATTGATGGATATGACCCTGTATACGCAAAATGTGAACGCATTTGTGTGTTGTTATAAAATGTTAATACCCGTATGATTGTGCATATTTAGCTGCCAAACGTCCGTACTTGCTGTTACGTGTTTTCCTTTTTATCCCTGCCAATGTCTTCTGCACTTTAAGTTTGGACCCCAGTGTATATATCATATACACTGACGGAAAAAGAATCCCAACACCACGAAAAAATAGTTGTAGAGGAATGAAATGGCGGCAATACATTTGTATAGGTAACATATTTAATCAATTAAGGTTTCAAGATCACAGCTTAATGTAAGCGCGAGAAGAGCCATTTTAAATGTGAAATGCTGGTACATTAATAACCGGTGTAACCGCCAGAATGTTGAATGCAAGCATGCAAACGTTCATGCATTGTGTCGTGCAGGTGCTGTCGACACTCTGATATGTCGACACTCTGTAGAGCAATATGTCGACACTCTGTAGAGCATGCTCGGCTACAACAGCGGTATGCGAGCGAGCTTTATCCTGTTGGAAAACACCAACTGGAATGCTGTTCATGAAAGGCAGCACAACAGGTTGAATCACCAGAGCGACGCACAACTGTGCCGTCAGGGTGCGTGGGATAACCACGAAAGTGCTCCTGCTGTCATACGAAATTGCTCCCCAGACCATAACTCCAGGTGTAGGTCCAGTGTGTCTCGGCCGCAGACAGGTTGGTTGCTGGCGCTCACCTGGCCTCCTTCTAACCAACACACGGCCATCACTAGCACCCAGGGAGAACCGGCTTTTATCAGAAAAGACAACAGATCTCCACTCCGTCCTCCAATGAGCTCTAGCTTGACACCACTGACGTCGCAAACGGCAGTGGTTTGGAGTAAGTGGAATGCACGCTACAGGGCGTCTGGCTCGGAGCTGTCCTTCAAGTAACCGATTTTTAACAGTTTGTTGTGTCACTGTGGTTGGAACTGCAGCTCGAATTGCTGCCGCAGACGCAATACGATGCCCCACGGCCATACGCCGTACACGGCTGTCTTCCATCTCAGTAGTGCCACGTGGCCTGCCGGAACCCGGTCTTCTTGAGGTAGTACCTTCCTTTGACCACCGCTGCCAACAATAATACACAGTGGCTACATTCCTGCCAAGTTGTTCTGCAATATTGCGGGAAAAAAATCCACCTTCTCGTAGCCCTATTACACGACCTCGTACAACCTCCGTGAGCTATTGATAATGGCTTCTTCGTCTTCTTAAAGGCATTCTTGACTAACATTAACACACTACGTCGAATCTCAACGATAACCAACGCTCACGAACGTTACAGCACGTATTTACAGCAAACCAGTTTTGCATGTTCCGAGGGGCGCTACTAGCGCCACACGTATGCGCCGAGCGCGAAATTTGCATAGACGTCATCTTACAGATGTACTCTCACCGCCTACCAACTGTTGTTTATCTAACACAACCCCTTCTTGGTGTTGGGATTTTTTTTTCCGTCAGTGTATATACACCACTGGTTGTAAAAATTCCAACACCAAGAAGGAATCGCGCTATTCAAATGAAATTTACATCACAGATTTTTCATGTTACCAGAAATAACGGGGTATATTTGTAGAGTTATGCAAGATTTTCTAGCGCCATAACTCAGTATAGTGTGAAGCCACCGCGAGCAAAAGTAACGGCCTCCACACGGCGTGGCATTGAATAGAAGATTTTTTTGATATCGTCCTTGCAGAATAGCCTGTTAAGCTGCTTCTGGCGGAACCAGAGTCCGTTTGTGGTTACTGGCGGATCCGCTTGAAGGGCCAGTCGCTTTGCTACATTCTGTGCATGGACGAGGTCTTGGACATTCCGGGCAGCATGTGACTGAGAACTTTCCTGCTGGAATATAACGCCAGGACAACTCTGAAGGAAGGGTATCCACTCAGTCTCTAAAACAGCCCTGTTGTATCGCTAGCTTTTGAGGGTTCCCGGAATTCGTATCAGGCAGGATTGAGAATTGAACCCAATGGCTCTCCATACCATGACGTTTGGCCTTGGGTCAGTATGACGCTGGAAGGTGCCGCTCACAACAATTTTGTCAAACACGTATGGGACCATCATAGTGCAACAAGCTGAATCGTGACTTGTCAGAACACACAACCTGTTGCCAAACACAGCGCTGATGTCTGTGTTCGAGATCCCGTTGCTACCTTAGGCATCTGTGGTTGAGGAAAAAAATGCTCAGCAATGGCCAACTAGCGGCTAGTCCTCTGTTAAGCAGACGACGTCGAAGCGTGCTGGAGGACAAAGCCTGATTTGTGACAGTGCTCCACTGCTGCGCTAACATGGCTGTGCGATCGGTCACTGCCAATGCAGTAGAGGTTCTGTCATCCTGTGCAGTCTTGCGATTATTGAGTTGATTTGCCGGACCTCTGTGCGTCCGTGCCTCATCTTTCCACTCACGCCACGTTCGTATCACTGTACTGGACTTCCGTCTCATACCAGTGGCAGTTTTGCGGTAGGAAAAACAATCCTTCTTCGCTCAAAGTCCGTCAGCTGTTCTTAATGCGATCTTCTTTGGCGACGGAGCATAGTGAGACACAGGAAACTGCCTTTCGGACTCAATGTCGGCTCTTCACTGATTACATTTCGTTTGAGCCAGCTCTTTATATCCAAAACCGAACAGTTCAAAGAAAGATTCTCCGAAACCGCATGCGCATTTTTTTACTGGCATTCCAATCATTTGCATGGCCCAACCTGTTACACATATCCTATAAATTTCCAGCCAATACCGCAGGTCTTCGTGGTATTGCAGTTTTCACAAGAGGTAAGAGTCCTGAAGATTTTAACAATGCTACACTGATCCTGCTACATATAAGGGTGACATTCAGGGTCTCAAGAACTGCAAAACAATGAGCCGTCTATCAGGGATTCATAAAATCCTTAGTGATTTTCTATTGTATCATTTGAAGGTAACATTGTACGTTACGAAAGAAAGAGAACATGCTGGATTCATGATTGGTTACATCACTATAAATGATATCCATGTACTGATAGAAATAATTGAAACTTCGAATGAGTGTGAGCCGTCATTATGCATGGCTTTTATTGATTATGAAAAGGCCTTTGCTTTCGTGAAACCAACAGCATGTATATATAATAAAATTAATATCCTGCGTTATTGAAGATGCTTCCATTCATATATTAATATCATTCAGGAAAATGCAAGTGCAAAGGTTCGACATTTCGAGGATGCAGCACTTACTAAACTTGCAAAGGGAGTGAGATAAAGTGACACTATATCCCCGAATCTCTTCAATGCTACATTTCAGAAGGTTTTTCAATCATTGAACTGGGAAGACGAAGGGCTAAACATTAATGGTGTTTATTTAACCCACCTGCATTTTGCTGACGACGTAGTCACTTTTGCAAGTACACTTGCAGAGCTGCAGAGTATGGAGGAGGGATTTGCTGACAAAAGTAAAAATGTGCGATTAAAATTTTATTTACAGAAGACAAAATTGATGTACAATGCTTTTCCAAAAACGAAAGAATTTTCCAAGTTTCAAGAATAGTTTACCATTGCCTTAAACGAAAAGGGTTTAATTAATGCATAACTTCAGTTCTTACTCACGAATTCAAGACATGGATCTAAAGTAAAAGAGGCATCAATAGGCTGCAAAATACTGAAAGAAGCGGGGAGAGATGCATGCTTAATATGATCAGAAAAGACGGAAAGAGTAACTCATGGATCAAGATAATGGCAAGAATCGATGACATCATAAACAATATAAAGTCCCTAAAATTTCAGTGGGGTGGACATACTGCTAGGAGACCTGGCCATTGTTGTGCAACTGAAACACTTGGATGCATTTCAAGGAAGAGGAAAAGACCCAGAAGAAGACAGTGTGGAAGATGGGTGAATCAAATTAGCAAGCATGCTGAACCGACATGGATGAAAGGTTGGCTCAAAGACAGAAACTATCCAACAAAGAAACATAATTTCAAATTGGACCATTAGAAGCAGAGATATTGACAAAAATAAGATATATATCTACACCCTCTGGCGGAGAAACCATGCATTATTTTAATAAAGAAATAATCCGAAATGGTTTGCGATGTGAGTAGTATCGGTCCACGAAAGAATTTTTCAATCGCGATTTTAGAAGATCAGAGTTTGTAGCAATTACATCAGAAGCAGAAATTAACACTTACGCTCCTGTTGGCCAAACCGTTTTATACCAAAAATTAGAAATCATATACGAAAGATTTTCCATCCGGAGCTGTATCAGTTGCAGAAATAATTTTTCAAATCGGAGGTTTAGAAGCAGAGATATAGGGGGAAATGCAGTTTACTTTTACGCCCCCTAGTGGAGAATCTATATGTAACTTGAAAAAATGATTATAACTGAAATAACCTTCGCCATGAGTAGAATCGAAAGCCACAGAAATTTTTGAATTGGATATTTAGAAGCAAATGAATAGAATAAAATTAATTTTGAAATCGATATCATGATGACCATGATCATATGTAGAGGATTTTAGGAAGGAAGTGTCTGACCATAGGCCTTAAACAACCCTTAGAAATAGGAAACTAGGAGATTTGGGATAGAACGCCCGATAGGAAAGTGACACGTAAGCAAAGTAGAAAGGAGGAGGAAGACGCCCTTATTTATTACCGGGGGGCTAGTACCCGGGGTCCGACGGCTTAACGTGCCCATCCGACGCACGGCGGATATTTAGTGGATCGAGGCGTTCGTACCTGCCTGGGATCGAACCTGAGGCCCTTTTCGTGGCAGTCACGAACATTGCCCACTAGGCCACCCGCGGATGAATTCGATATCATCTGCATTTACGCCTTATAGCAGCGAAATTGTGCATCGAAAAAAAACCAAAATAAAGGGTCATCATTTGCACATTTGAAGCTTTCGATTCAGAAAATTATATTTAAGAGTTAAATCAAATCGGAAAATTTTTCAAATTAGACTATTAGTTTCAGAGATATCGTCTATATAGACGGACGGACGAACGGACAAACCGATAACATAAGTACGATCGTTTTTTACAAAAGACGTGCTGAAAATAACACTGATTAACAGAGCTCAGTGTCAAGTGTTATTTACACCTTTTCACGACCTTCTCACGTGCCGTTGTTTACCTGCGTTGCATCGATTTGCATAAAGACGCCATGGCCATATCATTTCGGTTCTTCGGTGTACAAGCGACATGATCTATTCTTGCAGAGAAGTCGAATGCAACTGCTACCTTCCAGTGACATCCCAACGTTTCAGAAATTGAGAGGGCAAAGTATTTTCCTATTTTCTAAATAAAGCTCTAAAACTGTATCAGAACGTCACGCTCGCGCATATATATATGTATACAGGGTCGAGTCACATTATTCTGACCACTTACGCAACCAAGCGCCTGTTGGAATTTGCACCATACCAGAGCGAATTCCTCACACAACCCACAATCAATATCACCAATTCACCATGATCTTACAATTGAATTCAAAATACTTTTATGTGAAACAAGCCAATGGCGCATTCCCCCCAAAATATCAAATATCTGTTAAAAAGGATTTTTAAAATGGACTTACATTTATTGATTCTGCACCCGTCTCACGTTTCCCTTTTGCTTATAATTTTCTCCATTCAGCCTTCAAAGAACAAAATTCTTCTCTGATCACGAAAACGATCTCGAAAACACTCCAAATAATTTGTACTTTTGTAAGCACGCATAAAGCACGGAAGTAAAACTGGTGAAGTACCTGAACACCGGCTACACAGTCACAGTACGAATACGACGATGGACAATTGGACATAGAAGTGAAGGCTGGGGTAAAGCATATCCCCTCCACCCGGCCACCCACAAATGAAGATTGTTTCCTTCATGATTCTCAGCCCAGAGGACAGAAAACCCAGATGGGGTAGTAAGCGGGAGCAGCAAAGATGAAAGGTCATTACACCAGGAAACAAGAAAGTTGACACCGAATTTTCGGGTGTAATAAGCAACTCTTTTGAATCCGTTCTGACGCAAATTAAATTTATCAAAGCTATTCAAAGTCAATGAAACCGGTATGGAAAACAATAGATCTGACCAAAGAAAGAAGATTTTCAATCGGGTTTTTAATCCCTCAGAAATTGCTGTAAACGGAATCGTGAGCTTACGAGCTCTTAGAAACAGAGATATCGACAAAAATAATATGTGACTTTACGTCCCCTGGTGGGAAAACCATGCATTATTTTAGGAAGAAAGTATTCTCAAAATGTTTATCCGTATAAGCGGTATCGGTCGAAGGAAAAAAATTAGTCGACTTTTCAGGAGCCCAGATTTCGCAACAAATACTTCAGAAGCAGAAATTAACACATATCACCCCTAGTGGCTAAACCATCGTTTACCAAACATTAGAAATTATGTGAAAAATATTTTCCATCAGGACTTGTGTGCGATACAAGAAGAATTTTTCAAATCAGAGCTTTAGGAGGAGAAATAACGCAGAAAACGCAATTTACCTTTGTGTCCCCTAGCGGAAAGTGTATGATTTACTTGAAAATTTGGAATTTATAGGAAACACATTTCGTATCCGAAACACTTTCCAACAAAGAAGGAATTTTTTAAATCGTACTCTTAGAAGTAGAGATATTGACAAAAATAAGATATATATCTACGCCCCCTTGCGTAGAATCCATGCATTTTTTCAAGAAGAAAATTTTCCTAAAAGGTTTGTCGACATGAGTAGTATCGGTCAAAAAACGACGTATTTTTCAATCGAGAATTTAGAAGCTCATATTTTTCTGCAAATACAACAGAAGCGAAAATTAAGATTTACGCCCCCTGGTGGCCAAACTATTTTTTTTTTCAAAAATTATAAATTATTCGCAAACGATTTTCCATTAGGAGCTGTATCCGGTGCAGAAGAAATTTTTCAAATCGGAGATTTAGAACAGAGATATAGGGGGAAATGCAATTTACCGTTGCGCCCCCTAGCGGAAAGTCTATGAATTACTTGAAAATTTTGAAATTATATGAAAAACATGTCACACGGCAAACACTATCCAACAAAGGAGGAATTTTTTAAATCGGACTCCTAGAAGTAGAGATATTGACAAAAATAAGATGTATATCTACGCCCCCTGGCGGAGAAACTGTGTAATATTTTAAGAATAAAATATTACGAAAAGGTTTATCGATGTGAGTATCATCAGTCCACAAAAGCATTTTTAATCGATATTTTAGAAGCTCTGATTTTATGGCAAATACATCAGAAGCAAAATTTAACACTTATGCCCCCTGGTGACCAAAGTATTCTTTACCAAAAATTTGATATTATATGCAAAAGATTTTCCATCAGGAGATGAATCCGTTGAAGAAAAAAATTTTCAAATCGGAGTTTTAGAAGAAGAGTTATCGGATAAAATGTAATTTACGTTTACGCCCCCTAGCGGAAAACCTATGAGTAATTTGAAAAAGTAACTGTATCTAAAATACTCTTCGAAATAAATGGAATCGAAAGATATAATAATTTTTTCAATCGGATGTTTAGAAGAAAATATGTGGAATAAAACGTATTTTTGAATTCGACATCATCTGCATTTACGCCCTCTACCGGCAAAATTGTACATCGTAAAAAAAACGAAATAAAGGATCATCATTTGCATATTTTAAGTTTCCTAATGCTAAAAGAATGTTTCAAAAAGTACTAATAGTTGCTGAGATATCGTGGGTACAGGCTGACGGACGGACAAACCGATAACAGAAGCACGAACTTTTTTTTACAAAAGACGGGCTAAAAACAGCTCAAGGCCCCTCCCTGAGTCCCAGAAAGTGTCTCCAGTGATGCCGCACTTCAGACTATTGCTTTCGGCAAAAACGCACTTGCCGTCTGGTCTTGCCGATTGATGAATTGAGCTAAGAAAAGCGGGAGGTATGATAGGCGATAATACAACACTAATTGTTCAAGAACTAGAAAAACACGAACCCCCTACCCCGTTGGGAATATATGCATAGAACGGATTTTAAAATCACTTGAATGCAAGAGGAACAAGAAAGATGACACCGAATTTTCGGGTGTAGTAAGCACGTCTTTTGAATCCGTTCGGACGCAAATTAAATTTATCAAAGCTATTCAAAGTCAACGGAACTGGCATGGAAAACAATAGTATCTGACCAAAGAAAGATGATTTTCAATCGGGTTTTTAATTTCTCAGATATTGCTGTAAACGGAATCGTGAGCTCACGCCCTATGGTTGCAGACTTGCGCGTTAAGAAAAACATGAATTTATATGATAAACATTTCACACCGGAAATGCTCTCCAAAATAGAAATAATTTTTCAAATCGGACTCTTAGAAACAGAGATATCGACAAAAATAAGGTGTGACTTTATTTCCCCTATTGGGAAAACCATGCATTATTTTAGGAAGAAAGTATTCCAAAAGGTATTCACATACGAGCGGTATCGGTCCAAGAAAAAAAATGTAGTCGAGTTTCTAGGAGCCCAGATTTTGCTACAAATACATCAGAAGCAGAAACTAACACTTATGCCCCCTGGTAGCCAAACCATTATTTAAAAAATTTTGGAAATTATGTGAAAAATATTTTCCATCAGGTCTTGTATGCGATACAGGAAGAATTTTTCTAATCGTAGTTTTAGAAGCAGAAATCACGCATAAAACGCAATTTACCTTTGTGCCCCCTAGCGGAAAGTCTATGATTTACTTGAAAATTTTGAATTAATAAGAAAAAATTTCGCATCGGATACACTATTCAACAAAGAAGGAATTTTTCAAATCGGTCTCCTAGAAGTAGAGTTATTGACAAAAATATGATATACATCTACGCCTCCTGGCGTAGAAACCATGCATTATTTCAAGAAGAAACTGTTACTAAAACGTTTGTCGCCATGAGTAGTAGCAGTCAACAAACGACTTTTTTTCAATCGAGATTTTGGAAGCTCATATTTTGCTGCAAATACATCAGAAGCAGAAATTAAGACTTACGCCACCTGGTGGCCAAACCATTTTTTACAAAAATTGTAAATCATATGCAAAGGATTTCTCTTCAAGAGCTGTATCCGGTGCAGAAAGAATTTTTCAAATAGGAGATTTAGAAGCAGAGATGTAGGGGAGGGAGCAATTTACCTTTACGCCCCCTAACGGAAAGTCTACGAATTACTTGAAAATTCTGAAATTATATGAAAAACATGTCACACTGGAAACACTCTCTATCACAGAAGGAATTTTTCAAAGCGGACTCCTAGAAGTAGAGATATTGACAAAAATAAGACATACATCTACGCCCCCTGACGTAGAAACCATGCATTATTTTAAGAAGAAAAAGTTTCTAAAAGGTTATTTGACATGAGTACCATCGGTTAGTTAGTTAGTTAATTGATTTTAGTGGCGCAAGGGCCGGGTTTGGCCAAAGAGCGCCTGACACAGAACTATCAGTTAAATATTTTTAAAAGCGGGGTGAGATGATAGAGTTGATTCTCCACCTGTTGGTCCCACAGACCCCGCCACGTTTGCCGGATATGATCGTGAACAAGAAAGCAAAAATCCCGGTGAAACAGTGGCAAGGGTGTGACGACCGAAAAGGAGGCAGATCTAGCAGCAGCACCAGCAGACTCGTTCCCTGGGATCCCAACATGCCCAGGAATCCAGCAGAACCGAATCTGGACATCAGCCTCGAGCAAAGAACGAAGAAGTCTCCGTACGGTAAAAAGAAGTGGGTGACCAGTGAAATCCAAAGATGACAATGATTTCACAACACTCAATGAATCAGTGCACACAATAGCACGCTGATGATAGCTCGACTGCACGTGAACAAGTGCAATATACACAGCATGCATCTCCGCCGAAAACACCGAGGCCTCGGTAGGAATGCGGGCAACAGAAACTTCGTCAATGCAGACGGCCGCGGATCAAACAACACTAGCCGCATTAGATCCATCGGTGAAAACAGGAATAATGTCTGCATGGACGTAACGGTGTTCAGCGAAGAGCTGCTGGTACACTGATGCAGGGATTGAGGACTTATCAAAAGATGTAAAGCTGGTATCAACCATGACACCAAGAGGGTGCCATGGGTCATCCTCAAAGCCCCTGGTATCTCCAACGAGTGACAAGTAGAGCCCTGCATCACGAGCTACGGCCGGTATACGAAGACCGAAGGTTCGAATGCACGAGGGACGGATCTCAAACATGCGAGCATGCTGGGGATGAAAAACTGCATCGCATAAAGGATGATCTGAGAGAGATTTAAGTTTCAGGTAAAATTGAAGAGACAGCTGCAGACGGCGTAAATGAAGCGACGATTCGTTCGCGTCGGCATAAAGGCTGCGAAGCCGCCCCGGTGGCGCAGTGGTCTAAGCGATGGCCTCTGATCATTCGTCCGTAAGGGGTCCGGGTTCGAATCCCGGTCAGGCATGGATGTTGTGTTTGTCTTACGGTACTGGCTCTCTCCCTTCCCTGGAACCAGTGACCCTAAATTAGGGACGGGCGACTGCTTATAGCCCATTGAGTTGCTCACGGTGGTCGTTAAACCTCCAATCAAAAAAAAAAAAAAAAAAAAGAAAAAAGAAGCGACGATTCGTTCGCGTCGGCATAAAGGCTGCGAAGCCGCCCCGGTGGCGCAGTGGTCTAAGCGATGGCCTCTGATCATTCGTCCGTAAGGGGTCCGGGCTCGAATCCCGGTCAGGCATGGATGTTGTGTTTGTCTTACGGCACTGGCTCTCTCCCCTCCCTGGAAACAGTGACCCTAAATTAGGGGCGGGCGACTGCTTATAGCCCATTGAGTTGCTCACGGTGGTCGTTAAACCCCCAATCAAAAAAAAAAAAAAAAAAAAGGCTGGGAATGGGTGACGTGCGAAATGCTCCCGTAGCAGCGCTTGATGGTGGATGGTATCCAACGACCGGAGAACGGAAGGACGCGCAGAGCCATACACCATACAGGCATAATCCAGTTTAGACCGAATGAGAGAATGATAAATACGGAACAAGGAAATCCTGTCTGCACCCCAGGAGACTGTAGCAAGGATCTTAAGGATTGACAAAGCTCTCAGACAGGAAGTCCGTAGCCGTCGAACGTGCGAACGAAAGGTGAGCGCACGGTCGACGGTCAAACCAAGGAACTTGGTTTCCGGCAAAACTGGTATGGCTGCATGGTTCAAATAGAGCTCTGGATCGGGATGGAGGCCACGTCTCCGGCAGAAATGGACACACGCTGTCTTTTCTGCAGACAGAACAAAACCATTGTTGTTAGCCGCTTTAACAATCTGGTTAATTGCAGACAGAACAAAACCATTGTTGTTAGCCGCTTTAACAATCTGGTTAATTGCAGACAGAACAAAACCATTGTTGTTAGCCGCTTTAACAATCTGGTTAATTGCAGACAGAACAAAACCATTGTTGTTAGCCGCTTTAACAATCTGGTTAATTGCAGGCAGACTGCAGCTGCCTTTCAATGAAATGCATGCTTGATTGACAAAGCTCTCAGACAGTTCGCGACGACCAGAAGATGTGAAGGTCGTCAACATAAATTGTAGCCGAAACCGCAGGAGGAAGATTTTTGAGCAGACAGTTTATGCGGAGGATGAACAGAGTCACCGATAGAATGCTGCCTTAAGGGACACCTTGTTCTTGATGGAAACGGTCAGAGAGCGTCGTACCACCTGGAACACGCGGTTACGCCCACCTGGAACACACGGTTACGAAGGAAGCTGGCAATGAATGTTGGGAGGTTTCCCCGCAACCCATTTTCGTGGAGGTCGCGGAAGATACCGTGACGCCACGCTCTATTGTAAGCTTTTTCAATGTCAAAAATAACAGACACCAGGTGCTGCCTACATACGAACGCCTCACGAACAGACGTCTCAAGGAGCAGGAGATGGTCAGGAGCTGAACGATGACGGCGGAAGCCGCTTTCTGATGGAGACAGTATTCGATGTTCTTCTAAGAAATAAATTAGCCGGGAATTAACCATTCGTTCAAGGATTTTACACAGACAGCTAGTGAGGGCAATTCGACGATAACTAGAGGGAGACTTGGGTTCTTTGCCAGGTTTGGGAAAAGGTAAAACAAAAGCTTTTCGACAAGAGTCCAGGAAACTGTGCTCCAACCAAATGCGGTTGAAAAGCACTAACATATTCTCGACAGACGACTGCGAGAGATGACGGATCATGTCATAGTGGATGCCATCGGGACCGACAGATGTTGCACCGGACCGATGCAGAGCCACCCGTAGTTCAACCATGCTGAAGAGGGAGTTATACTTAGTGTTATAAAAAGGCGCAAAGAAGATTCTCTGGCGTTCCGCGGTTGTCTTAGTCCTCTGAAATTACGGGAGATACGCCTGAGAACTAGAAACCGAGGCAAACGCTTCGCCCAAACAATCCACAATCTCCCCTACTTTTGCATACGTGCAGCCGTTACTCTCAAGAATTGAAATTTGGTGGGAACTATAGTTTCCCCGGATCTTACGAATTTTTTCCCAAACAGTTTTTGAACTGGCACGTGGATTAATAGATGAAACATACTTCATTCAAGACTCCCTCTTGCTTCGTCGACGCACCAACCGAGCGTAAGATGTTGCTTCTTTAAATTTAAGAAGATTAGCCTCGGTTGGATAACGCCGAAAAGTACACCAGGCCTTATTTTGAACTCTCCTAGCCGCTGCGCAATCAGGGTTTCACCAAGGCTTCGGACGTCTTGGGAGCGTCGTTGATGTTTTTGGGATAGAGAGATCCACTGCCTGAATGATACACGTTGTGACATCAGTAACAGCTGCGTCAATTGACCCTTGGGTCACCATGGCAGAAGATATCACTGCGGACGATGTGAAGACCTCCCACTTGGCACGATCCATCTTCCAACGAGGAGGGCGGGAGGCAGAAAATGGCACGCTCACATTATAAATAAGTACAATTGGGAAGTGGTCGCTTCCATGGAGGTCGTTACACACCGTCCATGACCAGTCGGCCATAGTCGTTGGTTGACCCAAAGATAAATCGATCGCACAGAAACTTCGTGTAGGCTCGTGGAAGTAAGTGTCAGCACCGGTGTTAAACAGGCACAAAGAGGTCGAGGAAAGAAGAGATTTGATCCTACGGCCTCGTGTGTCTGTTTTGACACTACCCCACAATGGGTTATGAGCATTGAAGTCACCCAGAAGAAGAGCAGGTGACGGCAGCTGCTCAACTAAGCTCTCAAGAACGGACACGGTCACGTCCTCATCCGGCGGCTGATAGACGCTGCAAAAAGTTAGAAGCACAGGCATGGAGATACGCACCGCAACGGCTTGTAAAGATGTTGAGACCGCAACGGGAGAAACTGGAACACTGTGGGGGACAAGGATGGCAACTACGCCGCAAGCTATATCTCCTGATACATTATCTTTCCGAAATGCACTGTAGCCTCGAACTGAAAGCAGGTCTGATGGTTTAAGTTTTGTCTCTTGGAGGCAAAGGCACACCGGAGAGTATGACGAAAGCAGATGTTTCACGTCGTCATGTCTTGTCCGAAAGCCTCAACAGTTCCACTTAACGATTTGACCCAAGGTTTGAAGTGTGGTGAATGAGAAAGAAAAAAAAAACTAAACCTGAGAAAGACTGGGACGAATAACAGTTGTCCGTCTCCATCAGTTCGTCAGCAATGTCCATTTGTGCTTGGGACTGTTTTGTCCGACGCCCTGCAGTCTCTGGTGGTAAAATGGGGCGGTATTTTGGTTCCTGTGTCATTGATGATCCTGCCCGATCTTGGTTCTTATGATGAGAGTTTGGAGAAGATTTCTTCTCTTTTTCTTTTCTCTTTCCTCCCGGGGTTGTGGAAGTCCCGGTGGAGCTGGTGTTAGTTGCAGCAGGTTTAGGCAGAGTGGTTGTTGGAGCTTTCGCGTCCCTAGCTCGGGATTGCAGTGCTGCCAAACCAGCAGCTATGATGTCGTCTAGCTTGTAGGGACAATTAACTGGGATTTGGCTATCAGTCTGTGTACCGACAGTAGTCCTTGCGGCAACCGCTGAAGCATAGGATCGCCGATCCAATTGACTTGGAGCGACCTTTCTTCTGGCCTCTGTGTAGGAGATTCCCTCAACGGTCTTAATGCGTTGGATCTCTTTTTCCTCTTTCAACTTTGGGCAGTCTCTCGATGCTGCTGCATGGGATCCCTTGCAGTTGAAACACAGCTTGGCTTCGGCATGGCAATCTTGCAAAGTATGGTCTGTTGCTGCACAACGCCCACACCGAGCAGTGCTCCTGCAAGACTGCTGGGAGTGACCATATGCTTGGCATTTGAAGCATTGTAGAGGACTTGGTATGAAGGGACGCACTTCAAGGTGTAGATATCCTGTCTTGATTGATGTTGGCAGGGATGGGGTGTTAAAGGTCAGTATGATGTTTCGAGATGGGACAGATTGGCCATTTCGCCAAAATAGGATGCGCCGGACTCCACTCACTTGTTGGTCTTTCAGTTCCTCCAGAAGTTCTTGGTCACTGCACTCCAGAAGGTCTTGAGAAGAGATAACACCTCGTGAGGAATTGAGGTAGCTGTGAGGGGTTACCTTAACTGGACAATCTAAAAGAGAGGTAGTGTTTAAAAGCACCGTAGCATATCTGGGACTCGACATCTCAACAAGAAGATCTCCAGATTGGAGCTTCCTAATGCTCTTAGGAGAGCTGGCAATTGATTGCAATGCTTTATTTATCCAGAATGGACTTCTGGTATTTAATGGGTTTGAAGCGTCCAAGGAGTGGATGCAAAAGAACCGAACATTGGCAGAATCAGGTGTAGGTTTCTTGTTGGGAGAGGGTGACCCTTCCTCTATGGGCAGCTTTGTTTGAAGTTCTTGGGAGTTTTTTTATTAGCCATGAATAGAAGTAAAAGGTTCGACCGCCGAGTTCCCCGTCCACAACCGAGCCCAACAGGAGAGAGCCGGAGGTCCGCAAGCCCAATTGGACGCAGGACACGACTCTAGGGTTAAGCAACGAATATAGCATGTTGATAGCGCAGACATGCGCTCAGCGAGTACCGCGACTTTCTCAGGTCTTGGTAACACCTCTTTGGCATACCCGCACTATCCCCAAACTCTTTTGCCACCCCGGTGGTGCAGTGGTCTAAGCGATGGCCTCTGATCATTCGTGTGAAAGGGGTCTGGGTTCGAATCCCGGTGAGGCATGGATGTTGTGTTTGTCTTACGGCACTGGCTCTCTCCCTTCGCTGGAACCAGTGACCCCAAATTAGGGACGGGCGACTGCTTATAGCCCATTGAGTTGCTCACGGTGGTCGTTAAACCTCCAATAAAAAAAATATTCCCAAACTCACCCTGTTGTACGTAACAACAAGCCGATTGACTAGGAGCAGGTTAGTTCCTAGCCGCCCGTTTAGGGTGAAGCAGGGGGCAAAGAGGAATGTTGGCGACTGGCGACAACTACAACCTGGACACCAGAAACCTCAGCCTCCAGCATCCCCTTTTCCACCTTACGGGTCGCCGCACACGGCAAACGTGCAGGTAGGTCTAGCAAACCAGCCCGGAAAAACAAGAGAGGAACAGAAAATGGAGAAGCAAAGGCGATTAGAAAATGGAGAAGAAAAGAAGAACAGGGAGTGGAGAAGAAAGCAAAAACATTAAAGGGAGAGGAAAGCGAGAGGAAAGGAAAGGGCCGGCGCATAATCACAACCTCAGCAACCTACAACTGAGGCGGGTGCTGTCAAGGTGGTGGCAAGTTATCAGCGTGCGGGGGTACCATCGGTTTTCCAAAGACGATTTTTTCAAACGAAAATTTAAAAGCTCATATTTTGCTGCAAATACATCAGAAGCGGAAATTAAGGTCTACGCCCTTAATTTCCAAACAATTTTTTTACAAAAATTATAAATTATGTGCAAACGACTTCCCATCAGCAGCTGTATCCGGTGCAGAAAGAATTTTTCAAATCGGAGATTTAGAACAGAGATATAGCGGGAAACGCAATTTACCACTACGACCCTAGCGGAAAGTCTATGAATCACTTGACAATTTTTAAATTATATGAAAAACGTGTCACACTGAAAACACTATCCAACAAAGAAGGAATTTTTTAAATCGGACTTCTGAAAGTAGAGATACTGGCAAAAATAAAATATACATCTACGCCCCCTGGCGGAGAAAATGTGAAATATTTTACGAAGAAAATATTCCAAAACGGTTTACCGATGTGAGTGGCATCGGTCCACGAAAGAATTTTTTCAATCGATGTTTTAGAAGCTCAGATTTTATGGCAAATACATCAGAAGCAAAAAATAACACTTTCGCCCCCTGGTGGCTAATGTGTTCTTTACCAAAAATTTGAAATTATATGCAAAAGAGTTTCCATCACGAGGTGCATCCGCTGAAGCAAAAACTTTTCAAATCGGAGTTTTAGAAGAAGAGTTATCGGGAAAAATGTAATTTACTTTTACGCTCCCTAGCGGAAAATCTATGCGTAATTTGTAAAAGTAACTATATCTAAAATACTCTTCGACATAAATGGAATCGAAAGATAAAATAATTTTTTCAATCGGATGTTTAGAAGCAAATATGTGGAATAAAACGTATTTTTGAATTCGACATCATCTGAATTTACGCCCTCTAGCGGCTAAATTGTACATTGCAAAAAATAAAATAAAATAAAGGATCATCATTCGCATATTTCAAGCGTCCAGATGCAAAAAGAATTGTTCAAATAGGACTAATAGTTGCAGAGATAGCGTGGGTACAGACGGACGGACGGACAAACCGGTAACATAAGCACGATCTTTTTTTACAAAAGACGTGCTAAAAATGGAGTGGACTGTCCTTGACTCCCTGCCCCTTCTACACACATTCACACAACTATTTGTTGTTGTATTTGTGTAGGATCATTCTCAATTACTCTTCCCACCCCCACCTATTAACCTGTCGTAAACCAGAGCAGAAAATGCCAGGAGCACAGGGGTTCTTTTTCCAGTACTGTTTTGTTTTCTTTTTTGTTTCCCTTACCATAAAGGTAAAAATGCTAATTAAATATTGCTAAAACGCTATAAAAATCACTAGCTTTCGTTTGTTTTTTAAACAATTTGAAAGCTTTTTTTTTCTGTTAAATTAAATGAACTTATATTTTGGTGCTAAAACTGGTGGGGCAAACATACAGTCTGCCCCTTCACTTAGATTTCGGGGAGGGGGCATTCCCCCCTGTTCGCACGTCCCTGCTACCTTCCCATTTTTAGATCAGAGAATTGAAATTACGTAGTCTGTTTGGCGAAATGAACGCTAACTTGTGTGCGAAAAAGATATTGCCCTTTAAGACAACGCTGCAGTTTGAAAAATATCTTATTTGATTAGTTTTTCATAAAACAGCTCTTGATTTCACTGACTGCGAAAACAATGTTATTCAAATTTCGTGTTTGAAGTAACAAATATATTAAGGTTATTAGTAACATCCAGGCTTGGCTTCTCCTGTTTTCCTACGTTTCTCTTCCCTGTGTCCATCATTTTAGGCCTTAAGCCACAACTGTTAGCTATTCCTTCTTTGGTAGTTTTACGATCATAAGACACATGTTTGTCAAATATTTATATTCATCATGTTAAGAACATTTTTTGCCATTATTTTTAAACAGTTATTTTGCGTCAAATTTTTAAACTGTTATTTTATGACTTTTTATTTCAGTGCAAGGTATAAAATTCATGTGTAATTTATCGTCGTAATTATAGTTTTGGAGTGATTCAGTGCTGTTTCATAGTGGATCCTGTAGTCGCATATGATCTGTCAGGTGTTTGATTGGTAAAGTGTGACTACATTGTTATAAATACGTATTATACGTTCCATCAATGCTTCGAACATCTCAAGGTGTTGGAATTTTTTACGTGGTTATAATTCACATTATACATAAATGTCAGCTATTCAGTTGTTATTTACTGTTTCTCACGTTGTTGTTGAAGTGCTTTCGGGAAACGTCTTTGTTTGACCAAGGGTTATAATCATATAACATGCCCTAAAGTTTATAATATATAGAAATCGATTTATTTCTATATATTATAAACTTTAGGGCATGTTATATGATTATAACCCTTGGTCAAACAAAGACGTTTCCCGAAATCACTTCAACAACAACGTGAGAAACATTAAATAATGCAACAACTGAATAGTTGACATTTATGTATAACGTATTATACGTATTGTTGGAAACAATATTTTTCTCATGCATGCTAAAACCGTATGTGAACCCATACATGCCTTATTCTCAGAATACGGCGATTTAGTGTAATGCGACAATTTTCCTTCGAAACACAGCTGTATCTTTGTCTACAGAATATTGACGTTTATTCGGGAGGAGGTTTGCAAGGATGATCTGTTAGACACAGCTGAAAGTTAAAGAGGCCATGGAAAGACACACACGCGCGCATACTTGTAATGAGGCATACCCTCGAAAGCGGAAACGTCGTTTTTTATTACGTGTTTCAATGCACTTACTGAACCCTTCTGTCTGCAGTTTGGGGGCTTGTTAGGAGGTGAGGAGGGGGGGGGGAGAGCTGCAGGGCCATCGAGCAGGCGCAGCGCCCACGCTACATCTGGGGCCAGAGCACGTCAGAGGCCATCGCGTACGAACACAGGGGATACCTTACTCTTTTTGTACCCTCCTTAAATTATTTATAATTTGTAGGCAAGTAGCAAATTTCACTATTTTTTATGTTACAATTCCTGATATTTGCCTGTGCTTCTTGTTCCCGTCTTCAGTTCAGTGTTAGTAGAAAAAAACAAGAAACATGACACCGAATTGTAGGGGGATATAAGAAACCTTAATGATGAAGGTTGACTTTTGAATGATTTCATACACGAAAAATATATTATGTATTTTAAAGCAAATTTTCAGAAGAAAAAATTCAGCGGAAAAGGGAAATCATTTGTGCCACCTAACGGAAATCTTCACATTATTCATAAAGGTGAAATGTAACCTCTGTTCTTCACAGTGTATTGAACCGGTTGCACACAAATAATATATCAACCGGATTTCTACACAATCGGTAAAATATCCAAAAATAGAAATAATAGAAATAACTACTTTTTGGCCACTAGCAGCTGAAATGTGTGCTAGGAAAAAATCACAAATTATACACAAAGTATTTCTTGTATCAAAAGAAATCTAAGGAAAGGGTATTTTGCAAATCGTATTATAAGAAACGAAATATCGTTCCACATGCGGAACAAATAAAAATTAACATTTACGCTTTGCAAGTGTCAAAACTGTGTGGTACAAAAGAGGACAAATATGAGCAAAATATTTCTCGCCACAAACGCAATTATTAGCAGAAAATGTTTCAGTCGGACTCTTAAAAGTGAAGACATCGTCATTCGAGAGACTTACACGAACACTCCATTGTGGAAAACTAAACTTTATTTTGAGAAAAAAATACATATGAATGTTTTCCGCTGTGAGCGGTCTCTGACTTAACAAAAAAAAAAAAAAAATTCCAGTGAGAACTTTGGAAGAGAACATACCAGTGGCGAAACTTGGGTCCGAGACTTGGGCTATCTCATTCCCCTTTCCCCCCTGCCCGCATAACTGTTTTTTTTTTAATTGCGAAGTTTAATTTTCAATTGTTAAGTAATAGAGGTAACTTATTTTCTAAATTTTAGTTACATGTCATTGCTAACATGATACCAAATAATTATGAGGATTAGAATTTGAACACTTATTTGTACATGAACTCCATTCTTCTTCTCCTTTTGTGACATTGAGTGCTACGTTTTCATAAAATGCTTCTTCCAAGTACTTTTTCATATTTAAAAATAATGTTTTTTTCTATTGACAAAAAAGCAAAGTTTTTCGGATGCGCATGTTCTTGTGTGGCTCTAAGACATATCTTGATTCCTTTAAATGCTGAAAACCTTCTTTCGGCAGTTGCAGTTGTTAATAGAAAGTGTAATATGAGGTCTGCTAATTTATACACCTCACTTAAACGCTACGTCCAATTTATTCAACTTTATGTAACACGTAATGTCTCTTACTGATTTGTGTTTGTATTCATCAAAGGAATAAAGCACCTTCAGTTCATTTTTTAGTAGAGCTGTATCAAAATTTGAAGTATAATTTGAATTAAATTCTGACAACAGATGTTCAGGGAAGCTTTCACAAAATTTATCAAAACAGTTCGAATCTAACAAAGCCACGAATTTAAGATATAATATCTCTGATTTTCATTCATTGACACTTTACAAAAACTGAAACAACTCTCTCGCGAAACACTTATGGGCAGGAGTATGCGTGTGACTGAGCTAGTCTAACTCTTCTTTTTTCTGAGCGAACCGTTTCCCAAAGCAATGGCCCATTCCCTCTGACCACCTGATTCATGTTGTCATGGAAACGCTAGCAGGCGATTTTACAGAAGGTTTTCGCATCAGAACTACGAAGACTCTGGAAAATCTGCTTGCGTTATGCCGTTGGTTTTCGCTCGCCAGACTGAGTCAAAGAACCGAATCCGCACGCTATTTTTTTTTTTTTTTTTTGACACCGAAAGCATCGACATATTTCAATACCTTTGATAATTGACTTTTATTTGTGTATATTTAATTCAGTTTTATTTGTGCATTATCTTAGGTAATTCAGTTTTATTTGTGCATTCTCTGGGCTGTTTCATTTGTGCATTCAGCTAGCCTAGCTAGCCTCGAATATACGCTACTGGAACATATAATTGCAAACATGTTAAAAATAGAATTATACACTTACGCCTTCAAATGGAAAAGCACTTTGTGACAAAATACTGCGAAATGCATGCTGAATATTCATTTATCTAACGCAAAAGTAATTTTTAAAATGCTATTTTTGGAAACAGAAATTTTGGAAGAAATGCATGTCTCCTTAGCGATGACACTGTGTGTTATTTCAAATACAAACCGTACCTAAAGTGTCTTTTCTCGTAAAAGATATCGGAAGGTAAAAATAATTTTCTGAATCGATTTGCCTGAAGCAAATGTATGGAGTAAAATGTATTTTGAAATTAATAGTATGTGCATTTACGCCTTAGAAGCCAAGCAATGCATTGAAAAAAAGTCCAAAATGTATTATTCTAACAGTTCTGTATTTCGACAGCGAAAATATATTTTCAAAACGGACTAAAGTTGTAGGAATATGGTTTTTCACATACCGACGGAACGGACATGGTGAAAGAATTTGCACATAATTATTTGACGAAACACCAGCTGAAAAAGCAAACATGCTTTTACATCTGAATCAGTGACCTTGTGGTCAAAACAGAGTATTCAGTTTTATTTTTCGCAAGAAATGTATAACAAATATCAATTTCAATATTTACATCAGTTGTGTGCCCCACGAGAATGAAATCATATCTTTTGTGAAAAATGTACAAAGTAGTTTTGTAAAACTTGTAATAGAGCCTACTTAACTCAAATTTTGAGCACTGATTATGGCCCCTTATGTATAAAGAGAGTAAACAAACAGTTGTGATTGCGTTATATCTTTAGAATCGGGTCTCCTCTGTCCAATATACACTGACGGGAAAAAAAAATCCCAACACCAAGAAGGGGTTGTGTTAGATAAACGACAGTTAGTAAGCGGTGGGAGTACATCTGTAAGATGACGTCTATGCAAATATCGCGCTCGGTGCATACGTGTGACGCTAGTAGCGCCCCTCGGAACATGCAAAGCTTGTTTGCTGTAAATACTCGCTGTAACGTTCGTGAGCGTTAGTTATCGTTGAGATTCGACGTACTGTGTTGATGTTAGTCAAGAATGCCTTTAAGAAGACGAAGTACCCATTATCAACAGCTCACGGAGTTTGAACGAGGTCGTGTAATAGGGCTACGAGAAGGTGGATTTTCTTTCCGCAATATTGCAGAACGATTTGGCAGGAATGTAGCCACTGTGCATGATTGTTGGCAGCGATGGTCAAGGATAGGTACTGCCTCAAGAAGACCGGGTTCCGGCCTACCACGTGGCACTACTGAGAGGGAAGACCGCCGTGTACGGCGTATGGCCGTGGCGCATCGTACCGCGTCTGCGGCAGCAATTCGAGCTGCAGTTGCCACCACAGTGACACAACGAACTGTTACAAATCGGTTACTTGAAGGACAGCTCCGAGCCAGACGCCCTGTAGCGTTCATTCCACTTACTCCAAACCACTGCCGTCTGCGACGTCAGTGGTGTCAAGCTAGAGCTCATTGGAGGACGGAGTGGATATCTGTTGTGTTTTCTGATGAAAGCCGGTTCTGCCTGGGTGCCAGTGATAGCCATGTGTTGGTTAGAAGGAGGCCAGGTGAGCGCCTGCAACCAACCGGTCTGTGGCCGAGACACACTGGACCTACACCTGGAGTTATGGTCTGGGGAGCAATTTCCTATGACAGCAGGAGCACTCTCGTGGTTATCCCACGCACCCTGACGGCACAGTTGTACGTCGGTCTGGTGATTCAACCTGTTGTGCTGCCATTAATGAACAGCATTCCAGGGGGTGTTTTCCAACAGGATAACGCTCGCCCGCATACCGCTGTTGTAACCCAACATGCTCTACAGTGTCGACATGTTGCCGTGACCTGCTAGATCACCAGATCTTTCATCAATCGAGCACGTATGGGACATCATTGGACGACAACTTCAGCGTCACCCCCAACCAGCATTAACCGTCCCTGTATTGACCGACGAAGTGCAACAGGCATGGAACTCCATCCCACAAACTGACATCCAGCACCTGAACGACACAATGCATGAACGTTTGCGTGCTTGCATTCAACATTCTGGCGGTTACACCGGTTATGAATGTACCAGCATTTCACATCTAAAATGGCTCTTCTCGCGCTTACAAGAAGCTGTGATCTTGAAACCTTAATCGATTAAATATGTTACCTATACAAATGTATTGCCGCCATTTCATTCCTCTACAACTATTTTTTCGTGGTGTTGGGATTTTTTTTCCGTCAGTGTAATATACCTGTGAGAGCGAAAACATAACATATGATTCTTAAATTTGTATTTATATGTAAAGCGCTATTTTTATGTTATGTAAATCTTTTCCTAAATCAAAATCAAAATATCTGTTAAAACTGCTAATATAGGTAAAATCCAGAAATGTATTCAGCGACCCTTTGTATAAGCAGAGATTGAATGAGTTTCTGAGCTTTTGTGGTGAGATATTCACATGACGTTGTCAACGTTGTTTGTGCATCCAACGGCGCATCTTAATGCATGTCAGGAGCATGGGACCGTAGTGATAGCTGGCAGTGTTGACTTTCTGCATCCCGTCGAATTTTAAATATATCTCTTTTGAAAGAACTAGAAAAAATGTAAAATAAGTCTCTAACGTAAAGACTCCTTTTCTTCCATTTCTTTTTCTTCTTTTTTTTTTTTTTTTTTTTTTTGCGAGAACGCGACTGCTTTCATCCAAACCATGTGTTATTCATAGCCCGACCGGAAGTCGTTTTTGGATTTTTGCCATCACCTATGCCAAGCGGTTTCATTTGAACCGTTGGGTTACCAAAATTAAATGGAAATTAGGAAAGCGAAGCTTATATTCCAAGGAACGCAGTTAAAGTGCATCTTAAGTTATCTTTCTAAATTTTCAAGAAAGGTTGCGCTTGACTTTGCGGATTAAATAATTAAAATGAGATGTTCGGTATAAGCACCGAACAACATACATATTGTTATTTAAAAATTAAAATTCTTCTGAAAAGGGCATTACAGTATATATGGTTTTAATTAAAATACTGAACACAGAATAAGCTAAAAGATCAAAGGAATAAAAACGCACTCTACAAGTACCTCTGTACACAGTAAAAAAATTCTGAAGTTCACATTCCATTTTCCGTGTTTCCTTTCACAAATTAAAGAAGCATATTTCTGATACAACTTTTTTCCGTAAAATGAGGAGGGGGGAGGACCTGTATTTCACGTATTTTTGGTACGCCAGGAATATTTTGATTTTGAAAAACCTTTCCGCAAGTCCTTTCTTATATTGACGGTAAATTGCCGTATCTAAGAGGTGCTACCGGGAAATTCTGAATTTCCAAAAACTTTTCAGAAACTCCTTTCGTATATTGACGGAAAATTGTATTATCACTTTTTCCGCATCAGTATAAAGTAAACTTTTCGGTAATGGAACGATTCGGGTAAATACTTGAGGTTTGATTAATTATTAAATTAATTGAATGACGTCTGTTTATCAGTCTGTAGACCCCTTAAGACAAAAGCGATTATAGCTATCAAGAGTACATTTTATATTTAGTAATTTTTTGAAATAATACTGTAAAACAGTGCATTTGAACTTCTTTTTAAAGGTAATGAAGATTCATCGCTAGTTTTAAAAGATCTCGAGTTCCAAAGCATTGTATTACTTCGAAAGCGACGCTGAAAAAAAATACGTAATTTGAAATAAGTCTTCCTACAAAAGAAAAAAAAAATGTTACCAACGTATTCAGAAAATTAATAAGCTCCAACAGAAAGTAAAATGACTAATTCACCCTCATTAAAAACAAAAAAAAATTCATCATCGAGCAATTAGACTTGTACCTTACACGCGAGTGGTTTTAACGAGAGTTTCTGGTTAAGCAGTAAGACACGGGCTTCCTGTTCGAAAGACGCTGTTTCAAATCCCAGGAAGGGCGCGTTACATTAGTTCGCTGGAAAAGAAAAATGTCAGAGATGACGACTTGGGAATATTTCAATAAAAATACGGAACTTTGTTAAATAAACGGAATTACTGACTATGGAAATTTCATTAACACGCCACATATTTTGTACAATGTACTTTGTTATTCCTCGCTCATCATTCTAGTGAAATTAAATAACTATTCTCATCATATGAAACTACCTAAGATAACAGTAAACTGTGGACAAGCATAAAAACATTTGTTTTGAATGCTTCTACACAAGTGCTTCCTCGTACGTTCAAAAACATTCTTGACACAAATATCATTTAGTCATCATCTTCATTGTCAACCATTACCAATCCAGTGTGGGACGAAGGTCTCTCCAAGCTTCATCCACAACGATCTGTCTTGTGCTAGTCTCCTTCATGTTACTCCGGCATACTTTCGAATTTCATCCACCCATCTCACATGCGGTCTTCTTCTGGGTCTTTTCCTGTCCCTTGGAATTCAATCTAAAATTTCGGCTGTCCATCGATGGTATGTATGTCCAGCCCATTGCCATTTGAGGGATTGCACCTCTCCATTTGTCTTTGAGTTGTCTGCAGCCTTTGTATGTCTCTTTTAGTTAAGGTCCACGTCTCTGCACCATACGTAAGCACTGGAAGAATGCATTGATCAAATATTTTTCTTTTAAGACATAATGGCATATTGCTCTTGAAAATTATGCTGTTTCTTCCAAAAGTTATCCAGGCAAGTTTTATACGCCGATTAATTTCTTCATCAATGTGACCCTCACTTGATATCTGCTGTCCAAGATAAACGTACGTATCTGTTATCTCCAACTTTTCTCCATCAATCGATAAATCTTCATTTCTTGTAAAAGCATTGTGCATCACTTTTGTCTTCTGAAAGTTCATTTTTAATCCCACTTCTTTACTCTTGTCAGCAAGTTCCTGGATCATACTCTGCAGCTCTGATGAGGTAGTTGCAAAAATGACTATGTCATCAGCAAAACGAAGGTGAGTTAGATAATCTCCATTCATCTTCATCCCATTTTTTCCCAGTTCAGTGATTGAAAGACATTTTCCAATAGGGCATTAAAGAGCTTAGGAGATAAGGTGTCACCTTGTCTCACTCCCTTTTCAAGTTTTATGTGTGTTGTATTTTCAAACAGCCGAATCTTTGCACTTGTATTTTCATAGATTGTGTTAATAATATTAATGTTATCATTTAGTAAAAGCACTGAAATAATCATAATAGCCTATTAAACCACTAAAGTGGTACTGAATTCCTCATAAACACTGGTGCTCAAAATTAAATGATAATTTATACATTCGTAGATGACTGGACGTATTTCAGAGAACATTTTGTAACGTATACTCTAGATTCACTTTCCTTTTGATTTTTACTATCTCTGGTTATTTTATTTTACTATGTAAATTATCTTCTTACTGAACGAGATGTTATTTCTCCCTCTGAATGAGATCTGGCAATGAGTGTAAGTCATGACGTGGTGGTAGTCAGTATAAATAGGCGCGTTCAACGATACCAGACAGAGCTGTTGTTTATGTGCCAGAGAGCTGTTGTTTATGTGCCAGAGAGCTGTTGTTGTATGGTGAGAGCTTTTTGTTGATGTGCGTAGGGAGAGCTTCGTTTATGTGAGTAGAGCTACGTTAATTTGTGCCAAGAGCTTCGTTCTATGTGATTAGGTTTTTTCTTCATTATTGTGATACGATTAATGTGACTAGTGTGTGTGTGTTGGAGGATACCAGGACTTTCTCTGAATAAAGCTTGTGTTGTAAGTACGTTTTTCTCAGTTCATAGTTTTGTCAGATCTCTGTCTGGCTGTTAGGTTTATTTCATTAGTTGTTATTATTAACAACCAGCATAAGACTTTATTCATCTTAATTACTACTACAACATTACTAGCAGTTAAAAGCTTGTTCATTATTATTATTACTACACTACTTGCAGAAATGTTTATTCACGATATAATTAACAAAACAACAACCATTTGAACAACCATTAAAAGAAGCAGTAGCAAGAAGAAGCGGAATTCATTATAATTGGCGCCCGAACTTTTCTCGAACACGAGGTCTTGACAATTATTACCCATGTCTTCACTACCTGAGACAACTTCAATTTTTCACCCTAAATCAAACTTCGATGGTGATGGTGTTTTTTTTTTTTGACAATTTGCAAGAAGCCTGTGGGTCTCACTTTGATATAAGTGATCTACAAGTACCCAGGCATTCTTCACAATTTCGTAATTCACCAGCTTCCTATTACACTGAGTCGCGGGTCGTACCTGAGGGAGTTCAATCCTCTCAGCGAAGCAGAATGCTTGCCCATTTCGTGCCGCATGCAGGAACAACTAATTTCAATGGTTTGGAGGGATCCTTAAAGTTTCTCGAAGATTTGGAAGATCATTTTGATCTCTACAATATTCCTCAAGACTGCAAAGTACAAATAGCAGGCACTTGCTTGAAGGATACCGCTAAGACCTGGTATCGGCAGTGGAGAGTGTCGATCCTGGATTATCATTATGAGAATTTCCGAGCAGAATTTTTGGAGGTCTTTCCTTTCGGCCTCAGTCGAGCTAGCCTTGCACAACACCTTTTTTATCGTCAGCAAGGACCCAACGATAGCCCTGTTGCATTTGCGTTGGAAACAACACGCTTGTATAACTTATGGGATACACATGCCAGTCATGTCGACATGTTGGACATCCTATTGCAGCAGCTCGATCCATTTCTACAAGATTTTCTTGAGGTTCGACACCCTGCTACAATTCATGAATGCCTTCGCCTCATACGAACGTATTAAGAGCGACACGGCCAACATGGTTCAACTCACCATGCTCTGGCACCCCGCGAGGCTTATTACGAAAACCCTCAGCGGCATAATAGGCCTAATAACTTTCAACGCGAGCGTACACAAGTGCACGCCCAAGCTTCATACGTTCCACCGCATAGAAGAGGGGTACACCAACCGATTGTTTCTGAACAATCTTCTGGGTACCGTACAAATGCACAGTGTGCTCGACCCCGTTCCAATCCACAGCATTCGGAACGTTTTCATGCTTAGGGCAATGATGATTTTTCTGCCCGTGCTGAGGGAAGTAATAGAAATGAAAATTTTAACAGGTATGCAAAGTTCCCGCAGCAGTTTTCACGCAGTTTTCCTCATCGTGAAAATTTTCCCGATACCCGGCAGGGCCGAGGTTTTAGACCGCATGATAATCCAACCAGGAATCATTTTAACTTCCAAAGGAAGTAGACTAAGTTCGGTCCTGCTTCCTGATACCAAGCATTCTGACCCTAAAACAGTATTAGTGACTGTCCAAACTCCTCAGTTGCCTGATGTGTTCTTGACAATTGAAGATATTATTGTCGAGACAAAGTTCGACACTGGTTCTGAAATATCAGCCATAAATACGAAGTTTTGCACTAACAATTTTCCTGCAATACACGTTCAGCCTGCGACGCAATATTTGCGAGGTGCAAATAACGAAATCTTCAGTATCACAGGAACTGTCACATTATCTCTAGGGATGGGAAAGGCTCGTTTTACGCATTCTTTCTTGCTTATAGACGAACTACCTGTTACATGTCTAATGGGAATGGACTTTATTAATACGTTTCAAGTTACTCTGAATTTCGTACAACATGTGATTTCCTTTCCGGAACCTATCGAAGTGATTCCTACGGTTCCTATAGATATAACGAGTTTGTTATTGAGTAACCAATTGAATGAGAGGCAACGAAACCAGCTTTCTCTACTTTTGCAGGAAAGCCCTGGTTTATTTTCTGATCAACCTGGTTTCACACAGGTGGTTTATCATGTCATTGACACTGAGGGTTCGAAACCGATAGCGACGAAGCCTTACCCTTGTGCTCCCCATAAGAAACAGGAAATGCAACGTCAAATTTCTGAGATGATTAAACAGGGCATAATAAGGGAATCAACAAGCGCCTGGGCTGCTCCTGCCTTTTTGGTTCTAAAGAAACAAAACAATGAATTTCGTTTCGTGACAGATTTCCGCAAGCTCAACCAAGTCACGAAAACGATCAATTATCCACTACCTGTCATGTCGCATATTTTGCTTGACCTGTCGTCAACTAAATGGATGTCAACCTTGGATTTGGCGAGTGGATATTGGCAGGTGGCGGTACATCCGGACTCCGTCGATAAAACAGGCTTTGTGACTCCTTTTGGGGCTTATGAATACCTGCGTATGCGCTTTGGACTAGCTTTTGCACCTGCCACTTTCCAAAAGTTTATGGATACGGTTCTCAGACATGTTCTGGGTCCCCATGTGCATGTATATTTGGATGACATTATTATTACATCCGAGACTTTTGACGAGCACCTTTCTCTGCTCAAACAGGTGTTCCAACTCATATACAATGCTGGCTTGACGTTAAAACCTAGTAAATGCCAGATAGCGACGGACGAGATTGTATATCTGGGGTTGAAAATCACTCCCCACGGCTTATTTACGGATAATGAAAAAATTAGGCCTATTGTTGACTTTCCTCGGCCTAAAACAGCAAAAGAACTATCATTCCGGATGGTATCAGCAGACGAACTGCTAATACCATCCGGAATGACCGGATGGTATCAGCAGTTCGTCCCCGCTTATGCTACAATCTGTGAGCCATTGTATGCTTTGAAACGTAAATACAAGAAGTTTGTTTGGACACCAGAGGCTAACGCTGCATTTGAAACACTGAAGTCTGCGTTGACTCAGCCTCCTGTGTTGGCTTTCCCGGATCATACTAAGGAATTTGATTTTTATACTGACGTATCCGGAGTTGGTCTTGGTTGCGTTTTGTCACAAGCTGGGCATCCAATAGCATTTGCGTCTCGTACTTTAGCCAAAGCTGAACGCAATTATTCAGCTACGGAACGTGAATGTCTTGCTGTTGTGTATACTCTTGACAAATTTCAATGTTATCTTAACGAATTGACAGTTAACATAATTACGGATCATTCTGCCCTTCAGTATTTGAATTCTGCTAAGCACCTATCTCAAAGACTTATGAAGTGGGCTCTGAAGTTACAAGAGAGCAATATCAAAATTTCGTACCAACCAGGGCTTAAGAATCAAATACCGGACGCATTGTCTCGCTTCCCGATTAGTGGGGTCCCCACAGAATTTACTCCTGGATGTCAGCCTTTACTTCTAATAGCTGATATATAATCCAGAGAGCAGATAATGGCAGAATTAATAAATGATCCAGATTTTGGGGATATCTATAATTTTTTGCTTGCGGGTTCGCCCCTACAAAGTGATCCTTCTCTGGCTGGGAGGTCACAGCATTTTGAAGTCATAGAGGGTCTTCTTTACTATACGAAATCTAGGACTACTAGGGCAGAGTTTCGCCCATGTATTCCGCGAACCCTTAGAATGGCCCTTTTAAACGAATTTCATGACAAACCTCTTGCAGGCCATTTAGGTATTCGCAAGACCCGTTGTAAATTGCGGGATGTTGCCTATTGGCCTGGCATGTACCAAAGTGTGCTCGCATACGTTCAATCATGTCACTTGTGTCAGATTAATAATACCCGTAATGTAAGACCGGCCGGTCACTTGAAATCTAGTTCAAGTTCTCATGTTTTTGACATTATTTCAATAGATTTATGGGACCTTATCCTTTATCTGTTAAAAACACAGCTCCTTACGTGTTAGTATTAACTGATAATTTTTCTAAATGGGTTTAAGTTTTTCCCATTAAGGCGCTACGGCAGAAGTTATTTGTAATGTATTAATTAATGAAGTATTCTCTAGATATGGTGCACCTAATAAAGTAGTTTCAGATAATGGTCCCCAATTTATTTCTGACATTTTTGAAAGAATGTGTGCGAGACTACACATTAAGCATAAATTCATTTCCCCATATCATCCCCAGAGTAATCCTGCTGAACGTGTAAACCGTACGCTTGTTAAAATGATTGCTACATTTGTCATGGATCATCACGAGCGATGGGATGAACATCTTGAGCTTTTTTCGTTCGCCCTCCGCTCGTCTGTTCACGAATCTACTAAAATTACTCCTTCAGAACTTTTTCTGGGTCGCAAAATTAAAACCCCTTTTGAAAATTTAACGGGGATTATCGACGAACTAAACCAGCGACCAACTCCGCAATCAGTACGAATCATGGCAGAAAAAGCTCGTGTTGCAATGCGAGGAGCACAAGCGGCTCAAGCAAGATACTGTAATACTAGGCGTAGGGAACCAGATCTTGTCGTTGGAGATCTCACTCTCGTGGAAACGCACTTCCAGTCTTCTGTTTCTCATACTTTAGTGAAGAAATTTGCACCCAGCTACGAAGGTCCATATCGGGTGACAAACGTGTTTGAAAATAACATTGTTCTTGAAAAACCTGACAATCAATTTCAATACGTACACGTTGCTCAGTGTCGCAAGTATCATGAACGAAATATCGATTTTATAATCAACCCTACTCAACCTTCTGTTCCACAGACTCAAGAGTCTATATCTCACGATCAACCTCCAGAAATTTTGGACGAACCAACAAACATTTTTGAAGAATCTCCAGTGATTTTTTCTTCACCCTCCCCTCCTCAAGACTGGCTTCCAAACACGCAACCTGATTCTCCCATGAGACGAAGGCTCGAATCAAGTTCTTCAAATACTAGTATCGTTCCTTTCCCTCCAACCATTGCCAAGACTATTGCTGCACCGTTTCTTGATAACTCTGCACCAACACAAGCTCCTATTTTCTTGAATACCTCGTCAGAGAGTATTCCTATAGGCAGAAATAAACATCGCCCTGCACGACCACTAAATTACAGCAGCGACTCAGAGTCTTCAGATATTTCTGATTTATCAGTTATGGACAATAGTTTGACGATTCCTAAACATCAAACAGACATTACAAACCGTCCAGCAACACCAAAAGCTGGTCGAAAACGTATCTTGTCTCCCCAATCTGCTTCGCCGCAACAGCGACGAAGGCAGGGATCCTTGCATACGCACGGGTTTCGCCCCTGGAACCTACGCTCAGGGCAAACAGGGGCGATGCCTGCTTCTACTCTCATGCCACGAGAGAGAAAGCGAAAACAAACGATGTGGCCGGAGCCACGTCCGTCCAAAAGAATGCTGGAAGGACACCACGGGCCCCAACACAAAGGGACTACATATCAAAAGCCTGGGGAGCCCGTTCCTGTCAGCCGCAGGGATTTCCTGACCCACAGACTTCGGCCGTTCCTGATCGACGGACTTCAGCCGTTCCTGACCGTTCCTGTCAGCCGCAGGGATTTCCGGACCGACGGACTTCAGCCGTTCCTGACCGTTCCTGTCAGCCGCAGGGATTTCCGGACCGACAGACTTCAGCCGTTCCTGACCGTTCCCGTCAGCCGCAGGGATTTCCTGACCGACAGACTTCAGCCGTTTCTGACCGACGGAGGTCAGCCGTTCCTGAAAGTTCCTGTCAGCCGCCGGGATTTCTTGACCGACAGACTACAGATGATCCAGTCACGTCCTTAAAGAGATCTACGCCACCTGAATTTACCAGTCCGATTAGGCCTGGAAAACGTTATCGTACTAGAGTTTTTTATGCGTCCTCGAGATAAGTAAGTTCTCGTGGACAGGTTCTTTTCTCCGTTTGTTGTTTTTCCTGCACGACCAGTTGGCGTGTTAGAATTTCTTTTTTTCGTGTGGGTCTATGCATTCTTTTTGTGTATATATGTGTTTTTTTTATATTTCTTCTATGTCCATCTACTAATCCAAAATTTTTTTTATATATATGTGCTTAGGGGTAAAATAATAAAAATTGTTACTGTTAGGCAGCTCCAGGCAATCTCGCTGCTGATACAGTTGGCTTGTATTCAACGATAATATGAGAACGTAATTTAAAATTAAAAAAGTGATTCCTGCTAGGCAGAATAAAAGGAAGGTATGCCGATGCAGGTTTGTTTTGTTCAAGTATACAAAGTGTTTCACAGACGAATACAGATTTCTTGATTTTGTCATGCCAAGTTTGAGATTGTACATACTGCTGCCACCAAAACAACAACAAAAAAGAGGTCGATAAACGTCAATCAACGAAGTGTAAGACTTACACTCCAAAATTGATAGATTTTTCGAAAAACAAAAAGAGAAACAAAAAAAAAAAACAAAAAAAATTAAGGGGGAGATGATGTAACGTATACTCTAGATTCACTTTCCTTTTGATTTTTACTATCTCTGGTTATTTTATTTTACTATGTAAATTATCTTCTTACTGAACGAGATGTTATTTCTCCCGCTGAATGAGATCTGGCAATGAGTGTAAGTCATGACGTGGTGGTAGTCAGTATAAATAGGCGCGTTCAACGATACCAGAGAGAGCTGTTGTTTATGTGCCAGAGAGCTGTTGTTGTATGGTGAGAGCTTTTTGTTGATGTGCGTAGGGAGAGCTTCGTTTATGTGAGTAGAGCTACGTTAATTTGTGCCAAGAGCTTCGTTCTATGTGATTAGGTTTTTTCTTCATTATTGTGATACGATTAATGTGACTAGTGTGTGTGTGTTGGAGGATACCAGGACTTTCTCTGAATAAAGCTTGTGTTGTAAGTACGTTTTTCTCAGTTCATAGTTTTGTCAGATCTCTGTCTGGCTGTTAGGTTTATTTCATTAGTTGTTATTATTAACAACCAGCATAAGACTTTATTCATCTTAATTACTACTACAACATTACTAGCAGTTAAAAGCTTGTTCATTATTATTATTACTACACTACTAGCAGGAAAGTTTATTCACGATATAAAAAACAAAACAACAACCATTTGAACAACCATTAGAAGTAGCAGTAGTAAGAAGAAGCGGAATTCATTATAATTCAATGAAGTTTGGGTTGAAGAGGTTTATCATTATATTACTTATGTAACTCAAGGAGAAGAAAATCATAATCTCATAATTCGCATGTGTTAATATCCTAAAATTTGTAATTTACATGAAAGACCGATCCATGTACAATATTTGAATTATTTAGCTTAAGACATGTGGCATTTTAATACGGAATATAATCACTAGCAAACGGATTTTTAGGTACTAAAAACAGAAAAATTTTGCTATGTGCTAATACTTTAAAAATATTAGCTAAAATAGAAAGATATGTACTAAAAGTTAAAAAAAGTTAGCTAAACATAGGAAAATAATTATTAAAAATAAAAAAAAATAAAGCTAAAATAGATATCGATTTGTCCGTCCGTCTGTGGACACCATATGTCTGCAACTATTAGTCCCTTTTGAAAAATTCTCCTTGCATTGGGAAGCTTGAAATATTCAAATGACGATCCATTATTTCGCTTTTTCTTTTACGATGTAAAACTTCGCTGCTAGAGGGCGTAAATGCAGATGATATCGAATTCAAAATACATTTTATTCCATATATTTGCTTCTGAAGATTCGATTGAAACAAATCTTTTAACTTTCGATTCCATTTATGTCGAGCAGTATTTCAGGTATAGTCACTTTTCAAGTTACGGATTGATTTTCCGCTAGCAGGCATAAAACTAAATTGCGATTTCTCCGATATCTGTATTTCTAATATTCCGATTGGGAAACGTTTTTCTTCAGCGGATACGCCCCTGATGGGAAATGTTTTGCACATAATTTCTAATTTTTGGTAAAGAATGATTTGGCCACAAGGGGCGTAAGTCTTAATTTCTGCTTCTGATGTATTTGCCACAAACTCTGAGCTTCGGAAATCTCAATTGAAAAAAACTCGCTCGTGGGGGGATGCCACTCACGTCGATAAATCTTTTCGGTGTTTTCGGAATATTTTCTTAAAATATTGCATGGCTTCTCCGCCAGGGGGCGTAGATGTATATTTTATTTTGTCAACATTTCTGCTTCTAATGATTCGATTTGAAAATTTTTTGGTTTATTGGATAGAATTTCCGGTGCTACATGTTTTTCATATAATTTCAAATTTTTTAAGTAATTCATAGACAATTCGCAAGGGGGTAACTGTGAATTACGATTCCCCCGATACCTCTGCTTCTAAAACTCCCATATGAAAAATTCTTCCTGCACCGGATACACCTGTTCGTGAGAAATCTTTTGCATATAATTTCTAATTTTTGGTAAAAAAAACGGTTTGGCCACCAGGGGGCGCGAGTCTTAATTTCCGCTTCTAATTCATTTGCAGCAAAATCTAAGCTTCTAAAATCTCGGTTAAAAAAATTCGTTTGTGGATTGTTACTACTCACGTCGATAAGCCCTTTTGGTGTATTTTCTTCTTATAATAATTCATGGTTTCTCCGCAAGGGGGCGTTGATGTATACTTACTTTTGCCAATATCTCTACTTCTAAGAGTCCGATTTCAAACTTTCCTTCTTTGTTAGATAGCGTTTGCAGTGCGAAATGTTTTTCATAAAATTTCAAAATTTTCGAGTTACTCACAGACTTTCCGCTAGGGGGTGTTAAGGTAAAGTGCGTTTTCCCTGATATTATTGTTTTTAAAAGTCATATTTGAATAATTATCTCTGTATAGCATACAGCTCCTGAATGGGAGGCGTTTTTCATATAATTTCTAACATCTGGTAAATAACGGTTTGGCCACCAGGCGGCGTAGGTGTTAATTTCTGCCTCTGATGTATTTGCAGCGAAATCTGAGCTTCTGAAAACACGACGAAAAAAATTATTTCCTGAACCGATACCACTCACATCGAAAAACCTTTTGAGAATACTTTCTTTTTAAAATAATGCATGTTTTTCCCACCAGGGGACTAGATGCATATCTTATATTTGTCGATATCTCTGCTTTTAAAAGACGGATTTGAAAATTTGTTTCTTTGTTGAAGAACGTTTCCATCGCGAAATGGTTCTCGTATAATTTCAAATTTTTCTTAACGCACAAGTTTGCCACCAGAGGACGTAAGTTCACGATTCTGTTTACAACAATATCTGCGGGATTAAAAAGCCAATTGAAAAACTTCTTTCTTCGGTCAGACACTACTGTTTTCCATACCGGTTCAACTGACTTTGAATAGCTTCGATAAATTTAATTCCGTCAGAACGGATTCAAAAGACGTGCTCATTACACCCGAAATTTCGGTGTCGTCTTTCTTGTTGAAACTCTCTCCTGAATCTTTTTTATTGGAGGTTTAACGACCACCGTGAGCAACTCAATGGCCTACAAGCAGTCGCCCGTCCCTAATTTAGGGTCACTAGTTCCAGGGAAGGGAGAGAGCCAGTGCCGTAAGACAAACACAACTTCCATGCCTCACCCGGATTCGAACCCGGATCCCTTTCGGACGAATGATCAGAGGCCATCGCTTAGACCACGGCGCCACCGGGGTGGCCTCCTGAATCTTGACAGGACATTTTGTGGGACATGGAATTGACAGGAAACTTCCATGTCGCTGGCCTGCTTCCATCCTACCAATCGCTGTCCGCTGCAGAACATCATCCATACGTTTGTCTTCGTGACATAAACATCTGGACGTGCCACGAAGTGAAAGTAAGAGTTGGCTAGAACAGGTACACAATGAGACTAGGCCCGCGCGTCTTTCTAACGAAAACTAATTCCCATATTATGGTTTACTTGCCGCAAAGGCTAGATAGCAGTGCGCATAGCGAAATTTGCATGTTCGAAACATTTCAGTACATTAGTTTACAAAAATCAACTGCTATATACGCTTTTGTTGATTATTCTTTCACTTTGAACAAAGTCACATGCGCTACAGCTGAAATAGTGCTGTTAAATGTGTACATGCGCAGCAACCTTTGGATTAATAATCGTTTTGTTTTTTTTTGTTAAATCACAAAAAAAGACTTATTGTATCAGGTGATATCGTTATTAAAAACAGGCATTGTACAGTTTTCATTGATAGCTTCGACTCCCAGAAATACGGGTGAAATATTTCGAATGGTTTTTTAAAAATGAGAAAGAATTTTAAAAAATATTTGCACTGTAAGATTTCTAATTGTGGAGCTCATATCCTTTGCTTAATGCTATATACTGTAATAGTTTCAGGACTTGGTTGGAAGAGGCACCTCGATTTCAGAACTTTGCCACTTATACTATTTTTGTGGGGTACAAGTCACGTTAAGCAGTGGTTTGATTTTTTTACAATCCCTGAACAATAAACAGATGTGGAGCTGACATTTCAAGAATTGTATAATTTTTGAACAGAGGAACTCAAAAATAATGCAGCAGTAATCTCGTTAGAACCACAAGCTAATGGTTTTGAGGTTGTTTTTATGCTCGTATATACTGTATACCTCTTTGAATCCATGCCTTGCCGAGTGGCCTCTGTTTTGCTGGCTAACGGGGATCCTACAGCTTGTTAGGTAGGTTGTCACAATGTAATGTCAAATCGGTGTAGTTACATCAATGAGCCATGCAGGTCGTTGTGAACGATGCGCGACAGTCCCCGCTCCCATCTGGCATCAATGAGCTGCGGACGATACACGGCTGGATGACAGTTCGCCGTTTGGCAACCTGTACACCACGTTTGATACGTACTCACTACAGCGGCACGTGAACAACCCGCGAGCAGCGCCGTTTTCGAGATCGGAGTTCCGATGTGCCGCTTGTCCTTTATCAAACTCCAATAAATCGGCAGATTTTCCCCTTCTGACTCCGAACACTTATAACGAAGTAGATTTCTCCGTCATTTTTAGTCTACGCCGGGATTCGAACCCGGATCCCCTCATTCCGGAATAAGTCACTCTACCAATTGAGCTACGCGGACGTTTTATTCTGATTCTTATCTGCCTTTATGTCGTGTGCGTCCTTTTATTCTGATTCCTATCTGCCTTTATGTCGTGTGCGTCCATCTCCTGGTACGTTACATCATCTCCCCCTTATTTTATTTATTTATTTTTTTTTTCGATGTGCTGGAGAAAGGATTCTCTTATTTTTCCTATCTCGCGGTGTGGAAATAACATCACACCAATGCGAGATTTTGAACGGTCGGGTCATCCGGATAGTTCGGGCGCCATTATAACGAAGTAAATTTCTCCGTCATTTTTAGTCTACGCCGGGATTCGAAACCGGATCCCCTCATACCGGAATAAGTCACTCTACCAATTGGGCTACGCGGACGTTTTATTCTGATTCCTATCTGCCTTTATGTCGTGTGCGTCCTGCTGGCAGGTACGTCACATCTCCTGGTACGTTACACACTCCACTAACCGAAAGTCGGTCCTCGGGTTGTATACATACTGCTCTGTGAGCTTCACCTGCGTCACCAATCGGTTTCCAGGCGCGCTCATTTGTTTGCGCTGGTGGTGGTCATATTGCACTTACCCGTCGGTTTATATACACTGAAGTGCTGAAAAAGCTGGTACAGACGAGCTTATGCAAAATGCATAGCAACGTCCCCTATGCGCGTACTCCGTTGCGTCCGCCAGTACGTATATAAAGCGATAGACATCCTTGCCAGCTGTCATAGCTGTTTTCGGCATGAGAATGACAAGTAATAATGACTTAAGCGATTTTCAACGCGATGTCATAGTTGGCGCTCGTAAGATGGGCCATAGCATTTCGGAGGTAGAAACGAAGTTCGGATTTTCACGGACGATGATAGCAGGGGTGTACCGTGACTACAAAAATTCCGGCAAAACCTCTAACCTGCTATACCAGTGTGGCCGTAAAAAGACATTAGGTGGACGTGACCATCGTTGGGTGTCAAGAATCGTTTCACGCGATAGGCGTGCAACACTCTCCCAGGTATCACCGGAATTCAATGCTTTAGCCTGAACAAGCATAAACGTTCGGACTGTGCAACGTACCCTGCACGATATCGGCTTGGGGAGCCAAAGCTCAACTCGAATCCCCTTGATGGCTGCACGACACAGAGATATGCGCCTCGCTTGGGTATCGCAACACCGCCACTGGACACTTGATGACTGGAAACAAGTAGCTTGGTCTGACGAGTCGCGTTTCCAACTGTGTCGGGAAGATGGAAGGATTCGTGTGTGGCGCAAACTCCATTAAGCCATGGATTCCGCCTGTCAGCAGGGAACTCTACCGGGTGGTGGGGGGTCCGTTATGGTATGGGGTGTGTTTAGCTGGACTTCACTTGGATCCCTGCTACGTCTACAAACATCTGTGACCGGCCAACGCTATATGCGCATCCTTTCTGACGAGGTACGCCTGTTCATGTCCTGCATTCATGCTGATGGGTTGGGCATGTTGCAAGAGGACAATGCACCTCCACACAAGTGTCGGAATGCCACATTATGGTTAGAGGAACATTCATCTGAGTTTGGGGTGTTTCCATTCCCACCCAATTCCCCAGATCTGAACGTGGTATAACACATTTCGGATGCCATGCAACGCGCCATCGGACACAGGAATCCGAGACCTCGGAATACACCAGAATTGAGGAACGCTCTGCATTAGGTATGGTGTGCATTGCCTACAGCATATTTCCAGAAGCTAGTGGAGTCCATGCCCCATCGTATTTCTGCAGTCCTGCTCTCCCGTGGGGGACCAACCAAGTATTAGACTGGTGTACCCATTTTTCTGGCACTTCAGTGTATATCATCATCATCATCATCATCATTGTCAACCATTATCAGTCCACTGCTGGACGAAGGTCTCCCCAAGTTTGCTCCACAACAGTCTGTCTTGTGCTAGTCTCTTCCATGTCACTGCTGCATACTTTCGAATTCCATCAACCCATCTTCCATGTGGTCATCTTCTAGGTCTTTTCCTGTCCCTTGGAATCCAATCTAAAATTTCGGCTGTCCATTGATGGTCTGTCCTTCTGGCAGTATGTCCAGTCCATTGCCATTTCAGGGATTTAACTCTGACCATGACGTCTTCCACTCTTGTCATTTTTCGGATCCACGAGTTCCTCTTCTTATCTCTCCTGGTTACACCACGCATGCACCTCTCAATAATTCTTTGAGTTGACTGCAGAATTTGTATGTCTCTTTTAGTTAAGGTTCACGTCTCTGCACCATACGTAAGCACTGGAGGGATGCATTAATCAAACACTTTTCTTTTAAGACATAATGGCATATTGCTCTTGAAAATTATGCTGTTTCTTCCAAAAGCTCTCCAAGCAAGTTTTGTACGCCTATAAATTTCTTCATCAATGTGACCCTCACTTGATATCTGCTGTCCAAGATAAACGTACGTGTCTGTTATCTCCAGCTTTTCTCCATCAATCGATAAATCTTCATTTCTTGTAAAAGCATTGAACATCACATTTGTCTTCTGAAAGTTCATTTTTAATCCCACTTCTTTACTCTTGACAGCAAGTTCCTGAATCATACTCTGCAACTCTGATGGGGTAGTTGAAAAATGACTACATCATCAGCAAAACGAAGGTGGGTTAGATAATCTCCATTAATCTTTATCCCCTTGTTTTCCCAGCTCAGCGACTGAAAGACAACCTCGAATGTGGCATTAAAGATCTTCGGTGATATGGTGTCACCTTGTCTCACTCCCTTCCAATTTTTATGAGTGTTGTATTCTCAAACAGCCGAATCTTTGCACTTGCATTTTCATAGATGTTATTAATAATATTAATGTATGCATCTTCAATACCGCAGGATTTCAGAGATATTGTAACTGCTGATGGTTTCACCAAACCAAAGGCTTTTTCATAATCGATAAAAGCCATGCACAATGGAAGTTCATATTCCCTCGCTCTTTTAATTAGTTCTCTCAGTACATGGATATGATCTATGGTGCAGTAGCCACCCCTGAGTCCAGCTTGTTCTCTCGGTTGAGCCATGTCCAGTGTTACCTTCAAGCGGTGTGAAAGAACTTTAGTGAAGATTTTATAAACCACTGATAGGAAGCTGATAGGTCTGTAGTTCCTGAGATCCTCAATGTCACCTTTTTTATGTAGCATTATCATTGTAGCGTTGTTCCAATTCTCAGGAATATTCCCTTCATTAAGAAATCGAGTGAAATTTGAGCGAGTACTGTTTCAACTTCTCCACTTGCTTCTTGTATGATGTCTACAGTAATTCCATCTTCTCCTGGAGCTTTTCCCCGCTTCATGTTCTCGATTGCATGTGCAACCTCTGCTGGGAGGACTGGAAGAACTCTGGTACTGGTACCTTTCATGATGTCTGGAGTACATGTATCATCCCTTTCATATAATTTGGAGTAGAAATTATCACTCTTGTCAAAATGTCGCTTCTATTTCTTGTTAAAGAACCATCTTCTTTTCTCAGTGCCATAATCTGCTTTCTTCCCTTACTGAGATGTCCCTTTGCTATCTTCAGGCTTTGGTTGTTTTCAATTGCTTTCCTCACTAGTTCACAGTTGAATTTCCTTACGTCTTCAGTCATACTTTTTCGTACTGTCTTGCATAGCTCTATATATTCCACTTTGGAAGTCACATCTTCTTTAGTTGTCCTCATCTCTCTTCTTTTTTACATCAACATTTTGGTTGCTCCTGATAATTTGTTCACGTACAACTTGTTATTAGACCCAGCTAATTTTGTTGCTGTTTCCATAAGAGCTTTTGTTACTTTTCTGTTAATTTTGAGAAATATCTACTTCTTCCGATGTTAGGCCTTCTAAAGCAGAGAATCTGTTATGTATATATCAGATGTAAGGTCAGGTGATGCGTAACATCACAGCCTCTCCTTGACAAATGTCAACCCCGCTTTCTCGTGGTGCATCCTGTTCCCACTAAAGGGGCTCTGACGAACGCCACTAGCGTTATAACTATACCATCGGGATTAGAGGAAATGCTATCCTACACTCACCAACCCGCTTGGCCAGCGTGCTGAGTTATGGCCAAACCCTCCATAATGACTCCACAACTTAAATCTTGGCCCTCAGTCTCCGGCAGCTGGAATGTACCTGGCCAAGGCAGCGGCCAGTGCGACATGAAGGCAGAGGGTGCTAAGAATCCCCGGAGGACAGGACTTGGCTACCATCTGATGCTAACCTTGGCTACGTATAATGGACGCTCCCTATCTTCTGATTCAAGGCTTCTTGAATTGGAAGAGGAACTACAAATGATCAAGTGGCACATCGTCGGACTAAGTGAGGTAAGGAGAAAAGGAGAAGATCTCATTGAACTGAAAAGTGGAAATCTCTTCTTCTATCGTGGGACAGATACTGGCATAACTAATGGTGTTGGATTTATAATAAACAAAGATACTGAAGGATAAAGTTGTAGAAGTGGACAGTTTCTCTGACTGAGCTGCATGACTCGTTATCCAACTCTCGAGAAGATACCAGGCTCAGATTATTCAAACTTATGCACCAACCACAAGTCATCCTGAAGAAGAAATTGAAGAATTTTATGAGGACATTCGTCATCTAAATAATAAAGGTAAGCAACACTTGAAGATAATTATGGGAGATTTCAATGCAAAAATAGGGCAACAGCAACAGAATGAAACTTCAGTAGGTAAATTCGGTCACCGCATCAGAAACCAGCGTGGAAATACTCTCCTAGAGTTTGCAGAGGCAGAAAGGTTTTTCATCTTGAACTCTTTCTTCAAGAAAAAGCCACACAGGAAATGGACATCGAGACATCCAAATGGGACGACAAGTGAAAGTGATTTTATTATGTGTAACAAAAAATTCGTCATAGAAGACTGCAGTATGCTAAACAAGTTCAACACAGGTAGTGACCATAGATTGGTGAGATGTAAGATGCACCTCAACACTAAACTTGAACGTAGCAAGCTCATAAGACAAACAAAAGTATTGACATGACAAACCTTAAAAAACGCCATAATAACTTCAAGTTGGAACTGAAGAACAGATTCTCTCCTTTAAAAGGCCTAACATCAGAAGATGTGGATATTTCTGAAGTTAACAGAAAAGTAACCAAAGCTCTTATCGAAACAGCAACAAAATTAGCTGGGTTTTAGAACAAGTTGTATGTGAACATATTATCAGGAAAAACCAAAATGTTGTTGCAAAAAAGAAGAGAGATAAGGACAACTAAAGAAGATGTGACTTCCAAATTGTAATATATAGAGCTATGCAAGACAGTACGAAAAAGTATGACTGAAGACGTAAGGAAATTCAACTGTGAACTAGTGAGGAAAGCAATTGAAAACAACCAAAGCCTAAGGATAGCAAAGGGACATCTCAGTAAGGGAAGAAAACAGATTATGGCACTGAGAAAAGAAGATGGTTCTGTAACACGAAATAGAGGCAACATTTTGACAAGAGTGATAGATTTCTACTCCAAATTATATGAAAGGGGGGATACATGTAATCCAGACATCATGAAAGGTACCAGTACCAGAGTTCTTCCAGTCCTCCCAGCAGAAGTTGCACATGCAATCGAGAACATGAAGCGGGGAAAAGCTCCAGGAGAAGATGGAATTACTGTAGACATCATACAAGAAGCAAGTGGAGAAGTTGAAACAGTACTCGCTCAAATTTCACTCGATTTCTTAATGAAGGGAAAATTCCTGAGGATTGGAACAACGCTACAATAATTCTACTACATAAAAAAGGTGACATTGAGGATCTCGTGAATTACAGACCTATCAGCCTCCTATCAGTGGTTTATAAAATCTTCACTAAAGTTCTTTAACACCGCTTGAAGGTAACACTGGACATGACTCAACTGAGAGAACATGCTGGATTCAGGAGAGGATACAGCACAATAGATCATATCCACGTACTGAGAGAACTAATTAAAAGAGCGAGGAAATATGAACTTCCATTGTGCATGGCATTTATCGATTATGAAAAAGCCTTTGATTCGGTGAAACCATCAGCAGTTACAATGGCTCTGAAATTCTGCGGTATTGAAGATGCATACATTAATATTATTAATAACATCTATGAAAATGCAAGTGCAAAGAATCGGCCGTTTGAAAATACAACACACATAAAAATTGGAAAGGGAGTGAGACAAGGTGACACCATATCTCCGACGCTCATTAATGCCACATTGGAAACTGTCTTTCAATCACTGAACTGTAAAAACAAAGGAATAAAGATTAATAGAGATTATCTAACCCACCTTTGTTTTGCTGATGACGTAGTCATTTTTGCAACTACTCCATCAGAGCTGCAGAGTATGATCCAGGAACTTGCTGACAAGAGTAAAGAAGTGGGATTAAAAATGAACTTTCAGAAGACAAAAGTGATGTTCAATGCTTTTACAAGAAATGAAGATTTATCGATTGATGGAGAAAAACTGGAGATAACAGACACGTACGTTTATCTTGGACAGCAGATATCAAGTGAGGGTCACATTGATGAAGAAATTAATCGGCGTACAAAACTTGCCTGGAGAACTTTCGGAAGAAACCGCATAATTTTCAACAGCAATATGCCATTATGTCTTAAAAGAAAAGTGTTTGATCAATGTATCCTTCCAGTGCTTACGTATGGTGCAGAAACGTGAACCTTAACTAAAAGAGACATACAAAGGCTGCAGACAACTGAAAGCAGCATGGAGAGGTGCATGGTTGGTGTAACCCGGAAAGATAAAAAGAGGAACTCGTGGATCCGAAAACTGATAAGAGTGGAAGACATCATGATCAGAGTTAAGTCCCTGAAATGGCTATGGGCTAGACATACTGCTAGAAGGAGAGACCAGCCGAAATTTTAGAAATTTTAGATTGAATTCCAAGGGACAGGAAAGGACCCAGAAAAAGACCACATGGGAGATGGGTAGATGAAATTAGAAAGTATGCGGGAGTGACATGGAAGAGACTGGCACGAGACAGACCGTTGTGGAGGAAACTTGGGGAGACCTTCGTCCAGCAGGGGATTGATAATGATTGTTAATGATGATGATGATGATGATATATATAAAGTGAGGTTCAGATATTTTTCCTTTTAAACTAAGAGTTATCAAAACTATAAAGTATGAGGCCAGGAACCAAACAGGACATCCTTCATGTTCTCCACTAAACGGTTAAACACAGAATAAACATGTAATTTACGAATGTGAAAGATGGAAGAAAATCAGGTATGGTTTGTATATTAATATTTTCTAAATTCCTTAATGTATGTACCTAAAGTAGTTCCGATACATTTGAGGGAAAAGGTTTGTGCAAGAGTGCTTATAAAATATTTTCGTAGCAGGTTGTATCTAAAGCCAGTTAGACGCGCAGCAGTTATTGCTGCAAATTAGCTGTAAATAGAAATATGAAATTATGTTCTTTAGTTGCTAAGCTTGTCCCTTAAGAAAGATTAAGAATTATATGCAAAACATTCTTCATCAGAAATACTGTCTAATGAAGTTAGATGTTTTCAAATCACAATATTAGAAACAACGATATATACAATGCTGGCCACCCAAAATGCAACACCGCCGCCCCGGTGGCGCAGTGGTCTAAGGCGTTGGCCTCTGATCATTCGTCGGAAGGGGTCCGGGTTCGAATCCCGGTGAGGCATGGATGTTGTGTTTGTCTTACGGCACTGGCTCTTTCCCTTCCCTGGAACCAGTGACTCTAAATTAGGGACGGGCGACTGCTTATAGCCCATTGAGTTGCTCACGGTGGTCGTTAAACCTCAAAAAAAAAAAGAAAAAAAAAAAAATGCAACACCAAGGAGAAAGCATCCGATTGACCTGACATTCGCAGCATGCGACGCCCGCGAGAGGACATGCAAACGATTAGCATTGCAGGGCATATACAGACCATGTGCGCCCGGCACGCCACCGAGAAGCACTGTAAGAAAGGTGCACAGAAAGTAGTGGAAATGTGTTGTGCTGCGGGACCTGTGCGTGTGAAGCTTTCTATACGGCAGTCATTTCAACACGTTTCGGACTTCGACAGAGGACGACTAGTGGCTTATCGCGACAGCGGTTTACCGTACCGAAACATCGGCGCCCGTGTGGGACGACATCCAGCCACAGTGAGGAGAGTATGGATTCGGTTGGTGAAGGAAGGACGGACGGAACGACGTGAGTGATTGCCGCAGCCGTGGTACACCACCGAACGAGAGAACCGGCATGTTGTGCGGCGGGCACTGACGGCTCGCACCGCCACATCACAAACGTTAGCGCAGGAATTAGGGTGTGTTGTGCAACAACCTGTGTCAGCACGTACCGTTCGACGTCGTCTGCAAGAGTGGGGACTTCTCGCACGGCGCCCATTGCACAGATTACCATTGACGTTACACCTCCGGCGAGTGCGGCGGCAGTGGGACGTTGAACGACGTACCTGGACTACGGAATGGTACGACATTGTCTTCCCCGACGAACCCCGCTTCTGCCTGCAACACCTAGATGGTCGGATCCGCGTGTGGCGGCACCGCGGCGAGAGGCTGTTTGACGCCTGCATCATGCATCGCCATACCGGTCCGTCGCCTGGCGTTATGGTTTGGGGCGCAATTGGATATGACACCCGCCCCCTTCTGGTACGCATCGCCAGGACACTCAACAGCCACCGACACATCTCCGACGTTTTGGAGACTGTAGTCCTCCCTTACCTGCAGGACCAGCCAGCGGCCACGTTTCAAGAGGACAATGTGCGCCCGCACGTGGCACGCATCGTGCACCAATTCTTCACTGCCCACCAGGCGTCACTGCTGCCGTGGCCCGCCTGTTCTCCCGATATGTCGCCCATCGAACACGTCTGATCGATTATCGGCAACCGAGTGGCCCGGCAAGCACCACCCGCGGCTACGCCTGATGAACTGTGGCAACGTGTGGAAGCAGCCTAGACCAACATACCCCAAGCCCACATCCAAAGCCTCTTTCGTTTGCTTCCGCTGCGTGTAGCGGCCGTTATTGGAAGCCATGGGGGCCACACGAACTATTGATGTCTGCGTATTCCGCAAGTCGCACGGGCCTGTAAGCTCAATCGTTTCATCTTTGTATCTGCTGTTATGTGTGCAGTAAATCTGGCTTTGCTATCTCGTGTCTTTCTTGGTTTTGCATTTCGGGTGTCCAACAGTGCAGAGACGTTGATTGGGAAATATACCCAAAAGTTTGCCCGTGGTGAGAGGTTTATCTCCGAAAAAATGTGTTTTTATTCAAGTTCCCTGGAGCTCAGATATTGCTGCAAAATACATCGGAAACATAAAAATGCACTTACTCCTCCAAATTCAAAACTATTTGTTTCAAAAATTAATAGTGACATGCAAAGCATTTAGCAGCTCTGAAGTCTATTAAACGAAAAACTATTTTTTTCAAATCTGTCTTTTAGAAGCAGAGATGTCAGGGGAAATGAAACTAACGTTTACGCCTACTAGCGGGAAAACTGTGCATTACTTGAAAAAAATACTGTTCTCGAAGCGGTCTTCGTTATAAATGGCACCGAAAGAAAAAACATAATGTTCTCAATCATCTATTTAGGAGCAATGATATGGAATAAAATGTATTTCGAATTCGAACGCATCAGGCTTTACGCCCTCAAGCAGGTTAAAATCATGCATTGGAAACAGGACAAAAATCATGTATTATTGTTCTCACGTTTTGTGCTTTTTAATGAACAACGCTTTTTTCAAACCGAACTAACGGATACGAAAACATGTTGTTCACAGACAGACGGACTGATTGTAATACAGTGAAGCCTCCATTAACGGAGTCCTTTGGACAACGGTTATCTCCAAGCAACGGTAAGGTTTGATTGGTAGCGAAAAACTGCCGTAGGATTATTATTAACGATAACCTCCAAACAACGAAACCTCTTAACAGGGGCCAGCGGGCACCCCTGTCAGTCCCGAAAGAGATCTAATGGACAACTTGTCCTTTAGGATTTTTCGCACTTCTTCCGGTACTTCGGCGAAAGGTATAAAACAGGAACAAGGAATACTACTAAGAATTACGAATGCTATTGTGCCGCAAGCTCGATCGCTTGGATTACGGCGAGTACGGCTCAACTGAAAAGAAAGAATTCAGCGTTCAATTCTACGCGAAGTGAACTCCAGCTCCTGTGTATGTTTCAGTCGTTACCGAGGGGAGGAGAGTGGATGGTGCGTGAAATGTGTTCTTTTAGCGGCAGTATACCTTTGATTGGTCCATTTCTGTTCCCATCTTGCGGCAGGAGGCTAGCTAACTGTGCAGTTCCACTTCACTGTCTAGTATTTTTCTTTTTTCTTTCCTTTAGCGTAACCTAAACTTTACCTCCTGGCTTGATATTTATAAAGGAATGCTTGGAACAACTGGTCAGACATCACTTTCTTAACATCCATTATATCATGTTATATCACGATTTCATTTTAAATTGTGTACGCTTTCCAACCGTAGGTTGAAAAAGAGTATATGCTCCAGCTTTGTCCCTCCGTCTGTCCGTCCGCACGATAACTCACGTGAAAATGGTTCGATTTCGAAGAAATTTTAGTATGTGGTAGGGGACCACCTGGGGACGAACTCTATTGAAAATGGGCGAAACAGGGTCAAATGTCAGGACATAAGAGCGGGATCCATTCCATTGCTCTTATGCGTCATAACTTGCGTAAAAATTGTTCGAATTCGATGAAATTTTAGTATGTGGTAGGGAACCAACAGGGTACGATCCCTATTGAAAATGGCTGAAATAGGATCAAAGGTCAGGACATAGGAGCTGGATCCATTCCATTGCGTTTATGCGTCATAACTTGCGTAGAAACCCAGCAAAAACAGTCTTGCTGGCCCAGCACTGCAAGCAATGGCCCAGCACTATGTTGCCGCTGCCGAACCGTCAATAAAATGTCCGGGCGGCCAAAAGAAGGGCCAGCAGCTCAGGCCAACAGTTGGCATCCCATCGGTTGTCATATGCCACAACAGGGCCATCAGTGGTCCATCACAGGCAGTAGCTGCCACAAGTGGCCCTGCAAGCACGTGCCAGAAATGATGGCTAGCCTAATGTGGTCCGCTAGTTTGCCGTTAGTGGCAGCCAGCAACCACGTGACGTAACTGGTGGCTTGACGAATCTTTTCCGCCAATTTCCCAGTAGTAGCCATAATAATAATACAAAAAAGCAAGGATAACCGCTGTTTCCCAAAGCTACAATTTGTTTTCTACCCTTACGAAGCTTGTGAATTACCGCACTGCGCGGGTGAAATTTTATCAACAGACCGGAAAAACGCCCGTTTGCCTCTGACTAGATTTGAACCAGGACCTTTGGCGTGGCATCTGAGCTCTCTACCGACCGGACTAATTTGCCACGCTGGAGCCTATGCTTAAAGATGTCTGTTTGGTATGCAATGTGTAATCGACTGCTTCCCTCTTTCATTTTACAATGTTGCGAGGTATTTTTCATAAAAGTCAGTTTCATATAATTGATAAATTAATTTTTTCAACGTAACGATAGTTTTTTTTTTTACCTTAAGGGAACTTCACTCATTTTCAAGGCGTGTACATACTTAGAGTTGTTTTCCAAAGTTTTGTACTGTCCTTGCCGTCTTGAAAAGAGATTGTTGAATAAATATATATTTACCCGGGTTTATGTCACATTCTGTTACAGTTTTAACGTTGTGTCTTTCCTTTCCGTTGTCCGAAGCTACATTTGTTTTAAAGAGTAAAAGATATTTTATTTTACTTCTCGTGATTTTTAGAAGCGAATTCCTCCCAGTCTTGTGTATTCAAAGTATGGATGAGTACACCACATTGCGTTGCTTTTTTTTTTCTTTCAAATAATTAATAAATTTTGTATGCGTATAATTCTTTTTTTTTTTTCAACAAACGTTGTTTTAATGGTTTTCCAGGATATTTCTTTCAAGCGATTTCAAACTTTTTCTTGTTATTCATCCACTCCATTCCATGAATTGTTTTTCATGGGAATGGAGTGGGTGTATTTCATGGCTGTAATCTAGTATTTCACGGCTTAATCTGATATCTTCGTCGACGTAAAATTTCATTAGGAAATTAATTCGCTTCTCCACATATGGATTTCTTTCTTAACATCCACTAAAATAACACGTTGGCGATAGCGTCGTCTTTAACTAACTGGTACCATTAAAGACGCAGCAAGCGTTGCTTCTGCGCATGCGCAGTCCCGTTGCTTCCACCTGCTGTTGGGGGTTGCATTGGTTGCCAGCAATGGGCCACTAGTGGCACTTGCTTGGAGGCCCACAATTCACGGCGATGCTGCAGGGCCATCAATGGCTCGCCACATGATAGCGCTACCACCAACGGACCACTACCGGGCCGTGAGCGGCAGATTTCAGCCAGCAGTGACCCCTCACTGCCAGCTGATGGCCAGCAGTTTCCCAGCACTTGTGTTTTTGCTGGGAATGGTTCGATTTCGATGAAATTCTGGTATGTTGTAGGGAACCACCTGGGAAGAACCCCTATTGAAAATGGGTAAAATGGAGTCAAAGATCAGAACATAGGAGCTGGGTCCATTCCATTGCCTTTATGCGTCATAACTTGCGTAAAAATGGTTCGATTTCGATGAAATTTTAGTATGTGGTAGGAAACCACCTTTGGCACGAACCCTAATGAAAATGGGCGAAACGGGGTCAAAGGTCAGGCAGGGCATAAGAGCGGGATTTATTCCATTGCCCTTATGCGTCATAATTGCGTAAAAATGGTTCGATTTCGATGAAATTTTAGTATGCGGTAGGGAGCCACTGTGGACGAACCCTATTGAAAATGGGCGAAACGGGGTCATGGGTCAGGACACTGGAGTGGGATCCATTCCATTGCCTTTGTGCATCATAACTTACCTAAAATGCTTGGATTGCGACAAAACTTCATCATGTTGTTCCGGAGGTATAGTGAACCGGTTCTGTTGAATATCAACGAAATGGGGTCAAAGGTCATTGCACAAAAGCAAGATTTATTCCACAGCCATTATTCTCATAACTTGCGTAAAACTGCTTCTATTGCGCCAAAACTTTAGTATGTTATTCCTGAGGTATACTGAACCGGTTCTGTTGAATATAATCGAAATGGGGTCAAAGGTCAGGACACATGAGCGAGATTTATTCCATAGCCGTTATCCACATAACTTGAGTAATAATTTCTGGTATGTTAAAAGCGTATTATAATCAATGCATTGCATGATTTTACCAACTTGTTATATAAAGTTTCATTCAGCAGTGTACCTTTGGAGAAAACTCTGAAACCGTTTTCCTTTGGCATAAGCTTTGTACAATTATTACCAAAGCAAAATACTAGCCCAGTTAATCTAGGATTAATCTCCGAACAACGGCAACTTCCAACAACTGTAACTTTTCCCGGTCCAAGTAGATACCGTTATTCGGAGGTCTCACTGTATAAGTATGCCTTTTTTTTTCAAAATGCGTGATAGTAGTACTTAAACTTCTTTCCACTTCAACAGCGATTCCGGGAAATGCTACAAGGTTAAAAATTTCAGTTCTCGTTGCACCACAATATCTTGCAGCATCGGACACTTGCGCCGTGATCTAGTGCGATTTTCACACGTTCACCTTAAAGTGGTGCATGAAAATGTTTGACTTGTACCAAGTTTTCGTGCAAATTATCAAATGCAGCCGGAACGGCGTTACCTTTCACCACATTTTAGGACAGTGAAGGGAACAGCGCATGCGTCTTCGTCATCAAGTCATCCGAAGGAGACAGATGTTGTGTTGTGCCACCATGTTGGCTTTGTCGTCACAGTGAGTGCGAGTTCGGAAAATTTTAAAGAAGTGTTCAGTCAAGTTAATAAGATAAATAATGGAAATAATTTTTGTAGCATACATATATCTGGTGTCCCTGACATAATCGTTTTCACGTTGAACTTTCTGATGTTACATATGGGCATCAGAAAGTTGTGCATCTGATGTTACACATGTGCTTCCACGTGAAGGACAATACAATTTTAGTTTTCTGAGGAGGTTGTTCACGTGGAAGTAGCTTCTAGTGTAGTATAACAAGCTCAAATTGCGGCATTATTTGGCCCAGTGTATTGATCTTGAAATACAGACTATATGTGCTAACATTAGCAATGAAGATTAAAATTTTCCGAATATGCGAGAAAAAATTTAAAAAGAAAGAAAAGGATCGTTTTATTCCTAAATGGATGAAGTAAATACAAACGTTTCTGTAACTGTACACAGAAACCGTGTTTTCAGAATATTTTATCCATAAAGCAGTGATGTAAAAAGACTTCACTTAATTTCGGTGATATGTTGCACCAATAAGTGGAACTACACCAGCTGCACCACATTTTGGGAAAGCTACGCCAACAAGTGGTGCAACTTTGCACCATATTATGGAGTAAGGTTGCACAATAAAATGGTGCATCCTTACATTTGATGGTGTAAGACTGCACCATTCTATGGTGCAACCTAACTCCATAAAGGGATGTAAGGTTGCACCATATTGTTGGGTTTTGTTTGCACCACATAAGGGTGCATCTTTTTTCAGAAAGTGGTGCAGCTGGCGTAGCACGACTTTTTGGTGCAACATATCCCCAAATGTTTAACGCTAATACTGAAACAGAATTAAATTTGGAAATACAGGCTAATTTTTATATCTATTAATTTGCTGGACTGAGTGATTTTATTCTTTGTATGCAGCTTCAATAAATAGCGATTTACAGTTGAAACAACATCTACGGTATTGTAAGTAGTGCTACTTATGCCCATTACCAGGGAATCGTTTAGCTCATTATCTAAGATAAGTGGTTCTTCTTATGGTAACAGAAGCGATCAACTTTTGGGCAAATTCATTATGTCCGATTTGCCCTTTTATTTCGAGTCATCATTATTGCCGTATGTTTAAAACTTAAATGTGCTGATGGGAGCTTTGTATTCCATAAATAGTTTTTAATTGCAGTGATTTTAATGAATTTCAAAAACAAAGTTAAATGGCTTTACATTTTGGTCCCAGTAGGGTTTGACTTTTGTGCGTCTGTCACTGTGTTCTGTAAATTGGATTCTACGATATGGTTCGAAACTCATTACTTTTCTTTTTTTTGAGTTTAATCAGCACCGTGGACATCTGGGTCTACAAACAGCCACCCGTACCTCATTTCGGGCTGCTGGTTTGGGGGGAAGGGGCAGGCCAATCAAGCAAGCGCGTCGTCCATGCACATCAGGGACTAGTATCTTGGACCATCTTGTACAGTTTGTAAGAAACCCTAGACTTAAAACGCTCGGGCAATGTAAGGACGAAGCTGATAATTTACCGGCACTCATTTTACCACGTCTTTTGAAAAATACGGACTTTCTTTTGCTATCACTATGTATGTCCGTTAGCCCATCTGTCCGTATGTGGGCATTATATCTGAGCACGTATTAGACCGATTAAAAACAAGAATAATGGTAAAGAATTTTCGGTTGAAATGGGCACGTCTTTTGAATCTTTTCCAACACGAATAACGTATTTCAAGGTTATTTATAGTCAATGGAACAGATTACAAAAAAAAAAAAAAAATTAAAGATATTTATACAGTCCGTAAAACATCTACAAATAAGAATAGTTCCTTACACCCATCAGCAGCTGAAAAGTAGGTCTCGAAAATTAAGAAAAAAATACAAAACGTTTCTCATAGATGAAGGAAGATTTCAGAGACAAAAGGTTTTTTTAATCCAAACAGGTGTAAGGAGAGATATAAAAGAAATTATGATAAAACTTTAGTCCATCTACAGGGAGAATTTTCAATAATGGAAAAGTGCGAAAAGTATTTTTCATAGCAAAAGCTATACTCAGGAAAATTATGTTTTTTAATACGTTTCCTGGAAGCATATAAGGTGAGGAAAAGGTTTTGACATTACTCCCCCTAGCGAAAAAACTGTGCCTTATTTAAAGGGGATAATATTCCCCATCGTTACTGTGGTGAATGGCATACAGTAAAAAAATATATTTTTCAACATGAGTTTTAGAAGCTGAGATACAGCTACCAACAGAAACACACACTAACACCACCTAACGCCAGAACTGTGAAAATACAAAGAACAAAAAAAGAAAAGGAAAAGGAAACACAAAGAAACTACGAGTACAGGCAAAGTTTTCCACAAGGTAGTTTGAGTCTTGTGTTAAAGTATTTTTTTCAAATCGGTCTTTTGAAGCAGAGATATCAAGAAGGACAGATTAAGCATTTGCGCTCACTGTTTGGAAAATTGTGTATTATTTTTTTTATAGTTAGAAGTGTATATGACTGCAAAAGAAATTTTTTCAGTTGGGCTTTCTGGTGCGCAGTAAATACACTGGAAACGCAAACGCGAACTTATGCCGTCTGGTGGCAGACTTGTACGTTAAGCAAATTTTGAATTATCTGCAAAACACTTCGCATCAGGAATGCTCTCCGACAAAGAAAGAATTTTTTTTCAAATCGGACTGCTAGAAGCGGAGGTATTGAGAACAGTAAGATATACAGCTTCACTCTTTATCGGAAAAGCTACGCATTACTTCAAGCAGAAAGTTTTTGAAAATATTTTTCATTGTGAGCGGTATCAGATAACTAAAGAATTGTTTCAATCGATTTTTCATAAGCGCAAATATTGTTGCAAATGGTTCAGAAACAGAAATATGCATTTACACCCCCTAGTGACAAAACCGGTTTTTCCAAAAATTAAAAATTATATGCGGGAGATTTCCCACAAGAAGTGTTATCCGATGAAAATGTTCTTTTTTTTTTTAAACTTCATCATTTAAAAACAGAAATATCGGGGAAGTACGTGTCCTAACCTAAAAACTATGCCTTATTTTAAAAATAAACTGCATCCAAAATAGTCTATGGTATAAATGATATCGGCGAAAGAAAAAAATCTGTCGGATATTTATAAAAAAGGATATGGGATATAATGTGTTTTAAATTCAATAGCATCTGAGTTTACTCCACATAGCGGCGAAGCTGTCCATTGGAAAAAAGAGAACGGTAAGAAATGACAATCGTCATCACATTTTGGGTTTCACCACGTAAAACGAATTTTTCGAATCGGAATAATACACTGGTGTGCAACAATTAAGGACGAAGAAGAGAAATTAGCATAACAGCGGAACGAGCAGGCAGAACGGACCGCCGAAAGACCACTCAGGACATAGACTAGGGTCCGGTACGTGAGGGCATGCGCATATATGCAGCCTGACGGGGGGGTGTCGGAAGGGTATAAAGCACACGGGCGGTGTACGCTCAGGAATTCGGTGAAAGCTATTACACGGTGTACATCGGTTTGAACGACGTCGAGTTTCTGCCACCGTGTGATATGGCAAACAGGCAATCCAGTAGACGACATCCTGATGACTTTACCCGAAGTCGCGTCATTGGGAACATGGAAGAAAGTTGAAGGGTGACTAGTGTGGCCGAGGAGTTCCGGATTGCTCACAGCATCGTTTCACAAGCTTGGAGAGCATTTCAAACGACAGGAACAGCTGTCCGGGAATTTAGCAGTGGTCGTTTACGAGCAACCACGGCTGAGTACGACCGGTATATTGTCCTACAGGTGTGAAGAGACAGACGCCAAACAGCGGGAGAAATCGCAAGGCACATGCAACAGACAACTGGACGCCCGTTATCGCGTTTTACCGTGGGCAGGAGACTACCCAAACGTGGTCTATTTGCACGACGACCAGTACGGTGTGTTTCATTAACACCTGCTCATCGTAGACGGCGGTTTCTGTGGTGCCAGCAACACAAGAACTGGACACATAAGCAAGTTCTCTTTACGGATGAGAGCCGATTTAGTCTGACGTGCGATTCTGGACGTATACACATCTGTAGAAAGCAGGGAATACGCAATCATTCCTTCAACCTCTTCGAAAGGGACCGGTTTGGAGGTGGCGGAGTTGTCGTTTGGGGCGGTGTCATGCTTGGTAGCCGTACTGACCTCCACATCTTTCAAGGAGGTTCAGTCACAGGTGTCCGCTATTGTACCGAGGTTCTCCTGCATCACGTGCGTCTGTTTTGATGTGCTGTGGGTCCTGAGTTCCTCTTCATGGAAGACAACGCTAAACCTCATCGTACAGTGGCTGTCGCCGAGCTGTTGGTGAGTGAAATATTCAAAGCATGGAATGGCCCGCAAGTTCCCCGGACCCAAATCCAATCGAACACGCGTGGGACCTTCTCGGGAGACGCTTGGCAGCACGTCACCAGCCGCCAGCAACGATTCCGCTGCTGCGATTGGCGCTACAAGAGGAATCGGCCGCGATGCCTCAACATCTCCTTGACAATCACGTCCTCAGCATGGACAGACGTTGTAAATCCTGCAACGCAGTCAGGATTGATCATATCCCCTACTAAAGACTGAATTTTTCTTGGCAGCCCCCTGTCACATGGGCGTTTCTGTCTTCTGTCCAGTTGTGCTCGAAGCTACCTTTTCAATAAAGTGCCTCTGTATCCTTTGGATTCCTTGTTTCGACGGTTTTGCTCACTTGTCTCATATTCGTACATCTTGGGGACCTTATGGTATGATTTGAGACGATGTGGAGCACTTCTGCACTACGTTACATTCGAAAAACTCTCTCGTGCTTAATTTTTGCACGCGAGTGCAGTTGTAGAGACATGGTATCCGCAGACAGACGGATGGACAAAGTGACACTATAAGTACGTATTTCTTCTTACAAAAGAAATGCTAAAAATATTTTTGTATTGTAATGCTTTTACGCTAAAAAAGACGATACCTGACTATTAGTGTTTTTCTAATCTAAGCGGCTGCCGCTCGGCGGAATAAGTGCTGGGATACGGATTTCAAAACATGTTTTATTCATATCATTACTCCTAAATATCTGATTAAAAATCTTTTCTTTCCTTAGATACCATTCTGCTTACAGTGTTTTTTCCATAACACATTTTTTTCCGCTATGATGTGAAAATGTGCATTGCATTTCCCCGGATATCTTAGTTTCTAAACATCCCATTTGAAAAAAAATATTTATTGCATCACATGAAGGTCTCATAAAGAATATTTTTCTCATTATACTGTATTTTTCATAACGAACAGTTGAACGCTAGGCGGAGTAACTCCATATTTTATCTTCCGTTTTATTTGCAGCAATATCTGTGCTCCAAAAAAACCGATTGAAAAAAATTATTTTGCCGTCCGATACCACTCGCTACAGAAATCTTTTTGACGTAGAACTACGTCTAACTCCGTGGATAGTATGGGGCGAACTACGGCCCATACGCGTGTGACAAAAAATAGGTCCGGGTTGAAATCATTATAGCGTTAAAAATACGTGACGCACACTAATCGTATTAGCATTTTCGTAAAATGGAGTCCAATTTGCGTACTCTCACTTCAGAGTAAGTCGCTCTCCCAACTGAGCTAAGCGGAGAGAATGTCTCGCTACAGATGTATCGTCTTGTTACATGTGTTTATCTCTGTAGTAGGTCACAAGCTTTCCGATTTGCAAGTCGTAGTCTTACGTTCCAAATTGACCTCTAAATCAGAACTGACCCTACCTGTATTTCTCGGCATGTTTTCTGCTCATAATACTGTATACACTTTTTTCTCCATGGGGTGTAGATGCACATACACTATATTGACAAAAGTCACCGGACACCCCTTCAAAAGAAAATAAACGATTCCGCTGCGTTGTTAAGATGCGCGGTACAGCTTCAAACGGTATAAATAAAGCCTACAGCTGACCGCGATCATATCGCACTGTCAGGTTGAGTGAAAATGTCGCGACGGGAGAGAACTGACTTTGAGAAAGGAAAGGTTGTTGAGTGTTATATTAGTGGGTTGTTTATTAGAGAAAGCGAGAGGCGTTTAAACATACCCAAGTCAACTATTTTGGATGTACTGAATAAGTGGAAGACACATGGCGGGCCTGAAGCAGCAAAACGTACCGGCAGACCAAAGAAAATCAGTGATAGAGGACGTCGAAGCCTCAAGAGAGTCCTTACAGCTAATCGACGGAGTATAGCACAAGACTTCAGTATACAGGTGAGTAAAATTACTGGAACCTCGGTATGTACACGTACCATTTGTAGAGAACTTCATTCTATGAGTTACCGTGGTCGTCCGGCTGCTCATAAGGCTTTCATCTCCACTAGGGATGCAACTCGTCGTTTAGCATGGTGTAAAGAACATTTATCGTGGACTGTAGATCAATGGAAACGGGTCCTATGGACTGATGAATCCAGATACACGAACTATCTGTCTGATGGCCGTGTGTAGGTATGGCGGCAGCCGGGAGAACGCTATTTACCACAGTGTACTGTTCCTGCGAACACGTTTGGAGCTGACAGTGTACTCGTGTTGAGTTGTTTTTCGTGGTATGGTCCCGGCCCATTAATTAGCATGGACAAACCTGTTAACCAGCACGTCTACCTCGATACTATAAAATATTCACCAATGCTGCCGCACGTACGGTCCTTCACAAACATAATTTCCAAATTGCAAGTCAAGATTAAAACACTTTATTTACAATTAAAAATTAATATTTACACGTGAGATCTTTCGGGGCTGAACATAGCACCCATCATCAGGCTCTAAGCGCCACGAAACACAGGAGCAGACATTATATATTGTAACACGACCCACAGTTCACTCGGTCTTCTCAATTACCGATGATGCCATCAACAAAACGTTAAAGTCCAAAAATCAAGTCTTAATTTCTTATCAGATATAGTCCTCTTCTTCAGAGTTGTGTGCGGAGGGGGTAACCATCCTTCTCCACTGTCTTGGAACAAATGTCCGGAGTTCAATGTTACAGCATGTTTCCCCATATGTAACATAATACTAAAAGTCTATCGTACGAAAGGTCACTATAAATATTTTATAGTGACCTTTCGTATCATAGACTTTTAGTATTAGTCTACCTCGATATTCTGGACAATTATGCACTACCAACTCTGTGGCAATACTATGTAACCGAGCCTTGTTGGTACCAGAAGGATAAAGCACCGAGCCTTGTTGGTACCAGCAGGATAAAGCACCGAGCCTTGTTGGTACCAGCAGGATAAAGCACCGAGCCTTGTTGGTACCAGCAGGTTAATGCACCGAGCCTTGTTGGTACCAGCAGGATAATGCACCGAGCCTTGTTGGTACCAGCAGGATAAAGCACCGAGCCTTGTTGGTACCAGCAGATAATGCACCGAGCCTTGTTGGTACCAGCAGGATAAAGCACCGAGCCTTGTCGGAAACCAGCAGGATAAAGCACCGAGCCTTGTTGGTACCAGCAGGATAAAGCACCGAGCCTTGTTGGTACCAGCAGGATAATGCACCGAGCCTTAAAGCAAAGACTGTTACGGCATGGTTTGACGATAATACTGTATCGTGTTTGGACTGGCCAGCACAGAGCCCTGACCTTAATCCCCTACAACACCAATGGGATGAATTAGAGTGCCGCATAAAGAGTTTGGAACTAAGGCCTTTGACTAAAAATCAGTTAGCGGCAGCATTATATACTAAATGGAAGCGCATACCTATCGCTGTGTTCCAAAACCTTGTTAAAAGCATGTTTCGAACGGTCAGTGCATGCATTAAGGACAAAGTTGGACCGACAGCGTACTAATGTATGTCAATAAATGGTATGTTGTATTTCTCTTCTAGTTGTCTGGTGACTTTTGTAAATATAGTGTATATCCTAGTTTTCTTGATATAACTGCTTCTAACAATGCTATTTGAAAAGTATTTCTTTGAGGGGCAGTGTTCATGATGAGAAATATTTTTCATACAATTTATAATTTTTCCTGTTCAGTCTGCTTTTCAAAGCATGTGGCCAAGTCATTTTGTGGAAGCTGCTTTAGCGACCCATGTACAGCTTGACTAACTTCAGCATCTGTGTTGAATGTTGCGCCCCAGAACTTCTCCTTCATTGCTGGAAACAGCCAGAAATCGCACGGGATGATGTCAGGACTGTATTCAATTTGTGGCACGATTTCAATACTGCATTTCCTAAGAAACTGTCAAACACAAGCATCCGCATTTGGGCAGGCGTTATCATGGTGTAGGCTCCACTTGTCCACCAGTTCCGGACGCTTAATCCGTATGTTTCGTCGCAGACACTTCAAGACTAAAATGTAGTACACAGCATTGACAGTAATTTACTACACCTGTATGATCAAAGAAAAGTATCACCATCATCTTCGCAGCTAATTTGTCTCGGCAGACATTTTTCGGAGGATGCGAATCTACGTGTTTTGAAACAATCGTTGCACGATTCGTGAGGGGGTCGAAATAGTGGGCCAATGTTTCATTGGCAGTTATTACTACACTGCTGACCACCAAAAATGCAACACCAAGAAGGAAGCATCCGATTGGCCTGAAATTCGCAGCATGCGTCACCCGCGAAAGGACATGCAAACGATTAGCATTGCAGGGCATATGCAAATCATGTGCGCCCGGCACGACACCGAGAAGCACTATAAGAAGGGTGCACAGAAGGCGGGCTGTAAGTTTTGGAAATGCGTTGTGCTGCCGGACTTGTGCGTGGGAAGCTTTCTGATGCCTCGTCGCAGAATACGGCAGTCATTCCAGCACGTTTCGGAGTTCGACAGAGGACGAATAGTGGCTTATCGCGACAGCGGTTTATCGTACCGAGACATCGGCGCCCGTGTGGGACGACATCCAACCACAATGAGGCGAGTATGGATTCGGTGGGTGCAGGAAGGACGGACGGACCGACGTGAGCGACTGCCGCAGCCGCGGCACACCACTGAACTAGAGGACTGGCATGTTATGCGCCGGGAATTGTCGGCTCGCACCGCCACATCACAAACGTTAGCGCAGGAATTAGCGTGTGTTGCGCAACAACCTGTGTCAGCACGTACCGTTCGACGTCGTCTGCATGATCGGGGACTTGTCGCACGGCGCCCATTGCTCCGATTATCATTGATGTTACACCAACGGCGAGTGCGGCGGCAGTGGGCCGTTGAACGCCGCACCTGGACTACGGAATAACATGATATTGTCTTCTCCGACGAATCCCTCTTCTGCCTGCCACACCACGATGATCGGATCCGCGTGTGGCCGAACCGCGGCGATATACTGTATGACGCCTGCATTATGCATTGCTATACCGGTCCGTCGCCTGGTGTTATGGTTTGGGGCGCACTTGGACATGACACCAGCACCCCGCTGGTACGCATCGTCGGTACACTCAACAGCCACCGCACCATCTCCGACGTTTTGGAGCATGTAGTCCTCCTTTACCTGCATGACCTGCCACGTTTCAACAGGACAATGCGCGCCCGCACGTGGCACGCATCGTGCAGCATATATATTTTCGCGGCCCACCAGGTGTCACTGCTGCCGTGGCCCGCCTGTTCTCCCGATATGTCGCCCATCGAATACGTCTGGTCGCTGATCGGCAACCCAATGGCCCGGCAAGCACCACCCGCGGCGACGCCTGATGAAATGTGGCAACGTGTGGAAGCAGCCTGGACCGACATACCCCAAGCCCACATCCAAAGCCTCTTTCGTTCGATGCCGCGGCGTGAAGCGGCCGTTATTACCAGCCATGGGGGCCACAGGAACTATTGATGTCTGCCTGTTCCGCAAGTCGAACGGGCCTGTAAGCTCAGTCGTTTCATCTTTGTATCTGTTGTTATGTGTCCAGTAAATCTGGATTTGCTATCTCGTGTCATTCTTGGTGTTGCATTTTGGGTGGCCAGCAGTGTATGTTTAGGAAGTTTGGATATTTTGCAAACATTTTTTTCCACTCATGACACGCCTGAACTCTGGCTAACAATTGTTTTCTCGTCAGGTTATGAGGTACCCATCTGGAACACACACGACGCAGCAGTAATTTGTCGCGTAGAATGCAGAATGCCGAAGTTTTGGAAACATTAGTTGACGCCGCTATGTCTTCACACGTCGTTCGTCGATCTTCTCTCCGGATTGCCCAAACAGTGTTTACAGTACGCTCTGTGACAACACTTTTAGGTCGACCAGGCCTAGAAGCGAGTTCTGCCGACAAACGTACTTTTTTTACACCCCCAAAGATTTATTTCTGTAAGCTTTTTTTATTAAATCAACTGTTTCTGGAGACGCTTTACCCAAACGATAGCAAAATTTTATCGCACAACGCATTTCACTTCTTAACTCTGAATCACTCACCTCCATACCTGTATGGCGAAATGCAGAGGTACCTTAAACTACTGTGCAATAACAAAACCAGAATCGTCTGCCACGTCTAATAACTGTTGCCATAGATACATCCTGACCTTAGTTAGTCGTCTGGGTGGTTGTTTTTCTGCATCACACTGCTCCCAACTCAATAAAACAACATTACTCTCAGTTTGTAAGGAACGGATTTTTTATATGCACTCATTGTCATAAAAATCCGCGCACCAAGAAACAAACGTGCGATTAACGCGAAACTGGGCAAATAGCTACGGAGAGGGCAGTCATGCAGATGATTAAAGTTTCGTGCGACTCCAAATGCTCGCTGTTCCAAGACCGGCGCTGCAATCGCACTCCTTGGGGTTTAAAAGGCGCCGCGCAGGGGACTCTACATTCGTGCCGTAGGGCACGGGAAGAGTCAGGTGAGATCCGTGGGTATTAGACATTTCGAGGAGCCGCCGCCGTAGATGTGCGTAAGGGCAAATGACGGAGTTTGAACGACGACGCATCGTCGGGATGAGAGAGGCAGTGTGGCCGAGGCGCCGAATCGGCCCCTATTTGGGCCGGTCGGACAGTACGGTGCAATCGTGTTGGGAGCAATGGACACGGGAAGGGAACCAGACACGGCGGACTGGCTCTGGACGAGCCAGACACACCGCCAGCAGAGAGGACCGTTGGATCGTTAAAACGGCAAGGACAGATGCAACGTCGTCGTTGTCCAATATGCAGAGACATGTGGCGGCTGTACAAGGGACTCCTGTGTCCGCCAGAACCATTTCCAGACGCCTGCCAGAGGCGTATCTGCATTCTCAACGGCTCTTAATTTTTCTGCCGTTAAAACCTGACCATCGTCGGCGTCGATTGCAGTGTTGTCAGCAACGAGCAACGTGGAATGCTACGGAATGGCCACGTATAATGTTCAGAGACGAATCTCGCTTCTGTATGGGAACGGACGACCACCGTGGCAGAATGTGGAGGACCGCAGGTGAGCGCTACAATACTAACCTCACTGTACAGCGACAGATGTCCCGAACTGCAAGCGTGATGGTCTGGGTAGTCATCGCGTGTGACAGCCTGACTTCCCTCGCAGTGATCTGAGGGACGTTGACAGCCCAGAGTTATGTACAGAAGATCCTGCGGCCCCATGTGCTGCCTTTCCTAACGGGGAGGCCCGGAGCCATTTTCCTACAAGATAACGCCGGGTCCGCACACGACTCGGGTTTCCCATGACTGTCTAAGCCTTCCTTCGACGCTTCCGTGGCCTGCCGGATCGCCTCATGTCTCACCTATTGAGCACGTGTGGAATCAGATGGGTCGCCAGCTTTTTAATTGTCCCAGTGTTCGTGATCTAGAGTGTCAGTTGCAAGAGGTGTGGGTCAATCTGTCCCAGGATAGCATACGGCGCCTCTTTGACTCCATGCTGGACCGTATCACCGCATATATCGCAGAGCGAAGAGGTTCAATGCGGTACTAACGCTGCCCGGAATGTGTACCTATGTATGCGGGACATCGTTCTGCTGCTGTGATATTGTAATCACTTCAGTCCTTGGTATTTAGCATCTCACTACTAAAACCTCATTTCAATCCAACGCCTGCTTCTTGGCGCGCGGATTTTTAGTACAATGAGTGTATGTTTGATAACATTGCGAGGGTGTACACACAATATGTTTCCAACACGCGCGCGCGCGCGCACACACACACACACACACACACACACGGTATCTGCGTGTCTTAAAACCCCATTAAAAAAAGTCTTTGGTGAAATACCGCTCACTACCGAGACTCTTTAGGCTCATTTCCTGCCCCAAATTGTTCATACGTTTCCTGCTATGCGACCCAAAAATAAATTTCATTTTTCTTGATAACATTTCTTCTAACATTCCGCTTTGATAAATGCTTTTAACATCAAATACCATTTATTTTATAGAACTATTATTCATATGCTCTTGGGTAATTTATAATGCACAGTTTACACGCTATGTTGCATTAGTTTGAATTTCGGATTGTAACTGTATTTTCATTCTTAAACGTCCTATCGGAAAAACAAAATCTTTTTGCTGCTTATATGACATGAGCAACAGTACACGTTGCAAACAATATTTTCTTTAAATAGAGTGGCAAACAATATCTCTCTTTATACGTTATGCTCTTAAACATAGAAAAAAATCTTGCTTTTTCTCTTCTTCTAGAAATCGCATTTGAAAAATTCTCCATTGCTTAGTGTTTGCTATGAATAATGTTCCAAACATGTCTTTTATTAATTCACAAATCTGTTGGCAGGCTTCTTGAGAGCTAAATTTGTACTTGAAAGAGTATCTACAATTTCAACAATCCCAAGGAAAACTCCTTTCCTTTTAGGATGCTCTGCATTATGAAGAATATTTTCTACCGAAATTCTTCTTTAAATAACGCACAGCTTCCCCTCTAGAGGACGTAAAGAAATTCCACGTTTTCCATCATATGTCTTCTCATAACTGTTTGATTTGAAAAATTCCTTGTTCATGTGATTTCTTCTGGTATGAGAAACGTTTTGAGTACACGCGTACCACACATTTTTCTTCCTACGGATTTATTTCTATTTGTAGATGTTTTACCGATTGTATAAATCCGGTTGACTACTTTTCTAACTGGTTCCATTCACTATGAAAAACACTACTCATATTGCGTATTTACATAATGCGCAGTTTTTCTAATATTTTATCCATTTTTTAAAAGTTTCTTTCGTAAAATTCTTTAAAGGGGCTATGTGCCGTTTCAGAAATGAATGGCCAAAATACTTTCCCCTTTTGATTGCATTTAACTTCATTGCTAGATTGTCATTTTCATCATCTTCTTAGATACAGTAAATATAGTATGCAAAACTTAATTTATCATGGGCATTACTTTTCTTTGCAGCCCTGGTGGGCAAGAGCTAACAGGTGGGTCTCTGGTCGAAGTACGGACGCTGTGTTAGACTTAAGACTCTGGATCTCTTCCTTTCCTGGAACTAGTGGCCCAAAATTAGGGACGAGATAATGCTTACAGCCCATTGAGGTTATCAAGGTAATCGCTAAACCCCCAAGCAAATGAACAAAATAAATTATTTTCTTAATTACTGTAAGAGCGAACGTGCCATCACGTGACTTAGCGCCGCCTCCTACTTAAGGATCTGAGGCGATACGCGCTATATGGGCTCTCACAATAACAGAGACTTTTTATGTTTCCCAGAAACGCTTTCTCTCTCTCACTGTGTTCGGGCGAAAAAACGAAGGCTTCCCCACTTTAATATGTAAATCTGTTAACCGGGAAGACGGAGTGACAACAGCCGATCATACAGAAATATATTCACCTTCAGATATAGTAATTTGAAGAGGACTCTTGGTTAAAATACATACACACATTTATTTCAACATCAATTAGAATTTTGCTGGCGTCGGATTACTCGCTCTTGAATATTGGACCTCACTAGGACTGGACATGGCAAGGATCGTGGAATGCTCAAGCTAAGACAATCGAATTCTGAACAAATCTCACTCCGCGTCGAAGTCCTAACTTAGAGTCTCCTTGACCTTAGGTAGACCTATATCTCGTCGACGCTTAAGGAATAGCCTTCCAGCTATCCTTCCCTAACCGATGTTTCAGTAGACTGTACTAAGTCCGTATTTCCGTAGTGTAATATCCACTACCCCAACCGGAATACCCTGACACGGGCTTGATTCCGTTGCAGCGGCGACCCATCTCTTTTAGGATAAATGCTTGCTAACTTCCCGTGCACTTCGAGGGTTCTCAATCCTGGAACCTCCCGGTGTCCACCGCACAATAAAGGCAAACGCGTTGCGTCTCCTTCTATTGGAGACCTGCTTCCTCCGCTTTCCGAAATCAGGCTGACGAACAGATCCTCTCCGAGTGACCTGCTCCCATGCCCCCTTCGCTCTGCACGTGTCCTCAAGGACGATGGCGCTGACCTTGACCTCACGCTGACCGGCTCGTGTTGCTTGCTCCTCTGGTCACGTGGGACACTTCTGGCGCCCTTTACCTGCCTCACATATAGGCGTTGGCTGGGTATCTGGCTACTGGACCTTTAATACTACCTTAGGCGTTCTCGTTTCTCCCCAGGCTATCCATTAGCGAGTGCCTCATTTTGAGAAAATAATCCTACCGCCGGAGTACATCCGCATAGTAATATAATACACATTGTTATATTGATACAAAAGAGTATGTCTGCATTTCAGACTTGTAGGCGCCTGGTCGAAATGAACAATGTACTGTGAAAGTCGCAGTGTCCTTGACGATACTCTCAGTTCGTCGAAAAAGGCCTCGTCCTTCTAAGGCATACGAACCTGAAGTCCTTTGTTATAATTCTCGACTTCAAACAAAAAAATAGCATATTTGTGAACTTTCTGTCGCCATTTTGGGAACTTGCGAAGTTTCTTTCGTTAGGAAAAAGCCACATAATGTTCATCAATAAAATGAATTAACATCGTTAATGTGTCCGTTCTTACAGGCCCCTACTTCTGAGACGAACATCTGGGATGTCATATTTCACATGCAGAGTCTTAAACCAAATAAGCAAAGTTCGCTCGGTAATTTCTTCTGCGTCTATTTAATTAGACACGCCCACAAGCTTCAGTTGCGACACACACATATACATATATACATTGGGCAGTACCACCAAAGAACCTCACTGGGCTACTACCTGAGTGTTGACTCCTACCCCTTTCAGTTTTCTAAGGTGCGAAGCCGTCCTCCTTCTTCCCTAAAAGCCAATCGTGATAATGCATCTGCGTGGGGAATTAATTTCCCTGCGATGTGAAATATGGTTAAGTTGAATTGAGCTATGGCTAACCTCCACCACTGTAGCTCGGAACTCTAAGAAGCCGCGCTGGTCAAATACGTTAGAGGGTTATAGTCAGACATAATCTCGATCTTGTGTCCGAAGGTCTACCCCTCAAACTTCTGTAACGCCCACACTATCACGTAGGCTTCCTTATGGCTCGCCGCCCAGCGTCCCTGTGTGCTAGTAAGCTTTTTACTGGCGTACGCTACTGGTCGGACTTTCCCCCTCTTATCTCTTTGCCCCAAACAACACGCTACTGCGTAGGCGCTGGCGTCCGTTTGCAATACGGACAGCTTATTAAAGTCTGGGGTAAACATTACGGGCGCCATACATAATAGCCCCTTCAGAACGGTGAACGCCTCCTCCAGTTCTGGTGTCCAAAATACTTCCTCTGACGCCTTCTTTCAGGTCAGATCGCTCAACGGTTTAGCTATCTCTGCCAATTTAGGCACATAATCTCTGTAGTAACTACACAGTCCGAGAAAGCTCCGTACCTCCCTTTTCGTCTTTGGTTGTTCTAAATCCCATACTGCCTGAAGCTTCTCGGGATCTGGCTGGTGACACCCAGACCCTACCACATGTCATAAATAATGAACGCTCTCCCGGGCGAAACAACATTTCTTCACGTTGCCCGTGAGCCAGGCTCCCTCCAGACTCCTCATCACCAAACTCCTATGCTGCGTACGCAACAAACTTTCCGATTTAACGGGTAATTATATGCCCCCTCCGGTAGCGGCTTTTACCTCCCCGGAGAAAAATTCGTCCCTATTCCTTACTACCTCCGTTCGATCCTGTAATGGCTCCCGTGTTATCGTTAGGCTTTCTACTCGTGCGTCCGTCGGGCACGCCCACTCTTCCTCCGATCTCCTCGTTGGCACTTCTTGCATATCCCATAAACCCTCGTCCGCTTCACAAATGCCCCTTACAACGTCGACCTTGGGCCGGTACACCCTCAGATTTCCTACGTGCACGTGGTGCTTGTGTCCCCGACCCAAATCGGCTACGTAGCAATTACTCCCTCGCTTCTCTAAAATAAATGCCGGACCCGTCCATCTTACATCAATTTCATTCTTAGAGTCAGGGGATGAATGCTATAACTTGGCCTCATACTTCGAAGGTTTTCGGCCTCCGCCGTCGTTTATAGTACGAGGCGTATCGTCGCGGGTGATCCTCGGCTACTTCACCTGCTTGCTGTGTCGCCTTCTTTACTCGCTCCTCCCACTCCTGAAGGTATTGAGTAGCCGACGTGGTTATCCCTATGGGTCCAATTATTTCTACTTTTCTCTCCTGAACGGGTAACGCTGGTCTCCTAACTGGGGTTATGGGTACCCGGTCGTTTCGTGTAACTGGCCTCCTAAGTTGGCAAGCTTTGCAGTCATCACAATACCTCCTAACGTCCTTCTTGACGCATGGCCAATTAAATGAGTGGCGGATACGCTCCAAGGTCTCTCCGTCGCCTAAATGAGCCGAAACCACTGAGTCATGCGCCAAACTTATTAATTCTTCCCTCCTACATTCCGCCGCTACTAGCTGATTGACTGTTTGTCCTAACACCTTCTCTCGGTGACGCAGTATCCCATCTTCCAAAAGAAATCCTTCCTTCCCCTCTATGGCTTGGTTAAAGGCTTCTTTCAGTGTCTCGTCGCGTGTCTGCTGGTCTTTAAACTCTCCGTAGTCCGAGCCATGAGCCTCCCCGTCTATGGGACTCCTATCTCGGCCAGAGTTCGTTTCGCTTGCCGTCGACTGCAAAATTTCCGTCCCCGGATCTGATTGGCTGCCTGTCGCGCGCTCCGCAGATGCCCCGCTAATCTCTGTAACCTCGCTCTCTGAAGCCTTGGGCAACAACGGGTCTTCCGATGTTTTCTCCTCTCGCTCGCTCCTCGCGCCGCAAACCTCCTGGGCTTCCCTTAGTCCTATTCCCGTAAGCCTTTTTCCTTCTCGTAAATCACTTTCGTCGCCCTCCTCTCCTGAAATGGTAAACGCCCCCTGGGTTGAAACTAACCACTCCGGACTCGCTTGCCTAGTTTCCTTCATCTTCGCATAATCTAACGGCGTAATTAACGCATTGTTACTGAGCTGGGGTACGATCGCACAAATTATTTCTGTCATACCCATTATCTCTTTCCCGGCTTTTTCCAAATCTGGGTCTATTAACTTAACTTGCAGTTGTTTCACGGGAAATTTGGCAGTCCTCCCATCGAATCCTGTCAAATTAATAGGCCCGATCTATTCCTCATCTTCTTCCCCTAGCTTACCCTCTTTTACACAACAAAATTCGGCACCGCTGTCTACGATTTTCCCTGCCCGAATTCCTTTCGCTGTTTCTATCTTTAACTGTCCGCCTCCAGGTATCTCCATAATCTCGCATTGGCTACTCTCGGATTCCCGTATCCTTCCCATGTTTGCATTTAACTTCCTGGGGTCCTCTTCGGGTTTCGTCTCGACGTCCATTACTTCGGGTTTCGTCTCGACGCCCATTACTTCGGTTACTTCCCTTCTCTCCTCTCTATTCGCTACCCGACTTACTTTCTTATTCCCATCGTTTCTCTAATTGCATGTTGATCCCTTGTTTTCTTGCCCCGTAGTAACTCTCAGCTGGCAGTTCGCTCGTCTGTACCCCGCCTTACCGCAGAGAAAACAGATCATACCCTGATCAAAATTGGAGTTCCCTGGAGGTCTATTAAGTGCCCCCCTATTATGGAACCCTAATCCGGTCGCTGGGAATTTCTTTTTCTGGGGTAGCCCGTTATTCGGCGAATTTTCCCTCTTCAATTGGTTTGACATTCCTGTATTATACGGACCTCCCTTAAAGTTCAAGCCTGCCGCATAATTGTTTTTGGGTCTCCCTTCTCCCAATTCCATAACTTCCACATGTGTCTCATACAGGTCACATAACTCTCCCAGTTCGCCAGCTAGAACCAATTTCCCAACGGCGCCCCTCTGCAACAGATAAGTTTTCAAACTTGGAGAAAGCAAACCTTTGAATTTATCACAAATTAATAAGTTAATTAATTGCTGGAATTCAGATACTGCGCTCTTCTCCACGTAGTATTGGAGCGCTCGTCCAATACGACCTGCTAACTGCTGGAAGCTTTCCCCTTTATTCCGTTTCATTGACTCAAACTGTTTGAGATAGATATCCAGGGTCAAGTGGCACTCCGCCAGAATAGCTTCCTTGATGGTGCTGTAGCAGTCATACTGCTCCAGGGTTAGTCGTCTGAACAAGTGGTTCACGCATTCGGCGTCAAATAAAGCCACGACTAAATGTCCCTGCATCTCTTCTGAAACTGCATGTAACAGAAAGGCCCTCTCTATGGAATCGAAGAAATCTAGGATTTCCTCGGGCTTAGAGGGACTCTTTGGAATTGTCCTCTATTATTCTCATGTAATCGGTCAGGCGCCCCTGTTCGTTCCCTTTCTTCACTGGAGCCGGACTTTCTGAGGATAACTGTATCTTATTCAGCTCAAAGTCCCCTTTCTTCCTTTCTATCCGTTAATTGCAGCTGAAGCATCCTCTCGGCCCGTTCTGCTTCTAGCTCGATTTTTCTCAATTCTCTTTCCCCTTGCTTTTCCTGCCATTCCCTTTCTGCTATTTTTTCCCGCAGTTCCCTCTCCGCTTTCTTCTCCTGCAATTCTCTTTCCGCTTTCTTTTCTTGTAATTCGAGCATACGAAGTTTAAATTAACATTCTAACCTAGCGGTACCCCCTCCATCTTTCTTTGGTTGATCTGTACCTGTTGGTTAGAATCTGAGCTCTTATCTAGCTCTTTTTCACTTTCCCCTTCACTTCCCTCTACGCTCTGTCCTTCGTACTCCTGACTCTTTTGCCCGTCCAAAAGCTCATCCATATTTCATGCAATATTCAAATATAATACTCATAAAATCAATATACATATAAAACTACAATCAAATTTTCGATATCAGCCTATGCTCTCACACTGGTTAGCCTAGTCGCTCCTAACATTCCTGCATGCTTATTTCCACATATAATAGTAAGACACAATTAAATTCCTAACTTAAATAATAACCTCAAACTTTACATATACATACCTTCAACAATTGATAATTTCTCTGGCGCTATGGTCTTAAACTGATCGCATCCTAAATGGAAATTCTATTAGCTTTATGTGGCTATAATACTACAGGAAGTGCCCCGGAAATAAAATTGCGGTTCCAAAGTGGTACTTACCCGCTGAAGCGATTCGAGCTTCCTTCTGCTTCATTCTGTGTCCTGTGATGGCCGGGCACTTCACTTTGGTTTCTTCTTTTTTTGTTATTTCACCATTCAGTCCTGTAGTACCGTGAAACACTCTGGTTACGAGCTCTCCTCACTGTATCCACTGTCTCGTCGTCCACTTTCGCCGATTGCGTCCTGTAGCACCGTGAGGCACTCTGGTTACGACCTCTCCTCACTGTATCCGCTCTCTCGCCGTCTGGGTTGTAGGTATCCTTCGATGCACTGGATCTCCCGTCCCCCGCAGCGTACGAGAAGCGTCCTGGTTGCGGACCTCCTCTAGTCGTCCGTCGTCGGATAAAGCTCTGTCGGTACCTTCTCTTTCACCTTTGGGTACCGGGGTCATTCTCTTGTCTACCTAACCGAATTTTTCCTCAGCCTGTCTCTCTCATGAAAGTTCGTTTGTTCTATATCCTACCGACTGCGCCATTTTTGTCTTTGCTGTAAGAGCGAACGTGCCGTCACGTGACTTAGCGCCGCCTCCTACTTAAGGATCTGAGGCGTCAAAGCGCTATATGGGCTCTCACAACAACAGATAGGTGTTTATGCTTCCCAGAAACACTTTCTCTCTCTCACTCTGTTCGGGCGAACAAACGAAGCCTTACCCACTTTAATATGTAAATCTGTGAACCGGGAAGACGGAGTGACAACTGCTTATCATACAGAAATATATTCACCTTCAGATATAGTAATTTGAAGAGGACTCTTGGTTAAAATACATACACACATTTATTTCAACATCAATTAGAATTTTGCTGGCGGCGGATTACTCGCTCTTGAATATTGGACCTCACTAGGACTGGACCTGGCAAGGATCGTGGAACGCGCAAGCTAAGACGATCGAATTCTGAACAAATCTCGCTCCGCGTCGAAGTCCTAACTTAGAGTCTCCTTGACCTTAGGTAGACCTATATCTCGTCGACGCCTAAGGAATTGCCTTCTAGCTATCCTTCCCTAACCGATGTTTCAGTAGACTGTACTAAGTCCGTATTTCCGTAGTGTAATATCCACTACCCCAACCGGAATCCCTGACACGGGCTTGATTCCGTTGCAGCGGCGACCCATCTCTTCTAAGATAGATGCTCGCTAACTTCCCGTAAACTTCGAGGGTTCTCAGTCCTGGAACCTCCCGGTGTCCATCGCACAATAAAGGCAAACGCTTCGCGTCTCTTTTTATTGGAGACCTGCTTCCTCCGCTTTCCGAAATCAGACTGACGAACAGATCCTTTCCGAGTGACCTGCTCCCCTCCCCTTCGCTCTGCACCTGTCCTCAAGGACGATGGCGCTGACCTTGACCTCACGCTGACCAGCTCATGTTGCTCGCTCCTCTGGTCACGTGGGTCACCTCTGGCGCCCTTCACCTGCCTCACCCATAGGTGTTGGCTGGGTATCTGGCTACTGGACCTTTAATTCTACCTTAGGCGTTCTCGTTTCTCCCCAGGCCATCCATTAGCGAGTGCCTCATTTTGAGAAAGTAATCCTACCGCCGGAGTACATCCGCATAGTGATACAATTATCATCATCATCATCATCATCATCCTTGTCAACCATTATCAATCCACTGCTGGACGAAGGTCTCCCCAAGTTTCCTCCACAACGGTCTGTCTTGTGCCAGTCTCCTCCATGTCACCCCCGCATACTTTCGAATTTCATCCATCCATCTCCCATGTGGTCTTCTTCTGGGTCTTTTTATACATTGTTATATTGATACAAAAGAGTATGTCTGCATTTCAGACTTGTAGGCGCCTTGTCGAAATGAACAATGTACTGTGAAAGTCGCAGTGTCCTTGACGATACTCTCAGTTCGTCGAAAAAGGCCTCGCCCTTTTAAGGCATACGAACCTGAAATCCTTTGTTATAATTATCGACTTCAAACAAAAAAAAAGCATATTTGCGAACTTTCTGTCGGCGTTTTGGGAACTTGCGATGTTTCTTTCGTTAGGAAAAAGCCACATAATGTTCATCATTAAAATGAATTAACATCGTTAATGTGTGTTCTTACAATTACAATGACTATTTATAACTTCTAATCTTGGTTGCTCAGATGTACTGCCGCCTTCTTTTGTGCTGTGGGTCCAATGTCATTGTGAGCTCCATAACAAAATCATCTTCTTGAATTTAGTTACGGCATTGCTCTTCAGAACTTGTAGGCAATATATATTTTTCTAATTGATTTCGTTTTTTTCAGTGTTTGCTTTTGGTCAAAAAGAATATTTTTTGGTAATTATGTGTTGGAGAATATTTTGAAATATTTCTTGGAAATCACCTGTATTAATATCGCAACTGTCGTGTTTGTGAGTGAAGTATGTACGCAACATACACAAAATAAAATTATAAGCATCTAACCAAAAAGTTAATCTAAATGCCAAACATTTCTGTAAAAATTTATTTTTGCAGCTTCTTTTTGAGACGGAGTTGTTCTTGACGAGATATGTGACATGAAAGGTTGGGGAATCGTGATTCCCATTTCCTGCATTTTTTATTCACTTGATGCAGAGTCGATGTTAAGGCTCGTTGAGTAGTGTTTTAATATTCCCCTTTTTTGCTTTACCACTTTTAGAAAAGCAAACATTCGTGTGATCGTAATGGTTTCAAGTCTTCTTCACGTAAATAATTTGCATATGCAAAAGATAGAATATAAACGCGCAGAACAGGGATTTTTCTAGAAGCCACGATATACCGTTCCATCTCTTCGTGCAGTGGAACATAGTGAGTATTACCTTATGAAAAACGTATGCAAAAACATAAGAAAATGAAGGGTATTCCAAAACATACTTTCAAATGGGGAAAATTACTGTATGAGTACCAAAAAGAAGCAGGAAAACAGCAGACATGTAATATTGCGAAACAATCTTATCTATTTCCCCTTTGGTTCAACGTCAAACGTATCTAAAGGAATTAGCTAATTGCGCATTCCTTTCTCGTATAAGAAGTAATTTACCTTGTTTTCCTATTCCTTCTGCATGCATGTTAAAGCTCTGCACAGGGCTTTCTGAAAGGTTTATCATTTTGCATCTGAGTGAAACGAAAGACGTTTTTCACTTTAGATTATTCACTGAGCCAACATTTTCACTGAGTGAAACGAAAGATCCCATTCGTAAACAGACGCATTGATTAATGAATTACAGCTGAAACTGGCAGTCTGAATTGGGAGGATTTATTTCTTTACAGTTTGAAAATAAATTTCGCTTTCACTTCCTTGGCTTTAGAGACAAAAAACACGTAGTTTTTCTTTCTTTTCCGGGAAATGTTTACATACACCGATAAGCCATTACGTTATGACCGCCTACCTAATAAGCTGTGCGACCCCCTTTAGCCAGCAAAACAGTGGCCACTCAAGGCACCGATTCGATGAAGTGGCGATAGGTATCCTGGTTTATCTGGTACCATAAAGTCAACAGCACCTCCTCCTGTTCCTGTACATTTCGAGGTGGTGGTGATATAGCGCGAATTCCCTTTTCCAAGTCGAAGCACAAATGTTCGATTCGGTTCCTGTCAAGCAAATTTCGAGGCCAGGAAATTAACAGAAAGTCACCATCATGTTCCTTGATCCACTTCTTGACGATTCTGGCAGTGTGGCATGACGTACACTGAAGAGCAATTGAATTAGAGATAGCTGGCGTTATGCAAATGTGACGCTGTGGGCGGCCCAGTAAACAGAAACGACATGACGTATGCAGCGATACAACAATATAAGGAGTGATGCGACGGGAATCAGTAATAGTTGGACGCAGTATGGGTAAGACGAATGATCTAAGCGCATTTGATCGTCGGCATATTGTCGGAGCCAGACGAATGGGTCACTCCATCTCGAAAGTCGTGCAGGCACTGGGATTTTCACGATCCACTGTGTCACGGGTGCACCATGAGTACATCGAATCCGGTAAAGCCATCCCTGCAAGGGCCAACTGCCGTGGACAACAGCGTGTGGATGAACGGGTCATCATCGGCTAGCTCGCATTGTAACAGCGGATGGACGGGCCACAGTGCAAGAAATCACTCGGCAATTTAACGCTGGTGCACAAAAACGTGTAAGCAGCCACATCATCTAGAACCATCTCCTCGCTATGGGGTACGGAAGCCATCGTCCCACGAGGGTACCGCTGCGGACCGCACATCACAGGGAGCAAAGATTAGCATGGGCGCAGGAACATTGCCACTGGACCCTAGACATGTGGAAAAATGTTGCCTGGACTGATGAGTCGAGATTCACGTTGGCACATGCGGAGGGCAGGATACGAGTACAGCGCAAACTACATGAAGCGATGGATCCTTCTTGCCAGCAGGGTACTCTTCAAGCTGGTGGCGGTGGCATTCTCGTCTGGGGACTATTTATGTGGACTGAAATGGGAGCCCTGGTACGTGTGACATTGTTCTTCACAAGTCAATGTTACCGGGATATCCTGGACGACCATTTGCTTACGTTTGTGCGTCTTCAACATCCCACTGGGGACCTCATCCTGCAAAAAGACAATGCACCGTGCCATCACTTCCAAATTGTATCTGAATGGTTGGATGAACACTCCACTGACGTGACCTCGCTTCCTTGGACAGATAGGTCGCCTGACCTCAATCCAATCGCGCACATCTGGGATGCAATCGAGAGAGATGTTCGAGGCTCTGACCTCTCTCCATCAAATCTTCGTGAAATGTGGGAGATTTTGTTCAGGGGTCGTGGATCCGTATGGCTTTCCAACACTTGCGGTGTCTTGTCGAGTCCATGCCGAGACGAATCGCCGCCGCCATTAAGGCGAAAGTTGGTGATACACGTTACTAGACAGGTATCTCTAATTCAATTGCTGTTCAGTGTGTTATCCTGCTGGTAATGGCCGTCACCAACGGGGAACACAGTTGCCATGAATGGGTGACCGTGGTCCACAACGATGTTCAGATACCTGACTGCTGTCAGGTATTGTGCTGTTGGGATAATAGCGCCTACTGTGTCCCAAGAAAATATCGTCCACAGCATAAATCCACCACTGCTCCGCCCAACAGTGCATCCAGGTGCCATAGACTCCGTTGCTAATTGGTGTGTCCGCTCTCATCCATCTACGTGATTCACCAGGAATCTTGATTTGGCAGACCAGGACATTTTCTACCAATCATCCACAGTCCAATTTCGATGATCAAAAACATAATAACAGGATAGGATTTCATGCATTGTTGGCGATGACGTGCAGTGAGCATGGGACCCGGCTGGGACTTCGGCTATGCAGGCCCATGCGCAGAAGGCCTCGATGAGCTGTGTGCTGTGACACATTGCCCTGATCAACGCTGTTGTAGCTTCGGGTGATTTGCCGCACTGTGGCTCTGCTGTTGCTGTGCACATTGCGCGACAGTCTCCGCTCCCCTTTGGCATCAATGAGCTACGAACGACATACGGCTGGACGGCGGTTTGTCGTTTGGCCATATGTGCACCACTTTTGATACGTAGGCATTACAGCGGCACGTGGAAACTCACCACACCGCGCCGTTTCCGAGATGGTTGTTTCCAGGCGTCGTGCCATCACAATTTGTTCTTTATCAAATTCCTTTAACCATTTAACCGGCTGGAACGAATTAACTCGGTGTGAGAAAAATTGTTTGAAATGAGCTCGAATAAATATATACATTATCTACCAACAAGTAGTTGGACACCCCTGTAATCGACGGTATCTGCGGTCCTGATACACGTCACGGCCACGCCACCGCCGTTAAATATCGTGTTTGAAACAACAACCCAACCAGCCGCATGCAAGATGCCACGCAGTTCGGAGCTCTCTGATTTCGAGAAAGGTGTAATTGTCAGGTATCACAGAAATGGCCGATCCATATGAGAAATGACTGTCGGAATGTGCCCCGACCCGGCAGACCCACAAAACTGGGAGTTAGAGACGGACGGGTGCTGGACAGAGAAATTCGGAAGAACCGCACCAAATCGATGGGCCACATCCGCGAAGAGTTTCAACGGGCATCCGGGAGTGTTCGTTCGATGAATACCATCCGTAAGGAAGCCCATCTGCTCGGGTATCATGGGCGTGCTGCCGCCCACAAGCCTTTGATCACCAAGTCCAAGAGAGCTGCTCAGCTAACGTGGTGCAAAGAACGTCGACAGTGGACCGTTGAACAGTGGAAACAGGTTCTCTGGAGCGACGAATCAAGGTTCACCCTCTACCGTTCGGATGGCAGGGTCTGGGTTTGGCGTCTGCCTGGAGAACGCCTCCTACCGAAATGTATTGTGCCAACTGTGAAGTTCGGCGGCGATGGAATTATGCTATGGGGATGTTTCTCCTGGTATGGCACGATACCTTTGGTCACAATTCCTATTAGACTCAACGCCGAGACCTACTGCACCATTTTGGATGACCATGCGCTTCCTACGTTGCGGAAGTTTTACGGGGTGGACCCATGTTACTTTCAGGATGACAATGCCACCTGTCATGTTGCGAAGTCCACTATGGCTTGGTATGGTGACAATGGGGTTAATCGAATGGATTGGCCTGCGCAGAGCCCGGACCTTAAACCTATCGAGCACCTCTGGAACGAGTTGGAGCGTCGACTTAAGGGGTGCCCCCACCATTCGAAATCGGTGAAAGAACTGACCTGTCTTCTCCAAGCCGAGTGGAAGAAAATACGGCTAGCCGTCGTACAACGCCTGGTTGAGAATATGCCCCAGAGGGTCGCAGCTGTAATCGCCGCTCATGGAGGCTCCACCAACTATATTTAAGGTGAATAAACTTCGTTTTCCTTTGCAATGACAGGTGTCCAGTTACTTGTTGGTAGATAGTGTATAATCGCTGTCTAATAAGTGCCCGGAACTTGACAAGAACGATTGAACCTGCACATCAGAAAATGTTGCGTTTTCATTCGGTTTGTCATTCAAAATGGTCATTTAAGGGGAATGACTTTCTTTAATACTTCCTATCATATTACCTTTTCTCCCAAAAATACTACAAAAATGGCGAATAACCTAAGAAAGGAGAGAAAAGATGTTTGAGTAACTTGCTTTTACCAGGGCCATGATGTCCATGTCGGGAGGACTAGCCCTTTCCACACATTTCCTCGGTCATGGAGCAGCGAATAAAGGGAATCAGACTATAAGGAGCACTTACTACCAGAGACGGATACATAGTCGATTCTGCTGAGATGACAGAGGGAAAGGAACAGTTTTGCCGTAGCGTTCGTATAACCCGGCCATTATATCAACAGTTCTGTTGGAGGAGGGCAGAAAATTTGGTCACTATTTGGTTCAGATACATCTGCCGCTTAAAGGGTTAAATCGGCAGCTTTTCCCCAGTTTGACTGCGAACACTCTACTAACCGAAAGACGGCCCTCGGGGTGTATATACACTGCTCTGTGAACTTCACCTGCACCACCGTTCGGTCTTCAGGCGCGCTCATTTTTCCAGGCTGGGGTGGTCATAATGGAATGGCTCATCGATGTATACAGTTTTCATCTTGACGAAAGCAAAACGAGCTTCTCGCGCAATTCGGTGCTACAACTGAGATGAGGAAGTTCGATGTATTTATATAAAGATTTTTGGTTCGAGGGTACCTTGTTTAAACTGAAGTGTGAAAACGTGCATACATTTGTAGCAGGAGTATGTAGTCAGGTCTAAACCTCATCTGTATTAGGTGTTCATTAGGAGAAATGGCACATCTCTCTGCGTTACATTTCCTTTACTACTAAGGTAGTTCTGTTCAGTGCAACACCTTTGTTTCTCTAAAGTAGGGTACCTTTACTTTTTTTGCGGACCACATGACGAAATGCAATAGAACTCGGGGGTCACATGAAAAAGAAGAGTAAAATGAATATATTTATTATGAATATCTATTTTTTCAGAAAGGTTTTGAATCCTGAAACTTAACTTTCGGAAAAAAGAAACGATGCAGTTAAAATGATGTCTATGTTACAAAGAAGTCCGAAGTAGGTTCCCAATCCCAATGTGCCTACATTTTTTAATACTCCTAAACAAATTTAATCATATAATTCATCGTAGCACATCTCATAGCACATGTGAGATTTCAAACTCCATGTACACCAGGCCCCTACCTAGACATCAGTTTTTCCATTTCGAAAATGTATTATTTTTCATTTTGGAATTTCCTTTGCGGACAAAGTTTCCCAGGCCATTAAAAAGTGATCCCCGACACCGGTTGAAAACTCCTGCTTTAGAGAAAGCCTCGCGTTATTAGAAATAAGTGGTGGATAACGCGTGATGAAAGTCTAAGACTGGCCAGACCCGGCTGGAAGCTTGAAATTCTGAGATGGTCCAAGTTCGGCTCAGAACCGGGCTTCCCAAATTTAGCCCAGTGCAGAGCTCTACAAGTACCATAAGCACATATGGATTCAGTCCACGTTTTAGAAGTGGGCAAGCTGGGCAAATGCCAAGGGGGACCAAAATTTTAGACGGCGCAAAAAGGAGGATACTTGGAATACTTGGAATCAGAATTTTGGAATAGTTGTTTAACATTTTTTTTTTTTTCAATTTCAAAGATTACGGGCAGCCATAAGAACAGGAAAAACAGACGAATTATAGAACAAGCTAGTCTCAAAAATAAATAAGTATTATAAAAGAAGCTAGTCTCACGAAAGAAGCAGTAGAGAGACGGTTGTTCGAAAAAAGTAAACATACATTGACGCATTTAAGCGGACCACACACACACACTCAATGCCACACCTCGCTCAAGGACACTCAGTCAGTATATTCAACTCTTATAATTGTGTTTGTTATTTTATAATTCAGCGACGTACACTCACGGACAACGAAATTAGCGCACCTAGAAGAAAACATGCTACAACGGCGAAACAATGGCTAGAGTGGGGGTGGTATGCAAATGATCCACATTTGGTGCGATTATGCATGACCGCACACCCTGTGGTGGCGCTGCAAGCACGAACCGGAAGCCTTATAAACCGGTGTGTAGTTGATTCCTCATGAAAGCGAAAAGCACTGTCCGAGGCAAGCAAGAGCACAGAGTCATCACCCCCTAATAGCTTAGCAGGCCCGCGCACCGAACGTCGGAAGCTGCGTGACGTAGGGGAGAGTAGGCTGATGTCCGTGGTGGGTGGTCGAGCATGCATGATTTTGCTCACTCTGTGTAAGCGTGAGTACGGATGTGCGTGGTTGTTGTTGTCAAATTGTCAACAATATTTATTTTCATAGAGGAATATTAAAAGTATTCAAATTCCCTACTAATGGGGAGGTTCTCAGAAAATGGATTACAGCAATAAAGCGTGAAAATTTTCAACTCTAAGGTACGTGGAAATCTTTTGTTAACCTTATTTTAAACTACTCGTAAAATAAAAATTTTTAACTAGAAAATTTAAATTTGGCTAATTTTATAATCTAATGCATCTCACAGCGGGAAGTCAAAGCACTGAAAAGATTTTTGAAAAATGAAATTTATGTTTGTAATGGAAAGAATAGATTATTTGTGTTGTTATAGTAACCCATAACATGTTTTTGCCAATGTATCAAATAAGTTCAAAGTAAAATATGCATATTTAGGAAGGGATTTTAAACTTTATTATGGACACAGAATAATAAGGGTTGCATGTTTTTGATCCCAAGAGTAATATGTTGATACATTCGTACTTAGTTATTTAAGTGTTTAGGCAGCGCCAGATTAACTTTTTTGGGGTCCCTATTTCTGGGCACAAATGCTTGTAAAATACTTATATCCTATACGAAATATATGTATGTCATGTACACATCTAACATGTCTATGTCCTTTATATAAATGCTAAGGCCTTGTTGCCATGTGAAATACATCTTTTGTGTTTGCAGACATAGAGAATTGCATTGAATTATCATTTTTAATATTTATTACTAAAGGAACACAAACACTGAATCAAGTATAGACAGCAAAAATTAGATATGAATGCACAAAAACAGAAGTTCACACATAGGTCAGGAGTATGTTTGCCTTTAAAATGTCCGTTTAAAGATTTTGAAGCATTTTTCTACAAACCAACACATTGAAGAACTCTCGTGTGAGCAGTGTGTATGCTCTATCTGTGGTAGGATGGGAATTTATCAGAACCATTCAATTTCTTAAAAATTAGGTGAAATATATCAGTATTACCTGGGCAAGAAATTATTTACTTGCCCAGGTAGTAAAAGCTGGATGCGCAGGAAAATGTATCTTTTAAGATAACAAACCAGAACCCTATTTTTTTTTTAAGTTAAAAATATGAACTGTTTTAACATGTTTGCACTTCCATTTTAAGGGTCTGTATTACAAATGTTCAATGCACAATGTGTGTATATCATTTTTTAAGATGCTGATGCTAAAATTGGTATGAAATGGTACGAAGATGAAACTGGTGTTTCGGAAATATAGTGATTCTGCAATGTTCCTATTTGTTAAAGTTTTCTCCCTTTATCACTTAACATGAGAGGCTAGTTACATCAGAGGCATGCATACTGTTGTTGATTATAAACAAAATTTGGAGCAAAACTAGGTTTCCGATTTCTGGGCGTAGAGCATAACATAATTAAAGATGTGATATTACTCTTTTCTTGGTACTTCGTAACAATAATACAACTTCCAATAATTAACAATGACATGAAACACGACATGTGATGACTGTCTTTTTTCTTGTGTAGTAGGAAATTTTATTACAAACTTTTTTATTTTAAAATTTAGTTACCATGCACAGGCAATTAGATGTTTTATTTACCTGCCCAGACGAATGATTTACATGCTCTGGGCATCTCGGGCATGGTATTTTTAAGCCTTGGATATTGTTATTTTTAAGAGAAAAAAAAGTACGTGGATCGACATGAATCCACATATTGTGGAAACTATGTTCTAAACAAACAAGATTTTTAAAATACAAGTAGAAATATATACTCGCTTCTTTTTTTTTTTTTTGAAAACATTTGCTTAAAATCAGAGATCAACTTTTTATTCATTTATCTAGACTTATCTGTTTCCAGACTTCCTGTACTGTGTCTTCACAAGCTACAGCAATAATAACTGGAACTAATATATCTCATATTATCCGATAACTACTGGAAAGTGTGCTTCCAAACGTGAGGGTGGGTGTCAATTTTTGTATGGGGAAAAACTTCTTCAATCCTTCATAGAATTTATTTTAAAACCAAAATCATAAAAATAGGAAAAAACAATCTTTTTCAATAGCTTTAGCGATGACAAAACATTTGTGCAAAATTTTATACCATTGCTTTTTATAGTTTCTGAGAAAATGGTACATCAAGTTACTCAATTTATAATGAAACATGTACATCTTTTAAAATACATCCTATAGTACCAAAACAATCGCTTAGATTTATTCAGTACAATAACTTCATGTGCATTTGTCAGATTCTCAAAAAATCTAATAATTATCTGAAAAAATACTTTAAGAAATTATTGGAACAAATTTCAGATTTTCTTAGAAACGTGTCTTTGAAATTCTTCAAGGAACAGCTAACGGACACATAATCAAATTGTGCTTGTGATACACAAAGAACTACACCACCATAATTATATGTACATTGGCAGTTTTCCTGAATACTTCTTGAAAATCAAATTTCAGGAAATTTCTGCCGATAAGTTACTTGTAATTTTTTAGATAAAAAGAAATGCTTATATTGTGGATCCAAATAGTTTTGCTTAATGCTACTAATATGCTTAATACAGATGTGTTGAACTTTTACAAGGTAACTTTTTTGAAATAGTGCTCTGGAAGACAAAAATTATAAACTTTATATTTGCTTATAAAAATGAAGTTGTCCAAACACGTAACTAGATGGTACTAAAATTAGGAAAACTTGTTATGTCATTATTGAACGTTTAATAATGTAGCAATTGCATTATTTTCTTGCAATCTTAATTTATTTGATGCAATCAGTGGATCAAGCAGCAATTCACTGTATGTATGTTAAAATGTGTTTTATTGAGCCTTTGGTAATAATTAAATAATTTCTTGACCTTTTTTTATATATTAATGATCACGGATCGCATATAAAATACATTTTCACTAAAGGAATTATTTCATTATTAAAATTTTCACAGTCATAAGTTTGCAATGAATGAAAAATCTGATTCCTTAAATACGTCAATCGACATCTTTTGAAACGACTGCGAACTTCGTAATGGACCCTCAAACTAATCTTTCAAGTACAAGAACGATTTGTTCACAAGTACAGGAATCGTTCGGCTAACTATAAAGACACTATAACTTCAAGTGAAACTACGACAACAGTTTATAATTTCGATTATAGGAATGGTTTATCACTTCCAGTGAAATGACAGGGATGCTTTCATTAAGTAGACGAATCTGTGTTGCTTACCCTTTCAAGTCGAAATTATTGCTACGCTAAATTTTACGCTGTAATTTCTTTTTCTTCTAAATTTTAAAAGATTATTAAACAAACTTGTTAACTCTGCAGTTATTTGAAAACTAACACACAAGTTCTTATTTAAATGCAGGGAAACTCTAAAAGAACGCACGACCTGGTTAGTTGGTGTACGTAAAGACGCGTTCGTTCGCGCATCGCCGTTATGCTCCTCTCTGCGACTATAGACCACTCTAGTGACGTCACAAATCGGCGCGCGGGCCTGCTAAGCTATTAGGGGGTGATGACAGAGTGCAGGTAGATACCAGAGAAGTCGACTTACGCAACTTACGGACTTTGAGAGGGGCCTGATCATTAGGCTGAAAACCGCAGGGTGGTCGGCGCGCAGTACAGCCAGCCACTTGGATCGTTCTGACCACACCGTCCGATTGTGTTGGGAGCAATGGACACGTGACGGCACTGCCACACAACGAAGCGGCTCCGGACGTACCAGGAAGACCACCGGTAGAGAGTATCGACGAATTGTGCACCAGGCACGAACGGATCCCACGGGGACCCGGTCCACTATACAGGCAGATGAAGCAGCTCCTGTGTGCCCACGAACCAATTCCCGACGCCTTGTGGAAGCGAATCTGCGATACCAGCGCCCCTTACGTGTGCTACCATTAACCCCGGAAAATTGCCGTCTCCGTGTGCAGTGGTTCCAGACCAGAGAGACGTGGAATGCCACAGACTGGCGACGTGTGGTGTTTAGCGATGACTGCCTCTTCGTTTTGGGGACAGATGATCATCGTGTCCGGGTGTGAAGATCCCGGGGTCAACGGCACAGTCCCAACCTCGGTATCGAGCGCCACACCTTCCCCACTGCAGACATTATGGTCTGGTGAGCCATAGCCTACGATAGCCGATCTGTTCTAGTAGTGGTACGATGATCATTGACGGGGCCAGCGGTATGTCGATGAGAGGCTACGGCCCCATGTGCTCCCATTCCTGGCCGGGATTCCAGGTGCGCTATAACAGCAGTATAACGCCCGCCCGCACATGGCTCGGGTTACCCAGGACTGCCTACGTCATATCTAGACACTTTCATGGCCTTCCCGCTCCCCGGACATGTCCACTATCGAGCATGTTTGGGACCAGTTGAAACACTGGTTGCCACCGTGCCGCTCTATCCGGGATTTGGAGCACACTGTCCAACACGTGTGGGCCAGTCAACCGCAGCACAACCTCAGGCGTCTGTTCGCCTCCATGCCGGACCGTATTGCAGCATGTGTCGCCGCACGAGGCCGTGCGTCGCGCTATTGAAGATGACCGGACTGCGAGCCACAGATCTCTCTGTAATTGTCCTGCAGCTCTGTTGTTGCCATCATGTGTATCATTCATCTGTATCATTACGTCCATAAAATTTCAGTTCAACCTGATGCTTCCTTCTTGGTTCGCAAATTTCATTTTCTGTGAGTGTAGTTAAAAGGACAATAGCTTCATGCCGGGAGCCGAGAAAGATTTTCATTTCGTCACCTTCGTAGGCTTAGCGCCAAGCGTACGCACATGCAGTCAGCATATTCGACTCCTGGGTCCAGACGCTAGTCTCATCTGCTTAGACTACTCTGTATATACGTATATACAACGTTCCACTCCTTCTGTGTGTTCCGTCTTCTCGTGTGTTTTTATTAACCTCGTATGTGTATCGCAGCTTCCGCGTGTGTATTTGGTTTGATAAGCTCGTCTGCTGGAGTGATAAGCATGAGAAACTAAATGGTGCTGAGTTCAAAATGCGTGCTGCTAAAAGACAGAACAAGATGAACTTAAAGTACTAAAAATGGACCGAAAATAGGCTAATTTTTTTACATCTACCCCTACTGCCTCATCCACTTCTATTGAATGTCTGGATTCCTCTCTCCCAAGCCCAGGACCGTTGTCGGTTGTACAGGGAAAATAAGAGACTGTAAAATGTGATGAAGTAGCTTATTTCAACATAGAAAATGAATCGCAGTTCCACAATAAAACCAACTGTAAAGAGACAAAAACAACAATTTAGGCCCTACTTCCTTATACATTTTCATTAGAAGGTCCTGAAACTTAGGATATGAATGTAACTTATGTAACTAAAGTATCCTAGAGAATCCTCCAAACCAAAACTTGCACTCCGATTTTTCAGGATATCTGTGTATTTATAAAGATGCCAAACGCACTTATCTACAACTATGTACAAAGCTACACTCCCTAATGAAGAAAATTTTAATATTTTTTCCGATTTGTTCAAGAGTTCTATAATGTTTTCTCAGCATCAATCCCCCGGTGGAATATTTTAAAACGGTATCTTTAAAAAAAGAAATAATCCTGTGTTAAAATCTTTATCTGAAACTAGTTGGTCGGCCAGAGCAGATGATACAAAAGCTTCAGTACGAAGCTTTAAGGAAATTCGAAACGCTTTACAGGACTTGACTGAAGATTCCATTCTTCCATGAAACCAGCAACTCGGTTGGAAGCTCAGGGCCTTGAGCTCAAATTTCATAATTTTGAAATTGCTTTTCTTTCTGCCTTCTGAGATGATATTTTAGTGAGGGTCAGTAAGTGTAGCAACAGTTTACAAAATCAAACTCTCAATCTTGTAGCAGCCACCAAGCAACTTCAAACATTGCAGCAGATATTAAATAAAAAAAGGGATGAATTCGAAAGCTAACAAAAATCTGCTTTGATTATAGATGTCAAACACTAAAGTACACAGAGAGTAGTAAACGTAAAGTGCTTGCGAATGAAGAGCGAAGTACTGAAGATACTCTAGATGAAAGAATAAAATTCAGAATTGGTGTATTCTTCAATCATTGATTCATCGGTAGCTAACTTGGCAAGAAAGAGGAAAGCCTATGAGGTACCAACAAATCGCTTTGAAGTGTTGTTGCTTCCAGCGTCACCGGCCACAAACCAAGATATTATGGAAGCTCCACTGATATTAGCATAGCGCTATCCAAAAGACATTAGTAGTGATTTTGGGAACAAGTACTCTCATTTCAAGATGTACGTTGAGCTAGAAACATTGACGACGATACCGAAACTGTACTGTTACATAAGACATAACAACCATCAAAATACATTTCCTAGCCTGAAAATTATGTTAAAGACTTACTTCCCAGTCACTTACTGTACAGCGGAAAGGGGGTTTTCTGTCCTAAGCAGAACGAAGAACGCTAAAAGATCCGTTTTTTTTCCCGTAAACTGAATGCGCTAGTGTTAATGTTCTCTGAGAGAGATGTAACGCTACAAAATTTTCTGAGGTGATCGACAGATTTGCTCAGGCCAAAGCAAAAAAAAACTTTAATTTAAATTGTTCTGTGAGTATTTCCGTAAGTTTTACTCTTACATTGAAAATATAAATTCTTCTTTGGATACGTTCTTACAAGGCATTTTATTTTTAATTATTATAGGGCCTAACTAAAAAGTATATCAGTATTAATAATAAACAAAGCCCACTTATTGCAGTTGTGTGCTGGATATTAGTACGGGGACAAGTTAAGGGGAGGGCAAGGGGGCGCCTGAATTTACTAAGCCCAGGATGCCAATTATCTAAGGTCGCGGCGGGACTGTTGGGTTTATAACATTAGGTGCATTACTGAACGAAGTTGTTCGATTGAGTATTATATGTGCTCGACGAAATACGCATTTACATGGAATCAACTTGAAGACCGCGATATTTTATGTAAGATATTATCGTTGTAACACTAAAGACTGTTTGTCACAAGAGAGAGAGAACCTGTGGAATATCATTGGTTTGTATAATAAATGATGCTGGGTTATAGAAATATGAGCTTCGGAAGCCACTACTCACTTTGGAGGCTAAATTTCCGTTCAGGCTTTGCTTTATGTTCTTGGTATATTCTTTCTCCTGACAACTACGGAAGTCCTCGTTATTTTGGGGTCATATGCCATTGAAATAGCTGTAAAGTTCGGCTACGTTTTCAACAGCGTCAGTGTTTTGCAATATGATGCTTCTATAACTGATTCCTTTTTCTATTTTCTGTCTGTTGTAACCGCGTGGTTTTTTTAACAGTGTATTTCTATGTATAGAATAGTAGGCCTACATTTCGAACACTTTCTCGAGGATTCGGACTCAGCAACACGTACTGCTGAGTCAGAATCCATCCTCGAGAAAATATTCAATTTATAATTTAACGCTTTTCTTTTATTAAATTAGAAAGTGAAGTCAAAAATTATTTAGTCAGAATCCTTTTGATATTCAATTTCTAATTTAATGATTTCCATTCTAATTGTTGAAGTGGGAAAATATTAAATTAATCATTAAACATCGAAAGCTAAACAAAAGAAGCGACACGCTCAATATTCTAGGAATACGAAATAAACTAGAAGTTATATAATAGTATAACTATACTAGTTACCCGAATTTATTGGCGTAGATAAAATAAAGGTTTCCAAGCTTTCGCAAATCATCCAGATGGCGTTTTCAAGGAAGGTAGATAGCAAACTGCAAACTGGATAATAGAACGTTTTAATAATTTGAACGCGGTGACTGGACTTGACAGTAAACGAAGAGATGCGAACGTAATTATTCAATAAAGACACGAGGCATCACGTTCGTTTTGCACGCGGAATCCTTGAAGGAAAATAAAAGGCATTCATTATTTAAAAAATTGGTTCCAAATTCGTGGTAATCCTAGCGAGAGGCTATCGTTGCAGGCCTCGTCGTTGGTGTACAGTTCCTTGCGTTATTATTTAAACTAACAGTTGTTCTGTATACAAAGAAATAATACCCATAGCTAAAAAAATCAAACTACACGAAACATAGTTTCACACTAGTAGTTAATCAGATCGACAGTAAAAAAAAAGTGAAAAAGTTCCACATTACTTAGAAATACTATGGAAAGTGTTGAACGCAGAGAAAATTTCGCACATTTTGCCTAAATCACATTGTGTCTACCAAACAGTGACACAACGTTTTGTAAGAACTAAAAAATGAAGCAAAAACACTTTGTGAGTTACTCTTGCATAACCCAATGTAGTTCCAATTGGGTTCCAACTTGTGTCTTAAATTTCGTAAGCTGAAAGATGATCGGTCCAGCTCCATTAAGTACACTGACGGAAAAAAAATCCCAACACCAAGAAGGCGCTGTGTTAGATACACGACAGTTGGTAGGTGGTGAGAGTACATCTGTAAGATGACGTCTATGCAAATTTCGCGCTTGGCGCATACGTGTGGCGCTAGTAGCGCCCCTCAGAACATACAAAGCAGGTTTGCTGTAAATACGCGCTGTAACGTTCGTGAGCGTTAGTTATCGTTGAGATTCGACGTAGGGTGTTGATGTTAGTCAAGAATGCCTTTAAGAAGACGAAGAAGCCTATATCAACAGCTCAAGGAGTTTGAACGAGGTCGTGTAATAGGGCTACGAAAAGGTGGGTTTTCTTTCCGCAATATTGCAGAACGACTTGGCAGGAATGTAGCCACTGTGCATGGTTGTTGGCAGCGGTGGTCAAGGGAAGGTACTGCCTCAAGAAGACCGGGTTCCGGTCTGCCACGTGGCACTACTGAGAGGGAAGACCGCCGTGTACGGCGCATGGCCGTGGCGCATCGTACTGCGTCTGCGGCAACAAATCGAGCAGCAGGTGCCACTAGAGTGACACAACGAACTGTTACAAATCGGTTACTTGAAGGACAGCTCCGAGCCAAACGCCCTGTAGCGTGCATTCCACTTACTCCAAACCACTGCCATTTGCAACGAGTCGTGTCAAGCTAGAGCTCATTGGAGGACGGAGTGGAAATCTGTTGCGTTTTCTGAAGAAAGCCGGTTCTGCCTGGGTGACAGTGATGGCCGTGTGTTGGTTAGAAAGAGGCCAGGTGAGCGCCTGCAACCAACCTGTCTGCAGCCGAAACACACTGGACCTAGGTCTGGGGAGCAATTTCTTATGACAGCAGGAGCACTCTCGTGGTTATACCACGCAACCCTGACGGCACAGTTGTACGTCGGTCTGGTGATTCAACCTGTTGTGCTGCCATTCATGAACAACATTCCAGGGGGTGTTTTCCAACAGGATAACGCTCGCCCGCATACCGCTGTTTTAACCCAACATGCTCTACAGAGTGTCGACATGTTGCCGTGGCCTGCTAGATCATCAGATCTTTCACCAATCGAGCACGTATGGGACATCATTGGACGACAACTCAAGCGTCACCCCCAACCAGCATTAACCGTCCCTTTATTGACCGACCAAGTGCAACAGGCATGGAACTCCATCCCACAAACTGACATCCAGCACCTGTACGACACAATGCATGAACGTTTGCGTGCTTGCATTCAACATTCTGGCGGTTACACCGGTTATTAATGTACCAGCATTTCACATTTAAAATGGCTCTTCTCTCGCGCTTACAATAAGCTGTGATCTTGAAACGTTAATCGATTGAATATGTTACCTATACAAATGTATTGCCGCCATTTCATTCCTCTACAACTATTTTTTCGTGGTGTTGGGATTTTTTTCCGTCAGTGTATTTCGTCTTTTCAGATTTAAAATCTTAGAGGTATCATTTTGTTAGAGAGAAATGCGATTTAAATATCTGCTGAAAGGAACTAAAACTGATAACCTGGGGAATGAATGTTCGTTTTAGTTACTGACATTTAAACGGAAGTCATGTTATGGACATTTTGTTTGCTCTAAAAACCTATTTGTGTCTAAATGAGAAGTGAAAAACTTTTTTCCATCGAAGTCCAACTTATGCAGTTGAAGAAAATAGTTTATTTCTTTCATTTAGCTAACATAATTTGTGAAAGTAAGAAATATGAAAGCCATCTGGTGCAAATGACAAAGCGCTTTTGAACGATCTAAAATGTTCTTGAAATCCATAATTTATGAGAACAGGATTAAACAATACACCGAGTGATCCTTTATCACCACCACATTTATCAAAAGTGGATGAGGCCTTTTGACCACGTGTTTTCTGAGAGCGCGCGATTTGTCGACTGACTTAACTTATATAAGGTGTGAGTGGAGCTGTAGGTAGTAAAATTCAGATCCCGAAGGGTAAACGGAGTTATTTATCGGATTTTGAGAAAGGACAGATTGTGGGAGCTCGTAGAGTGGGTGCCTCGATTTCCCAAACGGCTAAACTTCTGGGTTGTTCGCGAGCAGCCGTTGTTACAGTGTATCAAGTCTGGCGTGAAAATGGTAACAGAACCACCCGGAAAACTGCACAGGACAGCGAAAGGCTGAGGTGAGAGGTGAGCGCCGGGTCCGACACTTCGTACAGGCGAACACACACACAGCACTGTTCAACATTTGTCTAATCAATACAGCACAGGTCAACCCGGAGGAATACCTGTCATGACCATGCGTCCCACGTTCGCATGTGTGAAATATAACAACAGACGACCCCGACGACATCCTCTCCTAACTACGGTTCATACGCGCAAAAGACTCGCCTGGTGCAAAAATCATACGAGTTGGACGTCGAATGACTGAAAACAATTTAGTAAAATCATGCAATGCATTGATTATGATACGTCTTCCAACATACCAGAAATCATTACTCAAGTTATGAGGATAACGGCTGTAGAATAAATCTCGCTCCTATGACCTGACCTTTGACCCCATTTCGATGATATTCAACAGAACCGGTAAAGTATTAGGTTGTCGGAAAAGTCATGACGTATTTTAGCCATGTTTTGCAAAGGTCATTTATTGATAGAAAGAACAAAGCCCAATCAATTATACAATGCCCGTTTTGTTCGATAACCTTTTGCCATCTTTCAGTGAGCTGCAGAACGCCTCCTTCATAGAAGGACCTGTCTTTCGTGGCGAAAAACTCTACAAGGTGCTGATTTACAGCCTCATCTGGATTCAACGTCATACCGCGCAAGGACTGTTGAAGAGAGCGAAGCAAGTGGAAGTCTGTCGGCGCAAGGTCAGGCAAGTACGCTGGGTGTGGCAACACATCCAACTCAAGCTCCAATGATTTTTGGCGGGTGATAAAACTTGTGTGTGGTCTCACGTTGTCGTAATGGAACGCAACACCTTTACGATGAACGAGCTCTGGACGTTTCTGGATGATGGATTCGTTCAAACTGTCTGATTGCCGACAGTACACATTCGAATTGTTTGTTTGGTTCCGTGTTAGGAGCTCGAAAAACATGGCACCTTTAAAATCCCACCACACTGAGACCAGAACCGTGAGCTGATGAATGTCTGCTTTGGATGTCGTTTGAGGCGAAGCAGCACGTCGGGACCAAGACCGTTTGCGCAGCACATTGTTGTACACAATACACTTTTTGTCACCAGTTATCAGTCGCTTCAAAAAAGGATCATTTTCCTCAGGTTTAATGAGCAGATGTTTATGCGCGCCGCCAATTGAGGTTCTTTGAGTTCTTAAGGAACCCACACATAGAGCTTGCTTATGTATCCCAGATTCTTCAGGTGGTTGTGAACGCTTGAATGATGGATGTGAAATGTGTCTGCAATCTCTCGTGTCGTGTAACGTGGGTTTGACTCTATTAATGCCTTGATTTGGTCGTCATCAACCTCGGTGGGCCTCCCGGACAGAAGAGCATCGTTGAGGTCAAAATCGCCAGCACGGAATTTTGCGAAACACCGCTGGTACTGACGTTCTTGTAGAACATTATCACCGTACACTTTACGCAAATTTTCACAAGCTTGACGCGCGTTCTTCCCTTTACGGACATAAAACAGTAAAATATGGCGAAAATGCACAGTTTAATCTTCAATCGACACACTTTTACGCACGTTATGACGCATAGGGCATGGAATGGATCCCGCTCGTATGTCCTGCCTTTCGACCCCATTTCACCCATTTTCCACAGGGTGTGTTCCCAGGTAGTCCCCTACCACATACTAAAATTTAATCGAAATCGAAACATTTTACGCACGTTATGACGCATAAGGACAATGGAATGCATCCTGCTCCTATATCCTTACCTTTTACGCCACTTTGCCCATTTTGAATAGGGTTTGTCCCCAGATGGTCCCGTAACACATACTAAAATTTGCATCGAAATCGACACATTTTTACGCAAGTAATGACGCATAAGGGCAATGGAATGAATCCCGCTCCTATGTCTTGACCTTCGAACCCATTTCACCCATTTTCCACAGGGTGCGTCCCCAGGTAGTCTCCAACCACATACGAACATTTATTTGAAATCGAACCATTTTTACGCAAGTTATGACGCATCAGGGCATTGGAATGCATCCTGTTCCTATATCCTGACCTTTAACCTCACTTCGCCCATTTTCAATAGGGTTCATCCCCAGGTGGTCCGCTGCCACAAACTAAACGTTGATTGAAATCTAACCAAATTTACGCAAGTTGATGCATAAGGGCAACGGAATGCATCCTGCTCCTATGTCCTGACCGTTGACCCAATTTCGCCCATTTTGAACAGGGTTTCTCCGCATGTGGTCCCCTACTACATACTAAAATTTCATTGAAATCGAAACATTTTTACGCGAGTTATAGTGCGGACGGACAGACGGACAAAGCTGGAGCATATACGCTACATCAACCTACGGTTGGAAAGCGTAAAACTCGTGTGTGCTGGTCTGACGAGTCGCGTTTTTCACTTTATTCCATGGATGGTCGTATACGTAGTTTGGGTACACAACATGCGGTCCTCGATGTATCTTGCATAATCTCCACATTGCAAGCCGCTGGGGACAGTTGTATGGTGTGGGGGCATGTTTAACAGGCAGAAACTTGGACCCATGGTGCATGTGAAACAACGTATGAGTGGTGCTCACTATCGTGAATTGCTTGCTCACTCTGTACATCCAGCAATGTTGCAATTTTTTCCCAAACGGTGACAATGACTCCCAAGATGACAATGCGCCGAGCAGCAGGCCCAATGTTGATCAGGAATGGTTTGAGGAACACAGTTCAGACTTCCAGCATACCGATTGGCCTCCGAATTCTAACGATATCAATCCAATAGAGCACCTGTGGGACAGTATGGAACGGCATATCAGACGTCTGTATACACTAATTACCTCCATATCTGCATTGAAGGCAGCATTACACACATCTTAGTTGGCCATACTTCCAAACTGCTTCCGGCATCTTATTAAATTCATGTCACTAAAATAGCTACTGCACTGAGGGCAAGAGGAGAACCTACGAAGTATTAGGTAGGTGGTCATAATTCAGTGACCACTCAGTGTATGTTTAAAAGGCTGAGCAGTCCAGTAGCAGCCGCCCCGGTGGTGCAGTGGTCTAAGCGATGGCTTATGACCATTCGTCCGAGAGGGGTCCGGATTCGAATCCCGGTGCGGCATGGATGCTGTGTTTGTCTTACGGCACTGGTTCTCTCCCTTTCCTGGAACCAGTGGCCCTAAAGTAGGGGTACTGGTTCCAGCCCATTGACTTGCTCACGGTGCTGGTTGAACCTCCAATCAAAGAAAAAAGTCCAGTAGCACACCTTTAGGAAATGCAACAACTGTGAGTATACACCAATGAGTCATTACATTATGTCCACGTACCTAGTAAGCTGTGCGACCCCCTTTTGCCCGCGAAACAGCGGCCACTTGGCGAGGCATCGATTCGATGAATTGCCGATAGGTATTCTAGGGTGTCTTGTACCATAATGTCAACAGCAGGTCCTCCAGTTCCCGTACATTTCGGGATGGTGGTGATTTAGACAAAAACGTTTTTCTAAGTAGAAACGTAAATAATCGATTGGGTTCATCTCAGGTGAATTTGGAGGCCAGGGCATTAACAGAATGTCACCAGCATATTATCCCGAACCACTCCTCGAAGGTTCTTGCAGTGTGGCATAGCGCATTATGCTGTTGGTAACGGCCAACACCAGCAGGGAACACAGTTTCCATGAAGGAGTAAATTTTGTCCCCAACGATGTTCAGACTCCTGACTGCTGTCAGGGATTGTGCTATTAGGATAATGGGGCCTAAAGTGTCCGAGTAAATCATAAAACCGACGCCGCCGGCCTGTTTCCGCCTAAAACTGCAGCCATGGGCTATAGCCTCCTTTGGTAATTGGCGTATCTGCGCTCGGCCGTCTACGAGATGCACCAGGAATCTTGATTCGTCAGACGAGGGCACTTTCTTCCAATCATCCACGGTCAAATCTCGATGATCTTGGGCCCATTTCATTCGTTGTTGGCGATGACGTGCAGTGAGTATGGGGACCTGGCTGGGTCTTCGGCTACGCTGACCCATGCGCAGAATGCTGTGTCACATTTCCTTGAACACCACTGTTGTAGCTGCCGGGGATTTGTCCCACTGTGGCGCAGTGGTTGCTGTGAACGCAACAGTATCCGCTCCCTTTTGGCATGAATGAGCTGCGGACGACAGACGGCTGGACGACGGTTCGTCGTGAGGCCACCTGTGCACCACTTTTGGTACGCACTCACTACAGTGGCACGTGAACAACCCTCAAGACGTGCAGTTTCCTAGATAGTAGTTCCGAGGCGCAGTGCCATGTCAATTCGTCCTTTCTTAAACTCCGATAAATCGGCAGCTTTTCCCATTCTGTCTCCGAACACTCTACTAACCGAAAGCCGGTCCTCGAGTTGTATATATACTTCTCTGTGAACTTCACCTGTGTCACCGTTCGGGCTCCAGGCGTGCTCATTTCTCTAGGCTGGAAGTGGTCATAGTATAATGGTTCATCGGTGTAAGTAATAATGCATCTAAACAGCAACACTCCGTAACTTTACAGCTGGGTTTTGAGCATAATACAGCTGTGGTATTGAGTTGAAAATGGTGACCCTATTCGAACGGAGATTATCGCGAGGCGGTCTCAGAGGTAATTTGAGTTTTATGAAAAAAGAATTATTTGCTGGCTGATATCCGTAGACAGCATATTGGAATGTATAGGGAACAATTATGTTGCGCTCACATGTTGCTGAAAGATGCCGAATATGCCGAAAGTTTGTTGCAGCCAGAAAATCGTAATAGACGGCGATTGACGTTACCTTCCAAGCATTCCTCAGAACTAAATAGAACATAAAATGCAAGGAAATTTGGGACAAGGAGTGAGTAACTTAATCTCTTCCCACTGGTGAAAAATCACTTGAAAGAACGTCTTTCAGCCCCTGGTGAACATAGTATTTCAATTAAACCAAGTTTCGAGGCAACAAGAAGAAGTGTTTTAGTTAGAAGGAATAAAGAAGCTCATAACATCTAACACATGTACTTGGCAGATTTTGATGACAGTGTTGTAAAATAGCATATGAATCGATGTTTTATTTCGTGATAATCCTGTTCAAAGTACTAAATATACTGATACGATGTACAGGTTTTTGACCTGAGTGTTTTGATTAAGTTACATAGGACGACTAAATTGCTTTTTGATTAAGTTACATAGTACGACTAAATTGCTTTTCAAATCACTTAGACCTTCTGGAAATCTTGCTTTTAGTAAAATAATTATTCGTATGACATCGTTAACTGCTTATATCAGTGTTTCCCAAACGGGGTTCCGCCATGTTTTAAAAGATTTAACATTTACACTGGAGTGAATGTATATGTTGCTTATAAGACGTAAGAATAATGGCAATCAAATGTAAAAAGGCTTTATTTTGTCTGTGGACAGGAGAGCTCCGTCGTGACGGAATAATTTTTGCCTTGAGGGAAATTTCGTTGGTCAACTTACTACTGCGTCAAGAGTAGGAACACACTTGTGGTGACATGTCTCGTGCCCTCTGGCACAGCACCAGTAGTTCCGAAAATCGGTAAGCAGCCTGCACTTCCTGCCCGCCAAAGATAAGGCGTTCACCCTTCCTACAAATCCCGACTCTAGAAACATCCATGCTCATAACTTTTAAAATTCCTCGAACATTTATCGATATTACACTTAAACTATATTATATTTAAATTATGTTTCTTGCGCGAATACAATGGTTAACTTGCGGTAAACAATTAACACTTGTGTGCTTTGAAGATTTAGAAGTGCGTAAAACGTATTCGTACGTCACAGGATCAAGAAGATAATGGAGGGAACAGTAAACCTACCAGTGACTACAGTATAACGATTCGAAGTCTAAACCAAGTACAAGTAGTGAGAGCCAGGATATAACAGACACTAAGATGAATCGCTTTTATTGTGAAAGCTATTTAGTAATGGGTTCCATTTGGGCTGGTGATGAACATTGTCCATTGTGCATTATTTGCGGCAAAAAAACTAACTAATATTATATTAAGTATTCTGACGTTGTGTTAGAATCGATGTTTATATCTCTTTTTCATCCCAATTCAATATTACTTATAACATTTTATTCGTTTCTTTTACGTAATCTGATAAAATAAGCTAAATATCATGCAGATTACTTAACATCGTATATGCCTAGCGTAATTATGCGAGCTGGACCTCCGCCATGTCTGAAGGCCTGCTTCAAGGATTGAGCGGTATCTGAAAGCCAACTTCAATGGTTTTGCGATGTGTGAAGGCCTACTTGAAGGGTTCCGCGAAGTAAGAAAGGTTGGGAAATACTAGCCCAGATGATAGTCTGCCAGCCACAGAAGTTCAAACACATTTTCTTCCATAACACCAGAACTACATCGAAAAAAAAAAAAAAACATTTTCTATGACCAGATTATTCTGCAAAGCAAAGTGAGTAATTCCGTTATTTACTATTTCATGAAAAATCGAACTCGTGCTAAGCGTTCGTTTCTTTAATCCATAATATTAGCACGTCTTTTGTAAAAAAAAAAAAAAAAAGAGTGCTTATATCATCGGTTTATTCGTCCGTCCGTCAGTCAACACGATATCTCTGCAACTAATTGTCCGATTTAAAAAATTATTTTTCACTAGGAAGCCTGAAATGTGTGAATGCTGACCCTTTATTTTGTTTATTTTTTACTGTGCACAATTTTGCCGCTAGAGGGCGTAAATGCAGATGATATCGAATTCAAAAAACCTTTTTTTTTCCTTATATTTGCTTCTAGGCATCCAATTCAAAAAAATCTTTTGCCTTTCGATTCCACTCACGGCTAAAAATATTTTAGGTATAATCACTTTTCCTAGTTACGCACAGATTCTCCGCTAGTGGGCGTAAAAATAAATTGCGTTTCCCCCGATATCTCTGCGTCTAAAACTCCGATTTAAAAACAAATTCTGTCGCGAAAACAGGTCCTGATGGGAAATACTTTTCATATAATTACTGATTTTCGGTAAAAATCGGTTTGACCACCAGGGGGCGTAAGTGGTGATTTCCGCTTATCACGTATTTGCAGCGAAATATGAGCTTCTAAAATCGCGATTGAAAAAAATATTTCCTGGGCCGATACTACTTACATCGACAAACATGTTCGGAATATTTTCTTCTTAAAATAATGCATGGGTTCTCCGCCAGGGGGCGTAGATATATATCTCATTTTTGACAATACCTCTGCTTCTAAGAGTCGGATTTTAAAAATTTCTTCTTTGTTGGATAGAGTTTATAGTGCGACATGTTTTTCATATAATTTCTAAATTTTCAACTGGTTGATTGACTTTCCTCTAGGGGGAGTAAATGTAAATTGCGCTTTCCCCGATATCTCTGCTTCTAAAACTCCGATTTGAAAACTTCTTCCTGCATCGGATACAGCTCTCGGTGCGAAATGATTTGATTGTAATTTCTCACTTTTCATAAAACAAGATTTGGCCACCAGGCGGTGTAAGCCTTAATTTCAGCATCGTAGGTATTTCCAGTAAAATCTTAGCTTCTAAAAGCTCGACCGAAAAAATCTTTCGTGGGCCGATACCGCTCATGTCCATAAATATTTGAGAATATATTCTTTCTTAAAATAATGCATGGTTTCTCCTCCAGAGGGGGTATATGTACATACTTTTTCTGCCAATATCTCTGCTCTTAAGAGTCGGATTTAAAAAATTCTTCTTTGTCAGAGCGCGTTGCCAGTGTAAAATGATCTCATACAATTTTAAATTTTTCAAGTAACTCATAGACTTTCCGCAAGGGGGCGTTAAGGTAAATTGCGTTTTCCCCGATATCTCTGCTTCTAAAATTCCGATTAGAAAAATTCTTTCTGCACGGAATACAGCTGCTGATAGGAAGCATTTTTAATATTTCATAAAAAATGGTTTGGCCACCAGTGTGCGTAAATGTTAATTCCTACGTCTCATGTATTTGTAGCAAAATCTGAGCTCCTGAAAAACGATTGCAAAATTATTTCGTTGACCGATACTACTCACACCGAAAAACCTTTTGAAAACATTTTCTTCTTAAAATAATGCATTGTTTCTACGCCAGGAGGCGTAACGGCATATCTTATTTTTGTCGAAATCTCTGCTTCTAAGAGTCCGATTACAAAAAATTATTTCTTTGTTGGAGAACGTTTCCGTGGGAACATGTTTCTCATATTATTTCAATTTTTTAGCGCACAAGTCTGCCACCAGAGGGCGTAAGCTCACGTTTCAGTTTACAGCAATCTGCGGGACTAAAAGCCCGATTAAAAAGCCTTTTTCTTCGGTTAGATACTATTAACTATGCAAACTGTGTATGTATTTTCTTTCCAAAATAGTGCACAATTTCGCCGCTAGGGGCGCATATGCTTATTCTGTTTCTCTAAATATCACTGCTTTTACATGTGCGATTTAAAAAATTATTTCAACACCGGATGCCATTTACCTTGTAAAACACTTAAAGCTAATATATGAAGAATTTTGCAGTTCACAGTTCTGTCGGTAGGTGGTGTTTGTGCACTTCAGTTTGCGGCTGTATCGCCGCTTCTAAAAAACGCTATTGAGAAATTTCTTCTTCACTGTATACCATTTGGTCTAACAGAGATGTGGAGCATTACCCGCTTTAAGTAACGCAAACATTTCCCACTAGCTGCGTAAAGGTCGAACGCTTTTCTATAGAGAATAATTTTCACCTATTTTCAACTTTTCCGTTACCCAAATGCTTTCTGCAAGTAGATGTAGGTTTATATCATGTTTACTTTTATATTTCTCCTTTTAACTGTTTGATTTGAAAATCTCTTTGTCTCTGGTAACTTCCTTGTAGTATGAGAAACTTTTGTTCGCCATTTGTTAATCTTCGTAACATGCTTTTTAGCCCCTGGTGGAACTAAGTAGATGCTTCTATTTCTGGATGTTTTATTGATCGCTGGAACCAGTTGATTCTTTCCTAAACAGGATTCATTGACTTTAAATAGCTTTGATAAATTTAATTCACGTCAGAACGGATTCAAAAGACGTGCTTATTACATCCCAAAATTCAGTGTGTTCTTTCTAGTTTTTCTTTTGCTTTGCTTCCTCCAGAATTACATTTATTCCTTCAGCATTTGCCTTTAGCTTTTTCTTAGTTTTCTTGATAATGCACTGCTGTTTATAGAAATTGCAAAACCAAGGTAGACACGAGATAATAAATTGGAATTTATATGGCAAACTTCTTATGGCACAAAAAATGAACGATCAGAAGTACGGCGCTATAAGTGCATTGCACAGTGTTTTCAGTAATCAGGGTATCCCGCACAAGCGGCAATAACGGCATGCACGCGGCTTATCATTTAACTGAAAAGATGCTGAATGTATGTTTGTTGAATGTCCAGCCATGCTGCCTCTATTCGAACACAATGGTTACTTTCGGTGGGTACCAGCGCGGCCTCACAGGTCAGTCGCCGAGCGACTGTATCTTATTCAGTTAGCGATAAATCTGGCTTGTGTGCAAGCAAGGAAGAAATGACACATAACATGCTTCCGGATCTAACACAGCACGCGCCACGTGTAGCCGGCCGTTGTCTTGCTGAAAAATTCAAACCGGGACCGCCTGAAGATATGTTACGGCTTCACCCTTCAAACTGCCTTCGATGTATCGCTGGCTGTTCAGAGTCTTGGCACTTTTTATGTGGCGGTGACATGAAAGAAACTCAATAGCACCACATAGCATAACGCTCCGTGTCGGGGCCCCATGGCACTCCGAAATGTATACCTCCAGCAAATGTTCATCAGAGCGTCTCAGTGCCATGGGTCCGTCCATCATAGTGGATCAGGTAAAACCGCGACTCGTCTATTCCTGACGCCAGTGTCTTCGTTATGGGCACCATTGCAGTTTCTAATGTCTGTGATATAAGATCAACAGAAGGAATCGAGCTTGAGAATTTCTCGTGAAGTGTGACAGGCCTCCAGTATTGCACCTATTTTTGAAACGTAGCCTTGCGGTCCGGTACGCCTTACGGTATAGGTGCCGATATTCATATTCATTTGTGCAACGTTGCGGTCTAGACCCCTCAAGTCGGTGCATCCTACCCTGCTCTTCCCACTGCCACAAAACTCACATCACTGTCCTTGAATTTCTTTTGACACGAGCGAAGATATCATGAAAATACAATCCGGCATTCGGCAGCAATACTATCCTACCTAGCTCGAAGTCTGACAGCTGTACATTCTGATTCCTTCTGTTGCTGCGTGGCATAGGTCTTCTCTAGCAATGTCAGAGAGCATTCGTCCGATGCAATTATCGATTTTTTGGGACCTGCTGGCTTTTATACCTACATCAGATCAGCTTAGAAAGCGTGGATTGCACACGAAATTTGCATATACACTGAGAATATTATCATTTGCAACCAATACCGTGTCCTACCCACTCATATAAGTTTCTGTCCGATTGGAGTCTTTCTTCTTACTGTTGCAATTTCAATAGACAGCAACGTAGTCTCCTAAAAGTTTAAAAGCTCCGGTATACGTCGTTCTCCTGCTTAAGCATAACTGAAAGATGCTCAAGTAACCTTGGTTTATTGTGGTGTGTTGTCATAATGCATTCGCTTGTTTTTCGATGCCACTAGCATTTCTATCAACATCCCTTTTACAAATGACATGTCGTTCAAATATGGTACCTAGTTTTGATGCATTTTCATTCTTCAGAGCAATTTTTCAGCAGTTTTTTGGGTTTGGTCTTCACTTCCGCGTTCGATTTTTTCCCCTTAAAATTCGTTTTGAGTAGCTGTTTCCATTTAGTAAATTATTTCATCTCAAACTTTTTCTTCCTTCTCACAGCTAATGTTACTTATGCCTTGAACTAATTTTATAAAAAGATGTGGAATTGTTTTTTGTGAATATATTTTCAACTTAGCGTAAATAAATGTATTTTATTATTCAAAAATAGCAGCTCTGGCAGCACCGAAGTATGTCATAGCCTGTGACTATTATATACATTGTAAGATAGAAGTTGCGTCATGTAGGTTACTCGAGCTCGTAACCTTCACCTCGTGACGTAGACGTTCTCCTAAGGTGTGAAAATATTTGCCCGCCTCGGAATGTCACCTAGTATTAATCATTCAAGATGTTTTAACGTGAGCACCGAAGTGAGAATCTGCGCTTAAAACGAGAGATTTCTAGAATTAGGAATTGCTGAAATTCAGAGCGTTACCGAGATTGTAACTGTCTTACCCCAAGTAGCACATGACGTTGAAAGGACGTCGCATTTCGGTTGCAAAAGTTGATATTTGGTCTTCCGTACAAAGACTACGTTTGATAAACGTTTGTTAAATGTTACATCCGTTACCGTTGCGATTTTGTCACATTCATTACGTTTGCTAAACGTTGCATTTTCGTCATGTTAGCAAGGTCACAGCTAATCGTTGGCGTGACATTACATTCAGGCAAAAAAGAACAAAATTATACTGTTGATAAAACAGTAAGCTTGTGTATAATTGATAAAGATTATTGAATTCCTCCTTTTTTTTTTTTTTTTTGCTTATACGACTAGAAGATTTTATTCCATTGGTTTTAAAGCAGCTTCTGGTCTGCGGCTGCGTCGTTCTCTAACCTGCTGTTACGTCGCTTGTACTACGGACGGTGAGTTATGGCAAGGCTGAACTCGATCGTCCAGAGCTGCATGCCTAATCGATGGATTTTATCGTTCTTAAAAGGTAAGTTATTTTCCTGTTTCAATTCATAGGCTTCGATTTCGAACACAATTCATGTATTCGCTTCGTAACTCGTGGAGATTCCCGTAACACGTGAAGACATTCATGTATTCGTTTCGTAACACGTGGAGGTAGGCTTAACACGTGAACACATTCATGTATTTTCTTAACAGGTATATATATCATCGACTGCATTTTAAACTAGGAGTAGTAAAGAATTTGTTAGATTTTCGGATCTAAACACAGCTGCTTCGTTTTTAATTTTGTATTTTCGTGAAAGAGTAACAAAAATATATTTCAAGGAAACGAAATTTTAGACCTTTTCATTTTTATGAGCTACTGAATATTCGGTTAGATTTTTAAATAACAAATGCAGCTAGTTGTAAAAGAAATTCTAATTCTTTAAATGTTTAGAGAATATTGAATTTATTCTTAATTACTTAAATGTGCTTCGATGTGCCTCTGTGTAGCAAACATTGTTACAAACGCAGCTTATTGGTATGTTAGTTATAAAGGATACTCTATATTACTGTTATCATATATTAGATCAGCATTTCTTAGGCCTCATTCAGCCAGTTTTTTTGCAAGAAATATATTGTGTGTAGAGGAACAAACGGAATAAGCTGTTGGAGAGATACTTATTAAATCCAGAAAGCTTCAAGGTTGAAAAAAAATTCAAAACCCACGCCGTACAGAGTCCTGTGGCCAAGAAGTAAATTGTCAGTCACAATTCAAAGTCTACGTAAGGCACGCAAAAATTTAACTTTTTTTTTTTTTTGAAAATGCACGTTGTATACCAGATGTGAATTAAGCTTACTGAAATCATAATGTATCTGTATCCAAATGGAATATTTACAAATATCCAAGGCAACATTTTGTTAGACTGTGGGAGTACACACTTATATCCAAATGTGCCCATCTCCCCCTTTTACATATCAGAGTTGTGCCTATCAAATAATGAAGCAGAGGAATGCTATTGAACCTGTCACAGGCAAGGTGGCCAGTTGCTTTGCTTTTCCAGTTACAGTTTACTAAATTTTTGTTCAAATTTCAGGAATGCAGGGGTGGGAGAAGTTGGAAGCAGAGTTGTATAAAAATAAAATGTATCTGTGAACACAACCATTGAAACAAAACTTGCTGCAAACCAGCATATCACGATGACAATATAAGATAATTTAAAGAAACAATAAAAAAATAATTATTAGGACATTACAAATTCCGATGACGGCAAAATACAATTGAATATGTGTGTGAAATTGACCTTTATGGCAAAATATTGGATTATGAACCTCATAAAAATAAGAGAATTAAAAGAAACATTTTATACCCAGAAAACAGTTCCTTAATGAACCTTTAAAAATTATAAATAGTATTTTCAACAGCTTAGTTCACGCAGTGGTCTAAGCGATGGCCTCTGATCATTCGTCCGTACGGGGTCCGGGTTCGAATCCCGGTGAGACATGGATGTTGTGTTTGTCTTACAGCACTGGCTCCCTCCCTTCCCTGGAACCAGTGACCCTAAATTAAGGACGGGCGACTGCTTATTGCCCATTGAGTTGCTCACGGTGGTCGTTAAACCTCCATTAAAAAAAATTACTGTCGACTTACAAATTACTTAAGGAAAAGATTTTAATTTAAAAACTAGTTGCTGCAAGAAGAACCTGGCAATAAAATTTAAATTCCTTCTGTATTAAGGAAACTTTTGATACAGTTCCTATGTACTGAGAAACAGGCCTTGAAAAAATCTAGAGGCCAGAAACGTCCAAATGTACCCATATTGGCAAAATCTGCTAATAATTTGAAAACTATCGGCGTGCGCACATACTTTTACATTCTACTACTTTGGTTGGAAGTATAGTTTTATGAGGATTGTTTTTCTAATTTGAATTAATTTTTCTCTCAACAATATTTTTTTTGAACACATATCATTGCTCCTTTGTTTCTGTAATGCTTCAAAACCATCTTGATAGCTGTTTACTTTTGGTGATACTGGTTTTGAATTTAATGTTCACTTTGAATTTTGTAGCTGTTTGTTCCCAAATGGCAAGAGTAATAGACCAATTTTTGTATTTGCTAGTTGAGTCTGTATCTTCAGATTTCTCTGAATGAATAATCTTTTCTAAGCAATTAAATTAGAGAGCCACAAACCAATATTTCTATTCACTGTCGGATTAATACTTTTCCGATTAGGCCAGTGCTTCCTAATTAGCCTTTCTCTGAATTATGGATCTCTTCTATTATCAGATTGTTAAGGGCACCAGATTAAAGGCTGGAACACATAGCTACGCTGTGTAGAAAAGCCGTACAAACTCACAGTTTGATTGTACACATTTTTTTCAGCAATGTATGTATATATATACTGGTCACAAAAAGTTAGGGATATTGCATGAAGTGAAGCCACGTAACATAAACGCCAGAGTGTGTTTACAAAAACAATTCAATGGGCAATTTCTGCTCACAACAAGTAGTACCACAATATAGACAAAAGTGTATATTCAGAGAATGTCCAAACCTCTGGATTTCCGTATCCAGTAACACTACCTATGTGTCGAAGAACGTCTTGACACCTACGAAGCATACTTGCAGTGACATTATTGATTAGTGTTTGGTGCAGTTAGTCCCATATTAGTCAACACATTACAGAGGTCTGCCAGTATACTGGGGTATGGAATGCGGTTATCTAAACGTTGTTGTATAGATTCCCAAATGTTCTTAGTAGTATTAAGGTCAGACCTGAGGTAGCTGTAAAGATTCGATCTTGTGGTTTTCCAGCCAGGGCCGGTCCAAGAGGTAGGCCAGGTGGTAAATGTGTAGATTAGCGTCCTTAATTATTTTGTTGAAAAAATTTTAGTACCTGGAAAAAGTGCGATGTACAGATTTTAGTGTATGGAAATTAATGTCAAATGGTGCAAAAATTGCATATTTTAAATGTGTTTTAAAGATATATTTTTTTCGTAATATTGAACTGTGAGTCTGACGCTGTGAAGAGAAGCTGCGGTAGGCCTAATGTATTGCTCCGGCAAAGAATGTGAAGCTTTGGTCCTTTAAAAGGAAAGTTTGTTGCTCTGCCAAAATGATGGATTGAAGAGTACAAGAGAAAGAGGTTATGTTGTTGGCAGGAGAGCAATAAATGTAGTGATATGCTACAGAAAATAGGTCTACAGCATCCACCCTTTATTTTGTTGTATCCTGTATGTTGTTGGCAGGAAAAACCGGAAAAAAAACTCTTCGATTTGCAAAAGATATGTATGAGTAAGATAGAAACTGACCTGCGAACAAGCTATTAACACAGGAGGACCAAAAGTGCAGTGACACAGCAAATCAGCTATGAATGGAAGCTGTTCAAACCAGAACCGAAAGTTATAGTTCCCCAGTTTCCTGTACAACATAGAAAAGCATGTAAGTACTTTCTATTTTGAATCAAGGAATCGTATGCGAAAGAACGAAAAATTTCTCAACATCGCTTTAAAAACAATGAAAAAACATGAACGAACTATATTGTGTAGCGTATGAGTATAACACGGCTCGCTCTCGTGGTAACAAAATACGCGCTTGTACTTGTAGTCGTCCGCGCGTGAATTAAACGCTGCAGCGAATCTTCCTTTCAATGAAGCAAAGCTTCACATCGTCGCCGTAGCGATGCGCAGAGTCGCACAATATAGACGTACACGCGTACGCCATACGTGGATAGTTTGCAAATTATTAGCAGATTTTGCAGATAGTTTTTGCTTGCAGATTAAAACAATAAAAATGTTATTACAGCAATTAAAACACTTAAGGTTTTACTAAGATTAATATATTTAATTCTATCTTAACATGAGAATGTTCAACTATTTTTCACATGTTCCGATAGAGTTATATTGTTTTTACAGAAGTTTCTGGCCTCTTGATTTTATCAAGGCCTGTTCTCAATATATAGGAACTGTAACAAAAGTTTCATTTACACAGAAATATTTTTTTATTTTATTGCCAGGTTACTCTTGCAGTTGCCAGTTATTAAAATAAAATATTTTCCATATATATTTTATAAGTACTATTTTTGATTTAAGTTGTTAAAGATGCTATGTATAAGTTTTGAAGGTTCATTAACAGAACTGCTTTTCTTGATATAAAAATTAGTCTCTTGTTTTTATGAGGTTCATAGTCCAAAAATGTTTAAGTTTTGGCCTTAAGGTCCATTTTACACACATTTTTGCGGATTCAGTCGTAATGTCCTTTTGCCCTTTCTGGAATCTGTAATGTTCTAATAATTATTTACTGGTATATTAATTTTTCTTTAAATTATCTCGTTCCATTGTTATCGTGATTTGCGGATTTGCAGCAAGTTTTCTGTTTCATTGGTTGTGTATGCAGTCACATTTTATTTGTATGCACCTCTGGCGATGCATTAGGCCTACCGCAGCGTCTCTTGACAGCATCACACTCACAGTTCAATATTACGATAGAAAATCTTTAAAACACATTTAAAATATGAAATTTCTGCACCATTTGCGATTAATTTCCGTACTCTAAAATCTTTACGTCACACTTTTTCTAGGTACTGACATTTTTCCGACGAAATAGTTTAGGACGCTAATATACATATTTACCGGCCAGGTAGGCAGCCACCAAATGGAAGGGATTGGGATGCCCATGAATTTATAAATTTTCTTACATAGTAAAATTATCCTTTAACTTTTTTTTTCTTTTATGAGCTAGTCTGTATTTGCCACAGAAATGAAAGCTGAATACTCTGTTGTTTCTCTGGCACATGCAGAGTTCCTATATATATACCACCAACAACAACAAGCGTTTTCAATTCTTGTGCGTTTTTTTTTCTAAGAATTCTTCTCTGCTGCTTTTACGCATTTGGGTTTTCAGAGGGAAAAAAATAACTTTTTTTTTTTTCGTTCCTGATGTTTGTTGACATTTTTATATACACTGAGTGGCCACTTTATTATGACTCCCTGACAGTTTTAAGCAAATGAGCTATGGCTGCACACTGTTGCCGCCAGAGGGTGAGGCTAGTATAAAAAGGGAAAGCTTACTGCTTGCGACAGTAGTAGAAGGGATTTTTGGGCAACGAGCTGGGTAAAAAATGAATTTGACGGACTTTCAACGTGAGACGATTGTAAGAGCTTGGAGCCATGGAGCGAGTATCACTGAAACCGCCGCATTCATGAAATGTTCCAGAGCCACTGTTGTTAAAGTGTTTAAAGACTGGACTGTCAGCCAAAAAACTGGGTCTCTACGTGCAACGTGTGGTCGTCATCGACTAGTGACTGCTCGGGCGGAACGGAGAGTGACCAGACTGGTAATAGGCAACAGTGCAGTAATTACAGACCATCTTAATCAAGTATCCCGCAAATGATCTGTGCACGCACTGTTCGCCGTACACGGCACGGATGGGATATGGCAGAAGGAGGCCTGTTCGAACACCTTTGTTGTCTGCAGTTAACAAGAGGAAAATGTCTCCACTTCGCACAGGAGCATAAGGATTGGACAATCGATAATTGGAAAAAAATTATTTGGTCCGATGAATCACGTTTTCAGTTGCACCATACCTATGGCCGAGTGAGAATTTGGCGGAAACAGCACGAAAGCATGGACCCCAAATGCATTGCTACAACGCTTCAAGCTGGTGGAGGCAACGTTATGGTTTGGGGAATGTTTTTCTGGCATGATTTGGGCCCTTTAATTCATGTTGATTAACGTCTGACTGGCACATCATATCTAAACATCGTTGCAGACCAAGTACATCCTGTCATGTGGATGGTTTATCCCAATGACGATGGCTACTTTCAACAAGATAATGCGTCTTGCCATAGTGCTCGTATTGTACAGGATTGGTTTCAGGAAAATGCCGGTTAATTTACTATGCTTAGCTGGCCCCTACAATCTCCAGATCTCTACCCCATTGAGAATTTGTGGGATGAAGTTGAACAAGCCATCAAACAGCTGGATACACAACCCTGCAATTTCACACTCCTGGAAAGTGCTATTCATCAAGCATGGTCTTAGATTCCAAAAACCACCTATCAACATCTCGTGGAGTCCATGCCACGAAGAATCTACATCGACGCAGTATTAAAGGCAAAAGGTGGCCCAACGAAGTACTGAGGGGGTGGTCATAATAAAGTGGCAACTCAGTGTATAACAATAAGGCTTGAGTGACAAGCCTTATTGTTATGTACATCTTGGAAATATATCCCAAATTCCCACAGCCTAGGGTAAAGTGGAAAAAAACACTTTTTACTATGAAAACTGCAACAAAGCTCCTACAGATTGCGAACCATATATAAATCAATGGTTTCCTATCCACTCATTGATAGCACATTGTTTGCCATTCAGGAAAGATTTACTCAGTTGCAAATACTTTTCAACGCTTCGGGTTTCCTTTATAATTTGAAGAAATTGCCTGACAGGGGATTCTTTAAAAGAAAAGTGTATTCAGTTAGAAAAATTCCTTAAGGATGCTGACAGTGAAGAAAAAGATATCGATGGGGAGCAACTGTTTGAAGAGCTGAGGCATTTGCAAGCACGTATGAGCAAATGCAGCTCAGCTACTACAATAGAAGCTCTAAACTTCATATTCCAGTATGATATGGTTCATTGTTATCCCAACAGTAGGATTTGCTTTCGAATATTGCAATTCCTGTCTGTAGAAAGCGGGAAAAGAAGTTTTAATAAATTAAAGCTGATAAAGACTTATTTCAGATCTACAACGATGCAGGAAACAGCTATCAGCTTTATCCATCATTTCTATTGAAAATGATATTGCACAAAAAAAAATTCTGAAGCAAAGGAGAGGTGCAAAGTAAAGCCAGACATGAAAGTTTCATGTAAATAACACAAACAACTATGTATATGATTCAGTCATTTTGTGAGTAAAATTATCATTATTATATTGGACTATTTATTTGTAGCATAGCATATAATAGTGAGTTAGTGACATATCTACTGAGCATGCGAAGTTGAGATTAGAGCTATTTGCTGTGTTTGGGTCCATACTGCAAAAAAAAAAAAAAAAAAAAAAGATCGGGGGGGGGGGGTCAAAGGAGTCTTTCTATCTGTCGAAAAAATAACAGAAAAATTTGAATGCCCTGGGGACAGCACTTTCAATAGGTTTCATCAGTGGTTTAGTTTTTGTTTCTCTTCCTTTTTTTTTTTTAAATTTTCATTCCAGTTACTTGTAACTGCAGCTTGTGCTCATTTTGGCTTTTCACTTTACTAGTAACTTGTTTTTCAGTGTTTACTTCCCTTTTTGTTTCTTCTTGCTTGATTCTTAATATATATAAAGATAAATTAAAATTTGGGGGTATATCATAATATAATTTTATGAGCATAATTTACCAGCACTAATTAGGGCAAACCTTTGAATGTGATTTACATTAAGAAATAATAGGGCATTCAAAACAGTTGAATTATATAAAGAAATTGCATAAATGATTTTTTTTTCTTTTTAAATTTTACTCAGGTTTGGTTATTGATGGCTCTAGTTAGGAAAGTTAGGGATGTTATGCAAAACACAGGTGAGTGTAAATTAAGTACAACCTCCTGTAGCTTTAAAACTTGAGCTTATAACCCTCAGATCAGTATTTCCCCTCCTACCAGTAGATCTCTCTGTAGAGTACAACTGGAGCCCCTGTGAAAGTAAACCAAGTTGGTGACTTCACCAAGTTGGTAAATTTAATATTAGTGGAAATAAAGGATTACACCATGTGTGAAATTATAGAATAAATAAGCAACATTTATTTACAATTAAATAATTTATTTTAAGATCTATAGTTTTGTTGAGCCTTTAGCTCGGCTTCATCAGGACAAAAGGAGCATAAACATTCATATGTGACATCATCAGGTAGCTGATGATCATGGATTTTGGTGAATTGTCTCCATGCAATTGAAAGAAATAGAGTAGGTGTCATGTTGTTGACAAGTCATAAAGAAAAGTCATGGAAACAAATTGGTGTTTTGTACCCAAGTATATCTTGCAGTATATCTATGCGTTACAGAGGATTCCTTGCAGAAAAAGCTAGATTTTTGCCGCCGCAGTGGTCTAAGCACTGGCTTATAACTGTTCGGTTCTTCCAAGGGAATTGGGTTCGAATCCCGGTGAGGCATGGATGTTGTGTTTGTCTTACGGCCCTTGGTCTCTTCCTTCCCTGGAACCAGTGACCCTAAATTAGGGACAGGTGACTGCTTATAGCCCATTGAGTTGCTCACCATGGTCAGTAAACACAAAAACAAAAAAATAAAAAAAAGTTTGATTTTTTATTTAAAGAAATTGTGGCACACACAGGATATAGATTGTCCTTTTGTTGTAGACAAAGCTGTCCAGAAATTTAGGAACTTTCAAATGTTTAAATTTCAAAGTTATTTTGAAATCTATAAACAAGGCAAATTTTTATGGATCAAAAGACTACGTTGAAGACATAACTGGGGAATTTATCAGATCGCTTGTGAATGTGGACTTTCATGTATAGGACAGATCCGTTGGGCTTTTAAGTTTTCATGTGAAGGAACACATGACTTACGTATGGAACTGAAGAAGTCGTCTATAGCCCAACATTGTCATGAAAATAACCAAATTTTTTTTAAATGCTACGCTTATTGATAAACCTGATTTGACTATCAAGCTTAATATATTAGAAACTTTCCACATATAGTGCAACTGCTCATGGCTTGTCAACGACATGACATCTACTAGATTTCTTTCAAACACGTGGAAACAACTTGCCAAAAGCAGTGACTGTCAGAATGCTGATGATGTCACGATGATTTGAAAATTTGCACTCCATTTGTCCTAATGAAGCCAAGCCAAATGCTCAGTGAAACTACAGTAGATTTAAAATCTTAAAATAAAATATTTAATTGTGAATAAGCATTGCTTATTTAAAATATTCTATCTCTACAGCCCAATTATTGATGTCATAAAATATATTTGGGAATTACTTGGAGCAAAAACATAACGTACAAGAGCATTAACCAGAAAAGAAATCATGTGTTTCTTTGGAAAAAAATAAAATAACCGTTTGCAGTGGGTGTTTTTTTGGGTTTTTTTAAGTAACCCCCTTCCCACACGCACACGTGTTTATTGAGGGGGGTTAAAATTCTGCTTGATCTGCAGCATTTCCATTCGGTAGAAATTTTGTGTGTAGCTGGCTTGCAAATCTCCTAAAACAGCAACTGCATCAATCTGCCGTACACCTGTATGTAACATGTCAACAGCCCTATTTCTGATGTCAATACTTAAACGTCGTCAGGACATCTTTTCAAGTTAATCCTACTCTGAAGGAAATGCATTCAGCAAACTTGTAGTCTAAGCAGTGAGACGATCTGTTTTCTACTTCTCGGAAGCTACTTTTATCGGAGCTTGCACACACACACACGCACACACAACATGATGTGTCATCATGATGCTAATTTATGCTGATAACCTATCTCCTGTAGTCACTAAATATGCATATCACCATGTTTCCCTTTTGAAACCATAATATCCCAAACTTTTTGTGAGTACTGTATATATATATATATTTTCTTATGATTCAGAATACATGAATTGTGTTTGAAGCCTATGAAAATAATGAAATGAATGCATGAATTGTTCATTTGTTTCATTATAACTTTTTGTGACCACCTATGAATTGAAACAGAAAAAGAACGTATACATTTTAGGAACTTGAAGTTAATGTTATGTACAGAAATAGAGAGAAGAGCACAGCACAATGTCAGAGTACAACAACAAATGGCATTAATGAACAACCAATAAAAGAAAATATTTTTTTCTGGTTGGCCAAACAATGCAAAGGGTTACTCTTGAAATGAGTATATATGTATGAGTAGCAACAGAATTTAAACCAAGACAGAACAAACTAGATTGGGTGGCTGTTTTCATATCTTATTTGCATACAAATTCTTGAAAAAGGTGTTTCAACATGCATAATCAATTGATTCTTACAATTATTTATATGCTACGTACTGTTTGTTACACAATAGGACCCTCAAGCAGAAACTAAAAATTGCAGTTTCTAAGCACAAGATATAAACTAGGGACATTTCACTAAACAAACTTCCTCAAATACTAAGACAATTATAACCAAAAATTAAGTCTAAATTCGCAAACTAGTGAAAAAAAGATTAAGAACCACATACACATGGGTTGAAAAAATACAAAGCAACTAACATACCAAAATAAAAGGCTCCTCCGTAAAAATACAGAAAAAATGATAAAGAAACGTAAACTGAGATATAAATACACAGATCTGCAGCAGAAACACAGATAGCCTTTAGCTACACTTAAAAGAAAAATTAAAAACAAAGCTGTGAAAGTACTACTTGATTTATCTCCCAGCGTTATTTCACCTCACATTTCTAATAATCTATCAGCTAAATTTCAGATGTGTCCGAAAAACTCGTAAATGATCAACACAACTGACTCAGTTTTATGTTGCAATACCTTAGATGTTAGTGGCATTAAAATGTCTACTTTATGATCAGTTAAATATGAGCAACTGAATTTTCAAGAAAATTGCAACAGCCACAACGAAGCCAGTGAAATGGATTTGAGTCAAAACATAGTTTGTGAAGTCGTATACCTTGTGAACAATAAATATACAGGGTTTCCGAGAATTATTGGACACAGTACAAAATTATGTAAAACAAAACATTAAACAGATAGAAAGAAACTGACTGTACTAACTTAAAATGTAACTACACAAGTTAATAAATTTCGATGTGAGATCCCTTGGTTGCTCGTAGTACGTCCAGGTGATACTCGATTTCATGCCATGTATTGGCAAGCATCTGAGGAGTTATGGAATTAATAGCAGCTGTGATACGCTGCTTCAGTTCCTGCAAATCAGTACAAGGTGTCTGATAGGCACGATCCTTCACATAACCCTACATGAAATAATCCAATGGAGTTAGATCTGGGGAGCGAGAAGCTACAGAATGGGACCTCCGCGCCCAATCCATCTGTTGGGGAAATGCTCATTTAGGCACTTACGTACACACATTGACATATGCGTAGGCATGCCGTCTTGATGGAAAACAACGTCATATCTTTTGATCTGGGGTATAGAGAAATTTTCTAACATATCCAAGTAAATGTTATCATTTATGGTTTTTTTACAGAAGAAATGGCCAATCACTTCTCTTTTTTATAGGGCGCACCACGCATTAACTTTTGGAGAATCACGTTCCAGTTCAATAGCAGCATGAGGCGGTTCATTGCCCCATATCCAAACAAAACATAGTTTACGAAGTGAAACAATACCTCATACATGAAATGTGGATTAATCACTAAAAATTGCAGTACTGAGAAAGTTTTTATCGTTTTCCACTTCATTCAGCATATCCACAGCAAAATCGTATTGCAGAGTGTGATTATTTGCATGCATCTTTTGCACTATTTGAATTTTATAAGCATGAAACTAATTTATTGTGCAAGATATTGTGAACTGTCTATTTCGGAATGCACAGTTCTCTGCTTGCTTTATGAACGGATTTCCTGGGGCTTCGTCGGAAACTTTCATAGCTTGGTCAACCATCTCACCTCTGACGCTAGGCCTACCGGTTCCTCCACGATGTTCCACATTGCCAGTTTCTTTAAACTGTTTCATTCACCGCTTAGTTGAATTTGTTGACGGAGGATTACAACCATACTCTAAACGGTACCGTCTTTTAACTTTAATGACAGACTTTAATTCCGCAAACCATAACACACACATCGCCTTCTGCTGTATGGATGACATGACTACTGATTGCGCATTTCTCATAAATTCCTCATCAGGCCACACTTAGCGCCATCTATCGGATTCTGGGAGTAACAATTCTGCAATACAAAAATATAGGAACCGTGTTAGTAATATGTGACATAGAAAAACAGACAATGCTCATAGGTTTTTTTTTGTACATAATTTTGTAATGTGTTTAATAATTCTTGGATACTGTATAATGGTGAGAGATTGTGTTGCACTAGTAACTGTGATAGAAATGCTTTCTTTTTTATAACATTACTTTCCTAACAAAGTCATCACTTATAAAGCTTCAACAAAAATAAGTGATAGTAAAATAACTATTAGGAACAAGAAAAGTTTTGTGAAGGGGCCTTCATATGATGAAAATGATATTTTATGATATGATGAAAATTATTTTTAGGTTAGCTAAGAACTTCATTTATTTAATCCCAAATTTTTGTAGACAAGGTAACAAGACTGTATACAACAGATTATCATGGCAGCTTTAAGATAAGCATTACCGTACGTCCCTTATACGGAGAACAAACGTTGCTAAAACGGTTTTGCTACGTTTTGGAAACGTCGTTTAAACGGTTTTGCTACGTTATGGAAACGTTTGTTTTCAATGTAATATGCAAAGTAAAAGATTTGAAGAGTGATCCGTATCAAGTCAACACAATTTGAAGGCATTTCTTATCTCACCATCTCAGATTTTAATGAAATTTGGTACATAGGTGGCCTCTATATAGATTAGGAAAAATATCAAATTTCATCGTCATATAGCCACCGGTTTTGAAAATACAGCTATATAAAATGTCCAAAAACACCCCCAAATCAGAATGATATGTTTTTAAATTATGATTGCAGCTCCCCTAATTTAGATAGAGAGATGGGAAAGGTATCTTTTTGTAGTATTTTTTATGCTCTTTTATTTGATGTACAACAAACACCATAGGAGTTAAGATTTAAAAAAAATTAAATTTTAAAATTAAAATTTTGAATTTTTCAAAATGCGACACTCCAAAAAATTTGAATTTTTTTTTAAAACAATCTATATGTTTGGTATTTGATTACGTGAGTTGTAACTTGGGATACTAATGGGTTTACTTAAAATGCTATTGTCATGGCGAAAATTTTTACCTCTGGTGAATTTCGGAAAGACCTGATCAATCTTTCTGTTGGTTTATCGGAGATTAATTAATGCAAAAATTTTCTCCCATGACATACGTTAGAAGAAAATTCCTGGTTGAAAGGCAGGGGAATTCGTGCGCAAAATTCGCTTGTCTTAATCACAACCAGGAAAACAAAATTTCATGTTAAGAAAAAAAAAAAGAAAAAGAGAATAATATTTGATTTAACTGACTTTGGGGTTTTGAAAATAATTATTTTATCTGTTCTTTTATCGCGATAGGAAAAGGCGAGTAGCTGTGCAGCTCAGAGAATCAAAATTAATTTTACCTTCACATCACGGAATGAAGAGAAAAAAAAGAGAGTTGTGAGAAAAGGGAATCTTCTTTCAGATTGGCCATTTTAAGGGTTCGGTCTTAGTTGTCGATCAGAAAGTGTTGCAGAAAATGCTCTTAGGGGGTTGGCGCTGTTCTATTTTTAGAAACTAGGTCGCAGCTGCACATGGGAAGTCACTTGGTCCCTACGTGTTGAAGGTCAAGTTCATCTTCCCCTGGCCGACCAAAGGATGCACGTGCCTAGTAACATTTTTTTTTCGTGGAGAGTGTTGGACGCTGCAACGATGCCTGAGTGAAGGTCAGAGGTCACTCGAGGCGTGGGAGAGAAATTCCGCTGTTGCCATGCAGAGGTCAGCCAATCAGGGGTTGGCATTTTTTCTAACACCCCAGAGCTCTACACTTTGAGACGCTTGTCTCAGTCACTCGGACTTTTGTTTTTGTCCTCTGGCTGGCCGGGAGAAAGAGTGGACAGCCGGGTTCTCTCCTCGCCTTTTGGTTTTGAGGACCCACAGAAGAAAAAAAGTTTTTTCTTGAGAGCATTTGCTGACCACCATGAATTGACACCTAGGTAAAAAGCTTAAAGGAGCCTAGTAGCGACGGTCTTCTAGCGTGGGGACTTGTCAGGTTCATGGTTGGTTACATGGAAAAAAATTAAAAGGAGCTCAGGGCTTGCGATGAATTGTTCACTGATTCCTCCAAATACAAAGAGGTGGAAGAAATTATGAAGAAAGGACAGGACCACCGTAGGATGAGACCTCCTCGGGGCGCAGCGAAAGATGATCACCGATGCACTCCTAAGCATTCTCGTGAGAGCTAATGGATAAAGAAAGGGGAACCTCCGAGGATGATGCCGTCCACCTTCCAATGCAGCCGACCAAATTCCTACCAGGGGAGAGCCATATGCACCGAAAAAAAAACAAGAGAGAATTACTCCCTCTGAGAGGGTCCATCATCACCAGCTTCAGGATGTTTTTTGTTTTTCCTGTGTTCGGGTGAGTTACTCGGGCACATTGTGTCAAAAGGGAAGAAAGAAAAAAAGAGAAAGACATTGTTGGAGGCGAAGAGAAAATCAACAGGGACAGTGTAACGAGAAGATTTTTTTTTGTTTTTTTTTGAAACAAGAGTTGTTCCTGCCCAGCCCAGAAGGTAAATTATTTCTTGATTTTTTTTGTAAAATGTTGTGACCGCTGCGGAATTGTTGAACGAGTGGTCAGCAGTGTGAAATCAAAATTATAGTTCTGCAAGAAAAAAAAAAGATTTTTTTTTTGAGGTTAGCTGGATGTGGGACAGATGTCCCCATTTTGTTGTCATGTCTGGTATTTTAGCAACTCCCCAGGCCAGTAAATTTTAATGTATCGGAAAAATTTGGTTTAATGTTTGAGCACAGTAAATTTTGGTGCATCGATAATAGTTTAGTTGGGCATGTGATAATTGAAAAGCAGTGTTATTGTGATGCCGTGGGTGATAAAACAATTGTAAACATTTTTCTCTAGCCTTTTACAGCATTTAGTTATTTTTTTTTATGAGTGAAGATAAATTATGGGATGATTTATATTGGGATTTTGGGAACATATTATAGTGTGATGAAATTGGAAACCTAAAGTGCTGTTTACATTCCTGGAGTGTTGAGTGTCGAAATTAAGATTGTAGGTGTGTTATTTGAGGACCAGTATTTTACATGCTCCAGATGAGTGTTAATCTCCCATTGGAAAGGGGTGATCTTAGGGCAAGCCGGGAACTTGTCCTAGGGCAGAGGGCTCTGAGTAGGGAATTTTCACCAGGATGCGATATGTGCAAAATAAAAGTTGAGGTATTTGGGTTCTCAAGTTTAGTATTTCACAAAAAGAATGAACATCATGGGTTGAGAAGACACACTTTGGCTCACCAGTTCCAGTATTAATTGTTCTTTTCTTTGGCCTAAATTTTCTTGTTTTTACTATAAGGTTAAAAGTCTAAATGTAATTTTAATTTTCAATAAGGTGAAAATATTTAGTGGGTTATGTAAATGGTCAGTGTTATTGTCTGCAGTGGACCTGCGCATTGCCATGGTGCAGAAGAATTTCCTTGCTAGTGATTTTTCCTGGGATATATGTGGATAGATAAGTGATTTTTCCTGGGATATATGTGGATAGAGATAAGTGAATTTTCCTGAGATACATGTGGATATTGGGATTTAGGATTTCTTGGGATATAGAGGAGATAAGTGAATTTTTCCAGGGATATAGTTGTGTTGGTTCTGGGCCGGATGTGCCTGGAGTATTTAGGGTTGAAGTACGACAGGCTCTTGCAGGCGTGGTTGATCAAGGTGGGATCATGCATTGGTTCGAAAAGGGGAAGCCCTGAGGACGTGGTTTTTGGGGGAAAACTTGTCTTCAACCCCCCCCCCAGTAGTTTCGCTGCTCACGGAGATATGTACTGCCAGCGAGGGTCGGTCGGGCGTTGCTTCAAGAAATGTGGCGAGATCATGTTAGAGGAAATTCTGTGCCTGATGATGATGTGTCGCACTTGAGGATTTTTTCCTTTCCCTTTGCATAGGCTGAAATTGGATTCACGACCCAATTTCACGCCTTCAGCCTGACTGGTATTTTCTACCTGTGTTGGTTCTCAAAAACCCAGAATAGTGTCTGAACTGAGAGTATTTGCCTCACCGCTACCTCAGTAATTCACTGCAGGTGTTAAATTTAATTTTTGTTTTGTGATTTAAAGTATCTAAATTAATTTGTTTATGATGTGCTGTAGTGCTAGGGATGTAAATTGTAAATTCTGGTTGTTAGTGTTAGTGAGCATGATATTTGGTTTGGAAATTTAGTTAATTGGTATTTTGAGCTTTTGTTTACAGTATAGAGTTATTAAGTATCTTGAGCTATTATGTGAAGTGCAGAGTGAGGTGATTTTTATGAGCAAGCTAGTGCAAGAAGATTGTTTGAATTTCTGAATTGTGTTGATGATGTTATGAATAGTGATCATTTTCAAGTTAGTTAGTGAGGTTTCTTTATAAGTGAAGTAGGTTCATTCAGGATAGTTCTATAGGTTATGTAATGTTAATTAATGCTTGTGCTCGGTGTAAATTCTGTTTTGAGAATAATTTACTTGGTTTGTTTACTTGCAGATAGTAGATTTGGTTAATGTATAATTTGTGGCTCTTAAAATAACTGTAAATTTAATTGAAGTCTTTGAAGCTGGTCTGGGAGATTGCAGAGGTTGCTAAGGTTGTTAAGGTGCAGTAAATTTAAATCAATAAGTGTAAAATTGTAAATTTGTCATTGAGCTAAATAGGTGAGAGAGAAGAGAGTACGTTTCAAAAGAACAGAACTTGTCCACCTAGTGGAATTAAAAGGAATACAGTAATTTTTTTTTTTTTTGTGTAAGCTATGTGAATCATAGTGGAATTTTGGATGCATACAGTGTGTAAACCATGTGAATCATAGTATGATTTTGGATGCATAAAGTCAATGCCTAGTGTTCAAACCAACTGTGTTGAAATATGTCAAGCTGTGCTATTCATAAGGCCAGTGGCCAAATAGAAATAGAAAGAAAATTGAGATTCTGTTTTATACTGCTGTGTTTAAGCAAACAAAAAAAAAAAAATGCCATCTGATTGTCCACTAAATTACCAGGTTAAATTTTTAAAGAAAAATAATAAATACAGGCAGTAGCCTTTCAAAAAAAGTTCAAAATTAGTGCAATGTGAAAAATTTTGTGTGCTGTTGTCTTCCATGACTTGGTCCCATGTACCCCACCTTAGCTTGACTAAGGCTATCGATCTGAATCCTGGTATTATAAGGTATTTCATAACTGCAATTTTGGTCCTATCCTTTTAAATTGACTTTCACCGCCTCCACAAGTTGTTGTTGAACGAGTACATTTTATCCATGACTTATAGTGACACATTTTCATACACATGCAACAATATTCACTTATTTTTGCACTTTCAGATGACTCAACTCTGCGTGAACACAAACAACGCAAACTTTCCAATAACTTCTTGTGGAATGTAAATTTTAGATGTTTTTTTTTTTGTTTAGAATGTTCATGGCCTTTTCTAATACTTAGAAAATATTTTTGTTTCGAAATGCATCTACCCATCTCCCAAATTTAAATTTTCTATAATTTCCATATAAATTTCAATATCAGCATAAATATAGTAACTTTTAATAAATAACAATCAATTCAATATACAAAGGAATTTTTTCACCAAAACACTATATTCAAATTTAGCCTAACATAAGAGTTTAATGAGAAAAAAACTGAAAAAAACATGTAAACTGAAAATAAATTTGGGCTAAATCTCAAAAAAGTTTCATTAATAACAATAGATATAGTATTTTTGTTATTTAAAACCATTTATTTAAACAATGTTTTATTTTTAATTGATTTGTTTAAAATCTGAGACTACATGGGTTTAAAAATTTTATTAATTTCAGTATTCAGAATTTGTAATAATTCACAATTCAATACAAAAAAAATAAACAGACTTTAAAAAGTAATTTCAATTACTGCTCAAGAAACACAAAGAAACACATCAAAATAATAATAACATATGGCATTGAATTGTTTACATTTATGCAAATTATATTCCTAATCTTAAACTTAGATCGTCACTTAAAGCAGAATCTCCTAAAATTAAAAAAAAAGTTGCATCATTGTTTTGAAGTGAAATCACACGTGTAGATCCTTGATATAGTCTTTAAAAGCTTCAGTAGTTTGGTGTATTTCTGTTTCAGAGAGACTGTAGAGTCTTCCTGTCGGAGTCAAAGGATTTACTTTACACAAGACGTAACTTACAGGAAGCTATAATACATCTTGTGGGCTAGGGTAGGAAAAGGATGTAGATGAACCAGCTGGATGTAAAAATAAGACCTTAACTTCATTCTCACTCTCTTCTTTTGGTAGAACATACGCTACCCACCAGTTGTTTTCATAGATTATGGTTATGTAACCACTAATTTCTGTTATTTGCAGTCTGTCTTGTAATGCTGATACTTTTTCAGTAGCTGACTCATTTGATTCTGAGAACATCTTCACTTTTATTTTTGAATTACTCAATGGGATAGGAATAAAAGCATGAAGTTTCTGGGTACCTTGTATTGTTAGAGACTTGCTTAGACGATTTTCCAAAAATTGGTCTGTTTCTATGCATTCTTCTTGACTTACATATGTAAAGTTTGCCACAAAAATGTTCTGAATTGCCCATTCGTACAACTGAAATGGTGTTTGAATTTCATTCTCGTAAGGGCGTTGTAAGCTGGATCGGGCAGCTAACCTTTTCACCGTTCCACCAACGCCATCACATGGCCCCTTCCCGTGAGCTGTTGCTTAAAAATGCCATTCAGCATCAATGTTGAAGTCATCTTGATGGAAACATAAAAGTTTGTGAAAATTTTTTAGATTTTTGCACTGGGCTGCAGACCCGTCAGAGAAATAGTACATTTTTTTGACGCTGTTGTCACCAAACTTACTTTTCAAGAAATTAATAAGGGTTTTTTTGGAAGCAGTACAGTGTAATTGTGTTGTGCTCTAAACATTCAGAAATTACTACAAAACTTGCATGTTCAGTCTTTTCTGTTTTGTAATAGATGACAAATGGGTGGACTGTGGCTTGCCCACTGGTCCGGTGATAGCTCTGGGCTTCATCTTGAAGAAGAAAACTATATTTTTCAGCAAAATCACAAATGATGAGAAATTCTGAGTCCTTGAGGTTTTCCTTAGTACTGCTATTCATAAAAGAGCTTTGCTGCTAGCAATAAAGTCATGTCTGACCAAAGCAGATCGTTTTTCGCAAAACAAATCAATAAAATTTGAAGTTGATTTTTCTAATGTCTCCAAGTTGCATCTATCAACTGTAATCCATTGGCGAAAAGTTAGTTTTTCAACCAAGTTCTCAAAACCGTGTTCCCAGAACAGGTGGGACAATTCCACAAATGACAATCTATGGAAGCAGGGTTGCATAATACTCTTGCAAGACAATGTTTGTAGGAAGATAATTGTCCATTCCTTAGTGAACCAATTCTTGCATTTTCCATCATCAGTTTTACATTTTGGTGTGTGGTGCAAACACATACCGTATGAGTACCACTAGACCCTACCAGGCACGGTTTTTTGGTCTGAGCTCTGCGAATTTGGAAAAAATGACTTTCGTGCTTGGAAATTGTCAAATTACATAAAATCAGCCTGTTTGACATTTAAACTTTATCTCCGTTTTCAGTCCTAACAAAAACACAATCTTTCATTCCAGGTAAAACCCGACTAATTTCGTCAGTTTGGTAAAACGACCGTACTACAACTACTTCAGAAGAGAGAGACTTACCTGGTTTTCTATTAAGACTTTCCAAAATTCCTTTCTCCTTCAGAATTTTGTTTTTATTGTCTTACCATATAATTAGGAGCATTGAATTCTTGCATGATTTTCCTAACACTCCATGACTCTGGTAAGCAAGTCAAAAGTCATCAACTGTTTATCTCTAGTGCAGTTAGATAAATTACTTTTAAGATTGTCCATAAGAGAGTCGTGAAGTATTTCATCCTCGTCATCAGTTGATTCTTGAATATTTGTAAAAAGCTTCCGGTCATAGCAGAACGGATTTTTTGAATTTTCGTTGAAGCATAACATTTAGATTTTAGTTTTTTCTTATTGACAGCTGATTCACCCAATTCATGGAGCGAAGTATTCTGTGTTTCAATTACTTCTGACATAGATGCAAAATTTTCGTCCATTTTCTCATCATCACAGGTTTCATTTGCTTCTTGAGTAATTATTAAAGTTTTCAGCTGCTTTCTGCAAGAATCACAAATTTTAGTCTCCTTTTATAAGTAATCAAAATTTTCCAACATCCAGTCTGTCACATTTCTATATGGATTGAAACATTGTATTAATGCATAGCTTGTACTTTCCATTGTTGATTATTTGTGCATAAAATGTAAAATTCAAATAGTAAAATAATTGCCTCCCATTACCTGATCTTTTTATTTTTCCTAAAAAAATCCTGCACAGCTTCAATTTATAAAAGTCTAGTTTCAAAACTGAAAAGGATGTACTTTATTCAATTTAAAGTTTTCAACCACAAAAATTTTCAAACACATGTCATTTTCACTGCAAGAAACACATATGATCCCCATCAAAACCTAAAGCAGACTGAGAAACACATCTGATCACCATCAAAACCTAAAGCAGACTGAAGTCTGCAAGGTAGGAATGCAAGTTGCTGCTTCTTGGGTCTTGTTACCAATGATCTAAACAACAGAATCAATTTCTTAAGTCGGAACATGCAGAGTTTTGTCCAAAACAAAATGTAGCCTACAGTATAACTGCACAGTCTTTATTTTTTTATATTGTATTGGGAATTATTACAAATTCTGAATATGAAATTAATACAATTTTTAAGCCCATGTAGTCTCAGATTTTAAACAAATTAATTAAAAATAAAACATTGTTTAAATAAATGGTTTTAAATAACAAAAATACTATATCTATTGTTATTAATGAAACTTTTTAAAGATTTAGCCCAAATTTATTTTCAGATTACATGTTTTTTTATTTTTTTTTTCATTAAACTTTTGTTAGGCTAAATTTGAATATAGCTTTTTAAGTAAACCCATTATCATCCCAAGTTACAACTCATGTAATCAAATGCCAAACATATAAGGATTGTTTTAAAAAAATTTCAAATTTTTTGGAGAGTCACATTTTGAAAAATTCACAATTTTAATTTGAATTTTAAAATTTGAATTTTAAAATTTGAATTTATTTTTAATATTGACCCCTATGGTGTTGTACATCAAATAAAATAGCATAAACAATACTACAAAAAGATACCTTTCCCATCTCTCTATCTTAATTAGGGGAGCTGCAATCACAATTTAAAAACCCATCAATCTTCCGATTTTGGGGTGTTTTTAATACTTTTTATAGCTGTATTTTCAAAACCGGTGGATATATGACAATGAAATTTGGTATTTTTCTTAATCTGTATAGAGGCCACCTATGTACCAAATTTCATTAAAATCTGAGATGGTCAAGACAAGTCGTGTTGAGTCTATACGGAATGACACAAGAACGAAATAGAAACGTTGTTCTAACGTTTTGCAACGGCACACGTAAAGCAAAAAAGAAAAGTCTTGAAACTGGAATATAACCTTCGATAAAACGTTGTGGTAACGTTTTTTGCGACGTTTGACGTAATACACAAAGGACAGCAACGTTTAATAGAGGAAATTTAGACGTTGATTAACCTTTGCTGTTACATTTACTAAACGTAATACACAAAGGAAAAATGCGTTGTAAAATCGAAAATAAAACGTCGCTAAATGGTTGTTAAAACCGTTTCTCAACGTAATAAAGAGGGAATATGACGTTCAAATAACGTCATTTAAACGTTCTTAAAAGGTTCTCTAATGGAAGGATTATGACGTTTAAATAACGTCATTCAAACGTTGCTAAACGGTTGTTAAAACCGTTTCTCAACGTAATTAGGGAAGGAATATGATGTTAAAATAACGTCATTCAAACGTTGGTAAATGGTTGATAAAACCGTTTCTAAACGTAATTAGGGAAGGAATATGACGGTTAAATTACGTCATTCAAACGTTGCTAAACGGTTGTTAAAACCGTTTTTAAACGTCATAATGAAAGGAATATGACGTTTAAATAACGTCATTTAAACGTCTTAAAAATAGTGCTACAACGTAATAACAACGGTTGAAAAACCATTGAAACAACGAGACATATTAGCGTTTTATAAACGTAATATTGTGACGTTTTTTCAACGTCTCGCCGAACTGGTTTTAAAACGTTTTACAAACGTTTTTGTGGTACTTGGGACGGAATATGGGGTTTTTCTAGTTTAACTCGTGAGTTTCGAACATGTATTCAATTTCAAGGGCGATATTTCGAATAAAGAATCAAAGACTGTCCTTGTTACCAACTTCCAACTGAAAAATAAATTCATCTTCATGCAGTAAACGAATTTAGACTTCAGATATTTTCCGTTTAATAGTTGCAAGAGCTTCAAGTTGTGATTTTGAAAGTGCATTATGTTATATCCAGTCGAGGCAAAAATTCGCTTTTACGCACTATTTTGATTATCTGGCACGTCGCCGAAAGAAATAGAAATCACTCTGGTCTTCATAACCCTGTTCAACGCTCAAATCTTTTTTGTGAGTTTCATAAGATGCTTAAGGTATTGCAGGCCTCTACTCTAAACTCGTTGATTTTATTAAATTCTGTTAGCTCACTTCGACAATAATATTGCGGATGTAGAACGCTGGTACGACATTCTGGACCATACTTGAACAAATATTTAAGGAGAACGTTACCGTTGCACTTCCATCTGAGGAGCATAACTCTCTGAAGCGGAGTGAAAAATCCTCCAAATACGTGGCGACAGTGAATAAAAAATACATCGCTCTTTTCACGTGTTTAGCAACACACAGCAACCGAAAGACTGTTATTTGGGTAACCGCCGGGGAATTGAATCTCGGATCTCTCGATATCTAGCCGAACGCAACTACCCAAGTAGCACAAAAACGTTTGTAAAACGTTTTAAAACCAGTTCGGCGAGACGTTGAAAAAACGTCACAATATTACGTTTATAAAACGCTAATACGTCTCGTTGATTCAATGGTTTTTCAACCGTTGTTATAACGTTGTAGCACTGTTTTTAAGACGTTTAAATGACGTTATTTAAACGTCATATTCCTTTCATTGTGACGTTTGGAAACGGTTTTAACAACCGTTTAGCAACGTTTGAATGACGTTATGTAACCGTCATATTCCTTCCCTTACTACGTTTAGAAACGGTTTTATCAACCGTTTAGCAACGTTTGAATGACATTATTTAAACGTCATATTCCTTCCCTGATTACGTTGAGAAACGGTTTTAACAACCGTTTAGCAACGTTTGAATGACGTTATTTAAACATCATATTCCTTCCATTATGACGTTGAGAAACGTTTTTGAGAACGTTTAGCAACGTTTAAAAGACGTTATTTAAACGTCATATTCCTTCTTTATTACGTTGAGAAACGGTTTTAACAACCGTTTAGTGACGTTTTGTTTTCGATTTTACAACGCATTTTTCCTTTGTGTATTACGTTTAGTAAATGTAACAGCAAAGGTTAATCAACGTCTAAATTTCCTCTATTAAACGTTGTTGTCCTTTGTGTATTACGTCAAACGTCGCAAAAAACGTTACCACAACGTTTTATCGAAGGTTATATTCCAGTTTCAAGACTTTTTTTTTGGCTTTACGTGTGCCGTTGCAAAACGTTAGAACAACGTTTCTATTTCGTTCTTGGGTCATTCCGTATAGACTCAACACAACGACTTGACTTGACCATCTCAGATTTTAATGAAATTTGGTACATAGGTGGCCTCTATATAGATTAGGAAAAATACCAAATTTCATCGTCATATATCCACCGGTTTTGAAAATACAGCTATAAAAAGTATTAAAAACACCCCCAAATCGGAAGATTGATGGGTTTTTAAATTGTGATTGCAGCTCCCCTAATTAAGATAGAGAGATGGGAAAGGTATCTTTTTGTAGTGTTGTTTATGCTATTTTATTTGATGTACAACACCATAGAGGTTAATATTTAAAATAAATTCAAATTTTAAAATTCAAATTAAAATTGTGAATTTTTCAAAATGTGACACTCCAAAAAATTTGAAATTTTTTTAAAACAATCTTTATATGTTTGCCATTTGATTACATGAGTTGTAACTAGGAATGATAATGGGTTTACTTAAAAAGCTATATTCAAATTTAGCCAAACACAAGAGTTTAATGAAAAAAAAATAAATAAAAAAAAACATGTAATCTGATAATAAATTTGGGCTAAATCTTATAGTATTTTTGTTATTTAAAACCATTTATTTAAACAATGTTTTATTTTTAATTAATTTGTTTAAAATCTGAGACTACATGGGCTTAAAAATTGTATTAATTTCATATTCAGAATTTGTAATAATTCCCAATACAATATAAAAAAAAAAGACTGTGCAGTTATACTGTAGGCTACATTTTGTTTTGGACAAAACTCTGCAGGTTCCGACTTAAAAAACTGATTCTGTTGTTTAGATCATTGGTAACAAGACCCAACAAGCAGCAACTTGCATTCCTACCTTGCAGACCTCTGTCTGCTTTAGGTTTTGATGGTGATCAGATGTGTTTCTCAGTCTGCTTTAGGTTTTGATGGTGATCATATGTGTTTCTTGCAGTGAAAGTGATATGTGTTTGAAAACTTTTGTGGTTGAAAACTTTAAATTGAATAAAGCACATCCTTTTCAGTTTTGAAACTAGACTTTTATAAATTGAAGCTGTGCAGGATTTTTTTAGGAAAAATAAAAAGATCAGGTAATGGGAGGCAATTATTTTACTATTTGAATTTTACATTTTATGCACAAATAATCAACAATGGAAAGTACAAGCTATGCATTAATACAATGTTTCAATCCATATAGAAATGTGACAGACTGGATGTTGGAAAATTTTGATGACTTATCAAAGGAGACTAAAATTTGTGATTCTTGCAGAAAGCAGCTGAAAACTTTAATAATTAGTCAAGAAGCAAATGAAACCTGTGATGATGAGAAAATGGACGAAAATTTTGCATCTATGTCAGAAGTAATTGAAACACAGAATACTTCGCTCCATGAATTGGGTGAATCAGCTGTCAATAAGAAAAAGCTAAAATCTAAATGTTATGCTTCAACCAAAATTCAAAAAATCAGTTCTGCTATGAAACGGAAGCTTTTTACAAATATTCAAGAATCATCTGATGACGAGGATGAAATACTTCACGACTCTCTTATGGACAATCTTAAAAGTAATTTATCTAACTGCACTAGAGATAAACAGTTGATGATTTTCGACTTGCTTACCAGAGTCGTGGAGTGTTAGGAAAATCATGCAAGAATTCAATGCTCCTAATTATATGGTAAGACAATAAAAAACAAAATTCTGAAGGAGAAATGAATTTTGGAAAGCCTTAATAGAAAACCAGGTAAGTCTCTCTCTTCTGAAGTAGTTGTAGTACGATCGTTTTACCAAAGTGACGAAATTAGTCGGGTTTTACCTGGAATGAAAGATTGTGTTTCTGTTAGGACTGAAAACGGAGATAAAGTTTAATTGTCAAACAGGCTGATTTTATGTAATTTGACAATTTCCAAGCACGAAAGTCATTTTTTCCACATTCGCAGAGCTCAGACCAAAAAACCGTGTCCTGGTAGGTTCTAGTGGTACTCATACGGTATGTGTTTGCACCACACACCAAAATGTAAAACTGATGATGGAAAATGCAAGAATTGGTTCACTAAGGAATGGACAATTATCTTCCTACAAACATTGTCTTGCAAGAGTATTATGCAACCCTGCTTCCATAGATTGTCATTTGGGGAATTGTCCCACCTGTTCTGGGAACACGGTTTTGAGAACTTGGTTGAAAAACTAACTTTTCGCCAATGGAGTACATTTGATAGATGCAACTTGGAGACATTAGAAAAATCAACTTTAAATTTTATTGATTTGTTTTGCGAAAAACGGTCTGCTTTGGTCAGACATGACTTTATTGCTAAGCAGCAAAGCTCTTTTATGAATAGTAGTACTAAAGAAAACCTCAAGGACTCAGAATTTCTCATCATTTGTGATTTTGCTAAAAATTATAGTTTTCTTCTTCAAGATGAAGCCCAGAGCTATCACTGGACCAGTGGGCACGCCACAGTCCACCCATTTGTCATCTATTACAAAACAGAAAAGACTGAACATGCAAGTTTTGTAGTAATTTCTGAATGTTTAGAGCACAACACAATTACACTGTACTGCTTCCAAAAAAAAAACCTTATTAACTTCTTGAAAAGTAAGTTTGGTGACAACAGCGTCAAAAAAATGTACTATTTCTCTGACGGGTCTGCAGCCCAGTGCAAAAATCGGAAAAATTTTCACAAAATTTTATGTTTCCATCAAGATGACTTCAACATTGATGCTGAATGGCATTTTTAAGCAACAGCACACGGGAAGGGGCCATGTGATAGCGTTGGTGGAACGGTGAAAAGGTTAGCTGCCCGATCCAGCTTACAACGCCTATACGAGAATCAAATTCAAACACCATTTCAGTTGTACGAATGGGCAATTCAGAACATTTTTGTGGCAAACTTTACATATGTAAGTCAAGAAGAATACATAGAAACAGACCAATTTTTGGAAAATCGCCTAAGCAAGTCTCTAACAATACAAGGTACCCAGAAACTTCATGCTTTTATTCCTATCCCATTGAGTAATTCAAAAATAAAAGTGAAGATGTTCTCAGAATCAAATGAGTCAGCTACTGAAAAAGTATCAGCATTACAAGACAGACTGCAAATAACAGAAATTAGTGGTTACATAACCATAATCTATGAAAACAACTGGTGGGTAGCGTATGTTCTACCAAAAAAAGAGAGTGAGAATGAAGTTAAGGTCTCATTTTTACATCCAGCTGGTCCATCTACATCCTTTTCCTACCCTAGCCAACAAGATGTATTATAGCTTCCTGTAAGTTACGTCTTGTGTAAAGTAAATCCTTTGACTCCGACAGGAAGACTCTACAGTCTCTCTGAAACAGAAATACACTAAACTACTGAAGCTTTTAAAGACAATATCACGGATCTACACATGTGATTTCACTTCAAAACAATGATGCAACTTTTTTTTTAATTTTAGGAGATTCTGCTTTAAGTGACGATCTAAGTTTAAGATTAGGAATACAATTTGCATAAATGTAAACAATTCAATGCCATATGTTATTATTATTTTGATGTGTTTCTTGAGCAGTAATTTAAATTACTTTTTAAAGTCTGTTTATTTTTTTTTGTATTGAATTGTGAATTATTACAAATTCTAAATAATAATGAAATTAATAAAATTTTTAAACCCATGTAGTCTCAGATTTTAAACAACTCAATTAAAAATAAAACATTGTTTAAATAAAAAGTTTTAAATAACAAAAATACTATATCTATTGTTATTAATGAAACTTTTTTTAGATTTAGCCCAAATTTATTTTCAGTTTACATGTTTTTTTCATTTTTTTTCATTAAACTCTTGTGTTAGGCTAAATTTGAATATAGCTTTTTAAGTAAACCCATTATCATCCCAAGTTACAACTCAGGTAATCAAATGCCAAACATATAGATTGTTTTAAAAAATTTCAAATTTTTTGGAGTGTCGCATTTTGAAAAATTCAAAATTTTAATTTTAAAATTTAAATGTTTTAAAAATCTTAACCCCTATGGTGTTTGTTGTACAACAAATAAAAGAGCATAAAAATATTACAGAAAGATACCTTTCCCATCTCTCTATCTTAATTAGGGGAGCTGCAATCATAATTTAAAAACATATCAATCTTCTGATTTTGGAGTGTTTTTGGACATTTTATATAGCTGTATTTTCAAAACCGGTGGCTATATGACGATGAAATTTAATATTTTTCTTAATCTATATAGAGGCCACCTATGTACCAAATGTCATTAAAATCTGAGATGGTGAGATAAGAAATGCCTTCAAATTGTGTTGAGTTGATACGGAATCACTCTTCAAATCTTTTACTTTGCATATTACATTGAAAACAAACGTTTCCATAACGTAGCAAAACCGTTTAAACGACGTTTCCATAACGTAGCAAAACCTTTTAAACGACGTTTCCATAACGTAGCAAAACCGTTTTAGCAACGTTTGTGCTCCGTAAGAGGGACGTACGGTAATGCTTATCTTAAAGCTGCCATGATAATCTGTTGTATACAGTCTTGTTACCTAGTCTGCAAAAATTTGGGGGTAAATCAATGAAGTTCTTAGCTAACCTAAAAAATCATTTTCATCATATCATAAAATATCATTTTCATCATATGAAGGCCTCTTTACAAAACTTTTCTTGTTCCTAATAGTTATTTTACTATCACTTATTTTTGTTGAAGCTTTATAAGTGATGACTTTGTTAGGAAAGTAATGTTATAAAAATAAAAGCATTTCTATCACAGTTACTAGTGCAACACAATCTCTCACCATTATACAGTGTCCAAGAATTATTAAACACATTACAAAATTATGTACAAAAAAAGAACTATGAGCATTGTCTGTTTTTCTATGTCACATATTACTAACACGGTTCCTATATTTTTGTATTGCAGAATTGTTACTTCCAGAATCCGATAGATGGCGCTAGGTGTGGCCTGATGAGGAATTTATGAGAAATGCGCAATCAGTAGTCATGTCATCCATACAGCAGAAGGCGATGTGTGTGTTATGGTTTGCGGAATTAAAGTCTGTCATTAAAGTTAAAAGACGGTACCGTTTAGAGTATGGTTGTAATCCTCCGTCAACAAATTCAACTAAGCGGTGAATGAAACAGTTTAAAGAAACTGGCAATGTGGAACATCGTGGAGGAACCGGTAGGCCTAGCGTCAGAGGTGAGATGGTTGACCAAGCTATGAAAGTTTCCGACGAAGCCCAAGGAAATCCGTTTATAAAGCAAGCAGAGAACTGTTCATTCCAAAATAGACAGTTCACGATATCTTGCACAATAAATTAGTTTCATGCTTATAAAATTCAAATAGTGCAAAAGATGCATGCAAATAATCACACTCTGCAATACAATTTTGCTGTGGATATGCTGAATCAAGTGGAAAACGATAATAACTTTCTCAGTACTGTAATTTTTAGTGATTAATCCACATTTCATGTATGAGGTATTGTTTCACTTCGTAAACTATGTTTTGTTTGGATATGGGGCAGTGAACCGCCTCATGCTGCTATTGAACTGGAACGTGATTCTCCAAAAGTTAATGTGTGGTGCGCCCTATAAAAAAGAGAAGTGATTGGCCCTTTCTTCTGTGAAAAAACCATAAATGGTGACATTTACTTGGATATGTTAGAAAATTTCCCTATACCCCTGATTAAAAGATATGACATCGTTTTCCAACAAGACTGCATGCCTTCGCATTGGTCAATGTGTGTACGTAAGTGCCTAAATGAACATTTCGCCAACAAATGGATTGGGCGTGGTGGTCCCATTCTGTAGCTCCTTGCTCCCCAGATCTAACTCCATTGGATTATTTGATGTGGGGGTTATGTGAAGGATCGTGCCTATCAGACGCCTTATACTGATTTGCAGGAACTGAAGCAGCGTATCACAGCTGCTATTAATTCCATAACTCCTCAGATGCTGGCCAATACATGACATGAAATCGAGTATCACCTGGACGTACTACGAGCAACCAAGGGATCTCACATCGAAATTTATTAACTTGTGTAGTTACATTGTAAGTTAGTACAGTCAGTTTCTTTCTATCTGTTTAATGTTTTGTTTTACATAATTTTGTACTGTGTCCAATAATTATCGGACACCCTGTATATTTATTGTTCACAAGGTATACGACTTCACAAACTATGTTTTGACTCAAGTCCATTTCACTGGCTTCGTTGTGGCTGTTGCAATTTTCTTGAAAATTCAGTTGCTCATATTTAACTGAACATAAAGTAGACATTTTAATACCACTAACATCTAAGTTATTGCAACATAAAACTGAATCAGTTGTGTTGTTCATTTACGATTTTTTCGGACACATCTGAAATTTAGCTGATAGATTATTAGAAATGTGAGGTGAAATAATGCTGGGAGATAAATCAAGTAGTACTTTCACAGCTTTGTTTTTAAATTTTCTTTTAAGTGTAGCTAAAGGCTATCTGTGTTTCTGTTGCAGATCTGTGTATTTATATCTCAGTTTACGTTTCTTTATCATTTTTTCTGTATTTTTACAGAGGAGCCTTTTATTTTGGTGTGTTAGTTGCTTTGTATTTTTTCAACCCATGTGTATTTGATTCTTAATCTTTTTTTCACTAGTTTGCGAACTTAATTTTTGGTTATAATTGTCTTATTATTTGAGGAAGTTTGTTTAGTGTAATGTCCCTAGTTTATATCTTGTGCTTAGAAATTGCAATTTTTAGTTTCCGCTTGAGGGTCCTATTGTGTAACAAACGGTACGTAGCATATAAATAATTGTAAGAATCAATTGATTATGCATGTTGAAACACCTTTTTCAAGAATTTGTATGCAAATAAGATATGAAAACAGCCACCCAATCTAGTTTGTTCTGTCTTGGGTTAAATTCTGTTGCTACTCATACATATATACTCATTTCAAGAGTAACCCTTTGCATTGTTTGGCCAACCAGAAAAAAATATTTTCTTCTATTGGTTGTTCATTAATGCCATTTGTTGTTGTACTCTGACATTGTGCTGTGCTCTTCTCTCTATTTCTGTACATAACATTAACTTCAAGTTCCTAAAGTTCTTTTTCTGTTTCAACTCATAGGTGGTCACAAAAAGTTATAATGAAACAAATGAACAATTCATGCATTCATTTCATTATTTTCATAGGCTTCAAACACAATTCATGTATTCTGAATCATAAGAAAATATATATATATATATATATACAGTACTCACAAAAAGTTTGGGATATTATGGTTTCAAAAGGAAAACATGGTGATATGCATATTTAGTGACTACAGGAGATAGGTTATCAGCATAAATTAGCATCATGTGGTGTGTGTGTGTGTGTGTGTGTGTGTGTGTGCAAGCTCCGATAAAAGTAGCTTCCGAGAAGTAGAAAACAGGTCGTCTCACTGCTTGGACTACAAGTTTGCTGAATGCATTTCCTTCAGAGTAGGATTAACTTGAAAAGATGTCCAGACGACGTTTAAGTATTGACATCAGAAATAGGACTGTTGATATGTTACATGCAGGTGTACGGCAGATTGATGCAGTTGCTGCTTTAGGAGTTTTGCAAGCCAGCTACACACAAAATTTCTACCGAATGGAAATGTTGCAGATCAAGCAGAATTTTTACCCCCCCCTCCTCAATAAACAGGTGTGTGTGTGTGTGGGGGTTACTTAAAAAAAACCCCAAAACACCCCCACTGCAAACGGTTATTTTTTTTCCAAAGAAACACATGATTTCTTTTCTGGTTAATGCTCTTGTACGTTATGTTTTTGCTCCAAGTAATTCCCAAATATATTCTATGACTTCAATACTTGGGCTGTAGAAATAGAATATTTTAAATATGCAATGTTTATTCACAATTAAATATTTTATTTTAAGATTTTAAATCTACTGTAGTTTCACTGAGCATTTGGCTTGGCTTCATTAGGACAAATGGAGTGCAAACGCTCAAATCATCGTGACATCATCAGCATTCTGACAGTCACTGCTTTTGGCAAGTTGTTTCCACGTGTTTGAAAGAAATCTAGTAGATGTCATGTCGTTGACAAGCCATGAGCAGTTGCACTATATGTGGAAAGTTTCTAATATATTAAGCTTGATAGTCAAATCAGGTTTATCAATAAGCGTAGCATTTAAAAAAAATTTGGTTATTTTCATGACAATGTTGGGCTATAGACGACTTCTTCAGTTCCATACGTAAGTCATGTGTTCCTTCACATGAAAACTTAAAAGCCCAACGGATCTGTCCTATACATGAAAGTCCACATTCACAAGCGATCTGATAAATTCCCCAGTTATGTCTTCAACGTAGTCTTTTGATCCATAAAAATTTGCCTTGTTTATAGATTTCAAAATAACTTTGAAATTTAAACATTTGAAAGTTCCTAAATTTCTAGGCAGCTTTGTCTACAACAAAAGGACAATCTATATCCTGTGTGTGCCACAATTTCTTTAAAAAAAAATCACACTTTTTTTTATTTTTTTGTTTTTGTGTTTACTGACCATGGTGAGCAACTCAATGGGCTATAAGCAGTCGCCTGTCCCTAATTTAGGGTCACTGGTTCCAGGGAAGGAAGAGACCCAGTGCCGTAAGACAAACACAACATCCATGCCTCACCGGGATTCGAACCCAATTCCCTTGGAAGAACCGAACAGTCATAAGCCAGTGCTTAGACCACTGCGGCGGCAAAAATCTAGCTTTTTCTGCAAGGAATCCTCTGTAACGCATAGATATACTGCAAGATATACTTGGGTAGAAAACACCAATTTGTTTCCATGACTTTTCTTTGTGACTTGTCAACAACATGACAAATACTCTATTTCTTTCAATTGCATGGAGACAATTCACCAAAATCCATGATCATCAACTACCTGATGATGTCACCTATGAATGTTTATGCTCCTTTTGTCCTGATGAAGCCGAGCTAAAGGCTCAACAAAACTATAGATCTTAAAATAAATTATTTAATTGTGAATAAATGTTGCTTATTTATTCTATAATTTCACACATGGTTTAATCCTTTATTTCCACTAATATTAAATTTACCAACTTGGTGAAGTCACCAACTTGGTTTACTTTCACAGGGGGCTCCAGTTGTACTCTACAGAGAGATCTACTGGTAGGAGGGGAAATACTGATCTGAGGGATATAAGCTCAAGTTTTAAAGCTACAGGAGGTTGTACTTAATTTACACTCACCTGTGTTTTGCCTAACATCCCTAACTTTCCTAACTAGAGCCATCAATAACCAAACCTGAGTAAAATTTAAAAAGAAAAAAAAAATCATTTATGCAATTTCTTTATATAATTCAACTGTTTTGAATGCCCTATTATTTCTTAATGTAAATCACATTCAAAAGTTTGCCCTAATTAGTTCTGGTAAATTATACTCATAAAATTATATTATGATATACCCCCAAATTTTAATTTATCTTTATATATATTAAGAATCAAGCAAGAAGAAACAAAAAGGGAAGTAAACACTGAAAAACAAGTTACTAGTAAAGTGAAAAGCCAAAATGAGCACAAGCTGCAGTTACAATTAACTGGAATGAAAATTTAAAAAAAAAAGGAAGAGAAACAAAAACTAAACCACTGATGAAACCTATTGAAAGTGCTGTCATCATGGCATTCAACTTTTTCTGTTTTTTTCCGACAGCCAGAAAGACTCCTTTGATTCCCCCCCCCACCTTTGATCTTCTTATTTTTTTTTATTTTTTGCGGTATTGACCCAAACACAGCAAATAGCTCTAATCTCAACTTCGCATGCTATGTAGATATGTCACTAACTCACTATTATATGCTATTCTACAAATAAATAGTCCAATATAATAATGATAATTTTACTCACAAAATGACTGAATCATACATAGTTGTTTGTGTTATTTACATGAAACTTTCATGTCTGGATTTACTTTGCAAAAACCTTTTCTTTGCTTCAGAAATTTTTTTGTGCAATATCGTTTTCAATAGAAATGATGGATAAATCTGATAGCTGTTCCTGCATCGTTGTAGATCTCAAATAAGTCTTTATCAGCTTTAATTTATTAAAACTTCTTTTCCCGCTTTCTACAGACAGGAATTGCAATATTCGAAAGCAAATCCTACTGTTGGGATAACAATGAACCATATCATATTGGAATATGAAGTTTAGAGCTTCTATTGTAGTAGCTGAGCTGCATTTGCTCATACGTGCTTGCAAATGCCTCAGCTCTTCAGACAGTTGCTCCCCATCGATATCTTTTTCTTCACTGTCAGCATCCTTAAGGAATTTTTCTAACTGAATACACTTTTCTTTTAAAGAATCCCCTGTCAGGCAATTTCTTCAAATTATAAAGGAAACCCGAAGCGTTGAAAAGTTTTTGCAACTGAGTAAATCTTTCCTGAATGGCAAACAATGCGCTGTCAATGAGTGGATAGAAAACCATTGATTTATGTATGGTTAGCAATCTGTAAGAGCTTTGTTGCAGTTTTCATAGTAAAAAGTGTTTTTTTTCCACTTTACCCTAGGCTGTGGGAATTTGGGATTTATTTCCAAGATGTACATAACAATAAGGCTTGTCACTCAAGCTTTATTGTTATACACTGAGTTGCCACTTTATTATGACCACCCCCTCAGTACTTCGTTGGGCCACCTTTTGCCTTTAATACTGCGTCGATGTAGATTCTTCGTGGCATGGACTCCACGAGATGTTGATAGGTGGTTTTTGGAATCTAAGACCATGCTTGATGAATAGCACTTTCCAGGAGTGTGAAATTGCAGGGTTGTGTATCCAGCTGTTTGATGGCTTGTTCAACTTCATCCCACAAATTCTCAATGGGGCTGAGATCTGGAGATTGTGGGGGCCAGCTAAGCAAAGTAAACTAAGCGGCATTTTCCTGAAACCAATCCTGTACAATACGAGCACTATGGCAAGACGCATTATCTCGTTGAAAGTAGCCATCGTCATTGGGATAAACCATCCACATGACAGGATGTACTTGGTCTGCAACGATGTTTAGATATGATGTGCCAGTCAGACGTTGTTCAACATGAATTAAAGGGCCCAAATCATGCCAGAAAAACATTCCCCAAACCATAACGTTGCCTCCACCAGCTTGAAGGGTTGTATCAATGCATTTGGGGTTCATGCTTTCGTGCTGTTTCCGCCAAATTCTCACTCGGCCATAGGCATGGTGCAACTGAAAACGTGATTCATCGGACCAAATAATTTTTTTCCAATTATCGACTGTCCCATCCTTATGCTCCTGTGCGAAGTAAAGACACTTTCTCTTGTTAACTGCAGACAGCAAAGGTGTTCGAACAGGCCTCCTTCTGCCATATCCCATCCGTGCCGTGTACAGCGAACAGTGCGTGCACAGATCATTTTAGGGATCCTTGATTAAGATGGTCTGTAATTGCTGCACTGTTGCCTATTACAAGTCTGGACACTCTCCGTTCCGCCCGAGCAGTCACTAGTCGATGACGACCACACGTTGCACGTAGAGACCCAGTTTTTTGGCTGACAGTCCAGTCTTTAAACATTTTAACAACAGTAGCTCTGGAACATTTCATCAATGCTGCGGTTTCAGTGATACTCGCTCCATATCTCCGAGCTCTTACAATCGTCCCACGTTGAAAGTCCGTCAAATTACATTTTTTACCCATCTCGTCACCCAAAAATATCTTCTACTACTATCGCAAGCACTAAGCTTTCCCTTTTTATACTAGCCTCACCCTCTGGCGGCAACAGCGTGCAGCCATAGCTCATTTGCTTAAAACTGTCAGGGAGTCATAATAAAGTGGCCACTCAGTGTATATAAAAATGTCAACAAACATCAGGAACGAACAAAAAAAAAAAAAAAAAAGAGATATTTTTTTTTCCTCTGAAAACCCAAATGCGTAAAAGCAGCAGAGAAGAATTCTCAGAAAAAAAACCGCACAAGATTTGAAAATGCTTCTTGTTGTTGGTGGTATATATAGGAACTCTGCATGTGCCAGAGAAACCACAAAGGAGTGTTCTGCTTTCATTTTTGTGGCAAATACAGACTAGCTCATAAAAGAAAAAAAAAGTTAGCGGATAATTTTACTATGTAAGAAAATTTATAAATCCATGGGCATCCCTTCCATTTGGTGGCTGCCTACCTGGCCGGTAAATATGTATATTAGCGTTCTAAATTATTTTGTCGGAAAAATGTCAGCACCTAGAAAAAGTGTGACGTAAAGATTTTAGAGTACGGGAATTAATCGCAAATGGTGCAGAAATTTCATATTTTAAATGTGTTTTAAAGATTTTCTATCGTAATATTGAACTGTGAGTGTGATGCTGTGAAGAGACGCTGCTGTAGGCCTAATGCATCGCCAGAGATGCATACAAATAAAATGTGACTGCATACACAACCAATGAAACAGAAAACATGCTGCAAACCCGCAAATCACGATAACAATGGAACGAGATAATTTAAAGAAAAATTAATATACCAGTAAATAATTATTAAAACATTACAGATTCCAGAAAGGGCAAACGGACATTACGACTGAATCCGCAAAAATGTGTGTAAAATGGACCTTAAGGCCAAAACTTAAACATTTTTGGACTATGAACCTCATAAAAACAGGAGACTAATTTTTATATCAAGAAAAGCAGTTCTGTTAATGAACCTTCAAAACTTATACATAGCATCTTTAACAACTTAATTCAAAAATAGTACTTATAAAATATATATGGAAAATATTTTATTTTAATAACTGGCAACTGCAAGAGTAACCTGGCAATAAAATAAAAAAATCTTTCTGTGTAAATGAAACTTTTGTTACAGTTCCTATATGTTGAGAACAGGCCTTGATAAAATCAAGAGGCCAGAAACTTCTGCAAAAACAAAATAACTCTATCGGAACATGTGAAAAATAGTTAAACATTCTCATGTTAAGATAGAATTAAATATATTAATCTTAGTAAAACCTTAAGTGTTTTAATTGCTGTAATAACATTTTTATTGTTTTAATCTACAAGCAAAAACTATCTGCAAAATCTGCTAATAATTTGCAAACTATCCACGTATGGCGTACGCGTGTACGTCTATATTGTGCGACTCTGCGCATCGCTACGGCGACGATGTGAAGCTTTGCTTCATTGAAAGGAAGATTCGCTGCAGCGTTTAATTCACCCGCGGACGACTACAAGTCCAAGCGTGTATTTTGTTACCACGAGAGCGAGCCGTGTTGTACTCATACGCTACACAATATAGTTCGTTCATGTTTTGTCATTGTTTTTAAAGCGATGTTGAGAAATTTTTCGTTCTTTCGCATACGATTCCTTGATTCAAAAGAGAAAGTACTAACATGCTTTTCTATGTTGTACAGGAAACTGGGGAACTATAACTTTCGGTTCTGGTTTGAACAGCTTCCATTCATAGCTGATTTGCTGTGTCACTGCACTTTTGGTTCTCCTGTGTTAATAGCTTGTTCGCAGGTCAGTTTCTATCTTACTCATACATATCTTTTGCAAATCGAAGAGTTTTTTTCCGGTTTTTCCTGCCAACAACATACAGGATACAACAAAATAAAGGGTGGATACTGTGGACCTATTTTCTGTAGCGTATCACTACATTTATTGCTCTCCTGCCAACAACATAACCTCTTTCTCTTGTACTCTTCAATCCATCATTTTGGCACAGCAACAAACCTTCCTTTTAAAGGACCAAAGCTTCACATTCTTTGCCGGAGCAATACATTAGGCCTACCGCAGCTTCTCTGCACAGCGTCAGACTCACAGTTCAATATTACGAAAAAAATATATCTTTAAAACACATTTAAAATATGCAATTTTTGCACCATTTGACATTAATTTCCATACACTAAAATCTGTACATCGCACTTTTTCCAGGTACTAAAATTTTTTCAACAAAATAATTTAGGACGCTAATCTACACATTTACCACCTGGCCTACCCCTTGGACCGACCCTGGCTGGAAAACCACAAGATCGAATCTTTACAGCTACCACAGGTCTGACCTTAATACTACTAAGAACATTTGGGAATCTATACAGCAACGTTTAGATAACCGCATTCCATACCCCAGTATACTGGCAGACCTCTGTAATGTGTTGACTAATTTGGGACTAACTGCACCAAACACTAATCAATAATGTCACTGCAAGTATGCTTCGTAGGTGTCAAGAGGTTCTTCGACACATAGGTAGTGTTACTGGATACTGAAATCCAGATGTTTGGACATTCTCTGAATATACACTTTTGTCTATATTGTGGTACTACTTGTTGTGAGCAGAAATTGCCCATTGAATTGTTTTTGTAAACACACTCTGGCGTTTATGTTACGTGGCTTCACTTCATGCAATATCCCTAACTTTTTGTGACCAGTATATATATATATATATATACATACATACATTGCTGAAAAAAAATGTGTACAATCAAACTGTGACAGTTTGTACGGCTTTTCTATACAGCGTAGCTATGTGATCCAGCCTTTAATCTGTTGCCCTTAACAATCTGATAATAGAAGATATCCATAATTCAGAGAAAGGCTAATTAAGGAAGCACTGACCTAATCGGAAAGGTATTAATCCGACAGTGAATAGAAATATTGGTTTGTGGCTATCTAATTTAATTGCTTAGAAAAGATTATTTATTCAGAGAAATCTGAAGATACAGACTCAACTAACAAATACAAAAATTGGTCTATTACTCTTGCCATTTGGGAAACAAACAGCTACAAAATTCAATATGAACATTAAATTCAAAACCAGTAGCAACCAAAGTAAACAGCTATCAAGATGGTTTTGAAGCATTACAGAAACAAAGGAGCAATGATATGTGTTCAAAAAAAATATTGTTGAGAGAAAATTAATTCAAATTAGAAAAAAATCCTCATAAAACTATTCTTCCAACCAAAGTAGTAGAATGTAAAAGTATGTGCGCACGCCGATAGTTTTCAAATTATTAGCAGATTTTGCCAATATGGGCACATTTGGACGTTTGTGGCCTCTAGTTTATTTGGACGTTTGTGGCCTCTAGATTTTATTAAGGCCTCAGTACATAGGAACTGTATCAAAAGTTTCCTTTACACAGAAGGAATTTAAATTTTATTGCCAGGTTCCTCTTGCAGCAACTAGTTAATAAATTAAAATCTTTTCCTTAAGTAATTTGTAAGTCGACAGTAATTTTTTTTTATTGGAGGTTTAACGACCACCGTGAGCAACTCAATGGGCTATAAGCAGTCGCCCGTCCCTAATTTAGGGTCACTGGTTCCAGGGAAGGGAGGGAGCCAGTGCTGTAAGACAAACACAACATCCATGCCTCACCGGGATTCGAACCCGGACCCCGTTCGGACGAATGATCAGAGGCCATCGCTTAGACCACTGCGCCACCGGGGGCGGCACAGTAATTTTTGAACTAAGCTGTTGAAAATACTATTTATAATTTTTAAAGGTTCATTAATGGAACTGTTTTCTGGGTATAAAATGTTTCTTTCAGTTCTCTTGTTTTTATGAGGTTCATAATCCAATATTTTGCCATAAAGGTCAATTTCACACACATATTCAATTGTATTTTGCCGTCATCGGAATTTGTAATGCCCTAATAATTATTTTTTTATTGTTTCTTTAAATTATCTTATATTGTCATCGTGATATGCGGGTTTGCAGCAAGTTTTGTTTCAATGGTTTGTGTTCACAGATACATTTTATTTTTATACAACTCTGCTTCCAACTTCTTCCACCCCTGCATTCCTGAAATTTGAGCAAAAATTTAGTAAATTGTAACTGAAAAAGCAAAGCAACTGGCCACCTTGCCTGTGACAGGTTCAATAGCATTCCTCTGCTTCATTATTTGATAGGCACAATTCTGATATGTGGAAGGGGGAGATGGGCACATTTGGATGTAAGTGTGTACTCTCACAGTCTAACAAAATGTTCCATTGGATATTTGTATATATTCCATTTGGATACAGATACATTATGATTTCATTAAGCTTAATTCGCATCTGGTATAAAACGTGCATTTTCAAAAAAAAAAAAAAAAAGTTAAATTTTTGCGTGCCTTACGTAGACTTTGAATTGTGACTGACAATTTACTTCTTGGCCACAGGACTCTGTACAGGGTGGGTTTTGAATTTTTTTAACCTTGAAGCTTTCTGGATTTAACAAGTATCTCTCCAACAGCTTATTCCCTTTGTTACTCTACACACAATATATTTCTTGCAAAAAAACTGGCTGAATGAGGCCTAAGAAATGCTGATCTAATATAATGATAACAGTAATATAGAGTATCCTTTATAACTAACATACCAATAAGCTGCGTTTGTAATAATGTTTGCTACGCAGAGGCACATGGAAGCACATTTGAGTAATTAAGTATAAATTCAATACTCTCTAAACATTTGAAGAATTAGAATTTCTTTTACAACTAGCTGCATTTGTTATTTAAAAATCTAACCAAATATTCAGTAGCTCATAAAAATGGAAAGGTCTAAAATTTCGTTTCCTTGAAATATATTTTTGTTACTCTTTCACGAAAATACAAAATTAAAAACAAAGCAGCTGTGTTTAGATCCGAAAATCTAACAAATTATTTACTACTCCTAGTTTAAAATGCAGTCGATGATATATATATACCTGTTAAGAAAATACATGAATGTGTTCACGTGTTAAGCCTACCTCCACGTGTTACGAAACGAATACATGAATGTCTTCACGTGTTACGAAAGGAAAACATCAATTTCTTCACGTGTTACGGGAATCTCCACGAGTTACGAAGCGCATACATGAATTGTGTTCGAAATCGAAGCCTATGAATTGAAACAGGAAAAGAACTTACCTTTTAAGAACGATAAAATCCATCGTTAGGCATGCAGCTCTGGACGATCGAGTTCAGCCTTGCCATAACTCACCGTCCGTAGTACAAGTGACGTAACAGCAGGTTAGAGAACGACGCAGCCGCAGACCAGAAGCTGCTTTAAAACCAATGGAATAAAATCTTCTAGTCGTATAAGCAAAAAAAAAAAAAAGGAGGACGTCAATAATCTTTATCAATTATACACAAGCTTACTGTTTTATCAACAGTATAATTTTGTTCTTTTTTGCCTGAATGTAATGTCACGCCAAAGATTAGCTGTGACCTTGCTAACATGACGAAAATGCAACGTTTAGCAAACGTAATGAATGTGACAAAATCGCAACGGTAACGGATGTAACATTTAACAAACGTTTATCAAACGTAGTCATTGTACGGAAGACCAAATATCAACTTTTGCAACCGAAATGCGACGTCTTTTAAACGGCATGTGCTACTTGGGTATTGCCTTACTCAGTGAAATTTATTTGGCAACAGTCTTGAGGTCAGGGTTGAATGACTTGTGTATGTTTTGACAAGATAAGTAAGAAGTATGCAATGTGTTTTGCAAGGAGCGTTAAGTGTGGCTAGACAAGTGCAGCTTTGCCTTGTAAGCTATACCTTAGTGATGGCTAGTTATACTGTATATATATATATATATATTAATTACATCATACAAACTACATCACTCATAGAAAGCGAAATAAAATTCGGCAGCGAATCAAGAAGCTCCGAATCCAAAAATGTGAAGCCTTAAGCCCGAAAGCGAACCGATAATTACTGAAATCATAAAATCATGAGACCCCACTGAAATGCGCAAAGCAGCATATAAAGATAGAGGTATCAAGTATATTTTAGTTATATGAAACACAAATCAAACAGAATGTTCAATCGACAAGACTAACCACATACATTCTCAGAGTGAAGCCGAATTAAAGCCAGGTCAACAGCTCCAAATACAAATAAAAACTCTAAAATAGTAAGTATAGTCAATAAAATATACCTAGAACAGCACAAACCAAGACAAAAAGCCAAAAATTCAAACCAACGAGTGGGTTGTCTTTATCAGGGAAACACCAACCCTTAGTGACCTTTATGAAGGCAACCTGGTTTCTCCTGTTTTAATTTTTATTTCTGTTCTCCAAGTTCCTGCTTTCGCAAAAACTTTTTTGTTCGATATTCCTTTGTCGTTGCTTCACAACTATATATATATATATATATATATATATATATGCATTTGAAGTAGCATTAGTAGTGAGACACTTTGGGTTTAACGTTACGGAGGTTCAGTTCAGTTGAAATCATTTGAAGAGTAGTGCTGTTGATACTGTTTAAATCCTTTGAAGGGTAGTCCTGATGTGCCTCAGGAACCAATAAGGACCATTAAGTAAAGATTACCCTCACCTGGCTGCTAGAAAGCCTAATATTGCTCATTGTGTAGTTAAGGATTTGTGGTAGTTATCCGAAGCATAACATTAAGAAGCTCCAGTATCACAAGTTTCACAGATGTACGATAAGTTGAGTTTTAAAGGGTATATACCTCTTCAAAACCCATATCAATTAGTTACAAGTATATCTTCTTCTTTAATGACTCAACAGCCCTGTGTGGGCCCTGATCTTCTCGAAGAGATTTTTCGTGAGATTTCGCAACAAGAGATTTTTGACGAAGTGGTGTCGTTAGACACGAGCCCAACTCCCAACCTAAATGACCAAGGGCGTCTGTGGCCGACTTCACAGGGAACCAACCATCCACGCTTTCGCGTTCCCAAACACAGGAACTCTGTGGAAAACCCCGGAAAAACAGCAGACTAGATGGCCGTCAGAACCGGGACTCGTACACTCGTTAGAAACGTCCACTTCCCAAACAATGCACAGCGACGTAACCAAATGCACTACGCCGGTGGAACTTATAAGGACATACCAAATTTAAGACACATTATAAATATCATATCATATAACGTGGGCCATGTATTAAGTAAGAATCTACGTTAAAATTTGTAAGTACATCTACATTGATATCAATACATTCAATGGTTGTACATGAAAGTTTGCAACTTTTTCCTGTTGCATGGTTTCTGGATATTGTTCTTACTAAAGTATAAACAAAAGTAATTGCAAAATTATCAGTTCTGCACGCTTACCATGGGATTTTTATTTGCCTCAGAGGAACAATATTTTCTCTAAGATTTAAACAAAATTATGTGCTTAAGGTTCAGCTTCACACGCTAATCATATAATGAATGTATTCACTCTCAAGAACTACATCGTTTGACTAAGATATGAACAGTTAAAATAATACAATAATATCATTTATGCAAACAAATCGCGTGGTGTTTCAATTGCTTGTGGACAAATATTGTTTCTACAGCACTTAGTTTAATATAACACATATAGAAAAAATTATGTGGTTTTTGTCATGTCTATTCATTTGTCTCACTGTCTGCCAAACAAATATCTCCAGTTCAAAATTCCCTACTGCGAGAAAACTATTCCTCTATCGGATGGCGGTTAGAATACCTTGAAGATATGAAGCAAGCCTGTCCGTACCTTTGTTTTTGTGTCAGCCTTCCTGGCTCTCTACAAATTTGATAATCTGCCTCTAATAGGGCGACTGAATAAATTTTCATCTGTCTGATAGAGTGAAATCACGTTTACAAGGTTTGATACATTCCTGTTCTTCCACTTTCCTGTCTGTCTGTCTTTCTTCTGCCCTGTATGTGGAACAGAAAAACATTCTCATTTTAAGTTTTAAATTCAGAGACATATTTCCTAAAGAATCGCAAGGACAGACCCATTGACGTAGGGAGGAATTGGCAGAGCAATATATCTTAACTCTCGTACAGATGTTTTTTTCCTTCGACAGAAAAATAACTTTTACAATCCTACACCGTGTGGAAACTTTTCTGTTATGTTGCACAAAAACGTGACACCGCACCATATGTGTGACGTACTACAGGGGTGGGGCAGGTGTAGGGACGACGGATCTACAGCGGTGCATTCCGTCCGTGTAGCTTAGTTGGGAGAGCAACTTACTCCGGAGTGATTAGGCGCGGACACAATTTGTGTTTTCACATTGGCGCTCGAACGTATAAATGACTGTACTGGACGTTGGGTTCTTCGAAAAATGTGTGATATTTGTTCCACATATCGTCTAGAAGAAATAAGAACAAAATGGAGCGAGATGATGTGACGTACTACAGAGGTAAAGCACGAGTCAAGACGAGAAATCTGCAATGATACATTATGTCCGTGTAGCTTAGTTGGGAGAGCAAATTACTCCAGAGTAAGGGAGATTTCTAAAACAGTCGCGTACAAACTTGTGGTTTCACAGATGTGCTATGTTTTAGGGCAAATATAAGTTTTGGACCGTACAAAAATACTACAATATGAAGCGACGAATGAAAATAAGAATTTCGTGGAACTGCCGTCAAGAATGTGAAAGTTTTAAAATCAGGAAAACCCGGATTTGCAGACAACAAATCTTACAGCCGAGAAATGATTACATGCAATAACCGAAGTCGTTTCCAAGATCTTCCAAATGTATTTCGATTTCCTTTTTGTAAATATTTAATCACAGCTGGGCTTTCTGATATAGTTGTATTTGTCACAATGAATTGTCTAATTGCGAAAGAAAATAGGTGATTATACATAATACAAATATCTGATTTAGTATCCAGATCCATTTGGAAATACAAGTTCTGAGACATTTTGTGGAAATATGCGCTCAAATTTAATAGATGAAATCAGTGACATCAACTTTTAATTATTTCCTTAGAAACTTCTAAAACTTTCTAATACTAAAATTAACCGGATTGGTCTACTTTTGAATACCCAGTTAACGATCTCGTAAAATCATATATTTTCTATTAGCTGCACACTAGGAAACTTGTCGACACCTGGAAACATTGCAAAGCTGGTGTTTAAACTTTGGATGAAGGAAATGAGATGAGACGTAATGGTTTGTTGCATTTTACTTCGCAGTATGAAGTCTTAAACGACAATCAAAAAATTACGAAAAAGTCTGGTCACATTCCCAGATAACGCGAAATTGGAAACGCTTGTCCCACAAGCATCTTTCTTTTGTCTTGGTTATGACAATCTGTATGAACTCATTTTGAAAGGACGACTGTGTCGCCGTGTCGTAATGAAGATATCCTTTTTCTCTAATTTCTAGCTCACTCGGCTTCCGAGCGACTGAGGCAGACAACAAAGTTAATTTGCCGTCTTCAAATGAGTATTTGCTCCGTTTAACGAACCGTAAGTAAAAGAAGCAATGCTACCTCATTATAAGAGGCGGCTAAATTGAATCAGAAAAGAAGAATCGATATCTCGAAGGACAAGTCTCATTATTATGATAAAAACGGATGAGTTTCTAAGAATAATATCTCGCTGGGCAGATTTCATTTGTGTTGCAATGAGCAGAAGCAACGGGGTATTTTAGCGTATCGCTTTTCTTAATTTTAATACACTTTTATGTAGCCAGGGCTTTTAATTTAAATATTATACACCGTGTGTTATTAACGCCAAAAATCTCATTAAAATTATTCTTCTTGCAATTAATTTGCACGAAAGCAGTGTGCACTTAAGGTATTTTGAAAATATCGTTTTGCAAAGACACGTAGAAAGCACAAAGCACCCGCTCTTCTTTCTTCTAACAAATTTATGAGTAAACATATAACATTCATTAATAGCATCTGTTTAGCTATGAAGTTATGAAGTTATTTCTAGGCAACAGCCTAGAAATTATCATTTACCAAATACTTTGTGAAACCCTGAGACAAAGAAAAAATGAAACAAAATACATGTTCTTTATACAGGAGTGCCGGAAAGAAAATGTTTTGCATACATGCTTGAAATTAATATTTAAATATGTAAATTGTTGAAAAATATTGCTCCTGTTTTATTACAAATTCAGTATAACATTAGCAGGTTTCGCGAACGCGTTATATACATATGCGACAATGGTTAGGTTATTATACTGTAATCATGCATACCAACATTATGATGGTGTCATGAACGACAAAATGAACAACAGACTGGTAAAAAAGATCCTTTTTCGTTTGCTTTCGTTTATCAGTAACTGTCTATTTGTTATCATTCATTTTTATTTGACACAGTTCCCTTTATTTCACGTTGTTTGGCCCAACTTCCCACAGTATTTCGTTCAGTCATCTAAAATGGAAATTATTATTCGTTATATTCGAAGAGGGAAGACAGGAATTCAAACATATGTAACAGTCTGCATAATGAGAGTTCATTGTCATTGAAAGCACATAATTGAACCTGTGCTCAACACGAAAATCTAATGTTTACATACGAATTAAAAATATTGACATATTTTCAGTTAAGATAAAACCCACAAATAGCAGAAACACAGTCATCAACTGAAAAAATTCGAATAAAGCTTAATATCTAAGAGATTAGATTTTAAGCTTCATCTGTATTTCTAGATGAAACTTAAAATTTAATCTAAAGTAATTAAACGTGTCAAAATGAAGTGTAGAAAGTTGTGATACTATTTTTTACATTACACTGATTCATTGCCGACTCGTACCGTTCAGAAGCATAAGTTTCTAGCAAGTCGTCCGATATGGTTTCAAGTCCCGGATGAGGATTGTGTGGCTTTTTTGTCTTACGGTGCTGGGTCCTTTCCTTCCTTGGAACCAATGGCTCAAAGTTAAGAAGGGTTAATTCTAATAACGTTGTATTTGCTCATGGTGGTCGATAAATCCCGAACACAAAAAATATTACATCGAATAGTCACTGGTAATGGGCACGTATTTTCAATCCTTTCAGATACAAAACACATAATTCAAACCAGATTTTTATAAAACCTAAAAATTCAACTAAAAACAGGAATACGCTTACAACACTTAGGAAAAAAAAAACTCGCAAAACACTGTGTAACGCAAGTCTTGTTCCTGGGTAGTAACTGTAATTTCCTGAATGCTTATCATCATCATCATCATCAATAGGCATGGGACAAATGCCTGTTGGAGCCGGCCACCAGATGGCAGCAGGCAGATTACAACGGTCTTTTATTTTTACTACCAGCGCATCGACACTTATCTGGTAAACCCTGTCAGGGAAGGTGAATGCTAATACCTACAATATATAGAAAATGGTTTTTATTCCCCACACACTTTGCTTTTGTAACCAGAAGAGTGATATTTTGAAATTTACCTCTTTCCAATGAGGAAAGGGACAAATTCGCTCTGTTCGTTCACATAAAGTAAAAAGGAAACATATGAACCAAAATTAACATGTATTTATACTACAGTCATACACAAATTACCGTAAAAGGTTTAGAAGTGAATAGTTTTTCGAGATTTATGACTATACTGTAAATCACTTTCAGAAATCAGCCCCCAAATGTATTTCCCCCATCATATTCTCGTATTACTGTCCTCGGTAGCGATGTTCAAAGTCCAGTAGGGGAGCCTGGGGCACACAGGACCGTTGGGGCACAATGGTCCACACCAATATTAACGCGAAAGGTGCTGCCACGTACAACCAAGTGCATGAAATACGAAAATTCAAACGTTTATGTTCAGTGTGCTCTCGGCCACTGCTGAAATCAGTCGCAAACCTGTGATTTCGTGAGAAATTGTGATTTTAGAGGTAAGAGCTACATCATTTTTAATTAAAATTACAATACTAATGCGTTTTACTACAAGCGTGTAAGAAATATTGAGCGCTTGGATATTTTGCGTTAACTATTAAACGTTAACTATAGCTGCTCTTTTCAAGCAAAGTTGAAAGAAACCGTTTGGTTGTAAGGTAGTAGCATGCTGTGTAAAAGAAAATGGCGTTCCGGGGAAGAAAGGAACAAATCATTTGGGCAGGTCCTCTATGCCCCATGGATAGGAGTATTTTCTTTGTGATTACCAAAAATACTTTTAAAATGGTTGTAGGCCCACCTACGTTTTGATAGTAATTATCCGTAACTTCTGTAAAGTCGTGTTATTTATTTTTTATTTGCAGATGGTACGTACGTACAAACGAAAGACGAATGGGCCCAAATGGACGGAACTAAATGCGGTTCCTACTCCTAGGCGAATCATTGCAATGAAAGGTCGAAAACAAGTGGAAGATTTGTAAGCGCAGAAAGAGGAGTGATTGTAACTGCTGTTTGCACGTTTTCTGCCAGTGGTCAATATATCCCACCATTTCTCTTATTTCCTAGACAACGCATGTCACCACAGTTCTTAAAGGTTGTCCTCCTGGATCTAGTGGATATGCGAATGGTTCAGGATGGATGGATAGCTTACATTTTGTGAAGTTCCTTGAAGATTTTTTGAAGAGGGCAAACCAACGTTGGAAAAGAAGACGTTACTAATTATTTATAATCATGCAAGCCATAGAACTATTGAAGCTATAGAAATGGCTAGGAAAAACAACATTATTTTTAATATTTCTTCCACATCACACCAACCGTAAGATGCAACCACTTGATGTTACCTTTTATGGTCCTCTAAAAGCCCAATTTGCGCGGGAATGTGATAGAAGGATGACAAATCATCCTGGCCAATGTATAACAATTTACGATACAACAGAGATTTTCGGAAAAGCTTATATTCATGTGGCAACACTAGAAAATGCGATAAAAGGCTTTTTAGTATCAGGTATCATGCCCTTCAACCCTGACATTTTTTCTGGTGATGAATTTTTACCATCTCTGTTTAATAAAACGGCTAACTTAGAAGCATCATCTAATCCTACTGAGCAGCCGGATTCATCAAGTGGTGATAGCCCAAGGCAAACACTTCATACAAGTCCAGGATGTTCTACCAGTAAAGAAAAGACAAGAGTCTCAAACTCTGAATTCCAGAAGGCCCTCAATGAAATTTCATAACAGCCTGTCACTAAAACTGTTAAAGATCGAAAAGCTACAGTTTCTAAAAGAAAAACACAGCGACCAGAAGAATTGCCAAGCTTCCCATTTAAAGAAGTGAACAGGATGAAACGCGCAAGGTGAACGAAAAAGCTTCACACAAGGAAAAGAAGACTGTAAACAAGCGCGCCAAACACGCAACGAAAAAATGCCAGAAACAAAAATGTGGCAGTGATCCTGAACATGGGTTGACTGATTCAAAACTAATGTCTCCAATTCCGTCACCTAGCTCTTACACGAAATCTGTGGCATCAGTAGCAAAGAAATGAACACAATTCGAGCAAAGAAAATAAACCTTCACAACAGACAACTTTGGAGGTCAAGTGCTGACAGCAGCGAAACTGATGATGATGATGTTCTATGCATCTATTGCAAAGAGGAATTTTCTTCGTCCAAAGATGGAGAAATGTGGATACAGTGTTCTGAGTGCAACAACTGGGCACGCGATGCCTGCGCGGGTGTTGATGAGCACGACGAAAATCTAGTATGCATGTTTTGCCAATAGCTTTCAATAATTTGCCTATGTTTTGTAATTCGGAAGTTATCGACCATTTCGTATGTTTATTTTGCCAATAGCTTCGTTAATTTGGCAATATTTCGTTAATCCAAAGTTATGTTTCATATTTAATCAAAATATATATTCTTTATAATTGTAACATAGTACCTTGTATTGAATACATTGTTAATAATTCATAGTACTATCCATGAATAAAAGATATAAACTGAATGCGATTTATTCCCTTCATAACGGGTCACAGGGCACCTTATGGTCCCCTATGCCCCATGCTGTGGGGCAGATAGGACCATTTAAGTTACTTCGAATTTTGTGCTTTTTCCTCGGAAATAAAACGAACATATGAATGAATACCATAGCATAACCACGACAATATTACCAATCTCATCATGTCCTTTTCTTTTCTGTTTAGTGCTGTTTTAAATTGCGATTTATATTCGATGTTTCTTATTAGGTCTTATGTGCCCCAGACTCCCCTATACCTCGGTTAAAACGCTCGCCTTGCTCCTCCAAATACGCTCCCAGGTTTTCCTTGAATTTATCAAGATGATCATCAAGGATATGGACTTGGTGGGACATCCTGCAACCCATTTTGGCTGTAGTTCTTCACCAGAATCTCAAAATTGTTTTCGGCCTTGTGAATACCCAGGAAGCACCTAACGACTGCAACGAAGCTCTTTTAAGACATTTTCTCCTTTGTAATGAGCACAGTGGGGAATTCCTTGCAATGTAGGACCTTATTTATATGTGGTCCAACGAAGACACTGGCTTTGCCTGGGACAGCTTAGAGAAGATGCCTAGCAGGCACTTGAAGGCTGCCTATTCCTTATCTAGAGCTGTGACAAATTGTTTCATAAAGCTAAATTTCATGTGCAGTGGAGGCCTAAGCAACTTCTGGGGGTCCACCAGTGGCTCCCACATGACGTAGCAGGAAACTTTGGTAGAAGCGGTTTGGAGACCTATTAGAGATGCCACCATTTGAAGTCTCCGATGACCTCCCAGCAATTCTAATCATACTTCAAAGCGTCTATCAAGCTCTTGGTGCTGTTCTAATTATCTTGCAGGTGCTCCCAGTGAGCCAGGGTAAGGGACGGGTACTTGTTCCCATTATGGAGTATCACGGATTTTAGGCTCCTGGATGAGTTCTGAATGAAAAGGCACCACTTGTTCGAATTACATCCGATTCCGATAGCCTCAAACAGACCGCTAAGATTGTGTCAGAAGCAGGGCCTATCTTGACGGGTGAAGAAGCTGGTAAAAGCTTGGCAATTATTCCTCTGTTCTGGGACTTCCACACTTTTATCCAACAAGTCCCAGTGTTTGAGGGTAGACGTCAAAATGTCGGACCAAGCTTTCTGATCAAGTCAATGACGTCTTTTTTGTTTTGGGTAGTATAGGTTTCTCTCCGTTGTCCATTTTACCTTCCAGAGTTTTTTGGCAGTGCTTGCAGGCGAAATGACGTGCTCAGACAGAGTTTGTCTTGATCCTCAATAAGCATGCCAAAATATGGTTTGTAGCTCTTGTCTTGATAAATAAGCCTCAGACATAGAAAAATGAGTCTCTTGGCGGCCTGCAGCGTCTTGATGCCATCTCAAAAAAAGGCAGCTATGTATCCTCTTAGGCAGCTCGAACTGAACTAAACTAGTGGGCTTCAGGCCGCTTTATTTATACCACTATTTAATCACTGGAAAGTTGTCTAAAAGGTTCTGTAAGGTTCTCGAGATTTCTAGAAAGTTCCAGAAGTTACTCCAAGTTTACTAAGCACCGAAGCCATTTGGAAGGTTCTGAAAAATGGGTAAATTTCAAGATATCACTGTGCTGGTCACAAGAGCAAACTTTGTGGGGAATAATAGCAATTGTCTACACTTTTGAGACATAAGGAATTAGGAAGTAACAGTTGCTACCCAGGAACAAATAAAAAATTAAAATTTTATTACATCCTGTAATTTAAAATTCGAATTGTAAGTGGGGTTATCCATAGTGAAAGGTACCGGTTACAGAAAAACAATACCGCATTTGTGGTTTCGATAAAACACAGCCACAAATAGAAATAGCTATTTATCCCGCAAGCACTTAAAAAGTCCGTTACGAAAATTAACAAATTGTGCACATAATGTTCCTCAAAGCAGAAGGTATCAGTGGCAAAAGGTTGTTTTCAAATTTAACGATTGGAAGATGAGATATAGAGCATAATGTTATAAAACTTTAAGCTCTGTAGCAGAAAATTAAAGAAGGAAATGGATGCCAAACACTCTTCATTACCAAAATAAGCTTTTTTGAAGGATTTTTAGAATCAACGTATTTCCTACAGAAATACAAGCCGACTCTACTGCCTGCAGACTTTCAAATATTGGGAAAGTAGAAAACAAGCCACAACATTTCTTCATAGGAAAAGCTATGCTAAGGAAAAATAATTTATCAAATGCGTATTTTCGGAGAACATATTCCGAGGAAATAGTTTATAGTATTCATGCCACCCAGCTGGAAAACTGCGCATTATTTAAAGAGGATAATGTTCCCATTATTTACTGCGGTGAATGGGATACATTAAAAACATTTTTAATATGATTTTTAGGAAGATAGATGCAACTGCCAACACAAATACACTCTAACTCTACCTAGCGCCAGAACTGTGAATTACAAACAATCCACGAGTACATGCACATTTTTCACAAGAGGAAACTTATCCGGAGTGGAAAGAATTTAAATCCGACTTTTGGAATCTGAGTTATCGAGAAAATAAGTTCAACATTTATGCCCTATAGCGAGAAAATTTTTGATTATTTTGGCAGGAAATGCACATAAATTATTTTTGCAGGTAGTAGTTCCTAACCGAAAACAGACGTCTTCAATCGGGTTTTTAGATGTACAGATTTTGATGAAAAAAATGATGAAAAGGGCAACGGGACTCCTGCCCTCTAGTGGAAAGAAAGTATCTTTCAAACTGAACGGTTAGGAAGAGAGATATCCAGAAAAACTTGATATACACTGACGGAAAAAAAATCCCAACACCAAGAAGGGGTTGTGTTAGATAAACGACAGTTGGTAGGCGGTGAGAATACATCTGTAAGATGACGTCTATGCAAATTTCGTGCTCGGCGCATACGTGTGGCGCTGGTAGCGCCCCTCGGAACATGCAAAGCAGGTTGGCTGCAAATACGCGCTGTAACGTTCGCGAGCGTTAGTTATCGTTGAGATTCGACGTAGTGTGTTGATTTTAGTCAAGAATGCCTTTAAGAAGACGAAGAAGCCATTATCAACAGCTCACGGAGTTTAAACGAGGTCGTGTAATAGGGCTACGAGAAAGTGGATTTTCTTTCCGCATTATTGAAAAACGACTTGGCAGGAATGTAGCCACTGTGCATGACTGTTGGCAGCGGTGGTCAAGGGAAGGTACTGCCTCAAGAAGACCGGGTTCCGGCCGGCCACGTGGCACTACTGAGAGGGAAGACCGCCGTGTACGGCGTATGGCCGTGGCGCATCGTACTGCGTCTGCGGCAGCAATTCGAGCTACAGTTGCCACCACAGTGACACAACGAACTGTTACAAATTGGGTACTTGAATGTCAGCTCCGAGACGGACACCCTGTAGCGTGCATTCCACTTACTCCAAACCACTGCCGTTTGCGACGTTAGTGGTGTCAAGCTAGAGCTCATTGGAGGACGGAGTGGAGATCTGTTGTGTTTTCTTATGAAAGCCGGTTCTGCCTGGGTGCCAGTGATGGTCGTGTTTTGGTTAGAAGGAGGCCAGGTGAGCGCCTGCAACCAAACTGGATGCGGCCGAGACACACTGGACTTACACCTGGAGTAATGGTCTGGGGAGCACTTTCCTCTGACAGGGGGAGCACTCTCGTGGTTATCCCGCGCACCCTGACGGTGCAATTGTACGTCGGTCTGGTGATTCAATCTGTTGTGCTGCCATTCATGAACAGCATTCCAGGGGGTGTTTTCCAACAAGATAACGCCGCCCCGGTGGCTCAGTGGTCTAAGCGATGGCCTCTGATCATTCGTCCAAACGGGGTCCGGGTTCGAATCCCTGTGAGGCATGGATGTTGTGTTTGTCTTACCGCACTGGTTCTCTCCCTTCCCTGGAACCAGTGACCCTAAATTAGGGACGGGCGACTGCTTATAGCCCATTGAGTTGCTCACGGTGGTCGTTAAACCTCCAATCAAATAAAAAAAAAACAAAGAAAAAACAGGATAACGCTCGCCCGCATACCGCTGTTGTAACCCAACATACTCTACAGAGTGTCGACATGTTGCTGTGACCTGCTAGATCACCAGATCTTTCTCCAATCGAGCACCTATGGTATATCATTGGACGACAACTCCAACGTCACCCCCAACCAACATTAACCGTCCCTGTATTGACCGACCAAGTGCCACAGGCATGGAACTCCATCCTACAAACTGACATCCAGCACCTGTACGACACAATGCATGAACGTTTGCGTGCTTGCATTCAAGATTCTGGTGGTTACACCAGTTATTAATGTACCAGCATTTCACATTTAAAATGGCTCATCTCGCGCTTACATTAAGCTGTGATCTTGAAACCTTAATCGATTAAATATGTTACCTATACAAATGTATTGCCGCCATCCATTCCTCTACAACTATTTTTTCGTGGTGTTGGGATTTTTTTCCGTCAGTGTATATATATATATATATATATATATATATATATATATATATATATATATATATGTACGCCCACTGGTGAAAACAACTGTGCATTATTTTACGCAGAAGATATGCAGAAAAGGTTTTCCTCGAGTGTTTAGCTGTATCTGACCGCGAAACAACTTACCGCGCCGTAACATTCCTTGCTTTATGGCTCGGTGCCCATCCTGCTGGTATCAACAAGGCTCGGTTCCATAGTATTGCCACAGAGTTGGTATGGGCATAATTCTCCAGAATATCAAGGTAGACGTGCTGGTTAATAGGTTTGTCGACGATAACCAATGGGCTGTGACTATACCACGAAAAACATCCTCACACGAGTACACTGCGATCTCCAAACTTGATCGCAGGACCGGAACACTGTGGTAAATAGCGTTCCCTTGGCTGCCGATATACTCACACATGGCCATCAGACTGATGGATCGTGTATCTGGATTCATCAATATATAGGACCCGTTTCCATTGATCTGCGGTCCACGATAAATGTTCTTTACAGCCTGCTAAACGACGAGTAGCATTCCGAGTGGAGGTGAAAGGCTTATGAGCAGCCGCACGACCACGGTAACCCATGGAATGAAGTTCACTGCGAATGGTACGGGTACATACCGTAATGCTATTACTTTTACTCACCTGTACACTGAGGTCTTGTGCAGTACTCCATTGATTAGCTGTAAAAAATCCTCTATCACTGATCTTTTTCTTTGGTATGCCGGTACCTTTTGCTGCTTCAAACACGCCATGTGTCTTTCACTTATTCAGTACATCCAAAATAGTTGACTTGGGTATGTTTAAACGCCTCACGGTTTCTCTTATGGACAACCCACTAATATAACACCCAACAATCTTTCCTTTCTGAAAGTCAGCTCTCTCCTGCCGCGACATTTTCACTCAACCTCACAGTGCAATATGATCGCGGTCAGCTGCAGGCTTGTTTGTATACCGTTTGCAGCGGTACCGCGCATCTTAACAACGCAGCGGATCCGTCCATTTGCTTTTGAACGAGTGTCCGGTGACTTTCATCAATATAGAGTATTTGCCAAATTAGTATAGTAAACGATAAATAGTCATAAGATATAGTTTACTGTAACATACAGTGTTTTGCAGCTTTAAGTATTTAATGAGTGTACATCATCGTAGCCCTATGCATGAATGATATAACCATTCTCTTGTAATAATATATAGGAGGTATTTTGACATTATGATAGCATATTGAATTAATTATCTCATCCCTGGTCATAATTGATAATCTCAACTCTTGGAGTTTGAAGTAAGAGCAATAATGTCTGACATCTTTCAAAATATTCCACTACGTATTACGTCTAGAGAGGAGGATGATGATGTCTCCTCCCTTTCCTGCTTTTGTAGCCCAACCTACAGCTTCAGTCATTTTTTAAACAACGGAAAACTTCGTGTTCAGGGCAGAGCGCGTAACGTACTGAAGTTATTGCAAAAGTACGTTGAACTGAACATTGCGGTTTCATATTGGTGTTTTTGAAGCATAACAAACAAGTATTTCAATAAGTCTACTAGCTGGCGGATGTAGTGGAAATGGACTGTGTATACGTGACTCAATGGGCCACATAAACTTTCTAATATAATACACGTGGCACAATAAAGACACATCCTCATCAAAAATAAAATAAAATGTTTCCGTCATTGTTTGACCACCAGCATTGCGCAGTTTGTTAAGTCGCTGTGTGGGAGGCTGACGCTTATGACGGGTGTTCGAATCCCGGTCCTGTCGGCCATCTAGTGCGCAGCTTTTCCTAGGTTTTCCGTAGGTTATCTGTGGTTCGGGACGCCAATGCATAGATGGTTCCCTATGAATTCGGCTCTGGACCCATTTTGTCCTTGATCCGTATGCAGCAGAGGAATTGCAAGCCGGATGCATTAATTTGCCTCTAACCCTCAAGGGCGCATAATCGTAGAGGGAATCAACCAGCCATGTGCGGACGGTATAGATGGGTGGATGAATCATTGTTAGAAGTGCTTGACCTAGTATCAAAAGGAGGTTTCCTCCCATGACAAAAACTTCATTTTCTGTAGCCAGGAAACCTCTGCTTCTGTCAAAAGCTGTTTCCTTACATATCAAAGAAGGTATTTTTACGTGATTTTCTTCAAAGAAAATGAGAACAGAGCAGAACTCGCAGAATTTCCAATTGCCATCTTTCTTAACTTCAATGCACCAGATTGACCAAGGGCAGTCTCTTTGCCTCTTCCCTGGAATTAGTGTCCCTAACAAGTGACTCGGTGTAGCCATGTGACTAGCTCATTTTGTGTCGATAAACAATGATATAATGATAACAAAAAAAAAACAAAATAAAAACCGTGACGAAATATCTTTAAATGCCTCAGCTGTACATGTAAAGAATTCGTAACTCGGTCTACTGCTTTTTACTAATCTAAGTAATTAAAGGTTGACGAGATTCTTCTAAAAAAACTGATGGGTCTGGAGTTTATCAACAGTTCTCTCGTCATAATTTAAATAAATTGTCGTATGTAGGCTTGTGGGTCAGCACAACAGCTAAACAAATCAGTAGGAAGCGCTCACATATAATCTAAGGTTATTTCAACATATCGCGCGGTGTATTCCCTGATCTCTCATTTCGGACATGAAAGGAGTGAGAGTCAAATTACCAGATTTGCAGGAGCATACCAGAGGAACAGCATGATGGATTTTTCTTGTCGATAATCATGACAGACCGAATATCCTGCACCCGGGGCTTCTTATACAGCAAAATAAAAAATGCTGTTCTCAGTGTAAGCATTTCGTTACCCAGTGGATTCACGAAGAGGGACGTTGAGAAGTCAAATTGACATTTAGTACAAGTAGCTTCGTTTTAGACTGGCGCGGCATGGTATGCACAAAAACAGCTTATGAAACGGCTACCCTTACTTCTGCGTAACCAAAAGAAATTCTAAAAATCTACTTCTATTTCAAAGAAGCGAACAAAGATCAAATAATTTTGAGACTTCACCATGATAAAGAAAGGCATATGATGTAACCAATATTACTATAAAATTTTTGACCCAGAAAAATCCTAAATGTTATAATCCCAAGAGAGTGTAAGGGCTGTCAAAGCACGATCAAATTAAACTTGTTACAAAGCGCACACGCACCACTTCCAAGTTATCGTCTAAAAACTTATGGTCTAAAAAACGTCTTTATTTACAATTTAAAAATATGGTTGTTTAAAAGCTTTGGCGAGCACTTTCGCGACCATTATGGTCGCATCTTCAGGCCGAGGAGAGAAATTATATTAAAGCGGCACATGGTTTAAATAGTAACATACATGAGCACAGAGAATACATATTATGTAAATGAGAAAAACACATAAGTCCCCGCGATTCTCCACAAACTGTTTAAAGTCATCAAAATTATTTTGGTGGTTTCTCCCAGGAGTATTGTGAAACGAAATTTCTCCAGGCACTGGGGATGTAGACAGGAACGTCTTCATTGCAGCACTTAGGTCCTAATTTTATAATATATAGGCTCCCAGTGAGGAGTATAGAGCTTTTTGTAGAAGCCGTTGATTGCAAGTTCGCATTTTCCCAGTTAGGTCTTAAGTCCCTTTCAATGACAGTCTAAGACAATGTCGCGGTAGTAGCTCTTTTACGGATAGCACATTTGTGTTCAGCCCACCAAATTCCTAGGCTTCGAAAGGTCGAACCCACATAGCAGAGATCCGCAGATTGTCCATTAATGTCCACCAGGGGGGACACCATATACCCCAAAGCGGGAAACAGTTGGTATTATATCTCTGTCATGTTTAATAATAGAAAAGAGGTTTTGAGTTTTGACACCGAACCCTAAGAAGTATTTTTACAGGTGTTTGTTAATAAGCTAACAACTGATTTTTGGTAGGGCATACTTTCCACATATTTAGTTGTAGGTACACTTCTAGTTAGAGTTGTTGAAATCTTCAGTTTATATTGCTATATAAGCCGTTGTACGCTGCCCGTGGTGTATCCATGTGCATTTGCAATCTCATTAATTTTCCCTAATTCCTGATTTCGGTATACAGAATTCGAAGAGTGAGCAAAAGCTCTATTCACAAGGAATCTAAGTGCCGAGTATTTGTATAAGGTTGGAGTACATGAGTTGATTGGGATCATTACCGGGATACAGGTTGGTTTCTGATAGACAGAAAAGTCAAAATAGTCATGATCTGAGGAATGTGAGACCGAAAAGTCAAGATAGGGTAATGGCCTAGATTTTTCTACTTCTATAGTAAATCTTATACCGGGAATGATTGAAGATAAGTTTGAAGCCATATCATGCAGTTCAGAGACAGAGTGAGGCCAGATAAGAAAAACATCATCAACATATCATATGTATAATGACGGATGAACAGTACAGGATTTGAGGTATTTATTTTCTAAGTCCTGAAACAGGATCTCAGCAAGAACAGGTGGCAAAGGGGAACCGATTGGTGTCCCCTCATTTTGTATGTAGATGGTTTATTGAAAACGGAAAAAACATCGGTCCCCAACAAGTTTCAAAGCTTGTAGGGTTGTATCAATTTCAACTAGGCTGTAATGGTTTTGGGTAAGCAAGATTTTTTCAATTAGAGCATAGACAACTATACAATAAGTATTGGGAAAGAGGTTTTCCACATCTAGCGAGGCAAGGATTAACTGAGACTTCGGGAATTGTCAAGATTTTATTTTGTTAAAAGCTTCTATTGTACTATTGACTGATTTCAGGAAGGGTGCAAGAGATTTTTCAAGGTTTTGAGTGGGGTTTGCATAACCTGAGATGAGGAGTCAAACAGGATGATCAGGTTTATGAGTTTTTACTTTTACAAAGGCTTCAGGAACTCTGGATCCTGGGGGAGGTAACATATTACGGAAGATACAATCCGGTAATAAGCCAGAGTTGCGTAATTTCGATAATTTAGTAATGGTATAGGCTGTCGGATCGGATTTCGAAATTGAGTGGAGTATATTCTGGATAGTTGCTTGCATTTCTGTAACATAATCGGTATGGTCCAGAATAACAATTTGGTTAGTTTTGTCTGCACTCAGAATGGCAAGGTCATAAGACCTGACTGGGAAAATGCGAACTTGCCATCAACAGCTTCTACAAAAACCTCTAGGCTCCTCACTGAGAGCCTATATATTATAAAATTAGGACCTAAGTGCTGCAATGAAGGCGTTCCTGTCTACATCCGTAGTGACTGGAGAAAGTTTTGTTTTACAATACTCATGGGAGAAACTACCAAAATAATTTTGATGACTTTAAATAGTTTGTGGTGAATGGCGGTGGCTTATGTGTTTTTTCTCATTTACATAATATGTATTCTCTGGGCTGATGTCTGTTACTATTTAAACCATGTGCCGCTCTCATATGATTTCACTCATCGGCCTGAAGATGCGACCATAGTGTTTGCGATAGTGCTCGCCAATGCTTTTAAACAACCATATTTTCAAATTGTAAATAAAGACGTTTTTTAGACCATACGTTTTAGACGATAATTTGGAAGTTTGGTGTGTGCGCTTTGTAACAAGTTTAATTTGATCGTGTGATCGTGCTTTGACAGCCCTTGTAGTCTCTTCGATTTGTAGCGCTAAAATACCTCTGATTTTTGTTATAATCTAAACTTGGCTCCTTATGATTTCTCGTTATCCACATACACAATACTGACAAAAGTAACCGGACACCTAGAAGAGAAACACAACATAGCATTTATTGACATACATTAGTACGGTGTCGGTCCATCTTTGGCTATGCATGCACTGACCCTCCGGGACATGCTTTCGACAAGGTTTTAGAACACAGCGATAGGTATAAGCTTCCATTCAATACATAATGCTGTCGCTAACTGTTGCTTAGTAGTAGGCCTTGGTCCCAAACTTCTTATGCAGCGCTTTAATTCATCTCATAGGTGCTCAATGGGATTAAGATCCGGTTTCTGTGCCGGCCATTCTACGCACGATACGGAATTATCGTCAAACTACGCCGTAACAATCCTTGATTTATGGTTCGGTGCATTTTTTTTTTTTTTTTTTTTTTTTGATTGGAGGTTTAACGACCACCGTGAGAAACTCAATGGGCTATATCGGTGCATTATTCTACTGGTACCAACAAGTCTCGGTTCCATAGTATTGCCACAGAGTTGGTAGGGCATAATTGTCCAGAATATTGAGGTAGACGTGCTGGTTAATAGGTTTGTCCACGATAACCAATGTGCCGGGACCATACCACGAAAAACACCTCTACACGAGTACACTGCCAGCTCCAAACTTGACTGTAGGAACAGAACACTGTGGTAAATAGCGTTCCCCCGGTTGCCGCCATAGCCACACACGGCCATCAGACTGAAGGATCGCGTATCTGGAATCATCAATCCATAGGACCCGTTTCAACTGATCTACGGTCCACGATAAATGTTCTTTACACCATGCTAAACGATGAGCAGCATTCCGAGTGGAGATGAAAGGCTTATGAGTAGCCTCTCAACCACGGTAACCCGTGGAATGAAGTTCTCTGCGAATGGTACGCGTACACACCGTAATGCTATTACTTTTACTCACCTGTACACTGAGGTCTTGTGCAGTACTCCGTCGGTCAGCTGTAACGACTCTCCTGAGGCTTCGACGTCCTCTGTCACAGATTTTCTTTGGTCTGCCGGTACGTTTTGCTGCTTCAGGCACGCCATGTGTCTTCCACTTATTCAGTACATCCAAAACATTTGACTTTGATCTGTTTAAACGCATCTCGGTTTTTCTTATGGACAACCCACTAAGATAACACCCAACAATATTTCCTTTCTCAAAGTCAGTTCTCTCCCGCCACGACATTTTCACTAAACCTCACAGTGCGATATGATGGCAGTCAGCTGTAGGCTTGTTTTCATACCGTTTACAGCTGTACCGCGCATTCTAACAACGCAGGGAATCCGTTCATTTGCTTTTGAAGGGGTATCCGGTGACTTTTGTGAATATAGGGTACATCAAAATGAAACCAAAAGGATACAATTTCTTCAGTCTAGAGGGAGTCTTTAAAGTTACTAAAGTTAAGTTACTAAGTGGCGGATAACGCGTGATGAAACTCAATAAAGGTTCGGGCCCGGCTGTAAATTTGAAATTCTGAGCTGTGCCATGTTCGGTTCAGAGCCGGACTTTCCAAATCTAGCCCAGGGCATAGCTCTACGTGAGTATTTAAAGTTAGTATTATAGCTTGTTCCAGTGCTGGTGGAAGAAGTTCACTCCATTGAGGAGAATAATTCTATAAGCAATGAAAATCACTAAAATGCAAATAATATATTTACTAACGTAAGTCTTTATTCAAAACCCTTGACGTTTGCAAATTCCAACAGTTTAGGACGAACGGCATTTCTAGGAATTTAATTATTTTACAAATCAAAACGTGGTACGGTTTTTTTTAATTTGCCGTTTCGGAATTTAACGAGCTTCTTCAGCATCTAAGAATTTAAGGAGACTCCCAACCTTAATTTTGGGCAAATGGTTCCAAGGCGGGAATAGAAACAAGGCATTCAGGTGTTTCTCCGATGCCTCCTCTGGGACTCAACCTGTGGTAAATTCGGACGACTTCCCAGTCTCTCCAGCCTTCAAACATCCGGTTCCTGGGTCCGCGTTACTTTGTAACAATGTATATGAAATATTTGGGTATTGCTCTTTTAAACTGATATTACGTTTTAACCTTGTGATTAACTTTATCTTTAAATATTTAACTGGCTAGAACGTTATAACACCGGGTATAACGCTGGTAGGACGCTGAAACGATATAACAGCTAGAGCGAATAAATCAGAGCATCAGAAGGCGTTGCTTTCCTCTAATTTGTATTATTTAAAGTGGTCATTTACATGGATGATTGTCATTAATGCTTTCTGAGTGATTAGAAATATTGAAAGAAAGGAAATATTTGAATCACTGCGGCAAGGTGTCCGTGTCACAGGCACTGGCCCTTCCTTACAGTGGTTTGGGGCATGGAGCAGAGAATCAAAGAACTATACGAGATTGCTTATCACCTGTAACGTGTTCAGTATGTTGTTTACTGCAGAGGTGACAGGAGGAAACTAACTGTTTTACAAACACTTTCGCAAAACCAGGCCGCTATGCGAACATTAAAGGTTATGGCGCAAATACATTTTGGGCACCATTTGATTCACATACGTCAGCCTCTTAAAGATTTAAGAATTTCTTCTAGGAATATGCAAAAGTTTTTGTAGTTTTAAGGGGAAAGGAGACAAGAACAATCAGGAAACCAGTACACATTTATTCAACGAAATATTGGCCGTTAGTATCAATGACATTTTGCCATTTTTCAGGCAACAAATGAATGCCCCTGTGATAGAAGGACTCGGGTTTTGAGTTGAAGAACGCACAGACGATATTTTCCACCTCTGAAACTGGTGAACCGCTGTTGGGCTAGGGCAAGTTGCATAGAGCAAATCAGATGAAAGTCTGAGGGTGCAGTGTCCTGGGAGTAGCCGGGTGGGGTAAAACCTTCCAGTGTAACTGTTCAAGGGTTGATTTCGTGTTGGCACCGACATGTGGTCTGGCATTGTCGTGTAACAGGACGAATGGACGGCGTCCTTTACCTGTGCATAGGGTTTTTGCTCGGTTGCGGGGTTCAGTTTCATCAACTGATCGCTATATCGTTGTGCAGTGATTGTTTCGTCCGGCTTCAACAGTTCGAAGCACCGCACTTTATGTATATCCCGCCACACACACAACAGCACCTTTTTTCCGTGGATATCCTGTTTTGCAGTCGATGGCTGCGCGTGGGTCGACCCAGGATTGCTTGGGTACGAGGTTGTCACAATAGACACACTTCTCATCCCCGGTGACAACTTTCCACAAGACATTCTTCCTTTTAAACCTCTTCAGCAACGACATGTAGATGCCCAATAGTCGACCAATATAAAGCTCCGTTAAAAAATGCGGAACCCACTTACCAATCTTCCTGATCTTTCCCAAGGCCTGTAGACGCCGTACACCACCGTCGATTGAGCCATTTTCAAACGTTTCGCAAGTCGCGTGGTCGATTGTGTGGCATTCTCTTGCAACAGCGATTCCAGCTCCTCCTCTGCGAGTTCCTTCAGTCTGCCTACACGTGGCTTGTCTTCCAAGCTTAGATGACCTTTCTTAAACCTGGCAAACCATTCTCGACACGTCCGCTCACCCATAACCGTTTCACCATACGCCTGACATATGGAACCGTATGCTTCACTTGCACTTTTCGCTAAATTAAACATGAATAACAAACAGTGCCGCAAATGAACTTTACCGAACGCCATGCTTGGCTTCATGTAGGAACTGACAGCACAGGTCGCCGGCCGGTTAGAGTCCTACATCGCCGGCCTAAGATATTGTAGCACAAACTGCTCGAATTTTTTCATACCCCAAAGATTTTGTAGCACCAAATGCTCGAACATCAAGAAATATTTCGTACTAAGAGAGCATTGAAATTATGTCTTTCATTCTAATTTCTACTTAATATCCTTCTCTGGCTTACGTAGTGCGAAATTGAAAATGCGAATAAAAAGCAATCATGATCATAGAGTTTTTCTTACTAGAGAGAACTCTGTAGTACTGAATACTTGCGGTGTTAAAACATATTTGCCACTCAGAAAATTCCAGTCACAAGAACTATATTTTAAATATTAGATATTTCAATAAGTCATTCACCTTCACATGAAAACACAGGCTCCATAATATTTCCGCTTTCCAAAAAAATATACCAGGGACCCTCTTATCCACGTCCGGTTGACGATACCGCTAAGAAATGTCATCGTCTGTTTGCAGTAGATTTTTGAAAAGCTTAGTAAACGCCAGTGGACAGTAAATATAGTGTTCGATACCGGAATGAAGCAGTCATTGTGTAACTCGGGAAAGATATCTTTTACTTACACTGGTGTGCAAAAATTAAGGACGAAGAGGAGAAATTAACATAACAGCGGAACGAGCAGGCAGAACGGACCGAAAAACCACTCAGGAGATAGACTAGGGTCCGGTACGGTAGGGCATGCGCATATATGCAGCATGCCGTAGGGGGTGGGGGAGTGTCGGAAGGAAATAAAGCACACGGGCGTTGTACGCTCAGCAATTCGGTGAAAGCTATTGCACGGTGTACATCGGTTTGAACGACGTCGAGTTGCTGTCACCGTGTGATATGGCCAACAGGCAATCCAGTAGACGACATCTGGATGACTTTACCCGAGGTCACGTCATTGGGAAGTTGGAAGAAGGTCGAAGTGTGACTAGTGTGGCCGAGGAGTTCGGGATCGCTCACAGCATCGTTTCACGAGCTTGGAGAGCATTTCAAAAGACAAGAACAGCTGTCCGAGAGTTTAGCAGTAATTGTCCACGAGCATCCACGGCGGCGGACGACCGGTATATTGTCCTACAGGTGAGAAGAGACAGACAGCAGACAGAGGGAGAAATCGTAAGGCACATGCAACAGACAACTGGACGTCCGTTATCGCGTTTTACCGTGGCCAGGAGGCTGCACAAAGGTGGTTTATTTGCACGACGACCAGCACGGTGTGTGCCATTAACGCCTGCTCATCGGAGACGGCAGTTTCTGTGGTGCCAGGAACACAAGAAGTGGACACATCAGCAATGGGGTCGAGTTCTCTTTACGGATGAGGGCCGATTTAGTCTGACGAGTGATTCTGGACGTATACACATCTGGAGAGAGCAGGGAACACGCAATCACACCTCCGACATCATCGAAAGGGACCGGTTTGAAGGTGGCGGAGTTCTCGTTTGGGGCGGTATCATGCTTGTCAGCCGTACTGACATCCACATCTTCCAAGGAGGTTCAGTCACTGGTGTCCACTATTGTACCGAGGTTCTCCTGCCTCACGTGCGTCTGTTTAGAGGTGCTGTGAGTCCCGAGTTCTTCTTTATGGACGACAACGCTACACCTCATCGTACAGTGGCTGTCGCAGAGCTGTTGGTGAGTGAAGATATTCAACGCATGGATTGGCCCGCAAGGTTCCCGGACCTAAATCCAATCGAACAGGTGTGGGACCTTCTCGGGAGACGCTTGGCAGCACGTCACCAGCAGCCCGCAACAGTTCCGCAGCTGCGATTGGAGCTGCAAGAGGAATGGGCAGCGATGCCTCAACAGCTCCTTGACAACATCGTCTTCAGCATGGACAGACGTTATAAATCCTGCAACGCAGTCAGGGGTGATCATATCCCCTACTAAAGACTGGATTTTTCTTGGAACCCGCCTGTCCCATGGATGTTTCTGTCTTCTGTCCAGTTGTGCTCGAAGTTACCTTTTTCAATAAAGTGCCTTTGTATCCTTTGGATTCATTGTTTGGGCGGTTTTGCTCAGTTGTCCCATATTCTTACATTTGGGAATTATATGGTATGATTTGATTCGACGTGGAGCACATGTGCATGACGTTACATTCCAAAAACCGTTTAGTCCTTTATTTTTGCACGCCAGTGTATTTTTAGAAGACACTTTATCATGCCGTTTTGATTCACAATACACACCATTTTGACACTGCATTTTGTTTAGATCTAATTTTTATAACAAACAAACTATTTGTAGATTTTGTTTCATTCCGTATATTTCATGCAGTGCAGACGGTATTGAATCACATGTTTATTTATAAACCCAACCCCATTTTTAGGGCCATCTAGTAGATTTTACATTTTGCAGGTCGTCAAATTCTATATGTAATTTTTTCATACTAGGAGTTGAGAAACATTTTTTTCAAAGTAAGATATGATATCCTAGGAAATTGGAAAATCAATATGTATACCTGATTAATTTCTCCGTTTTCAATATTTGGTAAGTATACAAAGCAAATAAAACGTTCTGCTCTTTTATGAGAGAACTGTCAATGTGCTGAGAAAATTCTTAGTTGATCTTAAATGATTTACTTACTGAGAGAGAACTGTTTGCTCAATAAGATTTAGTTCTGCTCTTAATCTCTAAATGCGGTTTGCGTCGCCCAATTAATGCAAAGGCGTGGAAGTTTAAAGGTTGGGTCTAGAGAAGTCTCTTGAGAACAGTCAATCAATCTGAAAAGCTCAACATTAAACTCGAAATGCCTATCTCTTCGCATTTAACGTATAAGCTCAGACGATTTTTGACCATTGGAGCAGATGTTATGTACAAATATGCCAAACGACATCACACTCTTAATGCAATTTGAGCAAGTTTACAAATCGTTGAAAGCCCAAATATTAGGGTGCAGAATAGCATATTTCAACTGCCAAAATATCACGACGTATAATGTGCGACATTATATCTGTATGTTAGCGTTTCGGCGATAATGTGCGCTTAATTCTGAATATCGATTTTTGTACTGATTCAATGTGCCGTACTGTGGTGCACACATTCATCGCAACGGAACTTTAAGGAGTTAACTGAAAAGTACCTGTTTGGTTTAAGTTATTTAGAGTTTAACGAACTAAATTTTCTATAACCATAATACCGATGTGTAAGAAGGCAGTACGGCACCGGTGGCGCAGTGGTCTAAACGCTGGCTTCTGAGCATTCATCCGAGATGGATTCGGGTTCGAATTCAGTGAGGCAAGGATGTTGTGTTTGCCTTACTGTACTGACTCTCTCCCTTACCTGGAAACAGTGACTCTAAGTTAGGGACGGGAGACTGACTGCTTATAGCCCATCGAGTTGCTCACGGTGGTAGTTAACCATCCCCACCATCCGCCCCAGAAAAAAATTAGAAGGAAGTTCTCTATTGATTACAGCAGTGAAAAAACTCATTTCCGGGAAGATAGAGTATTGTGTGAAAAAAATGCAGATCAGCTTCGTTGGGGAACTACTCTGCGTGTTCAATTGTTTAGCCGTTATACACTGAAGAGCAATAGAATTAGAGATACCTGTCTAGTAACGTGTAGCACCACTTTTTGACCTGATGACGGCGGCGATTCGTCTCGGCATAGACTCGACAAGACACCGGAAGCGTTGGGAAGCCATACAGATCCACGACCCCTGAACAAGCTCCCACAGTTCACGAAGATTTGATGGCTGGGGGTCAGAGCCTGGAACATTTCTCTCGATGGCATCCCAGATGTGCTTGGTGGGATTGAGGTCAGGGGACCTAACTGGCCAAGGAAGTGAGGTCACGTTGGTGGAGTGTTCATCCAACCATTCGGATACAACTCGGCAGCGATGGCACGGTGCATTGTCTTGTTGCAGGATGAGGTCCCCAGTGGGATGTTGAAGACGCACAAACGGGAGCAAATAGTCGTCCAGGATATCCCGGTAACGCTGACCTGTGAGGGACGATGTCACACGTACCAGCGGTCCCATTTCTGTCCACGTAAACAGTCCCCAGACGAGAATGCCACCCGCACCAGCTTGAAGACTACCCTGCTTGCAAGCAGGATTCACCTTTCCATGTGGTTTGCGCTGAACATGTATCCTGCCATCCGCATGTACCAACGTGAATCTCGACTCATCAGTGTAGGCAATATTTTCCTACATGTCTAGGGTCCAGTGGCGATGTTCCAGCGCCCATGCTGATATTTGCACCCTGTGATTTGCGGTCAGCAGCCGTACCCTCGTGGGATGATGGCTTCTGTACCCCATAGCGAGGAGATGGTTCTGGATGGTGTGGCTGCTTACACAGTTTTTGTGTACCAGCGTTAAATTGTCGAGTGATTTCTTGCACTGTGGCCCGTCTACCCGCTGTTACAATGCGAGCTAGCCGACGATGACCCCGCTCATCCACACGCTGTTGTTTACGGCAGTTGACCTTTGCAGGGATGGTTTTACCGGATTTGATGTACTCACGGTGCACCCGTGACATATTGGCTCATGAAAATCCCAGTGCACGCATATCTTCCGAGATGGAATGACCCATTCGTCGGGCCCCGACAATTTGCCCACGATCAAATGCGCTTCGATCCTTCGTACACTGCGTCCGACTCTTGCTGATTCCCGTCGCATCACTCCTTATATTGTCGGATCGCTGTATACGTCATGTCGTTTCCGTTTACAGGGCCGCCCACAGCGCCACATTTGCATAACGACAGATAACGACAGCTGTCTCTAATTCGATTGCTCTTCAGTGTAGAATGTTAGAGAAATGAGTTATGTCCTATTGATATGAAATTTTCGTATCACCAATATTAGTCAAAACTCGCTGTATACAATGCAATGTTTAGAACTACACATACGTGCCACTGAATTAGAAACTTTTATTCAATCCTGGGTTTTACTTTCTTTAGCCTGAATTACAGCTCGTATGTGGTTTGGCATAGATTTCAGGAGGCGTTGGACTGCATATAATACCAGGAGTTCACCAGACAGTCCTTTTACTGGCTCTGAATTGACGGAAGAGGACTTTACTCCCGGATATGTTCTTCTAACATGGCTTATACATGCTCAATGGGGTTCATATACGGTGGTAGTGGTTTCAAGGGGGAAATGGTAGAAGTCGCTGTCATGCTCGCTGAAGCACTTCTGAACTCATCTTGCGCGATGGACAGTACCATTGTCGCCCATGAAACAGCCGTCACTTGCTGTAAACAGTCAACATTACAGGATGGACTTGATCGGCAACAATGTTCGGATAATCTTTAAAGGACACCCGACCTTCCAACCATATCAGAGAACACGTTCCTAACCAACAGAGCGCACCCCACGCCCTCTCAAGAACCTTGAGTTGTGTTAACAAAGCAAGTTAGGTGCATTGCTTCTAAGACCTTCCGCCAAACTCTCTGACTTTTGTCTGGACAGGACAATGTGTACCGCGCCTTCTTGGATCAGATGACTTTTTTCCAGTACTCCAGTGTCCAGTCACGGTGTTCCTGACCCCATTGTAGACCAACTTTCTGGCACTTCCAGGAATCAGTGGTTACCGAATAGGCATGCGACTGCCAATTCCGATGCTCTGGAATTCCTCACACATAGTTATCGAAAATATGGGTTGCGAACAGACTTAAAATAATACTTCGGTCAATTGATGCACACGTGAAGTCCTGTTTCCCTCATACAAACCCTCTCAGATGACGGCCATCTCGTTCCTGACATTGTTGTCGCGCCACGGTTGCACTTCTTATACAAGTAATGTGAGTTGTCCTTGGACAAGCAATGTAGATTATTTTTCCGGCTATTAAAGACCCTGGATATCTCACCTTTTGTGGAACCAATGAGCTATGCTGGTTTCGAAATCGGCGCTCCGGCCGGATAGGTACCCGCAACAAGACCTTTATCGAATTCCGAAAGTTATTTTGTGTTTTCACCATTCTGATCAACACTACAGACGAGCGTCCATCTAAAATAGTTTGCTAGTGACGTTTACAATAATCTGCATAAAGGTTTCTAATTCAGTAGCTAGTCTCTGTACATTATTGAACTGCACCCATAGCTGACTAGAAATCAGTTTAGAAGCCACCGGCGTGAGAGCGATGAAAATGATACCAGGAAATAACACGTAGATTCAGGACACAACAGATACAAAATACAGCTGAGCTTGACACATCTCCTGGTGAGGAAAACGTTCAACGTTCATGAATACAAAATGCTGTTTCAATCTGCGTGTGGGTGTGTGTGTACGCGCTTGTATAGTGAGAGTGGAGAAAGAGATCATTCGTTCTGCAAGTTCCGCATGCATTTTTTTTAAGTGATCTGTGACAACGAAATTCCCAAGCACGTATATGAAAACAGCTGTGTGACGAGTATGAGTAAGATTTCATATTGAAAATGTTCGGAGAGATGTTTCAGTTTTGGAAACCCGACTTTACATAATTAAAGAATGCATAGTATGGGGATGGCATTTTTTTTTGTTTTTAAATTTAGTTACGGTATTTTTACTAATGCAAAAATTAAAAATGCAATGCTTCAAATATGAGCAAAAGTGAATTATTTCAATTCCGGGCTATTTAAATATCTCTTGGAATCGGTCATCATGTGGCAGAAGATAATGCGCTTTTGAATTTATATACTACTTGCTGGCCACCCAAAATACAACACTAAGAAGGATTCGAGATATCAAAGCCAGATTTACTGGACACATAACAACAGATACGAAGATTAAACGATTGAGCTTACACGCCCGTGCGACTTGCGGAACACGCAGACATCAATAGTTCCTGTGGCCTCCATGGCTAACAATAACGGCCACTACTCGCTGCGGCATCGAACGAAAGAGGCTTTGGATGTGGGCTTGGGGTATGTCGGTCCACGCTGCTTCCACACGTTGCCACAGTTCATCAGGCGTAGCCGCAGGTGGTGCTTGCCGGGTCACTCGGTTGCCGATCAGTGACCAGACGTGTTCGATGGGCAACATAACGGGAGAACAGGTGGGCTTCGGCAGCAGTGACACCTGGTGGGCAGTGAAGAATTGTTGCATCATGCGTGCCACGTGCGGGCGCGCATTGTCCTGTTGAAACGTGGCCGCTCGCAGGTCCTGCTGGTAAGGGAGGACTACAGGCTCCAAAACGTCAGAGATGCAGCGTTGGCTGTTGAGCGTACCGGCGATGCGTACCAAAGGGGTGTGGGTGTCATATCCAATTGCGCCCCAAAATATAACGCCAGGTGACGGACCGGTGTGGCGATGCATAATGCAGAAGTCATACAGTCTCTCGCCGCGGTGCGGGCCACACGCGGATCCGACCATCGTGGTGTAGCAGGCAGAAGAGGGATTCGTCGGAGAAGACAATGTCATGCCATTCCGTAGTCCAGGTGCGGCGTTCAACGGCCCACCGCCGCATTCGCCGGTTGTGTAACGTCAATTGTAATTGGAGCAATGGGCGCCGTGTGACAAGTCCCGCTCCTGCAGACGACGTCGAACGGTACGTGCTGACACAGGTTGTTGCACAACACACCCTAATTCCTGCGCTAACGTTCGTGATGTGGCGGTGCGAGCCGTCAATGCCCGAAGCACAACATACCGGTCCTCTCGTTCGGTTGTGTGTCACGGCTGCGGCAATCGCTCACGTCGGTCCGTTTGTCCCTCCTGCACCCACCGAATCCATACTCGCCTCACTGTGGCTGGATGTCGTCCCACACGGGCGCCGATGTCTCGGTACGATAAACCGCTGTCGCGATAAGCCACTATTTGTCCTCTGTCGAAATCCGAAGCGTGCTGGAGTGACTGCCGTATTCTGCGATGAGGCTTTAGGAAGCTTCTTACGCACAGGTCCGGCAGCACAACAGACTTCTACTGCTTACACCCCGCCTTCTGTGCACCCTTCTTATAGTGCTTCTCGGTGGCGCGCCGGGCGCACATGATTTGCATACGCCTTGCAATGCTAATCGTTTGCATATCCTCTCGTGGGCGACGCATGCTGCGAATTTCAGGCCAATCGGATGCTTCCTTCTTGGTGTTGCGTTTTTGGGTGGCCAGCAGTGTATATACATCCTGGAACTACATACTTTTTTAATATATTTCTTTCAATATACTCATAGTTTGAATCTTTCTTATTTCCAGGAAAATTATCACTTACATATAAAGCCTTTACTAATGCTTCACCTACTCCAGTTTTGCATGGACAGATAGCGATCCAACTTCTTCTTGGCCGACAAAGCCAAGTCTCTGCACAGTTTTGGTTCCTGGCGTGAGTCTGGATCTTTGTGGCTACTGCTTTTGCGTCCAATGTGTATCTGTTGCTCGACTATCCCATTAATAGATGTAACATGGAAATTCTATATATCCCGGTTGTTTGTCCAAGCAGCATACAGAGCATATTTATATCTCCACAAAAAGCCCATTAAAGTTTTTTATATGTACTTTATTTAGGCTAAATGGTAATTCAAGATTTTGATATGCATCCTTTAGATATATGGAATAGGCAACTAGAACTGAGCTAAGATTATTGTCAGTATGCCGTAAAGCACATAGCGAGCTTCACTTACTGGTCAATATAAGGTATTCATTCATTTGATCTCTGTTTAACAAAACCTAATTTAATTGGGATGCCAGGTCATGTGATGCGTAAACATAATATAGCCTCTCCCTCATAAATGTCATCGAAGCTTTCTCGCGGTTTTTCCTGTTCATACTGAAGGGGCTCTGACAACCACCACATAGTGGTATAACTATACCAACAAAATTAGAGGAAATGTTATGACACACTCGCCAACCCACTTAGCCAGTGTGTGGTGAGTTATGTCCAACTCCCTCCTCTCATCGATTCCATTTCGTTTCTCCTTCGTTTTGCTGGTGACATAGTCAATTTTGCAACAACCCCTTCAGAGCTGCAAAGTACGATCCAGGAATTTACTGGCAAAAGTAAAGAAGTTGACTTAAAAATGAACTTTCATAAAGCTAAATTGATGTACAGTGCTTTTACAAGAAATGAAGATTTATCGAATGATGGGAAAAAGGTGGAGATAACCGATACCTACATTTAACTTGGGCAACAAATATCAAGCAAGGGTCACACTGACGAAGTAACTAATCGGCGTATAAAACTTGGTTGGAGAGCTTTTGGAAGAAACAGTACAATTTTTAAGTGCAATACGTCATTATCTTTTAAAAAACAGTATTTAATCAATACACTTTTCCTGTGCTTACGTACGGAGGAGAGACGTGGACCTTAACTAAAAATAACATACAAAGACTGCAGACAACTGAAAGTAGCATGGAGAGATGCATACTTGGTGCACCCAGGAGAGATAAGAAGAGGAACTCATGGATAAGGAAAATGACAAGAGTGGAAGACATCATGATCAGAAAAAAAATGCCTTAAATGGCAATAAGGTGGACATATTACCCGAAGAAAGGACTCCCAATGGGCAACCGAACATTTAGACGGGAAACCAAGGAACAGGAAAAGACCCAGAAGACCACGTGGGTGATGGATGGATGAAATTCGAAATCATGCTGGAGGGACATGGAGGAGACTGGTTCAAGACAGACTGCTGGGGAAGAAACTTGGAGAAACTTTTATCCAGCAGGAGATTGATAAGGTTTGACGATGATGACGATGCAATTAACTATAATATTTGGAATCTTATTGAAATATAACTGTTAGAGGTTCTTATAAGCAAAATGAGAAATGACGTCATTTTTACGATGTCTAAAGGTAGATCATGTTCCTGGAACTAATAAACTGCTTACTGTGGGCATTTATCCGAGAAGTTTTGAAGCATCTTCGGGAAGGATCAGATCTTTTAATAAACCATTCAATTCACTATGAATGAAAAGCTCAGCTTTATCATATACTGTACATCTATGTTAAAATCAGAGTCAGTGATTGCAGTATTACTTGAGTCAGATTCAGTGTTTTAAAGATGTTTTGAAATGATAGGTACTGACAGATCAGGTCCTCAAGACATAAGGCTTATACCAAGCTTAAGATTGCGGTGAACAATGGTGTTTTTGTGTTTTATTCTAACCGAAGCTTTTCATATAATATGAACGGAAATAAAAACCATCTCTGTGATCTCTAGGTGCGAGTTAAACCATTGGTACAGTAAATCCTAATGATTTCTTCTTTCCTTTCCCAAATGTTCCTAGATCTTCAACTTAAACACTTCACACTGGGCGAAGCACCCACGGTTTGTCCTGGGCTCCAAGCTTAATTCCAAAATATGAAAACTACGAACTTAAAAAAAAATGGTTATACGTTTTGTCTGCTTCTACACAACAAAATTGCGCAGACATTCTGAGGCAGCAAATTATTAGGAACACCCAATAGCAATCAGACACGCGGCATTCACACATACGTGCGCAACTGGGACGTTAAGATGACTTCATAAGCAGCTCACCCCAAACGATTCAGAAGTGTACAAAGCGCAGATAGCGTCAGTATGGGAAACACGCGAGAAAAAGAAACTATGAAGGAGTCATGATACAGGACGCAAGGTGATCATGAGTAAGCATCTAGAAACGGCAAAATCCTCTTGGCTATTGTAGAAAAACTGTATCCAGGGTATAAAATTAGTTGTGGCTGAAAGGACTACTCGATGTTCAAGAGCAATGATGGCTGGAGTTGATTTTACGAGATAATAGATTTCCGTCGAAAACTACGCAGTACACCACGGGTATCAATAAAACAATTTCTGCATCCACAGATAGCCGAGCAGCCACGCGAATCAGCAAAATATTTTCTAACTGTTCCACAGCGGGCACAGGAGCACCAACACTGATCCAGATAAAGGTTGCCTGGTTCGACGAATTACGTTTTCAAGTAATGCACGCTGGCGAACGTCTCGGAATATGGCCAGAAGAGCACGAATCGATGAATCCCAGCTGGACAGAGCTAGAGAAGTTTCACTTTGCTGGTGGATTTTCACTTTGGACAGAGCTAGAGAAGTTTCACTTTGCTGGTGGATTTTCACTTTGGACAGAGCTAGAGAAGTTTCACTTTGCTGGTGGATTTTCACTTTGGACAGAGCTAGAGAAGTTTCACTTTGCGGTGGATTTTCACTTTGGACAGAGCTAGAGAAGTTTCACTTTGCTGGTGGATTTTCACTTTGGACAGAGCTAACTTTACAAGCTAGTGGAATTATTGTATTGATCTGACGTCTGCTTCCATTGCGGCTGTTTGGTTCCTTAACACACCTCTTGAATAGCATTTGGATGTCACGAGGTACCTTAACATCACTGCAGATTAGGCACAGCAGTACCTGTGCATTTTGTCTTTTGGATGGAAAGGCTTGGAGGGTCACAGAGAGGTTCCAGGAGCACAATAGTTACTTCCAAATGATAAAATTGCCCCATAAAATTCCCACACCTTAAACCTACTGAACACTGGCGTTATGAAATTGAGATAGCCATTCCTAAAAGAAATCGTCTTCCTGTCATCATTCGGCAATTGACGTATGTCATGACACCCATGGGGCTGAACATGCATCTAGAACAATATCAGTACTTTTTGAATCCTTGTCACATCAAATCAAAGCTGTTTTGAAGAACAAGAGCACCCCACCAAATTATTTAGCGTTCGAAATAATTTGCTTCTTCAGTGTATAACAAAGAAACATTTGGATTATTGAAGCAGCTTTTTCTGCCCATTGTTTTCGCTGTAGAGTATACAAAATAGTACACAAGAAACGGCTAACTAAGCCACTAGCATGAATACTGCTCGCTCACTGCTCGATTTTATGTGACCCGCATGCAGTATGGTATACGTGTACGTACAGTATTGCCACAGTGTATCGCTCATTTTACCGAAAGGTCATTTCACCGAATATTACTTGGACTTTCCACTCTTGATCGAAAGATTCGTTTAACCCATGGATCGCTTGACCAAAAGGTTTATTTCACCAAAAGGCCGTTTCACAGGAAGTTCCATTTTATCGAAAGGTCATTTCATTTAGGTTATTAAAATGATAAAAAATAATTTCAATTAAAAATAATTTTAATTAAAAGCCTGTCTCAACAAAACGGAGAAATCTGATCAAAGCATCTTTTGTTGAAAATGTTGCTACAATGCGCCGAAAGGTATACATACTCGTTCATTATTGAACTTAAAAATTAAAACCAACACTTCTTGCCTACTAGAATCTGTTATTGTTGTCTCACTTCTCTGAGAGAAATTATCCGTTTGGGCTACTTTATTTCAAATATTGAAACACTGAATCTGGACTGCATGTTGAAATTTCAGCTCCGGTTAATGTTTTTGCACTGAATGAAGTTTATGCAACTTGCGTTCAATAGACTGATTTGAAAGTAACAGTTTCGAGAAATACTGCACCTGAAATATTTGCTTAACCGGAGAATTTTGGAAGAGGCAGAGCCTATAATACACTCATGTTCAAACATTAAGGATGACTTATATTTTCATAGCATACTTTTATTCCAACAAGATACGGACGAAAATATTTTAATACCAAGTAAACAAAGATGAAAAGGAAAGTACACTCATAAATAAGCATGAATGTGTGCTTATTAATAGAAAACAATCGAAAAAAGAACAAAACATACCATTTTCTGACATTAGTTCATAACCAAAATTGACAGAAAAAAAAAATGCAAATTTTCGTGGATCATTTTAATACGGTATATGTCCACCCCTGACTACAATGTATGATTTAAATCGGTGGGCCATGATTTTTATTAAATTGTCCAGATGATCCTAAGGGAGTTTTCTCCATTTTTCTTTCTGCGCTATCACTAAGAACTTTTGGTGTCAGGTGGGTGATCACTTTCAGCAATGTGCCTCTGGAGAGCGTCCCAAGCATTTTCTATTGGATTTAGGTCTGGGGAGAACGCAGGAAACTCCGCCATTCGATCGATTCTGTTCCTTTCCAATAGTTCATCAACACATGATTGATGAGCACAGGCGTTACGGACCATAAAACGAAAGAATTTCGCACAGAACCACGAAATTGTCTTACATGTTCTAAAAACACCTCCTCAAAATAACACTGGCCTTTCACCGACTTTTTCCACGCCCATTAAATATAATCCCGGACCAGACCATTACTTCACTACCCCTGTAATGGTAAACAGGCGATTACTTCACCACCCCTCTAATGTGATGAACGAACAGGCAGTGGGGTTTCTCGCCAGATGTATTGCCGCCTACAGTAAGACGATAAACAAAATTGACTTTCGTTTGTGAACAGAACATTGGCTCATTACTCTTCACTCTATGCGGAGTGTTCACAACACCATTCATAGCGAGTTGCTTTGCGTGCTGGGGTCAATTGTGCACGGTACATGTTTTCGGGCATACAATCTGAAATTATTCAAAAGCCCTTACGGGATTTCACGCCATATTTTGGTACCCGTGCTTGATTCCAGCTGTTTTACTAACTTGCCAGCAGTTATTCGGCGAGATATTTTGGCCGTTATAACAAGATAACAGTCTTACGATGGACTAGTTGCGTGGTCAACCACTACGGAATCTTAAGCTTCTGGTGGCTATTCCATGTTCAGAAAATTGTTTCCGCATCCGTGGTACTACCATATGGGCAATTTTAGACTCTTCTACTACGTTTCTCCTTGTCAGTCTTTCTTCAAGTTTACCAACAATTTGGCCACAGGTAAAATCATGCAGATGAGTTTTTTTAGATGTACTGCAAGTCTCCATAACAACAAACAAGTTAGTAAAAATATGCAATGCATTGATTATGATACCCTTTCCAACATAGCAGAAATCATTACTCAAGTTATTACTCAAAATTATGAGGATAATGGATGTGGAATAAATCTAGCTCCTGGGCCCTGGCCTTTAACCCCACTTTAATGATATTAAACAGAATTGGTTCCGTATACCGCCGGAATAACATACAAAAGTTTTGTCACAATAGAAGCATTTTTACATAAGTTATGACGCATAAGGGCAATGGAATGGATCCCGCTCCTATGTCCTGACTTTTGACCCCATTTCGCCCATTTTCAACACGGTTCGTTCCCAGGTTGTTGTTCCTTACCACAGACTAAAATTTCATCGAAATTAAACCATTGTTATGCGAGTTATCGTGCGAACAGACAGACAGACGGACAAAGGTGGAGCATATACGCTTCTCTAACCGACGGTTGGTAAGCGTCAAAAAGACAGATCCGCATTTCAACACCTACAAAACAAACGATTACTTCTCACTCACGCTTCAGCTTTTATCGTGAATCGCAATACACGTGATTCCTCACAATTTGCATATGACCAAACAGTTTTACATAGCTTGCTGCTACGTGCTTTAATGACATCAGTGAGTTTTTACCGCTAACCAATGACTTGGGAGCCAGAAATTTAATCTTTTATTGTTGATCTTTAATTTTTCAACATGAGTGTATATGGCATCACAGCTAACTTTCAGAGCATTTATTTTTTAACAGCTCCTTTCTTTGCATTTAGTGTTGTTTGTCAACGAATTTTCACATATTTATTTGCTGACGGAAAACAATAAGTAAGTGAAATAATCACCGCCGTTTTTTGGTCAGATGGACACACTGTGGACACTCCAAGACTGAATTTTTATGTGACATTATATTTACAAGTGTTGGTCTGAATACTTTTTTTTTTTCGGAACATAGCCCCATAGAATATTCGGAATAAATTCTGCGCAAATGGAGATACTAACGAATTTTGTAGTTAATAAATTTAAGTAATTTCAATATGCAATTAGCTGCTATCAATTAACAATAGTTCAGTTTTTTAAAACGATAGATTTCTTTGCAATAAAAGGTACTTTGTCCGTCTTGCTTGAAGTTACATTCATAAAACCCAATCTAAAGAATCTGTGTTTCAGGCAAATGGAAGAAATAAACTCTTCAACACACATCTTCGAAAATATTAGGAGAGTAAAATTGAAATTACTAGATGTGTTTCACAATCATATCCGAAGAAGCACTGAACTTCAATGGATCCTTCAGAAAAATGCGAGCCGCACCTGTGCTTAGAGGTCTAATCTGGCTTTTGACCATTCGTCTGACATAGAGCCGCGGGTGGCCTAGTTGTCAGCGTTCGTAACTGCCGTGGAGAGGACCTCGGGTGTGATCCCAGACATGTGCGAACGCTCGAACCACTAAATACCCGCCGTGCGTCGGATGCGCACGTTAAGCCGTCGGACCCCGGGCACTGGCCCCCCGGTAATAAATAAGGGCGTCTTCCTCTTCTACCTCCCTTCCATGTCACTTTCCTATCGGGCACTCTAGCCCAAATCTCCTAGCTTCCTATTTCTAAGGGTTGTTTAAGACCTGGTATCAGACACTCCCTTCCTAAAATCCTCTACATCGGATCTGATTTGATCGTCTGGCATAGTTTCGAATCCCAGTGAGGCATAGATTCTGTGTTTGTTTTATGGCACTGGCTCTCTCCACATCCTGGAATAAGTCGCCCTAAATTTGAAGCAAGAGACTGATAATATTCCATCGAGTTGCTCATGGTGGTACTTAAAGCCTTAATCAAAAATGCGAAAAATTAATGAATGTTTCGATAAACTGGCCCTTCGATGAAGCGAACTTTTAGCTGAGGTAAACCTTTGATCAATGAGACGTTCGATAACATGACCTTCCCGTGAAAAAAAATCAATAAAATGGCATTTTGAAAAACTAAACTTTTCGGTGTAACAAGCCTTTGTTAAAATTAAATTCTCATTCCGATGGACTGATTTTCTGTCATGTGAACCCACATGTGAAGATGGCGTCAGATAATTGTACTACTAGATAGAGGTTGCACTTTAGTGCAACAGGTCAAAGGGTAATTAAATCTGTCAAAGCACGATCAGATTAGTCGCAATATAGAGCACAAACACCACACCTTCCAATCAGCATCTAAAAACGTAAGTTAAAAAACGTCTTTATTTACAATTAAAAGGGTGAGTTTAAAAGCTCTAGCGAGCACTTTCGCGAACCACTATGGTGGCATCATTAGGCTAAGGACTCACCCTTTTAATTGTAAATGAAGACGTTTTTTAACCTACGTTTTTAGATGGTGATTGGGAGGTGTGATGTTTGTGCTCTATATTGCGATTAATCTGATCGTGCTTTGACAGCCTTAATTACCATTTGTACTACTAGCGTTGCCACTCTATGTATAAATGGGCACACTGTTGTCACTTAAACCTGCAATACAACAAGAAATGAGTGAAAGCGCTGCAAAAAGGAACAAATAAAGATAGGAAAATAAAACATGCGAAACAAAAGGATGCTGATTTGACGATATGAATCTCTATACGTAAACCGTCGTGCGAAAGCACATACCAAATCAAAGTCAGCCGTCATAGTACGATAGATCATCGTACTACACTGCTGGACAATTGCTAAGGACGGATCGTAAACGGCTATATAGCGCATAAAAAAGTAAGTGTGGTTGGATGCCAAGTGAAATAAAATAATGTCAGAATGCCAGGACATTACAAGAAAGACAATTTATTGTGCTCTGAAATCCAGAAGGCTTTGGAACGTGTTCAAGGGACAAACAGGCCATTTTGTGCAGAATACGTAAACGTGAAAAAATGCAATTACCGTCCGCAGGCGTTCCGGCGTAAGATGTCAATACGGGATATGGCCACCATGGAGGGCGATGCAAGATTCCACACGTCGTGTCATGCTTTGCACAACATTATCAAGCAGCTGTTGGGGTAATTTATCCCATTCCTCTATCAGTGCACGGATGAGGGTGTCCTTGTTTATTGGAGGGCATTGGCAACCAGCAAGACTCCTCCCCAAAGCATCCCACACATTTTCAATGGGATTCAGATCTGGAGAACGTGCTGGCCATACGAGGCGTTGAATATCCTCGCTCTCAAGACACTAATGGACAGCGACTGTTCGATGACAAGTTGCGTTGTCGTCCATGAAAATGAATCTATCACCGACAGCACCACGGAACATGCGAACATGAGGTAGCAGAACATCATTAATGTATCGTTGGCCAGTCATAGTCCCAGTTGGAAGCACATAGAGGGACGTACGGCCATTGATCATGATGCCAGCCGATACCATGACACTACATGTCGGATATCGGTCCCTTTCCTGTATGTTTGCTGGACAATATGCAGTACCACTATCACGCCAGATCAGTTGTCGTCGACAATCAGACGATAGACTGTATCTACTCTCATTTGAGAAGAGGACAGCAGACCAGTCATTATCAGTCCAATTGCGATGTTGATGGCACCATTGCAAACGGGCGGTACGGTGACGTCTGGACAATGGGATGCACACAACAGGACGGCGGGCGTACAGTCCTCCTTCATGCAAACGTCTGGCGACAGTTTTTCGGGAGATCCGCTTGCCAGTAGCAGCCATAAACTGATTTGCTACCTCACTAGCTGTGCTGCGCTGGTGTCTTTTTGTTGATAGCACTATGTACCGATCTTCTGCAGGTGTCGTACTGCGAACACGACCTCCCCGTGACGTTTGCTACACTCTCCATTTGTTTGAAATGATTTCCAAAGCCTTGAAACAACACTGTGGCTGACGTCGAACTTCCTGGCAACATCTGTTATTTTTCGCCCTTCTTCAATCTTGCCAATAATACGGCCACGCGTAAAATCATCTAGGTGATGTCGGGAAGACATACTGAAAATTGCAAGTTCGTCAATTGATTCTTTCCCTTTCAACTTTGCGTTTGAACAACAACGGTCAATACGCGTCAAATCCTTTATATCTCTTATCAGCGCTATGACGTCACGAACAAGTTCGGCAATCCAAAATTTGCATACGCACAACACGTCTTACTGTATCCCGCACTTATGCTAATTTCCACATTTTCCTGCCTTCCATTTTATGGTTGCTATCGTTGCTATTGTCATCCGTCCTTAGCAATTGTCCGGCAGTGTATGACGGCTGACATTGATTTGAAATCACTCTCTGAAACATTTTGTGCGTGATGTAACAAAGGTATATTTTTCAAACCCAATACGCAAAAACCATCCTAAGATGGGTACGCAGTTTCGTTACATGCCTGTATTATTTAGAATGTGTCTGAATTATGGTAAAATCACTAAATCGCATGTGTTAATTTCCTTATGACTCAATTTGAAAATAGAATGCACACCAATTGCTAGCAGCAAAATAAATAAATTTTGTGTTGCATAAAGGTATCTGGTAATTAATTTGTTTAATTAACTTCTGAATAGTTTATTCGTTTTAAATCTTCGACCATATATAGTGATAGACCACGCACTGGTAGTAGCTCCCACTGAGCTCGCCGTGGTCCCAACATGAGAGACGTCAAATCACGTGACATTAGGCTGAAGTGAGTTCGTGCTATCCAGTTTCAATGCTTTCTTATGACCTGACAGGCTACTTTTAAATATCCTCTTTTAGTAAGTCATGTAAGCAACAAGTGCGTTTTTTAGGAATAATAAACCTGAGGACATATATTCATTAAGGGATTGTCATTTATAGAAGTTCAATTGCAACCATTTCGGAGTTACAACATGAGTCGTTAGGACGAAGGAGTTCATTTGTTTAGTGTATTCTTGTACGAACCGGCTGCGTTTGTAGTTTATGTAAAGTGGTGTTCTCCTTAATAATTTATGATACAGAGCTACAGTATATAATAATGTGAAAAATCCAGAAGTATACAGTTAAGTACTACGTAAAATATACGGAAATACCGTTGCCGTACTCAGAGTAACTTTACTTTTGTAAAATATGTACCTATGTGCATAGGTAGCATTTATTATAGGCCATGATTAGAATATTGCGATGAATATTTCTGAAAAATTTGGGACACGTAGATCCATTTCTTAACGCGACTGACTATATTATTACTTTAAGAGGCACACGTTTTCTAGATTGGGAATTGAACCTCAATATTGATTATTTCTTCCCGTACATGATGACTATTACTAAAATATGGAAAACTTAAGTGGAATGGTGGCCCATACTAACCTTAATAAAAATGTACTGCAGATTGGAATCACGTTGTTACCATAGAGCCATAGAATCTGCTTAATAATTTAATTCGTTTCTCACTGGTTACAATTTGTAGAACTTTCTTTCAACATTTTTGACTAAGATCACGTGACATTTCCCTTTCTGATGTTGGAGACATAAATTGTGACGTCATTCGCAGTCATTCGTAAGGTCGGTGGTTTAAACTTATTTTTTAACTTTTCAAAATAGTGGGGGAAAACAAAAAAACGGTAGATTATTTGTGGCTATATACAATTTTACGAGAAGTGGAAGCATATCCCTTTTGTCAATGCATTTTCTTTCTTCAGAAAAAGAACAAATATTAAATAGAGTTTTTATTTACAACTTGCGACACGGCTCGGCTTCGCACGGTAGCAATTTACAATTTACGGTGAAATGTTTTTTCACCGAGGTGTTATAAGATTTCCTTGTAGACAACATTTGTCGTTTTCCCTCCAGACTTAAGCACGAAAACGTTTCGTTTTGCCATTCTTTGTCTGTCATTTGGCAATCGACATTCTGTTTCTTGGAAAGGTTCATTAGGACGGGATAAACAAATTATTTTAGCATCCGATGTACTACGACCTATATTCGATTTTCGTCTCGGCATAATATCAATACAATATTTAAATTTTAATTATAGAGCTACTCAAAGATATACATACGTGTGGACGAAAATAACTACGCATTTAGTCTGTGCGAGCGCCGATAAACCAATACTTTCAGCTTCCGATGTAACTACGCATTTAGTCTGTGGCCTTACATGCTGTCAGACCGGCCGCAGCGCATATGTCTCACGTCTTTTTCGCAACGGTCGCCGCGCATGCGCCTCGCGTCTTTTTCCCAATGACCAAAAAAAGTTTCGTAAGCCGGTCGCCGCGCATCATTGTTTAGGCAGTGGAAGCCACGAAAGAATGCGAAGGGCGGTTTTTTCTTAGACTTGTCACTAAAATCGTTACTGTTCGGCTCCCTTTTGTTATAGAAAAATGCTTCATACACCTAAACCTTCCTCGACAAATGCTCTATGGAATGGTGAAAACCGCATCAAAATCCGTTCCGAGATTATCGAGATTAGCCCGGGCAACCAGACAGACGCCTACCGGGGACTTTATTTCATACTATGTATAGATAAAGCAGCCAGATTATTTTCTAATGAAACATTTTGGACTAAACTTCTCTTTACGGAATTCCAACTATGGAGCTTCTTCTGTTGTGTGTTCACATCAGTGGAACAAGGAATTATGCCAATTCTGACATCCCGTATTATCTCACCGAATGATATTTTTTAGTTGAGTGTCCCGTATATGATTCATCATCATCATCATTATACAGGGACACAAACGCATCTCACAACAAATTGGAATCAGATATGTCGGTCTCATTAGGACCGGCTTCATGGGTGTGCGACCTATGCAGTCGTCCAGGGCCCCACACCTAAAGGGGCCCTGCGCCCGTGTTTGTATGATGTTTTTGAATTTTTCGTATTTTTTTTTTCTTGTACTAAAAATAAATGACACTTAACGATGTAAAAATGGCATTTTTTTTTTATTTTTATATCATTACACTGCATTGCCTTACTGAACAGAATTCCAGTATCTTGGGTCCATCGGGATGATTCACCGTATCAATGAAAGAGAATTTGCATTAATGACATCATATACTGTATATAATCACCTAGATATCTCTGGAACGCTGACGTCACAGCAACGTCACAGCTATGTCTGCATTCTGCCGCAATCACATGCAGTCAGTTTGGTTTTACGCGTGCGTGGGAGGCGAATCTCTGGTTTATCAATAAAAAAAAGTTAAAAACGTAAGTTTGCGAATTTTTTATGAAACTGGCTGAAATTTTAATTATAACACTATAACTGACAGATCAATTGTACCTGACGACGACGAGTGACAGCGAATTGATAAATTGCAACATAACGCCGATTCGGGATTATCATGACACTAGACCACGGCCACTGGTTCCCACAGACTCTTACAAACAAGCCACGCACCAGTAAAATTTCACAAATTGCTTCGCGGACCGACCGGCACGAAGTTGCTTTTATGTACAAGGACGTATGTGCAGACCTGTTTTTACTGGTCAATTTCGGAAATCTCTACCATTTCTCAAGTTTTCCTCCGTTTCCGCGGACTGGCAGAAATCTCGTGACGGACCGGTTGTGTTTGGGAAACAATTTACTAGAATCACACTCACCTCATTTGGGCTACAAAGCTGAAAGCTCCCACTACTCACTGAAACAAATTACAGTGAACTGCAGAACGTGGCCAGCAATGGAGTTTTTCTTCCTAGAAGTAAAGAGACAGATAGATAAGGTAAGAGTTTTCTAAAAATTGCATTAATCATGTAGTATTGTACGCACGGTACGTTTTTAGAATCTCAATATTTCAACCATGAATCACTGAAAATGACAATTCCTATGATCCTATCTTATTTGTTTAAACGGTTGCTATTTTTTTTATTTTGGAAAAATTACATTAATTTTTGCCATCAGAACGCATTTTGACGAAGTGCGGGAATTATACGGGGTGATTCATAAAGAAGTATGCAGTTTCAACGCACTATAAAACAAGAACAATGTAAGACATTTTATGTTACCTGTAACAGAATTGTAGGGGAATGTTTCAAGTTTTTTTAGAGACAGTCACAGATGTTCTATGTGTGCACCAATAGTCACACAACACACATCGAGCCGGTAACCGTTTTCCACCCAAACGCGAGGTAAGATATCTTAATCAAGTGCAGTGATAGTGGCTGTGATATGCTGTTTGACCTCCGCTAGATCAACAATAAGGGGAGGGGCGAATACCTTGTTCTTTACGTACCCCCACAGGAAAAAGTCACAAGGTGTGAAGTCAGGACTTCTGGGTGGCCATTGGGTCAGTGGCATGTTGTAGTTCCGCGGCTCGTTCAATTCATCGGCGAGGAAGATATTCATCGAGATAATCTTGCACGTCGCCTAACCAGTGCTGTGGTTCACCATCCAATTGGAGAAAAAAAATTTGTCACGGTCGTCTTGCAACTGTGGCATCAACCAAAGACTTAACATATCCAGAAAAGATACTCCCGTGACAGTTTTCTCGTGAAAAAAGTAGGAGCCGTATACTTTCTTTTTGGACACAGCACACAACACATTTACCTTAGGGAATCTCGCACGTGTTGCACTGTAAATCTGGGATTATCCGTTCCCCAAAAGCGAACATTGTGCTTGTTTGCCTGACCACTGACGTGAAATGTAGCTTCATCGGTGAAAACTAAGTGATCGGCAAAATCGTCATTTTCGAAACGGTGCTGCATTTCTGCACAAAATTCAAAGTGCTTTGTCTTGTCAAGGTCAGTGAGATTTTGGAACATCTGCACTTTGTATGAATCATTTTCAGCTTCTTTCACAAAATTCTAAAGACAGTGGGCTGTGAAATCTGCACTTCACGACTTACTCTCCTCGTTGATTTTCCCGGGCTTCGTTAAATGGCAGTGCAAACACTATCGACGACTTCTTCCGATAGACGCGGTCGTCCAGGACTTTTAAGTTTGCACAAACAACCCGTAGTTTCACATTTTTTATGCCAATCGAAGATATATTTTCTAGTTGGAGGTTCTTTTCCGAATTGTGATCGAAAATGCCGTTGCACAACAGTTACGGAATTCAGGTTTGCTCAATTCGAGAACACAAAACGCCTTCTCGACTGCAGACGCTGCCAGTTTGACTGACTAGTCACGTGACACGCGCGCTATCACCTACGTCACTTCCCTCAGTAGCGGGACACACACTTTATGAGTACATCTACCTAACGGTTTGCAGTTGTGGTCCGTGTCTTGAACTTTTACTGTTTTACAGTATCTGGAAACTGTATACTTCTTTATGAATCAGGGTGTATTTTGTCGCTTCAATTCAATCAACTTCAATTTGATCTGACAATGTAAATTAATATAGCGTAATTTTAAAATGTCTTTTTTTATTCTTCAGTGAATAATAATAACAGCTTATTATAACTCATGAATAAATAATAATATTCCTTTGTACCACCATGCTTTATTAAGCTTCATGAGAAATTAAAAAAATATGGTTTCTCTACCTGACCCCGCCCTTCTTTTACCAAGGCCATTTAGTGAAGAACTCGATGGGAAAAGGGCCACGCATTTTCGTTTTGCACTGGGCCCCGCGAATTATGCAGCAGGCCCAGGGTGTCCTGTACAGGATTTCTTCCTTTCGCCACAGAGTAGAAATAATGTACAAACCATATATTCTGGTAAATGTTCCTTTTAAACAGTAAGAGATAACAAAAATTGCAAAATACTTCGCTGTGTTCCTGGTATAAATACGTACCCAAGGAATGCTGTATTGTGACTACCATAACATAAAGTGCAGTGCTACCATTTATCTGGAAATGAAAGGTACAAGAAGCGCACTAAATATTCTTGTTACATTTGACTATACAGTCTTTGACAAGAAACAAAAACCAAGCACCCTGAAGAAATCACTAAACACCGAGCTGACAATTGGCATGTGCAATGTACATGTATAGGAAAAGAAAAGATTGCAATTATAGAGAAGTTTGGTCACTTATTCGAATAAAACAGCTTCACGAGTGGAACAAGACAGTGCGTTGCAGCGCCACCTCTGGCTCGGATACAACCGGTTCCTAGGCGTCGCATAGACGAATAAAGTTCACGGATACTTTCCGGAGTTATAGCATTCCAGATGGTGTCCAAATTGCAGGCCAGTTCGCCGACATACCGGGATGGCCGTAGATGGGTTCCATCATGTCGCAAACATGTTCGATCGGTGAGAGGTCGGGCGATCGGTCTGTCCATGGAAGGGTGTCACCATTACGGAGATCAGGCGTTTGAGAGCCCTGTCGTGTGTGATCGGTCATTATCCTGTTAAGAAATGGCTCGGTGATGCTGCCACAAGAATGGCAACACAAAAGGATCTAGAATGTCGTCAACGTACCGTTGAGCCGTGAGAGAGACACGAAGGACTACCAAGGTTGTCCATCTATCGTAGGAAATGGCTTCCCAAACAGTCACTTCCGGGGTGCGAGCCGTGTGCTGTTCCATGGGAATGGCATTATCCGTGTGCTGGCTGACTCGTCTCCAGACATGTATAGCTGTTCATCGGCGCCAAGTGCAAGCCGTGACTCATCATTGAAGACAATACGACCCCACTGGACACTATCCCACGTTTATCGGGCCATTGCAACCGGAGCCGGCTATGCTCGCGGCTGAGTGGTAGGCAGTGGAGTGGTCTGCTCCAACGTAGTTCCCGTGCGGTAAGTCATCTGGCAACTCTCCGGATGATTACTTCCGTCCCTGTTGACAACGGAGCATGGCCACGGGCGGTTGGGAGCTACAAGCCAGGCTCTGTTCGTGCGGCCCTAACAATCGCTCAATCCTCACTTTCTGGCGTTGCACTCGGCCGTATACAGCCGTGTGCCGCTGGGTGGGTTGTGCTCTGCTCGACCCATTTACCCCATAATCGTCCGATTACCGCGTCTCTCAGACCTAAATGCCTGGCGACGTCGACTTGAACAACTGACCTCTCTCAGACCAATTATACGTCCTGCCTGAAACTCGTTTCAGTGCTCGTTTTGTACACGGATCCGACGTCAAGGCATCCTAGCAGTCTGTGGAGGTTAAGTGAACCGAGATCCGCTGTCACAATTCTCCCCGCGTGCCAGCTTGGCTCCTGACATACCCTCCTGAATGAGCGGTTCCCATGCGCTCTGGCGGGCCGCTATTTAGGTTTTAGTTGTTTTTTTCTAATCATATGCATATTCGGCTATGAGATATTTGCATGTGAAGTTTCGTCAAAATCGAAAGATATTCTAAGGGTTCTGCGGGTTGTTGTTTTTTGCAAAGAGTGTATAGAAAGTGTTGGCTAAATTCTTTCCATTCACCTTTGTAAGATTTATTCGATAAATATAAAATATACGAATGCATTGGTTAGGAAGGCACTCTCCGATGTGTAATATGATGCAAAACAGATTGCCGCTGCAAACCAGGACAGTAACTTTCTATGCGAAAGCTTATTGGTTGCCTTATATATCGCATTTTACAGACAAATCTCGGATGCCTTGAGCAGACTCTCTGAATTTTTTAATCAGCCATAAACATATTTTAGTTTTTCATCATGTTGTGTTGCGACTGAGACAAATGACATTTTAATGAGACTTGCGAAACATCTATCCATATCTGCAGCATATCAACAATATATTGTTCGGAAACAGACGTAATCACTTTCACCACAAATCCCTTTTGACTTTAGGTCGATGAGAAAAGAACACTGAGACGTCGCAGATGCTCTGAATCATAAAAAAGCAGCCACTTTTTTGCAGACGCATTTAAACAAATTGGAAAAGAGAGTTATATTTTTCTGTTGCGAAGGATTATGTTACATTTATTGTCTTTAAATGCTATTTAAGGAAACGTTAGAATAATACTTTCCCTTTCCGACTGTCTTACTCGGTATCATGCTCAGCAAATATCATTATTGTAATCTTTAAGAGTCATTAAAATGTTTTGATGGTATTGCGAAATTTTCCTTTTCTTGTTTCTTACTTTGAATTCTAAAGAGAACAACACTACACGTTTTTCGTTATACACCGACGGAAAAAAATCCCAACACCATGAAAAAATAGTTGCAGAGGAATGAAATGGCTGCAATACATTTGTACAGGTAACATATTTAATCGATTAAGGTTTCAAGATCACAGCTTAATGTAAGCGCGAGAAGAGCCATTTTAAATGTGAAATGCTGGTACATTAATAACCGGTGTAACCGCCAGAATGTTGAATGCAAGCACGCAAACGTTCATGCATTGTGTCGTACAGGTGCTGGATGTCAGTTTATGGGATGGAGTTCCATGCCTGTTGCACTTGGTCGGTCAATACAGGGACGGTTAATGCTCGTTGGGGGTGACGCTGGAGTTGTCGTCCAATGATGTCCCATACGTGCTGGATTGGTGACAGATCCGGTGATCTAGCAAGCCACGGCAACATGTCGACACTCTGTAGAGCATGTTGGGTTACAACAGCGGTATGCGGGCGAGCGTTATCCTGTTGGAAAACACCCCCTGGAATGCTGTTCATGAATGGCAGCGCAACAGGCTGAATCACCAGACCGACGTACAACTGTGCCGTCAGGGTGCGTGGGATAACCACGAGAGTGCTCCTGCTGTCATAGGAAATTGCTCCCCAGACCAGAACTCCAGGTTTAGGTCCAGTGTGTCTCGGACACAGACAGGTTGATTGCAGGCGCTCACCTGGCCTTGTTCTAACCAACACACGGCCATCACTGGCACCCAGGCAGAACCGGCGTTTATCAGAAAACACAACAGATCTAAACTCCGTCCTCCATTGAGCTCTAGCTTGACACCACTGACGTCGCAAACGGCGGTGGTTTGGAGTAAGTGGAATGCATGCTACATGGCGTCTGGCTCGGAGCTGTCCTTCAAGTAACCGATTTGTAAGAGTTCTTTGTGTCATTGTGGTGGCAAGTGCAGCTTGAATTGCTGCCGCAGATGCGGTACGATGCGCCTCGGCCATACGCCGTACACGGCGGTCTTCCCTCTCAGTAGTGCCACGTGGCCGGCCGGAACCCGGTCTTCTTGAGGCATTACCTTCCCTTGACCATCGCTGCTAACAATAATGCACAGTGGCTACATTCCTGCCAAGTCGTTCTGCAATATTGCGGAACGAAAATCCACCTTCTCGTAGCCCTATTGCACGACCTCGCTCAAACTCCATCAGCTGTTGCTAATGGCTTCTTCGTCTTCTTAAAGGCATTGTTGACTAACTCAACACACTACGTCGAATCTCAACGATAACTAACGCTCACGAACGTTACAGCGCGTATTTACGGCAAACCTGCTTTGCATGTACCGAGGGCGCTACCAGCGCCACACGTATGCGCCGAGCGCGAAATTTGCATAGACGTTATCTTACAGATGTACTCTCACCGCCTACCAACTGTCGTTTATCTAACACAACCCCTTCTTGGTGGTGGGATTTCTTTTTCCGTCAGTGTAATTATATGCGTCCTCCAGATTCTGCACTGAAACACCACGCTGTAGAATGAGTACCCCAAATGAGATGTCCCGAATAGGAGAGATATTTGCTGTCTGAAACAGTATCCGTATATTTATTTTTACGATTTTTCGGTTAATGTAATTTCAGATATCTGAATAATTCCAGCAAGCAGAATATCAGTTGTCATCGAAACGGCATTTGTTACGAGATTTTACGACCACTATAAGTAACTCTGGGATGTAAGGTCAGGTGATGCGTAACATCACAGCCTCTCCTTGACAAATGTCAACCATGCCTTCTCGTGGTGCATTCTGTTCCCACTAAAGAGGCTCTGACGACCGCCAACAGCGGTATAACTATACCATCGGGATTAGAGGAAATGCTATCTCACACTCACCAACCCGTTTGGCCAGCGTGGTGATTTATGGCCAAACCCCTCCAAAATGACTCCACAACTTAAATCTTGGCACTCAGTCTCCGGCAGCTGGAATGTACCTGGCCAAGGCAGCAGCCAGTTCGACATAAAGGCAGAGGGTGCTAAGAATTCCCAGAGGTCCGGACTAGGCTGCCATCTGATGCTGACCTTGGCTACGTATAATGGACGCGCCCTATCTTCTGATTCAAGCCTTCTTGAATTGGAAGAGGAACTACAAAGGATCAAGTGGGAAATCGTCGGGCGAAATGAAGTAAGGAGAAAATGAGAAGATCTCATTGAACTAAAAAGTGGACATCTCTTCTACTATCGTGGGACAGATACTGGCAGAACTAGTGGTGTTGGTATTATAATAAACAAGAAACTGAAGGATAAAGTTGTAGAAGATGAAAGTTCCTCTGACAGAGCTGCACGACTCGTTATTCAACTCTCGAGAAGATACAAGGCTCAGATTATTCAAACTTATGCACCCACCACAAGTCATCCTGAAGAAGAATTTGGAGAATTTAATGAGAAAATTCGTCATCTAAATAATAAAGTAAGCAGCACTTGAAAATATTTATGGGAGATTTCAATGCAAAAATAGGCCAACAGCAAGAGAATGAAACTTCTGTAGGTAAATTCGGTGACAGCAACAGAAACCAGCGTGGAAATACTCTCGTTGAGTTTGCAGAGGCAGAAGGGTTTTTCATCTTGAACTCCTTTTTCAAGAAAAAGCTACATAGGAAATGGACATGAAGACATCCAAATGGAACGACAAGTGAAATTGATTTTATTATGTGTAACAAGAAATTCGTCATAGAAGACTGCAGTGTGCTAAACAAGTTCAACACAGGTAGTGACCATAGATTGGTGAGATGTAAGATGCACCTCAACACTGAACTCGAACGTGGTACGCTCATAAGGTTCTACGTCAATTCGTCGCGTGCGTCAATTCGTCGACTGCGTCAATTCGTCGACTGCGACGATTCGTCGCGCGTCAATTCGTCGCGCGTCAATTCGTCGCCTACGTCAATTCGTCGCGCGTCAATTCGTCGACTGCGTCAATTCGTCGCGCGTTAATTCGTCGACTGCGTCAATTCGTCGCGGACAAATTCGTCGATTACGTCAATTCGTCGCGTTTACAGATTTTGGTTACATACAAAACGAATGCAGGAAAATGTACGATTTCGAACGTCTTGCTCCCTGATCAAATTTATAAAGTTTGGACACGCACACAGGATAGGAATATTACGTTTTTCTTTGGCACTAAAAATATTAGACGGTAAACGGTTTTTGGAAAGGGGCAGGGCCCGGTTGGTCAGAGCCCCCCATATGCAAAATTTTCGTAAAATCTACAGTTTTCAATTCAGAACCACCAAATCTGGTATACTATCTCGTGGTATTCTAACTTAGACTGTAGACGGTTTTGGAAAGCGGTTGCAGAGAGGGGGTTAGAGCTCCCCCCTCCTACAGAATTGCCGTAAGATATAGTTTTCAATTCAGAACTACCAAATTTGGTATATTATTATCTCATGGTACTCTAACTTAGACGGTTTTTGGAACGGGTCAGGGGCCCGGTTGGTCAGAGCCCCCACACACAAAATATTCCTAAGATCTACATTTCAAAATTGTCTTCAGTTTTCAATTCAGAACCACCAAATCAGGTATCCTATCTCATAGTACTTTAACTTAGACGGTTGTCGGTTTTTGGAACTGGTCAAGGCCCGGGAGTCAGAGCTCCCCCACCCCCCCTACATACAAAATTTTCGTAAAATCTAGTTTTCATTTCAGAACCATCAAATTTGGTAACATGAAACTCTAACTTAGACGCTAGACGGTTTTGGAAGGGTTGGAGCCCGCGGGGTCGGAGCCCCCCCCTCATAAAAAATTTCGTAAAATCGACAGTTTTCATCTTAGAACAACCAAATTTAGTATACTATCTTATGGTACTCTAACTTCGACAGCAGACCGTTTTTGGAACGGGTCAAAGCCCGGGGGTGAGAGCCCCCCACATACAAAATTTTCTTAAAAACTACATTTCAAAATTGCCTTTATTCTTCAGTAAAATAACATTTCTATGTACATGACAATGGAATTCTGCCAATAAATACAGCGGTATATACATCAGCTGGAAAGTTCCAGTGAAACGTAAAACAAAATATTGTTAAAATCATAAAAAAATATTTCGCCACGTAGGGCGAAGGAGAGGCAGACAATAAAGCACGAGCGATACAAACGAAAATGTTTACCTACAGTATTGTAGACAGGGCAAGACATGATTCTATACTATGCACAAATTCCAATTAAGCATTACTACCATACTAAAGATTAAACATTAGGTACTAATTCACAGAAATGCAACAGTGATGCTACATTCAAAATTTACAACATATGTACAGAAGTATTCAGTGACAAGGGGAAATAACGCTAAATGTACTCAGAAGGGCATCTTGTTGCATTAAATTATACACACAGTGACTAATATTTTAAAAAAATATTCAACATAATGAAGGGGACATTGCGTGGGCAGTAAACTGTGCAGAAGGAAGAATTATATACAACAACATAAAACCCAACATTATCGAAGAGAACATGGGAAACATATTGAGCTATCTTCAATGGCACATTAAAACAGAAAAATCACAAATAGCGAAGCACCAAAATTAATACGTAAAAACATGATTTGTTACAGTGAACGTGGGCGACAACAAAAATCCCACTTATAGGTTGAGATGTAACTGCAAATTGTGGATATGGAACCACCCAGCCGATTGGGCCCAAGTGGATTGAAAAACGCTATCGGTGTTTGTTGAGGCAGCACGAGAGTGCTCCATTTGGAGGCGAGTGGTTAACCGTGCTAGGAAGCGTCTCCGAATGATAGCACTTGCCTCCTGAGGAGGTGGAATAAGAGCGGGGAAGCGTTGTTGAAGATGGAAAGCATAGACAGTGAACTTCACAAGAAGAAAAATATAACGGCACACAGGAGGCAAGTGAGTAGGTGGATGCTTTGTTTGGAGTAGCCAAGCATATGCAAGAAATGGTAACGATCGAGCACAAATTCGATCAGCAAGACGAAATGCTGTGTTTAGGACTGGCAGGAGAACGGGGCAGAATAGGTATTGATGTTGGACGTCGCTGACTTCAGGGCAAAAGGAGCACTGCGGAGAGGTGAGAAGGGTCATGCGAAACAGTACTGATGGGGCGGGGAGACGAAGGTGAAGAAATTGCCAATGGACATTGAGTTCAAGAGGGGAGGAAAGGGGGAGGTAGATGCTGTCCAGATGGCGGGGAGAAGAGAAGGAGGAGCAGAATGAACAGAAAGTGGAAGTGCGGGAGGGGAAAGAAGAAGCCAATAAAGAGAAGAGGAGGAGAGAGAAGTAACTAGAACCGGGGAGCTACGAATGAGGAGAAAGAACGGTAGGGAAAGAGGAGCAGAGGGGACCGAGAAGAGACCATCAGGTGAAGCGAGGAGTGGAAAGAGGCTCCAAAGCGCTGTGCGAAGAAGAAGATATTCGTTAGCAAGAGTAATGGTTGGAGATAGAAACAGGGAAGAAAGAGGTCTCCAGGTTAGATCAGAAGTTACGAGAGAACGGACAGTTATCACACCAGAGCGGATCCAATGAGGAAAGTAAAAGTAAGGGAGGTTAGGAGGGTGAATAAGAGAAGAGAAGAAGAGAGGTTCATCTAGGAGATCAAGAGTTGAAGAAGGAAATGAACGGAGAAGAGGAAGCGAACGAAAGAGAGAAAGGCCCTCTCGCAGGACAGGAGGGAGGTGGGACGGGAGAAGAGAGTATGCATCCATCTTCAGAAACAGTAGGAAGGTGAAAGATGGGTCACGGAAAGAAGCTAGAACATTCAAGGTAGTGGTAAGGGACGGAACAGTTGAAGTGGCAAGGCGAATGAAATGAATAATGCGATGAGTTTTATAAAGGAAAGCTAGATCAGGAAGCTGGATGCCACCCAAAGAGGCTGGCAGATGAAGCGTGGCAGGTTTAACCCAGTGATGTGAAGACCAGATGACGGAAGTTGAGAGGCGAGTGATGGTCATCATTTGTGACACGGGCACAACCGTCGACATCCAAGAGTATTCGCATAGAGAGATAAGTTGTCGACGAACAACGGCTGCTCGTTGACGGAACGATGTGAAAGGGCGGGCCTTACTCCAGTAGGCAGCAGTCCGTTGTATCCGGGGAAGAAGAGCAGTCCAGGTGGCAGATGCAGAAGCCAAGGGCAATCCGACATACGCACCGAGGATCTTCTGTGTAGTGGCTGTCCACTGCGCACCCCAAGGAGCATCAGTGCGGGCAGCCCATGCCCCGCACCATAAGCCAGTACTTTTAGTGGCATTCAGCGCTGCTCCAGATAATGCAACATACTGTTGATATACAGAATACAGGCGATCAAATTGAGATTCATCCCGGACGCAAAAGGTCACATCATCAGCATAGGCGGTGAAAATTATTCGATGATGATGAGTACTAGCCACTGTCGGCGGTAGGACATCCAGGAGTGATCTTCGGGCTGCTAACAGGAAAGGCTCAAAAGCGAGAGCGAATAGCTGGCCGGAGAGCGGACATCCTTGCCGGATGCCTCGCTTAAACGGAATTGGAGCGGTTAGAAATGTGGCCGCTCGAACATGGAAACTAGCTCCCTGATAAAGGGCCAAGAGTGCGGAAGAAAAGGTAGGAGGAAAGCCAAATTGTGAAAGGACAACAGAGAGATAAAAATGAGAAACGTTATCAAAAGCGGACTTTTGATCCAGTTTTCAATTCAGAACCACCTAATCTGGTGTACTATCTCATGGTACTCTAACTTAGACGCTAGACGGTTTTTGGAAGGGGTTAGAGCCCGGGGGTCAGACCCCCCCCCCCCGAATAAACACTTTTTCGTACAATCTACAATTTTCAATTTAGAACCACCTAATCTGGTATACTATCTCATGGTACTCTAACTTAGACGCTAGACGATTTTTTGAAGGGGTTGCAGCCCGGGGGGTAAGGGCCCCTCTCATATAAAAATTCGCAAAATCTACAGTTTTTAATTTAGAACCACCAAATTTGGTATACTATCTCATGGTACTCTAACTTAGACGCTAGACGGTTTTTGGAAGAGGTTGGAGCCCGCGGGGTCGGAGCTCCCCCCCCTCATAAAAAATTTCGTAAAATCTACAGTTTTCATCTTAGAACCACCAAATTTGGTATACTATCTTATGGTACTCTAACTTAGATGGCAGACCGTCTAAGTTAGACGGTCTGCCGTTTTTGATATCAACGTGTCCACTTCCATGTAGGCTGGGCATAAAATGTTAGGGGACCGTACAAAATTGCACTTTTGTTTTCACCTTGTCAGCGCTTCGGTATATGGTTGAAGTATACGTATATATAGTTGGGCCATTTCAGCACGTAGTTTGGTTTATATAGAAAATCAAGATAATGTTACATTTTTACTCAGCTACAACACATTAATCCCAAAGGCTATTTGTTGAAATCTTTAATCCGCCGTGCTCATATTCACAACGTTAACATAACATGTCAAGTTATTAATGTTGCAGTTTTACCCTGTCACAAAACTTTAGTTACATGACCTTAGGCGTAAACTTTTTTAGAAATTTTTAGTCCGACGTATTCATAAGGTTTCGATAACATGCCAAGGTTATGGTCCTGCGTTTTGACTGAGGCACAAAAATTAATAAACAGGCCTTAAGCCTTTTTATCAATTTTCAATCAACCGTGCTCATATACATAAACTTTTCAGAGAAAGTCAAGTTTACTGTGTTGCGCATTTACTCGAGTACAAAACTATAAACAGCCATTAACTTTCACCCGCTGAACTTGGTGATTCCTCAATTCATCCATTAACAAGTCTTTTAAGTGATTGTATGCTATGGTCATATTGATAATGTTTGATGACAAGTCAGGTTAATGATGTTGCACTTATTAAAGACTTAAAAAGGTGTAGAGGCTAGTAATTATTATTTGAAGTCTAAGTAAAAGCTCATTTTTAACTTGACTCGTCATGAAATCCTTGTGAATATGGCATTTATTTTATTTTGTACATTTTACAAAGCGTATGCATTTTTTTTGGCATTTGTTTTATTTTGTGTTGTACTTGTTACATAGCGTTTCGCATTTTTGTAATGCTTGTGACTTGTGATTGCATTTTGAATTTTTATTTGTTTCACATTTTTGATTGCTTTTTGAATTTTTATTTGTTTCACATTTTTGATTGCTTTTTGAATTTTTATTTGTTTCACATTTTGGATTACTTTTTGACATTTTATGTTTTTGACATGCTATTTTGAAAATTTTGACTTTTTTAATTGTGCGTTGTGTTTTACATTCTTGCATCTTCGGCGGAATTACATTCTTGAAAAATTCAAATACAAGTTAGTAAAAGGTATAATTCAATTAGTGAGAAATACCAGCACATTTTAGTAAAGGGTAGAATTATATGAAATTCCTCTTAAAATGTCCAGCATGTTAACATTGTCTCTGTGCACCAAAGAAGTTCGAATTCCTTTTTATCTTGCCAGCGTTTCTCTTCTGGGTGGATTTGTTGGAATCTGTGCTATCACTCTTTCGATTTTAGCCATAGTTGTTCTGTGCTCTTTCGCAGTTTCACTGATTATTTCGTACAGTCACAGTTTTTTCTCTCCCTGAATTGTATTCCAGCGTCTGTCTAAGCTTTCAAGTTCGTTTTGTGTTCTGGGAAAGCCAAATAAATTGTTTTCACTAATTGACCAAATTGTTGGCGGGAACAGCGGAGGGCTTCTGCTTGGATTGTTTCTTCTGCTTCCACGAAATTTTCCAAGAACATTATTTTCCTCAAACCACTTAACTACAGAATCTGCATATTCTAGTAAAATTGATTTCACTTCTTCAAAAGCAGCTGGAATTTCATCAGATGAAAAAAATGCGAGTGCTTGCAAATGTCTGACTTTGAGAGCAAACTCACTGTTTTCCTTATATTCCAAGGCTATGCCAGAGGATGGATATTCCTCAGCACATTTTTTTCCGAGATGAAACCAACAACATTTGTGTGTGCTGCTTCCAAATTCCTTTTTAGCAGCATTATAACGGTAGCTATTTCAAAATCTATTATTATGCGTATATTGTGGTGCAAGCTGAATATCATAGTCTGATGCATAGTCTTGTAAATCCTACAAAAATACTTTATAATAGTATTATATTATTTATACTTGCTGGAAAGTAACCCATAAACTAGTGGGACAAGTCTGTGCATCTCTGGATTCGTATCAACCATAGCATGAATGGAACATAATTGCCTAAAAAGGGTTGGACAAGTTTCAAATGTCCCATCCATAATCCAGAGGGGCGATTCTTTAAGCTTTCGTAAATTATTCTCTGTTAAAAATAAAATAATTCTTTGATGTCCAAATGCGCTATCTCTGCCAAGAAATTTTGCACCATCTTCTCCTGTAAATTTATTGGGGCATCGATCCGTTCTGAAGTCGTAGGCTCCGCAGGCATGTCTTGGCATGTCTTCTCTTTTTTACAACCTGCTTTAGTGCATCCATATTAGGCATGTAAGCTGCATTTACTGTAGTCATTGACGTTGTCACGGTTTGAATAATTTGTGCAGGGGCTTCGTCCGTATTTCTCGCTCGTTCTTTTATTTGCGCTCTTGCAACAGCAACATCACTTTTCTCCGGTCTTGGAGCATGATTATATGGTTTCTCATTGCGCATCCTGTGTTCATCTCCAATAAGAATAGTACTAGCAAAGCCAGTACCATTTCCATAATTTCTTTCAATACAGTGACAATACCGTAAATCACCTCGCACTCTGTTATGGCAAAATAAATACCCTTTCCATTTCAGCAAATCATTTTCTTTTTGTGAGTTAACTATTTATGTTGCATTCTTCATCTGCATAGTGCCTTCGCAAAACAATACACTTTCTCTTTCCAAAATATTTAGAATGATATATTTCCACTATTATCACTTGACAACGCACAACAAAGGTTTCAACAAGCACGTTCTCTGTTCTCCAGTCAACTTCGAACTAATGAGCAACCATTCAATAAAACACTCAGAATACAGACAATCACGTGAAGCTTGTTCCTCCAGTTAGGGTTTAAGCGAAGTTCAAGATTTTCGTACCTGCGGTCACAAGAAGTGGTTAATTTTAAGGATCGGCATCTTATCTTTTGTTTTTCCAAAACGCAGAGGTACATGTATTTTACAGCTGGGACGCTCCAGGCGGGGGATCAACAGATGCGAAGAACCCGGGAGCCACGTTCCGGAGGCGGCAGCAGGCGCGGACTGGGCAGCTGTACTCTGGGCCGGTAGGCGTCATGCTAATTCTCAAAAATAAATTCAAATTTTTTGTGTTGCACCATGCGTATGAAAGAAAATTGTTATACTGAAAAGACAATTTTTTTACCCCGTAACATATCAAACGAAACCTACGTCCCTACGTGCCAAATGATCTGTAAGCCAAACACAGTTTTTCATGCAACACCTTCCCCCGACTTTCTAAGTTCAGACCTGTCTCGTTCGACTTATTTCCTGTACCGCCCCTCTCTTTCGCTAATTGCAGTTAATTGCCGTGAAATTGGTGTTTTACGTTGGGGTGTATTGCCGCCTGTCCTGAAGACTATAGTGAAAGCGGTGAACCCCAGGGGAAAATGTATTCCATCAAAAGCAACAGAAATCCAATGCGAGAGCAAAACTTTGTTCGTTGGCATTACATTCAAGCAATTTACGCGAAGTAGGAAGTGTGTTTTTCTACTACGACACCAGAATATTGTCGCGAATGCTCAGGCAATTACGATACAGATGTGTCCTTAAGACTTCTCTTTCAAGACGTCCAAATGCCGGCACTAGGGGATGGGGAGGGATACAGTGCGGATGCTCTTTTTTGTTGCAGTTAGAAATTCTTAAGCTCATTCTTCCTTAAAACTTTGCCTGGTTACCAGTAAGTAATGTCTCATGCCTCAACCATTGCACAGATTTGTTGTTTTTGTTTTCATTCTTTGAGTTAACAGCGGGAAAATATCTGAACTGCGTTGTTTCAGTTGGAAATATTTTTTACTTCAGCAACAGGGCTTCACGTATAATTGCAAAATACTTCGATAGAATAAACATACCTTACATAAAGAGTTTGCATGAGAAAATAGATTAATAATAAGGAAAATATTCTAAAACCAAAAAAAGAAATTGCGGAACCGAAAAAGCTAGGTAGAGGAAACAAAAGGCTCTAAGAAAACGTTCATATTTAAAGAAACCTGTAGTCGCTTAATGAGTAAGTGGTATAACGCAATACACAATCATGTGCTGTATTTGAAAGAAAAATTAGAAGCAAGTAGGCATCGTGACTGTCCACAGTTTCCCCTTTTCATCCTGTCGACATTACAACCACCACAGAAAAGAAAAGAACAAAAACATAACAAAAACACCCATACAAAGTAAAATGCCCAAAACATAAAAAGAAGTAACCACACAAAATGAAATGCCCAAAACATTAAAAAAACTGCAACCACACGAAACAAAATACCCAAAACATGGTAAGAAATTCTGTTTAAAGCACAATGAAGGTATACGATAGGAGAAATATATGTTTCTAAAACTTAATACAAGTGTCAAAACTGAAATAAAAAGAAAGAAAAAAGAAATATTCCAAATTTCATTGTTACTTTAGATATTTTGACCTGTTGACATTTCGTAAATTGTACTTGCACTCGGTCAAAAAATATTATTTACAAGGACTCTTTAGTAACTTTTAATCGCTGTGGTCGTATTTATAACGTTTGCATAACAAATCAAGTTAATAATGTTGCGCTTTCACTTACCGTCTCCCGCTAGGTTAGAGTTTCATCACACAAAATTTGGTGGTTCTGAATTGAAAAATAAAGATTTTAAGAAAATTTTGTATGTGGGGGGTCTTGCCCCCGGGCCTTGAACCGTTCCAAAAACTTTCTACCGTCTAAGTTAGAGTACCATGAGATAATATACAAAATTTGGTGGTTCTAAATTGAAAATAATAGATTTTACGAAAGTTTGTGTGTAGGTGGGGGGGGGTAACCACCCTTGCCCCGACCCGTTCTGAAAACCGTCTACCGTTTAATTTAGAACACCATTATATAGTATACCAAATTTGGTAGCTCTAAATTTAAAACTTTAGTTTTTACGAAAAATATTTATGGGCGGAGGGACTCTGACCCCGTGCCCGACCCGTTCCCAAAACCGTCTACCGTCTAAGTTAGAGTACCATGAGAGAGTATGCCAAATTTGGTGGTTCTAAATTGAAAACTGTAGATTTTACGCGGCATTTTTATGGGGGCTTTACCCCCGGTCTCCAACTCCTTCCAAAAACGGTCTACTGTCTAAGTTAGAGTACCATGAGATAGTATACCAAATTTGGTGGTTCTAAATTGAAAACTGTAGATTTTACGAAAAAGTTTTTATTCGGGGGGGTGGTCTGACCCCCGGGCTCCAACCTATTCCAAAACCCTTCTGGCGTCTAAGTTAGAGTACCATGAGATAGTATACCCGATTTGGTGGTTCTGAATTGAAAACTGTAGTTTTTAAGAAAATTTTGTATGTGGGGGCTCTGACCCCCGGGCCTTGACCCGTTCCAAAAACGGTCTGCCGACTAAGTTAGAGTACCATAAGATAGTATACCAAATTTGGTGGTTCTAAGATAAAAACTGTAGATTTTACGAAATTTTTATGAGGGGGCCCACCCCGCGGGCTCCAACCCCTTCCAAAAACCGTCTAGCGTCTAAGTTAGAGTACCATGAGATAGTATACCAAATTTGGTGACTCTAAATTGAAAACTGTAGATTTTACGAAAAAGTTTTTATTCGGGGGGTCTGACCCCCCGGGCTCCAACCCCTTCCAAAAACTGTCTAGCGTCCAAGTTAGAGTACCATGAGATAGTACACCAGATTAGGTGGTTCTGAATTGAAAACTGTAGTTTTTAAGAAAATTTTGTATGTGGGGGGCTCTGACCCCCGGGCCTTGACCCGTTCGAAAAACGGTCTGCCGACTAAGTTAGAGTACCATAAGATAGTTATACCAAATTTGGTGGTTCTAAGATAAAAACTGTAGATTTTACGAAATTTTTTATGAGGGGGAGGGCTACCCCGCGGGCTCCAACCCCTTCGAAAAACCGTCTAGCGTCTAAGTTAGAGTACCATGAGATAGTATACCAAATTTGGTGGTTCTAAATTGAAAACTGTAGATTTTACAAAAAAAAAATATTCGGAGGGGGTCTGACCCCCCGGGCTCCAGCCCCTTCCAAAAACCGTCTAGCGTCTAAGTTAGAGTACCATGAGATAGTATACCAGATTAGGGGGTTCTGAATTGAAAACTGTAGTTTTTAAGAAAATTTTGTATGTGGAGGGCTCTGACCCCCCGGTCCTTGACCCGTTCCAAAAACGGTCTGCCGACTAAGTTAGAGTACCATAAGATAGTATACCAAATTTGGCGGTTCTAAGATAAAAACTGTAGATTTTACGAAATTTTTTATGAGGAGGGGGCGACCCCGCGGGCTCCAACACCTTCCAAAAACCGTCTAGCGTCTAAGTTAGAGTACCATGAGATAGTATACCAAATTTGGTGGTTCTAAGATGAAAACTGTCGATTTTACGAAATTTTTATGAGGGGGGCTCCGAACCCGCGGGCACCAACCCCTACCAAAAACCGTCTAGCGTCTAAGTTAGAGTTTCGTGATACCAAATTTGATGGTTCTGAAATGAAAACTAGATTTTACGAAAATTTTGTATGTACGGGGGGGGGGCTCTGACTCCCCGGGCCTTGACCCGTTCCAAAAACTGACAACCGTCTAAGTTAGAGTACCATGAGATTGTGATGTGATGTGTGTTTTTTGAGCTCTGTCTTTTACGTGCTTTCGAGTAGTTAATCGAGTGGTGTACTTTTTCTTTTCGCGTGCATCTTCCAGTTGAAGCTCAGTGCTTTCGTTTCGTTTGTCTCACGAGGTGGTGAGTGAATTACTTTATTCTTTATCGTTAGTTATATTTTTCGAACGAGTTGTTCTTGTTCTTCGGTAAGCCTCGCCGTTGGCATGGCGGCATTAGATAAGGGTGAAGCTCACGCCCTTATCTTGGAAGAGAAGCCATCTTCCTCCTCTTCTTCCAACCCAGCTGCTAACACAGCTTCGAAGGTCGCAGAGATCTCTAACTGCCTTACTGACGTCATGAGTTCCTCTGCCTTGCCTGCGCCTACGGCCTGCCTTCCCACTGAGGGTACTGCCGTTACAGGTCTACTCTCTGTCCCTGTCGCGGATGCAATGGAGGTGTCGGGTGACGTCGCTTCTACGGCCACCACTTCATCTCAACTGCCAGATTCCCCTATAACAGCTGGAGTTTCGCCCTCTACATCTAGTAAAAGTACTGTTCCTCCATCATATGCGACTGCCATGTCTAGTGGCTCTACGTCACTCCTATCGTCTGATACTCTCCTTCCCGATTCGTATCTTCATGTCGTGGGATCCACAGCAACGATAGATATTCCCGAAGACTCACCAGCCGGCCGTCAACTGCAATCAACGATGGACCTCGGCGTATGTTTTGATGCGCTGCCGGATACAAAGCTTCAGCTCTATAGCCGAGCTCTTAAATCCATTTTACCGGCGGATGCAATAGATTATGTTGCCCGAAAACCACGATCAGTGCTGGTTTACTTCAAGAAAAAGGAACATGCTGACCTTGTCTTGACAGCAGGACTGACCATTAATGATGTACATCTACTACCACAACCAGTCGCGCACCGCCCCGTGCAGGTGACTTTCTACCCTGTCCCGCCAGAGGTATCTGATACAATTCTTTGCACGTTACTCAGTAAGTTCGGCCGAGTAGTCGGTCCCATAACAACCCTCTCGGCGGCACCCAGAGACCCAGAAGACAAAGCCATTCGTGGCTTCCGTCGCACCGCTCGTGTGCTCTTTCCGTCTGATACTCATCTTCAGGCCTGTCCAACTGTCCTTCACGTGCGCTGTGGGCAACAGCGACGTCGTATCGAGATCATCACTTCTCAGCATTGCACCCTTTGTCAAAGTGAGAGTCATGTGCGAGCCAATTGCCCTCGTGCTGTTTCCATAACCGTGCCAAGTGCTGTGGCACCTTCTGTCCCTCCTGTTACTGCTGTGTCAACGTCTCCACACGAGTGGAAGGTTGCAGGACCCAGATCTTCCCGACGTCGGCCTGCAGACGTTGGTCGACAAACGTCTTTGGCAGACTCACTTTCAGTTACAGATCGGAATTTTCCCACGCTTCCTACGGCACCCCCGCAGCGTATACTTTCTGCTCCTACAGATTTACCTGCTGATATGTCGTCGGTCTTTACCGTTGGCGCTGCAGATCCAGCAGCCGAAACCCTTTCCAGCACAGAAACTTCTATACCAGCTGGTTCCTCCACGATTTTTGGCAAACGCAGTGTCTCCTCACGGAAGAAGTTGAAGAAGTCTAAAACGTCCTCATCCCAGCACTTGTTCACTAGGCGGTCTAATCGCCCGGTTACTCGCGCAATCTTCTCTCGACGTGGCATTTCGTCTTCTCAAGTGCAAGCCTGGACTGAACCAGAGACGGAGGATGTTTCTCCCTCGTTAGAGGACTTCACTAATCTCCTTCAAGAGAATGCTTTCCCCGCTGAGCCGCTGCCTTACGTAGATCTTCTTGAATATTTAGTGAGTCCCACCAGCACGGCCACTGCCCGTGCTTTTTTACTAAAGTATGAAGCTGCCCTACCTCGGGTTCTCAGTCAACTTGATTCTCTTTTGCACACTCTTCGGCGGAACGTCGATGACATTCCGTGGGGTCTGGGTTTTATCCAGCGCCTACATGTTCTCGCTACTGCAAGTCAACACATCTTACATCCGCCGACGGACCTAAAAGTTCAAGGTCACGTCACTTAATTGTCGCGGTTTTGCGACACCACTTGCGAACGCCTTAGCCTATGAGGACCTTTCCCCACTGAGTGCGGACGTGCTACTTTTACAAGAGACGAACTGTCATCCTACCACTTTGTTTACCCGCTGGCGATCATGGAATTTTGCTTTCCACCACGCATTCAGCTGTTCATCATATGGTGGTATTGCCGTCGGGGTACGCTCGACTTTTCGCTCTACGATGACTCTCTTCTCTGTAAAAATCTCTGTCGTGATCTCTTACAACAAGTCACGTTCACTATTCAAACGGAGAGGTTTCATATCTTTAACATCTACGTGCCAAACACCTCCACTTATGTGTCGGAGCTTTTTCTGTGCTTTCGCGGTGCTCTCTCTGGTATAATTGCCACCGACCGAGTTCTCGTTGGTGGCGACTTTAATTGTACTCTACACCCTCAACTTGATCGTTCCCCGCCTTCACGCGAACATCGTGCAGACCTTGTACAGCAGCTACAGTCCCTCGTTTTTGATTTCTCACTGATAGATGTCCATCGACACTTATATCCGACTACACCCTCCCATACCTGGCGTGCATCTGGTGCAATAAACCCGGCCACGGCCAGACTTGACAGATTTTATACCACGCCCATACTTCTTCCAGCGATCTCTGCATCCTGTTGCCAGCCCACTGCGTCGTCCGACCATTGCGCCATCACTCTCACAGTGTTCCACACTCATGCACAGCACAGGACAACCCGGCCGTGGACATTTGATGCCGCTCTTTTGGATGACGCCGGTTTTTGCTCTTCAGTCCGCCATTTCCTCTCCGAATGGCGCACGCAACTGCAGTCTGCGCCGTGTGCCCTGACTTTCTGGCTGTAGGTAAAACATCGCCTCTTGCTTCATGTGCGAAATCAGGCTTTTACGATCACGACGCTACAGAGGATGCGTTTGGATCACATCCGTACGATGCTTTCCCTTATAAATATGGCTGACCCTCTTTTTGCTGTGTATAAGGCTGAACTGAATTCTCTCCTAGTCCCACTCGCGCAACAGGTCATTCGGCGGCTGAGATTACAGCATCTTGCGCCCGATGCCTGCACTTATGAGTTTCTTTCCAATCTTGAATCTAAGCGTCATGCCTCTGCTTCAATTCGCCATCTCCGCCTCTCTACTGGCGAGGTATCCTCTGACCCAGTTACTCTTTGCTCTGTTGCCCGCAGCTATTTTACAACGAAGTTTTGTGAGACTCCTCCTCCTTCCAGCACTGCCTTATCTGGTCTACACTCTGCTTTACCTCAAGTCCCCTCTTATTTTTCTGATTCTCTCCTCCGGCCTCCCACGCTAACAGAGATTTCCGAGACGTTTTCTTCTCTAAACTCCAAGGCTGCACCTGGCCCAGATGGACTTCCTTTCTGTTTCTACAAAGCTTTCCTCCCAGACCTCCTTCCTTTTCTGCTTAGTGCTTTCTCCGCTGCTTTCCACCTATCCACCCTTCCGAGGAGTTTCACAATTGCCCATATAGTCCTCTTCCCAAAGAAGGGTGATCTCCTAGACTTGGGGAACTGGCGTCCCATCTCACTTCTGAATCTTGATTACAAGCTTTATTCTAAACTACTCTCGCGCCGTATTAATCCAATCCTCCCCCACATCCTGTCCTCTAACCAGACCTACACTGTCCCAGGGCACTCCATCTCGCATAACATTCAACTTCTCAGTGACCTAATCCATCTCGCTCGATCTCGCTCTGAACCTCTTGCTCTGCTGTCTCTCGATCAACAATCAGCCTTTGATAATATTTCTCACGCTTACCTCTCGTCTACACTTTATAGTTTCGGTTTTCCACCTCCTTTTGTTTCTGTTCTCCTCTCCCTCTATCAGGACGCCACTTTCCACGTCAGGTTGCCCACCCTTCTCACAGCGCCAATTCCTTTCCGTCGCGGCGTCCGGCAAGGCTGCCCCTTGTCCGGACAGCTCTTTGCTCTTGCGATCGAACCTTTTCTCCGCTCCGTTCACAGATCCTTCTATGCTTCTCTGCCTCCAGTGGTCGCCAGCACTCGCCATCATATTGTCACCTATGTTGCCTATGCTGATGACGTGACTTTTTGTGTTCAACAAGATGCACAATTCTGCAAACTTCGCCACCTCTACGCTCGGTATGCCTCTTGTTCTAGTGCCACGCTAAACGAGTCAAAAAGCACTGGCTTGTGGTGTGGGTCGTGGGCTAGTCGAACCGACTCTCCATGGGGACCCGAATGGTCCACATCCTCACAGCGTTTTCTAGGAGTGCACCTGGGCAAACCTCCTACAGCCTCGACGATAACGTGGAATGCACTGCACCCCCGCCTGCTGCGTACGGCTGCCAACTGGAGACAAGCACAGTTCTGCACTTCTCTGTACCAGCGTGCCCAGATCACTCGAACATATTTGTTATCCATGTGCACGTTCTCTTGGCTTGCGTCCAAACAACCTGTCTATCGTCTTCTTGCAATCACCCAGTGCCAAACCAATATCGTGTGGGCTGGTCATCATTGGGTTAACGCTTCACTTCTCAGCTTGTCTCCTCAGAATGGCGGTATTGGACTGCTTGACGTGCGGTTATACTATCAGGCATTCCGAGTGTCTGCATTTCTTCGCCTTCTTGCTTCACCTGTTCTGCCTGCGGAGACAACCCGGGACGTCACTGTCTCCCCGCGTAATCCCCACCTTACTTTTCTTTCCTATCTATTAATGGATCACTGCCCCCTCCTTTCCAACTTACCTCCTGTCTATCGGGAGGCTATCACCTTGCTTCGCTCTTTCCCTCTGTCTCGCTCTCCACCAGCAACAACCTCCGAACTACTCTCAGAACCTCTATTTTTCTCCTCCGTCATTCATCCTCCGCACCTCCCCTGTTTTGCTTTCCCCACCTGGCTCCGCGCCGGAGTAGTCACAGTCCGAGACCTTGTCACCCCTGATTTTCTCTGGCGCTCCTTCTCCGACTTTCCTCCTGCTATTCGTGCTCTACCCCATGCTCTTCAGGTTCACACCTCCTTACTCTCATCCCTTATTTCTCTCTTTCCCGATCTTGCTTCCCCCGCCGGTCTCGTTCCCGTTCTATCCGCGTCTCTCCACCTCCCCTTTTTCTTGTCGGCTCACGGCATAGATCTTCCGATTTTATATTTCTCCACATCCGCTCTTTACAGATTTCTCTCTCTCTCCCGCTCTTCTACGCCTACACCTATCCCTGATATCCCGTCTTCCGCTCTCTCTGCTGTGTGGTCTGCCACCCTCTCTCCTCTATCTACACCCATAGAGATCAACACCCACTAGTTATTCTTACATAACCGTCTTCCCGTACCCTCAATCTTGCACCGGATGACCCTTCTTTCCTCCCCACTCTGCCCTTTCTGCGCCGGGGAGGCAGATGTGAGTCATGTCTATCAATATTGCACTATACTGCTACCAATGCTGAATCTTGCCTTTTCGATTGCGCAAAGATCCTGTACATCTGATCTTTCCTTCAGTGCTTACCGAACGCTGTTACTCAACCTTGTGCCTCCAATCAGACTCCCTGTAGTCTGCACCTACATTTTTGTGCTAGTGAAACATGTTATATACGTCTATCATCAACAGTGTCGTGCTCGGGAGGTGCCTCCTACGGTACTTCACGCAAGTCCCGCGTTGCTCAGTTTTTTTCGGGAATGTCTCCTTTCTCGATTACGCCTTGAGTACCACACCGCCGTTGCTCGACAAAGTGAACCAAGCTTCTTCTCTACATGGTCCCCAGCGGCCCCATGGTTCGCTGGGACACCGACTTCATTGCATCTTACAGTTGGTGCTTGTATGACTATTTAACAGTTAACTCAGTGACTCTTTATCCGAACCTTCGTCACACCTGCTCATCAAGGTATGTCTTATCTCCACGAGATTCCTGAACATCTATTTCCATCTGAATGTCATGCAACTATAATGTCTCTTTGTTTCTACAGTCATCTGTACATATCCCATTTCTATGTCACAATTATCGGTCATTCTACTTTTTGCTCGTCTCATGTACATGTACTTATCTTGTTTTCATAACGGTGCCGTTGCGTCTTCAAGTGAACCCAGCTTCTTCTCTCCATGGTCCCCAGAGGCCTTGGGGTTGTTGGGACTCCACCTTCGCTGCACAGTACAGTTAGTGCTCATAAAACTATATTATAACATTTTACTCTGTGCTGCTCTACCTGAACCCTTGCCATATCTACTCAACCTAGTGTGTACGATTTCCTCAAGATTTGTTTACATCTAAATGTCATGTATATATTGTAAATAGGTATCTACTGTCATCTGTAAATAGTGCATTCATGTGTCACTGTTTTTTTTTTGAGACGTTTTTCTCTTGCTCGTCTCATGTACATTCCTTGAATAAATACTTTGTGAACACCATGAGATAATATACCAAATTTGGTAGTTCTAAATTGAAAACTATATTTTACGGCAATTCTGTAGGTGGGGCCCTAACCCCCCCCTCTCCAACCGCTTCCCCAAACCGTCTACAGTCTAAGTTAGAATACCACGAGATAGTATACCAGATTTGGTGGTTCTGAATTGAAAACTGTAGATTTTAAGAAAATTTTGTATATGGGGGCTCTGTCCAACCGGGCCCTGCCCCGTTCCAAAAACCGTTTACCGTCTACTATTTTTAGTGCCAAAGAAAAACGTAATATTCCTATCCTGTGTGCGTGTCCAAACTTTATAAATTTGATCAGGGAGCAAGACGTTCGAAATCGTACGTTTTCCTGCATTCGTTTTGTATGTAACCAAAATCTGTAAACGCGACGAATTGACGTAGTCGACGAATTGACGTAGTCGACGAATTTGTCCGCGTCGAGTTGACGCGCGACGAATCGTCGTGGTCGACGAATTGACGCGCGATGAATTGACGCATGCGATGAATTGACGCATGCGACGAATTGTCGTAGTCGACGAATTGACGCGCGACGAATTGACGCAGGCGACGAATTGACGTAGTCGACGAATTGACGCACGCGACGAATTGACGTGACACCAGCTCATAAGACAGACAAAAAGTATTGACATAACCAACCTTTAAATGCACCATAATACCTTCAAGTTGGAACTGAAGAACAGATTCTCTGCTTTAGAAGACCTAACATCGGCAGAAGTGGATATTTCTGAAGTTAACAGAAAAGTAACCAAAGCTCTTATGGAAACAGCAACAAAATTAGCTGGGTCTAAGAACAAGTTGCATGTGAACAAATTATCAGGAAAAACCAAAATGTTGATGCAAAAAAGAAGAGAGATGAGGACAACTAAAGAAGATGTGACTTCCAAATTGGAATATATAGAGCTATGCAAGACAGTAAGAAAAAGCATCACTGAAGACGTAAGGAAATTCAACTGTGAACTAGTGAGGAAAGCAATTGAAAACAACCAAAGTCGAAAGATAGCAAAGGGACATCTCAGTAACTGAAAAAAACAGATTATGGCACTGAGAAAAGAAGATGGTTCTGTAACAAGAAATAGAGACAAAATTTTGACAAGAGTGAAAGACTTCTACTCCAAATTATATGAAAGGAATATGTACTCCAGACATAATGAAAGGTACCAGTACCAGAGTTCTTCCAGTCCTCCCAGCAGAAGTTGCACATGCAATCAAGAACATGAAGCGGGGGAAAGCTCCAGGAGAAGATGGACTTACTGTAGACATCATACAGGAAGCAAGTGAAGAAATCGAAACAGTACTCGCCCAAATTTTCACTCGATGCCTTAATGAAGGGAAGATTCCTGAGGGTTGGAACAACACTACAATGATCCTGCTACATACAAAAGGTGACATTGAGGATCTCGGGAATTACAGACCTATCAGCCTCCTATCAGTGGTTTATAAAATCTTCACTAAAGTTCTTTCACACCGCTTGAAGGTAACACTGGACATGGCTCAACCGAGAGGGCAAGTTGGATTCAGGAGTGGCTACAGCACAATAGATCATATCCACGTATTGAGAGAACTAATTGAAAGAGTGAGGGAATATGAACTTCCATTGTGCATGGCTTTTATCGATTATGAAAAAGTATTTGATACGGTGAAACCATCAGCAGTTACAATGACTCTGAAATCCTGCGGTATTGAAGATGCATACATTAATATTATTAATAACATCTATGAAAATGCTAGTGCAAAGATTCGGCTGTTTGAAAATACAAAACACATAAAAATTGGAAAGGGAGTGAGACAAGGTGACACCATATCTCCGAAGCTCTTTAATGCCACATTGGAAAATGTCTTTCAATCTCTGAACTGGGAAAACAAAGATATAAAGATTAATGGAGATTATCTAACCCACCTTCGTTTTGCTGATGACATAGTCATTTTTGCAATTACCCTATCAGAGCTGCAGAGTATCTTCCAGGAACTTGCTGACAAGAGTAAAGAAGTGGGATTAAAAATGAACTTTCAGAAGACAAAAGTGATGTTCAGTGCTTTTACAAGAAATGAAGATTTATCGATTGATGGAGAAAAGCTGGAGATAACAGACACGTACGTTTATCTTGGACAGCAGATATCAAGTTAGGGTCACATTGATGAAGAAATTAATCGGCGTACAAAACTTGCCAGGAGAGCTTTTGGAAGAAGGAACATAATTTTCAAGAGCAATATGCCATTATGTCTTAAAAGAAAAGTGTTTGATCAATGCATCCTTCCAGTGCTTACGTATGGTGCAGAGACGTGGACCTTAACTAAAAGAGACATACAAAGGCTGCAGACAACCCAAAGAAGCATGGAGAGCGGCTTGCTTGGTGTAACCAGCAGAGATAAAAAGAGGAACTCGTGGATCCGAAAAATGACAAGAGTGGAAGACATCATGATCAGAGTTAAATCCCTGAAATGGCAATGGTCTGGACATACTTCCAGAAGAACAGACCATCGATGGACAGCCTAAATTTTAGATTGGATTCCCAGGGACAGGAAAAGACCCAGAAGAAGACCACGTGGGAGATGGGTGGATGAAGTTCGAAAGTATCCGGGAGTGACATGGAGGAGACTGGCAAAAAACAGACCGCTGTGGAGGAAACTTGGGGAGACCTTCGTCCAGCAGTGGATTGATAATGGTTGATGATGATGATGATAAGTAACTCGAAATGTGAAGCGGTTGCCTGACTCATATTAAGGGTCACCTCTTGCAAGGATAGGGAAGAAACAGCGCCGTAAGATCTGCACACCACCCATGCCTCATCCGGGACTAGAACTAGGACCCCAGTTGGGAAGGTTACTCAAAAAGCTACATCTCAGACCCATCGGGCACCAATTGACACCTGTATTTTCCCTGGATAATGAAGTGGTGTTTTAAGCCATTAAGTGATTTACATTTAGCCCGTTCCATTTGGCTGGAAGTTTTAGAGATTAATACAAAGCCCAATACTTCCCAACGTACACTTTCGAGAGTTACTACCTGCTGCAAAGGTTATTCCGCTGTTTCATGCTATGTCATATCACTACGGTACAGATTCAAGATTCAGAGTATACTTATTGGTTGACTAAATGGCAGTCCATTCTATCTGGAAAAATCAAGATTAATCGAGGGCGTATGACATCATGGTAGTTCGTCATTCTTTTAACAGCTCATACTAAGTTCTTGGTAAGACACCATTGTTAAACAGTGTGTAATATGCTGAAATACGATAAGTGTCATTCCATTACTGAGATACCAAGCTAAGTAAAATAATAAGACCTACTGAGCTTTCAGGGGAAATATAAGTTAGATGACAGTTTATTAGGTACACCTGCTACCTCCATATAAATGGCTTACTGCAACACGTAAGACGGCACGTGAAAGGATTGTGGGGTATAACACAGACAGACGGGAGATGGTCGTGCAACCCCTCCGTTCGATTAAGGGTCAGGATCAGAAAAGAGGGATCACAGCGACTTTGAACATAGCATGATAGTTGGTGGTAAGAATGTCGAATCGAGCATCTGTCAAACGACCGTCATCTTGTTCATTTCATGAACAACCGTAGCAAGTATTTACAATGCATAGTGCGACGCGAAATATCTTTCAGCTGTCGTCGATCATGTGGGACGAAAACAGCTGGTGGATAAGAGGGGTCAAAGGACACTGGCGAGAATCTCACAAGCAAACAGACGGGACACAATACGGCAAACTATTGAAGAATTCAATATTGGTGTACCAAGGGTCATCTCCGAACGTATCGCACTATGGCGCAAAGGGGTGACAATTGCCGCCGATCATGTCGCCAGTCTGCTTTAATTCCTGTAACCCACAATCCACTTTAACTCACAGGATTGTCGATTCTTGGAAATGCTTTGCATATCGCACAGTCAACGACAAATCATAGATACCGTTGTGCGTGAAAAGCCCAAGAAGGCGGGAGGTTTTTTTTTTTTTTTTTTTTTGATTAGAGGTTTAACGACCACCGTTAGCAACTCAATGGGCTATAAGCAGTAGCCCTGCCCTAATTTAGGGTCACTGGTTCCAGGGAAGGGAGAGAGCCAGTGCCGTAAGACAAACACAACATCCATGCCTGACCGGGATTTGAACCCGGACCCCTTACGGACGAATGATCATAGGCCAGCGCCTTAGAACACTGCGCCACCGGGGCGGCAGGCGGGAGTTTGGGGCCAATTATCTTGCCACGTTCAAGGTGACTCTGATCACTCGTTCTGCCGATTCCGACTATCAATCGAACACAAGCTGATAATCGACGAGCTGGCATGCCACCTTAGGTGTTGGAATGAACCATTTATGTGACAAGGGCAGGTGTACCTAATGAACTGATATGGTTCGAGTCCTACTACCCGCAATTTCAATTTCACAAACAATGCAGTTTGTAAAATCGAAATTTGCGGGTAGTAGGACTCGAACCATATCCTTCTGCTCCGGAGCAGAATCCTTTCCTAATTAAGATAAGCTGGCTAGGGCTTGCCACTGCTACTTATCGTCTTGACAGGTGCGTCACCTCTGAGGTAGGTACATCCCATATATCTCTCTTTGAGAAAAGCGGGGGCATAAAATCGCAGGTTTTGGGTCCTCCGCAAACCATGCTTGAACTAAATCTCTGTAGAAGAAGGAATTATCACTAATTCCAGATGATGTGTGGAAGGAAGATCACACGTTTTCGAAGAAGCTAACATCCAGTAGATCCATTTTTACACTTATGGCCACCCAAAATGAAACACCAAGAAGGGCACGAGATAGCAAAGCCAGATTTACTGGACACATAACAACAGATACAAAGATGAAACGATTGAGCTTACAGGCCAGTGCGACTTGAGAAGCACGCAGACGTCAAAAGTTCGTGTGGCCCCCGTAGCTGGCAATAACGGCCACTACACGCCGCGGCATCGAACGAAAGAGGCTTTGGATATGGGCTTGGGGTATGTCGGTCAAAGTTGCTTCCACATGTTGCCACAGTTCATCAGGCGTAACCGTGGGTGGTGCTTGCCGGGTCACTCGGTTGCGGATCAGCGACCAGACGTGTTTGATGAGCGACATATCGGGAGAACAGGCGGGCCACGGCAGCAGTGACACCTGGTGGGCCGTGAAGAATTGTTGCACGATGTGTGCCACGTGCGGGCGCGCATTGTTCTGTTGAAACGTGGCCGCTGGCAGGTCCTGCAGGTAAGGGACGACTACAGGCTTCAAAACGTCGGATATCTAACGGTGGCTCTTGAGTGTACCGGCGATGCGTACCAGAGGGGTGCGGGTCATATTCAATTGCGCCCCAAACCATAACGCCAGATGTCGGACCGGTATGGCGATGCATAATGCAGGCGTCATACGGTCTCTCGCCGCGGTACTGCCACATGCGGATCCGACCATCGTGATGTTGCACGCAGAAGCGGGATTCGTCGGAGAAGACCATGTCGTGCCATTCCGCGTGGTCCAGGTGCGGCGTTCAACGGCCCACTGCTGCCGCTATCGCCGGTGGTGTAACGTCAATGGTAATCGGAGCAATGGGCGCCGTACGACAAGTCCCCGCTCCGGCACACGACGTCGAACGGTACGTGCTGACACAGGTTGTTGCGCAACACACCCTAATTCCTGCGCTAACGTTCGCGATGTTTCGGTGCGAGCCGTCAATGCCCGTCGCACAACATCCCGTTCCTCTCGTTCGGTGGAGTACCGCGGCTGCGGCAATCGCTCACGTCGGTCCGTCCATCCCCTTTCACCTACCGAATCCATACTCGCCTCTCTGTAGCTGGATGTCGTCCCACACGGGCGCCGATGTCTCGGTACGATAAACCGCTGTCGCGATAAGCCACTATTCGTCCTCTGTCGAACTCCAAAACGTGCTAAAATGCCTGCCGTATTCTGTGACGAGGCATGAAGGAGCTACCCACGCACAGATCCAACAGCACAACACACTTCCACTATTTACACCCCGCCTTCTGTGCACCCTTCTTATAGTGCTTCTCGCAGGCGTGCCAGGCGCATATGATTTGCATATGCCCTGCAATGCTAATCGTTTGCATGTCCTCTCGCGGGCGAGGTATGCTGCGAATTTTAGGCCAATCGGATGCTTCCTTCTTAGTGTTGCATTTTGGGTGGCCAGCAGTGTATATTCGGGTGCTAGTGTGAAAACGCAAATTTGCTAGCAGCGGACCTGGATCCCTGTGCTCCAGAGCGGAATGTTTTTCCAATTAAGCTACACCGACAAGAGCTTTTTTGCTACTTGCCGTCTGCACATGTGCTGAGGTAGGTACGTCACAAGTTGCAAAAAAAAAATGGTACCATGAATAAAGTGAACATGTTATTCTGAAATGGGGCCTTGAAAAACCAGACAGCAACGTTCCCTTTAATGCGCCAGAAGTTAAAATTGTAGTTCTTTTGAGTTAAAAATTGTTAGAAATTTTCAGTTAAAAATTGCTGGAAATTTTTAGACAAAAAGTTAAAAATTTTGAGTTAAAAATTCGAGCAATTTGTAACAAGTTAAACTCTCTCAGAAGTTAAGGCGACTTAGAAATAGGTGTTGAGATGGGAAGTGATTGAGTGACATTGCTCTGTGTACTTGCAGAATTCATCTCATCATTGTGACGAGACGGGACTGTTGCGTTAAATGTCGGTTTTATAGGAACAGGTGTCAGTGGGAAGACAAAACTTACTATTTTGCGATACTTTCGTTTAGGTGTGACTCACAAACTTGAACTCTACAAAACTCTTTGTTGCTTCAGAAGAATCAAGACGTTGTCGCCAATGCAAATGTCAAGCTGTCGTCAAACTTACACAGTCGAGTCACATTACTCTGACCACCTCCTACTTTTTACGTCAATAGCGCGTAGCCAATGAAAGAAGGGACGTGTCGTGAGCTGGCTTGGAGAATATATAAGGTGTGCTGTAGGCAATCTAAAAACATATCACTCGTTGCTGTCACGGATAAAAGGAGCGATTTATCATATTTGCAAAAAGTGATGATTATCGGATTTCGGGCCAAGCGTGGCAGTATTTCGGAAATAGCGCAGTTTGTGAACTGTTTGCGTGCTGCTGTGGTTAAATTGTAACCTGGTTGGAGAAATGGCACTATTGCGAATAAGCGTAGTGGAAACTGCGGAGCACCACGTGCCATTGATGTGTGAGGTGAACGTTGGCTCCGAAGGTGCGTGAGGGCCGATCGACACGCTACAGTGTAGCAACTCACTGGCCGAATGAACCAGGGAGCTACCGGAAGTGTGTCTAAAAGGACAGTTTCAGCGAACCCCACTGTGTATGGGGCTCCGATGCATACGGGTGGTCACTGCATCTATCCTAACGAAGGTGCATCAGCAGAAAAGGCTTATATTTGCACGGCAGTATCGGAAATGGAACTCCGCTGATTGGAAAAGGATTGCCATCTCCGATGTATCACGTGTTCTGCTTCATCGAACGGATGGACGTTTCCTGGAAAAACGCAAGTTGGTGGGTGCAACGTTATGGTCTAGGGGATACTTTCGTGGCATTCCCTGGGTCTACTCATACTTGTAGAAGGCACTATGGACCAAATTCGTTATGAATCCATCCTTGTGGACCACGTATACCCATACATGCTGATTGTATTCCCTGAGCCGGATTGAATCTTCTAGCACGACAAAGCGACGTGTGATACAGCTATACATGTCCGAGAATGGTTGACATAGCATGATGAAGACTTCAAAATGCTTCCCTGGCCCCTAATTCCCCAGATTTAAACCCGATTGAGCATCTGTGGGACCACCTCGATCGTGTTGTTCGCTCTATGGATCCTCTACCACGCACTCTCCAGCAGCTGTCTGATGCACTGCAGTCAGCATGGCTCCACATACCTGTGAACACCTTCCAGCACCTTACTCAGTCACTCCCAGCCCGTCTAGCTGCTGTCCGCGCTGCACACGGCGGTTACTCTGGATATTAGCTGGTGGTCACAATAATGTGACTCGTCCATGTATTTAAAGACTGATCGCTGTTCTAAAATTGTGGCGAAAGAATATAAAAGGTAAGATCTGCTAATCGTTTTCACTACTCATCACGTAAATTTGACATGAGATTAGAAAATATGATGAACCACGTTTTACGTACGAATAGGACGTCGATTTTTCAACCGAAGGGTCATATAGGCATTTCCTAGTTCAAAGTAATCTGTAGAGAAGTAGTAGTGAAAAAGGAGTTCAGAATTCGGTTTATTATGATCGCATTCATGAAACAGCTGATTCTCTTTCAAAACTCACATCTGTTTTTTCTGAAGTTCACGTAATGAATAAAGCATGAAAAGCAGTTTCTACGAAGCACATAAAAATGTCTTTTTTCAAATGGAAATTTTCAGTGGAACGCTGCCTATGAAGATCCGATTTTCGCTTATGTTGCAACTCAGCCTTAGGCAATGACGATAGATGTTTCGAACTTCGTAAATTTCGATTATGACATATCGGTACATAAAAAAATATCTGACAGTGAATTCATGCCCCAAAATCGTAAGAGATAGTAGAAGAATTTGAAGAAGACGACTCGGAAGAATTGCAAAACTCAGCAGGATTAGAAGGAATAAGTGCTTGTAACGTCGCTAAGGATCTCCCTTTTTTATGTAAACGTCCCACGTATTTGAGCATTAGACAGAAAATTCATTGCACTATATAAAGGAACAATAAAAAAAGTATGGCTTTCTTCTAGAAAGAGGTAAGTTTGCAATTATAATGGGTTTGTACTCCGATGCACATATGTGTGTTATCTCTAAGAAATGTATACGCAACATAATGCAGCATTTAAATTTGGTATTTGCCTCTGCATTTGATTCATATATTTGTTCTTACAATATTAACTTAGGCATGCATTTCTTTAAGCAAAAAATAATGGAAATAACCCACTTGTAGATTTTGCTCAGAAAAGAGCTTTTTTATTAAGGAGATTCTGCCGTAACTTCGATACATTTGAAAAGTACTGTATCAAGTTGGTTTGTAGATATACCCAGTCGAATACCATTGTATTTCAAACATCACAGATATTTTTATATGGTCTAACTACACATCGAGCAAGTCCTAATAATATGGCTCAGTTATGAACCTAGCCGTTACATTAAAGTTCTTTAATACGAATTTTATTAAGACAACGGTCAAACTTCGTTGTCTAGGAAAACCTGCAACTTAAACGATAATATTTTAAGCTTAGGTACAGATAAGAGATTACAGGCGCTTTGCGCAACACCTGGGCAACCAATTATCATATTATAAATTTATTTATTTATTTTATTTTTTTTTTTTTGATTGGAGGTTTAACGACCACCGTGAGCAACTCAATGGGCTATAAGCAGTCGCCCGTCCCTAATTTAGGGTCACTGGTTCCAGGGAAGGGAGAGAACCAGTGCCGTAAGACAAACACAACATCCATGCCTCACCGGGATTCGAACCCGGACCCCTTTCGGACGAATGATCAGAGGCCATCGCTTAGACCACTGCGCCACCGGGGCGGCTAAATTTATTTTACGTGGGCAGTTCAGAAGAAAGAAAGAAAAAATCTCCTTGAAATGTACATTGTTAACTAATTAGTTTTAGGCTTTGAGCATCCTGCTTCGATGTATCTTTAATTGCTGTGTTAACTACAGTTATGACCGCTGTGTCGCGTATTTTTACAGTATTTAGCGTCCTACATATTAAGCTAATAGTGTTGTGCAGAAAGTAATGCAAAAGTTGGCATAACGTTTTTATTAACTGACAGAATTCGTTCAAATTGCATATGTTGGTAGAGCAACTCTTCCACTATAGTAACCCTTCTTCTTCATTGCAGGTAAATAATGGATTCCAAGCAGAAGCAACGTGCAGTGATTGAGTTCTTGACGAAGGAAGGGTGCAGGATATCCGACATACACAGAAGGCTACAGTCTGTTTACGGGGATGACACCATTGACAAGAGCAATGTGCACAAATGGATGAAGAAGTTTAAAGGAAAGGGAAACCAGAATTGAAGATAAACCTCGCAGTAGGAGAAATGACGTCGGGAAATGGTTCGTGGGCACACGGGAACCGCTACATCTGCCTTTATAGTAGACAGGATCCCCGCGTGATCCGTCCGTGCCTGGCGCACGATCCGTTGAACCTCTCTACGTCCTCCGGGCTTCTCCGGAGCCGCTCCGCCGTGTGGCATTGCCATCACGGGCCAACTGCTCCCAACACAGTCGGAAGGTATGGTAAAATCGATTCACGCGGCGGGAATTAGGGTGCGTCGAGCACTTTGCCGTTTTCAGCCCGATTATCCGACCTCTCTTAAAGTCCGTACGTGGCGTGAATCGACGTCTCAGGCGTATACGCGGCATTCTAGTCACTCGTTACTCTTGCTTGCGTCGGCCGGTGCTTTTCGCTTTCATGGGTCATCGACTGAACGCAGCTTTTTAAGGTTGCGGGTTCGTGCTTGCAGCGCCACCACAGGGTGTGCGGTCATGCGCACTCGCACCAAAGGTGAATAATTTGCATGCCAGCACGCACTCTAGCTATTTGCAAAGTTTCGCGGTTGTATCATCTAGGTGCGCAAATTTCACTGTCCGTGGGTGTACATCGCTTGCAATGGAGACTACGTTAAGTAGTACATTTGTATAGAGAAAAAGTTACTCCACAAACATGTGCAGTTTGAACGACCTCTGTCAGTTAATAAAAACGTTATGACCACTGTTTCATTACTTTCGGTAAAACTCTCGTATGACGTACAAGAGAACACTTAAAGTTGTTTACAATGTGATTATGAGTTAAACATGAACCGACCTGATGGAGAGAGTGGCATACGTAGGAGCAGTGGTAGTTAGCGGTTATCTCAGTGCAGTGTTACATTAGGTGGAATTCAGGCTGATGATTTTCGATGATGCCAGTCATTCTTTTTTTAACCTGTTCACAGTTTGATATATTAGAATCTGTTTTTTTCGGTATCATATATTTGACTTGATTTGATTTTATGATTTCGGTAGTAATCGATAGTAAACGTATCGACAATGTTTTTAATAACGGTAATGCATATAAAGGAAATGGAGCCTATCATCCAGTGTTGGATGCTCTATATGATAAAATCGAGCTTTTAATACTGATTGATAGGAAGAAGAAAATGTGACGTTAGTCGCGCATCGGGACTTAATAAGGCCACCCTGGTTACGCTAAAATCTAAACCTTGGCTTCTGACCATTCGTCAGATGTCGAGACTGAGGCAGGCATCTCGCTCAAGCATGGATTTTGTGTTTGTCTTAGCGCACTGGGGTCTCTCCCTTCCCTAGAATCAGTGGCCCTAAATTAGGGACGGGCGACAGCTTATAGGCAATTGTGGTCGTTAAACAACCCTTTCCCCAAAATACTTTCAAAATGATGTTACCCAACTAACAATTTTATCGCTAAGAGAGAAAATATGAGGCGTACCGCAAAATAATGTTTTCTTTGATATAATTTGGTCCAATTGATGTTATAATAAAAATTATGTCGGAGTTGTTCACGTGCTACAAAGGTGAAGCAGGTGTCAATGCGGCAAATCTGCAGCGAAACATTCTGTCCGCGGAGCTTAGTTGGGAGAGCAAGTAACCCCTAAGTGAGGAGGCGCGAATTCGATCCCCGTCACGGACAAACTTGTGTTTTCACAAGTTGTAAAAGGTTGAATGTATATAAATGTCAACAATAAATTACCCAAGAAACATTGTCGTGCACAATGAGCAAATCATTTGATAAATTTTAAACTGGGTATGCTCAGAGGATTTTATCTCTGGTAATTCGTAGTTTTTTATGCATTGTGGATTTCCTAGACAGAGCGTGTCGAGATATATGCATATGTTTTGTTAAAAGAAAATGTGTCCGTCCGAGTTATTGGACTTGTACTTACTGAGGAATTGTTGAACCAAGAGTGAAATAGTGCAGGAAAATTTTGCATCCGAAACATCAGGAAAACGCATAAGAAGTTTTTGTCGTAAAAGGAGCTGTTAGATGCAAAAATAACTTTTAATTAAAACTAAAATATTGGCGAAATATTCGTATGGTTTTCCGACACCGCGCAGCAACAGATGTTTGCAGCACTAGTTTTAATCACCGTTATTCTTATTATTGAGCGTATTTCTTGGAAGACAAGTGTATGTTTCGACCCTGATGAGAAAGCTGTGTCTTACAGAAATTTTAAAATGTGTGCCTAAATACACACACGCACACATACCCCGAAGAGCTAAAACATTATCCCCAGTGCGTCTTAATGTGAATCGAAGTAATCACAGATAAACGACGGAATGTGCGAAGATTATGAAACGCTATAAATAACACCTGATACTGAGCTCTGTTTAACAGTGTTATTCTTGATCTTCAAATAGAAAAAGCAGCCGACTTATGCGAGTTTAAAAAAAAAAAACAAATTGTAATGACCAGACAACTGGGTCAGATCATTAACGGCAAAGTTTGTGGGGTAATTAGGATCAGCCGTGGTAAGTACTTTCAAAAAGTGCTCCGAGGAGGTAAATCCACTAACCGACGACAAGGAATGAGCCGACCACGTCTCATTGATGTAGAGGCGTAGTGATGAGAGAAAGCTTTCCAGTATAGAACAAACCAACAGAAGGGATACTGTGGCGTAACTCGCAGACAATTTGAATGATAGTAACGGGGGTAATATGTCACAAAACACAATACGTCGTACTCGGCTGAAATTAAGACTGCATAGCCGCAGGCCGCTTGAAATCCTGTGCTAACGTCGTTTGACTGTCTAAAGCGCCTACAATGGGAACGCAAGCATGGAAACAGCACCTGGAATGATGGGAAGAAGGTCACCTGGTCCTATGAATCGGGTTTCCTGTTGCACCATGTGGACGGCCGGGTACGTGTGTGTCGTTTACCTGGGGAAGATTTGGCACCAAATTGCCCTGTGGGACGAAAACAAGCCGGTGGAGGAAATGTAATGGTTTGGGCAATGTTCTGCTGGAAAATTCTAGGTAAATTCATAGGTAACACTGGGAAACTTTAGGTAAATTCATAGGTATCACTGGGAAACTTTAGGTAAATTCATAGGTGACACTGGGAAACTTTAGGTAAATTCATAGGTATAGGTATTACGTAATATACGTAGTACTATTCGTATTGTCACACGTGTTTTGGTGTTACTATAACGTCATTTCTACTTTGCGTTACATTTAAACTAGCCGGGGTACCCGGTATTTCCCGGAAAAATATTCGTGGAATCACCAAGTTCAGCGGGTGAAATTTTATCTATGACAATATATTCCTGTAATTTTTTCCGTTAATACCAAATTTGGTGATTCTAAATTGAAAATTGTAGAACTTTTTTTATACCAAATTTGGTGTTCGAAATTGAAAACTGTAGAACATTTTTCGAAAATTTTGTATGGGGGCCCTTTGACCTCCGGCTCCGACTTCTTCCAAAACTGTCTACGGTCTAAGTCAATGTATTATGAGATACTATACCCAATTTAGTGGTTGTGAATTGAAAACTGTGGAACTTTTTACGAAAATTTTGTATGACCGCCCTTTAACCCTTTCCAAAAACCGTGTACGGTCTAAGTTAGAGTACCATGAGATAAATACAAAATTTGGTTGTCCTAAATTGAAAACTGTAGAACTTTTTGCGAAAATTTTGTATGGCAGCCCCTTAACCCCTTCCGAAAACCGTGTACGGTCTAAGTCAGAGTATCATGAGATAGTATACCAAATTTGGTGGTTCTAAATTGGAAACTGTAGAAATTTTAACTAAAATAACGAAATTTTTGTATGGGAGCCCGCTTGACTCGCACCCCGGGCTCCGATCCCTTTCAAAACCCGTCTACGGTCTAAGTTAGAGTACCGTGAGATAGTATACCAAATGTGGTCTTTCTAAGTTGAAAACTGTAGATTTGTATAGCGGACAAGCAAACAAATATACAAACTTTCACTTTTATGTACATAGATTACTAGATTTTTCTCTCAATTTTTCTAAGTCTTGAAAATCGCTTCCCAGAGCATAGAAAAAACTTTTTAGGGAAGAGTTACTAATTGCTGACTAATTAGTGATCTCACTAAATCACAATGTAAAAGAATATCCCCGATGAGAAATTGTTATATGCTTTGAGAATTTTACATGCTTCTAATGTCTCTAACTGTTATATGGTAATAGCGCTTCGACCAAAGACGAAGTAATAGAAACATTTACTATTTGCACTTCTGGAAAACTTTTCGCGTCACCTTCGAAGATACTTACATTCAGCACATAGGGATCTTTTCCTTCAGTCTCATTAATTTTTCCCTAATACCACATTTTGTACTTGAAAGTTAAACTTTCAAAGTAAGACACCATCATTTCAACGGGGACTGGTTGTCCTTCACTTACGTTACTAAGGCTCGTTACCATGAAGAAAGTCACGTGTCTGCTGCATCCTCTTAGGCAGTGGAAGCCACGAAAGAATGCGAACGGCGGTTTTTTCTTTGACTTGTTACTAAAATCGTTACTTCTTGGCTCCCTTTTGTCATAGAATAATGTGAATAATGTTTCATACACCTAAATCTTCCTCGACAAATGCCCTAGGGATTGGTGAAAACCGCATCGAAATCCATCCAGCGATTCTCGAGATTAGCCCGAACAAACACTCAGACGCCTACCGGGGACTTTATTTTATACTATGTATAGATTATTTTTGTATGATATTTGTATTTGCATGTTTGATGGTTCATGTGTTTGTATTAGTTGTATTATTATTCCTATTGTTGCATTTATGTGTTATGTTATTGCATTTCTTACATATATGTATTGTATTTCTCTTGTGTTTGCATATGGTGCGATTAGTATTTGGTTAATCTTTTTTTGGTACAGAAATTGCATGTGCGATTTGAATGTATGCTAGATAGTGTAACATGGCAAAATAAAATTCAAATTCAAATTTGCAAGAAACTATGACGTCTATCACCTACTTGAACGTCATTGTAGATCAGGTACATCCCTTCATTATAACGATATTGCCATCCAGTAGTGCCTTCTTTCAGAAGATAATGCGCCGTATCACACTGCCCAGATAGTTCGAGAATGGTTCGCAGAACATATGGAAGATATCTCTTGATTTTTAGACATCGATCCAGTTGATCATCTGTAGTGTGTGTTGGATCAGCAAATCTTATCTGCGGCGGCTCATCCACGTAACTGACGAGAGTTAAAGAATCTACTGGTGACATGTTTGTAGCAGATATCAGAAGGCACCTTTCGAAGTCTTGTAGCATCTATGCTTCGCCTGGCAAGAACTATTTTGCCGGCAGATGGGGGACCAACATCATATTAAGCTGGTAATCTTTATTTTATGGTTCTTCAGTGTATGTACGCAGTTAAAAGAAAACCAGAAATAAAAAAAACTGGATACGCCATTGTTAATTGCATTTCGAATGTTTTTACGCAACATATTTTCGCGCATAAATTAAGTACCTTTGCAATTTCAGAAATCGCATGCACTTTTTGATAAAATCTCAGCATATATCTATATACTTCAGCTAAGATTCTTGTTCCAAAATCTTATTCTGATAAAGCAGATGACACTGTTTCGTGAGATAGCAATTAAAAACTTTCATTTCTTATTTTAAATATTTCACAAACGGTTTATGTTCACACGCCATAAGTTTATTCCGCCTGATTTCTCGTCATCGAGTATCTTTCCACATAGTGGGGTAAGATATTTTCTTAATGAGAAAAGTATGGTATATCGACTTCGGCTGTCATAAATTTCACGTGCCGTTTCTCATATTAGAACAAGTACCGAAATCACTTCAGGTTGACATTTATAACGGCGTTCATCAAAAATACTCACCTAATTTGCAGATTAGAACGAACAAATAAATCATGGTAAATCTGCATGAATTCCTAGTTGTACTTCGCAATAGCGTGTCCATCCGCGGCGTGCACGGCGGAGATGGAGAACGTGCTCCTTGGTTTGACATTATCGCTGCAATTTTGATTCCCAGATAAAATTTGCTTTCCAGCTTTTCGTGATTGTAAAGCTGCGTCGTTAATACTTCAGATTCGGAGAGAAATTGCCAAAGTACATTCCATCAATAACGGACGACTTCCTTGTTCAATCATTAATCACTGATGTTCTCTGTCTGGTGCTTAATTGCAAAAGTGATACCTGTTAACATGCTCTGACATATTTGGAACTCGCTCGATGGGTGTGTTGTGCGATTCCAACAACTCTTATAGTAGATAATGAGCTCTTCAGAGAACGCAAACTACGAAGGTTCCAAACTTACTTCTTGCACGTTGACATGAACAAATCTGAACTGCAAGTGCCGTATGGATGAAAATTTTACTTAACGGATTGTCTCAAATATGTCAAAACAATGTTGTGTGAACCTAATCATTGGTATCCAACTCATGATATTATTTTCGAAAAACTGCGGGGTGTCTTTTTAACGCTATTACGAATTAAAATGAATTCTCGAAAAATGGTACATTCATCAACAGCAGCAAAATATAAGCTAGGATGGCGGAGCTGCATAGGTTCTATCGAAATCAGCATGCTTAGTGCACTTGCTCACGACACTTTCTAATGAAGATATTTCCGTTTATTTTCCCCGCAGCGCGATAAATAACGGATATTCTTGGTTGATTTAATGAATCTGAAGATAATGTTTGAATAGAGACATTGTTAAAATATAACTTCATCGTAATTCCATCATAAATATTATATTTCCAAATTTCAAGAAGCGGAAAAAATTGGGTTATAGCCAATGCCTGAACTACCTTTTTAATTTTTAAGTCTGATATTTGTAGCGTTTTCTTGAACTTCCGGGAAATTCAGATCTATTCTTTTCAGAAAAGTTGCCTAAAGTGTTCATGATATGTCTTTTCATCTGACATAAAAGAGCAGAGTTTTGTGGGGGTTGTCTTGCATTCTTTGGCTCCCTAAAATGACATTTCAGTTTTTAATATGATTTATGTCTCCTTCCCAAACTAAAGCACGGAGAGTTTTCTTTTCTAAGTTCTGAATAGCATTTTCCCTGTAAAAGTAGCTTGTGTGTGGCGGGTGGGTGATAGTCAATAAAATAATAAAGATAAATAAGATACAACTGTAAAACGTTTTAATTCCCACTCATTTTTGGATTGAGGGTTTAACGATCACCGTGAGCAACACAATGGGCTATAAGAAGTGGCCCGTCCCTGATTAAGGGCAACTGGTTCCTGGGAAGGGAAAGAACCAGTGCCGTAAGACAATCACAACATCCATGCCTCCACGGGATTCGAACCCAGCTCGGACGAATGATTATAAGTCAGTGCTTAGACCACAGCGCCACCGGGGCAGCTTGCCACTCTTCATTACATACTTTAAGCTAAGGATCACAACGAGCTTTTCAATACAGGAATGTGAGTAAAATAATGTGTCCAGATGTAGTCTATTCCTCTGTCCACGATCTAGAATTTTACCTATAACATGAGGAAGAAAACTATCAACTTTAAAAAAGTGCCTCAACAACACTTCATAGGTTGTTACCGTACCAGCAAGATTGTCTCTAAAAGTGGTGTGCGGTGTTAGACATTCTGCACAACAACGCTATGAAAGCGTAAGACGATCAGAAGAAGCCCTCAGCCCTCCACCCAGCTTCGTTTCTGTAGGACCGCGGCTAGTTTCAACCAGCTGCTCTCTTGTAGCTAAGCAGAGTACAACCTAAAAATATTTCATAAGGAAACATGCCACGAAGGGCGATCTAAACTTTTGACTGCACTGGTGTAATTGCGCTGCGCCAACAATGAACGTCATCCCAGAAGTCGGATATCAGCTCGGAATGACATTCAGCGACATTTCTCGGACTTGGACCTGCTACCAAAATTTTGAAAATGTAGAATAGAGATAGGAGGACCACGATCCCTAACTACCACCGTTGCTGACCCCTACCTTCGAATTGTCGCCCGGCGATACTTCAGTAATAATACCGCAGAGCAGAGAAACAAATTACATATGGCTTCTAGATACATGCTGTAGACTCAAATCATCCTAAACCGCTTTCACGACGAAATCCTTCGCTCCAGGGATCTTCTCACACCCTGTTGCTGTGGTGTTGAGCTAATATGGGCAACGGTCTACTTGAGTGAATGACAAATAACTGAATGTATGTTTTTTTAAGAGCGAATCCCGAATCAGCTTGGTGCCTGACAACGGTAGACAACCAGTGCGGAAGAAACCATGACCACCTTCTAGTCTTCAGTGCTTCATCGAATGGGTTCTTCAGTTCGGTGGTTCTGCATTATTTTGGGCACGGATTTCTACGGACACTACACTCCGCTCATCTCTATCCAAAGCAACCCGATCACTGTACAGTATTGTGACTGCACGTTTATTCCTGACAATTAGGCAGTAATACACCGTTAGTAGAGGCGATGGGTAAATCGTACAGGATCACAACTGGCAACTCACGGTGTTAGGTTGGTGAATGCACTACTCCAGGAACGCGCAGATGGAGTTGCACTCTCTCTGTGGCAGTATTTATATCCCATCGCCAATGTATGAGACTAACTTAAACATGGCTGCGTGAGGCTTCTGGAATGCACACATGAGACGTTCTCCGGAAGGCTGCATTTAAACGGTGGGACACTTTAGACCAAACCCTTTATAGCATGAGAGTGATGCAGGCCACGAAGTGCACGTGCATGCACCACTGCCAGGACTCTCACACTCATGTGTCTAGGAATTAGCGTCTGATGCTAATTTGTGGGTACATTTTACGCTTCAGATAATGTATTTGGTTCCTCAATGTCAATAACTTTATGCCACAGTTTTCCCTCGAAGCATAATTACACTGTTAGCGAGAGACCGGGGCGTGACCAAACTGCCTTCGTTAAGTGGTCCATTATCAAAGATTACAATCTTAGAAGCGATGTCTATGCCTAAAATGCTAAAGTTGTCTGCTACAGATTACGTATCATGTGATAAATTACGATGACGTAATAGAGCTCGGTAGCTCAAGTACGTTTCGCTAGCACTAAAGGTCATACTTTAACTCACTTCAGATTTCAATTTATACGGGGTTTGGAAATTATTTTATTAGGATCATGATGCAGAGGAGACTGATGTCCTCCAAGAGAATCTAACGGCTATATCACGTGTAATGTACTGTACCTTCCCGATGTACCTCTGGGTATAATGATTGAATCCTCTCTCGAACCACATATACGCGCTAGCGATGCAAACACAATTCGTAATTTGTAAGCGGTCTTATATTTACGAAGTTCGAGCAGCGTTGTTGGCTAAATATGGAAATTGATAAAGGTCATACCGTGAAGCAATGTTGTAAAGGTTTGTAACAAGCTTGTGGAGCACCTAGTTTACCGTATAATAAGGTAGAAAGGTGGGTGCAGCCTTCAAAAAAGGACGGACAACGGTGGCTTGTGCATCTTGGCGCGGAAGTCCCCAAGTAAATGAAACTCAAGTGCTCGCTTTCTCTGCATTGTTAGAGACATACCCATGCCAGATAATCCGTGAACTCGCCCATGAGAGTAACCTTTCGCATACAACTGTGCTGCACATTTTGAAAAAAAACCCGGCTAAGCATGCGAGATATCGCATCACCTTGGGCGTCTCATGCGTTAAGTGTTATTGAGAAATGGCAACGTTACGAGGCAGCTAGGCTATATTTGGAACTGCGTGAGTGTGAAGGAGACACATTTCTACGATGTATCCTTACGTTGGATGACACATGGGCGCGGTGTTATTAACTTAAACTGAAACACCAGTGTAATGAATGGAGGCATTTCGGCTAGCTTTGCCGAAACAATGTCCAGCAGAACAATAGTAACGTTAATGTGTAATGATAATCGCCGTCTATGACTGGGATAGCGTCGTACTAAAACTTGCAATACCTCCAGGACAGAAAGTAAATGCAGCGTATTATGCGCATTTCCTCGAATATAACCCGCGGCCAGCTGTCCGGAAGAAGCGGCGTCATTTGAAGTAACATATTCCGATAGTTTTGCATGACAACGCTTGCTGCTGTGTTGCTGGCGTTGTTACTGACTTGTTCTGTCGATGGTGTTTCAAAGTGTTATTCAAAAAATTGCCTGACTTAAGCCTCTGTGGCTTTTATTTGTTTCCGAAGATGGGATCACCGCTTCTGGGGATTCGTTTCAAGAACACCGAAGACACTCTAAGAGCCATAGGCCGGTCCATGGAGAAGATCAACACGTCTCGCCTTGCTGACGGCATTCAGGCACTTCGACACCGATGGCATTAAGTTTTGCAAAATGCTGGCGACTATATCGAAGGCATATAGTCGACTGGAATCGTATTCAATGTTATATTCCAATGTAACCATTACGTTCCCACTAATAAATTCCCAGCCCTTTTATTTCAGACTTTAACTGCACTTCGGATTTCAACACAGGTCCGTGGTTTCTGTTACCAAGACCATAGCAGGTAAAACACTGGTGTGCAAAAATTAAGGACGAAGATGAGAAATTAACATAACAGAAGAACGAGCAGGCAGAACGGACCGAAAGACCGCTCAGGAGATAGACTAGAGTCCGGTACGATAGGGCATGCGCATATATGCAGCATGACTTAAGGGGGGGGGGGGAGTGTCGAAAGGGTATAAAGCACACGGGCGGTGTACACTCAGCAATTCGATGAAAGCCATTGCACGGTGTACATCGGTTTAAACGACGTCGATTTGCTGCCACCGTGTGATAAGGCCAACAGGCAATTCAGTAGACGACATCTGGATGACTTTACCTGAGGTCGCGTCATTGGGAAATTGGAAGAAAGTCGAAGTGTGACTAGTGTGGCCGAGGAGTTCGGGATCGCTCACAGCATCATTTCACGAGCTTGGAGAGCATTTCAAACGACAGGAACAGCTGTCCGAGAGTTTAGCAGTGCTCGTCCACGAGCAACCACGGTGGCGGACGACCAGTATATTGTCCTACAGGCGAGAAGAGAGAGACGGCAGACAGTGGGAGAAATCGCAAGGCACATGCAACAGACAACTGGACGTCCGGTATCGCGTTTTACCATGGCCAAGAAGCTGCACAAAGGTGGTTTATTTGCACGACGACCAATACGGTGTGTGCCTTTAACGCCTGCTCATCGGAGACGGCGGTTTGTGTGGTGCCAGGAACACAAGAACTGGACACATCAGCAATGGGGTCGATTTCTCTTTACGGATGAGAGCCGATTTAGTCTGACAAGCGATTCTGGACGTATATACATCTGGAGAGAGCAGGGAACACGCAATCACACCTCCAACATCATCGAAAGGGACCGGTTTGGAGGTGGCGGAGTTCTCGTTTGTGGCGGTATCATGCTTGGTAACCGTACTAACCTCCACATCTTCCAAGGAGGTTCAGTCACTGGTGTCCGCCATTGTACCGAGGTTCTCCTGCCTCACGTGCGTCTGCTTAGAGGTGCTGTGGATCCTGAGTTCAGCTTCATGGACGACAACACTACACCTCATCGTACAGTGGCTGTCGCATAGCTGTTGGAGAGTAAAGATATTCAACGCATGGATTGACCCGCAAGGTCCCCGGACCTAAATCCAATCGAACACGTGTAGGACCTTCTCGGGAGACACTTGGCAGCACGTCACCAGCCGCCAGCAACGATTCCGCAGCTGCGTTTGCGCTACAAAAGGAATGGGCCTCGATGCCTCAACAGCTTCTTGACAACCTTGTCCGCAGCATGGACAGACGTTGTAAGTCCTGCAACGCAGTCAGGGTTGATCATATCCCCTACTAAAGACTGGATTTTTCTTTGGAGCCGCCTCTCACATGGACGTTTCTGTCTTCTGTCCAGTTGTGCTCGAAGCTACCTTTTCAATAAAGTGCCATTGTATCCTTTGGATTCCTTGTTCGGACAGTTTTGCTCACTTGTCCTATATTCTTACATCTTGGGGATTTTATGGTATGATTTGGGTCGATGTGGAGCACTTCTGCACGACGTTACATTCGAAAAACCGTCTCGTCCTTAATTTTTTGCACGCCAGTGTACAACGCTAACGTTATGGAATAAGACATCAAGCAAAAGTAAATGAAAAGGAGAAGATGAAATATTGGAGTTCCAAATGTGAACATTTAATACATATCTTTGAAAAAGCGAAATTACTATCAGAAGAGTTGCTATTTTTTGTTTCGCAGTTCTTCTTCATGGGCAAATGCTTCTAGCATACATAGTGGACCGGAACTGGAAATTTAATAGAAGGTGGCTACACACTACAGGCTTCACGCTAATCAACGAGAAACCAATGCCATTTAACTCGTACGGCAACAACAGTCTTGTGGTTCCCTCATAAATAAGGCTGAATAAGAAACCAAAAAAATATTTTAAGGAAATATTAGCGATTTTATTTAACACCGAAGTAAAGAGTAAAATGTCCATTACATTCTAAGCGTGTCTGTCAGAAATAACACCCCAATCTATGAGTTCAGCTGTGGTGTAGTATAAGTTATTTGTTCTCAAAATGGATTTTAGGCAACCTTTATTAAAGCTAGTAAATTGATATTAGTAGATGTCATACATAATTAGAGTTCTGGGGAAACATGCTCCCAAAACCTAGAACAGCGAATTTATCCTTCACTCCAGGCTTCATTTAAAGAATAATGAAATATATAAGTAAACAAATGTTATTTCGGGGGCGCTCTGACATCGCTGGATTCCTTGCCTTGGTTTCCCTCTAAATCTGCTTGTGAGATAAACATCTATCCTTGTCTACCATCTTGTTGTTCATTACACATACATACACTGATAAGCATGCAGCCATATTGCAGTTTATGTCACACAGTGTTTAGGTAACTTGGTGATCAATGGTATAGATTTGCTTCTTGTGATGATTTTAAAGGTCAATATTTGAACCAGTTGACTTTTTTTTGTATATTTCAACAAAAATTACCTGAAGTTTTTGTTAAAATTATTATAAATCAGTTTCCAACCAAAGTTACGCCATTTTGATTTAAATTCTAAGTCCAACGTGTTTTACTTCAAATATTGGACATAACGTACTTCTACTCAAATGTTTACACTTGGGCTTTAAGACATTGCGGGAAATAATCATTAAGGACTTTTTAAGTTAAACATCCTGACTTAATTTTTGCATTTTGGAAAACTTACGATATTTGTTACCACAACAGTTTTAAAAATAATAGCAACATTTCAATGAAAATGAAACAACATTTAAAGGAATATATTTAATTTTATATCACAACATGGAATTTAAAACAACTTTAATTTTTTCAATCAGTCTCGGAACTCTAAATCAAGACAGTCATTGCATTACTTTTCTTTTTGTTATGAGTAATTGCCCAAATAATAAAGACAAAAAAATGGTACCTTTATGTTAAGGTTTTCATTTTACCTATATATATCTTTTCTACAAGTGTAGGCTTATGCGCAAGTTTCTATCTATTCATTCACGCACTAATCCATTTTAATGTGAAGTTGAAACAACGCAGTTTCGATTCTCATGTGTTCCCAAATATTTTGCACGATAGGTTGTTATCCATGATTCTATCATTCATTCACATGTCGCAGCTAGACGATATAATTTATATCGCGTAAAGAGGTCTACTATAGTTATTATGTAATTTTAACAAAGAAATATATTGATGTACCACTATTTTTGAAACTAAGGCTAGCGTTGATCCCTGAAATTTATTTCTGCCGTCATTCCTCTTCTCGCGTACTTTTCACATTGCACTCTTATACTGTTCGTGTGGCAGACAAAGATCTACATCACTTATTTATCAAAACTTGCAACATTTGTTTTAAATTTGATAAGTTCCGTAAGATAGAAGTACAGAAGCCCAATGGTATCAGAAGAGAGTTGCCCGTGCCCTGCATCACAAGCCTATATAAAGGTTTTCAGTAATACCAAGACTTATAAGTCAATTTTTCGTCCCGTTTAGAGCTACACATAATGTTGGACCTCTATTACTGAACAAAACGCACGCCAGTTCTACCAGGTACCGAGAAGACGTGGGACACACGAGGCTGATGTATTTGTTCACGAGGACACATTGCGTTATCAGCTGAGAAGAGAAAGGAGGTCGCTAAACGCGCGGATTGAGTACTCGAATGTCCTTATTGGAAAAAAGGTTTAAACATAGCAGCAGCGAGAGACTTTGGTGCTGTTGAAAGGGAGGAAACGGTGCGCAGCAGCACTGCACAAAAATAGTTCAGGTATTTCAATCCTAGACACACCAGCCTTGAAGACAAGCCGAGGTTAGGAAATCCAACTACCACCAACGTTAAAGACATAATCGAAGCTGTGACAGCGAACCTCGGTACTAGTATAAGACAGATGAGGTTGGGTCTGCCCAATCCCCCATTGTTCTTTACCTGCAACAGCTTGGCCTTCCCTAAGGCTCGATAGAGTAGTTCCCCATGAAATGCCACCCAAGAAGGAAGAAAAGGGTGTCGACCTCTGTCGAAGATTGCTGTCAAACTCACATAAAGATACAGTAGGTTTTGTCGTCGTATCGTCACAGGTGAAGAAAAGTAGAAATTCCTCTGGTACCCTATCACTGATAATAGTGGCTGGAGAATTTCAACTTTTCGCCTTTTAAAAATTTTATTTGGGTTTTAAACACAGGCTCACATGTTCCATCTATTTGTTCACACTTATTTTACTCTAATTTAACTTTCCCTTTTATTTCCTGTATCTATGTGAACTGAGTTCGTTCTTCTTAAGCGTTTTCAAACTCAAAGTTTATATTTCCTTTCTCCATAAAATATTTTTTGTGAGTTTTGCATTGAGGTCGGAGGTTGAATGACGTACTGTATGATAAAGTAATTGAAAGAATACACGAGATGAAAAAATAAAAATGACAGGAGGAGGGGTAAAGAACCAAAAATAGTATATAAAAGTAGGTAGATACCTGCTTGCAGCCGAAGAACTAAGAACGAGGTTCACGACATGTGTTGATTCTGACTTTTATTAGGCTATTTTACGAACTGGATGACGTTTTAGTTAGTCGTGGTCTGATACTTTCTAATTCATCTATGTACAATTTCTGTTCTCACAGTAACATTTTTGGAGCAGTGAGTTCGGTATTTCGAGTCTCTCATTTTTGAGGCTCGAATTTGTAAAAAAATATTGTTATATTACTTCGAAATTACAGTATTAATATGTTGGCGAGTTTATTACGTTTGACGAGTGTTTCACGCTATTAAAGTTATTACTCATTATGCTAATTGCTAAAGTGGATGAAATAAAGGAAGTGAAAGTTTCCGTAAGGACATTGGTTTCAGTGAATCTCTAGACGTATTTTGAAAGTGGCATTCCCTGGGCTTGTTTAAGGACATTGAAGGTTAAAGTATCTATGGTTTCAACAAAGACGAACTAGATAAGATAGTGAACCACGCTTCACGTAATGTTGGTGTTCTAGGCCAACAGACAGTTTTCAGGTTTTTCTAGGTTCTTAAAACCAAAGAACACCACGTCTTCCTGCAGTTGCTACAGAGAAATGAACAGAGATGACTTCCTGTTGTATCAACAAATGACAAACTAATTCATTCCGGATACAGCTAGAATTCAAAATTTTATTTACAACCTTTTTATTTTCATGCGTTTTACAGGTGTGCATATCAAAAACAAAACGCTTTGAATGAATTTCTCTGAGTAATACAAAATTCTAGATAACAAGAGTCATTATAAACAAACCTTTTCACTACGATGCTGTACACGGAAACAGAAAGAAAACAGAATGCGAATCACGGGATGTTTGGGAAAGCTGAAAATATTTAGCACTTCCACGCCCGTGTCTGTATTTGTTTTAATCCAACTGATAACTTTTTTCTTCATTTCCATTTAGTAGTTGAACATTGTATTTATAATTATCTATCAGTTTACAATAGCTGATGCAAAAAATGGATAGAATCCTGAAAGGACCACTGATGGATAAGCAATGGTTTTCGAAGCTTTTTTTTTCTTAATCTCTTATGGAGATAGTTCGCCAAATTTTATAATAAAATCATTGTCGATACGTCTGTCCATCCGTCTGAGATATTCTAAGAGCCTACAGTTACAAAGGACTACAGAGGAGTCCGTTTTGTCAATATCGCCACTGTACATGTATGAAAATTTAACCCAACAGAAACTAAGTTAAACTTTGCGCACGAAAATGCATACCTTCACATTTGCAGTTGGAATATTCATTCACTCATCGATTTTTCGGTGCGTCATCGCATGGCCGATCTTTCAGATATTTGGATTGCAAATGGTTTTAGTAGTTTAAATCCGGAGAAGAGTGATTCGTCATTAAAAGCGGCAAATACGAATGCGATGCAGAAGTTATGAAGTTTTCATTGAATAATGATCACTGTCTGTAATTGCTTCGCACATGTTAAAGAGACGCTGAAGGGAAGTTTCCGATCTCCTTGCGAAAAGCAGTGCTTCAAGCCTTATTTAGTGTAATCCGGTTAGATTTATTCTCAATCATTAATTTTCTGAGGGAATAAATTGGCTCTGCGCAAATATCAATGAACTTTCTGTTATGTAAATTAAGGATTCTTCATCATCCAGAATTGGAAACTAACAATTGCTCCCTCGGAGTAATGCAACTCGCATTTGTGGTTCCCTGCGCAGCACACACAAACACACACACACACACATTCACATTCACACACACTCACACACACACACCATGGTTTGCATCAACAGATTGGTCGCGCGCTCTTGGCAACTCAGGTGCGCTTGCCACTGAAAATGTATTAGCCGATGATAGTCACTTATTGATGAGATGTATTTTCAGCCATTAAATTTTGACGCTTAGGAATGAAACCTCAGAATTCATTGGGAATAAGTGCAGTGGCAGAAAATAGAGAGGATATACGATTTCCTAAGTACATATATCAATAAGTACCACCCAATTAACTGAGAGAGATTAAGAGTGTCAGCCAGTTATTATCTTCCAGAATCCTTTTATATTGACTCCTCTGTTAGAATAAGATTTTAAAAGGTCTAATAAATGTTAGTATCGAACATACTGTTGAGAATTCAGAAGTGCAAATTATTTTCAGTTCACACATAGCAGTTTTCATTTTTAAGTCAATGTGGGCATTTCGGTAACACAGAAGTTATTAGAAGTTCATTGGTAAATCGATTAATCAATTGAAAATGTTGTGATCATTCAAAGGCTCATGGGTAACAAACTATATTTTGCATTGTTTCAAAATTGTTACAAGTTACTTTCAGTGCAGGTGAGAGTCCGTACCTTATCATAATTTATAGGCATAGGACAAAGACAGGATCTGATATTCAGTTACTGCAGGTAATTTATGGGCAGGAAATTTAAGAGCAACATTGAAATCCATAGAATTCGGTTTATCCTCAGTGGCCTGACGTTTTTCCGGAGTCAAAGGAGTGTGGATGGTTAAAACAAAGCAGGAAAACTGCGCAAGTTTTATTTTGGCACCCCACTCCATACATCCGTGTCATTATGAAGGCGAAACTGAAACAAGTCCAATACAATCACAGCAAAATTATTATATTCCACAAATGATAAATTTTGAACCCGAAAAGTGTCATTCTTTGCCGCATATTTTAATGAATAAGATTACTGATAAAAGTTCACCGAACCAAAACTAAGAAGTTGTCTTACAAGAAGCTTACCCTAGATTGCTGGATGTACGGTTGATTTTAGTACAAGACGCGCGTCCTACAAACTCGAAGTAAACTGTAAACATGATTATGATGATTATGATGTTTCTGAATTTTTATTTTCAGTGTCCAGATAGACTACCATTTTGAAAATCATACGGACACACACGTAAGATACACGCTAACGTCACTGTCACTACCTCTCATTACAGCAGTGCCTCATTCCCATTGTGGCTGTTATGACACATTGCTCTCTCTCGGATTGTCAGTTTGTGGGTTTAACGAACACCGTGAGAAATTCGATGGGTCATAGACAGTCGCCCATCCCTAATTTAAGGGCACTATTTACAGGGAAGGAAGAGAGCCAGTGTCATAAGACAAACAACATCCATGTATTAGGGAATTCGAACCCAGACCATTCGTTTTAAGTCATAACGAATGGTAAGTAGCCTGTGCCACCGGAATGGCGCTCCTTGATTGCTTTTTTTTTCTTAACGAGATTATGTCTACTGACGGGGATCAATACAGTTCTTGTACAACGACGATCAGTTCAGCTATGGTAATGTGTCTTCCTTATCTAGCAATCACTCAACGCAACTCCTTCCCAAACACATGTAGTAAAGAACATTAATGGCGATGTGATTTAATATCATACCAGTCCGTTGTTCTCAAACCTATTTATATTTATATTCATCTGGCGGTTCAAATTAGATTGCAATAAGCTGTCCTTTATATAAAAGCGAAAGTTAAGAAAAACTAATTAGAGTGGCCAGAGTAATAACCAGTATTGGCAGTGACTAAACCCTAATATAGCATAAAGCCAGCACATTACATGGATTTCAATACCTTCTAACTTCGAAACAGTGCACGGAAGACTCTCAAACAAATCCCTGGAATGAAAACCTAACCTATGCATATGTGACCTTATTTGGGGGATATATGACTGTGTCTGAGCATTTCAGAGACGATATGGCTTGTAGGAGGCTCAGAGTCAGTCATGGTCAGTACTTTCAAAAAGTGGTCCCAGGCTGGAAAAACCATGAATCGACAACAAGGTATCGGCCGACCGCAGCTCATCGATGCTAGAGGTTAGTGAAGGCTTTCTCATATGGTATGAGCCAACAGAAGAGACACTCTGGCGCAACTAATGCTGCTTATGGGAGTAATACATCACAACACACAGTGCCTTAAACCCTTCTGAAAATGGGGCTGTATAGGCGCTCCAAGTGCCCATGTCATTCTCAGTTCACTGCTGAAAGCGCCTACAACGGAAATGCGAGCATCAAAACTGGAACCTGATGGATATGAAGAAAGCCGTCTTGTCCCATGAATCTTGTTTCAAGTTGCACCATGTGAACTGCCGAGTACACATGCGTCGTTTACCTGGAAAAGTGTTCGCACCTGAATGCACCGTGGGATGAAAACCAGACGGTGGAGAAAGTGTAATGGTTTGCGCTGTGTTCTACTGGAAAACCCTGGGTTCAGTCTTTTTTGTACAGGAAAGTATGATGTCTACCACCTACCTAAACATTATTGCAGACCAGTTACATCCTTTTAATGGAAACGGTATTTACCTCCACTAGTACCTTCTTTCAGCAGGATGTGCTACACTGCCCGGATTTTTTGAGAATGGTTTAAAGAACATAAGGAAGACTGCTAGGTCTTCCTCATAGTATCTGGGGAATCTGGAACCCAGATTCCCCAGATATTAATCCAATCGAACATCTGTGGTTTGGGTATGAATAGGAAATCCCATCTGCGGCGGTTCAGCCACGCAAATTACAATAATTAAATGTTCTGCTTGTAACGTTTTGGCACCAGATACCTCAGGACACCTTTAAATATGTGGTAGCGTCAATGTTTGGCCGGGTAAGAGCTATTTTAGCGGCACGTGCACGACCAGCATCATATTATGCAGGTGGTCATAATGTTTTGGCTCTTCGGTGTATGTACCATATACACCGATACATTATAATCCTGATGCGTTAAGAGAGACGCTTAAATAACGTAGGTTGCAAAAATTTGTATGAAGGAGGAAGAAGCTATTCCATGAATGGAAATATCCGAAAACGTCAGAAGTGAAAAGAATGAGGAAGATGCATGGCTAAACACGAAAGGTAATTACAATTTCACCTTTATGAAATCTGGGAAAATTAAATAAAACATTTTGAATTGCTTTTCCATTGCAGTCCTTTGATTTCAGGACAGCGCCTACATCGTTCCACAAAATCCTTGATGATGTCGGCGAAGAATTTTTGTTTCTTCCCTGCATTCAAGCATGCACCACATTTTTAATATCGCCTTTAAGAGAAAATTGGTGTCTGGGAGATTTTGTTTTACAGGTTTTTAGACACCTGAAGAATAATCTCTGAGTTCTGAATTTGTTGGTTGCAGAGTTTAAATAATGTTGAGTGTTTTTATGGTACTCAGGAACATTCACACACATTTTGAAGACGGTCCTTCTAGTTGACTAAAAAGATCAGTTTCCAGTGACAGTATAAGCACAATACGATATTTTACATTATTGATATCTTTGCCATGCTCCTGACAACTTTCTGGAATAGGCCCTATGACATTCCGAAACAACACTGAAAATCTTAAATATCATGAACAGCTTAAAATGTCTTCCTCAAGGCAGTACGTTCTAACTCTTTTAAGCCTTCCAGACGGGCGAGAGGTCGAAGACGTTGGTATCTGTTGAACTGTAGGACCTGAACAGAGACTCAGTCCTGAATCAGGCATAACTTTGTGCTGGTCTCACGGCGATGACCTCTGAGTATCTCACCCTCCAGAAACTAGTGGCCCCAAATTAGAGACTGTTACATTTTAAATGCTGATGATGGCCAAGTACTCAGACGTAAGAAATCGCAGGAGCTCAACAGGGACTCAGTCCTGGATGAGGCATAACTTTGTGCTGGTCTCATAGCGATGACCGCTGAGTCTGTCCCCATTCAGGAACTAGTGGCCAACAGATTAAAGACGGCGGCATTTTAGGTGCCAATGATGGTCATTACACCAGCACTCACACGATAGAAATTCCCACATTCGCGTATTTTTTACAAACATACACTGACGGGAAAAAAAAAATCCCAACACCAAGAAGGGGTTTGTTAGATAAACGACAGTTTGTAGACGGTGAGAGTACATCTGTAAGATGACGTCTATGTAAATTTCGCGTTCGGCGCATACATGTGGCGCTAGTAGCGCCCCTCGGAACATGCAAAGCAGGTTTGCTGTAAATACGCGCTGTAACGTTCGTGAGCGTTAGTTACCGTTCAGATTCAACGTAAGGTGTTGATGTTAGTCAAGAATGCCTTTAAGAAGATGAAGAAGCCATTATCAACAGCTCACGGAGTTTGAACAAGGTCGTGTAATAGGGCTATGAGAAAGTGGATTTTCTTTCCGCAGTATTGCAGAAGGACTTGGCAGGAATGTAGCTACTGTGCATGATTGTGGGCAGCGGTGGTCAAGGGAAGGTACTGCCTCAAGAAGACCGGAACCCGGTCTTCTCGAGGCATTATCCTGAGAGGGAAGACCGCCGTGTATGACGTATGGCCGTGGTGCATCGTACCGCGTCTGTGGCAGCAATTCGAACTGTAGTTGCCACCACAGTGACACAACGAACTGTTACAAATCGGTCACTTGAAGGACAGCTCCGAGCCAGACGCCCTGTAGCGTGCATTCCGCTTACTCTAAACCACTGCCATTTGCGACGTCAGTGATGTCAAGTTAGAGCTCATTGGAGGACGGAGTGGAGATCTGTTGCGTTTTCTGATGAAAGCCGGTTCTGCCTGGGTACCAGTGATAGCCGTGTGTTGGTTAGAAGGAAGACTGCAACCAACCTGTCTGCGGCCGAGACACACTGGACATACACCTGGAGTTATAGTCTGGGGAGCAATTTCCTATGACAGCAGGAACATTCTCGTGGTTATCCAGTTGTACGTCGGTCTGGTGATTCAACCTGTTGTGCTTCCATAACGGCATTCCAGATGGTGCTTTCCAACAGGATAACGCTCGCCCGCATACCGCTGTTGCAACCCAACATGCTCTACAGGGTGTCGATGTGTTGCCGTGGCCTGCTAGACCACCAGATCTTTCACCAATCGAGCACGTATGGGACATCATTGGACGACAACTCCAGCGTCACCCCCAACCAGCATTAACCGTCCCTGTATTGACCGACCAAGTGCAACAGGCATGGAACTCCATCCCACAAACTAATATCCAGCACCTGTACGACACAATGCATGAACGTTTGCGTGCTTGCATTCAACATTCTGGCGGTAACACCGGTTATTAATGTACCAGCATTTCACATTTAAAATGGCTCTTCTCGCGCTTACATTAAGCTGTGATCTTGAAACCTTAATCGATTAAATATGTTACATATACAAACGTATTGCCGCCATTTCATTCCTCTACAACTATTTTTTCGTGGTGTTGGGATTTTTTTTCCGTCAGTGTATATACAATTAACGCATTGCGATAGTAGTTTTCGGTGAACACAGGATTGTCTGTAACATTCTGTGAATTGGTAAGAAATACATTCATTAAATCCTTGTTTGTTAACGCTTAGTGAGAAATAATCCGATTCTTATTTCACTAAAGTAACAAACAAGAGAGATAACACCGAATTATCGTGTGTAATGAACCCGTTGGTTGAATGTTTTCCGTCACGAAAAGAACGGTTCGAAACAGATTTTTGGAAAAACAGAAAACAAAAATCAGCAGAATATACGAACGTATTTACCGCCTGTAGATGTAAGATGCGCTTTATGTAAAATACGTACAATGAGCAGTATTCTTTACAGTGAATGGAATCAGCAATAAGAAAACATTCGGGCGGGTTTAAAGAATTGGTAAAATATCCAGAAATAGAAAGAAATACGTTCGCTAGCGTCAGGATTGCGTGGTACGTAAAATCACAAACTGTACACAAAATGTTTTTGATAGTGGAAGATATCCGAGTAAAAGCGAATTTTTCAAGTCGAGTTTTCAAGTCGAGCAATTAGAAGAAAAGATAGTAATGAAACCAGGATGTTGCTATTCCTCCCCGTAGCTAGAATGTTGGGCATTATTTAAATAAGAAAAATGGGTCCAAAATACTCCTAAGGATGAAGAGCTTCATAAAAGGAAGGGATTTTTTTCTAATGAATTTTTGGAATGTGAGAAATTTTTTAGAAGAGTAATATACGCTGACGTCTTCTGGAGGCAGAATTATTAATTATGAAAACGTACTAAATATGGGCAAAATATTCTATATAACAAAAGCTATGGGATGAAATTACGTTTGTAAATACGCCTTCAAGCAGTAGAGACAGTGGTAAACCCATATTTAGACATACGCCACCGATCGGGAAAACTTTATACTATTTAAACATTACAGCGTTTACCATCTGTACCGTAACAAGTGTTATACGGTATAAATTGCTTGCCGCCCCGGTGGCGCAGTGGTCTAAGCGATGGCCTCTGATCATTCGTCCGTAAGTGGTCCGGGTTCGAATCCCGTAAGGCATGGATGTTGTGTTTGTCTTACGGCACTGGCTCTCTCCCTTCCCTGGAACCAGTGACTCTAAATTAGGGACGGGCGACTGCTTATAGCCCATTGAGTTGCTCACGGTGGTCGTTAAACCTCCAATAAAAAAATGCTTTTTAACAGGATCTATAGAGGATGATATACAATTGCAAATAGAAATACTAATTAATCCCCCCCCCCGCGTGTGAACTGTGCATAATAATATCCAAGAATACATGTAAAATGTTCCACAAAGTGAATGATATCATGTGTTTAAAGAATATTTCGAACTGGACTTTTAGAAGCAGACATAGCGAGTGAAATAGATTACACGCTTGCACCCCCCACCAGGTAAATTTTAAATCTTGCATTGTTTTTCACAATAAATAAATATAAAGTTCTTTTGTAGTGACCGCAAAATAATTCTTTTAATCAAATTTTTAGACGCACATATGCAGGTAAAAGTAAATTGAAAAGAGGAATGTGCGCTTATGCCATCTAGTGAAAAAATTGTGCGTTAAGAAAAAATTTCAAAACTAAAAATAATATGCAAAATATTTTACAAATGCTGTACGAAAGATAAAGACATTTTTTTTAAAAATCGGATTGTAGAATTCAAAGGTATAAAGAAAAATAGGATACAAATCTATACCTCCTAGTGGAGGAATTTTTTCTGTACTATGCACAGGAAATATTTGCAAAAATATTTCCGTCGTAAGCGAGGTCCTGCTGAAATAGGTTTTTTAATCGATTCCTTTGAAGGTACTGCAGCAATTGTACACTTAGTTAGCTTTGCTTTAGGACCCCAACCCATTTTACATATTCAGAGCGATAACGAAATACGACGCCATATAAACGTCACATGCGTCTACTGTAAATTGTTCACATGTATCCTCTGTACGTAATCAGGACACATTTGCCTGTATTGGAAAAAATGTGGTGACGTAAGCCAATTTAACCGCGGGCAAATAGTTGGGGCCCGAAGGTCAAGTACCAGTACTTCGGTAACAGCCGGACTTGTTGGCTGCTCCCGTACTACTGTATCAAGAGCGAGTTAGAACGTGATTAAGTGTGCCCAAATATCAAGCAGAATGGCTCACATTGCTCATCCACGCGCGTTTTATAATTGAGGGGATCATTGGGTGACACGACTGGTGTCTCAGCAACAACGTTCAGCAGTCACGCAGCCCACCCACCAGTTAAGCAGTGAAGCAGTTCTACCTGTTTTCGCATGCCCCATGCACCGTAACTGGTTGCACAGTTGAGATACAAAAAGTCATTGTGGTGTTGTTTAGGTCTGCGAAGCTTTTCCTGGCAGGCGTTAGGTCCATTGGTTATCGTCTTACAAACACTGAATGGTGGAAGCTACAGGAATCTGTTAGCCGACCATCTCCATCCAGACTTGTAAGATGTTTACACGGACCACAGTGTGATCTTTCACCAGGACACGCAGCGTTTCAGCTGGCTTGTACACTCATTGTCATAAAACTCCGCGCACCAAAGAAGAAGGCGTCGGATTAAAATGAGATTTTAGCAGTGAGATGGTACATATCAAGGACAGAAGTACTTCCAATATCACAGCAGCATAACGATTTCCCGCTGACATACGGTACACATTTCGGTCAGCGTTAGAACCGCGTCGAAACATGCAGAAAGCTGGCGTCCCATCTGGTCCCACACGTTATCGATGGGAGAGAGAGATCAGGAGATCTGGCAAGCCACGGAAGCGTTGAGGCATGACGTAGACAGTACTGGGAAACCCGAGCCGTGTGCGGACGGGCGTTATCTTTTTGGAAAATGGCTTCTGGCGGTCCCGCCGGGAAAGGCAGCAGCCGCAGGATCTCCTGTACGTAGCGCTGGGCTGTCAATGTCCCTCAGATCACTGCGAGGGAAGTCCGGCTGTCATACGCGATGGCTTCCTACACCATCACTCCTGCAGTTCGGGAAGTGTCCTGCTATACAGTGAGGTTTGTATCTTGCTGAAATCATCGAATGGTATGCTTAATCACAGATCGACATGTTTCACTGGAAATATTTTTGATATGCGCGTAATGCTTGCCTTCAGGCCCCCGAAGTTTGATAAATGACAACGGTAGACGATGTTCTTTAGGCGTTCCCAAAGTCGCACGGTTCAGATTCGGTGCGCGCGCTGGCCGAGTTATAGGTCTGCTTAAACTTTCATTGGCACATTGTGCCTACATGAATTGCTTGGCAGGTGTTGCTATGTGAAGAGCACCATCACGCATAAAAGCTATTGAATCGATTCACTGACGCTGTTGAGGCGTTCAAATCCCCTGGTTCACTGAAAGAGATGCATATTGCCGGTCACTGACAAAGCATGTAACGAGACCATCAGGACAGAGGTTCTCGCAAAAAAGGGTCCAGTGATACATTTTATTGTGAAATCAGGCCAAACGGTAACTTTTGGTGAAAAGAGTATAATCTCGCCCATCTTGTGTGGTTGACCTGTTGTCCAAATTCTCCCGTTGGGCATATTAACAGCACCATGCAGACGGAAAAGAACATCGTCTGTCCACAAAATACTCTGTGGCCATTCATTGCCCAGTTCAGCGTAAGAAAGGAAACGCAGTCGGATTTATTCTCATGCACACTGGTCAGGGAGAGACAAGTGCTGAACATGGAAAATCTTGTAAGGCTAACGAACCAGTATTCCGCTGAAACTTTTGTGCGTTGTTCTTGAAGACTGGCTTAAAGACTAAGCAGTACTCCGTGCGGTACTGCTTTCCGCACCATTTGCAATCCCGTATTCCTATAACGCTGTCACTCTCTCCTCTATGATCACCAGGTCGACCGGTTTCTGTTCTCAGCCAAGTATGCCGTTCGAAGAGCCTGTCTTTTCCAACTTCAGGATTACTTTACATAAACCATTTCCTGTCATTGGCTTAATTTTTAATCCCTTAAACGTTCTAATTTTGCGCGGTGCTGGTTAGGCACAGAACCGTACCATTGCGCTTCAAAACACGTTGGCTACTAACCTGCAATGAAATGACGCATTCCGTAGACACTGGCTGTTACAACAGCTTCTTTCGAAGCACGCCGCATCGCGGAGTACTTCTGATATGCATATTTGTTGCGGCGCGTATAACTGCAGCTTCTCATTGTGATTACAGATTCATGCATACCACTGGAAACGAGTTATTGAAGATTTTTTGTTTTTCCATCAAACAAAAATCTACTGCCTCAGGAGGACTCACATCAATTTAAAAGTGAGTGCAAGGCATAGTTCCAATTGTAGCACCCTTGTAATTGTGAATTTTAACTATGAACAACCGGTATTTGTGTAGAGTCTACTAACAATTGAAACAAATTCCTGAAATAATTTCTCGCTTTCATCTTCTTCTTTGCAATCAATCGCATTTAGCAATTTATCCATAATTAGAAGAGTCCGATTGTGACGTTTTATGGCAATCATTTCAATTATTCTGATGTATATTAAAATCACACTTCACGCCATTCACAAAGGTAGCTTTATCATATATGTTTAATTTATATCTAGTGCGTATTTTCGAAATATATGTATTAGAATTTTTAGAAAACAAACAACAAATGTTTGTTTTCTAAAGATTTTTGAGGGTGTGGTGTCTTAAGAGAGACAGCATAAAGAGTGTTGATAAACGATCACCTTGATTTAAGCATGCTACAACATGCAAGGGAACTCTAGCAACTAAATACAGTTTTAAACTGAAGAAGATACACATAAAACGTTTCATGTGTCGATAAAAGATTACCTTGAATTAAGAATGCTACAACTTGTAACTGAACTCTAGTAATTAAACACAGTTTTAAACCGAAGTAGATATACATCCAAAGTTTTGATGCGTACATTAGTTAATGAAATTTATTAGCTTCTACATGTTCCCTCCTAATGCATGAAAAATGTTGAAATGTTATTCACAATTGCACCACTCATTTTCCAACATTTGTGAGGTAACTGTTGCTATTAAACCTGTAATATGTTCTTGCAAAGCCCTGATAGCGGAAACAAATGTTGCATGAATCACATCTTTATAATCACCCCACAGTAGCAAGTCCAGAGGTATATAAGATCTGGTGATCGTGAGGGGAGGACATTGTATTGCTTCATCTCTGCCGAAACTTCGATTTGGGTATGTTCTATTAAGGGTTTCACAAAAAAATATGTGACCAGTGTGGGGGTGCCCCATCTTGTTAAAAGATCAAAATCTTCTGCTTGTTCTAAAGCTAGGAAGATGGCACAATGCATGAGCATATACACGTACATAATTGCAGAAGCGTTTTCCCAGCAAAGAAGAAAGGACCAATTACGTGGGTTTTCTGATTCCCACATGCATTCTGCTTGTGAAGTGTACTACTATGATTTGATATAACCTTCTGAGAAGGTGACACATAGCAAGAAGTCCTTATTCCTTTCAATCAGAAGTAGAAGAGTACAGATACTAACTACTCAATGCGATTTGTCTTCTTTGTTTTTTGCTGAAAGCTTATGCTTTAGACTTAAGTTGCAATGACTTATGCCCTCAAGGACTTATGTTGCAATGACTTATGCGCTCAAGAACTTATGTTGCAATGATTATGCGCTCAAAGACTTGTGTTGCAATGACTCTCCCCCATCAGCAATACCTCAGCCATGGAAGGACTTCCTTTACAGACTCACAGGATTCGGTTCGGGCTCTCAGCTCATGTTGCACCGAAAATTTTCTGAGTCCACTTAATGTTTTCATACAGTATATTTATATTTTGACATCAATGTTTTTGTGTTATACTTACCATGCAACCTCTTACTATGCTTACGTTTCACATGGGAATGTCATTAGGTCAGATATGTTCAAGATTTTTCTGAGATATGATCTTTCCCCAAAGGTAGTGGGGTGCACCATTCGTCCGATTGGCGCATTTCCACTACAACCTGAACATGCCGTCTCGAGACTGCAAACTTGTATATATTATTTGGACATGCACTTCATTCCTTTTGTCTGAAGATGGGAACATAGTGTTCTTGAAAGATCTGATGTTTTAATTATACATATTGGTTTCAGATTTCAGTAAAGTTTTTTAACTTGTATGACGTAGAAGTCTTTTCGTACTTCTACGTTATTTAAAAAAACATAACCATAAAATGAAATAGTTCCTAAATTAAACCTTAACGTCCAGACGAAACATGTAAACAACAGAAGTCAAACTTACGGAAAAGATGCTTTATTCAAGATGTAGCACTTCCATAACAAATCATAACATCACATATTACTTCGCATTAAACTCACCACACAGCTCTTAACACAACGCTCAACTTACAACACTTCTCCAAGCAAAGCTCTCTTTAACAACGCTCCCCAAGCAACAGTTTAATCGTCGTTTTTATCTCTCGTTCTTATCTTATCTCAGGCATACGTCACGTTCATTCAACCTCAATTATCTTGCCAACAGTATTCGTTTGAGAGAAAAGATATTACGTTAAGAGCGAAGTATAACTGAGAATAAACTCAAGATTTACATAGGGAAAGGAACTAAAAAGAAAAGTTAATTTAGAATATACGTCACATCATCTCCCTCGTAATTCTTTTTTTTTATTTTGCGCCAAGAACCAATCGATTTTGTAGAGGTATCCTTTCAAACAATCTGATCATTCATTCAACTCTTTCAGATAAGAACTTACAAAATGTATGAAGAGATTTGTTGATCAGTTGTTGTAGCTGACTTTATCTCAGTACACATAATCTCTAGACATCAATAGTTCAATAACACGAACATTCATAGAAAAAAAAACTTTCTGTACATCAAATTTCCATATCATAAGTCGTGATAAATATTTTGTCACAATACGTGCGGAGAACTCTGATCAATATACAAAATGGAAATTTAGGAGGTTTTTGAGGTTTGAGTGTTGTTACAAAAGTAAATATGCAGAGAATACGGACAATATGTATATCATTGGAAAGCATATTTTATGCAAAATCCAAATCAGGTTACAGAATGGGAATCGCTTAAATAGAACTCAAATTATGCGCAGAAGTGTGCTGCGAAACAGAAATAATGGCAAAGTAACGGCATGATATGAAAAGAAATAACGTCCCTAATAGTTTGTTGGGTGACCTTTGGATCTAATGACCGCTACACATCTCTTGGGCATGGAGTCAACCAAGTTACCCAACATCTCGGATGACATGCAGTTGTTTCAAACGTGAGTAATGGCGTTAATGAGTTCCACTTTACTTGTGGGGTGCCTGTCGTGCACCTTTCTTTTGAGAATGCGTCATAAATTCTCTATTGGGTTCAAGTCTGGGGAATTACCAGACCAAGGTAGAGGTACAACATTTTCTAAAGACGTCACATAATCTTTAATGCTTTTTTCACGGTGGCATTGGGCTGAATCGTCCTGGAAGATGTATTGTTGACTCTGGAACAAATCACATCCGGAAGGAACCATCTTGTCCTAGAGGATCTCTTGTACACCTGTGCATTAACAGTGCTGAGACACACATAGATTCTGCCCTCTCCAGAAGCAGCGAAAGATCCCCAAATCATAACACTGGCTGGGTACTTTGTGGTCTTCAGTGTGCAAGAGGGATTCAAAGCCTCGTTTCGTCGTCCAAACACTTGGCACCTCGCGTCGTTACATTCAATGTTCAATTTGGTCTCATCGCTGAATAAAACTTGACGCCACCGATCAGTGCTCCAGTCCTTATGTTCCTTAGCCCATTCTACACGTTTCTTACGTTGCACATGGGTTAGCAAGAGCTTCTCAACCGCCCTATGAGACGACAGACCCACATCACGTAACCTATTCCTCACTGTTCGAGGACAAACACCACCACCACAGCTCTTCCACAATTCTTTGGAAAGAACTATTGACGATTGGAACCTGTTTCGCAGACATAACCGCTGCAAGGCCCTGTCAGTTTTCGCCGTTGTTTTCCTTTTTCGGCCACATCTACCCAGCCTGCAATTGTTGATACCACCCATATCATGGATCTTCGCCAGGTGCCGTCCAATAGTGCTCTTGTGCACCCCAGTCATGCGGACAATTTCGGCATTGCTTTTGCCACTGTCGCTTAATGTCACCATTCTGGAAGCCTTTCGTGGTGAAACATCACCTGATCTTCTCATGCCTGCAACACAGTTTGTAATCGGAAAGGACAAACTTCAGATTTGCACTGCAGTCCAGAGCACGCACGCCTACACACACAGCAATGCAACCGACTACCTACGAGCACGTCAAAAACTTCGGCAATGACCCCAGGTCACATTATTTGTTATTTTCTTGTAGGACATCCGTCCACAGTGAGTAGAGTTTAGGTCCCAGCCACCTACAGCGAGATCGCCTTTTGGGCAGGATACAGAAACGGAAGGGAATGAGAACAAATGTAGCGACTTTGACACAACAGTTTGTAGTGAGATTAGAGTACAGTTGATGGCGCCACCGTACAAGTACGATGCTGCACCCAGAAGGGTGAGATAATTTCACGGGGGGGGGTGGCATAGGAAACGATACCCATTTAACCAGTGGGTCCAGTCTGGGGGCCGTAACTTAACGTGCTCGTCCGATGCACGGCGGATATTCAGCAATTGTTAGTAAATCACACCATCTCTGAAAGATCAGCTCAGGTTCGAACCTGAGGACCTTGCATCCATAGTCTGACTCGCTAACCACTAAGCCATCTGCGGCTCGAATGACCCCAGGCACCTCGGCTGCTCTTTATATCGCATGTAACCGGACGTCAGAAAAAAGCTCCATCGCCTTGTAAAACGACGATGACATTCCACATCACGACGTGTGCTTCCTTCGCAGTACATTTCTGCTAATAACTTGAGTTTTATTTAAGATATTCCCATTCTGTAACCTGATTTGGATTCTACATAAAATTTGCTTTCCAATGATGTACATATTGTCCATATTCTCTGCATATGATTTTTTGTAGCAACACTCAAACTGAAAAACTTCAAAAATGTCCTGAGTTGCTATTAAGTTTTCCCCTACTGTACATATAAGAAGTAGCATAGTAGTAAAAAAAAATGCGTATGGCAGGAAAAAAAACTACAACATTTGTAACGAAGTTAATTTACACATTCGTCCACTCCTGATAACTTCTCAGGGAAGACAAATCATTCAAACTAAGTTAATTGAATAGTCGAACATTGTAACATCGTGTAAATTTAGTTAGTTGAAAAGAAAACTGCACTTGCAGAAAAAAATTCACCACCAAACACAACAAGTGTCAAGCACATAAAAAGGTTAATCAGAAAACTACAACACAAAAACCTTTAAGTGAACACTTGGCGGCCAGGGCCGATTTCGAACTACTCCCATGCATTCGCACATCGAATTTTTAGATGGGATATGGGAAACCCTGGAAAACCCTATCCTGGGAGTGAAACATCTTTATAGATATCAACAAAGGCAATGCTGATTTTCATGTTATGCCGAAAAGACAACATGCACAAAATAAATTGACAAGCATTTTAGTACTAAAAAAAATTAATGTGGAGCCACACCAAAAAAAACAAAACAAAAAAACATTACATACTGACAAGAAGATAATGTATGCGTTATTTGTCCTCAAAGTCTGTCAAAAGAGTTCTGTGATACTTTGAGTACCGAGAAAAGTTCAAATAAATAGTCTTTCAAGGTATTTGATATTGTTGTTCTCAAAGGTTGTCAAACGTTCTGTAATACCTAGAATACAGAGAAAAATTCAAATAAATAGTATTTTAAAGTATTTGATATTGTTGTTCTCAAAGGTTGTCAAAAGTTAACAGTACCTTTTTCTAGTAAAAAAAAATCCGTGTGCTGACACGCTTATGTTGTTGTCGGGGCGACAACGGAACTCTCGAAGCTTTACGCTTCACAGGCTGAGGTTGCAGGTCACTGGATCGCCGGAATGTCTCAGGATCTCTCGTGGACAAAGCAAGTTGACCAGCAGAAGCTGGGTCATCAGGTTGTCACAAGGAAGTCCCAGTCTGGAGCGAAGATGTTCCAAGCTGGAGCGAAGAGGTCTCAGGCTGGAGCGAAGAGGTCTCAGGCTGGAGCAAAGAGGTCTCAGGCTGGCTTGGAGACGAACCCGGAATCTGAGAAGGGTGAAGATCCGGTCGTTTCTTTGGGGGTCGAAGAAGCTGTGTAAAACTAGAAGGGCGCTTCCGTGAACGACGAGGAACGGTGGAGGAAGGTATAGGCTCCGTCCGTCCCGAGTGAAGATTCCAATGACGAAAACCTGGCGGATGCAAATGCTGGACTCTATGTATGGATTGTAGCCTAACACTAGAAGTTGCACTAGAAGAGTGTGGATAAGGAGGGAGAAATTCAGGCGGCGGACGCTTTGAAGGTTTAGATGGCACAGATGGCAAAGAGGACTTTGTTGCCGTACTGCAGATTAATTAAATGTTCCTTAAGTAGGCAGTTGCTCAGTAGAAACAGATGGAAAGATTTTTTTACTTGGAGACTGAAGAACCTCAACCATATTGTCCGATGATTCAGATTCAGCAAGAGGTACGACTCTTTTAGGCACAGGAGAGATGGAACTAGCTGAAGATGAAATTTCAGTTGGTGTTCTTTTTAACTTTGGTTTAAAACCAAAGGGAGGCACTATGCGTGAAGAAGTAAATAGAGCGATTGGAGTATGAGAAGTAGATGAAAAAGAACCTCGTTGCACACGACAAGAATCACCAGAATAACTGGAAGTACTAGAACTCTCGTCTTTTGAGAAGGCAGGAGACGGAGGAGTTGAAAAAATTGCAGTACCCCGAGTGAATGGAATAATGTCAGAATGAGAATCGTTAAAAGTGGAAGCAAAGACCTGCTTAGACGAAGGTAGAGAATCGAACAGGACAAGGGTGGGGTCAATAATTTCATCATCTACTATACATGCTTGTGAAGAAGTCCCACCTTCTGCCTGAGGATTCCTACTATATTTAGGATTATTAAGTGCATCATTGTTTCTAATAACCCATTTTCTACATTGCTGCACATGGGCAGAATGTAGGGAGCCATCTGGCTTTTTTAATACGACATTATTATTGTACAATTATACCAATTCAAAGGGGCCTTCATATAAAGGTGCAAATTTTTTCACGAACGTGTGTGCAACGGAGGATAGAAAATGAGTTTCTAATAAGACCAGATCTCCAACTCCAACTGCGAGATCTGGTTCCCTCCGTTTCGCATTATAGTGCCTAGCTTGGCCTAATTGAGGTCGACTGATAGCAGACCGACCCTTTTGTGCAAGTAGTTTTACAGATTCAGGTGTTGGTCTTTGGTTGATTTCATCGATAATGCCAGTTAAATTTTCAAAGGGGGTGCGGAAAAGTTCAGCGGGCGTAAGCCCGTTGATTCATGAAATGATCAGCGAAGGGAGAAGCAAAACATTTCAACGTGTTCGTCCCAACGCTCATGATTATTGCCAATGAAAGTTGAGATCATCTTTAGTAAGGTTCTATTTACACGCTCAGCTGGATTGGCTTGAGGGTGATATGGACTTATAAATTTGTGTTTGATTTAAAGCCTTGCACACATTCGCTCAAATAACTCCGAAATGAACTGAAACCCGTGGTCCGAGACTACGGTACGGGGACAGACAAAACGAGAAAAACAATATGTATTAAAGTATCACATATTACATCAGACGTAGCTGCTTTAGTGGGGAATGCTTCCACTCATTTTAGAAAAATTATCTGTAACAACTAAAATATAACGAGATTTAGTTTTAGTTGATAATGGATATGGGCCAAATAAATCTATAGAGATGGTTTCAAATACATAATTATTTTAACTACAAATAAGGTGACCGGCCGGTCGTTTATTATCATAATTGTACTTTTGACAGTACTCACATGAGCGAATGTATGCGAGTATACAATTGTACATGCCCGGCCAGTAGGCTACGTCTAGAAGTTTTGTGCGAGATTTTCGTATACCTCAGTGGCCGGCAAGAGGAATATCATGAAATTTAAATAATAAGGCCATGCGGAGAGACTGAGGTATCGCAGGGCGGTACTCAGCTCTTGAATTCACAAATTTTGTATAATACCAAATATCATCGATGATCTCATAATTTTGACTACGATCCGCTAAAGAAGGTTCACTAGGAGTAGAAGAACCAGCAAGTTTGAAATTATAAATTTCACCAAAATCTGGATCATTCGGCAGTTCAGAAATTATTTGCTCCTTTAAAGTGATTTCCGAAATGAGAAATAGGGAGGGAAGTTCAGTATCCGCCTGGGCACCAGAACTGACCGGACAGCAAGACAGTGCGTCAGGCAGTTGGTTTGATTTACCAGGGCGATACTGAATTTGAACATAATATTCCTGAAGTCGAAATGTCCATTTTAATCTGTCTCGAAATGTCCATTTTAATCTGTCAAGAACCTGTCTCGAAGATTTTAACAATCTTCGAGACAGATTCTTTGCAGTGGTTAAATATTGTAGTGCCGAATGATCTGTAATGACATTGACAGTTAAATGATTGAGATAGCATTTAAATTTGGTGACAGCAAATAAAATAGCTAAGCATTCTTGTTCAGTAGCAGAGTAATTACGTTCTGCTTTGTTAAGAATTCGAGAGGCATATGCAATAGGATGTCCTCGTTGAGATAGAACAGCTCCTAGACCAACACCTGATGCATAGGTAAAAATATTAAACATTTCTGCATGGTTAGGAAAGGCTAACACAGGTGGCGAAACCAAGGCATATTTAAGAGTATTAAAGGCAGTTTCTGCCTCCGTGGACCAAACAAAGTGTCTATACTTTCTTTTTAACGCAAATAAAGGTTCGTATAAAGTAGCGTACCACGGAACAAACTGTTTGTACCACCCGGTCATGCCTTGGAAGCGAGATAACTTTTTCACTGACTTAGGCCTCGGGAAGTCCGAAATTAGCCTGACCTTTGAGTCGTCAGTTAGAAGACCATTAGGGGTCATTTTCAATCCGAGATATACTAGTTCGTCCCGTTCAATTTGACATTTGGCAGGTTTTAAAGTCAGACCCGCATTATGTAGCAGTTCGAAAACTTGGTCCAACAGAGACAGATGCTCTTCAAAAGTCTCAGAAGAGACAATTATATCGCCCAGACAGACATGGACATTAGGTCCGAGCACAGGACGTAAGATCGAGTCCATTAGGCGCTGAAACATTGCAGGAGCGTATGCTAAACCAGAGGGCATTTGTAGGAACTCATATGCTCCAAACGGGGTAATAAATCCAGTTTTTTCTACAGAATCTGGGTGAACAGCAACCTGCCAATAGCCACTAGCTAAATCCAAAGTTGACAGGCAGTTTGTTGACGATAAATCCTGGAGAATATCGCTAATTATAGACAATGGAAAACTATTAGCTTTAGTCACCGCATTGAGTTTACGATAGTTTATCACAACGCGATACTCTCCAGATTGTTTTATTGGAACAAGAAAAGCAGGTGCTGCCCAAGGACTAAGTGATTCTTTAATTATTCCCGAATGGAGCATATCCTGAATTTGTTTTTGGAACTCAGCTTGTTTCTGGTTTGGACATGGATAAGGCTTACATGCAATGGGATTAGCCCATTCCGTATCAATGGTATGATACCTCACCTGTGTAAACCCTGGCTTATAAGAAATAACCCTGGTCTGCTGTGTAAAACCTGACCAAGTTGGCTCTTGTGCTCAGGCAGTAATCTGTCACTCGCAAGAACTGCAGAAAAAGCAATAGGCTCGTCTGGGATGGGAGGATTAATCTCAGGCATTAAGATTAGGTCATGCTCGAAATCAAGTGTAAGCTTAAACATTTTAATGAAATCCACCACCAGAAAGCAATCCACGGATGACTCTTGGATAAAAAAGTATGAGAAACTTGAACTTTGCCAATATTGACAGGTAAATGAACTGATCCAGAGATTGAAAAAACATTATTGTCGGCACCTCGCAGACATTACTGGGAGGGCTCGACACAAGGATTGGGAAAGGTAGCAGCACAGAAATCAAAGTTTAATGCAGAAATGTCAGATCCAGAATCAATTTAAGTCGACACCACTACTTTAACCAAGGTCACAAGAATATCAGGCAAAGGCGAAGCTTGAATAGTTAAAAAAAGAAATTTGAAGTCTTCAGAAAAACGAGGAGATAGACTCGACCCATCTACCTTCGGCTGAAGGTTAAATTGTCGTGAAACTATCTTGATTGATTTTGGAAATGTGGCGAAGCACCAGAATGTGCTGAATTGTAGTAACGTGCAGGAGAGGCAGCATTAATATCATTAGGCTTGGCTTGCCCACCAGCACGGTGTTTTGGATATGTCTTGTCAACCGGGTAGTAAGTATCTCGGGGACGAGGAACTTGGTTATTCTGGTTCCCATAATGGTCCGGATGTCGCACCTCTGGTGCCCGACGAGGCGGCGGCACGTATCTAGACTGCTGATAGGCGTTCTCCACCCTTGACTGATAAGCAGCCTGCCTAGGCTGATTGAAAAATTGTCCTTGACGAAAGTTTCGTTTTGGCTGCTGATGCCTATTAGTCCGAATAGAAGGTTCATGGTACTGCGTAGGTTGGCGATACTCTTGAACCTGTGAAAATTGCCTTTTGCTGTGGCGTTCCTCATAGACTCGAATGAGTTTTAGGCACTCGTGAATGGAGACAGGACGTCGAACTTCCAAAAATTCCTGCAGGAAGAGATCCAGCTGCTGTAGTAAGGTGTCACAAATATCAGACTCGACTGCAGCGGGATCCCATAATTTGTGAAGTCGAACTGTTTCCAGCGCAAACGAGACTAGACTATCTGACGCTCGCTGTCGCCTGGAAAACAGTTGTTGTGCAAGGTTGGCCTTATTGGTGCCAAAAGGAAAGACATCCAAAAATGCAGCTCGAAATTGCGGATATGAGCCCTCTGGGTTCATTCGACGCCACTGTCTGTACCAGACCTTTGTCGTATCTTGCAAACATGTGCCAGCAATAGGTATCTGGCACTCTTCAGTATCATTATATAGATCAAACTGATCATCAAGATCCTCCAGAAACCTAAGCGATCCGCCGTTCCCCCTGAATACAATAGAACTCGCATGGGGTACGTAATGAGCAAGAATTTTGTTCCTTCTCACAGGGGGGGGGCGTAAATTGCTGTTGAGTCACTGCAGTCGAAGTACGCGGTACATTAGCTTCGTACCTCGCGTATTTGCTGTCTGCTAAGTCGGAACCGCAGGCCTCGTACAGAACACTTGGTGAATTATTTGGAACTCTATAACGCTGAGTGCGTAGATTGTCTGTTGTAGAATTATGAGTCTCATGATCCTGTCTATAACAGTCATAAAAGAAACCAATGGGATCCGTAAGGTTTTCCATTTTCCGTGACTTCTACTATGAATCTGTTCGACTGAAGTTCGGGCGCCAATATGACGTAGAAGTCTTTACGTAATTGTACGTTATTTAAAAAAAACATAACCATAAGATGAAATAGTTCCTAAATTAAACCTTAACGGCCAGAAGAAACATGTAAACAACAGAAGTCAAACTTACGGAAAAGATGCTTTATTCAGGATGTAGCACTTCCATAACAAATCATAACATCACATAGTGCTTCGCATTAAACTCTCCACACACCACACAGCTCTTAACACAACGCTCAACTTACAACACTTCTCCAAGCAACACTCTCTTTAACAACGCTCCCCAAGCAACAGTTTAATCGTCGTTTTTATCTCTCGTTCTCATCTTATGCCAGGCATACGTCACGTTCATTCAACCTCAATTATCTTGCCAACAGTATTCGTTTGAGAGAAAAGATATTACGTTAAGAGTGAAGTATAACTGAGAATAAACTCAAGGTTTACATAGGGAAAGAAACTAAAAAGGAAAGGTAATTTAGCATATCGTCACACTTGACAACGGTCAGTGGCTTTTTTTTCAAGTTCATAACGTGCATAGACGGTTTATTGCGTTCTACTTCAGTATTTTTGCACGTTTTTCGATTACTTTGCCTTTCAATCAGGTTAAAAATGTCGTTAGCGTATGCCTAAATTTTTGGATGGTCATCAGGCTGAAGTTCTTGACGAATCTCGGACTCGCTGGCTTGATACTGCATAGGATTGGATAACATCTTCGCACCGTCATCTTTGGAACCTGCAGTTGGTAGCAGCTGATCTCATCAGAAATCACCTGTTTATCGATTATCCTTTACTTTTCCTCTGTTCCTATTTCCAAGAAATTTTCATTCACGACTCAAATAACTTCATATTAGATAGCTTCTTTCCATACTTTTGTCTGAACTTTCGCTGAACACCGACAGGAAAGTTGGTGTATGCCAGACACACAGCACGGCTTTTCCTGTCACAGATGCCATTTTAAATGTACAGATAAATTATTAAACATATAGAAATAGTACCTGTAGTTTCAGAGCACCTAGCGGCGGATGCGATGCACTGTATAACATGGGATAGGAGTTGAAAAGCGAAATCTGGTACATAGTTTATTATAATGTTTCCGAAACTAGCACAATAGATATTTAGAACTTGAAGGTTTCAAAGCACTTTGTCAAAAAGCTGTCCTTTAAAAAAAGTAGAACTAATCAATCGTACGATACTTACGTAACACAGCACAGCAGTAAAGTTAAAAGCTGAACTGCTAACATGTTGTACTCAGTTACAGCGCATCAATTTCACTTTACCATATTTGCATGTAGTTCATTATGCAATCAAAGCAGGGTTTACTTGCATACCGCATTATACACGAGCGGTCTTCAATAAGTTCTAAGCCTAACATATGACTTTCGTTCTGAAAGTACTGTACTATTTCCTTCCAACATAGTCCACGGTCACTTCAGTGAACTTAGCACATAGTTTTTCTATTTGTGTTTGACCTTTGGTGAAATATACGATGGCGCCTCCTAGCAGAAGAATTGTAAATAAGAGAAAAGTAGAAAATATTCGTAAAGTATTCTTTATAGCAAAAGCTATATGAAGGAAACACAATTGCGCAAATACGACTTCTGCGAGAAGATATTCCGAGAAAACACATTTTTTACATATACTGGTTCTTGCAACAACCTGTGCAATAATTTAAGACAATAGCTTGATTGCCATGTTTGTCCGGAAAATCAATCAAGGGAAGTAAATTGGAGCTGTTCATCATTTATGAACGAAATTCCACAGTTCTAGGGAAGATGAAAAGTCAGAAGTTGGTGCAGGTTCTCAAAACTCTTGAACTATAAACTAGTAAATTTTGCACAAATAAATATTTTTAGTCCTGACAAATACATTCGCCACGGGCTGCTGTTAACTCCAACATTTCCCCACAATTACTCACTGATGTTGTAAATGAACTTGATGAATCCCTACAATTGATGTCCAGTAGTTGCGCTATAAGAGAGTTTTGTAGAATGATGTCAGCATTCCAATGCATTATGGAGTCATAGGAAGACTTATAAGTTAGTGAAAGTAGTCCTCCATTACTGGCTCAATAAAGCTTCATAGAAACAGGAAGACAGCACCATTTTTGATTTTTGAATTAACAGATACACAGTCGAGTCACATTATTGTGACTACCTCCTACTTTTGACGACAACAGCGCGTAGCCAATGAAAGAAGGCACGTGTAGCGAGCTGTATTGGTGGGTATATAAGGTGTGCTGTAGGGATTCTGAAAACATATCACTCGTTGCGGTCATGGGTAAAAGGAGCGATTTATCAGATTTGCATAAAGGGATGATTATCCGCTTTTGGGCCAAGGGTGGGTAAATTTATGAAACAGCGCAGTTTGTAAACTGTTCACGCGCGGCTGTGGTTAAAGTGTATCATGATTGGAAAAATGGCACCATTTCGAATAAGCGATGTGAAAACTGCGAAGCACTAGGTGCCATTGATGTGAGAGGTGAACGTCGGCTTCGAAAGTGCATGAGGGCGGATCGATACGCTACAGTGGAGCAACTCGCTGGCCGAATGAAACAGGGGGCTACCGAAAGTGTGTATAAAACGACAGTTCCGCGAGCCCTGATGCGTATGGGACTCCGATGCAGACGGATGGTCACTGCACCTATACTAACGAAGGTGCATCAACATAAAAAGCTTAAATTTGCACGGCAATATCGTAATTTCACCTCCGCTGATTGGCAAAGGATTGCCTTCTCCGGTGAGTCACGTTTTCTGCTTCATCGAACGGATGGACGTTGGCGCATAAGGCGAGAAACATCGGAGAACAAACACTTTTCAACCACTGCTGGAAGAACACAAGCTGGTTATGGTCTAGGGAATCTTTTTGTGGCATTCTCTGGGTCCACGCATACCTATGGAAGGCACTATGGACCAGATGCGTTATGAATCCATCCTTGCAGACCACATACACCCATACATGCTGATTGTCTTCCCTGGGGCACATGGGATCTTCCATAACGACAATGCGACGTGTCACACAGCTAGACGTGTCCGAGAGTGGTTGGAAGTGCACGATGAAGACTTCAAAGTTCTTCCCTGGCCCCCTGATTTCCCAGACTTAAACCCAATTGAGCATATGTGGGCCACCTAAATCGTGTTTTTCGCTCTATGGATCCTCCACAACGCACCCTCCAGCAGCTGTCAGATACACTGCAGTCAGCATGGTTCCACATACCTGAGATCACCTTCCAGCACCTTATTGAGTCACTCCGAGTCCGTCTAGCTGCTCTCCGTGCTGCACAAGGCGGTTACTCTGGATATTAGCTGGTGATCACAATAATGGGACTCGACGTATATATTCTGGGAGGTTTTATGCTTCATTATTTAAAGCGATCAATCAGCATTACGATTTCTAGTTATCTATACTTAGATACATTTTTTGGAATCTATGAGGAGAGGGAAGTATTACACGTTCTCAATAAACAGGTAAAGAAAAAAAGAGAACTTTTATTTGCAATACGTCCTTCGAATGCGTGCTAGCTAATTTTCCATTCCCGTCTTATTGACGTTGTTAAAAAACCAGTAACTTACATCTAACTTCAATCACGATAATCCGTCAATGTGTTAGGAAAAGCAATTCTAAAGAGCAAAAACGGTTTCTGGATAGTAACCAATTTAATTAACCGAGTGTTTTATATGTTGCAAGTTATTATTTTCAGACGGTAGTTGCGGAATAGCATTCATAAAATTTCTAAAACTCTAGCTCTTATTTTTCCTCCTTAAAAAAGAAATTCAGATAACTTTAAAGGATTGTCGCTAAATGTGTCTGATTCTCTCGTTTCTAAGATATCCGATATGTAGCCGAAGTAGAAATTAAGTGTCAGTGTCTCTGCTTAATTTAAATACGTGGAACGCCTTTTTGGTGTCGTTACACAGACACGTTGCCCACATATAACATATTTTATTGCATGGATTTGAAAGTAATAAGAGACGCTTAATTTCTATGGTATGCTTCCCCTTTATGGACCTCAATGCACTAGATTTTGAGTGAAAGCAGTTAAATTAAATAAGAACTAATTGCTTCATTCCTACTGTCTTCCGACAAGACTACGAAAATTGCATTAGTGGACTGCGTTCCACAAAATTTCGAAGAATATAAAAACGGAAATGTTAATTCCAGCTGCGGCGTTGTGATGGAAGAAAATGCCAACACGAAGAATCACAGCATTTAAATTGCGTTCAGTACGATGTTACTCCTCAGTCAGAATGTAATTAACATTGCAATTCAATTAAACATTTTACAGAACGGTACTTCCGCTTTTCTTAATTTCCATAAGACGCCGTTAAAATGTACGGTTTAATTTGCAGCTGTGTCCTTTTAAGTATATTTACCTTGTTTCTAGGAGGAATACCGAATTTTAGTCTTTTGCTGAGATATTTTCTTATTGAATTCGTGACTGTGATGGCAAAAGAAAGTATCTGTTTTTAATATATTTGAGATATTTTTCAAAACAAGAGAAACATGAGTTTCAACTTAGGGAACTCCTAGATTCTTTACAAGTGTCTGCTTTCCGGCTTTATAATGGTGGAAGTTCTGTCGTAAATCACAATAAATGAGAAACAAGAGACACCGCGTGGGACAAACCTTACTCCTTAATGATTATCAGCACCGACCTGTTAAACGTTAAAATTCCTATAAACGTTGGCACTGCAACGGTGCGCAATAAAACTCAGGTGCAATAGGATATTCTCAAGGGGCTGTGGCCCTGAGTTGGGATAATATGTGCTTCTCACAAGCACCAAGAAAGTGGTAAATTTCTCCAGCCACGTGCGCTATAAAACCTTCTTAGCCAATTTGCTTAGCGAAAATTACACAATACATATACTTCGCGCGACACCACTCTATCGAATTCTTTCGTAAATAATATTCCGGGCTCTGTCGCTGTAACATGTTTAACGAAATGGATGTATTCAGGTCCTACAGTTTTATCTGTGACTTCATATATTCAACCAAAACCAATGTGGATACAATTCTACAAAATATATGCCGCCCGGGATGAGCACTGTCTTCTGACATTTCGTCGAAGATGGGTGTTGGCCGGAGTCCAGGATGAGTCATGGCACTAGCTCTCACCCTTTTCTGAAACCAGTAACATACAAATTAGGTACAGGTGCCTGCTTATAGTCAACGGGGTTGCTCACGGTGGTCGTCAAACCGCGAAATAAAAAAGAAAGAATGAAATGCACGCTGGCAGACCACATTTATATCAACTTTAATTTTTTGATATACCCTTTTACCATACACGGTCGTATCAGAAGAATATGACCACCACCGGAATCAGAGTGTACCCGCCCAGGCGGGCCACAGAGTGCACGTGACAAAGCCGACCGCACGGAGACATAAGCTGTCGGCCAGGACAGATGAGCCATAGTGCGTTGCGTTAGCACAATGGGCAGAGGTAATGATTTGACAGACGTTCAAAAAGGAATGATCATCGGCTACCGAGCCAAACATGGAGAAGTGTGCTGAGAAACGACGGATATCATCGGCTACCGCGCCAAGGGTGCTCAGAAACAGCAGCCTTCGTGGGCTGTTCGCGACGTGCTGTAGTAAGGTGTACCAAGAATGGATCGCTGGCACACCGAGTACCTCCCGACGTCCTAACTGTGGAGCCCCAAAGATTATCGACGCCAGAGGAGAACGTTAGGTCCGTCGACTGGTATAGGGCAATCGCCGCGCAACAGTGCACCAATTGACCTCGCAAATGAACGCTACGACACCCAGATACGTGCCGCCTATAACAGTAGAGCAAACCGTGTTACGCATGGGTCTCCGGAGTTGACGCTGCGTCAATGCGCCCATGTTAACCCAGGTTCATCGGTAACGACGCCTTTAGTTCGCATGGGACTGCTATTATTGGACAGTGGAAGAGTGGGAATAGGTTGCCTTCTTCGACGATGATTCGAGGTTTCTACTCCACAGAAGTGACAGGTGGTGGCGGAACTGACGGTGTCAGACCCACGAGAACTAACACACGGATACACTTGTCTGTCAAGTGCTGGCCGGCGGTGGCTGTGTGCATGTCTGGGGGATGTTGTTCTGGTATGACCTGGGACCGCTGGTACCACTGGATGGGTACCTGAACGGCAAAGTCTCACAGACTGCATGCATCCCTTCATGTTGGACTTTTACTCTGGTGGCGACAGTGTCTACCAACAGGACAACGCGCCGTGCCGCGTCGCTAAGGAGTTGCGTGACCGGTTCCAGGAACACGACAGCGATGTCACCGTTCTATCTTGGCCGGCGAAATCACCCGACCTCAATCCTATAGAGCAGTGTTCCGCAACCGGTGTGCCCCCCCCCCAAGGTAAAAGGTGTGACGCGAACTTTTACTTATTAACCTAATGTAAGAAATTAATTGTCAAGTTTTATTTTTTAACATTATCCCAGTTACTGTTTCATATGCTTATATTTCATTCTCTGCCGCTGCACTAACTAAATAAGATGATGCTTGTTTATTCTTTTCTACGTCCCGCGAATTTTTATGTATTCTAAAAAACTAAATGTAAATTATTTACTCACAGTTGTTGTTATATCGTAGTTTTGCTCATTGATATATTTGTATTTCTCGCCTCTACCGCTGCACTATGCGGCTTCTTTGTTACACCTTCCGCATGTTATGTGTACTTTCTCGCCTCTACTGCGGCGTTATGCGGGTTCTTTGTTACACTTGTCGCATATTCTGCGTACGCTTTTCCCTAAACGTTCGGCGAATAGCAAAACTTCCCCCTCTTTTATTATTTTATTACGTTGTTTCAGTATTTGTCCCTGTTTGTTAGTGCTTCTTCAACTTTATTACTTTATTCCTGTTCCGATGCACCCACCCATTGTTAGACTTTAATTTAAATAAGTCGGTATATGTGTTTCTTCTTTCCTTTGAAGAGCATAGGTCCCGCGTCTTACAATTACACTGACCGAAAAAAAATCCCAACACCAAGAAGGGGTTGTTTTAGATAAACGATAGTTGGTATGTGTGAGAGTACATCTGTAAGATGACGTCTACGCAAATTTCGCGCTCGGCGCATCCGTGTGGCGCTAGCAGCGCCCCTCAGAACATGCAAAGCAGGTTTGCTGTAAATACGCGCTGTAACGTTCGTGAGCGTTAGTTATCGTTGAAATTCGACGAAGTGTGTTGATGTTAGTCAAGAATGCCTTTAAGAAGACGACGAAGCCATTATCAACAGCTCACGGAGTTTGAACGAGGTCGTGTAATAGGGCTACGAGAAGGAGGATTTTCTTTCCGTAATATTGCAGAACGACTTGGCAAGAACGTAGCCACTGTGCATGATTGTTGGCAGCGGTTGTCAAGGGAAGGTACTGCCTCAAGAAGACCGGGTCGGGCCGGCCACATGGCACTAATGAAAGGGGAGGACAACCGTGTACAGCGTATGGCCGTGGCGCATCGTACTGCATCTGCGGCAGCAATTCGAGCTGCAGTTGACACCACAGTGACACAACGAACTGTTACAAATCGGTAACTTGAAGGACAGCTTAGAGCCAGACGCCCTGTAGCGTGCATTCCACTTACTCCAAACCACTGCCGTTTGCGACGTCAGTGGTGTCAAGCTAGAGCTCATTGGAGGACGGAGTGGAGATCTGTTGTGTTTTCTGATGAAAGCTGGTTCTGCCTGGGTGCCAGTGATGGCCGTGTGTTGGTTAGAAGGCGGCCAGGTGATCGCCTGCAACCAACCTGTCTGGGGCTGAGACACACTGGACCTACACCTGGAGTTATGGTTTGGGGAGCCATTTCCTATGACAGCAGGAGCACTCTCGTAGTTATCCTACGCACCCTGACGGCACAGTTGTACGTCGGTCTGGTAATTCAACCTGTTGTGCTGCCATTCATGAACATCATTCCAGGGGGTGTTTTCCAACACGATAACGCTCGCCCGCATACAGCTGTTGTAACCCAACATGCTCTACAGAGTGTCGACATGTTGCCGTGGCCTCCTAGATCACCACATCTTTCTCCAATCGAGCACGTATGGGACATCATTGGACGACAACTCCAGCGTCACCCCCAACCAGCATTAACCGTCCCTGTATTGACCGACGAAGTGCAACAGGCATGGAACTTCATCCCACAAACTGACATCCAGCACCTGTACGACACAATGCATGAACGTTTGCATGCTTGCATTCAACATTCTGGCGGTTACACCGGTTATTAATGTACCAGCATTTCACATTTAAAATGGCTCTTCTCGCGCTTACAATAAGCTGTGATCTTGAAACCTTAATCGATTAAATATGTTACATATACAAATGTATTGCCGCCATTTCATTCCTCTTCAACTATTTTTGCGTGGTGTTGGGATTTTTTTTCCGTCAGTGTATTTCAGTTCTTTCACAGTTGTGCTCTGAAGTAGTCCGAAAATTGTGATTGCTAGTAAGTTTTGCTATTTTCTGTTAGTATTAAACCTTTTTTATTTTTTCAAGATGGACAAGCTCCTTGCGGAGTGTTCCATCCACGAGTGCAAGTCGTGAAAGCATTGACCCCCCAAAACAAATTAGTGCACCGGCAGTATAGTGATAATTATTTATCTTACGGGGGTTTTTTTTGGTGTGATGATAAAACATGCCCACTTCCCGAGTGTATCGTTTGAGGTGAAAAGCTCAGTAATGCTGCTATGGTTCCCAGTAAATTGAAATGACATTTGCGAACAAAACATTCTTCTTTGTTAAGCAAAGATATCAATTATTTCCGTCGGTTGTTGGAACAAAACAAAAAACAAGCAACGTTCATAACTGCGACAGTACGTGTTTCGGAAAAAGTACAGGAAGCTAGCCATAAAGTAGCTGAACGTATCGTAAAGACCAAAAAACCACACACAATACCTGAAACGTTGTTAAGGTCTACTTGTAAAGAGATGGTGAAAATAGTCCTTGCTTCAGAAGCTGCTAGTGAAATTTCAAAAATTCCTCTCTCTGCTGACACAATCAGTCGCCGAGTTAGTGACATGTCCAGTGACACTGTAGGCATTATGAAGGAGAAAATCAACATCAGCCAGAAGTTCAATCGAGCACGTATGGGACATCATTGGACGACAACTCCAGCGTCACCCCCAACCAGCATTAACCGTCCCTGTATTGACCGACGAAGTGCAACAGGCATGGAACTCCATCCCACAAACTGACATCCAGCACCTGTACGACACAATGCATGAACGTTTGCATGCTTGCATTCAACATTCTGGCGGTTACACCGGTTATTAATGTACCAGCATTTCACATTTAAAATGGCTCTTCTCGCGCTTACAATAAGCTGTGATCTTGAAACCTTAATCGATTAAATATGTTACATATACAAATGTATTGCCGCCATTTCATTCCTCTTCAACTATTTTTGCGTGGTGTTGGGATTTTTTTTCCGTCAGTGTATTTCAGTTCTATCACAGTTGTGCTCTGAAGTAGTCCGAAAATTGTGATTGCTAGTAAGTTTTGCTATTTTCTGTTAGTATTAAACCTTTTTTATTTTTTCAAGATGGACAAGCTCCTTGCGGAGTGTTCCATCCACGAGTGCAAGTCGTGAAAGCATTGACCCCCCAAAACAAATTAGTGCACCGGCAGTATAGTGATAATTATTTATCTTACGGGGGTTTTTTTGGTGTGATGATAAAACATGCCCACTTCCCGAGTGTATCGTTTGAGGTGAAAAGCTCAGTAATGCTGCTATGGTTCCCAGTAAATTGAAATGACATTTGCGAACAAAACATTCTTCTTTGTTAAGCAAAGATATCAATTATTTCCGTCGGTTGTTGGAACAAAACAAAAAACAAGCAACGTTCATAACTGCGACAGTACGTGTTTCGGAAAAAGTACAGGAAGCTAGCCATAAAGTAGCTGAACGTATCGTAAAGACCAAAAAACCACACACAATACCTGAAACGTTGTTAAGGTCTACTTGTAAAGAGATGGTGAAAATAGTCCTTGCTTCAGAAGCTGCTAGTGAAATTTCAAAAATTCCTCTCTCTGCTGACACAATCAGTCGCCGAGTTAGTGACATGTCCAGTGACACTGTAGGCATTATGAAGGAGAAAATCAACATCAGCCAGAAGTTCTCACTTCAGATCGAGAGGTCCACCGATATTAGCGGTCACGCAAACCTTCTTGCTTATATTCGGTACATCGATGGAGATGTAATTGCAACTAATTTCTTTTTTTGCAAAGAACTTCCCGAGCGAAGCGCCGGTGAAGAAATATTTCGTGTGACTAATGAATATGTGCTCCATAATGAATTAAAATGGAAGGATTGCGTTAGGGTTTGTACAGACGGAGCCGCTTCTATGACAGCCCGAGTGAAAGGATATGTAGTTAAATTACGCGAAGTAAATCCTAGCATACGATGCGATCATTGCCTCATTCACCGCGAAACCATTGTTGCCATCTTTTTTGAAAGTTGTGCTGGACGAAGTAGTAATAGTCGTGAACCTCATCAATCGCGGCACCTAAATTCGCGGTTTTTCCCGTTTTGTGTCAGGAAATGGGATCAGAACACACTACATTCCTGCTATGTACAGAAGTACGGTGGTTATCACGAGGAAAAGTGTTAACACGAATATTTGAACTGAAAGAGGAGGCATACGCATTGTTGACTGTTGAGGGGACATAAATCATGTACGCGGATTTATTTGCAGGTGATGAATGGGTATCTGAGTTGGCATATCTTTCCGATATTTTTTTCGTACACTTCAATGAGCTGAACATAAAAATGCAAGGTAGGAACGAAAATATTCTGACTGGTATGGTAAAGATTCAAGGATTTGTGAATAAGCTGAATTTGTGGATACAAAGAATTGAAAATGGGTCGTTTGAGATGTTCCCGACTGTATGGACACTTGCTGCCGGTAATAAAGTGGTGATGGACTTAATTAAAGAACATTTAGAAATTTTGCAGCAGACGTTCAAGAAGTATTTTGGAGAGAGTGTTAATAATTTCGACTGGGTTCGTGATCCATTCGTTGCGAATTCAAAACCTCTTCCGATTAATATACAAGAGGAACACACAGATTTAAAAGCAGACAGAACATTGAAATTTAAACTTTTCCAAGTGCCTTTGGGCACATTTTGGTTGGCAATAAGGAGTGAATACCCGGCTATCTCCGAGATGGCAGTTAATGTGTTACAGCCATTTTCAACTACATATTTGTGTGAACTGGGCTTCTCGACGTTGACTGAAATTAAAACACCAAAGAGGGAGATACTAAAATCCGTCGATGAAGAAATGAGACTTGCATTGTCAACGATTCTGCCACGGATTAGGCCCCTGTGTGCAGCTAAGCAGGCGCAAGTATCACATTGAAGGTATGAGTAGAATTATTTACTTTAATAGTAATAGAAAAGCGTATTTTCTTGTGTTTTCTACAGTGTATTAAAGTTCATAAATTCTTAATAAATGCGCGAGTCGATTTCTGTTTAATAATAATATAATAGAATAATAAGAGAGTAATATAATATAATATAATATAATATAATAGGTTGATTACATTACGTATTTATATTAAAAGTGTCATACCATACGTTTTTGAGGGCATTAACATTTTGGTGTGCCGTGTTGAGTCATTGATAATTTATAGAGGGCCGCGAGTACAAAAAGGTTGCGGAACACTGCCAAAGAGCACTTGTGGAACTATTTCGACCGACAGGTTCGACTTGCCTATCCACGACCACGTCATCACCTCTTCTGCAGTCCGAATGGGCACGTGTGTCTCGGACAACCTTTCAGAACCTCAATACGTCCATGCCACGCCGTCTTAACTGCTGTCATCCGAGCCAAGGGTGGTTATTCCCATTATTAGGTAGGTGGTCATAAACTGGTGTACAAAAAGTAAGGACTAGACGGTTTTTCGAATGTAAAGTCGTGCAGAAGTGCTCCACATCGACTAAAATCATACCATAAGATCCCCAAGATGTAAGAATATGGGACAACTGAACAAAACCGTCCAAACAAGGAATCCAAAAGATACAAAGGCACTTTATTCAAAGGGTAGCTTCGTGTACAACTGGCCAGAAGACAGAAACATCCATGTAACAGGCAGCTGCCAAGAAAACTCCAGTCTTTAGTAGAGTATATGATCACCCCTGACTATGTTGCAGGATTTACAACGTCTGTCCATGCGGAGAACGTGGTTGTCAAGCAGCTGGTGAGGCATCGCGGCCCATTCCTCTTGTAGCACCAATCGCAGCTGCGGAATCGTTGCTGGCGGCTGGTGACGTGCTGCCAAGCGTCTCCCGAGAAGGTGCCACACGTGTTCGATTGGATTTAGGTGCGGGGACCTTGCGGGTCAATCTATGCGTTGAATATCTTCACTCTCCAACAGCTCTGCGACAGCCACTGTACGATTAGGTGTAGCGTTGTCGTCCATTAAGAGGAACTCAGGACCCACAGCAGCTCTAAGCAGATGCACGTGAGGCAGAAGAACCTCGGTACAATAGCGGACACCAGTGACTGAACCTCCTTTGAAGATGTGGAGGTCAGTACGGCTACCAAGCATGATACCGCCCCAAACGAGAACACCGCCACCTCCAAACCAGTCCCTTTCGATGATGCTGGAGGTGTGATTGCGTGTTCCCTGCTCTCCAGATGGTCCAGAATTGCTCGTCAGACTAAATTGGCTCTCATCCATAAAGAGAAATCGACCCCATTACTGATGTGTCCAGTTCGTTTGCCCCTGGCACCACAGAAACCGCCGTCTCCGATGAGCAGGCGTTAATGGCACACACTGTACTGGTCGTCGTGCAAATAGACCACCTTTGTGCAGCCTCCTGGCTACGGTAAAACGCGATACCGGACGTCCAGTTGTCTGTTGCATGTGCCTTGAAACAGACAACTGGGCGTCTCTCCAAGCTCGTGAAACGATTCTGTGAGCGATCCCGAACTCCTCGGCCACACTAGTCACACTTCGACCTTCTTCTAACTTCCCAATGACGCGACCACGGGTAAAGTCATCCAGATGTCGTCTACTGGATTGCCTGTTGGCCATATCGCACGGTGGCAGCAACTCGACGTCGTGCAAACCGGTGTACACCGTGCAGTAGCTTTCACCGAATTGCTGAGCGTACACCGCCCGTGTGCTTTATAACCTTCCGACACTCACCCCCCTACGTCATGCTACATATATGCACATTCCCTACCGTACTGGACCCTAGCCTATCTCCTGAGTAGTCTCCGTTGTGCGTGCTCGTTTCGCAGTTCTGCTAATTTCTCCTCTTCGTCCTTAATTTTTGCACACCAGTGTATAATTCTGATACGACTGTGTATGTGTGAAATAGCATTTTTATGTATTTTATTGGTAGTGGCTGTGTTCCTGTCAAATAGTGTTGCAGATGATGAAACAGAGCATATAGAAGTCAATCTACCGAAGAAACAGTGTATTGATGTTGCGAGGGTAATTCAAACTGATTCATACGATTTCAAATGACTGTGTTTTATGTATTTGTAAATATACAGCGAATAAATGCGCATAGGATAAAGAAAAAACTATCCAAATTTTGTTTTCATTCCTTTTAAACGTTCTATGTGACTTCCGTTAGTCACGCGAACTACGTCGAGGCGATAATCAAATTCCTGCCGTACGTGATCAAGCATGTCTGTTGTCAAAGACTGCAGAGCACTATGAATGCGAACTTTGAGTTCTTCTAGCGTTGTGGGTAATGGTGGCACATACGCATTATCCTTAAATTACCCCACCATAAGAAAAAGGTCCTAAGGGGTCAGGTCCGGAGACCTGTCGGGCCACCTGTAGTGCGCCTTATCGTCGTGTCCACAGCGACCAATCCAGAGGTTAGGAAGATCTTTGTTAAAGTAACTGCAAACATCCAGATGCCAATGTGGCGGAGCTCCATTGAGCTGAAAGTTGTTGTCGCGTGAATCTTCATTTAATTTCGAAAATAGCCATATCTCCAACATATCTAAATACGAGTGTGCTGCTACTGTTTGTTCCTGGAAAAAGAAAGGGTCGTAAACCTTTGCACGAGAAACCACACAGAACACATTGAGTTTAGGTGAGTCGCGCTCAGTTTCAATTACTGTTTGTGGGTTTTCCGTGCCCCATATATGGAAGTTGTGACGGTTGGCCCTGCCACTTAAATGGAATTTTGCTTCGTCACTAAACACCAGGCGTACTGCAATTTCTTCGTCATCCCTCGCCTCCTGCATGAAATTAGTGAAGCTTTGTGTCGTGCTGTCGCCATTTTTTACAATGACAGTCTTTCGCCCAGGTGCAGATACACGGGCTACATTGCGCCATCTAGCGGTTACATTCGTGAACTTGGTGCGTTTGTTTTCATTTTAATTTGTGGTACCTTATTGTTGATTGATTTTTACGGAGCTATGATCTAATGAAATCTAATGAATCATTTTGAATTACCCTGTATTTTAGCTTTATTGAACGCCATATTTTACTGTGAGAAGTATTCCATAAAGAAAGGGTTGTATAGAAATGTACAGTAGCATACTGTTAATGATATATTGTAGCTTGAAAATAGTACTGCTAAAAACATGTAGCAGACACTTGTACAAGAATAAAGGAAATGGGAAGATGGAGTCATGGTGAGTAACGTAAGCAAGTAGGTGTGGAAATTGCACTACTTTACGATGAATGACAGAAATGGCCTTTAGTAACGTAATGGTTTTGAGATGCTTGTGTTATCCTGTTTCAAAGAATATGCACACACCATAAACATAAATTTTGTCTATCATTTATTTTAAGTGCCCGGGGGAATATTTGGGGTTCTAGGCCTTCCGTTTTCACTGGAATTGGCACACAATCTGTAAAGACTGGAGCCAATTTTGTTTCACTAGCCTTTCGTACCATCAGATTTTTTTCCAAACAGACATTTTATTTCCTAGCTTACGTCGGATATTCATGTTTCCATCGTGTCCTTATGTAGTACCGACTAATGGACTAATGCGGTTCTATACTGTCCTCTCTTGCTCGTATAGCAACATCCTTTTAGAATGTAAATGATACATATATTTGGGCATACGAGACTTAAAACATGTCCCATCTTGAGAAGACGCGATCAAACCTACCTTGGTACTCTTGGAAGATACACTGGTGATCAAAATTAAAGGGTAATCTATAGAAACATATAGATGTAAAGTAATGCACTCAAAATTAGCGAACAGCCGGATTTCTCTACCAGTAAGACTACTCCTCATATATTTTTTTGCCGCAGCTGATCCGAAATATGCATATTAGGATTCTTTTAAAAAGAAGAACCAGTGTATACTCACCTTGTAGCTATTCAAGGCAATTATTTCTTTCATTTTAGTGACACGTCGAGCTGATTGTGTCGAGAAGATATCGTATGGTTGATTTTTAACAGTAGACAGCGAAAAGGTGGAGCATGATGAAAACAGACCAGTTCCAAACGGAAGTTTCGAAAATACAAAATGTCCTTTCAAGACCCTTGAGACATTTCATCAGACAAGATATATTTTTCGTCTTCCAGGACAAGGGAGTCCCAGAGCTACAACTGCTTCAGCAACCACTATATGAGTCTGACTACCAGACGGAAATGAGACATATCCGCTAGGCTATGAGCTTGCAGAAACTACAGTAACGAGGGTTTCAAGGCACGCACTTCGTATAAGAATTTGTAGACAACCATTTTATGCAAGGGGTCACTTAATTTCTGTCCCTCTATCTGCTTCCACCCAGGGAGCTCATTTAACTTGGAGTCGCTAATATCACACTTTCAGTCCAGATCAGTGGGAGAATGTTCTTTTCACAGATGAATCCCGATTCAACTTTAGTACTGACTGGCGACGTATTCTCATCTAGTTATAACCAGGGACACGCTACAATCCCTCTAACATCAGAGAAAGGGATTTTTCTAGTGGCGGTAACGTTTTGGTCTGGGAAAGAATCATGCCGAACGGGAGCACAATGCCACGCATTTTTCTGAGTCGCTCTATTACTGCCCTTAGGTAGACAGACGAGTTCCGGAACCTTGTCAGGTCCCTAAGAGTCGTCAGTTTAGATTTCGTTGTTATGGACGATAATTACTGGCCTCGTCGAGCTTATTTGGTGGACGATATTCTCGAAGAAAAAGGTGTTCTTCAAATGGAGTTATCACTTAGATACTCTGACCTCAGTTGCATCAAGAATGTATGGGATACTCGGGGGACGCATTGTGATTCGCCAGCCCCCTGCCAAAACACTTCAAATACTCAGAACAGCTCTTGTTAAAGAGCCGTCTTTAATCCCTCAAGAACTTAACAAATATCTTCATAAACAGTATGAGGAGTCGTTTCTTGAGTTGCATGGTTGTCAGGGGCAACCATGCTCCATACTACTGCACAATACCTTATGTTTTAAGCAAAAGACTTTATATTTATATTGTTCCATGGACTGCTCTTTAATTAATTTACGAAAATATATTACCACATGCACATTTAAGCTTGAGTTTATCCTGATTGAGTTACGTAAGTCTTAAATCTCTTTACCGTACTTCATTCACTTTCATTTTAAATATTTTGCGTTCTGTACGAATTTAAAATAATTCTTTAATTGTGAGCCCCAGTCATTGAAAGTTTGTGCCTCTTTTTTGTTTTTGGTCACGGATTTCGTGCATTTTCTAATTTTGGAAATATTAATCTGTGCACATCTTTCAAAATATCAGCTTAAGTTTAGCTCTTACGTAGAGTAGATCACGCTTTTAAAGAATTCATTGTTATTACTCTAGGCGTCTACATGGTTATGGGTAGTGTTGAAATGCTGTGGTCATATTAAGGGGGCAGCAGATAACTGACTGGTACAGAGGATTCGCAAATTATTTTCTCAGAGGGTGTCCGCGTTACTTTTTTCGTTCGCAACATCTTCATCTAGGCATCTCAGGCGATTTTTGCAATTTATTATTTCATTTTGTACATCATGAGTCGAAAACCTTGTACAAATGTCAATGGCTCTAGAACAGCGAAGAAAGGAAACGATCTTTTAACAATGATTCAAAACTAAATGCCTGAATTAAAGGGAATGGCTTGGATGTGGCGATACAAGAAAGATTATACCTTATTTTACAAGATAGGAATAAGTCTGGTTAGAATTCCATGGGATTCCGTAAGCATTTCGCTACCTTTCACGGCGAAATGGAAATTTACACACGCACACACTAGCAGATATGGATACTGGAGAACCACTGAAGACTGATGCGATAATGACGAAATTCGATAACCAGGTAAACGTTCATCTTTTTCCCTTCTGTTTCTGGGTTTCAAGGATACCATGAGCAACTGTGATCGTTAAAAGCAGTCACCCGCCTCCAAATTTAGCCCGCTGGACCCGTTGAAAGGAGAAAGCCAGCGCCTTAAAACAAAACACGTAAGCCTTATCTCACCTGACGCTCTAACCCATGGGCCCAATTCCGACAATTTGTCAGAAACCTACGTCTCTGTGCATTCGAGCACTTGGGCGGCATGTTGAAGTGTGCTAGTGAATTTCATTTGGAATTATTATGCATCGTATTATCGGTAAATAAATCTAAAGTTACTGTTTCTTGCATGAGAGATATGCTTCTTGATTTTTAATTGAATTTCCTCAAGCCTGTAGACAAATACTCAGAATAAAAGAAATTCCACTGTTTGTTAACTCAATGAGTGAGATTGGATAGCCGACTTATGAAATGTTTTTAAACAATGTTTTTGAACTAGTTGGCCGAGAGAAGAATACGCTTCAGTAATGTTGGGCACAAAATAAAGAGAAAGCCATACATGTTAAAAAACCAGTCAAAGGATCTCTGTGAGCAACTGACGTATCAGACGCATGTTGTAACGAAAAGGTCAGCCACTTTGCCCAGGTTACGAGTTTTATTGAGCTTCCCGTGAAACTTCACACAGTTGGCAGTTGTTTACTGAAAGCGTTGATGGGAACGAGAATCCCACTCTAACTAGTTTTGATGAACTTCTACCATCATGTCGTGCACGAATCGACTGGAGATTGACATTGGACTGATGTTCAATATAGTGTTTATTTATCACAGCTGTTTCACCCTTAGCTTATTTTATGGAAGAGGTCAAAAGGCTTTTGGAGAAGTTGATACTACTCTCTCATGCTTGACGAGAACAGAATAACAGAGAGTTATTGCTTTGAAAATGTCACAAAGTAGTGAGCCCATTTTAATGCATATTAAAAATGAGATATTCCATATATTAACGTTGATTCAGTGATTCCTCCAGAATTTTCAGAATGGCCCTTTAAAAACTGAATGTCTTCTTATGGGCTAAAATACAACACGAGACCAGCCTGTCTTCAATTTCTTTACCTGAATTTCAATTTGCTAATTGTCAACTTAAGTAAACAAATTAGTAAAAACATGCAATGCATTGATTATGATACGCTTTCCAACATACCAGAAATTATTACTTAAGTTATGAGGATAACGGCTGTGGAATAAATCTCGCTCCTGTGTCCTGACCGTTGACCCCATTTCTACGATATTCAACAGAACCGGTTCACTATACCTCCGGAACAACATGATAAAGTTTTGTCGCAATCGAAACATTTTTAGGTAAGTTATGATGCACAAGGGCAATGGAATGGTTCCCACTCTAGTGTCCTGACCTTTGACCCCATTTCTCCCATTTTCAATAGGATTCGTCCCCAGTGACTCCCTACCACATTCTAAAATTTCATCGACATCGAACCATATTTACGCATGTTATAACGCATAAAGGCAATGGAATGGATCCCGCTTTTATGCCCTGACCTTTGACCCCATTTAGACCATTTTCAATAGGGTTCGTCCCCAGAGGCTCCCTACCACATACTAAAATTTCATCGAAATTGTACCATATTTACGCATGTTATGACGCATAAAGGCAATGGAATGGATTCCACTTTTATGCCCTGACATTTAACCCCATTTCGCCCATTTTCAACAGGGTTTGTCCCCAGGTGGTTCCTTACCAAATACTAAAATTTCATCGAAATCGAACCATTTTTACGCAAGTTATGACGCATAAGAGCAACGGAACAAATCCCGCTCTTATGTCCTGCCTGACCTTTGACCCCATTTCGTCCATTTTTAATAGGGTTCGTGCCCAGGTGGTTCCCTACCACATACTAAAATGTCATCGAAATCGAACCATATTTACGCATGTTATGACGCATAAAGGCTATGAAATGGATCCCGATTTTATGTCCTAACCTTTGACCCCATTCTGCCCATTTTCAACATGGTTCGTACCCAAGTGGTTCCTTACCACATACTAAAATTCCATCGAAATAGAACCATTTTTACGCAAGTTATGACGCATAAGAACAATGGAATGGATCCCGCTCCTATGTCCTGACCTTTGACCCTGTTTCGCCCATTTTTAATAGGGTTCGTCCCCAGGTGGTCCCCTACCACATACTAAAATTTTGTCGAAATCGAACCCTTTTCACGTGAGTTATCGTGCGGACGGACCGACGGACGGACAAAGCTGGAGCATATACGCTTCTTCAAATAACGGTTGGAAAGCATAAAAACCACTGGACCGATATATGGCAGAATACATGCACACCCAGTGCTTTAATGGCACGAAGCGAAATCATAACAAATATTTATTTTCACAAAACTAAATAGTTTTTATCCATGGCTTTCTGTTGTTTTGGTTTTTTGTTTCGAAATTTAACGATCTCCGTAAACATAGAACTCTATCAGATCGGATATTGCCCATACCTATCTTAGGGCCACTGGTTTAAGATAAAACACAAACCTGGTGCCATAGAAAGACAAGGCACATCGCTCGCGCCTCATTCCTGGCTCAAACCCGTGCTTAACTCGGATTATTAGCCAGAATGCCGAGATTGTAATCACTTCGCCACAAGCTCCACATCGTTAACGTCATAAAAACATTTGCCGTAAGCAGTCGAAAATGTATCCATTCTCCCCTATAACAATATTCTACACTTAATCATCCTTGGTTTTATATCTATAAGAATCCTCCAAGATTATGGCAAGTATGAAAAATATTATCATTTTATAACATCATCATTCTGACGGAGTTTTATTCTCTATTTGTTGCCTGTTTCTTATCAAATTCGTCATACCGTATTGAAAAGTGATGCTCAAATTTGTCAATTACATTTACTTTTTTCAGAAACTGAGAATCCTAAATCATCGGAATTGCAAATATATTTATTTTGACACCGCTGGGATCGAACCCCATATCTCTCTATAACTAGCCGGGTGCGTTAGCTTTACGCTACGATGTCAACAATTCACAGCGCTGTGCGTGGTTTATCAGTCAGCATCTGACAACACAAATCCGTATTGGTGGGCTCAGCTACTAATGTGTCGCCATCTCGTGGCATACAACATATCAAACTACACTGACGGAAAAAAAATCCCAACACCACGAAAAAATAGTTGTTGAGGAATGAAATGGCGGCAATACATTTGTATAGGTAACATATTTAATCGATTAAGATTTCAAGATCACACCTTAATGTAAGCGCGAGAAGATCCATTTTAAATGTGAAATGCTGGTACATTAATAACCAGTGTAACCGCCAGAATGTTGAATGCAAGCACGCAAACGTTCATGCATTGTGTCGTACAGGTGCTGGATGTCAGTTTGTGGGATGGAGTTCCATGCCTGTTGCTCTTGGTCAGCCAATACAGGGACGGTTGATGCTGGTTGGGGGTGACGCTGGAGTTGTCGTCCAATGATGTCCGATACGTGCTCGATTGGGGAAAGATCTGGTGATCTAGCAGGCCAAGGCGACATGTCGACACTCTGTAGAGCATGTTGGGTTACAACAGCGGTATGCGGGTGAGCGTTATCCTGTTTTAAAACACCCCCTGGAATGCTGTTCATGAATGGCAGCACAACAGGTTGAATCTCCAGACCGACTTACAACTGTGCCGTTAGTGTGCATGGGATAACCACGAGAGTGCTCCTGCTGTCATATGAAATTGCTCCCCAGACCATAACTCCAGGTGTAGGTCCAGTGTGTCTAGGCCGCAGACAGGTTGGTTGCAGGCACCCACATGGCCTCCTTCTAACCAACCCACGGCCATCACTGGCACCCAGGCAGAACCGGTTTTCATCAGAAAACGCAACAGATCTCCACTCCGTCCTCCAATGATCTCTAGCTGGACACCACTGACGTCGCAAACGGCGGTGGTTTAGAGTAAGTGAAATGCACGCTACAGGGCGTCTGGCTCGGAGCTGTCCTTCAAGTAACCGATTTGTAACAGTTCGTTGTGTCACTGTGGTGGCAACTGCAGCTCGAATTGCTGCCGCAGACGCTGTACGATGCGCCACGGCCATACGCCGTACACGGCGGTCTTCCCTCTCAGTAGTGCCACGTGGCCGGCAGGAACCCTGTCTTCTTGAGGCAGTACCTTTCCTTGACCACCGCTGCTAACAATCATGCACAGTGGCTACGTTCCTGCCAAGTCGTTCTGCAATATTGCGGAACGAAAAGCCACCTTTAATCAGCCCTATTACATGACCTCGTTCAAACTCCGTGAGCTGTTGATAATGGCTTCTTCGTCTTTTTACAGGCATTCTTGACTAACATAAACACACTACGTCGAATCTCAACGATAACTAACGCTCACGAACGTTACAGCGCGTATTTACAGCAAACCTGCTTTGCATGTTCCGAGGGGCGCTACTAGCGCCACGCGTATGCGGCGAGCGCCAAATTTGCATAGACGTCATCTTACAGATGTACTTTCACGGCCTACCAACTGTCGTTTATCTAACATAACCCCTTCTTGGTGTTGGGATTTTTTTTCCGTCAGTGTATTTATTTACAGCTGATTAATTCAAAGGGCGGTAGAAATGGTGAAAATGCGAAGCCTTGTTTGTAAAATAACGTGGAAACAGCGATGACATCGTCTGTTCATTAATCATAGGATTTGTAAGTTTCTGATTCTCCCCAATCGCCTACCAAGGAGAATGACTAATCACAGTTCTTATGTATCAGGTCTAAATACGAATTTGTTAATACTCTGAGTAAACAAAACATTACAGATAGGGGTGATGGGTAGTTGACATGGGCATTCCCCGCGCAGAGAAGAACAAACCCAAAACTGAATGTAGGCGCTAAATATGCGGAAAAGCACTGCTTCCAAACAGTGTATCGCAATCGACGAACATTGATAAACGTGGTGATTTGAGCGATTTCGATCGTGGAAGCGTTGTCGACCCAAGACAAATTGCTCATTCTATCGCCAAAGTGGTAAGAACCCAAGGTTTCCGGAGGGAAGCCATAACAAGGGTGTACTATGAGTATACCATCGACGTACGTGCCAGCGCCCAGAGAGCAATTGGTGGCCGGCCACGTGCCGTTGATGATGGGGCCGACGTAGACTATTTAGGTTCGTACAGACCGATCGTTCGGCTAAGGCGGCACAAATCACATCCATGCTAGATGTGGGAGGCCCAAGAAGCGTGAGCGATTGAACGGTATGGGACACGCTGCGCATTCTGGGCTACTGGAGCCGACGCCCTACTCGTGTGTCACTGCTGACTGCTCGTCATCAGACATTACGCCTCGCCTGAAGCCAGGAACATCAAAACTGGACCTCTGCAGTGTGGCGCCCCTTCGTTTGGTCAGATGAATCCCGTTTTCACCTGAAACGAGCTGACGGGATGGTGCAATTGTGGAGCCCAGAGCATGAGGCCATGGTCCCGTCGTGCAAGATCGGCCCTGCTCAAGGCAGTGATGGTTCTGTGATGGTTTGGGAAGCCTTCTCATAAAGCACATCAGATCCCCTAAAGTCTCTGGAGAACATCTTAATCGCTGGGCGCTAACAGCATGTGCTGGCTTATAACCTACAAGCTTTCGTGTCGCATCCTTTCAGCAGGATAGTGCGCCGCCCCACCTGGCCGCAAACATCAAGGCATGGATCGATGAGCACTCACCCGAGTTTGAGCTATCCTGTAGTACCCCAAGGCTTCCGGATTCAAACACTGTGGAAGGTCTCTGGTATGCCTTGGAGCTGCACATCAGATTCATGAATCATATACCGACGTCTTGGCGGACTTGCGGACAATGCTGCAACAAGCATGGCTGGTATTACCTCCAAACACCGTCAAGCATATGGAGGAGTCGATGCTTCGGCGTGTGCAGGCTGTGTTAATTCGCGCTAGAAAAGGACCAACAAGCTATTAGGTAGGTATCCCTAATGAGTTGTCCATTGTATATATGATGTGCATAACTTAGGAGCTGGCGATCCATGTTAAGACTTCGCTTCTAAACCATGGAGTCTAATTCCAGGAAAGTAAACATTTTTCGGTAGGAGAAAAGAGAAAATTTTGGGTGCACCGGGGGAGGCCAGAAACCTAATCGTGCGAAAGACTGAGGACGAAAGAGCTGGTAAGAAATATTTCTTACTCATGCCTCATGTTTACACATATTCTGTGCAAGGTTTGATTTTCCAATATAACCGTACTTTATTTTTTCTGAAATGCACCAGTTCTCTAATAAATGGCAATGTTCACTTTTTAAAATTATCACAGCAGATGTAGAAGAAACAAAAATTTAGGCGCGTTGACCTCACGGTAACTGGCTCCACTGGTAGTGATTTACATGTTCTTAAACTCCTTACGGAAAAAATATACTATTTGTATCACTTCCTCTGCATCATTCAGTTAAGTACTCAGATTTATAATGAAAATAATGGCATGGATGTTGTGATTGTCTTACGGCACTGACTATCTCGCTTCCCTGGAGCCAGTGGCCCTAAATTAGGAACGGGTGATTGCTCGCGGTGTTTCTCATGGTTGCACAAATTATTTATAATGTTTCTAAGCGGCACATGAAAGACCATTGTGGAACAAATAGCATTGCCATAAGAATTACAACGCAGTGAACCTAGGTTGAACCTGAGTTTCGAGACCTTAAAATAAGAAACCCAACCAAATTGTTGTCACAAATGAGCTTATTTGAGCGGTATTATCAATACGAGTTCAAAGTTACTTCCATAATTCCGCACCACGGTGTAAAACGATATAGTGGCTAGAAGGAGCCATGAGGGAAAAGAGATAACGTAGATAACCCATGTTTGTTTCCTTCAAAAAAGTATCTGAAGTCCATGAATATTTGCTCGAAAGCAAACTCAGTTTCAAAACTATAGCATTTAAGTTCTTGATTTCTAGAGAAAACGGAGGATTTCTTTTTAAAGTGCAATTGCATAAAAACAAAGTCAGAGGAATCGCTTCAAAGAAGCATGTTATGCAGATCGCAGGTCTTTGGTACAATGGTTATCAAACTTTTGTTGTCTTGTTAAGGATTAGGACAAAGGTTCTGAAAATATTTGATGCGTTGTTAAGTGTTTGAACAATGGTTCTGCGGAGCTTTGAAGATGCGGTCCCAAAAGGAAACCCTTTTTCCAATAACAGAAATTCCTTTTTAGTCGCTGACAACTAAAACAGCACGAAACGTTTTCCTTTTTTATTATTCTTTTCCGATAAATGATTTTTTTATTTTCTGCAGCGTAAGTATTTCTTCAATGAGCCTTTAACAAAACATTCGCTTCCCGTCCATTTCCTTAGAAACTTCTGCTTTTTAGTATGCAGCTGCCATTAAAACACATTCATTATTTTCTTGTGATAGGAAAAGAAACTTCGAAAGCGGTGAATCCGAGACCTTCGCGGAAACTTCAAATTTCTGAGTGATTGCTGCAGTCAAGAATAAAAAGTTTGCTTACGGAATTCTAAGAAAATAGGAATATTAACCTGCATGTTTGCGGTGTGTCGGCTTAATGTTCATCCGGAATGACGACGGAGAGTAAATCTGAGCACACATGTTAAAAATAACCTTTAGATAAACGATGTGATACCAAATCATCAACGGCAAATAACTCAAAAACGAGGATTCTTATTTTTAGTATGGATCCTAATAAACATTTAAATGTCAAAATTGCAAAGCTTGTAATATTATTTTCTGGTGTTTAACGACCACCGTGAGCAACATAATGGGTCATAAACGGCCCGGTCCTAATTTAAGGCCACTGTTTCCACGGAAGGGAAAGATGGAGTGCCGCGTAAGTCAAACGCAACATACATGCCTCACGGGGACTCTAACCCGGACCCGTTTCGGATGAATGGTTAGACTACTGCGTCACAGTTAGGCTGTTGTTTTGTGCGCCGTCTTCCTTTTGGTACGGTATTTCGATGGAACTGATGCTGGGAAAATTATTTTTACAAGGGGAAAGTCAAAATGTGATTGAGATTTGCCATGTATTTTCCTTTTTCTTGTAGCATAATTTTTCTACTAAACAGTACAACAATGTGTTGCAATATTTCGCTTTCGCAATGTAAAGTGGTCGGAATCGCACCGATGAACCATTACATTATAACCACCCCACAGCCTCGAGAAATGAGCGTGCCTGGAAGCCAAACGGTGGCGCAGGTGAAGTTCACAGAGTACTATACACTGTACAGGGTGTATAGGAAAGTCCTTAAACAGGGAAATAACTTTTGAACGCAAAACGCTAGAGTTGTGGAAGTAGTGTGTACTTATAGTAAAGTGACTATGTTCTATCAGATGAGACCGATTGCAGCACCCCCAGTTGCGAATTTTGGAAGTTAGCTATCCTATCGCGAGAACCAAGAGAGATTGCGAAAAAAAGTCAATAGCAAACTTGTAGAGCGTCACCGATTTAGTAAGAAATGACGCCTACATTCACCAAAATCTCCAATAGAGGTCCGGAAAAGCAGATCTCTTGGTATCCGATCACCGGCATAAATACGTCACTCATCGCGTGCAGAAGTGTGACATTATAAGGTGATGCAACTTTACTAATAATACTAAAACATGTATGTGTCAGCAAGGTACAATTTATTATGTACTGTACAGTAAAGTAGTAGGAAATTCATAAAGCAGTAGGACATTATGAAGAAGAAAAACACAAAATAATGTTCTAGAAATACAAAATGTCAGTACTAATACTTAAGCATTCGCGATGTGTCCACCATCGGCAGTAATACACATCTGTATTCGAGCTAGAACTTCTTGTTGGACGTTCTGCAGCATTTCAGGTGTTACGTTACTGCATGCTTGGATAATACGGGGTTGTAGAAATTTGCCATACACGACCAAATAAATAGCTACACGTCGCACTGATGTCCCTCGTACGGCAGTGTAGGTGGGCTAGCGCATAGACCAGGACGTCCACTGGCTGCACGTGCACACCTGCACGTGTCGGCCTACCTGAACGGGAACGACTTGTAATGCTCCCGGTTTCTCTCAGCCGGCGAACGACATTGATGATAGTAGCCGCAGTAGGATGAGAACGATTAAGGAAACTTAATACATATTGGCGTGTTGCCTCTCTTGCCCGACGACCGCATTTCCCGTACAACATAACCATCTCGCAGTACTCCTCGTTGAAATAACTAGCCATGTGCAGACTCGAAGATCCAGTCCACGCACGGTCTGACAAACCTTCGCTGACCGCCAATTTATGCTTCCCGTTGAGGTATGACGTGCCGTTTCAATTTGCATACTTTCATCCATCCTTCGCTGTTTTGCAAGCAAAATTCGTTTACAGATTTTACGTTTTGCGATGTCATTCGTGACGTATTTATGCCGGGGATCGGATACCGAGAGATCTGCATTTCCAGACATCTATTGGAGTTTTTGGTGAATGTAGTTCGTCATCGGTGACGCTCTACACGTTTGGTGACGCTCTACACGTTTGCTTCGGTGACGCTCTACACGTTTGTTTTAACTTTTTTTCGCTATCACTCTTGGTTCTCGCGATAGGATCGCTAACTTCCAAATTTCGCCGCTAGGGGTGCTGCAATCGGTCTCATCTGATAGACCATAGTAACTTTATTATATGTTAACACTACTTCCACAATTCTAGCATTTTGCGTTCAAAAGTTATTTCCATGTTTAAGGACTTTCCAATACACCCTGTATATACAACCCGAGGACCGGCATTCGGTTAGTAGAGTGTTCGGAGTCAAATGGGAAAAGCTGCCGATTTATCGGAGTTTGATAAAGGACAAATTGTGATGGCATGGAGTCTTGGAACTACGATCTCGGGAACGCCGTGGCTTGTGGGTTGTTCACGTGCCGCTGTAGTGAGTACGTATTAAACCAAAAGTGCTGCACACATGGCCAAACGACGAACCGTCGTCCAGCCGTGTGTCGTCCGCAGCTCATTGATGCCCGAGGGGAACGGAAACTGTTGTGCATTGGTCACAGCGACTGCAGGGCCATAGTGCGACAAATCAGCTCAACCCGAGGACCAGCTTTTAGTAGAGTGTTCAGAGTCAGAATGGGAAAAGCTGCCGATTTATCGGAGTTTGATAAAGGACAAATTGTGATGGCATGGAGTCTTGGAACAACGATCTCGGGAACGCCGTGGCTTGTGGGTTGTTCACGTGCCGCTGTAGTGAGTACGTATTAAACCAAAAGTGCTGCACACATGGCCAAACGACGAACCGTCGTCCAGCCGTGTGTCGTCCGCAGCTCATTGATGCCCGAGGGGAACGGAAACTGTTGTGCATTGGTCACAGCGACTGCAGGGCCATAGTGCGACAAATCAGCTCAACCCGAGGACCAGCTTTTAGTAGAGTGTTCAGAGTCAGAATGGGAAAAGCTGCCGATTTATCAGAGTTTGATAAAGGACAAATTGTGATGGCATGGAGTCTTGGAACTACGATCTCGGGAACGCCGTGGCTTGTGGGTTGTTCACGTGCCGCTGTAGTGAGTACGTATTAAACCAAAAGTGCTGCACACATGGCCAAACGACGAACCGTCGTCCAGCCGTGTGTCGTCCGCAGCTCATTGATGCCCGAGGGGAACGGAAACTGTTGTGCATTGGTCACAGCGACTGCAGGGCCATAGTGCGACAAATCAGCTCAACCCGAGGACCAGCTTTTAGTAGAGTGTTCAGAGTCAGAATGGGAAAAGCTGCCGATTTATCAGAGTTTGATAAAGGACAAATTGTGATGGCATGGAGTCTTGGAACTACGATCTCGGGAACGCCGTGGCTTGTGGGTTGTTCACGTGCCGCTGTAGTGAGTACGTATTAAACCAAAAGTGCTGCACACATGGCCAAACGACGAACCGTCGTCCAGCCGTGTGTCGTCCGCAGCTCATTGATGCCCGAGGGGAACGGAAACTGTTGTGCATTGGTCACAGCGACTGCAGGGCCATAGTGCGACAAATCAGCTCAACCCGAGGACCAGCTTTTAGTAGAGTGTTCAGAGTCAGAATGGGAAAAGCTGCCGATTTATCAGAGTTTGATAAAGGACAAATTGTGATGGCATGGAGTCTTGGAACTACGATCTCGGGAACGCCGTGGCTTGTGGGTTGTTCACGTGCCGCTGTAGTGAGTACGTATTAAACCAAAAGTGCTGCACACATGGCCAAACGACGAACCGTCGTCCAGCCGTGTGTCGTCCGCAGCTCATTGATGCCCGAGGGGAACGGAAACTGTTGTGCATTGGTCACAGCGACTGCAGGGCCATAGTGCGACAAATCAGCTCAACCCGAGGACCAGCTTTTAGTAGAGTGTTCAGAGTCAGAATGGGAAAAGCTGCCGATTTATCAGAGTTTGATAAAGGACAAATTGTGATGGCATGGAGTCTTGGAACTACGATCTCGGGAACGCCGTGGCTTGTGGGTTGTTCACGTGCCGCTGTAGTGAGTACGTATTAAACCAAAAGTGCTGCACACATGGCCAAACGACGAACCGTCGTCCAGCCGTGTGTCGTCCGCAGCTCATTGATGCCCGAGGGGAACGGAAACTGTTGTGCATTGGTCACAGCGACTGCAGGGCCATAGTGCGACAAATCAGCTCAACCCGAGGACCAGCTTTTAGTAGAGTGTTCAGAGTCAGAATGGGAAAAGCTGCCGATTTATCAGAGTTTGATAAAGGACAAATTGTGATGGCATGGAGTCTTGGAACTACGATCTCGGGAACGCCGTGGCTTGTGGGTTGTTCACGTGCCGCTGTAGTGAGTACGTATTAAACCAAAAGTGCTGCACACATGGCCAAACGACGAACCGTCGTCCAGCCGTGTGTCGTCCGCAGCTCATTGATGCCCGAGGGGAACGGAAACTGTTGTGCATTGGTCACAGCGACTGCAGGGCCATAGTGCGACAAATCAGCTCAACCCGAGGACCAGCTTTTAGTAGAGTGTTCAGAGTCAGAATGGGAAAAGCTGCCGATTTATCAGAGTTTGATAAAGGACAAATTGTGATGGCATGGAGTCTTGGAACTACGATCTCGGGAACGCCGTGGCTTGTGGGTTGTTCACGTGCCGCTGTAGTGAGTACGTATTAAACCAAAAGTGCTGCACACATGGCCAAACGACGAACCGTCGTCCAGCCGTGTGTCGTCCGCAGCTCATTGATGCCCGAGGGGAACGGAAACTGTTGTGCATTGGTCACAGCGACTGCAGGGCCATAGTGCGACAAATCAGCTCAACCCGAGGACCAGCTTTTAGTAGAGTGTTTAGAGTCAGAATGGGAAAAGCTGCCGATTTATCGGAGTTTGATAAAGGACAAATTGTGATGGCATGGAGTCTTGGAACAACGATCTCGGGAACGCCGTGGCTTGTGGGTTGTTCACGTGCCGCTGCAGTGAGTACGTATTAAACCAAAAGTGCTGCACACATGGCCAAACGACGAACCGTCGTCCAGCCGTGTGTCGTCCGCAGCTCATTGATGCCCGAGGGGAACGGAAACTGTTGTGCATTGGTCACAGCGACTGCAGGGCCATAGTGCGACAAATCAGCTCAACCCGAGGACCAGCTTTTAGTAGAGTGTTCAGAGTCAGAATGGGAAAAGCTGCCGATTTATCAGAGTTTGATAAAGGACAAATTGTGATGGCATGGAGTCTTGGAACTACGATCTCGGGAACGCCGTGGCTTGTGGGTTGTTCACGTGCCGCTGTAGTGAGTACGTATTAAACCAAAAGTGCTGCACACATGGCCAAACGACGAACCGTCGTCCAGCCGTGTGTCGTCCGCAGCTCATTGATGCCCGAGGGGAACGGAAACTGTTGTGCATTGGTCACAGCGACTGCAGGGCCATAGTACGACAAATCAGCTCAACCCGAGGACCAGCTTTTAGTAGAGTGTTCAGAGTCAGAATGGGAAAAGCTGCCGATTTATCGGAGTTTGATAAAGGACAAATTGTGATGGCATGGAGTCTTGGAACTACGATCTCGGGAACGCCGTGGCTTGTGGGTTGTTCACGTGCCGCTGTAGTGAGTACGTATTAAACCAAAAGTGCTGCACACATGGCCAAACGACGAACCGTCGTCCAGCCGTGTGTCGTCCGCAGCTCATTGATGCCCGAGGGGAACGGAAACTGTTGTGCATTGGTCACAGCGACTGCAGGGCCATAGTGCGACAAATCAGCTCAACCCGAGGACCAGCTTTTAGTAGAGTGTTCAGAGTCAGAATGGGAAAAGCTGCCGATTTATCAGAGTTTGATAAAGGACAAATTGTGATGGCATGGAGTCTTGGAACTACGATCTCGGGAACGCCGTGGCTTGTGGGTTGTTCACGTGCCGCTGTAGTGAGTACGTATTAAACCAAAAGTGCTGCACACATGGCCAAACGACGAACCGTCGTCCAGCCGTGTGTCGTCCGCAGCTCATTGATGCCCGAGGGGAACGGAAACTGTTGTGCATTGGTCACAGCGACTGCAGGGCCATAGTGCGACAAATCAGCTCAACCCGAGGACCAGCTTTTAGTAGAGTGTTCAGAGTCAGAATGGGAAAAGCTGCCGATTTATCAGAGTTTGATAAAGGACAAATTGTGATGGCATGGAGTCTTGGAACTACGATCTCGGGAACGCCGTGGCTTGTGGGTTGTTCACGTGCCGCTGTAGTGAGTACGTATTAAACCAAAAGTGCTGCACACATGGCCAAACGACGAACCGTCGTCCAGCCGTGTGTCGTCCGCAGCTCATTGATGCCCGAGGGGAACGGAAACTGTTGTGCATTGGTCACAGCGACTGCAGGGCCATAGTGCGACAAATCAGCTCAACCCGAGGACCAGCTTTTAGTAGAGTGTTCAGAGTCAGAATGGGAAAAGCTGCCGATTTATCAGAGTTTGATAAAGGACAAATTGTGATGGCATGGAGTCTTGGAACTACGATCTCGGGAACGCCGTGGCTTGTGGGTTGTTCACGTGCCGCTGTAGTGAGTACGTATTAAACCAAAAGTGCTGCACACATGGCCAAACGACGAACCGTCGTCCAGCCGTGTGTCGTCCGCAGCTCATTGATGCCCGAGGGGAACGGAAACTGTTGTGCATTGGTCACAGCGACTGCAGGGCCATAGTGCGACAAATCAGCTCAACCCGAGGACCAGCTTTTAGTAGAGTGTTCAGAGTCAGAATGGGAAAAGCTGCCGATTTATCAGAGTTTGATAAAGGACAAATTGTGATGGCATGGAGTCTTGGAACTACGATCTCGGGAACGCCGTGGCTTGTGGGTTGTTCACGTGCCGCTGTAGTGAGTACGTATTAAACCAAAAGTGCTGCACGCATGGCCAAACGACGAACCGTCGTCCAGCCGTGTGTCGTCCGCAGCTCATTGATGCCCGAGGGGAACGGAAACTGTTGTGCATTGGTCACAGCGACTGCAGGGCCATAGTGCGACAAATCAGCTCAACCCGAGGACCAGCTTTTAGTAGAGTGTTCAGAGTCAGAATGGGAAAAGCTGCCGATTTATCAGAGTTTGATAAAGGACAAATTGTGATGGCATGGAGTCTTGGAACTACGATCTCGGGAACGCCGTGGCTTGTGGGTTGTTCACGTGCCGCTGTAGTGAGTACGTATTAAACCAAAAGTGCTGCACACATGGCCAAACGACGAACCGTCGTCCAGCCGTGTGTCGTCCGCAGCTCATTGATGCCCGAGGGGAACGGAAACTGTTGTGCATTGGTCACAGCGACTGCAGGGCCATAGTGCGACAAATCAGCTCAACCCGAGGACCAGCTTTTAGTAGAGTGTTCAGAGTCAGAATGGGAAAAGCTGCCGATTTATCAGAGTTTGATAAAGGACAAATTGTGATGGCATGGAGTCTTGGAACTACGATCTCGGGAACGCCGTGGCTTGTGGGTTGTTCACGTGCCGCTGTAGTGAGTACGTATTAAACCAAAAGTGCTGCACACATGGCCAAACGACGAACCGTCGTCCAGCCGTGTGTCGTCCGCAGCTCATTGATGCCCGAGGGGAACGGAAACTGTTGTGCATTGGTCACAGCGACTGCAGGGCCATAGTGCGACAAATCAGCTCAACCCGAGGACCAGCTTTTAGTAGAGTGTTCAGAGTCAGAATGGGAAAAGCTGCCGATTTATCGGAGTTTGATAAAGGACAAATTGTGATGGCATGGAGTCTTGGAACAACGATCTCGGGAACGCCGTGGCTTGTGGGTTGTTCACGTGCCGCTGTAGTGAGTACGTATTAAACCAAAAGTGCTGCACACATGGCCAAACGACGAACCGTCGTCCAGCCGTGTGTCGTCCGCAGCTCATTGATGCCCGAGGGGAACGGAAACTGTTGTGCATTGGTCACAGCGACTGCAGGGCCATAGTGCGACAAATCAGCTCAACCCGAGGACCAGCTTTTAGTAGAGTGTTCAGAGTCAGAATGGGAAAAGCTGCCGATTTATCAGAGTTTGATAAAGGACAAATTGTGATGGCATGGAGTCTTGGAACTACGATCTCGGGAACGCCGTGGCTTGTGGGTTGTTCACGTGCCGCTGTAGTGAGTACGTATTAAACCAAAAGTGCTGCACACATGGCCAAACGACGAACCGTCGTCCAGCCGTGTGTCGTCCGCAGCTCATTGATGCCCGAGGGGAACGGAAACTGTTGTGCATTGGTCACAGCGACTGCAGGGCCATAGTGCGACAAATCAGCTCAACCCGAGGACCAGCTTTTAGTAGAGTGTTCAGAGTCAGAATGGGAAAAGCTGCCGATTTATCAGAGTTTGATAAAGGACAAATTGTGATGGCATGGAGTCTTGGAACTACGATCTCGGGAACGCCGTGGCTTGTGGGTTGTTCACGTGCCGCTGTAGTGAGTACGTATTAAACCAAAAGTGCTGCACACATGGCCAAACGACGAACCGTCGTCCAGCCGTGTGTCGTCCGCAGCTCATTGATGCCCGAGGGGAACGGAAACTGTTGTGCATTGGTCACAGCGACTGCAGGGCCATAGTGCGACAAATCAGCTCAACCCGAGGACCAGCTTTTAGTAGAGTGTTCAGAGTCAGAATGGGAAAAGCTGCCGATTTATCAGAGTTTGATAAAGGACAAATTGTGATGGCATGGAGTCTTGGAACTACGATCTCGGGAACGCCGTGGCTTGTGGGTTGTTCACGTGCCGCTGTAGTGAGTACGTATTAAACCAAAAGTGCTGCACACATGGCCAAACGACGAACCGTCGTCCAGCCGTGTGTCGTCCGCAGCTCATTGATGCCCGAGGGGAACGGAAACTGTTGTGCATTGGTCACAGCGACTGCAGGGCCATAGTGCGACAAATCAGCTCAACCCGAGGACCAGCTTTTAGTAGAGTGTTCAGAGTCAGAATGGGAAAAGCTGCCGATTTATCAGAGTTTGATAAAGGACAAATTGTGATGGCATGGAGTCTTGGAACTACGATCTCGGGAACGCCGTGGCTTGTGGGTTGTTCACGTGCCGCTGTAGTGAGTACGTATTAAACCAAAAGTGCTGCACACATGGCCAAACGACGAACCGTCGTCCAGCCGTGTGTCGTCCGCAGCTCATTGATGCCCGAGGGGAACGGAAACTGTTGTGCATTGGTCACAGCGACTGCAGGGCCATAGTGCGACAAATCAGCTCAACCCGAGGACCAGCTTTTAGTAGAGTGTTCAGAGTCAGAATGGGAAAAGCTGCCGATTTATCGGAGTTTGATAAAGGACAAATTGTGATGGCATGGAGTCTTGGAACAACGATCTCGGGAACGCCGTGGCTTGTGGGTTGTTCACGTGCCGCTGCAGTGAGTACGTATTAAACCAAAAGTGCTGCACACATGGCCAAACGACGAACCGTCGTCCAGCCGTGTGTCGTCCGCAGCTCATTGATGCCCGAGGGGAACGGAAACTGTTGTGCATTGGTCACAGCGACTGCAGGGCCATAGTGCGACAAATCAGCTCAACCCGAGGACCAGCTTTTAGTAGAGTGTTCAGAGTCAGAATGGGAAAAGCTGCCGATTTATCAGAGTTTGATAAAGGACAAATTGTGATGGCATGGAGTCTTGGAACTACGATCTCGGGAACGCCGTGGCTTGTGGGTTGTTCACGTGCCGCTGTAGTGAGTACGTATTAAACCAAAAGTGCTGCACACATGGCCAAACGACGAACCGTCGTCCAGCCGTGTGTCGTCCGCAGCTCATTGATGCCCGAGGGGAACGGAAACTGTTGTGCATTGGTCACAGCGACTGCAGGGCCATAGTGCGACAAATCAGCTCAACCCGAGGACCAGCTTTTAGTAGAGTGTTCAGAGTCAGAATGGGAAAAGCTGCCGATTTATCAGAGTTTGATAAAGGACAAATTGTGATGGCATGGAGTCTTGGAACTACGATCTCGGGAACGCCGTGGCTTGTGGGTTGTTCACGTGCCGCTGTAGTGAGTACGTATTAAACCAAAAGTGCTGCACACATGGCCAAACGACGAACCGTCGTCCAGCCGTGTGTCGTCCGCAGCTCATTGATGCCCGAGGGAACGGAAACTGTTGTGCATTGGTCACAGCGACTGCAGGGCCATAGTGCGACAAATCAGCTCAACCCGAGGACCAGCTTTTAGTAGAGTGTTCAGAGTCAGAATGGGAAAAGCTGCCGATTTATCAGAGTTTGATAAAGGACAAATTGTGATGGCATGGAGTCTTGGAACTACGATCTCGGGAACGCCGTGGCTTGTGGGTTGTTCACGTGCCGCTGTAGTGAGTACGTATTAAACCAAAAGTGCTGCACACATGGCCAAACGACGAACCGTCGTCCAGCCGTGTGTCGTCCGCAGCTCATTGATGCCCGAGGGGAACGGAAACTGTTGTGCATTGGTCACAGCGACTGCAGGGCCATAGTGCGACAAATCAGCTCAACCCGAGGACCAGCTTTTAGTAGAGTGTTCAGAGTCAGAATGGGAAAAGCTGCCGATTTATCGGAGTTTGATAAAGGACAAATTGTGATGGCATGGAGTCTTGGAACAACGATCTCGGGAACGCCGTGGCTTGTGGGTTGTTCACGTGCCGCTGCAGTGAGTACGTATTAAACCAAAAGTGCTGCACACATGGCCAAACGACGAACCGTCGTCCAGCCGTGTGTCGTCCGCAGCTCATTGATGCCCGAGGGGAACGGAAACTGTTGTGCATTGGTCACAGCGACTGCAGGGCCATAGTGCGACAAATCAGCTCAACCCGAGGACCAGCTTTTAGTAGAGTGTTCAGAGTCAGAATGGGAAAAGCTGCCGATTTATCAGAGTTTGATAAAGGACAAATTGTGATGGCATGGAGTCTTGGAACTACGATCTCGGGAACGCCGTGGCTTGTGGGTTGTTCACGTGCCGCTGTAGTGAGTACGTATTAAACCAAAAGTGCTGCACACATGGCCAAACGACGAACCGTCGTCCAGCCGTGTGTCGTCCGCAGCTCATTGATGCCCGAGGGGAACGGAAACTGTTGTGCATTGGTCACAGCGACTGCAGGGCCATAGTGCGACAAATCAGCTCAACCCGAGGACCAGCTTTTAGTAGAGTGTTCAGAGTCAGAATGGGAAAAGCTGCCGATTTATCAGAGTTTGATAAAGGACAAATTGTGATGGCATGGAGTCTTGGAACTACGATCTCGGGAACGCCGTGGCTTGTGGGTTGTTCACGTGCCGCTGTAGTGAGTACGTATTAAACCAAAAGTGCTGCACACATGGCCAAACGACGAACCGTCGTCCAGCCGTGTGTCGTCCGCAGCTCATTGATGCCCGAGGGGAACGGAAACTGTTGTGCATTGGTCACAGCGACTGCAGGGCCATAGTGCGACAAATCAGCTCAACCCGAGGACCAGCTTTTAGTAGAGTGTTCAGAGTCAGAATGGGAAAAGCTGCCGATTTATCAGAGTTTGATAAAGGACAAATTGTGATGGCATGGAGTCTTGGAACTACGATCTCGGGAACGCCGTGGCTTGTGGGTTGTTCACGTGCCGCTGTAGTGAGTACGTATTAAACCAAAAGTGCTGCACACATGGCCAAACGACGAACCGTCGTCCAGCCGTGTGTCGTCCGCAGCTCATTGATGCCCGAGGGGAACGGAAACTGTTGTGCATTGGTCACAGCGACTGCAGGGCCATAGTGCGACAAATCAGCTCAACCCGAGGACCAGCTTTTAGTAGAGTGTTCAGAGTCAGAATGGGAAAAGCTGCCGATTTATCGGAGTTTGATAAAGGACAAATTGTGATGGCATGGAGTCTTGGAACAACGATCTCGGGAACGCCGTGGCTTGTGGGTTGTTCACGTGCCGCTGCAGTGAGTACGTATTAAACCAAAAGTGCTGCACACATGGCCAAACGACGAACCGTCGTCCAGCCGTGTGTCGTCCGCAGCTCATTGATGCCCGAGGGGAACGGAAACTGTTGTGCATTGGTCACAGCGACTGCAGGGCCATAGTGCGACAAATCAGCTCAACCCGAGGACCAGCTTTTAGTAGAGTGTTCAGAGTCAGAATGGGAAAAGCTGCCGATTTATCAGAGTTTGATAAAGGACAAATTGTGATGGCATGGAGTCTTGGAACTACGATCTCGGGAACGCCGTGGCTTGTGGGTTGTTCACGTGCCGCTGTAGTGAGTACGTATTAAACCAAAAGTGCTGCACACATGGCCAAACGACGAACCGTCGTCCAGCCGTGTGTCGTCCGCAGCTCATTGATGCCCGAGGGGAACGGAAACTGTTGTGCATTGGTCACAGCGACTGCAGGGCCATAGTGCGACAAATCAGCTCAACCCGAGGACCAGCTTTTAGTAGAGTGTTCAGAGTCAGAATGGGAAAAGCTGCCGATTTATCAGAGTTTGATAAAGGACAAATTGTGATGGCATGGAGTCTTGGAACTACGATCTCGGGAACGCCGTGGCTTGTGGGTTGTTCACGTGCCGCTGTAGTGAGTACGTATTAAACCAAAAGTGCTGCACACATGGCCAAACGACGAACCGTCGTCCAGCCGTGTGTCGTCCGCAGCTCATTGATGCCCGAGGGGAACGGAAACTGTTGTGCATTGGTCACAGCGACTGCAGGGCCATAGTGCGACAAATCAGCTCAACCCGAGGACCAGCTTTTAGTAGAGTGTTCAGAGTCAGAATGGGAAAAGCTGCCGATTTATCAGAGTTTGATAAAGGACAAATTGTGATGGCATGGAGTCTTGGAACTACGATCTCGGGAACGCCGTGGCTTGTGGGTTGTTCACGTGCCGCTGTAGTGAGTACGTATTAAACCAAAAGTGCTGCACACATGGCCAAACGACGAACCGTCGTCCAGCCGTGTGTCGTCCGCAGCTCATTGATGCCCGAGGGGAACGGAAACTGTTGTGCATTGGTCACAGCGACTGCAGGGCCATAGTGCGACAAATCAGCTCAACCCGAGGACCAGCTTTTAGTAGAGTGTTCAGAGTCAGAATGGGAAAAGCTGCCGATTTATCGGAGTTTGATAAAGGACAAATTGTGATGGCATGGAGTCTTGGAACAACGATCTCGGGAACGCCGTGGCTTGTGGGTTGTTCACGTGCCGCTGCAGTGAGTACGTATTAAACCAAAAGTGCTGCACACATGGCCAAACGACGAACCGTCGTCCAGCCGTGTGTCGTCCGCAGCTCATTGATGCCCGAGGGGAACGGAAACTGTTGTGCATTGGTCACAGCGACTGCAGGGCCATAGTGCGACAAATCAGCTCAACCCGAGGACCAGCTTTTAGTAGAGTGTTCAGAGTCAGAATGGGAAAAGCTGCCGATTTATCAGAGTTTGATAAAGGACAAATTGTGATGGCATGGAGTCTTGGAACTACGATCTCGGGAACGCCGTGGCTTGTGGGTTGTTCACGTGCCGCTGTAGTGAGTACGTATTAAACCAAAAGTGCTGCACACATGGCCAAACGACGAACCGTCGTCCAGCCGTGTGTCGTCCGCAGCTCATTGATGCCCGAGGGGAACGGAAACTGTTGTGCATTGGTCACAGCGACTGCAGGGCCATAGTGCGACAAATCAGCTCAACCCGAGGACCAGCTTTTAGTAGAGTGTTCAGAGTCAGAATGGGAAAAGCTGCCGATTTATCAGAGTTTGATAAAGGACAAATTGTGATGGCATGGAGTCTTGGAACTACGATCTCGGGAACGCCGTGGCTTGTGGGTTGTTCACGTGCCGCTGTAGTGAGTACGTATTAAACCAAAAGTGCTGCACACATGGCCAAACGACGAACCGTCGTCCAGCCGTGTGTCGTCCGCAGCTCATTGATGCCCGAGGGGAACGGAAACTGTTGTGCATTGGTCACAGCGACTGCAGGGCCATAGTACGACAAATCAGCTCAACCCGAGGACCAGCTTTTAGTAGAGTGTTCAGAGTCAGAATGGGAAAAGCTGCCGATTTATCGGAGTTTGATAAAGGACAAATTGTGATGGCATGGAGTCTTGGAACTACGATCTCGGGAACGCCGTGGCTTGTGGGTTGTTCACGTGCCGCTGTAGTGAGTACGTATTAAACCAAAAGTGCTGCACACATGGCCAAACGACGAACCGTTGTCCAGCCGTGTGTCGTCCGCAGCTCATTGATGCCCGAGGGGAACGGAAACTGTTGTGCATTGGTCACAGCGACTGTAGGGCCATAGTGCGACAAATCAGCTCAACCCGAGGACCAGCTTTTAGTAGAGTGTTCAGAGTCAGAATGGGAAAAGCTGCCGATTTATCGGAGTTTGATAAAGGACAAATTGTGATGGCATGGAGTCTTGGAACTACGATCTCGGGAACGCCGTGGCTTGTGGGTTGTTCACGTGCCGCTGTAGTGAGTACGTATTAAACCAAAAGTGCTGCACACATGGCCAAACGACGAACCGTCGTCCAGCCGTGTGTCGTCCGCAGCTCATTGATGCCCGAGGGGAACGGAAACTGTTGTGCATTGGTCACAGCGACTGCAGGGCCATAGTGCGACAAATCAGCTCAACCCGAGGACCAGCTTTTAGTAGAGTGTTCAGAGTCAGAATGGGAAAAGCTGCCGATTTATCAGAGTTTGATAAAGGACAAATTGTGATGGCATGGAGTCTTGGAACTACGATCTCGGGAACGCCGTGGCTTGTGGGTTGTTCACGTGCCGCTGTAGTGAGTACGTATTAAACCAAAAGTGCTGCACACATGGCCAAACGACGAACCGTCGTCCAGCCGTGTGTCGTCCGCAGCTCATTGATGCCCGAGGGGAACGGAAACTGTTGTGCATTGGTCACAGCGACTGCAGGGCCATAGTGCGACAAATCAGCTCAACCCGAGGACCAGCTTTTAGTAGAGTGTTCAGAGTCAGAATGGGAAAAGCTGCCGATTTATCGGAGTTTGATAAAGGACAAATTGTGATGGCATGGAGTCTTGGAACTACGATCTCGGGAACGCCGTGGCTTGTGGGTTGTTCACGTGCCGCTGTAGTGAGTACGTATTAAACCAAAAGTGCTGCACACATGGCCAAACGACGAACCGTCGTCCAGCCGTGTGTCGTCCGCAGCTCATTGATGCCCGAGGGGAACGGAAACTGTTGTGCATTGGTCACAGCGACTGCAGGGCCATAGTGCGACAAATCAGCTCAACCCGAGGACCAGCTTTTAGTAGAGTGTTCAGAGTCAGAATGGGAAAAGCTGCCGATTTATCAGAGTTTGATAAAGGACAAATTGTGATGGCATGGAGTCTTGGAACTACGATCTCGGGAACGCCGTGGCTTGTGGGTTGTTCACGTGCCGCTGTAGTGAGTACGTATTAAACCAAAAGTGCTGCACACATGGCCAAACGACGAACCGTCGTCCAGCCGTGTGTCGTCCGCAGCTCATTGATGCCCGAGGGGAACGGAAACTGTTGTGCATTGGTCACAGCGACTGCAGGGCCATAGTGCGACAAATCAGCTCAACCCGAGGACCAGCTTTTAGTAGAGTGTTCAGAGTCAGAATGGGAAAAGCTGCCGATTTATCGGAGTTTGATAAAGGACAAATTGTGATGGCATGGAGTCTTGGAACTACGATCTCGGGAACGCCATGGCTTGTGGGTTGTTCACGTGCCGCTGTAGTGAGTACGTATTAAACCAAAAGTGCTGCACACATGGCCAAACGACGAACCGTCGTCCAGCCGTGTGTCGTCCGCAGCTCATTGATGCCCGAGGGGAACGGAAACTGTTGTGCATTGGTCACAGCGACTGCAGGGCCATAGTGCGACAAATCAGCTCAACCCGAGGACCAGCTTTTAGTAGAGTGTTCAGAGTCAGAATGGGAAAAGCTGCCGATTTATCGGAGTTTGATAAAGGACAAATTGTGATGGCATGGAGTCTTGGAACTACGATCTCGGGAACGCCGTGGCTTGTGGGTTGTTCACGTGCCGCTGTAGTGAGTACGTATTAAACCAAAAGTGCTGCACACATGGCCAAACGACGAACCGTCGTCCAGCCGTGTGCCGTCCGCAGCTCATTGATGCCCGAGGGGAACGGAAACTGTTGTGCATTGGTCACAGCGACTGCAGGGCCATAGTGCGACAAATCAGCTCAACCCGAGGACCAGCTTTTAGTAGAGTGTTCAGAGTCAGAATGGGAAAAGCTGCCGATTTATCGGAGTTTGATAAAGGACAAATTGTGATGGCATGGAGTCTTGGAACTACGATCTCGGGAACGCCGTGGCTTCTGGGTTGTTCACGTGCCGCTGTAGTGAGTACGTATCAAAACAAAAGTGGTGCACAGATGGCCAAACGACGAACCGTCGTCCAACCGTGTGTCTTCCGAAACTCTTTGATGCCAGAGGGGAACGGAAACTGTTGTGCATTGGTCACAGCGACTGCAGGGCCATAGTGCGACAAATCAGCTCAACCCGAGGACCAGCTTTTAGTAGAGTGTTCAGAGTCAGAATGTGAAAAGCTGCCGATTTATCGGAGTTTGATAAAGGACAAATTGTGATGGCATGGAGTCTTGGAACTACGATCTCGGGAACGCCGTGGCTTGTGGGTTGTTCACGTGCCGCTGTAGTGAGTACGTATTAAACCAAAAGTGCTGCACACATGGCCAAACGACGAACCGTCGTCCAGCCGTGTGTCGTCCGCAGCTCATTGATGCCCGAGGGGAACGGAAACTGTTGTGCATTGGTCACAGCGACTGCAGGGCCATAGTGCGACAAATCAGCTCAACCCGAGGACCAGCTTTTAGTAGAGTGTTCAGAGTCAGAATGGGAAAAGCTGCCGATTTATCGGAGTTTGATAAAGGACAAATTGTGATGGCATGGAGTCTTGGAACTACGATCTCGGGAACGCCGTGGCTTGTGGGTTGTTCACGTGCCGCTGTAGTGAGTACGTATTAAACCAAAAGTGCTGCACACATGGCCAAACGACGAACCGTCGTACAGCCGTGTGTCGTCCGCAGCTCATTGATGCACGAGGGGAACGGAAACTGTTGTGCATTGGTCACAGCGACTGCAGGGCCATAGTGCGACAAATCAGCTCAACCCGAGGACCAGCTTTTAGTAGAGTGTTCAGAGTCAGAATGGGAAAAGCTGCCGATTTATCGGAGTTTGATAAAGGACAAATTGTGATGGCATGGAGTCTTGGAACTACGATCTCGGGAACGCCGTGGCTTGTGGGTTGTTCACGTGCCGCTGTAGTGAGTACGTATTAAACCAAAAGTGCTGCACACATGGCCAAACGACGAACCGTCGTCCAGCCGTGTGTCGTCCGCAACTCATTGATGCCCGAGGGGAACGGAAACTGTTGTGCATTGGTCACAGCGACTGCAGGGCCATAGTGCGACAAATCAGCTCAACCCGAGGACCAGCTTTTAGTAGAGTGTTCAGAGTCAGAATGGGAAAAGCTGCCGATTTATCAGAGTTTGATAAAGGACAAATTGTGATGGCATGGAGTCTTGGAACTACGATCTCGGGAACGCCGTGGCTTGTGGGTTGTTCACGTGCCGCTGTAGTGAGTACGTATTAAACCAAAAGTGCTGCACACATGGCCAAACGACGAACCGTCGTCCAGCCGTGTGTCGTCCGCAGCTCATTGATGCCCGAGGGGAACGGAAACTGTTGTGCATTGGTCACAGCGACTGCAGGGCCATAGTGCGACAAATCAGCTCAACCCGAGGACCAGCTTTTAGTAGAGTGTTCAGAGTCAGAATGGGAAAAGCTGCCGATTTATCGGAGTTTGATAAAGGACAAATTGTGATGGCATGGAGTCTTGGAACTACGATCTCGGGAACGCCATGGCTTGTGGGTTGTTCACGTGCCGCTGTAGTGAGTACGTATTAAACCAAAAGTGCTGCACACATGGCCAAACGACGAACCGTCGTCCAGCCGTGTGTCGTCCGCAGCTCATTGATGCCCGAGGGGAACGGAAACTGTTGTGCATTGGTCACAGCGACTGCAGGGCCATAGTGCGACAAATCAGCTCAACCCGAGGACCAGCTTTTAGTAGAGTGTTCAGAGTCAGAATGGGAAAAGCTGCCGATTTATCGGAGTTTGATAAAGGACAAATTGTGATGGCATGGAGTCTTGGAACTACGATCTCGGGAACGCCGTGGCTTGTGGGTTGTTCACGTGCCGCTGTAGTGAGTACGTATTAAACCAAAAGTGCTGCACACATGGCCAAACGACGAACCGTCGTCCAGCCGTGTGTCGTCCGCAGCTCATTGATGCCCGAGGGGAACGGAAACTGTTGTGCATTGGTCACAGCGACTGCAGGGCCATAGTGCGACAAATCAGCTCAACCCGAGGACCAGCTTTTAGTAGAGTGTTCAGAGTCAGAATGGGAAAAGCTGCCGATTTATCAGAGTTTGATAAAGGACAAATTGTGATGGCATGGAGTCTTGGAACTACGATCTCGGGAACGCCGTGGCTTGTGGGTTGTTCACGTGCCGCTGTAGTGAGTACGTATTAAACCAAAAGTGCTGCACACATGGCCAAACGACGAACCGTCGTCCAGCCGTGTGTCGTCCGCAGCTCATTGATGCCCGAGGGGAACGGAAACTGTTGTGCATTGGTCACAGCGACTGCAGGGCCATAGTGCGACAAATCAGCTCAACCCGAGGACCAGCTTTTAGTAGAGTGTTCAGAGTCAGAATGGGAAAAGCTGCCGATTTATCGGAGTTTGATAAAGGACAAATTGTGATGGCATGGAGTCTTGGAACTACGATCTCGGGAACGCCGTGGCTTCTGGGTTGTTCACGTGCCGCTGTAGTGAGTACGTATCAAAACAAAAGTGCTGCACAAATGGCCAAACGACGAACCGTCGTCCAACCGTGTGTCGTCCGCAGCTCATTGATGGCATGGAGTCTTGGAACTACGATCTCGGCAACGCCGTGGCTTGTGGGTTGTTCACGTGCCGCTGTAGTGAGTACGTATCAAAACAAAAGTGGTGCACAGATGGCCAAACGACGAACCGTCGTCCAACCGTGTGTCTTCCGAAACTCTTTGATGCCAGAGGGGAACGGAAACTGTTGTGCATTGGTCACAGCGACTGCAGGGCCATAGTGCGACAAATCAGCTCAACCCGAGGACCAGCTTTTAGTAGAGTGTTCAGAGTCAGAATGGGAAAAGCTGCCGATTTATCGGAGTTTGATAAAGGACAAATTGTGATGGCATGGAGTCTTGGAACTACGATCTCGGGAACGCCGTGGCTTGTGGGTTGTTCACGTGCCGCTGTAGTGAGTACGTATTAAACCAAAAGTGCTGCACACATGGCCAAACGACGAACCGTCGTCCAGCCGTGTGTCGTCCGCAGCTCATTGATGCCCGAGGGGAACGGAAACTGTTGTGCATTGGTCACAGCGACTGCAGGGCCATAGTGCGACAAATCAGCTCAACCCGAGGACCAGCTTTTAGTAGAGTGTTCAGAGTCAGAATGGGAAAAGCTGCCGATTTATCGGAGTTTGATAAAGGACAAATTGTGATGGCATGGAGTCTTGGAACTACGATCTCGGGAACGCCATGGCTTGTGGGTTGTTTACGTGCCGCTGTAGTGAGTACGTATTAAACCAAAAGTGCTGCACACATGGCCAAACGACGAACCGTCGTCCAGCCGTGTGTCGTCCGCAGCTCATTGATGCCCGAGGGGAACGGAAACTGTTGTGCATTGGTCTCAGCGACTGCAGGGCCATAGTGCGACAAATCAGCTCAACCCGAGGACCAGCTTTTAGTAGAGTGTTCAGAGTCAGAATGGGAAAAGCTGCCGATTTATCGGAGTTTGATAAAGGACAAATTGTGATGGCATGGAGTCTTGGAACTACGATCTCGGGAACGCCGTGGCTTGTGGGTTGTTCACGTGCCGCTGTAGTGAGTACGTATTAAACCAAAAGTGCTGCACACATGGCCAAACGACGAACCGTCGTCCAGCCGTGTGTCGTCCGCAGCTCATTGATGCCCGAGGGGAACGGAAACTGTTGTGCATTGGTCACAGCGACTGCAGGGCCATAGTGCGACAAATCAGCTCAACCCGAGGACCAGCTTTTAGTAGAGTGTTCAGAGTCAGAATGGGAAAAGCTGCCGATTTATCAGAGTTTGATAAAGGACAAATTGTGATGGCATGGAGTCTTGGAACTACGATCTCGGGAACGCCGTGGCTTGTGGGTTGTTCACGTGCCGCTGTAGTGAGTACGTATTAAACCAAAAGTGCTGCACACATGGCCAAACGACGAACCGTCGTCCAGCCGTGTGTCGTCCGCAGCTCATTGATGCCCGAGGGGAACGGAAACTGTTGTGCATTGGTCACAGCGACTGCAGGGCCATAGTGCGACAAATCAGCTCAACCCGAGGACCAGCTTTTAGTAGAGTGTTCAGAGTCAGAATGGGAAAAGCTGCCGATTTATCGGAGTTTGATAAAGGACAAATTGTGATGGCATGGAGTCTTGGAACTACGATCTCGGGAACGCCGTGGCTTCTGGGTTGTTCACGTGCCGCTGTAGTGAGTACGTATCAAAACAAAAGTGCTGCACAAATGGCCAAACGACGAACCGTCGTCCAACCGTGTGTCGTCCGCAGCTCATTGATGGCATGGAGTCTTGGAACTACGATCTCGGCAACGCCGTGGCTTGTGGGTTGTTCACGTGCCGCTGTAGTGAGTACGTATCAAAACAAAAGTGGTGCACAGATGGCCAAACGACGAACCGTCGTCCAACCGTGTGTCTTCCGAAACTCTTTGATGCCAGAGGGGAACGGAAACTGTTGTGCATTGGTCACAGCGACTGCAGGGCCATAGTGCGACAAATCAGCTCAACCCGAGGACCAGCTTTTAGTAGAGTGTTCAGAGTCAGAATGGGAAAAGCTGCCGATTTATCGGAGTTTGATAAAGGACAAATTGTGATGGCATGGAGTCTTGGAACTACGATCTCGGGAACGCCGTGGCTTGTGGGTTGTTCACGTGCCGCTGTAGTGAGTACGTATTAAACCAAAAGTGCTGCACACATGGCCAAACGACGAACCGTCGTCCAGCCGTGTGTCGTCCGCAGCTCATTGATGCACGAGGGGAACGGAAACTGTTGTGCATTGGTCACAGCGACTGCAGGGCCATAGTGCGACAAATCAGCTCAACCCGAGGACCAGCTTTTAGTAGAGTGTTCAGAGTCAGAATGGGAAAAGCTGCCGATTTATCGGAGTTTGATAAAGGACAAATTGTGATGGCATGGAGTCTTGGAACTACGATCTCGGGAACGCCGTGGCTTGTGGGTTGTTCACGTGCCGCTGTAGTGAGTACGTATTAAACCAAAAGTGCTGCACACATGGCCAAACGACGAACCGTCGTGCAGCCGTGTGTCGTCCGCAGCTCATTGATGCCCGAGGGGAACGGAAACTGTTGTGCATTGGTCACAGCGACTGCAGGGCCATAGTGCGACAAATCAGCTCAACCCGAGGACCAGCTTTTAGTAGAGTGTTCAGAGTCAGAATGGGAAAAGCTGCCGATTTATCGGAGTTTGATAAAGGACAAATTGTGATGGCATGGAGTCTTGGAACTACGATCTCGGGAACGCCGTGGCTTGTGGGTTGTTCACGTGCCGCTGTAGTGAGTACGTATTAAACCAAAAGTGCTGCACACATGGCCAAACGACGAACCGTCGTCCAGCCGTGTGTCGTCCGCAGCTCATTGATGCCCGAGGGGAACGGAAACTGTTGTGCATTGGTCACAGCGACTGCAGGGCCATAGTGCGACAAATCAGCTCAACCCGAGGACCAGCTTTTAGTAGAGTGTTCAGAGTCAGAATGGGAAAAGCTGCCGATTTATCGGAGTTTGATAAAGGACAAATTGTGATGGCATGGAGTCTTGGAACTACGATCTCGGGAACGCCGTGGCTTGTGGGTTGTTCACGTGCCGCTGTAGTGAGAACGTGTCAAAAGAAAAGTGGTGCACAGATGGCCAAACGACGAACCGTCGTCCAACCGTGTGTCGTCCGCAGCTCATTGATGGCATGGAGTCTTGGAACTACGATCTCGGGAACGCCGTGGCTTGTGGGTTGTTCACGTGCCGCTGTAGTGAGAACGTATCAAAACAAAAGTGCTGCACAGAGGGCCAAACGACGAACCGTCGTCCAACCGTGTGTCGTCCGCAGCTCATTGATGGCATGGAGTCTTGGAACTACGATCTCGGGAACGCCGTGGCTTGTGGGTTGTTCACGTGCCGCTGTAGTGAGTACGTATCAAAACAAAAGTGGTGCACAGATGGCCAAACGACGAACCGTCGTCCAACCGTGTGTCGTCCGCAGCTCATTGATGGCATGGAGTCTTGGAACTACGATCTCGGGAACGCCGTGGCTTGTGGGTTGTTCACGTGCCGCTGTAGTGAGTACGTATCAAAACAAAAGTGGTGCACAGATGGCCAAACGACGAACCGTCGTCCAACCGTGTTTCGTTTGCAGCTCATTGATGGCATGGGGTCTTGGAACTACGATCTCGGGAACGCCGTGGCTTGTGGGTTGTTAACGTGCCGCTGTTGTGAGTACGTATCAAAACAAAAGTGCTGCACAGATGGCCAAACGACGAACCGTCGTCCAACCGTGTGTCGTCCGCAGCTCATTGATGCCAGAGGGGAACGGAAACTGTTGTGCATTGGTCACAGCGACTGCAGGGCCATAGTGCGACAAATCACCTCAACCCGAGGACCAGCTTTTAGTAGAGTGTTCAGAGTCAGAATGGGAAAAGCTGCCGATTTATCGGAGTTTGATAAAGGACAAATTGTGATGGCATGGAGTCTTGGAACTACGATCTCGGGAACGCCGTGGCTTGTAGGTTGTTCACGTGCCGCTGTAGTGAGTACGTATCAAAACAAAAGTGCTGCACAGATGGCCAAACGACGAACCGTCGTCCAACCGTGTGTCGTCCGCAGCTCATTGATGGCATGGAGTCTTGGAACTACGATCTCGGGAACGCCGTGGCTTGTGGGTTGTTAACGTGCCGCTGTAGTGACTACGTATCAAAACAAAAGTGCTGCACAGATGGCCAAACGACGAACCGTCGTCCAACCGTGTGTCGTCCGCAGCTCATTGACGGCATGGAATCTTGGAACTACGATCTCGGGAACGCCGTGGCTTGTGGGTTGTTAACGTGCCGCTGTTGTGAGTACGTATCAAAACAAAAGTGCTGCACAGATGGCCAAACGACGAACCGTCGTCCAACCGTGTGTCGTCCGCAGCTCATTGATGGCATGGAGTCTTGGAACTACGATCTCGGGAACGCCGTGGCTTGTGGGTTGTTAACGTGCCGCTGTAGTGAGTACGTATCAAAACAAAAGTGCTGCACAGATGGCCAAACGACGAACCGTCGTCCAACCGTGTGTCGTCCGCAGCTCATTGATGGCATGGGGTCTTGGAACTACGATCTCGGGAACGCCGTGGCTTGAGGGTTGTTAACGTGCCGCTGTAGTGAGTACGTATCAAAATAAAAGTGGTGCACAGATGGCCAAACAACGAACCGTCGTCCAACCGTGTGTCGTCCGCAGCTCATTGATGCCAGAGGGGAACGGAAACTGTTGTGCATTGGTCACAGCGACTGCAGGGCCATAGTGCGACAAATCACCTCAACCCGAGGACCAGCTTTCAGTAGAGTGTTCGGAGTCAGAATGGGAAAAGCTGCCGATTTATCGGAGTTTGATATAGGATAAATTGTGATGGCATGATACTTGGAACTACGATCTCGGGAACGCCGTGGCTTGTGGGTTGTTCACGTTCCGCTGTAGTGAGTACGTATCAAAACAAAAGTGGTGCACAGATGGCCAAACGACGAACCGTCGTCCGCAGCTCATTGATGGCATAGAGTCTTGCAACTACGATCTCGGGAACGCCGTGGCTTGTGGGTTGTTCACGTGCCGCTGCAGTGAGTACGTATCAAAACAAAAGTGGTGCACAGATGGCCAAACGACGAACCGTCGTCCAACCGTGTGTCGTCCGCAGCTCATTGATGCCAGAGGGGAACGGAAACTGTTGTGCATTGGTCACAGCGACTGCAGGGCCATAGTGCGACAAATCACCTCAACCCGAGGACCAGCTTTTAGTAGAGTGTTCAGAGTCAGACTGGGAAAAGCTGCCGATTTATCGGAGTTTGATAAAGGACAAATTGTGATGGCATGGAGTCTTGGAACTACGATCTCGGGAACGCCGTGGCTTGTAGGTTGTTAACGTGCCGCTGTAGTGAGTACGTATCAAAACAAAAGTGCTGCACAGATGGCCAAACGACGAACCGTCGTCCAACCGTGTGTCGTCCGCAGCTCATTGATGGCATGGGGTCTTGGAACTACGATCTCGGGAACGCCGTGGCTTGTGGGTTGTTCACGTGCCGCTGTAGTGAGTACGTATCAAAATAAAAGTGGTGCACAGATGGCCAAACAACGAACCGTTGTCCAACCGTGTGTCGTCCGCAGCACATTGATGCCAGAGGGGAACGGAAACCGTTGTGCATTGGTCACAGCGACTGCAGGGCCATAGTGCGACTAATCACCTCAACCCGAGGACCAGCTTTCAGTAGAGTGTTCGGAGTCAGAATGGGAAAAGCTGCCGATTTATCGGAGTTTGATAAAGGACAAATTGTGATGGCATGGAGTCTTGGAACTACGATCTCAGGAACGCCGTGGCTTGTGGGTTGTTCACGTGCCGCTGTAGTGAGTACGTATCAAAATAAAAGTGGTGCACGGTAGGCCAAACGACGAACTGTCGTCCAACCGTGTGTCGTCCGCAGCTCATTGATGACATGGAGTCTTGGAACTACGATCTCGGGAACGCCGTGGCTTGTGGGTTGTTCACGTGCCGCTGTAGTGAGTACGTATTAAACCAAAAGTGCTGCACACATGGCCAAACGACGAACCGTCGTCCAGCCGTGTGTCGTCCGCAGCTCATTGATGCCCGAGGGGAACGGAAACTGTTGTGCATTGGTCACAGCGACTGCAGGGCCATAGTGCGACAAATCAGCTCAACCCGAGGACCAGCTTTTAGTAGAGTGTTCAGAGTCAGAATGGGAAAAGCTGCCGATTTATCGGAGTTTGATAAAGGACAAATTGTGATGGCATGGAGTCTTGGAACTACGATCTCGGGAACGCCGTGGCTTGTGGGTTGTTCACGTGCCGCTGTATTGAGTACGTATTAAACCAAAAGTGCTGCACACATGGCCAAACGACGAACCGTCGCCCAGCCGTGTGTCGTCCGCAGCTCATTGATGCCAGAGGGGAACGGAAACTGTTGTGCATTGGTCACAGCGACTGCAGGGCCATAGTGCGACAAATCAGCTCAACCCGAGGACCAGCTTTTAGTAGAGTGTTCAGAGTCAGAATGGGAAAAGCTGCCGATTTATCGGAGTTTGATAAAGGACAAATTTTGATGGCATGGAGTCTTGGAACTACGATCTCGGGAACGCCGTGGCTTGTGGGTTGTTCACGTGCCGCTGTAGTGAGTACGTATTAAACCAAAAGTGCTGCACACATGGCCAAACGACGAACCGTCAACCAGCCGTGTGTCGTCCGCAGCTCATTGATGCCCGAGGGGAACGGAAACTGTTGTGCATTGGTCACAGCGACTGCAGGGCCATAGTGCGACAAATCAGCTCAACCCGAGGACCAGCTTTTAGTAGAGTGTTCAGAGTCAGAATGGGAAAAGCTGCCGATTTATCGGAGTTTGATAAAGGACAAATTGTGATGGCATGGAGTCTTGGAACTACGATCTCGGGAACGCCGTGGCTTGTGGGTTGTTCACGTGCCGCTGTAGTGAGTACGTATCAAAACAAAAGTGCTGCACACATGGCCAAACGACGAACCGTCGTCCAACCGTGTTTCGTTTGCAGCTCATTGATGGCATGGAGTCTTGGAACTACGATCTCGGGAACGCCGTGGCTTGTGGGTTGTTCACGTGCCGCTGTAGTGAGTGCGTATCAAAACAAAAGTGGTGCACAGATGGCCAAACGACGAACCGTCGTCCAACCGTGTGTCGTCCGCAGCTCATTGATGCCAGAGGGGAACGGAAACTGATGTGCATTGGTCACAGCGACTGCAGGGCCATAGTGCGACAAATCACCTCAACCCGAGGACCAGCTTTTAGTAGAGTGTTCAGAGTCAGAATGGGAAAAGCTGCCGATTTATCGGAGTTTGATAAAGGACAAATTGTGATGGCATGGAGTCTTGGAACTACGATCTCGGGAACGCCGTGGCTTGTAGGTTGTTCACGTGCCGCTGTAGTGAGTACGTATCAAAACAAAAGTGCTGCACAGATGGCCAAACGACGAACCGTCGTCCAACCGTGTGTCGTCCGCAGCTCATTGATGGCATGGAGTCTTGCAACTACGATCTCGGGAACGCCGTGGCTTGTGGGTTGTTAACGTGCCGCTGTAGTGACTACGTATCAAAACAAAAGTGCTGCACAGATGGCCAAACGACGAACCGTCGTCCAACCGTGTGTCGTCCGCAGCTCATTGATGGCATGGAGTCTTGGAACTACGATCTCGGGAACGCCGTGGCTTGTGGGTTGTTAACGTGCCGCTGTTGTGAGTACGTATCAAAACAAAAGTGCTGCACAGATGGCCAAACGACGAACCGTCGTCCAACCGTGTGTCGTCCGCAGCTCATTGATGGCATGGAGTCTTGGAACTACGATCTCGGGAACGCCGTGGCTTGTGGGTTGTTAACGTGCCGCTGTAGTGAGTACGTATCAAAACAAAAGTGCTGCACAGATGGCCAAACGACGAACCGTCGTCCAACCGTGTGTCGTCCGCAGCTCATTGATGGCATGGAGTCTTGGAACTACGATCTCGGGAACGCCGTGGCTTGAGGGTTGTTAACGTGCCGCTGTAGTGAGTACGTATCAAAATAAAAGTGGTGCACAGATGGCCAAACGACGAACCGTCGTCCGCAGCTCATTGATGGCATAGAGTCTTGCAACTACGATCTCGGGAACGCCGTGGCTTGTGGGTTGTTCACGTGCCGCTGTAGTGAGTACGTATCAAAACAAAAGTGGTGCACAGATGGCCAAACGACGAACCGTCGTCCAACCATGTGTCGTCCGCAGCTCATTGATGCCAGAGGGGAACGGAAACTGTTGTGCATTGGTCACAGCGACTGCAGGGCCATAGTGCGACAAATCACCTCAACCCGAGGACCAGCTTTCAGTAGAGTGTTCGGAGTCAGAATGGGAAAAGCTGCCGATTTATCGGAGTTTGATATAGGATAAATTGTGATGGCATGAGTCTTGGAACTACGATCTCGGGAACGCCGTGGCTTGTGGGTTGTTCACGTGCCGCTGTAGTGAGTACGTATCAAAACAAAAGTGGTGCACAGATGGCCAAACGACGAACCGTCGTCCGCAGCTCATTGATGGCATAGAGTCTTGCAACTACGATCTCGGGAACGCCGTGGCTTGTGGGTTGTTCACGTGCCGCTGTAGTGAGTACGTATCAAAACAAAAGTGGTGCACAGATGGCCAAACGACGAACCGTCGTCCAACCATGTGTCGTCCGCAGCTCATTGATGGCATGGAGTCTTGGAACTACGATCTCGGGAACGCCGTGGCTTGTGGGTTGTTCACGTGCCGCTGTAGTGAGTACGTATCAAAATAAAAGTGGTGCACAGATGGCCAAACAACGAACCGTTGTCCAACCGTGTGTCGTCCGCAGCACATTCTGCCAGAGGGGAACGGAAACCAATGTGCATTGGTCACAGCGACTGCAGGGCCATAGTGCGACAAATCACCTCAACCCGAGGACCAGCTTTCAGTAGAGTGTTCGGAGTCAGAATGGGAAAAGCTGCCGATTTATCGGAGTTTGATATAGGATAAATTGTGATGGCATGAGTCTTGGAACTACGATCTCGGGAACGCCGTGGCTTGTGGGTTGTTCACGTGCCGCTGTAGTGAGTACGTATCAAAACAAAAGTGGTGCACAGATGGCCAAACGACGAACCGTCGTCCAACCGTGTGTCGTCCGCAGCTCATTGATGGCATGGAGTCTTGAAACTACGATCTCAGGAACGCCGTGGCTTGTGGGTTGTTCACGTGCCGCTGTAGTGAGTACGTATCAAAATAAAAGTGGTGCACGGTAGGCCAAACGACGAACTGTCGTCCAACCGTGTGTCGTCCGCAGCTCATTGATGACATGGAGTCTTGGAACTACGATCTCGGGAACGCCGTGGCTTGTGGGTTGTTCACGTGCCGCTGTAGTGAGTACGTATTAAACCAAAAGTGCTGCACACATGGCCAAACGACGAACCGTCGTCCAGCCGTGTGTCGTCCGCAGCTCATTGATGCCCGAGGGGAACGGAAACTGTTGTGCATTGGTCACAGCGACTGCAGGGCCATAGTGCGACAAATCAGCTCAACCCGAGGACCAGCTTTTAGTAGAGTGTTCAGAGTCAGAATGGGAAAAGCTGCCGATTTATCGGAGTTTGATAAAGGACAAATTGTGATGGCATGGAGTCTTGGAACTACGATCTCGGGAACGCCGTGGCTTGTGGGTTGTTCACGTGCCGCTGTAGTGAGTACGTATTAAACCAAAAGTGCTGCACACATGGCCAAACGACGAACCGTCGCCCAGCCGTGTGTCGTCCGCAGCTCATTGATGCCCGAGGGGAACGGAAACTGTTGTGCATTGGTCACAGCGACTGCAGGGCCATAGTGCGACAAATCAGCTCAACCCGAGGACCAGCTTTTAGTAGAGTGTTCAGAGTCAGAATGGGAAAAGCTGCCGATTTATCGGAGTTTGATAAAGGACAAATTGTGATGGCATGGAGTCTTGGAAATACGATCTCGGGAACGCCGTGGCTTGTGGGTTGTTCACGTGCCGCTGTAGTGAGTACGTATTAAACCAAAAGTGCTGCACACATGGCCAAACGACGAACCGTCAACCAGCCGTGTGTCGTCCGCAGCTCATTGATGCCCGAGGGGAACGGAAACTGTTGTGCATTGGTCACAGCGACTGCAGGGCCATAGTGCGACAAATCAGCTCAACCCGAGGACCAGCTTTTAGTAGAGTGTTCAGAGTCAGAATGGGAAAAGCTGCCGATTTATCGGAGTTTGATAAAGGACAAATTGTGATGGCATGGAGTCTTGGAACTACGATCTCGGGAACGCCGTGGCTTGTGGGTTGTTCACGTGCCGCTGTAGTGAGTACGTATTAAACCAAAAGTGCTGCACACATGGCCAAACGACGAACCGTCGTCCAGCCGTGTGTCGTCCGCAGCTCATTGATGCCCGAGGGGAACGGAAACTGTTGTGCATTGGTCACAGCGACTGCAGGGCCATAGTGCGACAAATCAGCTCAACCCGAGGACCAGCTTTTAGTAGAGTGTTCAGAGTCAGAATGGGAAAAGCTGCCGATTTATCGGAGTTTGATAAAGGACAAATTGTGATGGCATGGAGTCTTGGAACTACGATCTCGGGAACGCCGTGGCTTGTGGGTTGTTCACGTGCCGCTGTAGTGAGTACGTATTAAACCAAAAGTGCTGCACACATGGCCAAACGACGAACCGTCGTCCAGCCGTGTGTCGTCCGCAGCTCATTGATGCCCGAGGGGAACGGAAACTGTTGTGCATTGGTCACAGCGACTGCGGGGCCATAGTGCGACAAATCAGCTCAACCCGAGGACCAGCTTTTAGTAGAGTGTTCAGAGTCAGAATGGGAAAAGCTGCCGATTTATCGGAGTTTGATAAAGGACAAATTGTGATGGCATGGAGTCTTGGAACTACGATCTCGGGAACGCCGTGGCTTGTGGGTTGTTCACGTGCCGCTGTAGTGAGAACGTGTCAAAGAAAAGTGGTGCACAGATGGCCAAACGACGAACCGTCGTCCAACCGTGTGTCGTCCGCAGCTCATTGATGGCATGGAGTCTTGGAACTACGACCTCGGGAACGCCGTGGCTTGTGGGTTGTTCACGTGCCGCTGTAGTGAGAACGTATCAAAACAAAAGTGCTGCACAGATGGCCAAACGACGAACCGTCGTCCAACCGTGTGTCGTCCGCAGCTCATAGATGGCATGGAGTCTTGGAACTACGATCTCGGGAACGCCGTGGCTTGTGGGTTGTTCACGTGCCGCTGTAGTGAGTACGTATCAAAAAAGTGGTGCACAGATGGCCAAACGACGAACCGTCGTCCAACCGTGTGTCGTCCGCAGCTCATTGATGCCAGAGGGGAACGGAAACTGATGTGCATTGGTCACAGCGACTGCAGGGCCATAGTGCGACAAATCAGCTCAACCCGAGGACCAGCTTTTAGTAGAGTGTTCAGAGTCAGAATGGGAAAAGCTGCCGATTTATCGGAGTTTGATAAAGGACAAATTGTGATGGCATGGAGTCTTGGAACTACGATCTCGGGAACGCCGTGGCTTGTAGGTTGTTCACGTGCCGCTGTAGTGAGTACGTATCAAAACAAAAGTGCTGCACAGATGGCCAAACGACGAACCGTCGTCCAACCGTGTGTCGTCCGCAGCTCATTGGTGGCATGGAGTCTTGGAACTACGATCTCGGGAACGCCGTGGCTTGTGGGTTGTTCACGTGCCGCTGTAGTGAGTACGTATCAAAACAAAAGTGGTGCACAGATGGCCAAACGACGAACCGTCGTCCAACCGTGTGTCGTCCGCAGCTCATTGATGGCATGGAGTCTTGGAACTACGATCTCGGGAACGCCGTGGCTTGTGGGTTGTTAACGTGCCGCTGTAGTGACTACGTATCAAAACAAAAGTGCTGCACAGATGGCCAAACGACGAACCGTCGTCCAACCGTGTGTCGTCCGCAGCTCATTGACGGCATGGAATCTTGGAACTACGATCTCGGGAACGCCGTGGCTTGTGGGATGTTAACGTGCCGCTGTAGTGAGTACGTATCAAAACAAAAGTGCTGCACAGATGGCCAAACGACGAACCGTCGTCCAACCGTGTGTCGTCCGCAGCTCATTGATGGCATGGAGTCTTGGAACTACGATCTCGGGAACGCCGTGGCTTGTGGGTTGTTAACGTGCCGCTGTAGTGAGTACGTATCAAAACAAAAGTGCTGCACAGATGGCCAAACGACGAACCGTCGTCCAACCGTGTGTCGTCCGCAGCTCATTGATGGCATGGAGTCTTGGAACTACGATCTCGGGAACGCCGTGGCTTGAGGGTTGTTAACGTGCCGCTGTAGTGAGTACGTATCAAAATAAAAGTGGTGCACGGTAGGCCAAACGACGAACCGTCGTCCAACCGTGTGTCGTCCGCAGCTCATTGATGACATGGAGTCTTGGAACTACGATCTCGAGAACGCCGTGGCTTGTGGGTTGTTCACGTGCCGCTGTAGTGAGTACGTATCAAAATAAAAGTGGTGCACAGATGGCCAAACGACGAACCGTCGTCCAACCGTGTGTCGTCCGCAGCTCATTGATGCCAGAGGGGAACGGAAACCGTTGTGCATTGGTCACAGCGACTGCAGGGCCATAGTGCGACAAATCACCTCAACCCGAGGACCAGCTTTCAGTAGAGTGTTCGGAGTCAGAATGGGAAAAGCTGCCGATTTATCGGAGTTTGATATAGGATAAATTGTGATGGCATGAGTCTTGGAACTACGATCTCGGGAACGCCGTGGCTTGTGGGTTATTCACGTGCCGCTGTAGTGAGTACGTATCAAAACAAAAGTGGTGCACAGATGGCCAAACGTCGAACCGTCGTCCGCAGCTCATTGATGGCATGGAGTCTTGCAACTACGATCTCGGGAACGCCGTGGCTTGTGGGTTGTTCACGTGCCGCTGTAGTGAGTACGTATCAAAACAAAAGTGGTGCACAGATGGCCAAACGACGAACCGTCGTCCAAACGTGTGTCGTCCGCAGCTCATTGATGGCATGGAGTCTTGGAACTACGATCTCGGGAACGCCGTGGCTTGTGGGTTGTTCACGTGCCGCTGTAGTGAGTACGTATCAAAATAAAAGTGGTGCACAGATGGCCAAACAACGAACCGTTGTCCAACCGTGTGTCGTCCGCAGCTCATTGATGCCAGAGGGGAACGGAAACCGTTGTGCATTGGTCACAGCGACTGCAGGGCCATAGTGCGACAAATCACCTCAACCCGAGGACCAGCTTTCAGTAGAGTGTTCAGAGTCAGAATGGGAAAAGCTGCCGATTTATCGGAGTTTGATAAAGGACAAATTGTGATGGCATGGAGTCTTGGAACTACGATCTCGGGAACGCCGTGGCTTGTGGGTTGTTCACGTGCCGCTGTAGTGAGTACGTATTAAACCAAAAGTGCTGCACACATGGCCAAACGACGAACCGTCGCCCAGCCGTGTGTCGTCCGCAGCTCATTGATGCCCGAGGGGAACGGAAACTGTTGTGCATTGGTCACAGCGACTGCAGGGCCATAGTGCGACAAATCAGCTCAACCCGAGGACCAGCTTTTAGTAGAGTGTTCAGAGTCAGAATGGGAAAAGCTGCCGATTTATCGGAGTTTGATAAAGGACAAATTGTGATGGCATGGAGTCTTGGAACTGCGATCTCGGGAACGCCGTGGCTTGTGGGTTGTTCACGTGCCGCTGTAGTGAGTACGTATTAAACCAAAAGTGCTGCACACATGGCCAAACGACGAACCGTCGCCCAGCCGTGTGTCGTCCGCAGCTCATTGATGCCCGAGGGGAACGGAAACTGTTGTGCATTGGTCACAGCGACTGCAGGGCCATAGTGCGACAAATCAGCTCAACCCGAGGACCAGCTTTTAGTAGAGTGTTCAGAGTCAGAATGGGAAAAGCTGCCGATTTATCGGAGTTTGATAAAGGACAAATTGTGATGGCATGGAGTCTTGGAACTACGACCTCGGGAACGCCGTGGCTTGTGGGTTGTTCACGTGCCGCTGTAGTGAGAACGTATCAAAACAAAAGTGCTGCACAGATGGCCAAACGACGAACCGTCGTCCAACCGTGTGTCGTCCGCAGCTCATTGATGGCATGGAGTCTTGGAACTACGATCTCGGGAACGCCGTGGCTTGTGGGTTGTTCACGTGCCGCTGTAGTGAGTACGTATCAAAAAAGTGGTGCACAGATGGCCAAACGACGAACCGTCGTCCAACCGTGTGTCGTCCGCAGCTCATTGATGCCAGAGGGGAACGGAAACTGATGTGCATTGGTCACAGCGACTGCAGGGCCATATAAAGACAAATCAGCTCAACCCGAGGACCAGCTTTTAGTAGAGTGTTCAGAGTCAGAATGGGAAAAGCTGCCGATTTATCGGAGTTTGATAAAGGACAAATTGTGATGGCATGGAGTCTTGGAACTACGATCTCGGGAACGCCGTGGCTTGTAGGTTGTTCACGTGCCGCTGTAGTGAGTACGTATCAAAACAAAAGTGCTGCACAGATGGCCAAACGACGAACCGTCGTCCAACCGTGTGTCGTCCGCAGCTCATTGATGGCATGGAGTCTTGGAACTACGATCTCGGGAACGCCGTGGCTTGTGGGTTGTTAACGTGCCGCTGTAGTGACTACGTATCAAAACAAAAGTGCTGCACAGATGGCCAAACGACGAACCGTCGTCCAACCGTGTGTCGTCCGCAGCTCATTGACGGCATGGAATCTTGGAACTACGATCTCGGGAACGCCGTGGCTTGTGGGATGTTAACGTGCCGCTGTAGTGAGTACGTATCAAAACAAAAGTGCTGCACAGATGGCCAAACGACGAACCGTCGTCCAACCGTGTGTCGTCCGCAGCTCATTGATGGCATGGAGTCTTGGAACTACGATCTCGGGAACGCCGTGGCTTGTGGGTTGTTAACGTGCCGCTGTAGTGAGTACGTATCAAAACAAAAGTGCTGCACAGATGGCCAAACGACGAACCGTCGTCCAACCGTGTGTCGTCCGCAGCTCATTGATGGCATGGAGTCTTGGAACTACGATCTCGGGAACGCCGTGGCTTGAGGGTTGTTAACGTGCCGCTGTAGTGAGTACGTATCAAAATAAAAGTGGTGCACGGTAGGCCAAACGACGAACCGTCGTCCAACCGTGTGTCGTCCGCAGCTCATTGATGACATGGAGTCTTGGAACTACGATCTCGAGAACGCCGTGGCTTGTGGGTTGTTCACGTGCCGCTGTAGTGAGTACGTATCAAAATAAAAGTGGTGCACAGATGGCCAAACGACGAACCGTCGTCCAACCGTGTGTCGTCCGCAGCTCATTGATGCCAGAGGGGAACGGAAACCGTTGTGCATTGGTCACAGCGACTGCAGGGCCATAGTGCGACAAATCACCTCAACCCGAGGACCAGCTTTCAGTAGAGTGTTCGGAGTCAGAATGGGAAAAGCTGCCGATTTATCGGAGTTTGATATAGGATAAATTGTGATGGCATGAGTCTTGGAACTACGATCTCGGGAACGCCGTGGCTTGTGGGTTGTTCACGTGCCGCTGTAGTGAGTACGTATCAAAACAAAAGTGGTGCACAGATGGCCAAACGACGAACCGTCGTCCGCAGCTCATTGATGGCATGGAGTCTTGCAACTACGATCTCGGGAACGCCGTGGCTTGTGGGTTGTTCACGTGCCGCTGTAGTGAGTACGTATCAAAACAAAAGTGGTGCACAGATGGCCAAACGACGAACCGTCGTCCAACCGTGTGTCGTCCGCAGCTCATTGATGGCATGGAGTCTTGGAACTACGATCTCGGGAACGCCGTGGCTTGTGGGTTGTTCACGTGCCGCTGTAGTGAGTACGTATCAAAATAAAAGTGGTGCACAGATGGCCAAACAACGAACCGTTGTCCAACCGTGTGTCGTCCGCAGCTCATTGATGCCAGAGGGGAACGGAAACCGTTGTGCATTGGTCACAGCGACTGCAGGGCCATAGTGCGACAAATCACCTCAACCCGAGGACCAGCTTTCAGTAGAGTGTTCGGAGTCAGAATGGGAAAAGCTGCCGATTTATCGGAGTTTGATATAGGATAAATTGTGATGGCATGAGTCTTGGAACTACGATCTCGGGAACGCCGTGGCTTGTGGGTTGTTCATGTGCCGCTGTAGTGAGTACGTATCAAAACAAAAGTGGTGCACAGATGGCCAAACGACGAACCGTCGTCCAACCGTGTGTCGTCCGCAGCTCATTGATGGCATGGAGTCTTGAAACTACGATCTCGGGAACGCCGTGGCTTGTGGTTTGTTCACGTGCCGCTGTAGTGAGTACGTATCAAAACAAAAGTGCTGCACAAATGGCCAAACGGCGAACCGTCTTCCAACCGTGTGTCGTCCGCAGCTCATTGATGGCATGGAGTCTTGGAACTACGATCTCAGGAACGCCGTGGCTTGTGGGTTGTTCACGTGCCGCTGTAGTGAGTACGTATCAAAATAAAAGTGGTGCACGGTAGGCCAAACGACGAACCGTCGTCCAACCGTGTGTCGTCCGCAGCTCATTGATGACATGGAGTCTTGGAACTACGATCTCGAGAACGCCGTGGCTTGTGGGTTGTTCACGTGCCGCTGTAGTGAGTACGTATCAAAATAAAAGTGGTGCACAGATGGCCAAACGACGAACCGTCGTCCAACCGTGTGTCGTCCGCAGCTCATTGATGCCAGAGGGGAACGGAAACCGTTGTGCATTGGTCACAGCGACTGCAGGGCCATAGTGCGACAAATCACCTCAACCCGAGGACCAGCTTTCAGTAGAGTGTTCGGAGTCAGAATGGGAAAAGCTGCCGATTTATCGGAGTTTGATATAGGATAAATTGTGATGGCATGAGTCTTGGAACTACGATCTCGGGAACGCCGTGGCTTGTGGGTTGTTCACGTGCCGCTGTAGTGAGTACGTATCAAAACAAAAGTGCTGCACAGATGGCCAAACGACGAACCGTCTTCCAACCGTGTGTCGTCCGCAGCTCATTGATGGCATGGAGTCTTGGAACTACGATCTCGGGAACGCCGTGGCTTGTGGGTTGTTCACGTGCCGCTGTAGTGAGTACGTATGAAAACAAAAGTGGTGCACAGATGGCCAAACGACGAACCGTCTTCCAACCGTGTGTCGTCCGCAGCTCATTGATGCCCGAGGGGAACGGAAACTGTTGTGCATTGGTCACAGCGACTGCAGGGCCATAGTGCGACAAATCAGCTCAACCCGAGGACCAGCTTTTAGTAGAGTGTTCAGAGTCAGAATGGGAAAAGCTGCCGATTTATCGGAGTTTGATAAAGGACAAATTGTGATGGCATGGAGTCTTGGAACTACGATCTCGGGAACGCCGTGGCTTGTGGGTTGTTCACGTGCCGCTGTAGTGAGTACGTATTAAACCAAAAGTGCTGCACACATGGCCAAACGACGAACCGTCGCCCAGCCGTGTGTCGTCCGCAGCTCATTGATGCCCGAGGGGAACGGAAACTGTTGTGCATTGGTCACAGCGACTGCAGGGCCATAGTGCGACAAATCAGCTCAACCCGAGGACCAGCTTTTAGTAGAGTGTTCAGAGTCAGAATGGGAAAAGCTGCCGATTTATCGGAGTTTGATAAAGGACAAATTGTGATGGCATGGAGTCTTGGAACTACGATCTCGGGAACGCCGTGGCTTGTGGGTTGTTCACGTGCCGCTGTAGTGAGTACGTATTAAACCAAAAGTGCTGCACACATGGCCAAACGACGAACCGTCAACCAGCCGTGTGTCGTCCGCAGCTCATTGATGCCCGAGGGGAACGGAAACTGTTGTGCATTGGTCACAGCGACTGCAGGGCCATAGTGCGACAAATCAGCTCAACCCGAGGACCAGCTTTTAGTAGAGTGTTCAGAGTCAGAATGGGAAAAGCTGCCGATTTATCGGAGTTTGATAAAGGACAAATTGTGATGGCATGGAGTCTTGGAACTACGATCTCGGGAACGCCGTGGCTTGTGGGTTGTTCACGTGCCGCTGTAGTGAGTACGTATTAAACCAAAAGTGCTGCACACATGGCCAAACGACGAACCGTCGTCCAGCCGTGTGTCGTCCGCAGCTCTTTGATGCACGAGGGGAACGGAAACTGTTGTGCATTGGTCACAGCGACTGCAGGGCCATAGTGCGACAAATCAGCTCAACCCGAGGACCAGCTTTTAGTAGAGTGTTCAGAGTCAGAATGGGAAAAGCTGCCGATTTATCGGAGTTTGATAAAGGACAAATTGTGATGGCATGGAGTCTTGGAACTACGATCTCGGGAACGCCGTGGCTTGTGGGTTGTTCACGTGCCGCTGTAGTGAGTACGTATTAAACCAAAAGTGCTGCACACATGGCCAAACGACGAACCGTCGTCCAGCCGTGTGTCGTCCGCAGCTCATTGATGCCCGAGGGGAACGGAAACTGTTGTGCATTGGTCACAGCGACTGCAGGGCCATAGTGCGACAAATCAGCTCAACCCGAGGACCAGCTTTTAGTAGAGTGTTCAGAGTCAGAATGGGAAAAGCTGCCGATTTATCGGAGTTTGATATAGGATAAATTGTGAAGGCATGAGTCTTGGAACTACGATCTCGGGAACGCCGTGGCTTGTGGGTTGTTCACGTGCCGCTGTAGTGAGTACGTATCAAAACAAAAGTGGTGCACAGATGGCCAAACGTCGAACCGTCGTCCGCAGCTCATTGATGGCATGGAGTCTTGCAACTACGATCTCGGGAACGCCGTGGCTTGTGGGTTGTTCACGTGCCGCTGTAGTGAGTACGTATCAAAACAAAAGTGGTGCACAGATGGCCAAACGACGAACCGTCGTCCAAACGTGTGTCGTCCGCAGCTCATTGATGGCATGGAGTCTTGGAACTACGATCTCGGGAACGCCGTGGCTTGTGGGTTGTTCACGTGCCGCTGTAGTGAGTACGTATCAAAATAAAAGTGGTGCACAGATGGCCAAACAACGAACCGTTGTCCAACCGTGTGTCGTCCGCAGCTCATTGATGCCAGAGGGGAACGGAAACCGTTGTGCATTGGTCACAGCGACTGCAGGGCCATAGTGCGACAAATCACCTCAACCCGAGGACCAGCTTTCAGTAGAGTGTTCGGAGTCAGAATGGGAAAAGCTGCCGATTTATCGGAGTTTGATATAGGATAAATTGTGATGGCATGAGTCTTGGAACTACGATCTCGGGAACGCCGTGGCTTGTGGGTTGTTCACGTGCCGCTGTAGTGAGTACGTATCAAAACAAAAGTGGTGCACAGATGGCCAAACGACGAACCGTCGTCCAACCGTGTGTCGTCCGCAGCTCATTGATGGCATGGAGTCTTGAAACTACGATCTCGGGAACGCCGTGGCTTGTGGTTTGTTCACGTGCCGCTGTAGTGAGTACGTATCAAAACAAAAGTGCTGCACAAATGGCCAAACGGCGAACCGTCTTCCAACCGTGTGTCGTCCGCAGCTCATTGATGGCATGGAGTCTTGGAACTACGATCTCAGGAACGCCGTGGCTTGTGGGTTGTTCACGTGCCGCTGTAGTGAGTACGTATCAAAATAAAAGTGGTGCACGGTAGGCCAAACGACGAACCGTCGTCCAACCGTGTGTCGTCCGCAGCTCATTGATGACATGGAGTCTTGGAACTACGATCTCGAGAACGCCGTGGCTTGTGGGTTGTTCACGTGCCGCTGTAGTGAGTACGTATCAAAATAAAAGTGGTGCACAGATGGCCAAACGACGAACCGTCGTCCAACCGTGTGTCGTCCGCAGCTCATTGATGCCAGAGGGGAACGGAAACCGTTGTGCATTGGTCACAGCGACTGCAGGGCCATAGTGCGACAAATCAGCTCAACCCGAGGACCAGCTTTTAGTAGAGTGTTCAGAGTCAGAATGGGAAAAGCTGCCGATTTATCGGAGTTTGATAAAGGACAAATTGTGATGGCATGGAGTCTTGGAACTACGATCTCGGGAACGCCGTGGCTTGTGGGTTGTTCACGTGCCGCTGTAGTGAGTACGTATTAAACCAAAAGTGCTGCACACATGGCCAAACGACGAACCGTCGCCCAGCCGTGTGTCGTCCGCAGCTCATTGATGCCCGAGGGGAACGGAAACTGTTGTGCATTGGTCACAGCGACTGCAGGGCCATAGTGCGACAAATCAGTTCAACCCGAGGACCAGCTTTTAGTAGAGTGTTCAGAGTCAGAATGGGAAAAGCTGCCGATTTATCGGAGTTTGATAAAGGACAAATTGTGATGGCATGGAGTCTTGGAACTACGATCTCGGGAACGCCGTGGCTTGTGGGTTGTTCACGTGCCGCTGTAGTGAGTACGTATTAAACCAAAAGTGCTGCACACATGGCCAAACGACGAACCGTCGCCCAGCCGTGTGTCGTCCGCAGCTCATTGATGCCCGAGGGGAACGGAAACTGTTGTGCATTGGTCACAGCGACTGCAGGGCCATAGTGCGACAAATCAGCTCAACCCGAGGACCAGCTTTTAGTAGAGTGTTCAGAGTCAGAATGGGAAAAGCTGCCGATTTATCGGAGTTTGATAAAGGACAAATTGTGATGGCATGGAGTCTTGGAACTACGACCTCGGGAACGCCGTGGCTTGTGGGTTGTTCACGTGCCGCTGTAGTGAGAACGTATCAAAACAAAAGTGCTGCACAGATGGCCAAACGACGAACCGTCGTCCAACCGTGTGTCGTCCGCAGCTCATTGATGGCATGGAGTCTTGGAACTACGATCTCGGGAACGCCGTGGCTTGTGGGTTGTTCACGTGCCGCTGTAGTGAGTACGTATCAAAAAAGTGGTGCACAGATGGCCAAACGACGAACCGTCGTCCAACCGTGTGTCGTCCGCAGCTCATTGATGCCAGAGGGGAACGGAAACTGATGTGCATTGGTCACAGCGACTGCAGGGCCATATAAAGACAAATCAGCTCAACCCGAGGACCAGCTTTTAGTAGAGTGTTCAGAGTCAGAATGGGAAAAGCTGCCGATTTATCGGAGTTTGATAAAGGACAAATTGTGATGGCATGGAGTCTTGGAACTACGATCTCGGGAACGCCGTGGCTTGTAGGTTGTTCACGTGCCGCTGTAGTGAGTACGTATCAAAACAAAAGTGCTGCACAGATGGCCAAACGACGAACCGTCGTCCAACCGTGTGTCGTCCGCAGCTCATTGATGGCATGGAGTCTTGGAACTACGATCTCGGGAACGCCGTGGCTTGTGGGTTGTTAACGTGCCGCTGTAGTGACTACGTATCAAAACAAAAGTGCTGCACAGATGGCCAAACGACGAACCGTCGTCCAACCGTGTGTCGTCCGCAGCTCATTGACGGCATGGAATCTTGGAACTACGATCTCGGGAACGCCGTGGCTTGTGGGATGTTAACGTGCCGCTGTAGTGAGTACGTATCAAAACAAAAGTGCTGCACAGATGGCCAAACGACGAACCGTCGTCCAACCGTGTGTCGTCCGCAGCTCATTGATGGCATGGAGTCTTGGAACTACGATCTCGGGAACGCCGTGGCTTGTGGGTTGTTAACGTGCCGCTGTAGTGAGTACGTATCAAAACAAAAGTGCTGCACAGATGGCCAAACGACGAACCGTCGTCCAACCGTGTGTCGTCCGCAGCTCATTGATGGCATGGAGTCTTGGAACTACGATCTCGGGAACGCCGTGGCTTGAGGGTTGTTAACGTGCCGCTGTAGTGAGTACGTATCAAAATAAAAGTGGTGCACGGTAGGCCAAACGACGAACCGTCGTCCAACCGTGTGTCGTCCGCAGCTCATTGATGACATGGAGTCTTGGAACTACGATCTCGAGAACGCCGTGGCTTGTGGGTTGTTCACGTGCCGCTGTAGTGAGTACGTATCAAAATAAAAGTGGTGCACAGATGGCCAAACGACGAACCGTCGTCCAACCGTGTGTCGTCCGCAGCTCATTGATGCCAGAGGGGAACGGAAACCGTTGTGCATTGGTCACAGCGACTGCAGGGCCATAGTGCGACAAATCACCTCAACCCGAGGACCAGCTTTCAGTAGAGTGTTCGGAGTCAGAATGGGAAAAGCTGCCGATTTATCGGAGTTTGATATAGGATAAATTGTGATGGCATGGAGTCTTGGAACTACGATCTCGGGAACGCCGTGGCTTGTGGGTTGTTCACGTGCCGCTGTAGTGAGTACGTATCAAAACAAAAGTGGTGCACAGATGGCCAAACGACGAACCGTCGTCCAACCGTGTGTCGTCCGCAGCTCATTGATGGCATGGAGTCTTGCAACTACGATCTCGGGAACGCCGTGGCTTGTGGGTTGTTCACGTGCCGCTGTAGTGAGTACGTATCAAAACAAAAGTGGTGCACAGATGGCCAAACGACGAACCGTCGTCCAACCGTGTGTCGTCCGCAGCTCATTGATGGCATGGAGTCTTGGAACTACGATCTCGGGAACGCCGTGGCTTGTGGGTTGTTCACGTGCCGCTGTAGTGAGTACGTATCAAAATAAAAGTGGTGCACAGATGGCCAAACAACGAACCGTTGTCCAACCGTGTGTCGTCCGCAGCTCATTGATGCCAGAGGGGAACGGAAACCGTTGTGCATTGGTCACAGCGACTGCAGGGCCATAGTGCGACAAATCACCTCAACCCGAGGACCAGCTTTCAGTAGAGTGTTCGGAGTCAGAATGGGAAAAGCTGCCGATTTATCGGAGTTTGATATAGGATAAATTGTGATGGCATGAGTCTTGGAACTACGATCTCGGGAACGCCGTGGCTTGTGGGTTGTTCACGTGCCGCTGTAGTGAGTACGTATCAAAACAAAAGTGGTGCACAGATGGCCAAACGACGAACCGTCGTCCAACCGTGTGTCGTCCGCAGCTCATTGATGGCATGGAGTCTTGAAACTACGATCTCGGGAACGCCGTGGCTTGTGGTTTGTTCACGTGCCGCTGTAGTGAGTACGTATCAAAACAAAAGTGCTGCACAAATGGCCAAACGGCGAACCGTCTTCCAACCGTGTGTCGTCCGCAGCTCATTGATGGCATGGAGTCTTGGAACTACGATCTCAGGAACGCCGTGGCTTGTGGGTTGTTCACGTGCCGCTGTAGTGAGTACGTATCAAAATAAAAGTGGTGCACGGTAGGCCAAACGACGAACCGTCGTCCAACCGTGTGTCGTCCGCAGCTCATTGATGACATGGAGTCTTGGAACTACGATCTCGAGAACGCCGTGGCTTGTGGGTTGTTCACGTGCCGCTGTAGTGAGTACGTATCAAAATAAAAGTGGTGCACAGATGGCCAAACGACGAACCGTCGTCCAACCGTGTGTCGTCCGCAGCTCATTGATGCCAGAGGGGAACGGAAACCGTTGTGCATTGGTCACAGCGACTGCAGGGCCATAGTGCGACAAATCACCTCAACCCGAGGACCAGCTTTCAGTAGAGTGTTCGGAGTCAGAATGGGAAAAGCTGCCGATTTATCGGAGTTTGATATAGGATAAATTGTGATGGCATGAGTCTTGGAACTACGATCTCGGGAACGCCGTGGCTTGTGGGTTGTTCACGTGCCGCTGTAGTGAGTACGTATCAAAACAAAAGTGCTGCACAGATGGCCAAACGACGAACCGTCTTCCAACCGTGTGTCGTCCGCAGCTCATTGATGGCATGGAGTCTTGGAACTACGATCTCGGGAACGCCGTGGCTTGTGGGTTGTTCACGTGCCGCTGTAGTGAGTACGTATGAAAACAAAAGTGGTGCACAGATGGCCAAACGACGAACCGTCTTCCAACCGTGTGTCGTCCGCAGCTCATTGATGCCCGAGGGGAACGGAAACTGTTGTGCATTGGTCACAGCGACTGCAGGGCCATAGTGCGACAAATCAGCTCAACCCGAGGACCAGCTTTTAGTAGAGTGTTCAGAGTCAGAATGGGAAAAGCTGCCGATTTATCGGAGTTTGATAAAGGACAAATTGTGATGGCATGGAGTCTTGGAACTACGATCTCGGGAACGCCGTGGCTTGTGGGTTGTTCACGTGCCGCTGTAGTGAGTACGTATTAAACCAAAAGTGCTGCACACATGGCCAAACGACGAACCGTCAACCAGCCGTGTGTCGTCCGCAGCTCATTGATGCCCGAGGGGAACGGAAACTGTTGTGCATTGGTCACAGCGACTGCAGGGCCAAAGTGCGACAAATCAGCTCAACCCGAGTACCAGCTTTTAGTAGAGTGTTCAGAGTCAGAATGGGAAAAGCTGCCGATTTATCGGAGTTTGATAAAGGACAAATTGTGATGGCATGGAGTCTTGGAACTACGATCTCGGGAACGCCGTGGCTTGTGGGTTGTTCACGTGCCGCTGTAGTGAGTACGTATTAAACCAAAAGTGCTGCACACATGGCCAAACGACGAACCGTCGCCCAGCCGTGTGTCGTCCGCAGCTCATTGATGCCCGAGGGGAACGGAAACTGTTGTGCATTGGTCACAGCGACTGCAGGGCCATAGTGCGACAAATCAGCTCAACCCGAGGACCAGCTTTTAGTAGAGTGTTCAGAGTCAGAATGGGAAAAGCTGCCGATTTATCGGAGTTTGATAAAGGACAAATTGTGATGGCATGGAGTCTTGGAACTACGATCTCGGGAACGCCGTGGCTTGTGGGTTGTTCACGTGCCGCTGTAGTGAGTACGTATTAAACCAAAAGTGCTGCACACATGGCCAAACGACGAACCGTCAACCAGCCGTGTGTCGTCCGCAGCTCATTGATGCCCGAGGGGAACGGAAACTGTTGTGCATTGGTCACAGCGACTGCAGGGCCAAAGTGCGACAAATCAGCTCAACCCGAGTACCAGCTTTTAGTAGAGTGTTCAGAGTCAGAATGGGAAAAGCTGCCGATTTATCGGAGTTTGATAAAGGACAAATTGTGATGGCATGGAGTCTTGGAACTACGATCTCGGGAACGCCGTGGCTTGTGGGTTGTTCACGTGCCGCTGTAGTGAGTACGTATTAAACCAAAAGTGCTGCACACATGGCCAAACGACGAACCGTCGTCCAGCTGTGTGTCGTCCGCAGCTCTTTGATGCACGAGGGGAACGGAAACTGTTGTGCATTGGTCACAGCGACTGCAGGGCCATAGTGCGACAAATCAGCTCAACCCGAGGACCAGCTTTTAGTAGAGTGTTCAGAGTCAGAATGGGAAAAGCTGCCGATTTATCGGAGTTTGATAAAGGACAAATTGTGATGGCATGGAGTCTTGGAACTACGATCTCGGGAACGCCGTGGCTTGTGGGTTGTTCACGTGCCGCTGTAGTGAGTACGTATTAAACCAAAAGTGCTGCACACATGGCCAAACGACGAACCGTCGTCCAGCCGTGTGTCGTCCGCAGCTCATTGATGCCCGAGGGGAACGGAAACTGTTGTGCATTGGTCACAGCGACTGCAGGGCCATAGTGCGACAAATCAGCTCAACCCGAGGACCAGCTTTTAGTAGAGTGTTCAGAGTCAGAATGGGAAAAGCTGCCGATTTATCGGAGTTTGATAAAGGACAAATTGTGATGGCATGGAGTCTTGGAACTACGATCTCGGGAACGCCGTGGCTTGTGGGTTGTTCAGGTGCCGCTGTAGTGAGCACGTATTAAAACCAAAAGTGCTGCACACATGGCCAAACGACGAACCGTCGTCCAGCCGTGTGTCGTCCGCAGCTCATTGATGCCCGAGGGGAACGGAAACTGTTGTGCATTGGTCACAGCGACTGCGGGGCCATAGTGCGACAAATCAGCTCAACCCGAGGACCAGCTTTTAGTAGAGTGTTCAGAGTCAGAATGGGAAAAGCTGCCGATTTATCGGAGTTTGATAAAGGACAAATTGTGATGGCATGGAGTCTTGGAACTACGATCTCGGGAACGCCGTGGCTTGTGGATTGTTCACGTGCCGCTGTAGTGAGAACGTGTCAAAAGAAAAGTGGTGCACAGATGGCCAAACGACGAACCGTCGTCCAACCGTGTGTCGTCCGCAGCTCATTGATGGCATGGAGTCTTGGAACTACGACCTCGGGAACGCCGTGGCTTGTGGGTTGTTCACGTGCCGCTGTAGTGAGAACGTATCAAAACAAAAGTGCTGCACAGATGGCCAAACGACGAACCGTCGTCCAACCGTGTGTCGTCCGCAGCTCATTGATGGCATGGAGTCTTGGAACTACGATCTCGGGAACGCCGTGGCTTGTGGGTTGTTCACGTGCCGCTGTAGTGAGTACGTATCAAAACAAAAGTGGTGCACAGATGGCCAAACGACGAACCGTCGTCCAACCGTGTGTCGTCCGCAGCTCATTGATGCCAGAGGGGAACGGAAACTGATGTGCATTGGTCACAGCGACTGCAGGGCCATAGTGCGACAAATCAGCTCAACCCGAGGACCAGCTTTTAGTAGAGTGTTCAGAGTCAGAATGGGAAAAGCTGCCGATTTATCGGAGTTTGATAAAGGACAAATTGTGATGGCATGGAGTCTTGGAACTACGATCTCGGGAACGCCGTGGCCTGTAGGTTGTTCACGTGCCGCTGTAGTGAGTACGTATCAAAACAAAAGTGCTGCACAGATGGCCAAACGACGAACCGTCGTCCAACCGTGTGTCGTCCGCAGCTCATTGATGCCAGAGGGGAACGGAAACCGTTGTGCATTGGTCACAGCGACTGCAGGGCCATAGTGCGACAAATCACCTCAACCCGAGGACCAGCTTTCAGTAGAGTGTTCGGAGTCAGAATGGGAAAAGCTGCCGATTTATCGGAGTTTGATATAGGATAAATTGTGATGGCATGAGTCTTGGAACTACGATCTCGGGAACGCCGTGGCTTGTGGGTTGTTCACGTGCCGCTGTAGTGAGTACGTATCAAAACAAAAGTGGTGCACAGATGGCCAAACGACGAACCGTCGTCCGCAGCTCATTGATGGCATGGAGTCTTGCAACTACGATCTCGGGAACGCCGTGGCTTGTGGGTTGTTCACGTGCCGCTGTAGTGAGTACGTATCAAAACAAAAGTGGTGCACAGATGGCCAAACGACGAACCGTCGTCCAACCGTGTGTCGTCCGCAGCTCATTGATGGCATGGAGTCTTGGAACTACGATCTCGGGAACGCCGTGGCTTGTGGGTTGTTCACGTGCCGCTGTAGTGAGTACGTATCAAAATAAAAGTGGTGCACAGATGGCCAAACAACGAACCGTTGTCCAACCGTGTGTCGTCCGCAGCTCATTGATGCCAGAGGGGAACGGAAACCGTTGTGCATTGGTCACAGCGACTGCAGGGCCATAGTGCGACAAATCACCTCAACCCGAGGACCAGCTTTCAGTAGAGTGTTCGGAGTCAGAATGGGAAAAGCTGCCGATTTATCGGAGTTTGATATAGGATAAATTGTGATGGCATGGAGTCTTGGAACTACGATCTCGGGAACGCCGTGGCTTGTGGGTTGTTCACGTGCCGCTGTAGTGAGTACGTATCAAAACAAAAGTGCTGCACAGATGGCCAAACGACGAACCGTCTTCCAACCGTGTGTCGTCCGCAGCTCATTGATGGCATGGAGTCTTGGAACTACGATCTCAGGAACGCCGTGGCTTGTGGGTTGTTCACGTGCCGCTGTAGTGAGTACGTATCAAAATAAAAGTGGTGCACGGTAGGCCAAACGACGAACTGTCGTCCAACCGTGTGTCGTCCGCAGCTCATTGATGACATGGAGTCTTGGAACTACGATCTCGGGAACGCCGTGGCTTGTGGGTTGTTCACGTGCCGCTGTAGTGAGTACGTATTAAAACAAAAGTGCTGCACACATGGCCAAACGACGAACCGTCGTCCAGCCGTGTGTCGTCCGCAGCTCATTGATGCCCGAGGGGAACGGAAACTGTTGTGCATTGGTCACAGCGACTGCAGGGCCATAGTGCGACAAATCAGCTCAACCCGAGGACCAGCTTTTAGTAGAGTGTTCAGAGTCAGAATGGGAAAAGCTGCCGATTTATCGGAGTTTGATAAAGGACAAATTGTGATGGCATGGAGTCTTGGAACTACGATCTCGGGAACGCCGTGGCTTGTGGGTTGTTCACGTGCCGCTGTAGTGAGTACGTATTAAACCAAAAGTGCTGCACACATGGCCAAACGACGAACCGTCGTCCAGCCGTGTGTCGTCCGCAGCTCATTGATGCACGAGGGGAACGGAAACTGTTGTGCATTGGTCACAGCGACTGCAGGGCCATAGTGCGACAAATCAGCTCAACCCGAGGACCAGCTTTTAGTAGAGTGTTCAGAGTCAGAATGGGAAAAGCTGCCGATTTATCGGAGTTTGATAAAGGACAAATTGTGATGGCATGGAGTCTTGGAACTACGATCTCGGGAACGCCGTGGCTTGTGGGTTGTTCACGTGCCGCTGTAGTGAGTACGTATTAAACCAAAAGTGCTGCACACATGGCCAAACGACGAACCGTCGTCCAGCCGTGTGTCGTCCGCAGCTCATTGATGCCCGAGGGGAACGGAAACTGTTGTGCATTGGTCACAGCGACTGCAGGGCCATAGTGCGACAAATCAGCTCAACCCGAGGACCAGCTTTTAGTAGAGTGTTCAGAGTCAGAATGGGAAAAGCTGCCGATTTATCGGAGTTTGATAAAGGACAAATTGTGATGGCATGGAGTCTTGGAACTACGATCTCGGGAACGCCGTGGCTTGTGGGTTGTTCACGTGCCGCTGTAGTGAGTACGTATTAAACCAAAAGTGCTGCACACATGGCCAAACGACGAACCGTCGTCCAGCCGTGTGTCGTCCGCAGCTCATTGATGCCCGAGGGGAACGGAAACTGTTGTGCATTGGTCACAGCGACTGCGGGGCCATAGTGCGACAAATCAGCTCAACCCGAGGACCAGCTTTTAGTAGAGTGTTCAGAGTCAGAATGGGAAAAGCTGCCGATTTATCGGAGTTTGATAAAGGACAAATTGTGATGGCATGGACTCTTGGAACTACGATCTCGGGAACGCCGTGGCTTGTGGGTTGTTCACGTGCCGCTGTAGTGAGAACGTGTCAAAAGAAAAGTGGTGCACAGATGGCCAAACGACGAACCGTCGTCCAACCGTGTGTCGTCCGCAGCTCATTGATGGCATGGAGTCTTGGAACTACGACCTCGGGAACGCCGTGGCTTGTGGGTTGTTCACGTGCCGCTGTAGTGAGAACGTATCAAAACAAAAGTGCTGCACAGATGGCCAAACGACGAACCGTCGTCCAACCGTGTGTCGTCCGCAGCTCATTGATGGCATGGTGTCTTGGAACTACGATCTCGGGAACGCCGTGGCTTGTGGGTTGTTCACGTGCCGCTGTAGTGAGTACGTATCAAAAAAAAGTGGTGCACAGATGGCCAAACGACGAACCGTCGTCCAACCGTGTGTCGTCCGCAGCTCATTGATGCCAGAGGGGAACGGAAACTGATGTGCATTGGTCACAGCGACTGCAGGGCCATAGTGCGACAAATCAGCTCAACCCGAGGACCAGCTTTTAGTAGAGTGTTCAGAGTCAGAATGGGAAAAGCTGCCGATTTATCGGAGTTTGATAAAGGACAAATTGTGATGGCATGGAGTCTTGGAACTACGATCTCGGGAACGCCGTGGCTTGTAGGTTGTTCACGTGCCGCTGTAGTGAGTACGTATCAAAACAAAAGTGCTGCACAGATGGCCAAACGACGAACCGTCGTCCAACCGTGTGTCGTCCGCAGCTCATTGATGGCATGGAGTCTTGGAACTACGATCTCGGGAACGCCGTGGCTTGTGGGTTGTTAACGTGCCGCTGTAGTGACTACGTATCAAAACAAAAGTGCTGCACAGATGGCCAAACGACGAACCGTCGTCCAACCGTGTGTCGTCCGCAGCTCATTGACGGCATGGAATCTTGGAACTACGATCTCGGGAACGCCGTGGCTTGTGGGATGTTAACGTGCCGCTGTAGTGAGTACGTATCAAAACAAAAGTGCTGCACAGATGGCCAAACGACGAACCGTCGTCCAACCGTGTGTCGTCCGCAGCTCATTGATGACATGGAGTCTTGGAACTACGATCTCGGGAACGCCGTGGCTTGTGGGTTGTTAACGTGCCGCTGTAGTGAGTACGTATCAAAACAAAAGTGCTGCACAGATGGCCAAACGACGAACCGTCGTCCAACCGTGTGTCGTCCGCAGCTCATTGATATCATGGAGTCTTGGAACTACGATCTCGGGAACTGTTGTGCATTGGTCACAGCGACTGCAGGGCCATAGTGCGACAAATCACCTCAACCCGAGGACCAGCTTTTAGTAGAGTGTTCAGAGTCAGAATGGGAAAAGCTGCCGATTTATCGGAGTTTGATAAAGGACAAATTGTGATGGCATGGAGTCTTGGAACTACGATCTCGGGAACGCCGTGGCTTGTGGGTTGTTCACGTGCCGCTGTAGTGAGTACGTATCAAAATAAAAGTGGTGCACAGATGGCCAAACAACGAACCGTTGTCCAACCGTGTGTCGTCCGCAGCTCATTGATGCCAGAGGGGAACGGAAACCGTTGTGCATTGGTCACAGCGACTGCAGGGCCATAGTGCGACAAATCACCTCAACCCGAGGACCAGCTTTCAGTAGAGTGTTCGGAGTCAGAATGGGAAAAGCTGCCGATTTATCGGAGTTTGATATAGGATAAATTGTGATGGCATGAGTCTTGGAACTACGATCTCGGGAACGCCGTGGCTTGTGGGTTGTTCACGTGCCGCTGTAGTGAGTACGTATCAAAACAAAAGTGGTGCACAGATGGCCAAACGACGAACCGTCGTCCAACCGTGTGTCGTCCGCAGCTCATTGATGGCATGGAGTCTTGAAACTACGATCTCGGGAACGCCGTGGCTTGTGGGTTGTTCACGTGCCGCTGTAGTGAGTACGTATCAAAACAAAAGTGCTGCACAAATGGCCAAACGGCGAACCGTCTTCCAACCGTGTGTCGTCCGCAGCTCATTGATGGCATGGAGTCTTGGAACTACGATCTCAGGAACGCCGTGGATTGTGGGTTGTTCACGTGCCGCTGTAGTGAGTACGTATCAAAATAAAAGTGGTGCACGGTAGGCCAAACGACGAACCGTCGTCCAACCGTGTGTCGTCCGCAGCTCATTGATGACATGGAGTCTTGGAACTATGATCTCGAGAACGCCGTGGCTTGTGGGTTGTTCACGTGCCGCTGTAGTGAGTACGTATCAAAACAAAAGTGGTGCACAGATGGACAAACGACGAACCTTCGTCCAACCGTGTGTCGTCCGCAGCTCATTGATGGCATGGAGTCTTGGAACTACGATCTCGGGAACGCCGTGGCTTGTGGGTTGTTCACGTGCCGCTGTAGTGAGTACGTATCAAAATAAAAGTGGTGCACAGATGGCCAAACGACGAACCGTCGTCCAACCGTGTGTCGTCCGCAGCTCATTGATGCCAGAGGGGAACGGAAACCGTTGTGCATTGGTCACAGCGACTGCAGGGCCATAGTGCGACAAATCACCTCAACCCGAGGACCAGCTTTCAGTAGAGTGTTCGGAGTCAGAATGGGAAAAGCTGCCGATTTATCGGAGTTTGATATAGGATAAATTGTGATGGCATGAGTCTTGGAACTACGATCTCGGGAACGCCGTGGCTTGTGGGTTGTTCACGTGCCGCTGTAGTGAGTACGTATCAAAACAAAAGTGGTGCACAGATGGCCAAACGACGAACCGTCGTCCAACCGTGTGTCGTCCGCAGCTCATTGATGGCATGGAGTCTTGGAACTACGATCTCGGGAACGCCGTGGCTTGTGGGTTGTTCACGTGCCGCTGTAGTGAGTACGTATCAAAACAAAAGTGGTGCACAGATGGCCAAACGACGAACCGTCGTCCAACCGTGTGTCGTCCGCAGCTCATTGATGGCATGGAGTCTTGGAACTACGATCTCGGGAACGCCGTGGCTTGTGGGTTGTTCACGTGCCGCTGTAGTGAGTACGTATCAAAACAAAAGTGGTGCACAGATGGCCAAACGACGAACCGTCGTCCAACCGTGTGTCGTCCGCAGCTCATTGATGGCATGGAGTCTTCGAACTACTATCTCGGGAACGCCGTATCTCGTGGGTTGTTCACGTGCCGCTGTAGTGAGTACGTATCAAAACAAAAGTGCTGCACAGATGGCCAAACGACGAACCGTCGTCCAACCGTGTGTCGTCCGCAGCTCATTGATGGCATGGAGTCTTGGAACTACGATCTCGGGAACGCCGTGGCTTGTGGGTTGTTCACGTGCCGCTGTAGTGAGTACGTATCAAAATAAAAGTGGTGCACAGATGGCCAAACGACGAACCGTCGTCCAACCGTGTGTCGTCCGCAGCTCATTGATGCCAGAGGGGAACGGAAACTGTTGTGCATTGGTCACAGCGACTGCAGGGCCATAGTGCGACAAATCACCTCAACCCGAGGACCAGCTTTCAGTAGAGTGTTCGGAGTCAGAATGGGAAAAGCTGCCGATTTATCGGAGTTTGATATAGGATGAATTTTGATGGCATGAGTCTTGGAACTACGATCTCGGGAACGCCGTGGCTTGTGGGTTGTTCACGTGCCGCTTTAGTGAGTACGTATCAAAACAAAAGTGGTGCACAGATATCCAAACGATGAACCTTCGTCCAACCGTGTGTCGTCCGCAGCTTATTGATGCCAAAGTTTAACGGAAACTTTTGCGCATTGTTCACAGCAACCGCAAGGCCACAATACGACAAATCACCCGCAGCTACAATAGTGGTTGACTAGGAAAATGTGTCACAGCACTCAGTTCATCGCAGCCTTCTGCGAATGAGGCTGAGTTGCCGAAGACCCAGCCGGATCCCTTTGCTCACTCCAAGTCATCGCCACCAACGTATGAAATGGGCCTAAGATCATCGAGATTGGACAGTGGATGATTGGAAGAAAGTGGCTTGGTCTGACGAATCAAGATTCCCGGTCCATCACGTAAACAGCCGAGCGCGGATACGCCGATTACCAACGGAGGCTATGACAACTGGATGCAATGTTGGGCGGATACAGGCCAGCGGGGGCGGTGCTAGCTATGCGCGATGTTATCTTGGGACACTTTAGGCCCCATTATCCCAATAGCACAATCGCTGACAGCTGTCAGTCATCTAAATATCGTTGCTGACCAATTTGACCTATTCATGGCAACTGTGTTCCCCACTGGTGATTACCATTACAAAACTGATGATGCGCCATGCCACACTGCCAGAACCGTCAAGGAGTGGTTCTCGGAACATGTTCGTGACTTTCTGTTAATGCCCTGTCCTCCAAATTCACCTGACGTGAACCCAATCAAACAGTTGTTGTTCGACTTGGAAAGCCGGTTTCGCGCTAAATCACCAACACCTGGAAATGTACAGGAACAGGAGGACCTTCTCTGCTGTTGGCAGTATGGCACCAGATACCCCAGTATACCAACCGCCACCTCATCGAACAGATGCCTCGCCGAGTGGCCGCTGTTTTGCTGTCTAAATGAGGTCTTATAGCTTATTGGGTATGTCGTCGTAATGTAATGACTCATCGGTGTATATTTTAAAGATAATAAAACCGACGTCACCAAAATATGCAATGAAGAAGCATATTTTGGGAACACCTACCCATCAGCGAGATAAACAGCCCTTGGTCTTCGAAACATCTTTGATTCCATGTGACATGGGTTCAACAGGCTGTAGACATCTTTCTACCGGAACTTTCAGCCATGTGGAAGTGATGGCATCTATCAATTGCCGAATGTTCGCTGGAGGAAGATCTCTGTTACGAATGACTCTCTCAATCTCATCCAACAAATGTTCAATTAAATAGATCTTGTGACACTGGGGAATATTTTAGCATTTTGAAATCACTGTAGTTCTCTTGGAACCGTGGGGGATATTTTCGCACTTTGAAAGTAAGTGTCGTTTTACTGGAACCGTCGGGATATTTTCGCACTTTGAAGTCGCTTTTGTTCTCTTGGAACCATTATGTGACGATCTGAGCCTTTTGATATGGTGCATTTTCCTTCTGGAAATAGCCCTCTAAAACAGCAAATAGCATGCACATGTACGGGTGAGCCCTTCGTCCGCAATTATATTAAGATAACTCATGGCAACTAAATCTTGTTTTAGAAGTATTAAGAAACCCAATGCTCACAGTGAAAATAGGCCCCAGACAATTACACATATTCTACCAGCTTGTATAATTAACGCTAGGCAACTGGGATTCATCGGTACATGCTCTTGATGCCATATTATGCACTCTCTATGGGTGTGTAATAATTGAAAATCTGTTTCACATTACAATGCGCCCGTTTTCCGGTCTTCAAGGGTCCAATTTTGGTGTTCTCGTGCTCACTTCAGACGAAGTTCACAGTTTATTTAGAGAACTGAGTTACACGAATGGGACGTCTGCAGTTATAACCCATTTGCGGCAAAGTGTGACGGGCTATGTATGTCTGCTATAACTCTCCACTCGTTTCCGTTGTTATACTGTATGGTTACTTGCCGAAGTGCAGCGTATCAGTTATCTCGTTCAGTTGTCCTCAGTCGCCGTTGCCTACGAATACATACCAGTGTTTTCAGCCCACAGTAAGACCGCTGAATGATTGTTGCTCGTACAATAGTAATTTTAAACCCTCGGTACAGTTGTTGTTGCATAGCCCCGAAATTTGCCGATTTTAAGGTGCTTGAACTTGCCCGCCATGGGCGCACTGTCATGTCACTTTTGAAGTTGATTAAAGCTTGAATATTTTCAATATCGCCCCTGTCTGCGCTTCGCAGACGCCTGAATCATTTGCACTGAGCTGTTTATACAGCCATCTCAACGCCATAGTTGCGTGTGTACCGGGGTAGGACAAAATAATGGGAACACCTGGAGAATAGGCGATATATCTTTTTTAATAAGGTGCTGATCCACCATTTTCCTTTAACACAGTTTCCAACCTTTTTGGAATAGATTCATACTGCTTTTGAATCGTCTACAGTGAAACGTTGTACTATTCGTCGATCAGTACATCATACAATGGCCTAAGAGATGTCGGAGGAGGGAATCTGCTTCTCATTTTACACTTCAAAAGTAGTTCCAGTCAGGTGATTGAGCTGGCCAGGGCCAATGTTGAAGTTAACCATTTAACGACCATGACCCTAAAGTTTTGTATCACTCTAAATACCATAACGCCCAAAACTGTCTGTTGGTTCACTTTGTTTAGTAGCAATAATGATGACTGAATGCGACCCCCGTGAAGATCCCTCATAGGTCGTGCAAAATTAAAGAACAGATAAAGGTAAGAAATCGGACTCACGTTAGACAGGCGTTTCGGGCAGCTATAGTCGTTTGTGCAGACGGGCGTTGTGGGCGTTATGGTCGTTAAAGGGTTAATATTGGTGCTTCTCAAACTAATACTGAACTGTTCTGGCTGTGTCGTTAAACTTATTGTTATCTTGAAAAACAGTAGTATTGTTGACAAACAATATTTAGATCAAAAGATTCACCTGATCACCTAAAATGTCCAAGTAATCGCTGGCAGTAACTCGATCACGTACGGTATTGATCGGGCCAGCCTAATACTAAGATATAGGCGCAAGAATCATCACTGATCCACCCCCATGTTTGACAGGTGGAATGAGACATTTGTAATGGTACGCTTCCTTGGGGGTTCTCCATATAAAAATCCAATCTACTGTTAGGAACAATGTAAATGATAACTTATCGGACCATATCACACGTTTCCAGTTATAAGCCGTCCAGGTTTTATACACATGACACAATGTCTTACGCATTGTGCTGTTGTTTCTGTGATTAAAGGTTTAGCAATTGCAGCTCTTCATTAAATGTTGGCTTTGTGAACTTCTCTGCGTACTTTTCTTGTGGAAACAGGGTCTTCCAGGTGGATATTGAGTTCTTCTGTCTTTTTTGCTGTCGCAGTTCTGTGTTCCATAGATACAATCCTTGCTAGCATTCCACGGTTTCTCTCATTCAGTTTTGGTTTTCTCCTACTATTCTTCTTTGCAGTCATAAACATGTAGACGAAGATGAAGTCTTATTACGCTTTGCGTACGCAGTCATAACCATGGAGACTGCTGCTCTTGAAACACCAAACAATTTAGCTGTTATGGTTACACAGACGCTCCTGATAAATGCGCTCCCATGATTTTTTTTGTTTGGAAGTCTGACAGATCAACCACTTCACCCACCGCACGTAACACCCCTTGCACAACATAAATTGTAGTACACTGGCACACAACCTAGAGAATATATACAAAGAAAAGATACACAAACATGTAAATATCCACGTTTGTTTTTTCAGTGTAGCCTACAGGCATAAAATTAACCTCTATAATCATCGTGTTTACATTATTTTGTCCAACCCCTGTGAAAATGGCACGTGTCTAATTGCTATGGAATGTTCCTAATAATTTCCTGCTTCAGTATCTTTTCTGTATCTTTTTCACACCCAGTTTTCGTCTAGATGGCAAAAATGATCGTTTGTTTGTCACGATACATCTGTTAAAAAGTTAGTGGAAATATTTATTTTGCATGCATGAAGTACGAAATGACTAAATCTTAAAGCGCATATTCTGCTTTTCCTAGAGTGTATTACTCTGCCAAATGATCTCCTTGAACATCCATATCGGTCATGATAGGAATGCACTTTTCCAAGAAATGTACACAACGGAGAGATAAATATGTACATGAAATCTTACAAGTTTTGTTGAATATGAATATTTCCTCTGACTTCAATATAGTAGAGATGCACAGGATAAGTTGCCTTGTGTGCCTCAGAACAACCTCTCCTTTTACCGAAAATGTTTCCAAAAATTAAATGCGACTACAGTATTACGTGAAAATATTTAAATTTCAGCCACTTTTGTCAAAAGCACCACTGCACACCTGAGGTACGGTGGCATCTTTCATGTTGCCTCTGTGCTTATTTTGATAATCAAAAAAGGAAAGACTTCGATGCCATATTTCTTGTTTCACTTGGCTTCATCTTTTAACTGAGGATAGATTTGGTCCTTGGTATTTGGCGGCACAGAAGTCATACTGATAATAATAAGAAAACATGGTTATCAAGCTAGAAACTTTGGCGACACCGCTTTTTCCCTTTTCTAACGATATAAGGCTCGATCTTTAAAGCAAGTCTGAAATTACCCCGAACTTGCTTCAACTTTTTTATTTGTCAAGCAGATGGCTTAATCCTTAACTCTAGCACTTCGGTGACATTCTACTTATGCTCATTTTGCTAAGCTTTTACAATAAGCACTTAAGGACTTATAGCATTACCTTCTTATCCTAAATACTGCCGGTACAATGTCCCTTTAACATTTTTAACATTCCGTTTTTGTTGACTTTTAACCTACGTAAGTTTTGTTTGTTTCTCTTTAAGTTTTTCCAACCGAACGTCACGTCTGAACTTCCGTAAGCTGCCCCGGTGGCGCGGTGGTCTAAGCGATGGCCTCTGATCCTTCGTCCGAAAGGGGTCCGGTTTAGAATCCCTATGAGGCATGGATGTTGTGTTTGTCTTACGGCACTGCCTCTCTCCCTTTCAATAACTGGCAAAATGCAGGGAACACGTATACACTTGAAATTGGGTACGGACTAGGCATTTCGCTCATGTCAGTGTTTACGCTGCCTACGAATTTGTTATAATACACAGTGGTGCAATTAAGTAATGAGACTGAATGTTTGACATAGGACTACGTCTGACCCGGCGGATAGTATGGGACAACTTACGGCCGACCGTCTATGACACAAATGGGTCCCGATTAAAAACATTATAGCGTTAAAAAGACGTGCCGCATACTAATTGTGTTAGCATATTTGTAAACAGCATGGAGTCCAATTCGCGTTCTGCGCAATACATCGTGCGCGAGACGCCCCCTCGCTCCCTGTGCACGGGGGAAATGATGCAATATTTCTGAGTATACCGCCGCGTTTGACCCAGTCTCTTTAGGCAACTGTGAGCACAACACGACTGTGTGTGGTATCGTTTTAAAGCTCTCGACGAGTTCTATTCAAATATATGAAGAACACTTCGCAGTGGATTGAACTGAACATTTAAAATTTCTTGTGAACCAGTGAACACTTTTGACAATATCGCGAATTATCTGGACAACAGTGAGAGCAAAACGACTGTGTGTGATATTTTTAAAGCTCTAGACGAGATCTATTCAAATACAATGCTGGCCACCCAAAATGCAACACCAAGAATTACACGAGATACCTAAGCCAGATTTACTGAACACATAACAACAGATACAAAGATGAAACGATTGAGTTTACAGGCCCGTGCGACTTGCGGAACACGCAGACATAAATAGTTCGTGTAGCCCACATGGCTGGCAATAACGGCCGCTACACGCCGCGGCATCGAACGAAAGAGGAATCAGGCTTTGGATGTGGGTTTGGGGTATGTCGGTCCAAGCTGCTTCCGCACGTTGCCACAGTTCATCAGGCGTAGCCGCGGGTGGTGCTTGCCGGGCCACTCGGTTGCCCATCAGCAACCAGACGTGTTCGATGGGCGACATATCGATAGATTAGGCAGGCCACGGTAGCAGTGGCACCTTGTGGGCCGTGAAGAATTGTCTAACGATGCGTGCCACGTGCGGGCGCGCATTGTCTTGTTGAAACGTGGCCGCTGGCAGGTCCTTCAGGTAAGGGAGGACTACAGGCTCCAAAATGTCGGAGATGTAGCGGTGGCTGTTGAGGGTACCGGCGATGCGTACCACAGGGGTGCGGGTGTCATATCCAATCGCGCCCCAAACCATAACGACAGGCGACGGACCGGTATGGCGATGCATAATGCAGGCGTCATACAGTCTCTCGCCGCGGTGCCGTCCCACGCGGATCCCACCATCGTGGTGTTGCAGGCAGAAGCGGGATTCATCGGAGAAGACAATGTCGTGCCATTCCATAGTCCAGTTGCGGCGTTCATCGGCCCACCACCGCCGCACTCGCCGGTGGTGCAACGTCAATAGTAATCGGAGCAATGGGCGCCGTGCGACAAGTCCTAGCTCCTGCAGATGACGTTGAACGGTACGTGCTGCCACAGGCTGTTGCGCAACCCACCCTAATTCCTGCGCTAACGTTCGTTATGTGGCGGTGCGCGCCGTCAATGCCTGCCTTACAACATGCCGGTCCTCTCGTTTGGTGGTGTACCGCGGCTGCGGCAATCACTCACGTCGGTCCGTCTGTCCCTCCTGCACCCACCGAATCCATACTCGCCTCACTGTGGCTGGATGCCGTCCCACACGGGCGCCGATGTCTAAATACGATAAACCGCTGTCGCGATAAGCCACTATTCGTCTTCTGTCGAACTCTGAAACGTGCTGGAATGACTGCCGTGTTCTGCGACGAGGCATCAGGAAGCTTCCCACGCACAGGTCCGGCAGCACAATACATTTCCACTACTTACACTCTGCCTTCTGTGCTCCCTTCTTATAGTGCTTCTCAGTAGCGTGCCGGGCGCACATGATTTGCATTTGCCCTGCAATGCTAATTGTTTGCATGTCCTCTCGCGGGCGACGCATGCTACAAATTTCAGGCCAATTGGATGATTCCTTGATGGTGTTGCATTTTGGGTGGCCAGCAGTGTATATAAAGAACATATTGTAGTGGTTTAAACTAAAATTTTTAAAAAACGTTTCCTTCCGCGGGATTCGCAGAATGAGCGCAAGCACAAGTGGAGAAAATCAAAACGAGTGGCAAGAGCAAGTGATGAAGAATCTAAAAAGCCCAAGAAGAGAGAACACCACGTTGGGTAATTCGTGTATCGATCTGCTTTGTGTTCGCAATGTATCCAGCATTATTTGTAAGCTACTTTTCATATCATAGACCAGTGTAAACGCTCTGAAACCATACTCGTATAGCTCATTTCAACTCTCCTATCTACAAGTCGTAGACCTAGGTTACAAACTGACGGCTCAATCAGAACTGAGCCTACCTGTCCTTTTTTTAAAAAGAGTCGAAATGCAGGAAACTTATGTGAATATATTTTATTCGAAGAAGATTATTCCTGCGTTAATACCAAAAGCGGCACTATCAGTCATCGAAAGGAAGGACTTGCAGAGGCCAAAGTTTGGTATGGAGTGAAGGGTTAATGTCACGGCATTACTAAGTTTATGTCTTCATCTCTGAAAAAAAAATTTCTTTAAAGGCGGCTTTAATTTAGGGAATAAAAAGTATTCAGATCGCAATACATCTGGAGAACAGGGGGGATCGCTGAGTACACACACTTGGTTTCGTGCCAGAAATTGTTATACACTGACTTCTCTCTGTGTTAGCGCGTTATCGTGAAAAAGAAGCCATTGGCCCGTATTTGTACTAAGGACTCACACTCGCAGTCCTCTTTCACAATCGTTCCAAAATGGATGTGTAAGCATTGCCAGTGACCGTTGTACCTTTACATATGGACTCGTGATGTAGACTTCCCTTGCTGTCGTAAAAGCACACCAGCATTGTCTTGATTTTAGACTTCTGTAACCTGATCTTCTATCCTTTGTGTGACTGTGGAGACTTCCGCAGTGAACTTTGACGTTACATTTCAGGATCATAACGAAAACACTGTCTCTTCACCTGGCACAATGCTTAGGAGAAAGTTTTGCATTTATTCTGCTGTCTTCAGGATGTCTTTTGCGTACTCCACTCGTGCAAGTTTCTAGTCGTCTGAAAAAGCACGCGGAAAAAAACGAACACAAACTGTTTTCTCCAAATCTTGCACCGAAGGTTGACGAACAGTGTCCTTATACACTGAGTGGCCACTTTATTATGACCACCGGAGAGTTTTAAGCAAATGAGCTATGACTGCACGCTGTTGCCTTCAGAGGGCGAGGCTAGCATAAAAGGGAAAGCTTAGTGCTTGCGACAGTAGTAAAAGTGATTTTTGGGATGATGAGATGGGTAAAAAATGTGATTTGACGGACTTTTAACGTGAGATGATTGTAGGCGCTCGGAGCCATGGAGTGAGTATCACCGAAACCGCCCCATTCGTGAAATGTTCCAGAGCAGCTGCTGTTAAAGTATTTAAAGACTGGACTGTCAGCCAAAAACTGGGTCTCTACGTGCAACGTGTGGTATTCATCGATTAGTGACTGCTCGGGCGGCACGGAGAGTGTCCAGACTTGTAACAGACAACAGAAGGGCAACAGTGCAGCAAATTACAAACCATCTTAATCAAGGATCCCCTCAAATGATCTCTGCACGCACTGTTCGCCGTACACTGCATCGGATGGGATATGGCAGACGAAGGCCTGTTCAAACATTTTTGCTGTCTGCAGTTAACAAGAGAAAATGTCTCCAGTTTGCACAGGAGCACAAGGCTTCGACAGTCGATAATTGGAAACAAATTATGTGGTCCGATGAATCACATTTTCAGTTGCACCATGCCGATGGCCGAGTGATAATTTGGCGGAAACAGCACGAAAGCATGGACCCCAAATGCATTGCTACAACCCTTCAACCTTGTAGAGGCAACGTTATGGTTTGGAAAATGTTTTCCTGGCATGCTTTGGGCCCTTTAATTCGGGTTGATCAACGTCTGACTGGCACATCATATCTAAACATCGTTGCGGACCAAGTGCATCCTGTCATGTGGATGGTTTATTCTAATGACGATGGCTACTTTCAACAAGATAATGCGTCCTGCCATAGTGCTCGTATTGTACAGGATGGGTTTCAGGAACATGCCGGTGAGTTTACTTTGCTTAGGTGGCAACAACAATCTCCAGATCTCAACCCCATTGAGAATTTGTGGGGTGAAGTTGAACGAGCCATCAGACGAATGGATCCACAACCCTGCAATCTCACACTCCTGGAAAGTGCTATTCATTAAGCATGGTCTCAGATCCCACAAATCACCTATTAACATCTCGTAGAGTCCATGCAAAGAATTTGCGACGCAGTATGAAAGGCAAAAGGTGGACCAACGAAGTACTGAGGGGTTGGTCATAATAAAGTGGCCACTCAGTGTATAGCTCACATTACAGCATCCTCAAGGTTATACAACGATCACGCTTTATGTTTCCGCGAAGTTTTGTCAGTAAGTTCAGACGTGCGCATTGAAATCGGTGCATTCGTCGTTTTCCAAATTTCCCCACCCATCCTTGAAACGTGCATACCATCGCAATTATTTGTGCATGAGATAGGTAATTAGCTCCAAGAACATCACGCAACAATTCAACTGTCTGAGACGCAGTTTTAGAGATTTTTTAAACAGAGCCGGATATTTGTTCTCTGCTCCATGACAGATTTGTGACAAAGTTTTTTCCACCGAATGACGTCATGCACAGCGTAAATACTCTCATCTGCGCAATTCTCCCGCAAACGCAGCTGTCACCGCATTATCCTAATATATAATCTCCTAGAACCATCCTCCTCCTCCGTGCCACTTTTTAAGTCGTCATAGCAAAAACGGAGGAACACATGCTTGTGAGAACACGCTTAGGTTTTCGTTCAGGGGACGTCATCACCTACACGCGCAGAGTTAACGCGTATATCACTTTGTTTTGTTGTCATAGCAACAAAGAAAACAGCTGCTGGTGTGACGTTATTTAATCCAAATCATTCTCACATGACGTTAGAGATGTGTTACGTCACACGTTCATCTCGAGAGATACGAAAACTTTCTTATTTTTGGTTGGAGATTTAACGACCACCGTGAGCAACTCAGTGGGCTATAAGCAGTCACCCGTCCCTAATTTAGGGTCACTGGTTCCAAGGAAGGGAGAGAGCCGTACCGTAAGACAAACACAACATCATGCCTCGCCGGAATTCGAACCCGGACCCTGTTCGGACGAATGATGAGAAGCCAACGCTTAGACCACTGTGCCACCGGAGGGTCTACAAACAACTTTACAACAGGAATTTTGGTTTACTGCCTAAACCGGTGTTTAGCCATCTGGATAGGACAACGTCAAGAGTACGACGATCTGACGACGTCAAGATAAAAACTGTTCACGGAAAAGAACAGGGGGAATTGATACAGGGTTCACAGTCAGTGTATACGAAAAATGTTGTGTACAAGGATTTGTTGACGAAATAGGGATAAAAGGTTTTACAAAACACATAAAAAACAGACAGCCCGTCGTATCAAATTCCATAACCGACTATTCGGGAAATTTTCAGAAAGCTGTGAGCCAACGTCGCCATCTATTGGCGTGTAACTCAAACACTCAATAAATAAATGTCAATTATTTTTTTATCATAAATTTTATTTTTCCCCGTCATTAATGACGGGCTTTCATCTAGTAGCTGATAAATGACTTATAAAAAAACCATGCCTTCCTGATCCGTGTGTTTCAGCGGGATTTAAAAAATCAACCTCATTACTTAACCCTTTAACGATCACAACGCCCAAAACGCCCGTACATAGAAATGACCATAGCCGCCCTAAACACCTGCCCAGAGTGAGTCAGATTTCCTACCATTTTTTTGCATGAAATATGTGGACTCAGCTGGAGTTACCCCCAATCACTATTGTCATTGTTAAACAAAGAAGTTAACCAACAGACAATCTTGGGCATTATGCTATTTAGAGTGATACAAGATTTTTAGGTGCCGCACTGTGTATATTATGAAAATCTGCTATTGTACTGCAATTTGTGGTGGTGTTAAATCTTATACTGTTCTATCCAGAAAAATTAATATCTGACTCCGAGAATTTGGTTGTAAGTCGGTTTACCAGAGCTAGCGACCCCAAACTGGTACAAGCGATTGCTTATATCTATATAAGTTGCATAGTACATAGTGTTACTGTTGAACCCCAATCCCAAAATCCCTAAATCATCTTATGATACACTGGTGTGCAAAAATTAAGGACGAAGAGGAGAAATTAGCATAACAGCGGAACGAGCAAGCAGAACGGACCGAAAGACCACTCAGGAGATTGACTAGGGTCCGGTACGGTGGGGCATGGGCATATATGCAGCATGACGTAGGGGGGGGTGTCGGAAGGGTATAAAGCAAACGGGCGGTGTACGCTCAGCAATTCGGTGAAAGCTATTGCACGGTGTACATCGGTTTGAACGACGTCGAGTTGCTGCCACCGTGTGATATGGCCAACAGGCAATCCAGTAGACGACATCTGCATGACTTTCCCCGAGGTCGCGTCATTGGGAAGTTGGAAGAAGGTCGAAGAGTGACTAGGGTGGCCGCGGAGTTCGGGATCGCTCACAGCATCGTTTCACGACCTTGGAGAGCATTTCAAACGACAGGAACAGCTGTCCGAGAGATTAGCAACGGTCGTCCACGAGCAACCACGGCGGCGGACGACCGGTATATTGTCCTACAGACGAGAAGAGACAGACGGGAGACAGCGAGAGAATTCCAAAGGCACATGCAACAGATAACTGGTCGTCTATTTGCACGACGACCAGTACGGTGTGAGCCATTAACGCCCGCACATCGGGGACTGCGGTTTCTGTGGTGCCAAGAACACAAGAACTGGAGACATCAGCAATGGGGTTGAGTTGTCTTTACGGATGAGAGCCGATTTAGTCTGACGAGTGATTCTGGACGTATACACATGCGGGTTCCCTGCTCTCTCCTGAGAGCAGGGAACCCGCAATCACACCTCCAACATCATCGAAAGGGACCGGTTTGGAGGTGGCGGAGTTCTCGTTTAGGGCGGTATCATGCTTGCTAGCCATACTGACCTCCACATTTTCCAAGGAGGTTCAGTCGCTGGTGTCCGCTATTGTACCGTGGGTCTCCGGTCTCACGTGCGTCTCTTTAGAGGTGCTGTGGGTCCTGAATTCCTCTTCGTGGACGACAACGCTACACCTCATCGTACAGTGGCTGCAGCAGAGCTGTTGGAGAGTAAAGATATTCAACGCATGGAATGGCACGCAAGGTCCCCGGACCTACATCCAATCGAACACGTTTGAGACGCTTGGCATCACGTCACCAGCCGCCAGCAACGATACCGCAGCGCGTCACCAGCCGCCAGCAACGATTCTGGAGCTGCGATTGGCGCTACCAAGAGGAATGGGCCGCGATGCCTCAGCAGCTCCTTGACAACCTCGTCCTCAGCGTTAACAGACGTTGTAAGTCCTGCAACGAAGTCAGGGGTGATCATATCCCCTACTAAGGACTGGATGTTTCTTGGCTTCCGCCTGTCCAATGGACGTTTCTGTCTTCTGTCCAGTTGTGTTCGAAGCTACCTTTTCAATAAAGTGCCTTTGTATCCTTTGGATTCCTTGTTTGGACGGTTTTGCTCACTTGTCCCATATTCGTACATCTTGGGGATCTTATGGTATGATTTGAGTCGATGTGTAGCACTTCTGCACGGCGTTACATTCGAAAAACCGTCTCGTTCTTATTTTTGCACTCCAGTGTATTATGCTTTACGCAAAACCTTTTTTTTTTTTTTTTTTGTGGTTAGGGCTTGACGACCACCGTAAGCAACTTAATCGGTTCTAAGCAGTCGCCCGTCCTGAATTTAAAGTCACTAGTTCCAGGGAAGGGAGAGAGCTAGAGACGTAAGGTAAAACACAACATCCATGCCTCACCGGGATTCAAACCCGGACCCGACTTACGAAGACTTCAGTGACAACACTGAGGTTTTTACTTGTTAGTGAAATTCATGATGACATTAAGCGGGTTGCTTTATGTAATCTCATAAATAAATTACGGTTTGTAAGCTGTAATCTTTCCTACGTTTTTGCACATTTGTCCATAAAAATTTGATTTCCAGTTATCGAAGATAAAATACTGTAATAGATTTTATAATAACAATTTTCATAATTTTTTCAGCTGAATCAATTGTGCACCGTTAGGAAAAATGAGTACATACTTGTTTGTATTCCTTTGCCCCGTCTTTCAGCGGGTAGAAATGTCTGCGCCTGTTTGATCGATCTGATTTTTTTCTCTCTCCCTCTTTGAAATATTTGGTCTACAAGAACCTTTCAGTCAACTCCTGATGCATAATCTTACATCCCTATGGGGCGTGAATGCAGATGCTATTGGACTGAATGTGTATTTTATTCATCATCATTGCTTCTACAAAACGGACTAAAATTTTCTTCGTCTTCAGATATGAATCAGGAAAGATATTTTTCAAACATTGATGTTTCAAAAAATGAATACCTCTCGTGTTAGAGGGTCGTAAAAGTATATTTCATTTTCCATGATTTCTTGTCTGCTAAAAGCCCAATTTGACAATTTTTCTCGCATCGGATATGTTTCAATATGGCGAATATGTCGCCTATATTTTTTGCTATTTTATAAAATGAATATTTTTGCCAATAGTGGCTTAAATGCATGCTTCTGGTTGTAAACCTATCCTTGCTACTTTAAGATTCTGCTGAAAATTAATTTCGTCAAGTACGACTCACTTTGAAAAACATTTCGGCGTACATTTTCTATTTATGTGAAGTTTTCCCGTATTTCCTTTTCAACCTCTACTTTTAAAATCCCAACTTGAAAGGATAATTTTATGTCGGGTATTTTCAACTACTGAAAATAAATGCGTATATTTTATAATCGCTCATGATGTGCAGTTTTGTCCTCAAGTGGCGTATATATGTATTTTCCACAATTCTATTCCCTCTTCTTAAAACCCATCTGAAAAAGACTGTTTACACCAGATGCCATTCATTGTAGTGTACTTCAAATAAAGCACAATTCTCCCTCAAGGTGCGTAAAAGTATACTCTGCTGTACTCGCTATCACTCTTCAAAAAGTTTTATTTTAAAAACGTCGCATCATCCAGAACCTTTTGGACATACCTTTTTTATAGCGCAAAGTTCTGCGGCTGAAGGTGTAAATGTATATTTATGTTCGCAAGAGTTCATGCTATTATTAGGTGTACAATTAAATTTTAAAGCTTTTCTTGTGTGACGTATACCGCTAATTTCCATATCCGACATTCCCCGCGTTGTTGTCATGCGACTGTAACTAGCCCAGAGTATAAAATGTGACGAAGAAGTTTGCCCAACAGTCAAACGCACTTGCACATCGGTAGGTGAAAGATGGAAAGCGATATTGCATTTATTCGACACTGCATTCGTTACGAATTCCATCAAGGAAAAAGTGCTGCGAAACCATGTGCATGGATCTGTTCTGTTCTGGGGGAAAATATTGTATCGAAAAGCACGTATGCGTTTTGGTTTAGAGGGTTTAAAGCAGGTGATTTTAATGTTAGCGATCGAGAACGCAGAACACAAAAGGTTACACATGAGGAACTGCAAGCACTGCTGGATAAAGATTCGTCTCAAATGCAAAAAGATCTTCCAATCGTAACTCAACAAACCATTTCCAATGGTAACTCAACAAACCATTTCCAATCGTTTACGCGCAATAGAAACGTTTCAGAAGGAAGGAAAATCGGTGCCACATGACTTGAACCAGAGGAATAAGGATGATCGTGTCACGAAGTGTTTAAATCTGTTGAATCAACAACACAGAAAGTCTTTCCTGAGGAAAATCGTTACGGGTGAAGAAAAGTAGATACGATACGACAATCCAAACGCAAAAACACTGGGTAGACCCCTGTGAAGCAACGATTTTGACACCGAAACGCAATATTCACTCCAAGAACGTTCAGCTATGCATCTGATAGGATATGAAGGGTGTGCTCTATTATCAACTATTGGAACAGGGTCAAACTGTTTCTCCTGATCACTACAAGCAACATTTTCTGCGATTGAACAAGGAAATCTGTCGGAAGCGTCCATTCACAGGCAAATGATTGCGTCCTGTGAAATTGCTGAATGACAACGCTAAGCCGCATGCCACGTAATCGGTCAAACAAACGTTATGGACGCTTGGCTGGGAAGTGTTGGAGCACCCGGTCTATAGTCCTGACATAGCCTCTTCAGAATATCATTTGTTCTGATCGATGCGACATGGTTTGTCTTCTGTACGGTTCCGGACATTTGACGAAGTGCAAAAATGGGTTGACGATTTATCGCGTCACACGACGAAGTATTCTTCATGGTTGGAATCCTTCAGCTGCCCGACCGATGGCGGCTGGTAATAGATAATGACGGCGCATATATTGATTCGTAAAGGTATGGTTGTTTTCTCTTAAATTACGTGTTGCGTTGTCTTAAAACGCTTTAAAACTGGTTTGTACACCTAATATAAAAATCCAGTTGGAAAATTACTTGTAGCTAAGAACATTTTGCTCACATTTTCTACTTCACATAATGCAGAAGTTTCCGTTTAACGGGCAAAAATGCATACTATTTCTTTCGATACATTTTCTAGCAGTCCGATTGAGATACTCTTTGTGCGTCCTATATCTGCCAGAACTTTAAAAAATTTTTGTGCGTATCTTCTAATTGTCCACAAAACACAGTTCTGCCCCTGATGCGCGTAACCGTATATGTACTACACTGCAACTGGTTTCTTCGATTGTAAAAATTCAAACAACATACTATTGACAATTTAGCGTATATTTTTCACTTACAATAATGTACCGTGTTCTTCAGAGGACGCAAATTTTCATTCAACACTCATGTCCAAAAGGTAATCATAATCAGCATACCTGTGAATATTTCAAGAACTAATTGTAGCAAAGGCAAGAAACTGGGTATGCCTTTCTAAAAACATATTGCAAGTAAACACATCAGCAGACAAAACAAGTTGTGAAATGAAGTTTATTGCATTACTCATGCAAATTTATAAAAATCAACTCAGTGTTTTTCGTGACACAGTGAGTTTCGTGCTGAGTACATACAATTGAGAAACGTTTGGTGCACTATGATTAACACAGATGTAGTAACTCTTGTAACCACGCAAGCCTCGCATCGACTTCTTATGCTGCTTATCATATTGTCCAAGAGCTCTTTGTGCAGAGATTCTCGCTCCTGACAAAGAGGATTTTGGAGTTCGGGAATGGTGTTTGGTGAGGCTGACAGGATGTAATTCGCCTCCCTACTGCATCCCATGCATTATCTATCGTATTCATGTCCGGAAACCTTGCGGGCCACCCCATGTGCTGGATATCTTCACCTTGGAGAAAGTCTTCCACCAGCTGAGCTCTGTGGGTTCGTGCATTATCGTCTATGAATACCAGTTCTGGACCCAAGGTACCTTTGAAAAGTCTCACATGAGGTTCCAGTATCTTGTCTCTGTACCTCAAGGCATTAACGGCACCTCTGTCGAAGATGTGGAGCTCAGTGCTCCCATTCAACATGACGCTTGCCCATGCCATGATTCCACCGCCAAAATATTGATCCCTTTCCCTGATGCTAGTGGGATTGTAAAGGGTTCCAGGTTCTCTCTCGAATGTTGTTCGACGAGAACCAGTCTGGAACCAGAATTTTGACTCATCAGTGAAGAACATATATTTTTTTGATTGGAGGTTTAACGACCACCGTGAGCAACTCAATGGGCTATAAGCAGTCGCCCGTCCCTAATTTGTGGTCACTGGTTCCAGGGAAGGGAGAGAGCCAGTGCCGTAAGACAAACACAACATCCATGCCTCACCGTGATTCGAACCCGGACCCCGTTCGGACGAATGATCAGAGGCCATCTCTTAGACCACTGCGCCACCGGGGCGGCGAAGAAGAACATATTGCTCCACCGATTCAGTGTCCAGTTGCGATATTCCTTTCACCAGTTTAAACGGGCCCTCCTGTTCTCAGGGGTGAACGGGATACAAACTCCTGGGCGTCTGTCTCTTGGTCCTGAGGCTGCCACAAGCTGTGCATGCAGTTAGATGCCTAGCAGACATCGGCCTATGATGTTCTGCAGGTGATGCAAAATATCGGTCCTGCTGAAGGGTTGTGACTCTTGGGTGACCTTGTACTGATTAGCGTCTAAGCTCTCCAAACCCTGGAGATGACTCTTCGCGACAGATTCAGTGCTCTGGAGACCTCAGTCTGCTACCGTCCTGATTCGGGCCTTCCGATAATTCTACACTGCAAAAATAAGTCAACCTGGCGTCTTTGTTCTATATGACGTTCCTGATCACCAACAACACTAACTGTTCTCATAGGAATTGCAATAAAATGGAATAAGACACTCAGTATAGGATAAGCTGTTTTTATGGAACTACGAGGTATTCGAAAACCGAACGTCAGCGGACGTTATTTGACCGTGCACTGTGATTGGTTTAGGTGTGGGACTAATCTACATACCAATGTACACTGTTCTATCAGTTTTATAACCCTTTACTTTAGATGTTTTACCATTTATGCTTAACCTTTGGGCACAAGTCTATTTTCTAGAATACCTCCTTTTCTAGATATTCCACCGAAATATTCATTTCATGTCAGAAAACATTCTACTATGCGAAATATTTCACGTGCACGTTTGTCATTTCCATAACGCCGACCGCTGCGGGGTGCCAATCGGCATTCACTTTTGAAGTCATAGCTGTGCTTCTAAAATATTCATGGAAAAAATTCTTTCGAGACGGATACTTGTCACTTCAGCATAATTTTTCGTATATATTCTGATTTAACGATAAACAAGTTTTCCCTAGGTAAATTGAGAGAGAGCATTGGAAAGCTTCTACCTCCTCATTGAAGGAATGTAGGAATGTTGGGTAACCCCATTGATTTTTCGTCACAATTCCCTTAAGTCAACACACTTTCTGACAATTTCTACTGATTTCGTACCCATAGAAATAAAACTCTGAAGATTATGACTGAAACAATTTTGCAGACTGCACCCATCACAGGATTGTGATTGTTGAATGTCTATTCTTTCAATCACTTTTTAGCACGTCTTTTGTAAAGACGTTCCTGCTTTTGTTATTGGTTTGTATGTCCGGCCGTCGGTCCGCCTGTGGACACCATATCTCTGCAACTGTTAAGCCGATTTGAAACATTCTTTTTGCATTACGAAGCTTCAAAATGAGCGAATGCTGATCCTTTATTTTGTTTTGTTTTTTACGCTGCAAAGCTTTGCCGCTAGAGGGCATAAATGCAGATGATATCGAATTCAAAATACAATTTATTCCATATATTTGCTTCTAAACATCGATTAAAAAAAAATTCACCTTTCGATTCCATGTTTGTCGAAGAGTGTTTTAGGTACAATCACTTTTTCCCGTTACGCATAGATTTCCCGTTAGGGGCGTAATATTAAACAAAGTTTTCCCAGATATCTCTACTTCTAAAACTCCGATTTGAAAAATTCTTCCTTCAACGTGTACAGCTGTTGATTGGAAATCTTTTGCATATAATTTCTACATTTTTTAAATAATGATTTGGCCACCAGGGAACGTAAGCGCTAGTTTCTCCTTCTGATGTACTTACAGCAAAATCTGAGCTCCTAAATTGTCCACTGAAAAACATTCGTTCATGGGGCGATACCACTCACGTGCAAAAGCCTTTGTAGAATATTTTCTTTTTAAAATAATGCATAGTTTTCCTGGCGGGGGGCGTAGTAGCATATCTTATTTCTGTCTGTATCGCTGCTCCTAAGAATCCGATTTCAAAAAATATTTTTTTGTAGGAGAGCATGTTCGCTGCGAAATGTTTCTGATATAATTTCAATTTTTTTTTAATAAACAGGTCTGCCACCAGAGGGCGTAAGTTCTCGTTTCCGTTTACAGCAATAACTGCGGGATTAAAAACCCGATTAAAAAACTTCTTCGTTCGGTCAAATGCTACTAACTATGCAAACTCTGTGTGCGTATTTTCTTCCCAAAATAATGCACAGTTTCGCTGCTAGGGGCGCAAATGCTTAATCTGTTTTACTCAGTATCTCTGCTTCTAAATGTGAGATTTAAAAAAAATATTTCAACACCTGAGGCCATTTACCTAGTTGAACACTTTAAGCTAGCATGTGAGGAATTTTGTAGTTTACAGTCTGTCGGTAGGTGGTGCTTTCGTACTTCAGTCTGCAGCTAAAAACGCTATTGAGACATTTCTGTTTTATTGTATGGCATTTGCTCCAATAAAGATGAGGAGCACTTTCCTCTTTAAATAATGCAAAGAGTTCCCGCTATGTGCGTAAAGGTCGAAAGTTTTTTCCCCTCTATTTCTGCTCCCGGGAGACGTATTTGAAAAGTTCTTTCTCCTTAGGATAGCTTTTTCCATGAAGAATATTTTTCGCCTATTTTCACCTCTTCCATTATGCAAAATTCTTCCGCTAGCAGACATAGACTTATAATATATTTCCATCTGTATTTGTCCCTTTAACTGTTCGATTTGAAGATCTCTTTGTCTCTGATACCTTCCTTGCGCTATGAGAAACTTTTTTGCACCATTTGTTCATTTTGGTAACATGCTTTTTAGTCGTTGGTGGAACTAAGTAAATGTTTCTATTTCAGGATGTTTTATCGATTGTAGAAACCCGTTAATTGTTTTCCTAACCGGTTCCTTTAACTTTGAATAGCTTTGATAAATTTAATTCGCGTCAAAATGGATTCAAAGGACTTGCTGATTACAACCGAAAGTTCGGTGTCATCTTTCTTGTTGAAATTTGGAAATAGTCCTTTGGAGATAAATCCAGTGCGTTGAATTATAACTTGAACCTACAGTCACACAGTGTTGATTGAGTCACAAACGTTGTGTGTCCTGATGCCCTGTCGTAATGAGAAACGACTCCATTGACCAACTTCCTGCTCCACTTGAGCTTCATTTCTGGCAGAACGACAGAACTTCTCAGAAAATGATAACAGTACTCTGAATTTATAGTGGCACCTTATTCCACGAAATTTGTCATGATTACGTCGTTTGCATCCCAGAAGACGGGTGACGTAGCTTTTCTATACCACTTCTTAACTTGAAAGTGTTTGGAGGGATCCTTTCACTGTTTCAATTGTCCTTTTATTTCAAAGTCGAAGTAGTTCATCCATGTTTTGTTCATAATGATATACCGGCTCTAAAGCTGAGCTGCATTAGATGCCAAAGATTTGATGCTTCTAAATGTGCAATTTAAAAACTTATTTCAACACCGGATGCCATTTACCTTGCGGAACCCTTTTGGTTTGTATTCGAGGAGTTTTATAATTCGTAGTTCTACCGCTAGGTGGTTATTGTGTACTTCTGTTTTCTGCTGTTTCTCCGCTTCTAAAAATCCTATTGATAAATTGTTTTTTCGCTACAATAGAGATGTGGAGTGTTATCATCTTTAAATAATGTACAGATATCCCGCTATGGTTCGTAAAGTCCAAAATCTTTTTTTCGCTATCTCTGCTGCCGCGAGACATATTTGAACATATTTTTTTCTGTTTCCTTAACATAGCTTTTTCCATGAAAAATATTTTTCTCCTATTTTCAACTTTTCCACAGTGCAAAATTCTTCAGCTAGAAGGCGTGGAGTTACAATATGTTTCCTTTTATATATTTCTTCTTTTAACTGTTCGATTTGAAAATCGCTTTGTCTCTGATACCTTCGTTCTGATGCGAGAAACTTTGTGCCCCCATTTGTTAATTTCCGTACCTTACCTTTTAGCCGCAGGTAGAAGTACATAGCTGTTTTTATTTCTGGATGTTCTATCGATCGTAGAAATCGTTCTTTCTCTAACCTGTTCTATTGACTTTGAATATCTTCGATAAATTTTATTCGCATCAGAACCGTTTAAAAAAAGAAGCTCATTACAACCAAACATTTGGTTTCATCTTTCTTGTTTGTAAATATCATTTGATATGTTCCGCTATTCGGTATTCGAAACACTGAATAATTCAGTTTCGTTTCCTGGGTAATAAGGTCTTCCAGGCACGGGAGGATCTTGTTTGTTCCAGCGATTCTCTATAGGGTTTCTATGCGCGGGTCTTCACACCAGTTTGTAGAACGCGAACAGTGTGACATGGTGGTGCTTCGTCTTGCTGATAAAAATAGGGGCTTTCTCCAAAATACGGCCACAACATTGTTAGTGCATAATTTTCAACGAGCATATACACTCAGCTTCATGGTTTTGTCCAAAACAACTGATGAGCTCTAGCCTAACTACAAAAAACAGCTCCATAGCATCATCTGCCTCCACCAAACGTCACTGTATAAATGATACAGCCAGCACGGTAATTATATCTCGGCATCCTCCACACCCAAAGACAACCATGAGAATGGTGAACTGAATACCGTGACTCTTGAGTTCAATGCACAGGTTTCCATTGCGATAAAATGTAAGATCGACGCTTCTTACACTACGCTAATCAGCTTGTGACATTAGTCGAAGGGATTGGCGGCTTGTGGATGGCTGCTAGCCCGCGGTAACCCACGTTGTTCAGCGTCCGCAGCACTGTACTCGTGCTAACACAAATCCCAATAGTCTAACATATAGTTTGCGCATTTTCAGATAATGTTGACTTGCTTACAGAGTGAACAGTCCTTTAAAGACCTCTCCTGTAATATTCTGTTATCTTCGGAGGAGTACGGGTAATTTGTTCGCAGATTCAGCTCCAGTCCGCTGCCATTGGCCTATAACATCTCCAACCGTCGATTTAGGGATATTCAGTGGCGCTGAAATTAAACTTAAGGAGCGATTGCTTTTGTAAAGCCGTATTATCGATCTGCACTGTAAATTCCAATAACTCTGTCGATCGAGGCATCTTGCAATCACAATAGCGCTATTGTCTCATCATACACTGGCGGACAGTGAAAAAAGAACACCCCAAGAAGAAATTAGCGTACGATCATGAAATTTACATATGTTCATGGGGTCGAGTTTACGTAGGTGTGATGTTAATTTTGGGACCAACCGGTGAGAACTTACGCCACAGCATGGCATAATATGCAAATTATCGTCGGTGGTATTTAAGGAGTGCGGCGAAGTGAATGTAAGCCGCCCCGGTGGCGCAGTGGTCTAAGGCGCTGGCCTCTGATCATTCGTCCGTAAGGGGTACGGGTTCGAATCCCGGTCAGGCATGGATGTTGTGTTTGTCTTACGGCACTGGCTCTCTCCCTTCCCTGGAACCAGTGACCCTAAATTAGGGACGGGCGACTGCTTATAGCCCATTGAGTTGCTCACGGTGGTCGTTAAACCTCCAAAAAAAAAAAAAAGTGAATGTAATCAGTCGTCGGCGTACGGACACGTGCGATAACCCTGAAGAAGTTGCAATGTCTGGACATGGAAGACGTGTACGATTTCAGCAGTTATCGGACTTTGAGCGAGGAGGTCTAGTCGGACTACGCCAAGCCGGGTGGTCGTATCGTCGTATTGCGGAGCAAATTGGACGGGGAGTATCGGTGGTGGAACGATGGTGGCGTAGATTGTCCGAGGAACATTCCCACACGAGAAGACGTGGAACCGGGAGTCACAGACGGACTGATGAGCGGACCGATCGACGCATAAGAAGAGCGGCGTTGTCAAGCAGAACATCCACTGCGACGCAAATCCGAGTTGCCGTTGCACCTGAGGTGACTGTGCGAACAATCCGCAACCGTCTACTGGATGCAGGAATACTTGCACGTGTGCCTCTGGTATGTGTACCTGTGACTCCAGCCCACCGTCAGGAACAGCGGCAGGGGTGTTGCCAACGTCTGCGCTGGAGAACGCAATTGCGATCTGTAATGATCAGCGGTGAAAGCAGATTCTGCTTGGGAGTCTCCGAAGGCCGTATTCGTGCTCGCAGACGCACAGGGGAGCGTCTCCACCCTTCTTGCATCCGCCAGCGACCCACAGGGCCTGCACCTGATCTCCTGGTGTGGGTAGCGATCAGCTATCACTCCCGTATACAACTAGTGTTTGTACCGGGTAGTTAAACAGCACCTCCTACATCAATAACATCATTTAGCCCGTTGTTGTGCCATTTGTAAGGTCGGTCCATCGTGGTGTTTTCAAGCAAGATAACGCACGCCCACACACGGCACGTGCAACTCAACATGCACTTTTCAGGGTGTGAGACAACTTCCATGGCCTGCACGTTCACCGGATTTGTGTCCCATTGAGCACGTGTGGGACTTTATGGGACAACGACTTACCCGGTCTCCACGGCCAGCCACGACCATCCCCGATTTACGCGTCCAGGTTGAGGATGCTTGAAACTCGATACCCCAAACTTACATCCAACATCTGTACGACAGACTCCATGCCAGAATTGCACAGTGTGACGGAGTTTATGGCGGTTCAACCTCGTACTAACCATGTTACATGGAAATGTTATTTTTCAGTTTACCAGCAAATAAAGCTGTATTTTGCAATAATGTTTTGATCACGTTATCCTTTGTATTCCGTTATTATGCTGTATAAATTTCGTTGGTATCAGACGTCTCCTTCTTGGTGTTCTTTTTTCACTTTCCGTCAGTGTAGATGAGCCTATTTACAGTTGGGTCTGTGACGTGGTGCTTGCGTAGGACCTAATTCACTATCAGCAGATGTGTCCGGATATTAATGGTGAGGCAGTGTGTATTGAGATGCAACCTTTTCAACTCACTCCGCTTCGTATATTTCTGATTGCGACTGTATCTCGATTTTCAAAGCCTGGCAGGCGAACGTAAATTATTTTTTGCTTGGAATTGATTCCTTCTGAGTAACATCTTGTATGAATTTCCATTTAGTGAAATCAGTTTTCCTGCAGGAACGCAGTTGGATAATTTTTATTTACAACCGCATCTCTGCATTAAATAAAGGGATGTAATTTTATCTCACATGATGAAAATTTTGCTTTCTATCAAGTATCCTAGTTTTTGAGATCTCATGCACTGTTTGAAGTTCGACGATTCCGGCAATTTTATATTTTCACGCATTCGTCTAAATCAAGAGACTTAGTCGTTATACCCGAAAACATGATGAAATTCATCTTGTTCCCTTTTTATTCAGAGCACGTTTTATTTTAAAGAAACATCGAACTTGCTTCCTCATATATGCACATCACAGTGAAACCTCGCAAATTCCTTATTTTGTTGCGTGTGCTCTCAGAGTTTGCGTAAGTGCGTAATGACGAATTCAGTTACGCCAAGACTTCACTGGTAATGCAAGAAAGTAATGCTAAATATGTTACCCACATCTTCTAAAAAATGTATTTCTGAATATTTCATCGTTTTGAAATCTTACTCATCCTTTGATCACTCCCGGGAATACATTTGCTTTAATAATTAAGTATTTGAGTAAGAGTTTAACCAAATTTGTAGTAACAAATGAAAAATGTGCAGCGGTTTCTATCGATGACAAAATAAATATTATAGGTGAAACATTATGTTTTTTATAGACATTTATAAAGGAATTGCCGTAAGAACTTAGGTACATAGGATAATAATAGCCACGCAGTTGTGCTACCGACCTATTGCAAATGGCTGAGTTTGAGACTCGTGTGAAACAGACACAAGTGGTATGAGTACTATGGTCCTCTTTATTTGCCATCAAAATGATCAGAGACTGTACTCATGGAAATCAGAAAGCTCTCATATGCACGAAAAAAAGAGGCGTCGTTTGGGTTCCGCAAGCCGTGGGTAGATGCATCAGGATTTCTCCATTTCAAATACTTAAGAACCTCGTTTTAATTATCTTTGATTTTTTTCGAACCATAGTGTTCTGTCAGAAACTTTTGTCAATGGTTCAATTTACGAAAATACATTTCAAAAATTGGGACGTTAAACCGCAACAATTCTGCTAGATGTTTCAAAATCGGGATATTATATTTGTGGTCACATTTCCACACATTAATTTCTAAGAAATTTGTCATGGTGAAAAGAAGGGTTCTGTTGCTTAGAGAGGGAAGTGCTGCTATATGCGGTAGTACTGCAACGGAATTTTTTTCTTTTTGCTAAACAATGCCCTCATGTTTATACTCGTGATACAGAGCTGCCGTGTCCTTGAACACCCTTTTTGCAAAAGCTATATACACTGCTGGCCACCCAAAATGCAACACCAAGAAGGAAGCATCCATTTGGCCTGAAATTCGCAGCATGCGTCGCCCGCGAGAGGGCATGCAAACCATTAGCATTGCAGGTCACATGCAAATCATGTGCTCCCGGAACGCCACAGAGAAGCACTATAAGAAGGGTGCACAGAAGAAGGGTTGAAGTGTGTTGTGCTGCCGGACATGTGCGTGGGAAGCTTCCGGATGCCTCGTTGCAGAATACGGCAGTCATTCCAGCACGTTTCGCAGTTCGACAAAGGACAAATAGTGGCTTATCGAGACAGCGGCTTATCGTACCGAAACATCGGCGCCCCGTGTTGGACGACATCCAGCCACGGTGGGGCGAGTATGGATTCGGTGGGTGCAGGAGGGACGGACGGACTGACGTGAGCGATTGCCGCGGACGCGGCACACCTGCGAACGACAGGGCCGGCATGTTGTGCGGCGGGCATTCATAGCTCGCATCGCCACATCGCGAATGTTAGCGCAGGAATTAGGGTGTGTTGCGCAATAACCTGTGTCAGCACGTACCGGTCGACGCCGTCCGCAGGAGCGGGGACTTGTCGCACGGCGCCCATTGCTCTGATTACAATTGACGTTACACCACCGACGAGTGCGGTGGCAGTGGGCCGCTGAACGCCGCACCTGGACTACGGCATGGCACGACATTGTCATCTCCGACGAATCCCGCTTCTGCCTGCAACACCACGATGGTCGGATCCGCGTGTGGCGAGAGACTGTATGACGCCTGCATTATGCATCGCCATACCGGTCCGTCGCCTGGTGTTGTGGTTCGGGGCGCAATTGGATTTGACACTCGCACCCCTGTGGTACGCATCACCGGTACACTCAACAGCCACCGCTACACCTACGGCGTTTTGGATCCTGTAGTCCTCCCTTACCTGCAGGACCTGCCAGATTCCAAATTTCAACAGGACAAAGCGCGCCCGCTCGTGACACGCATCGTGCAACAATTCTTCACGGTCCGCCAGGTGTCACTGCTGTCGTGACCCTTCAGTTCTCCCGATATGTCGTCCATCGAACACGTCTGGTCGCTGATCGGCAACCGAGTGGCCCGGCAGGCACCACACGCGGTTACGCCTGATGAACTGGGCAACGTGTGGAAGCAGCCTGGACTAACATATTCCAAGCCCACATCCAAAGCCTCTTTCGTTCGATGCCGCGGCGTGTAGTGGCCGTTATTGCCAGCCATGGGGTCCACACGAACCATTGATGTCTGCGTGTTCCGCAAGTCGCACGGGCCTGTAAGCTCAATCGTTTCATCTTTGTATCTGTTGTTATGTGTCCAATAAATCTGGCTTTGCTATTACGTGTCCTTCTTGGTGTTGCATTTTGGGTGGCCAGCAGTGTATATATATATATATATATATATATATTTACATACACACACTGTCGAGCCACCTTACTGTGACCGCCTGCTTTTGAGGTCAACTGTACGTAGCCAATGAAAGAAGGCACGTGTCGTGAGCTGACTGAAAGGGTTTATAAGGTGTGCTGAAGGCATTCTGAAAACATGTCACTCGTTGCTGTCATGAATAAAAAGAGCGACTTATCAGATTTGCAAAAAGGGATGATTATCGGCTTTCGGGCCAAGGGTGACAGTATTTCTAAAACAGCACAGTTTGTGAACTGTTCGCGTGCTGCCGTGGTTAAAATGTTTCGTGTTAGGAGAAATGGCACCATTGCGAATAAGCAACGGGAAAACTGCTGAGCATCACGTGCCATTGATGTGAGAGGTAAACGTCGGCTGCGAAGGTGCGTGAGGGCTAATCGACACGCTACAGTGGAGCAATTCACTGGCCGAATGAACCAGGTGGCTGCCGGAAGTGTGTCTAGAACAACAATTCAGCGAACCTTGCTGCGTATGGGGCTCCAATGCAGATCGATGGTCATTGCACCCATGCTAACGAAGGAGTATCGTTAGAAAAGGCTTACATTTGCACAGTAGTATCGTATTTGTACCTTTGCTGATTGGAAAAGGATTGCCTTCTCCGATCGATGAGTCACGTTTTTTGCGTTTTCTGCTTCGTCGAAAGGATGGACGTTGGCGTATAAGGCGAGAAACATCGGAGAACACACACTCTTCAACCACTACTGGAAAAACACAAGCTGTTGAGGTCTGCGGTATGGTCTGGGTAATGTTTTCTTGGCATTCCTTGGATCCACTCATACCTATGGAAGGCACTGTGGACATAATTCGGTATGAATCCGTCCCTACATACCATATACACCCATACATGCTCATTATCTTTCCTGGGGCGGATGAAATCTTCCAGCACGACAATGCGGCGTGTCACACAGCTAGAAATGTCCGAGAATGGTTGGAAGTGCATGATGAAGAATTCAAAGTACTTCTCTGGCCCCCGAATTCCCCAGACGTAAACCCAATGAAGCATATGTGGGACCACCTCGATTGTGTTGCTTGCTCTACGGATCCTCCACCGCGGCACCCTCCAGCAGCTGTCGGATGCACTGCAGTCAGCATGGCTCCACATACCTATGAACACCTGCCAGCACCTTTTTGAGTCACTACCGCAGTCAGCAGCAGCATCTTACTGTGTTGGAAAGAATTTTTTGTAATAGGAGTTAAGTTAACGTTACTGCCACCCATGATCTTTTCATGTAGCTTAATTGCAGAAGAAATTATTCGACAGATGTCCAAACCTACATCGTTAGTTTTGTTATTTTGTATTGCGAGGAATGATAACTTTTGCTGCATAGTATTAATGTATAATGATACTCGATCTAAAATTCTTTCTCAGTGTAAGTAGATCTTTTGTAATGATTCGTTCTTATAAATACTTTTATTAGATTTCAGTTACAACGTTTTGCAAAGAATAAACGTGCAGATTTTAAAAACATTTCCGTTTATCCATGATTTTAAAATCACGGAGAAAAACCAGATGACTTAGCGGTCAAAGTCAGAATGCGTGTATACATCAGAAATATCTTTCCCCTGCATTAGCATTGTAAAATCTCTATAAATGATTTGTTGCACCTTTTGGTACATCGGAAACGTATTTTTCATTTTTGCTTGTATTGTTATTTTTCGCATGGTTCTAAAGGTATGCACCATAATTCATAAATTTGACATTTTCCAAGACCCACAAGACTCTCTTCACATTTAAGGTGGATCCACTTAAAATCTTTACCTTGTATTTCCAATGGACAAACTTCTGTAGCCATTTTCTTTACAATTAATGCGTTCCCAAGGATGAAAATTTGAACATCGATAAAAACAACTTTATTTTATAACCTAGTATACGTAATATGTTCTAAAACTCAACCATAATTATGTTAAAAATCAAAAACTTTTCCTTTGGTGGTGTTGAAACCAGAAAACAGATGGCGCGACCTCTACATTGATGACATCAGTAGACAAACAAATGTTGGATTGCTTAATTATGGTTAAATTTTAGAAAATATTAAGTATACTAAGCTATAAAATAAAGTTATTTTTATCGTTATTCAAATTTTCATCCTTGGGAACGCATTAATTGTGAAGAAAAGGGCTACAGAAGTTTGCCCATTGGAAACACAAGGCAAAGATTTTAGATGGATCCACCTTAATCCATAAAAAAACTGGGTAAAACTAATTCATGAATGTTACAGTAAAAGCATATTAGAAAGGAGATAATTCTCGGCGTAAACTCATTTGTTGCGATTGTAGTTTGGCTATTCTTGTTATTCATATACTTCTGCGTTGGGAATAAAAGGAATTGTGGAAATAAATCTCATTTCAAACGGCCATGAATGTCAACTTAGTTTCTATAGGAAAATACACGACACACCGATACAATTGTGCAGGCATGCCCTGAAGGGATATGAATGAAATTAAAGACTCAATTCAAATAAGATGTTTTGGAGCGGTGCTTCGAACCTCACTCTCAAATTATAGCCATCACTACGAACTCTCAATGTGTTTTTACGCCATTGTTCTTGTTTCGTGAGCTTCTGATGACCTGTGAAGGAAACATATGCTCCTCAAAATTTATCATTTCCCCCGGGATCACGTAATGAACGGGCGTGTTCCCAAGAAATGGCATGTTGGCTAGCACATCGCTTATTCCCTTCCCCCATTTTTTTACCAATATTTGTTCTGTTTAAGGTGTTGTTTGTGGCTACGAATGTAGAAGGGAGAACAGTCGAAACATCCTATATAGCTGAGCTTCTGTTGTCCATTCAGAATCTCCCTTCCTAACCTTGGCTGTTGGCCAACGTTTCACCCTACACGCTAGGAACATGAAGTATTACGAAACCCGGAATTAAAGCGCAATTGCCCGATAACTTCGTCGAAATACAAGAACTGTGTTTATTACTCCAGAACGAACCAACAGAAAAGTTATATTCGATTGAGGATTATATAAGTATTTTCAATTCTAGAACACTGGAGAAGGAATGGAAACAAAAGTTTTGTCGCAAAGGAAAATATCGAGTAAGAAATCTCTTGGATAATGTGAACAATTTTGAACATGCATGTGTGTACTTTCTTTTGTTCATGTTTCCATATCAGCAAGTGTGAGTAAACTATGGAAAGCCGCCAGAAAAACATTTCTAGTTCCATAATTCAATGACAGAACTACGCTGCTTCGCAAAACTTATGTAGCACATACCGAAGCTTCAACTACATCGGCATTAATGTGTAGCGAAAAGATTCCGCGAATAAAGACGAGAACAAAATAGTCCTGCCTGAGGCACATATCGGCGTCAAATACGATCGGAAGATTTATGCGTCTGTAGATATGCCAGTGTTGTCAGAGAGGAAAACGGCATTTCAGTTCAGCAGGCCAGATATGTCTCCACTTGAAATTACGCGATGCACGAATATCAAAACCCACCATCTACCTGAACCGTAATTCGTTGCAAAATAGTGCAATGGGCCACCCCGGTGGCGCAGTGGTATAAGCGATGGCCTCTGATCATTCGTCCGAAAGGGGTCCGGGTTCGAATCCCGGTGAGGCATGGATGGTGTGTTTGTCTTACAGCACTGACGCTTTCCCTTACCTGGAACTAGTGACCCAAAATTAGGGACGGGCGACTGCTTGTAGCCCAATGAGTTGCTCACGGTGGTCGTTAAACCTCCAATCAAAAAAAAAATATTGCAATGGCACTAAACATTTAACTTCTGATAATTCCAGCGGTACAGGAAGTAGCAAAACTGGACTGCGCGGAAATGAAGTGCATGTGAGATCTGATGAATGCATTTATACACTTATTTACCGCAAACTGTCTTCATGGTGTTTTGCGGCAACACTATTCTAAACCATGGACACATCGTGTAGGACCTTCTGTGTTTGGAATATGAGAACGAGTGCCTTTTCAAAATTTTCATTTATTTGCCACAAACTGAGTTGTCCAAATCATCATGCTTCTTGGTATTTCTTACACATGTAAGACAACCACCAAGTTCTGACGATGATTCATCTCAATTCAAGGGCAGTTCACATTTTCCAGTATGACAAGGCTAAAGTTATGGTGAAACGTTTCTGGGAAATTTACTAAAAGAGTTGTCCAAATCTTTTTCATGGAAGCTTTGATTCTTGCGAGAGCTTACACTCGTACCAGTTCTTGACGATGATTCCTCTCAACTTAAGGGGAGCTCACATTTTCCATCAGACAAGGATACCATTATGGGGAAAACTGCTCGAAAGAGTTATCTAAATCTTCTTCGTGAAATTTTTGCTTTATGGAAGTGCTCTGACGGTGATTCTTCTCAATTGAATGGGATTTCACTTTCCCCAATTGACAAGTCTATCGTTATGGGTGAACTGTTATGAGCGATGCAATAACTCATCCCTAAGAATTAGTTACGAGGGCAAGTCAATAAAGAGTGAGAATGTGTATATTACTTACCAGCTGTGTTACGCAGGATACTTTGGGGTATGATCTTTCTCAAAGTAGTACACATCCATTTCAGTACATTTTGTCCAACGTCATTGCAAGTCCTGGAACACGTGATGAAATCCATCTGCCGACAGCCTCTTCAGAATTGCCTCTGACTTTATGATGCCCGTGGATGACGTAAAACGCTTCCCCCGTAATTCTGCTTTCAACCTCGAAGAGGAAAAATCCCATAGTGCTAAGTCCGACTATAAGGGCGCGGGTTGAACAATTTATTCCCCTCTGGGTGTGGCACACACGACATTTTTCTCTGCCAAATATTGCGAAACCACGTTAGAAACATGTGTGATCTAGCGTTATCATCATGTACGCGCCAAGCACACGGATGAAGTATGGGGCGTTTCCGTTGGATGTGTTTGGCCTGGATCTTTAAAACTTCCACATAATACTGTCCCGTAACAGTGGTATGGCAGGGAAAAAAGCAAATCACCATGACCTTCTCTGCACAAGGAACAACTTTGGCATTTTTGGTTTTGCAGAAGATGGTGATTTCCAGACGCTGCTTCCTTGTTCTCCTTCGGGATCGCAATGATGAAGCCAGGTTTCATCAGCTGTGACAATGGAATTCAGGTACGCTTCACCATGCTTAGCAAGCAGGCCTTGATGCTCTCTACGGACATCCACTCGCACCTGTTTCTGCTCAGGCATCAATAAACGCGGAACATAACATGCATAGACACGTCTCATTGCAAATGTTAGAGTGAAATAGTCCATACACAACCATTTGATATGTGTAACCCAGCAGCGAGGTTTTCCAAAGTTATTCGGCGATCTTCTCGAACAATCACAGCAGCTGTGTTGACCGATGTTTCGTTAATGACAGTCGAAGGAGTCTCTGCACCACTGCACTTTGTGGTGGGAACTCGGCCTTCTTTGTACTCCTTGAACCACCGAAATGCTGTAGATTGTGGAAGAACATCTTCACAATACGCCTCCTTCGGCATTTCGAAGGCCTCCATGGCCATTTTCCGTTAACGGAAACAAAATTTTAAAGTAACAAATTGCTCCTCCCGAGTAGACGACATTTCGCGTAGGCGAGCAGCTTCTTTACTGTCTTTATCCCTCCTATGTTTGCAGGAAGTGGCAGTCACGTGCTTGCCATTGTGTCACTAAGGTCTTTGCGCCCTCTGCTTTTACGAAAGCATCGTTTCCCTGTCTTTCTGTCTCTGCGCGTCGAATTATAAACTTACTCTCAGTCTTTACTTACTTGCCCTCACATTTGCAACTCGCGTTTATATATCGCTTTGATGTTTTCAAACATAGTATCAAACTAACAAAATATGTACATCGGGCTAGGGCAAGCTGAATATTTCTAAGTATGTTGAAAATGAGAATAACATGAGGAATTTCGGAGTCGAATGTAATCATTTTGATCTCATAGACAACATATGTTAAGTATCTAACTGCATTTTAATGCATAGGTTCTATCTTCTGTATGCCTTCATACTCCTGGGAAGTACCTCCAATATTTATGCATTCATCCTTTGCTTGCCTTAGGCAGGAACACGGAAATCACAGTTAATAGTAATAATATTTTCCAATAGATTAAGGAATAAAGTTCGAAAATATTATTGCTTTATTTTCTTCAGAAAATTGAAGAAACAAATGCAACAATATCAACGTTTTAATCACTAAGCATATTTGCATAATATTATATTTGTTTTTAACTATTGCTTAAAATGAATTTAACGGCTTGGAAGAAAAATAACACAATTTATCTTTAAAATCATTCGGCACACACTATTGAAATAAGGAGGATGATTAAATATTTGTTTTCCTCTGTGTTCATCTTTCGGATGTATTCCTTCTCTTTAACCACGCAGAAATACTGTGCAAACATTGTTTCTTAATATTGAAAATTTGCAATTCATTACGCCATTAATAATGTATATTGAAAATTTTCGCACTCATAAAGCATGCTGGGTTGCCTTTTAACATGAGTATGGCTTAAGGTATCACAATTATTCAGAATCATTTCCAAAATTATACTTTCATAGGCAACGTATGCATAATGAAATAATTTTCGAGTTAAAATGGAACATTTCGGAAAAGAAACATGTTTCAGAGAAAACGTCTTTAATTGATACAGTGAAATGCATTAGTATCTGAATGCGCTTGTTTTGATCTTAGAGCAAAACTGTTCAAGAATGTTTGATAAATCTCAGATAGCAACTGCGTCGGCAGCATCTTTAAATCCATGCAGAAGCATATGTTCTTTATGTTATGTATTTGCCTCTTGGGCCACAAATACGTCTCAGAGGTAGTTTTCAGTTTCATTGCTCCGTCGAGGGTAGAGGAACGTTTGGTATCATTGCTCGCCTGTTCTTATGTAAAAAAGTGCCCAAAGGGGAAAACTGGCTCTTCAGATGGAATAAAATTTTCGCACTGGTAGGTTATTAGTCCGCTGAATACGGATCTGTTATAAAAAAGTGAAGAGTCATTTAATAAAAACTTAAATGCAGCTCCATGAAAGATAAAAACAATCATATGTATATTTAGCATTAAGGATTTGCATGTTGACAAGCACAAAGGGTATGGTCTCCCTGACAAAAATCTTTGTGTTATACCTCAATAGTAATACAGCGACTTAAGAGATCTGACAATAATGTACATACGAATCATCATAAAATCTCAGCATTTAAAGAAAATTTTTGTCTGAGATTTACCGTTGTCTGCATACCTAAGTTTAGAAAAACGTGGCCATCATGGATAAAAATACATACGTCTTGTACAGAGCGTTCTAAGAAGAGATAAAAGTGTTTGAAACAAACACAACGCTCCCCAACAAGAACATGAACGAAGAGAGAAGAAGGTTGCGTGATTCAACAAATTCGCGTAGAATTGTTGAAAATTTTCTGTGCAGTAGTTATAGCCTGGAATTAGAGTGAACGTTCACAGCATTCAGTAAGAAAGATGCCACCAAATTTCCGAATAGTACGATAAAAATACCGTATTTTTTTCACATTATCTTCGGTGGCGTATAATCCTCAAAATGTGAGATTCCGAAAAATAAAACAAAATCCTCCGTGTAATTCCCGGCGGCAAAAAATCCTCACAACGAGAAATTCAGAATAAAAAAATCGTCGTGCAGTCCGCCCGTGCGATTATGATCCAGAACCATAATTTCCTACTAAAAATCGCGATTCACACCCGCAAGTCCTAATAGATAAAAAAATATATTCTTACTTAAAAAAATAGGAAATTTGTAAGGTATTTTGTGTTACTTTGAACTGAAAAAAGAGCAATAATTACTAGTTTTGTAACAATCACTACAGTCTCGTAGTTAAAACAGACAGTTTCGTAGTCAGATTCCGTAGTGTGTAGACTTCGTAGTTAGGCCTGCGGCACCCACGGACGTGTGTGATGCTAGGTTTCCCACAGCACGTGATCGATCCGAAGAGCAAGTAATAACTCCTTTGTTGCATCATACGTAGTGCAATCGAAAAGTTAGTACTCTAGGTACGTACCTCGCCAACAGATGGCAGTACGCGGATGCGCAAGCAGCGGTCGAGGACAGTGGCCTGCATGGGTCCCTGTGCCGAGTGGCGTCGTTCTGCGAACATCGGGAGCTGTGCTACACGATATTTGGTGACCACGTGCAGAACCAGCTGCGATTTTGGTATGGACTGCAAATTAAAGCAGCGAGCAAACATCAAATTCTGCATCAAACTCTGCAAATCAGAAACGGAGACGCATAAAATGTTGCGGCAGGCTTATGGCAATGAAGCAATAAGTCGTGCGAGGTGTTTTAAGTGGTACTCGCGCTTCACAGCGACAAAACGGCACTGGAAAACAACGAGAGGGCAAGGCAGCCGTCCACGAGCAAAACCGAAAAAAATGTGGATATTCGTGGGGTTAGTTCACCAAGAATTTTCCCCCCAAGGCCAGACCGTCACCGCCCTTTTTTACTGCGATGTTCTGCGGCGTCTTAGGGAGTACATTCGCCGAGAACGACCTGAAATGTGGCGCAGGAGGATTTTTTGCTCCATCACGACAATGCTGCAGCTCACAGAGCGTTAGGAACTGGTGCGGAGAGATACAAATTAAGGAATTAGCAGTTAAACATTCTCCTCGCCATAGTGTCATCTCGACCAACCTGCTTCTTGTTGGTCATGTGGCAGCGTTAGGATACCTTTCTCTAGGTGCTCAGTATATACTGTATATCTTTAATGAATCATTAAAGTTTCTTTATGGTCTTGCGATATTATTAGGTCTATGAGTAAGTTCACGGGTATTCACGTCGACAGCTGTAAAAGCAAAACGGTCGAATTTTTGTCAGAATTTCGTGCTAAGGTGGCAACACCTCGTCGAACGACACGTGTTGGCAGACAGCTCACACGTACGGTTAGTTGAGTAAAGACATGGCGATCGATAACGTGCGTTTTCGTCACTGTCTATTTTTAAAGTTTGATCTCTGGAATCAACAGAGATATCGTGCTAAGTGTACCTTACCGGTACCCTACCTTGTGAAAAATCCAAAATCACAAAAAAGAGAGAGAATTACAAATATCAAAAATACGGTTGCAGCTGTCCGGTAAAACTTCAGGTTTTAAATCCCCCAAACGCAAAATCGTGCAATATTACGCCTTAAGCAACCTGGCAATAAAATACCGTAGTTTATATGAAGAATCATTAAACACACTGCTGGACACCCAAAATGCAACACCAAAAAGGATACGAGATAGCAAAGCCAGCTTTACTGGACACATAACAACAGATACAAAGATGAAACGATTGAGCTTACAGGCCCGGGCGACTTACGGAACACGCAGACATCAATAGCTCGTGTGGCCCACATGGCTGGCAATAACACCCGCTAGACGCCGCGGCATCGAACGAAAGAGGCTTTGGATGTGGGCTTGGGGTACGTCGGTCCAGGCTGCTTCTAGACCTTGCCACAGTTCATCAGGCGTAGCCACGGGTGGTGCTTGCCGGCCACTCGGTTGCCGATCAGCGACCAGACGTGTTCCATGGGCGACATATCGGGAGAACAGGCGGGCCACGGCAACAGTGACACCTGGTAGGCAGTGAAGAATTGTTGCACGATGCGTGCCACGTGCGAACGACCGTTGTCCTGTTGAAAGGTGGTCCCTGGCAGGTCCTGCAGGTAAGGTAGGACTACAGGCTCCATAACGTCGGAGATGTAGCGGTGGCTGTAGAGTGTACCAGCGATGCATACCAGAGGGGTGCGGGTGTCAGATACAATTGCGCCGCAAACCATAACGCCAGGCGACGGACCGATGCATAATGTAGGCATCATACAGCGTCTTGCCGCGGTGCCGATACACGCGGATCCGACCATAGTGGTGTTGCAAGCAGAAGCGGGATTCGTGGGTGAAGACAATATCGTTCCATTCCGTAGTCCAGGTGCGGCGTTCAACGGCCCACTGCCGTCTCACTTGCTGGTGGTGTAACGTCAATGGCAATCGGAGCAATGGGCGCCGTGCGACCAGTTCCCGCTCCTGCAGACGACGTCGAACGGTACGTGCTGACACAGGTTTTTAGCCAACACACCCTAGTTCCTGCGCTAACGCTCGTTATGTGGCGATGCGAGCCGTCAATGCTCGCCGCACACCATGCCGGACCTCTCGTTCAGTGGTGTGCCGCGGCTGCGGCAATCGCTCACGTCGGTCCGTCCGTCCCTTCTGCACCTACCAAGTCCATACTCGCCTCACTGTGGCTGGATGTCGTCCCACACGGGCGCCGATGTCACGGTAAGCTACTATTCGTCCTCTGTCGAACTTCGAAACGTGCTGGAATGACTGCCGTATTCAGCGGTGAGGCATCAGGAAGCTTCCGACGCACATGTCCGGCAGCACAACACACTTCCACTACTTACACCCCGCCTTCTGTGCACCATTCTCATAGTGCTTCTCGGTGGCTTGCCGGGCGCACATGATTTGCATATGCCCTGCAATGCTAATCGTTTGCATGTCCTCTCCCGGGCGACGCATGCTGCGAATTTCAGGCCAATCGGAGGATTTCTTCTTGGTGCTGCATTTTGGGTGTCCAGCAGTGTACATTGATTATATTATTTATGATATTGTTGAAATTGAAAATCTGGTTTTCGGTTACATTGATGTAATACACTGAAGAGCAATTGAATTGGAGATACCTGTCTAGTAACGTGTAGCACCACCTTTCGCCCTGATGACGGCGGCGATTCGTCTCGGCATGGACTCGACAAGACACCGGAAGCGTTGGGAAGCCATACGGACACACGACCCCTGAACAAGCTCCCACAGTTCACGAAGATTTGATGGAGGGGTGGGACAGAGCTTCGAACATCTCTCTCGATGGCATCCCAGATGTGTTCGATGGGATTGAGGTCCGGGGACCTAGCTGGCCAAGGAAGCGAGGTGACGTTGGTGGAATGTTCATCCAACCATTCGGACCGAATTCGGGAGCGATGGCACCGTGCATTGTCTTGTTGCAGGTTGAGGTCCCCAGTGGGATGTTGAAGACGCACAAACGGGAGCAAATGGTCGTCCAGGATATCCCGATAACCTTGACCTGAGAGGGACGATGTCACACATACCAAAGGCCACATTTCAGTCCTCGTAAACAGTTCCCAAACGGGAATGCCACCCCCACCAGCTTGAAGAGCACCTTGCTGGCAAGAAGGATCCATCGCTTCATGTGGTTTGCGACGGATTCGTATCCTGCCATTCGCATGTACCAACGTAAATCTCGACTCATCAGTCCAGTCAACATGTTTCCCCATGTCTAGGGTCCAGTGGCAATGTTCCCGCGCCCATGCTAATATTTGCACCCTGTGATGTGCGATCAGCAGCGGTACCCTCGTGGGACAATGCCTTCTATACCCCATAGCGAGAAGATGGTTATGGATGGTATGGCTGCTTACACGTTTTTGTGCACCAGCGTTATAGTGCCGAGTGATTTCTTGCACTGTGGCCCGTCTATCCACTGTTACAATGCGAGCTAGCCGACGATGACCCTACTCATCCACATGCTGTTGTCCACGGCAGTTGGCCCTTTCAAGGATGGTTTTACCGGATTCGATGTACTTACGGTGCACCCGTGACACAGTGGCTCGTGAAAATTCCAGTGCCTGCACGACTTCCGAGATGGAGTAGCCCATTTGTCGGGCCCCGAAAATTTGCCCACGATCAAATGCGCTTAGATCCTTCGTCTTACCCATACTGCGTCCGACTCTTACTGATTCCCGTCGCATCACTCCTTATATTGTCGGGTCGTTGCATACGTCATGTCGTTTCCGTTTACAGGGCCGCCCACAGCGCCACATTTGTATAACGCCACCTGTTTCTCATTCCAATGCTCTTCAGTGTATTTCGCATCAGGAAGTTAGAAAACAAAGCGGGGACTTTTATTTTGCCTAGAGCAGTTAGTTGCCAAAAGTACTTTCTAAATTGGATATCTAGGAACCGAACTACATTTTCCGAAATGCTGATATGCTGTTATTTTAAGTAGCAAGTAAATTGTGAATAGCCAAAATCAGAAAACATGTGAATCACACTTACGGTAAGTTGGTGGTAACAAAACTCTCTGATCTGATGCTATCGCCGGGCTAAATATTGGAGTGTACGCACCTAGCGGGAAAGCCGTGTACCTAAAAAAAGTTAGAAAATGTGATTATTGATCGTAGCTGATGTTACAGGAATGTTTCTAATCCTGGTCGAAAACGGGGACAGGTACACCTTGACCCGACCCGTTTGACGAGAAAGAAATTGTCGACCCGATGACCCTTTAATTCGCTGACCCGTAACCCGTTTCCATCTCTGGTCCGTACTGCGAAATCTTTTATTTGACAGAAATGTGCTGTTTCCTCATTAATAGAAAAGTGTCTATCGTAAAAGAAGAGGAGCTATCGTCAAAGGATATATTCAGATTTAGGACAGATTTCATCAGAAAAACCAAAAAAATTATCTCATAGTAACAGCTGCCTGATACAAAATATTATCGTAAAGCGAACTTTTAGAAATGTAGATAGAGTGAAAAATGCAAACATACATTTACAACCGTCGCAAAAAACACTTTTATAACCAGTTTCAAAAAGTCATATTTACATCGCTACGCAGAGACGCTCGTTTACGCTGTTCAACACTATGCAAAACATGCAAATAATAGTGTTGTGCTCTTAATTTAGCTGTCTGATGCAAAAACAGATCTTGCTGTCCGACTTACAAATATAGAGACATCGTAAGAAACGAAAAATACGTTTACCTTTTGTGGTTAAATGTGTGTGTTGCAAAGTAGAAGGGCAAGTCAACATTCTCTTCAACCCATCGAAAGCAGACAGAATATGTGGATTGTAATTTACGGATCTGCATATATTGTATACCGACATACAGACATACCGACGTACAATTTTTTTCTATATCATTTTTGTGACAAACGTTCCTGAACAAATGACGTACTAAACAAATTTTTGAATCGTAGTGCTACTAATAAGCGAAGTTGTCTGACAGGTTTTATTTTCCTTTGTTTTTTTCCTAGTGTTACTGCTTTACAACTGCATTTTCAAGCATTTACTATAAATTGTGCCATACAGGTTGTAAAGAAAAGTCCCTTTGGGAGCGAATATATTCGTGTAAAGAGGTAAAACAAAAAGAAAGATAATACGGGAATTTCATTTGTGATGAGCACGTCATTTGATTCCTTTCATACATGAAAAAAAAATATTTCCAAGCAGATATTTAGAAGAAAATATTCAGCGAAAATTAGAACGCATTTACGCCTCCTAAAGAAACCCTGCGTATAACTTAAAACATTTCATTTTTGCTCAATGTGAACAGTGTTCTTCATAGTGTATTGCAGCGGTTTAAGAAAGAAAATAAACCTGATTTCCAAACAATCGGTAAAACATCCAAAATGTTGAAACAGTTACTTTCGGCCACTAGCCGTTCAAATGCGTGGTAGGAGAAATCACAAATTGCGCGCAAAGCATTATTCGCAACTGAAGGTATCCACGGCAAAGGAATTTTTTTAGATTGGGTTCTTAAAAAGCGAAGATATGGTTCCAAGTATGGGGAAAATATAAATGAACACTTACATCTAAAATCTTTATTTTGACGACAGAGAGATTCGAACCACCCTCTTCCTACTCCGGAGAGGCTGATGTCCCAATTGAACTAGTTTCGCAGGTTTTCCACCGCTTCATTTTCCATTTGGCTCATACGTCCCACATTTCCTAGCGGCAATTCTTTGAGCCACAATATGAAAAAGATTCCTCGCCACAAAAGCTCTCAGGTACAAAAATAATTTTTGTGATCGGACATTTAGAAGCTCATAGCTCATTTAATAGAGATTTTCATTAACGCCGCCCAGCGGGAAAGCTAACCTATTTTTCCTTTGAAAAAAAAGTACACACAAATGTTTTTCGCTGTGAGCGACGTCTGCCTTAAAAAGAAACTTTCCAGTCACATCATTAGAAGTGACGATAAGATTGCAAACATGTTAAAAGCTGAAATATGCAATTAGCTCTCCCCCCCCCCCTTTCTGGACAAAGCATGTTTTACAAATAATTTTTTAAATGCATGCAAAATACACTATGTTATCAAACGTATTCGGACACCACAATGTTTTTGAAACGGATGGCTTTATTATCGCAATTAGTACTTAGTCCGTCCACTTTTCGCTTGCATGATAGCGGTAACACGTCGAGACATGCTATCAACCAATTTCTTAAGGCTCGTCATTCGTCATGCAAAGATGCGGCCCGAGTGGAGAGCAGAGACGATCTTTGTGGTCGATTTCGTATCCGTCCCTCCAGTTCAGCCCAGAGGTGTTCTATGGGATATAGATCAGGGTTCTGAGCAGGCCAGGCTAACAATTCCCCTTCATTTTTAAGAAACCAGTCCTGCACACACCGTGCAGTGCGGCAGGGTTCTGGATCGTGTTCGAAGAGAAAATGGTCATTTCCTTAATACTGTCACATTGTTGGTAGGGCAGAATTAACCAGAACGACGAGGTACACTTCGGAGTTCATGGTTTGTGGTAGAATAACCAACGTGCAGAGTCCCATTTACGAAAAACAGCTCCATACCATGATCGAACCTCTGCTGAACTAAAGAGTTGGAAGAACACAGTCCGACGAAAGTAGTTCGCCGGACTGTCACCAAATCCAAACATGCCCATCAGATTGGAACAGTGAATAGCGTGACTCATCCTCATCCCTTTAAAGAACAGCTATCCAGTCGCCCATAGTTCAGAAACGACGGGAGAAACAACTCTCTAGACAGCGCTTTTTTTTCTTTTTTTTTGAGATTGTAGGTTTAACGACCACCGTGAGCAACTCAATGGGCTATAAGCAGTCGTCCGTCCCTAATTCCCTAATATAGGGTCACTGGTTCCAGGGATGGGAGTAAGCCAGTGCCGTAAGACAAACACAATATCCATGCCTCACCGGGATTCGAACCCGGACCCTGTTCGGACGAATGATCAGAGGCCATCGCTTAGACCACTGCGCCATCGGGGCGGCAAACAGCGCTTCGTACACTGGTGTGCAAAAATTAAGGTCGAAGAGGAGAAATTAGTAGAACAGCGGAACGAGCGGGCAGAACGGACCGTAAGACCACTCAGGAGATAGGCTAGGGTCCGGTACGGTAGGGCACGCACATATATGCAGCATGACGAGGGGGGGGGTGTCGGAAGGGTATAAAGCACGCTGGCGGTGTACGCTCAGCAATTCGGTGAAAGCTATTCCACGGTGTACATCGATTTGAACGGCGTCGAGTTGCTGCCACCGTGTGATATGGCCAACAGACAATCCTGTAGACGGCATTTGGATGACTTTCCTCGAGGTCGCGTCATTGGGAAGTTGGAAGAAGGTCGAAGAGCGACTAGTGTGGCCGAGAGGTTCGGGATCGCTCACAGCATCGTTTCACGAGCTTGGAGAGCATTTCAAACGACGGGAACAGCTGTCCGAGAGTTTATCAGTGGTCGTCCACGAGCAACCACGGCGGCGGACGACCGGTATATTTTCCTACAGGCGAGAAAAGACAGACGGCAGACAGCGGAAGAAATCGCAAGGCACATGGAACAGACAACTGAACGTCCGGTATCGCGTTTTACCGTTGCAAGGAGGCTGCACAAAGGTGGTCTATTTGCACGGCGACCAGTACGATGTGTGCCATTAACGCCAGCTCATCGGAGACGGCGGTTTCTATGGTGCCAGGAACACAAGAACTGGACACATAAGCAATGGGGTCAAGTTCTCTTTACGGATGAGAGCCGAGAGCGATTCTGGAAGTATACATATCTGGAGAGAGAAGGGAACACGCAATCACACCTCAAACATCATCGAAAGGGACCGGTTTGGAGGTGGCGGAGTTCTCGTTTGGTGCGGTGTCATGCTCGGTAGCCGTACTGACCTCCACATCTTCCAAGGAGGTTCAGTCACTGGTGTCCGCTATTGTACCGAGGTTCTCCTGGCTCACGTGCATCTGTTTAGAGGTGCTGTCGGTCCTGAATTCCACTTCATCGACGACAATGCTACATCTCATCGTACAGTGGCTGTCGCAGAGCTAATGGAGAATGAATATATTTAACGCATAGATTGGCCCGCAAGGTCCCCGGACCTGAATCCAATCGAACACGTTTGGGACCTTTTCGGGACACTCTTGGCAGCACGTCACCAGCCGCCAGCAACGATTCTGCAGCTGCGATTGGCGCTACATGAGGAATGGGCCGCGATGCCTCAACAGCTCATTGACAACCTCGTCCTCAGCATGGACAGACGTTGTAAACATTACAACGCAGTCAGGGGTGATCATATCCGCTACTAAAGACTGGATTTTTCTTGGCAGCCGCCTGTCACATGGACGTTTCTGTCTTCTGTCGCGGCCCGTTCCTCTTGTGCTCGAAGAAACCTTTTCAATAAAGTGCCTTTGTATCCTTTGGATTCCTTGTTTGAACGGTTTTGCTCACTTGTCCCATATTCTTACATCTTGGGGATCTTATGGTATGATTTGAGTCGATGTGGAGCACTTCTTCACGACGTTACATTCGAAAAACCGTTTCGCACCTAATTTTTGCACGCCAGTGTAATAGTGATGTGTGGCTTATGTGCTGTTGCTCTACCATAATAACCCACACTGTGCAACTCTCTGCGGATTGTTAGGGAACTAACCGAGTCATTACAAGCATTTCCCACTTTAGCAGCGATAGAAACGACAGAGGAAGGACGGGATTTCTTAACATGGCTTTCCTGTCACGTTCCGTCAGTTTGTGCGGCCTTTCTGAACTTTTTTCTTCTGTGGTTGCAACGTCCTGCTTCCATCTCTTCACGACATCCCATTTTGGTATGTTTAGTTAAGCTGCAATGCTCCGTATGGAAACGTAACTCAAATGACATCCTATGACCAGCCCACGCTAGAACTCGGAACGTTCACGTCCTCACGACATATCATCGGCTTCATAAGTACTGATAACACGACAGAACATCTCAGCCCAGTTTTATATACGTACCTACCTACTCACAGCTCACTTTCCTACACAACCGTTCTTTATATTTATGCAAATATTTGGCAGTATCCGAATACTTTTGATAATATTGTGTATTTCCCATTAAGCAGCGATAGAAACGGCAGAAGCATTTCCCACTTAACCAGCGATCCCATTAAGCAGCGAACTTTTGTGTTGTGACCTCTAACACAAAAAAAAACTAGAAAATGACACTGAATTTTCGGTTGTAGTGAGCAAGCCTTTAGAATCTCACACCACAGAGCACTAGAAATGTTAACTAAACAACTACAAGTGTATGCAAAGTGTCTCAAGTGGTGAATGGTGTTATTAAGTCGGACTTTTAGAAGCCGATATATTCCGAAGAAAAATTAAAAATTCGCTCCCCCCTAGCGAGGAACTTTTGCACTAGTTTGGGCAAAAAATGCACACAGAACATTTTTGCCGTTAGTCGTATGTGACGAAAAAAAGATTTGCTCAATCGTGTTTTTAGACGCTGAGATACTGCTGTAAAAATGGTTTACACTGAAAGGTGAGATTATGCCCTCTAGTGACTGATTTCTGCGGTAAGAAAAAATTAAATTATATGAAGCCATTTCGCAACAGAAACGGTCTTCGATAAAGAAAGACAGAATTTTTCAAATCCGACTATTAGAAGCAGAGCTATCGAGGAAAGTAAGATACGACACTAAGACCCTAATGGAAAGAATATGCATCATTTTGAGCAAAAGGTATTCTCAAGAGGTTTCTCGTGGTGAGCGGTATCTTATCACAAACAATTTGTTTCAATCGAGTTTTCATACACGCACGATTGCTTCAAATACATTGGAAATATACAGTAAATGTGTACTTACGCCCTTTCGTAGCCAAAACCGTTATTCGCAAAAAATTAGGAATTATATGAAGAACATTTTCCACAAAAAGATCTATCCGACGCAAGAAAAGTTTTTTTTTAAATCGCAGTATAGAACCAGGGATATTGGGAAAAATCGCAATTTAGTTTTACCACCCCAAGCGGAAAAACTGGGCATTGCTTAAAAAAGAAAGTGTAGAAAGACACCAAGTAGAAAGCACCAAGAAGGAAGTATCAGGTTGAACTGAATTTTTATGGACGGAATGATATGCATGATGACAAAAACAGAGCTGCAGTACAATTCCAGGGGGATCTGTGGCACGCATTCCAATCATCTTCAATTGCGCCTCGCACCGCCTCGTACGGCGATACATGCTGCAATACGGTCCGGCATGGAGGCGAACAGACGCCTAATGTTGTCCTGTGGCTTACTGGCCCACACGTGCTGGACGGCGTGCTCTAAAGCCCGGATAGTGCGTCACGGCGGCAGCTGGCGTTTCAACTAGTCCCACACATGCTAGATAGGACACATGTCCGGGGAGCGGGCAGGCGATGGAAGTGTCCGGATATGACGTGGGCACTCCTGCGCAACCCGAGCCGTGTGCGCACCTGCAATCCCGCCCAGGAATGGGAGCCAAGGGCCATAGGATCTGATCCACATATCGCTGCCCGTCAATGATAAACGTACCACTACTAAAGTTGATCGGCTATCATAGGCAACGACTCCCCAGACCATAATGCCTGCAGTGAGGGAAGTGTGGCGCTAGATAGCAAGGTTGAGATTGTGCCGTTGACTCGGGGACCTCCATACCCGGACACGATGATCATCTGTCCCAACAACGAATCGGCACTCATCGCTAAACACCACACGTCGCCAGTCTGTAGCGTTGCACCTCGCTATAGCCTGGCACCACTGCAAACGGAGCTGGCGATGTTCCGGTGTTAATGACAGTACACGTAAAGAGCGCTGAGATAGCAAATTCGCTTCCGGGGGCGTCGGGAAATTGTTCGTGGATACACAGGAGCCGCTACATCTGCCTGTATATTGGCCCGCGTCCCCGTGGGATCCGTTCGTGACTGGCGCTCGATCCGTCGATCCTCTTTGCCGATGATTCTCCTATCCTTCCGTCCGGAGCCACTCAGCCGTGTGGCAGGGCCGTCACGTGTCCACTGGTCCCAACAGAGTCGGACGGTATGGTCAGAACGATCCACGTGGCAGGCTATATGGCGCGCCGCCCACCCTGCGGTTTTCAGCCCGATGATCAGGCATCTCTCAAAGCCCGTAAGATGCGTAAATCGACGGCTCTGGCGTCTACCTGGCATTCTTGTCACTCTGTACTCTTGCTTGCGTCGGCCGGTACTTTTGCTTTCATGGGTCATCGACTACACGCCAGTTTATAAGGCTGCAGGTCCGTGCTTGCACAGAGTGTATGGTCATGCGCGCTCGCACCAAACGTAGATCATTTGCGTACCGGCACACACTCTCGCTATTTGCAAAGTTTCCCGGTTGTAGCAGGTTTTCCTCTTGGTGCGAGAATTTCAATGTCCGTGAGTGTAGTTTCGGAATAGGCCTGTTTTAGAGGAAATTTTATGATTCGTCCATGTAGAGAGTGAGAAATAGAGATAATTTTGAAAGAAGCATCCCAGGTTATACCTGATGAAATATTGTAACATTACCCTTTTAAATGGCGCTGTAGTTTTTGTCTAATATGTTATAGATATTAAAGTTCAAATACACGTTGAAAAACATATATACACTATGTAGACAAACGTATTCGGACACTCAGGTCGAACGTAATCAGCAGCATTAATTAGCCGAAATCAGTAAATAGTGTGTCCACCTTTGCTGTTATATCAGCAGCGCCCCTTATAGGCATGCTTTCCTCGAGATACCGGCAGTCTGTACCGGACGTTTCCTCCATTCCTCCTACAAAACTTCTGTCAGATCTGCTGTACGGAAAGTGTTACCCGCTGGAAACAAAATCGGCGTTTTAGCTCGTCCGACAGATGATCTTTTGATGTGATCGCTTACTCAGGTGGAATCCACCAATCATTCCCATTTCGAAGTCCATCAGTTGAGCGGCATTTTCGCTCCCTATCTGGTCTGGCAGGATGGTCAAAGACCTTCTCCATATACAGCACCTAACACACACCGCGGTGCGCGTCTGGTTATGCAAATGCACGTCATTTGCTTATGTGGAGTTGTCCAAATACTTTGTCAACAGAGTGTACACGTCCCATAGATCATGAAAAGAGAGAGGTGATCGAAATTAGATGTTTTGCAGCTTATGGCAATCATTTGAAAATGGAAAATTTTCATCCTTCTGATTTCTAGTATAAGTGCAAAAATAAAAACATTATAATTTTCAAGAAGAAATATATTAGACATTTTTGGTGGAACTGGCGAAAATCGTAGTATGAAAATTGCTCAAACGGTCGAAATGTTTATGTTGAATATAAAATCCCTTTCTCGAAATTCAAAATAATACAAATAGCGAAAATGTCATTCAACCAAAACCGCATCAAATTGTCGCCGTTCGACGAAGCTGAAAAAGTGTTTCTAAATTGTTCTGCCGATGTTAGAGTTGTTAATTTGCCTGTCAATTGAACAATTGAAAGGCAACCGAAATCCCTAATTAAATAGACGTAAATGAATGGATGCAAAGCACAACGCATTTAACGATCATTTTTAACGACATCTTGAGAAGTATTCAATCGGGTTTTCACTGTTATTAACGCTCACTTTTCATGTGAGGTGGCTTGATAACGTATTTATTTTGTCAAGATTGTTAAAATTGTCTTGAGTTTAACGTTGCGAACAGCGCATCTTTAATTTTGTTGACTCAAGTCAGGAAAAATATATTTCTCTTTCCTGAAACAAAATATTCCCCCTAGATAGCCTAAATATACATTTGTGATTCTGATGATAGTTTTGTTTCAAGAACGATATTAAGAAACATTTCAGCTTATTAAGATCTACCATTGAGATAAAAAAATTCAGCCATTTCGCCTCAGCAATACTTCGACAAAATTTTGGCAAAGTTTAAGGAAATATTGGATCACTCTTAGCGCATAGTATCTTCCAATCCTCGCAGGTTGAGTGGCAGTGGATACAGAGGGCGGATAATACATTAGATTTCATCTTGCAAATGCTCCATCTAAGGTCTGGCGCCTGAGGAGACCGGTAAGGCATGGAAAAGTCCCCTTCACGCTTCTCAAGCAGCCATTGCGGCATGGTGCATTGTCCTGCATGAAATATTCATTTCTAGTGGGATAGAGACGTTGGATGTCCGTCAAGAGAAACGTTCTTGAAATACGCTTGAGCATTCATGAGTGGATCTACTCGAATCAAGGGGCTAGAATTTCTCTTAAAAGCGTGGCAAATATCATTTCACTGCATCCGCCAGATTAGAAAGTCCTGACCATGCAAGATGGATCCATACTGTCCTGCTGATGTCTTCAAATTCTGACCTTACCATCCGCAGAATGCCTTTGAAAAGCAGTTCTAAAGTTTATACGATCGTTTTTCAAATATTTCGTGTCAACTTGCAGTATTCCCTAGCACACTGGAGAAGCTTCGTTTTTGTCGTTAAAAACACCAGTGCGGTATCGTCTTCTGTTGTTGTATGGATGAATGTGCAATGTATAGCATACAGCACCCTGTGGAATTTTAAACAGCATTTTTTGTTGATTCGCCCCCTCTTTCATTATATTCGCTGTTGTACGTGGGTTGGCTCGAACAATTCTCGCTATCATCCGCCCAACTCGGGTGTTCACAAGAGGTTTCGGGGACAGGGCATTCGCACACTGCTTGCGTTGAGTAAGCCCTCTCTGTATAATCTTACTGCTCTAACAGTTTTGCTGATGATCGCACCACTCTTCCGGTTAGCCAGTATCGTCCCATGCTCAAACGCTGTTTATTAGATCACGTCGCTTTTTCGTTAATCGGTAAGTTAACAATTAAAATGTAGTACTGGGAGTGCTCCCCTTCACTTGATTATGAACAACTTCTAACTTTACAACTCCTAGACGATGAGCTTACTAGTCGCCGAACTCTAGTACGAAACAGGCAGCAAAAGTTATCCGAAGAGTAAGCCCGTTTTTTCATACACCGATGAGCTATTCCATTATAACCAGCCCCAGCCTAGAGAAATAAGCGTGCCTGGTGATCGAACGGTGGCGCACGCGAGCAGTATATGTATATAAAATCCGAATGCAGGATTTTGGTTTGTAGAGTGTTCGGAGTCGGAATGGGGAAAGCTGCCGATTTATCGGAGTTTGATAAAGAACAAATTGTGATGGCATGGAGTCTTGGAACTACGATCTCGTGAACGCCGTGGCTTGTGGGTTGTTCACGTGCCGCTGTAGTGAGTACGTATCAAAACAAAAGTGGTGCACAGATGGCCAAACGACGAACCGTCGTCCAACCGTGTGTCGTCCGCAGCTCATTGATGGCATGGAGTCTTGGAACTACGATCTCGGGAACGCCGTGGCTTGTGGGTTGTTCACGTGCCGCTGTAGTGAGTACGTATCAAAACAAAAGTGCTGCACAGATGGCCAAACGACGAACCGTCGTCCAACCGTGTGTCGTCCGCAGCTCATTGATGGCATGGAGTCTTGGAACTACGATCTCGGGAACGCCGTGGCTTGTGGATTGTTCACGTGCCGCTGTAGTGAGTACGTATCAAAACAAAAGTGCTGCACAGATGGCCAAACGACGAACCGTCGTCCAACCGTGTGTCGTCCGCAGCTCATTGATGGCATGGAGTCTTGGAACTACGATCTCAGGAACGCCGTGGCTTGTGGGTTGTTCACGTGCCGCTGTAGTGAGTACGTATCAAAACAAAAGTGCTGCACAGATGGCCAAACGACGAACCGTCGTCCAACCGTGTGTCGTCCACAGCTCATTGATGGCATGGAGTCTTGGAACTACGATCTCGGGAACGCCATGGCTTGTGGGTTGTTCACGTGCCGCTGTAGTGAGTACGTATCAAAACAAAAGTGGTGCACAGATGGCCAAACGACGAACCGTCGTCCAAACGTGTGTCGTCCGCAGCTCATTGATGGCATGGAGTCTTGGAACTACGATCTCGGGAACGCCGTGGCTTGTGGGTTGTTCACGTGCCGCTGTAGTGAGTACGTATCAAAACAAAAGTGGTGCACAGATGGCCAAACGACGAACCGTCGTCCAACCGTGTGTCGTCCGCAGCTCATTGATGGCATGGAGTCTTGGAACTACGATCTCGGGAACGCCGTGGCTTGTGGGTTGTTCACGTGCCGCTGTAGTGAGTACGTATCAAAACAAAAGTGGTGCACAGATGGCCAAACGATGAACCGTCGTCCAACCGTGTTGTCCGCAGCTCATTGATGCCAGAGGGGAACGGAAACTGTTGTGCATTGGTCACAGCGACTGCAGGGCCATAGTGCGACAAATCACCTCAACCCGAGGACCAGATTTTAGTAGAGTGTTCAGAGTCAGAATGGGAAAAGCTGCCGATTTATCGGAGTTTGATAAAGGACAAATTGTGATGGCATGGAGTCTTGGAACTACGATTTAGGGAACGCCGTGGCTTGTGGGTTGTTCACGTGCGGCTGTAGTGAGTACGTATCAAAACAAAAGTGGTGCACAGATGGCCAAACGACGAACCGTCGTCCAACCGTGTGTCGTCCGCAGCTCATTGATGGCATGGAGTCTTGGAACTACGATCTCGGGAACGCCGTGGCTTGTGGGTTGTTCACGTGCCGCTGTAGTGAGTACGTATGAAAACAAAAGTGGTGCACAGATGGCCAAACGACGAACCGTCGTCCAACCGTGTGTCGTCCGCAGCTCATTGATGGCATGGAGTCTTGGAACTACGATCTCGGGAACGCCGTGGCTTGTGGGTTGTTCACGTGCCGCTGTAGTGAGTACGTATCAAAACAAAAGTGGTGCACAGATGGCCAAACGACGAACCGTCGTCCAACCGTGTGTCGTCCGCAGCTCATTGATGGCATGGAGTCTTGGAACTACGATCTCGGGAACGCCGTGGCTTGTGGGTTGTTCACGTGCCGCTGTAGTGAGTACGTATCAAAACAAAAGTGGTGCACAGATGGCCAAACGACGAACCGTCGTCCAACCGTGTGTCGTCCGCAGCTCATTGATGGCATGGAGTCTTGGAACTACGATCTCGGGAACGCCGTGGCTTGTGGGTTGTTCACGTGCCGCTGTAGTGAGTACGTATCAAAACAAAAGTGGTGCACAGATGGCCAAACGATGAACCGTCGTCCAACCGTGTGTCGTCCGCAGCTCATTGATGGCATGGAGTCTTGGAACTACGATCTCGGGAACGCCGTGGCTTGTGGGTTGTTCACGTGCCGCTGTAGTGAGTACGTATCAAAACAAAAGTGCTGCACAGATGGCCAAACGACGAACCGTCGTCCAACCGTGTGTCGTCCGCAGCTCATTGATGGCATGGAGTCTTGGAACTACGATCTCGGGAACGCCGTGGCTTGTGGGTTGTTCACGTGCCGCTGTAGTGAGTACGTATCAAAACAAAAGTGCTGCACAGATGGCCAAACGACGAACCGTCGTCCAACCGTGTGTCGTCCGCAGCTCATTGATGGCATGGAGTCTTGGAACTACGATCTCGGGAACGCCGTGGCTTGTGGGTTGTTCACGTGCCGCTGTAGTGAGTACGTATCAAAACAAAAGTGGTGCACAGATGGCCAAACGACGAACCGTCGTCCAACCGTGTGTCGTCCGCAGCTCATTGATGGCATGGAGTCTTGGAACTACGATCTCGGGAACGCCGTGGCTTGTGGGTTGTTCACGTGCCGCTGTAGTGAGTACGTATCAAAACAAAAGTGCTGCACAGATGGCCAAACGACGAACCGTCGTCCAACCGTGTGTCGTCCGCAGCTCATTGATGGCATGGAGTCTTGGAACTACGATCTCGGGAACGCCGTGGCTTGTGGGTTGTTCACGTGCCGCTGTAGTGAGTACGTATCAAAACAAAAGTGCTGCACAGATGGCCAAACGACGAACCGTCGTCCAACCGTGTGTCGTCCGCAGCTCATTGATGGCATGGAGTCTTGGAACTACGATCTCGGGAACGCCGTGGCTTGTGGGTTGTTCACGTGCCGCTGTAGTGAGTACGTATCAAAACAAAAGTGGTGCACAGATGGCCAAACGACGAACCGTCGTCCAACCGTGTGTCGTCCGCAGCTCATTGATGGCATGGAGTCTTGGAACTACGATCTCGGGAACGCCGTGGCTTGTGGGTTGTTCACGTGCCGCTGTAGTGAGTACGTATCAAAACAAAAGTGGTGCACAGATGGCCAAACGACGAACCGTCGTCCAACCGTGTGTCGTCCGCAGCTCATTGATGCCAGAGGGGAACGGAAACTGTTGTGCATTGGTCACAGCGACTGCAGGGCCATAGTGCGACAAATCACCTCAACCCGAGGACCAGATTTTAGTAGAGTGTTCAGAGTCAGAATGGGAAAAGCTGCCGATTTATCGGAGTTTGATAAAGGACAAATTGTGATGGCATGGAGTCTTGGAACTACGATCTCGGGAACGCCGTGGCTTGTGGGTTGTTCACGTGCCGCTGTAGTGAGTACGTATCAAAACAAAAGTGGTGCACAGATGGCCAAACGACGAACCGTCGTCCAACCGTGTGTCGTCCGCAGCTCATTGATGCCAGAGTTGAACGGAAACTGTTGTGCATTGGTCACAGCGACTGCAGGGCCATAGTGCGACAAATCACCTCAACCCGAGGACCAGCTTTTAGTAGAGTGTTCAGAGTCAGAATGGGAAAAGCTGCCGATTTATCGGAGTTTGATAAAGGACAAATTGTGATGGCATGGAGTCTTGGAACTACGATCTCGGGAACGCCGTGGCTTGTGGGTTGTTCACGTGCCGCTGTAGTGAGTACGTATCAAAACAAAAGTGGTGCACAGATGGCCAAACGACGAACCGTCGTCCAACCGTGTGTCGTCCGCAGCTCATTGATGGCATGGAGTCTTGGAACTACGATCTCGGGAACGCCGTGGCTTGTGGGTTGTTCACGTGCCGCTGTAGTGAGTACGTATCAAAACAAAAGTGCTGCACAGATGGCCAAACGACGAACCGTCGTCCAACCGTGTGTCGTCCGCAGCTCATTGATGGCATGGAGTCTTGGAACTACGATCTCGGGAACGCCGTGGCTTGTGGGTTGTTCACGTGCCGCTGTAGTGAGTACGTATCAAAACAAAAGTGGTGCACAGATGGCCAAACGACGAACCGTCGTCCAACCGTGTGTCGTCCGCAGCTCATTGATGGCATGGAGTCTTGGAACTACGATCTCGGGAACGCCGTGGCTTGTGGGTTGTTCACGTGCCGCTGTAGTGAGTACGTATCAAAACAAAAGTGGTGCACAGATGGCCAAACGACGAACCGTCGTCCAACCGTGTGTCGTCCGCAGCTCATTGATGCCAGAGGGGAACGGAAACTGTTGTGCATTGGTCACAGCGACTGCAGGGCCATAGTGCGACAAATCACCTCAACCCGAGGACCAGCTTTTAGTAGAGTGTTCAGAGTCAGAATGGGAAAAGCTGCCGATTTATCGGAGTTTGATAAAGGACAAATTGTGATGGCATGGAGTCTTGGAACTACGATCTCGGGAACGCCGTGGCTTGTGGGTTGTTCACGTGCCGCTGTAGTGAGTACGTATCAAAACAAAAGTGGTGCACAGATGGCCAAACGACGAACCGTCGTCCAACCGTGTGTCGTCCGCAGCTCATTGATGCCAGAGTCTGGAACGGAAACAGTTGTGCATTGGTCACAGCGACTGCAGGGCCATAGTGCGACAAATCACCTCAACCCGAGGACCAGCTTTTAGTAGAGTGTTCAGAGTCAGAATGGGAAAAGCTGCCGATTTATCGGAGTTTGATAAAGGACAAATTGTGATGGCATGGAGTCTTGGAACTACGATCTCGGGAACGCCGTGGCTTGTGGGTTGTTCACGTGCCGCTGTAGTGAGTACGTATCAAAACAAAAGTGGTGCACAGATGGCCAAACGACGAACCGTCGTCCAACCGTGTGTCGTCCGCAGCTCATTGATGGCATGGAGTCTTGGAACTACGATCTCGGGAACGCCGTGGCTTGTGGGTTGTTCACGTGCCGCTGTAGTGAGTACGTATCAAAACAAAAGTAGTGCACAGATGTCCAAACGACGAACCGTCGTCCAACCGTGTGTCGTCCGCAGCTCATTGATGGCATGGAGTCTTGTCTTGAACTACGATCTCGGGAACGCCATGGCTTGTGGTTTGTTCACGTGCCGCTGTAGTGAGTACGTATCAAAACAAAAGTGGTGCACAGATGGCCAAACGACGAACCGTCGTCCAACCGTGTGTCGTCCGCAGCTCATTGATGGCATGGAGTCTTGGAACTACGATCTCGGGAACGCCGTGGCTTGTGGGTTGTTCACGTGCCGCTGTAGTGAGTACGTATCAAAACAAAAGTGGTGCACAGATGGCCAAACGACGAACCGTCGTCCAACCGTGTGTCGTCCGCAGCTCATTGATGGCATGGAGTCTTGGAACTACGATCTCGGGAACGCCGTGGCTTGTGGGTTGTTCACGTGCCGCTGTAGTGAGTACAAATCACCTCAACCCGAGGACCAGTGCTGCACAGATGTTCAGAGCCAGAACGACGAACCGTCGTCCATTTATCCGGAGTTTGTCGTCCGCAGCTCATTGATGGCATGGAGTCTTGGAACTACGATCTCGGGAACGCCGTGGCTTGTGGGTTGTTCACGTGCCGCTGTAGTGAGTACGTATCAAATCAAAAGTGCTGCACAGATGGCCAAACGACGAACCGTCGTCCAACCGTGTGTCGTCCGCAGCTCATTGATGGCATGGAGTCTTGGAACTACGATCTCGGGAACGCCGTGGCTTGTGGGTTGTTCACGTGCCGCTGTAGTGAGTACCAAATCACCTCAACCCGAGGACCAGCTTTTAGTAGAGTGTTCAGAGTCAGAATGGGAAAAGCTGCCGTCCAACCGTGTGTCGTCCGCAGCTCATTGATGGCATGGAGTCTTGGAACTACGATCTCGGGAACGCCGTGGCTTGTGGGTTGTTCACGTGCCGCTGTAGTGAGTACGTATCAAAACAAAAGTGCTGCACAGATGGCCAAACGACGAACCGTCGTCCAACCGTGTGTCGTCCGCAGCTCATTGATGCCAGAGGGGAACGGAAACTGTTGTGCATTGGTCACAGCGACTGCAGGGCCATAGTGCGACAAATCACCTCAACCCGAGGACCAGCTTTTAGTAGAGTGTTCAGAGTCAGAATGGGAAAAGCTGCCGATTTATCGGAGTTTGATAAAGGACAAATTGTGATGGCATGGAGTCTTGGAACTACGATCTCGGGAACGCCGTGGCTTGTGGGTTGTTCACGTGCCGCTGTAGTGAGTACGTATCAAAACAAAAGTGGTGCACAGATGGCCAAACGACGAACCGTCGTCCAACCGTGTGTCGTCCGCAGCTCATTGATGGCATGGAGTCTTGGAACTACGATCTCGGGAACGCCGTGGCTTGTGGGTTGTTCACGTGCCGCTGTAGGGCCATAGTGCGACAAATCACCTCAACCCGAGGACCAGCTTTTAGTAGAGTGTTCAGAGTCAGAATGGGAAAAGCTGCCGATTTATCGGAGTTTGATAAAGGACAAATTGTGATGGCATGGAGTCTTGGAACTACGATCTCGGGAAAGCCATGGCTTGTGGTTTGTTCACGTGCCGCTGTAGTGAGTACGTATCAAAACAAAAGTGGTGCACAGATGGCCAAACGACGAACCGTCGTCCAACCGTGTGTCGTCCGCAGCTCATTGATGGCATGGAGTCTTGGAACTACGATCTCGGGAACGCCGTGGCTTGTGGGTTGTTCACGTGCCGCTGTAGTGAGTACGTATCAAAACAAAAGTGGTGCACAGATGGCCAAACGACGAACCGTCGTCCAACCGTGTGTCGTCCGCAGCTCATTGATGGCATGGAGTCTTGGAACTACGATCTCGGGAACGCCGTGGCTTGTGGGTTGTTCACGTGCCGCTGTAGTGAGTACGTATCAAATCAAAAGTGCTGCACAGATGGCCAAACGACGAACCGTCGTCCAACCGTGTGTCGTCCGTAGCTCATTGATGGCATGGAGTCTTGGAACTACGATCTCGGGAACGCCGTGGCTTGTGGGTTGTTCACGTGCCGCTGTAGTGAGTACGTATCAAAACAAAAGTGGTGCACAGATGGCCAAACGACGAACCGTCGTCCAACCGTGTGTCGTCCGCAGCTCATTGATGGCATGGAGTCTTGGAACTACGATCTCGGGAACGCCGTGGCTTGTGGGTTGTTCACGTGCCGCTGTAGTGAGTACGTATCAAAACAAAAGTGGTGCACAGATGGCCAAACGACGAACCGTCGTCCAACCGTGTGTCGTTAACAGCTCATTGATGGCATGGAGTCTTGGAACTACGATCTCGGGAACGCCGTGGCTTGTGGGTTGTTCACGTGCCGCTGTAGTGAGTACGTATCAAAACAAAAGTGCTGCACAGATGGCCAAACGACGAACCGTCGTCCAACCGTGTGTCGTCCGCAGCTCATTGATGCCAGAGGGGAACGGAAACTGTTGTGCATTGGTCACAGCGACTGCAGGGCCATAGTGCGACAAATCACCTCAACCCGAGGACCAGCTTTTAGTAGAGTGTTCAGAGTCAGAATGGGAAAAGCTGCCGATTTATCGGAGTTTGATAAAGGACAAATTGTGATGGCATGGAGTCTTGGAACTACGATCTCGGGAACGCCGTGGCTTGTGGGTTGTTCACGTGCCGCTGTAGTGAGTACGTATCAAAACAAAAGTGGTGCACAGATGGCCAAACGACGAACCGTCGTCCAACCGTGTGTCGTCCGCAGCTCATTGATGGCATGGAGTCTTGGAACTACGATCTCGGGAACGCCGTGGCTTGTGGGTTGTTCACGTGCCGCTGTAGTGAGTACGTATCAAAACAAAAGTGGTGCACAGATGGCCAAACGACGAACCGTCGTCCAACCGTGTGTCGTCCGCAGCTCATTGATGGCATGGAGTCTTGGAACTACGATCTCGGGAACGCCGTGGCTTGTGGGTTGTTCACGTGCCGCTGCAGTAGTGCGACAAATCACCTCAACCCGAGGACCAGCTTTTAGTAGAGTGTTCACAGATGGCCAAACGACGAACCGTCGTCCAACCGTGTGTCGTCCGCAGCTCATTGATGGCATGGAGTCTTGGAACTACGATCTCGGGAACGCCGTGGCTTGTGGGTTGTTCACGTGCCGCTGTAGTGAGTACGTATCAAAACAAAAGTGGTGCACAGATGGCCAAACGACGAACCGTCGTCCAACCGTGTGTCGTCCGCAGCTCATTGATGGCATGGAGTCTTGGAACTACGATCTCGGGAACGCCGTGGCTTGTGGGTTGTTCACGTGCCGCTGTAGTGAGTACGTATCAAAACAAAAGTGGTGCACAGATGGCCAAACGACGAACCGTCGTCCAACCGTGTGTCGTCCGCAGCTCATTGATGGCATGGAGTCTTGGAACTACGATCTCGGGAACGCCGTGGCTTGTGGGTTGTTCACGTGCCGCTGTAGTGAGTACGTATCAAAACAAAAGTGGTGCACAGATGGCCAAACGACGAACCGTCGTCCAACCGTGTGTCGTCCGCAGCTCATTGATGCCAGAGGGGAACGGAAACTGTTGTGCATTGGTCACAGCGACTGCAGGGCCATAGTGCGACAAATCACCTCAACCCGAGGACCAGCTTTTAGTAGAGTGTTCAGAGTCAGAATGGGAAAAGCTGCCGATTTATCGGAGTTTGATAAAGGACAAATTGTGATGGCATGGAGTCTTGGAACTACGATCTCGGGAACGCCGTGGCTTGTGGGTTGTTCACGTGCCGCTGTAGTGAGTACGTATCAAAACAAAAGTGGTGCACAGATGGCCAAACGACGAACCGTCGTCCAACCGTGTGTCGTCCGCAGCTCATTGATGGCATGGAGTCTTGGAACTACGATCTCGGGAACGCCGTGGCTTGTGGGTTGTTCACGTGCCGCTGTAGTGAGTACGTATCAAAACAAAAGTGCTGCACAGATGGCCAAACGACGAACCGTCGTCCAACCGTGTGTCGTCCGCAGCTCATTGATGGCATGGAGTCTTGGAACTACGATCTCGGGAACGCCGTGGCTTGTGGGTTGTTCACGTGCCGCTGTAGTGAGTACGTATCAAAACAAAAGTGGTGCACAGATGGCCAAACGACGAACCGTCGTCCAACCGTGTGTCGTCCGCAGCTCATTGATGGCATGGAGTCTTGGAACTACGATCTCGGGAACGCCGTGGCTTGTGGGTTGTTCACGTGCCGCTGTAGTGAGTACGTATCAAAACAAAAGTGGTGCACAGATGGCCAAACGACGAACCGTCGTCCAACCGTGTGTCGTCCGCAGCTCATTGATGCCAGAGGGGAACGGAAACTGTTGTGCATTGGTCACAGCGACTGCAGGGCCATACGGCGACAAATCACCTCAACCCGAGGACCAGCTTTTAGTAGAGTGTTCAGAGTCAGAATGGGAAAAGCTGCCGATTTATCGGAGTTTGATAAAGGACAAATTGTGATGGCATGGAGTCTTGGAACTACGATCTCGGGAACGCCGTGGCTTGTGGGTTGTTCACGTGCCGCTGTAGTGAGTACGTATCAAAACAAAAGTGGTGCACAGATGGCCAAACGACGAACCGTCGTCCAACCGTGTGTCGTCCGCAGCTCATTGATGCCAGAGGGGAACGGAAACTGTTGTGCATTGGTCACAGCGACTGCAGGGCCATAGTGCGACAAATCACCTCAACCCGAGGACCAGCTTTTAGTAGAGTGTTCAGAGTCAGAATGGGAAAAGCTGCCGATTTATCGGAGTTTGATAAAGGACAAATTGTGATGGCATGGAGTCTTGGAACTACGATCTCGGGAACGCCGTGGCTTGTGGGTTGTTCACGTGCCGCTGTAGTGAGTACGTATCAAAACAAAAGTGGTGCACAGATGGCCAAACGACGAACCGTCGTCCAACCGTGTGTCGTCCGCAGCTCATTGATGGCATGAAGTCTTGGAACTACGATCTCGGGAACGCCGTGGCTTGTGGGTTGTTCACGTGCCGCTGTAGTGAGTACGTATGAAAACAAAAGTAGTGCACAGATGTCCAAACGACGAACCGTCGTCCAACCGTGTGTCGTCCGTAGCTCATTGATGGCATGGAGTCTTGGGAACTACGATCTCGGGAAAGCCATGGCTTGTGGTTTGTTCACGTGCCGCTGTAGTGAGTACGTATCAAAACAAAAGTGGTGCACAGATGGCCAAACGACGAACCGTCGTCCAACCGTGTGTCGTCCGCAGCTCATTGATGGCATGGAGTCTTGGAACTACGATCTCGGGAACGCCGTGGCTTGTGGGTTGTTCACGTGCCGCTGTAGTGAGTACGTATCAAAACAAAAGTGGTGCACAGATGGCCAAACGACGAACCGTCGTCCAACCGTGTGTCGTCCGCAGCTCATTGATGGCATGGAGTCTTGGAACTACGATCTCGGGAACGCCGTGGCTTGTGGGTTGTTCACGTGCCGCTGTAGTGAGTACGTATCAAATCAAAAGTGCTGCACAGATGGCCAAACGACGAACCGTCGTCCAACCGTGTGTCGTCCGTAGCTCATTGATGGCATGGAGTCTTGGAACTACGATCTCGGGAACGCCGTGGCTTGTGGGTTGTTCACGTGCCGCTGTAGTGAGTACGTATCAAATCAAAAGTGCTGCACAGATGACCAAACGACGAACCGTCGTCCAACCGTGTGTCGTCCGCAGCTCATTGATGGCATGGAGTCTTGGAACTACGATCTCGGGAACGCCGTGGCTTGTGGGTTGTTCACGTGCCGCTGTAGTGAGTACGTATCAAAACAAAAGTGGTGCACAGATATCCAAACGACGAACCGTCGTCCAACCGTGTGTCGTCCACAGCTCATTGATGGCATGGAGTCTTGGAACTACGATCTCGGGAACGCCGTGGCTTGTGGGTTGTTCACGTGCCGCTGTAGTGAGTACGTATCAAAACAAAAGTGCTGCACAGATGGCCAAACGACGAACCGTCGTCCAACCGTGTGTCGTCCGCAGCTCATTGATGCCAGAGGGGAACGGAAACTGTTGTGCATTGGTCACAGCGACTGCAGGGCCATAGTGCGACAAATCACCTCAACCCGAGGACCAGATTTTAGTAGAGTGTTCAGAGTCAGAATGGGAAAAGCTGCCGATTTATCGGAGTTTGATAAAGGACAAATTGTGATGGCATGGAGTCTTGGAACTACGATCTCGGGAACGCCGTGGCTTGTGGGTTGTTCACGTGCCGCTGTAGTGAGTACGTATCAAAACAAAAGTGGTGCACAGATGGCCAAACGACGAACCGTCGTCCAACCGTGTGTCGTCCGCAGCTCATTGATGGCATGGAGTCTTGGAACTACGATCTCGGGAACGCCGTGGCTTGTGGGTTGTTCACGTGCCGCTGTAGTGAGTACGTATGAAAACAAAAGTAGTGCACAGATGTCCAAACGACGAACCGTCGTCCAACCGTGTGTCGTCCGCAGCTCATTGATGGCATGGAGTCTTGGAACTACGATCTCGGGAACGCCATGGCTTGTGGGTTGTTCACGTGCCGCTGTAGTGAGTACGTATCAAAACAAAAGTGGTGCACAGATGGCCAAACGACGAACCGTCGTCCAACCGTGTGTCGTCCGCAGCTCATTGATGGCATGGAGTCTTGGAACTACGATCTCGGGAACGCCATGGCTTGTGGGTTGTTCACGTGCCGCTGTAGTGAGTACGTATCAAAACAAAAGTGGTGCACAGATGGCCAAACGACGAACCGTCGTCCAACCGTGTGTCGTCCGCAGCTCATTGATGGCATGGAGTCTTGGAACTACGATCTCGGGAACGCCGTGGCTTGTGGGTTGTTCACGTGCCGCTGTAGTGAGTACGTATCAAAACAAAAGTGCTGCACAGATGGCCAAACGACGAACCGTCGTCCAACCGTGTGTCGTCCGCAGCTCATTGATGGCATGGAGTCTTGGAACTACGATCTCGGGAACGCCGTGGCTTGTGGGTTGTTCACGTGCCGCTGTAGTGAGTACGTATCAAAACAAAAGTGGTGCACAGATATCCAAACGACGAACCGTCGTCCAACCGTGTGTCGTTAACAGCTCATTGATGGCATGGAGTCTTGGAACTACGATCTCGGGAACGCCGTGGCTTGTGGGTTGTTCACGTGCCGCTGTAGTGAGTACGTATCAAAACAAAAGTGCTGCACAGATGGCCAAACGACGAACCGTCGTCCAACCGTGTGTCGTCCGCAGCTCATTGATGCCAGAGGGGAACGGAAACTGTTGTGCATTGGTCACAGCGACTGCAGGGCCATAGTGCGACAAATCACCTCAACCCGAGGACCAGATTTTAGTAGAGTGTTCAGAGTCAGAATGGGAAAAGCTGCCGATTTATCGGAGTTTGATAAAGGACAAATTGTGATGGCATGGAGTCTTGGAACTACGATCTCGGGAACGCCGTGGCTTGTGGGTTGTTCACGTGCCGCTGTAGTGAGTACGTATGAAAACAAAAGTGGTGCACAGATGGCCAAACGACGAACCGTCGTCCAACCGTGTGTCGTCCGCAGCTCATTGATGGCATGGAGTCTTGGAACTACGATCTCGGGAACGCCGTGGCTTGTGGGTTGTTCACGTGCCGCTGTAGTGAGTACGTATCAAAACAAAAGTGCTGCACAGATGGCCAAACGACGAACCGTCGTCCAACCGTGTGTCGTCCGCAGCTCATTGATGGCATGGAGTCTTGGAACTACGATCTCGGGAACGCCGTGGCTTGTGGGTTGTTCACGTGCCGCTGTAGTGAGTACGTATCAAATCAAAAGTGCTGCACAGACGGCCAAACGACGAACCGTCGTCCAACCGTGTGTCGTCCGCAGCTCATTGATGGCATGGAGTCTTGGAACTACGATCTCGGGAACGCCGTGGCTTGTGGGTTGTTCACGTGCCGCTGTAGTGAGTACGTATCAAAACAAAAGTGGTGCACAGATGGCCAAACGGCGAACCGTCGTCCAACCGTGTGTCGTCCGCAGATCATTGATGGCATGGAGTCTTGGAACTACGATCTCGGGAACGCCGTGGCTTGTGGGTTGTTCACGTGCCGCTGTAGTGAGTACGTATCAAAACAAAAGTGGTGCACAGATGGCCAAACGATGAACCGTCGTCCAACCGTGTGTCGTCCGCAGCTCATTGATGGCATGGAGTCTTGGAACTACGATCTCGGGAACGCTGTGGCTTGTGGGTTGTTCACGTGCCGCTGTAGTGAGTACGTATCAAAACAAAAGTGCTGCACAGATGGCCAAACGACGAACCGTCGTCCAACCGTGTGTCGTCCGCAGCTCATTGATGGCATGGAATTTTGGAACTACGATCTCGGGAACGCCATGGCTTGTGGGTTGTTCACGTGCCGCTGTAGTGAGTACGTATCAAAACAAAAGTGCTGCACAGATTGCCAAACGACGAACCGTCGTCCAACCGTGTGCCGTCCGCAGCTCATTGATGGCATAGAGTCTTGGAATTACGATCTCGGGAACGCCATGGCTTGTGGGTTGTTCACGTGCCGCTGTAGTGAGTACGTATCAAAACAAAAGTGGTGCACAGATGGCCAAACGACGAACCGTCGTCCAAACGTGTGTCGTCCGCAGCTCATTGATGGCATGGAGTCTTGGAACTACGATCTCGGGAACGTCATGGCTTGTGGGTTGTTCACGTGCCGCTGTAGTGAGTACGTATCAAAACAAAAGTGCTGCACAGATGGCCAAACGACGAACCGTCGTCCAACCGTGTGTCGTCCGCAGCTCATTGATGGCATGGAGTCTTGGAACTACGATCTCGGGAACGCCGTGGCTTGTGGGTTGTTCACGTGCCGCTGTAGTGAGTACGTATCAAAACAAAAGTGGTGCACAGATGGCCAAACGACGAACCGTCGTCCAACCGTGTGTCGTCCACAGCTCATTGATGGCATGGAGTCTTGGAACTACGATCTCGGGAACGCCGTGGATTGTGGGTTGTTCACGTGGCGCTGTAGTGAGTACGTATCAAAACAAAAGTGGTGCACAGATGGCCAAACGACGAACCGTCGTCCAACCGTGTGTCGTCCGCAGCTCATTGATGCCAGAGGGGAACGGAAACTGTTGTGCATTGGTCACAGCGACTGCAGGGCCATACGGCGACAAATCACCTCAACCCGAGGACCAGATTTTAGTAGAGTGTTCAGAGTCAGAATGGGAAAAGCTGCCGATTTATCGGAGTTTGATAAAGGACAAATTGTGATGGCATGGAGTCTTCGAACTACGATCTCGGGAACGCCGTGGCTTGTGGGTTGTTCACGTGCCGCTGTAGTGAGTACGTATCAAAACAAAAGTGGTGCACAGATGGCCAAACGACGAACCGTCGTCCAACCGTGTGTCGTCCGCAATTCATTGATGCCAGAGTTGAACGGAAACAGTTGTGCATTGGTCACAGCGACTGCAGGGCCATAGTGCGACAAATCTCCTCAACCCGAGGACCAGCTTTTAGTAGAGTGTTCAGAGTCAGAATGGGAAAAGCTGCCGATTTATCGGAGTTTGATAAAGGACAAATTGTGATGGCATGGAGTCTTGGAACTACGATCTCGGGAACGCCGTGGCTTGTGGGTTGTTCACGTGCCGCTGTAGTGAGTACGTATCAAAACAAAAGTGGTGCACAGATGGCCAAACGACGAACCGTCGTCCAACCGTGTGTCGTCCGCAGCTCATTGATGGCATGGAGTCTTGGAACTACGATCTCGGGAACGCCGTGGCTTGTGGGTTGTTCACGTGCCGCTGTAGTGAGTACGTATGAAAACAAAAGTAGTGCACAGATGTCCAAACGACGAACCGTCGTCCAACCGTGTGTCGTCCGTAGCTCATTGATGGCATGGAGTCTTGGAACTACGATCTCGGGAAAGCCATGGCTTGTGGTTTGTTCACGTGCCGCTGTAGTGAGTACGTATCAAAACAAAAGTGGTGCACAGATGGCCAAACGACGAACCGTCGTCCAACCGTGTGTCGTCCGCAGCTCATTGATGGCATGGAGTCTTGGAACTACGATCTCGGGAACGCCATGGCTTGTGGGTTGTTCACGTGCCGCTGTAGTGAGTACGTATCAAAACAAAAGTGGTGCACAGATGGCCAAACGACGAACCGTCGTCCAACCGTGTGTCGTCCGCAGCTCATTGATGGCATGGAGTCTTGGAACTACGATCTCGGGAACGCCGTGGCTTGTGGGTTGTTCACGTGCCGCTGTAGTGAGTACGTATCAAATCAAAAGTGCTGCACAGATGGCCAAACGACGAACCGTCGTCCAACCGTGTGTCGTCCGTAGCTCATTGATGGCATGGAGTCTTGGAACTATGATCTCGGGAACGCCGTGGCTTGTGGGTTGTTCACGTGCCGCTGTAGTGAGTACGTATCAAATCAAAAGTGCTGCACAGATGGCCAAACGACGAACCGTCGTCCAACCGTGTGTCGTCCGCAGCTCATTGATGGCATGGAGTCTTGGAACTACGATCTCGAGAACACCGTGGCTTGTGGGTTGTTCACGTGCCGCTGTAGTGAGTACGTATCAAAACAAAAGTGGTGCACAGATATCCAAACGACGAACCGTCGTCCAACCGTGTGTCGTCCACAGCTCATTGATGGCATGGAGTCTTGGAACAACGATCTCGGGAACGCCGTGGGTTGTGGGTTGTTCACGTGCCGCTGTAGTGAGTACGTATCAAAACAAAAGTGCTGCACAGATGGCCAAACGACGAACCGTCGTCCAACCGTGTGTCGTCCGCAGCTCATTGATGCCAGAGGGGAACGGAAACTGTTGTGCATTGGTCACAGAGACTGCAGGGCCATAGTGCGACAAATCACCTCAACCCGAGGACCAGATTTTAGTAGAGTGTTCAGAGTCAGAATGGGAAAAGCTGCCGATTTATCGGAGTTTGATAAAGGACAAATTGTGATGGCATGGAGTCTTGGAACTACGATCTCGGGAACGCCGTGGCTTGTGGGTTGTTCACGTGCCGCTGTAGTGAGTACGTATCAAAACAAAAGTGGTGCACAGATGGCCAAACGACGAACCGTCGTCCAACCGTGTGTCGTCCGCAGCTCATTGATGGCATGGAGTCTTGGAACTACGATCTCGGGAACGCCGTGGCTTGTGGGTTGTTCACGTGCCGCTGTAGTGAGTACGTATGAAAACAAAAGTAGTGCACAGATGTCCAAACGACGAACCGTCGTCCAACCGTGTGTCGTCCGCAGCTCATTGATGGCATGGAGTCTTGGAACTACGATCTCGGGAACGCCATGGCTTGTGGTTTGTTCACGTGCCGCTGTAGTGAGTACGTATCAAAACAAAAGTGGTGCACAGATGGCCAAACGACGAACCGTCGTCCAACCGTGTGTCGTCCGCAGCTCATTGATGGCATGGAGTCATGGAACTACGATCTCGGGAACGCCATGGCTTGTGGGTTGTTCACGTGCCGCTGTAGTGAGTACGTATCAAAACAAAAGTGGTGCACAGATGGCCAAACGACGAACCGTCGTCCAACCGTGTGTCGTCCGCAGCTCATTGATGGCATGGAGTCTTGGAACTACGATCTCGGGAACGCCGTGGCTTGTGGGTTGTTCACGTGCCGCTGTAGTGAGTACGTATCAAAACAAAAGTGGTGCACAGATGGCCAAACGACGAACCGTCGTCCAACCGTGTGTCGTCCGCAGCTCATTGATGGCATGAAGTCTTGGAACTACGATCTCGGGAACGCCGTGGCTTGTGGGTTGTTCACGTGCCGCTGTAGTGAGTACGTATGAAAACAAAAGTAGTGCACAGATGTCCAAACGACGAACCGTCGTCCAACCGTGTGTCGTCCGTAGCTCATTGATGGCATGGAGTCTTGGAACTACGATCTCGGGAACGCCATGGCTTGTGGGTTGTTCACGTGCCGCTGTAGTGAGTACGTATCAAAACAAAAGTGGTGCACAGATGGCCAAACGACGAACCGTCGTCCAACCGTGTGTCGTCCGCAGCTCATTGATGGCATGGAGTCTTGGAACTACGATCTCGGGAACGCCATGGCTTGTGGGTTGTTCACGTGCCGCTGTAGTGAGTACGTATCAAAACAAAAGTGGTGCACAGATGGCCAAACGACGAACCGTCGTCCAACCGTGTGTCGTCCGCAGCTCATTGATGGCATGGAGTCTTGGAACTACGATCTCGGGAACGCCGTGGCTTGTGGGTTGTTCACGTGCCGCTGTAGTGAGTACGTATCAAATCAAAAGTGCTGCACAGATGGCCAAACGACGAACCGTCGTCCAACCGTGTGTCGTCCGCAGCTCATTGATGGCATGGAGTCTTGGAACTATGATCTCGGGAACGCCGTGGCTTGTGGGTTGTTCACGTGCCGCTGTAGTGAGTACGTATCAAATCAAAAGTGCTGCACAGATGACCAAACGACGAACCGTCGTCCAACCGTGTGTCGTCCGCAGCTCATTGATGGCATGGAGTCTTGGAACTACGATCTCGGGAACGCCGTGGCTTGTGGGTTGTTCACGTGCCGCTGTAGTGAGTACGTATCAAAACAAAAGTGGTGCACAGATATCCAAACGACGAACCGTCGTCCAACCGTGTGTCGTCCACAGCTCATTGATGGCATGGAGTCTTGGAACAACGATCTCGGGAACGCCGTGGCTTGTGGGTTGTTCACGTGCCGCTGTAGTGAGTACGTATCAAAACAAAAGTGCTGCACAGATGGCCAAACGACGAACCGTCGTCCAACCGTGTGTCGTCCGCAGCTCATTGATGCCAGAGGGGAACGGAAACTGTTGTGCATTGGTCACAGCGACTGCAGGGCCATAGTGCGACAAATCACCTCAACCCGAGGACCAGATTTTAGTAGAGTGTTCAGAGTCAGAATGGGAAAAGCTGCCGATTTATCGGAGTTTGATAAAGGACAAATTGTGATGGCATGGAGTCTTGGAACTACGATCTCGGGAACGCCGTGGCTTGTGGGTTGTTCACGTGCCGCTGTAGTGAGTACGTATCAAAACAAAAGTGGTGCACAGATGGCCAAACGACGAACCGTCGTCCAACCGTGTGTCGTCCGCAGCTCATTGATGGCATGGAGTCTTGGAACTACGATCTCGGGAACGCCGTGGCTTGTGGGTTGTTCACGTGCCGCTGTAGTGAGTACGTATGAAAACAAAAGTAGTGCACAGATGTCCAAACGACGAACCGTCGTCCAACCGTGTGTCGTCCGTAGCTCATTGATGGCATGGAGTCTTGGAACTACGATCTCGGGAACGCCATGGCTTGTGGTTTGTTCACGTGCCGCTGTAGTGAGTACGTATCAAAACAAAAGTGGTGCACAGATGGCCAAACGACGAACCGTCGTCCAACCGTGTGTCGTCCGCAGCTCATTGATGGCATGGAGTCATGGAACTACGATCTCGGGAACGCCATGGCTTGTGGGTTGTTCACGTGCCGCTGTAGTGAGTACGTATCAAAACAAAAGTGGTGCACAGATGGCCAAACGACGAACCGTCGTCCAACCGTGTGTCGTCCGCAGCTCATTGATGGCATGGAGTCTTGGAACTACGATCTCGGGAACGCCGTGGCTTGTGGGTTGTTCACGTGCCGCTGTAGTGAGTACGTATCAAAACAAAAGTGGTGCACAGATGGCCAAACGACGAACCGTCGTCCAACCGTGTGTCGTCCGCAGCTCATTGATGGCATGAAGTCTTGGAACTACGATCTCGGGAACGCCGTGGCTTGTGGGTTGTTCACGTGCCGCTGTAGTGAGTACGTATGAAAACAAAAGTGGTGCACAGATGTCCAAACGACGAACCGTCGTCCAACCGTGTGTCGTCCGTAGCTCATTGATGGCATGGAGTCTTGGAACTACGATCTCGGGAAAGCCATGGCTTGTGGTTTGTTCACGTGCCGCTGTAGTGAGTACGTATCAAAACAAAAGTGGTGCACAGATGGCCAAACGACGAACCGTCGTCCAACCGTGTGTCGTCCGCAGCTCATTGATGGCATGGAGTCTTGGAACTACGATCTCGGGAACGCCATGGCTTGTGGGTTGTTCACGTGCCGCTGTAGTGAGTACGTATCAAAACAAAAGTGGTGCACAGATGGCCAAACGACGAACCGTCGTCCAACCGTGTGTCGTCCGCAGCTCATTGATGGCATGGAGTCTTGGAACTACGATCTCGGGAACGCCGTGGCTTGTGGGTTGTTCACGTGCCGCTGTAGTGAGTACGTATCAAATCAAAAGTGCTGCACAGATGGCCAAACGACGAACCGTCGTCCAACCGTGTGTCGTCCGCAGCTCATTGATGGCATGAAGTCTTGGAACTACGATCTCGGGAACGCCGTGGCTTGTGGGTTGTTCACGTGCCGCTGTAGTGAGTACGTATGAAAACAAAAGTAGTGCACAGATGGCCAAACGACGAACCGTCGTCCAACCGTGTGTCGTCCGCAGCTCATTGATGGCATGGAGTCTTGGAACTACGATCTCGGGAACGCCATGGCTTGTGGGTTGTTCACGTGCCGCTGTAGTGAGTACGTATCAAAACAAAAGTGGTGCACAGATGGCCAAACGACGAACCGTCGTCCAACCGTGTGTCGTCCGCAGCTCATTGATGGCATGGAGTCTTGGAACTACGATCTCGGGAACGCCGTGGCTTGTGGGTTGTTCACGTGCCGCTGTAGTGAGTACGTATCAAAACAAAAGTGGTGCACAGATGGCCAAACGACGAACCGTCGTCCAACCGTGTGTCGTCCACAGCTCATTGATGGCATGGAGTCTTGGAACTACGATCTCGGGAACGCCGTGGCTTGTGGGTTGTTCACGTGCCGCTGTAGTGAGTACGTATCAAAACAAAAGTGCTGCACAGATGGCCAAACGACGAACCGTCGTCCAACCGTGTGTCGTCCGCAGCTCATTGATGCCAGAGGGGAACGGAAACTGTTGTGCATTGGTCACAGCGACTGCAGGGCCATAGTGCGACAAATCACCTCAACCCGAGGACCAGATTTTAGTAGAGTGTTCAGAGTCAGAATGGGAAAAGCTGCCGATTTATCGGAGTTTGATAAAGGACAAATTGTGATGGCATGGAGTCTTGGAACTACGATCTCGGGAACGCCGTGGCTTGTGGGTTGTTCACGTGCCGCTGTAGTGAGTACGTATCAAAACAAAAGTGGTGCACAGATGGCCAAACGACGAACCGTCGTCCAACCGTGTGTCGTCCGCAGCTCATTGATGGCATGGAGTCTTGGAACTACGATCTCGGGAACGCCGTGGCTTGTGGGTTGTTCACGTGCCGCTGTAGTGAGTACGTATGAAAACAAAAGTGGTGCACAGATGTCCAAACGACGAACCGTCGTCCAACCGTGTGTCGTCCGCAGCTCATTGATGGCATGGAGTCTTGGAACTACGATCTCGGGAACGCCATGGCTTGTGGTTTGTTCACGTGCCGCTGTAGTGAGTACGTATCAAAACAAAAGTGGTGCACAGATGGCCAAACGACGAACCGTCGTCCAACCGTGTGTCGTCCGCAGCTCATTGATGGCATGGAGTCTTGGAACTACGATCTCGGGAACGCCATGGCTTGTGGGTTGTTCACGTGCCGCTGTAGTGAGTACGTATCAAAACAAAAGTGGTGCACAGATGGCCAAACGACGAACCGTCGTCCAACCGTGTGTCGTCCGCAGCTCATTGATGGCATGGAGTCTTGGAACTACGATCTCGGGAACGCCGTGGCTTGTGGGTTGTTCACGTGCCGCTGTAGTGAGTACGTATCAAAACAAAAGTGGTGCACAGATGGCCAAACGACGAACCGTCGTCCAACCGTGTGTCGTCCGCAGCTCATTGATGGCATGGAGTCTTGGAACTACGATCTCGGGAACGCCGTGGCTTGTGGGTTGTTCACGTGCCGCTGTAGTGAGTACGTATCAAAACAAAAGTGCTGCACAGATGGCCAAACGACGAACCGTCGTCCAACCGTGTGTCGTCCGCAGCTCATTGATGCCAGAGGGGAACGGAAACTGTTGTGCATTGGTCACAGAGACTGCAGGGCCATAGTGCGACAAATCACCTCAACCCGAGGACCAGATTTTAGTAGAGTGTTCAGAGTCAGAATGGGAAAAGCTGCCGATTTATCGGAGTTTGATAAAGGACAAATTGTGATGGCATGGAGTCTTGGAACTACGATCTCGGGAACGCCGTGGCTTGTGGGTTGTTCACGTGCCGCTGTAGTGAGTACGTATCAAAACAAAAGTGGTGCACAGATGGCCAAACGACGAACCGTCGTCCAACCGTGTGTCGTCCGCAGCTCATTGATGGCATGGAGTCTTGGAACTACGATCTCGGGAACGCCGTGGCTTGTGGGTTGTTCACGTGCCGCTGTAGTGAGTACGTATGAAAACAAAAGTAGTGCACAGATGTCCAAACGACGAACCGTCGTCCAACCGTGTGTCGTCCGTAGCTCATTGATGGCATGGAGTCTTGGAACTACGATCTCGGGAACGCCATGGCTTGTGGTTTGTTCACGTGCCGCTGTAGTGAGTACGTATCAAAACAAAAGTGGTGCACAGATGGCCAAACGACGAACCGTCGTCCAACCGTGTGTCGTCCGCAGCTCATTGATGGCATGGAGTCTTGGAACTACGATCTCGGGAACGCCATGGCTTGTGGGTTGTTCACGTGCCGCTGTAGTGAGTACGTATCAAAACAAAAGTGGTGCACAGATGGCCAAACGACGAACCGTCGTCCAACCGTGTGTCGTCCGCAGCTCATTGATGGCATGGAGTCTTGGAACTACGATCTCGGGAACGCCGTGGCTTGTGGGTTGTTCACGTGCCGCTGTAGTGAGTACGTATCAAAACAAAAGTGGTGCACAGATGGCCAAACGACGAACCGTCGTCCAACCGTGTGTCGTCCGCAGCTCATTGATGGCATGAAGTCTTGGAACTACGATCTCGGGAACGCCGTGGCTTGTGGGTTGTTCACGTGCCGCTGTAGTGAGTACGTATGAAAACAAAAGTAGTGCACAGATGTCCAAACGACGAACCGTCGTCCAACCGTGTGTCGTCCGTAGCTCATTGATGGCATGGAGTCTTGGAACTACGATCTCGGGAACGCCATGGCTTGTGGTTTGTTCACGTGCCGCTGTAGTGAGTACGTATCAAAACAAAAGTGGTGCACAGATGGCCAAACGACGAACCGTCGTCCAACCGTGTGTCGTCCGCAGCTCATTGATGGCATGGAGTCTTGGAACTACGATCTCGGGAACGCCATGGCTTGTGGGTTGTTCACGTGCCGCTGTAGTGAGTACGTATCAAAACAAAAGTGGTGCACAGATGGCCAAACGACGAACCGTCGTCCAACCGTGTGTCGTCCGCAGCTCATTGATGGCATGGAGTCTTGGAACTACGATCTCGGGAACGCCGTGGCTTGTGGGTTGTTCACGTGCCGCTGTAGTGAGTACGTATCAAAACAAAAGTGCTGCACAGATGGCCAAACGACGAACCGTCGTCCAACCGTGTGTCGTCCGCAGCTCATTGATGGCATGGAGTCTTGGAACTACGATCTCGGGAACGCCGTGGCTTGTGGGTTGTTCACGTGCCGCTGTAGTGAGTACGTATGAAAACAAAAGTAGTGCACAGATGGCCAAACGACGAACCGTCGTCCAACCGTGTGTCGTCCGCAGCTCATTGATGGCATGGAGTCTTGGAACTACGATCTCGGGAACGCCGTGGCTTGTGGGTTGTTCACGTGCCGCTGTAGTGAGTACGTATCAAAACAAAAGTGGTGCACAGATGGCCAAACGACGAACCGTCGTCCAACCGTGTGTCGTCCGCAGCTCATTGATGGCATGGAGTCTTGGAACTACGATCTCGGGAACGCCGTGGCTTGTGGGTTGTTCACGTGCCGCTGTAGTGAGTACGTATCAAAACAAAAGTGGTGCACAGATATCCAAACGACGAACCGTCGTCCAACCGTGTGTCGTCCACAGCTCATTGATGGCATGGAGTCTTGGAACTACGATCTCGGGAACGCCGTGGGTTGTGGGTTGTTCACGTGCCGCTGTAGTGAGTACGTATCAAAACAAAAGTGCTGCACAGATGGCCAAACGACGAACCGTCGTCCAACCGTGTGTCGTCCGCAGCTCATTGATGCCAGAGGGGAACGGAAACTGTTGTGCATTGGTCACAGCGACTGCAGGGCCATAGTGCGACAAATCACCTCAACCCGAGGACCAGATTTTAGTAGAGTGTTCAGAGTCAGAATGGGAAAAGCTGCCGATTTATCGGAGTTTGATAAAGGACAAATTGTGATGGCATGGAGTCTTGGAACTACGATCTCGGGAACGCCGTGGCTTGTGGGTTGTTCACGTGCCGCTGTAGTGAGTACGTATCAAAACAAAAGTGGTGCACAGATGGCCAAACGACGAACCGTCGTCCAACCGTGTGTCGTCCGCAGCTCATTGATGGCATGGAGTCTTGGAACTACGATCTCGGGAACGCCGTGGCTTGTGGGTTGTTCACGTGCCGCTGTAGTGAGTACGTATGAAAACAAAAGTAGTGCACAGATGTCCAAACGACGAACCGTCGTCCAACCGTGTGTCGTCCGTAGCTCATTGATGGCATGGAGTCTTGGAACTACGATCTCGGGAAAGCCATGGCTTGTGGTTTGTTCACGTGCCGCTGTAGTGAGTACGTATCAAAACAAAAGTGGTGCACAGATGGCCAAACGACGAACCGTCGTCCAACCGTGTGTCGTCCGCAGCTCATTGATGGCATGGAGTCATGGAACTACGATCTCGGGAACGCCATGGCTTGTGGGTTGTTCACGTGCCGCTGTAGTGAGTACGTATCAAAACAAAAGTGGTGCACAGATGGCCAAACGACGAACCGTCGTCCAACCGTGTGTCGTCCGCAGCTCATTGATGGCATGGAGTCTTGGAACTACGATCTCGGGAACGCCGTGGCTTGTGGGTTGTTCACGTGCCGCTGTAGTGAGTACGTATCAAAACAAAAGTGGTGCACAGATGGCCAAACGACGAACCGTCGTCCAACCGTGTGTCGTCCGCAGCTCATTGATGGCATGAAGTCTTGGAACTACGATCTCGGGAACGCCGTGGCTTGTGGGTTGTTCACGTGCCGCTGTAGTGAGTACGTATGAAAACAAAAGTAGTGCACAGATGTCCAAACGACGAACCGTCGTCCAACCGTGTGTCGTCCGTAGCTCATTGATGGCATGGAGTCTTGGAACTACGATCTCGGGAAAGCCATGGCTTGTGGTTTGTTCACGTGCCGCTGTAGTGAGTACGTATCAAAACAAAAGTGGTGCACAGATGGCCAAACGACGAACCGTCGTCCAACCGTGTGTCGTCCGCAGCTCATTGATGGCATGGAGTCTTGGAACTACGATCTCGGGAACGCCATGGCTTGTGGGTTGTTCACGTGCCGCTGTAGTGAGTACGTATCAAAACAAAAGTGGTGCACAGATGGCCAAACGACGAACCGTCGTCCAACCGTGTGTCGTCCGCAGCTCATTGATGGCATGGAGTCTTGGAACTACGATCTCGGGAACGCCGTGGCTTGTGGGTTGTTCACGTGCCGCTGTAGTGAGTACGTATCAAATCAAAAGTGCTGCACAGATGGCCAAACGACGAACCGTCGTCCAACCGTGTGTCGTCCGTAGCTCATTGATGGCATGGAGTCTTGGAACTATGATCTCGGGAACGCCGTGGCTTGTGGGTTGTTCACGTGCCGCTGTAGTGAGTACGTATCAAATCAAAAGTGCTGCACAGATGACCAAACGACGAACCGTCGTCCAACCGTGTGTCGTCCGCAGCTCATTGATGGCATGGAGTCTTGGAACTACGATCTCGGGAACACCGTGGCTTGTGGGTTGTTCACGTGCCGCTGTAGTGAGTACGTATCAAAACAAAAGTGGTGCACAGATATCCAAACGACGAACCGTCGTCCAACCGTGTGTCGTCCACAGCTCATTGATGGCATGGAGTCTTGGAACAACGATCTCGGGAACGCCGTGGGTTGTGGGTTGTTCACGTGCCGCTGTAGTGAGTACGTATCAAAACAAAAGTGCTGCACAGATGGCCAAACGACGAACCGTCGTCCAACCGTGTGTCGTCCGCAGCTCATTGATGCCAGAGGGGAACGGAAACTGTTGTGCATTGGTCACAGCGACTGCAGGGCCATAGTGCGACAAATCACCTCAACCCGAGGACCAGATTTTAGTAGAGTGTTCAGAGTCAGAATGGGAAAAGCTGCCGATTTATCGGAGTTTGATAAAGGACAAATTGTGATGGCATGGAGTCTTGGAACTACGATCTCGGGAACGCCGTGGCTTGTGGGTTGTTCACGTGCCGCTGTAGTGAGTACGTATCAAAACAAAAGTGGTGCACAGATGGCCAAACGACGAACCGTCGTCCAACCGTGTGTCGTCCGCAGCTCATTGATGGCATGGAGTCTTGGAACTACGATCTCGGGAACGCCGTGGCTTGTGGGTTGTTCACGTGCCGCTGTAGTGAGTACGTATGAAAACAAAAGTAGTGCACAGATGTCCAAACGACGAACCGTCGTCCAACCGTGTGTCGTCCGTAGCTCATTGATGGCATGGAGTCTTGGAACTACGATCTCGGGAAAGCCATGGCTTGTGGTTTGTTCACGTGCCGCTGTAGTGAGTACGTATCAAAACAAAAGTGGTGCACAGATGGCCAAACGACGAACCGTCGTCCAACCGTGTGTCGTCCGCAGCTCATTGATGGCATGGAGTCATGGAACTACGATCTCGGGAACGCCATGGCTTGTGGGTTGTTCACGTGCCGCTGTAGTGAGTACGTATCAAAACAAAAGTGGTGCACAGATGGCCAAACGACGAACCGTCGTCCAACCGTGTGTCGTCCGCAGCTCATTGATGGCATGGAGTCTTGGAACTACGATCTCGGGAACGCCGTGGCTTGTGGGTTGTTCACGTGCCGCTGTAGTGAGTACGTATCAAATCAAAAGTGCTGCACAGATGGCCAAACGACGAACCGTCGTCCAACCGTGTGTCGTCCGTAGCTCATTGATGGCATGGAGTCTTGGAACTATGATCTCGGGAACGCCGTGGCTTGTGGGTTGTTCACGTGCCGCTGTAGTGAGTACGTATCAAATCAAAAGTGCTGCACAGATGGCCAAACGACGAACCGTCGTCCAACCGTGTGTCGTCCGCAGCTCATTGATGGCATGGAGTCTTGGAACTACGATCTCGGGAACACCGTGGCTTGTGGGTTGTTCACGTGCCGCTGTAGTGAGTACGTATCAAAACAAAAGTGGTGCACAGATATCCAAACGACGAACCGTCGTCCAACCGTGTGTCGTTAACAGCTCATTGATGGCATGGAGTCTTGGAACAACGATCTCGGGAACGCCGTGGGTTGTGGGTTGTTCACGTGCCGCTGTAGTGAGTACGTATCAAAACAAAAGTGCTGCACAGATGGCCAAACGACGAACCGTCGTCCAACCGTGTGTCGTCCGCAGCTCATTGATGCCAGAGGGGAACGGAAACTGTTGTGCATTGGTCACAGCGACTGCAGGGCCATAGTGCGACAAATCACCTCAACCCGAGGACCAGATTTTAGTAGAGTGTTCAGAGTCAGAATGGGAAAAGCTGCCGATTTATCGGAGTTTGATAAAGGACAAATTGTGATGGCATGGAGTCTTGGAACTACGATCTCGGGAACGCCGTGGCTTGTGGGTTGTTCACGTGCCGCTGTAGTGAGTACGTATGAAAACAAAAGTGGTGCACAGATGGCCAAACGACGAACCGTCGTCCAACCGTGTGTCGTCCGCAGCTCATTGATGGCATGGAGTCTTGGAACTACGATCTCGGGAACGCCGTGGCTTGTGGGTTGTTCACGTGCCGCTGTAGTGAGTACGTATCAAAACAAAAGTGCTGCACAGATGGCCAAACGACGAACCGTCGTCCAACCGTGTGTCGTCCGCAGCTCATTGATGGCATGGAGTCTTGGAACTACGATCTCGGGAACGCCGTGGCTTGTGGGTTGTTCACGTGCCGCTGTAGTGAGTACGTATCAAATCAAAAGTGCTGCACAGATGGCCAAACGACGAACCGTCGTCCAACCGTGTGTCGTCCGCAGCTCATTGATGGCATGGAGTCTTGGAACTACGATCTCGGGAACGCCGTGGCTTGTGGGTTGTTCACGTGCCGCTGTAGTGAGTACGTATCAAAACAAAAGTGGTGCACAGATGGCCAAACGACGAACCGTCGTCCAACCGTGTGTCGTCCGCAGCTCATTGATGCCAGAGGGGAACGGAAACTGTTGTGCATTGGTCACAGCGACTGCAGGGCCATAGTACGACAAATCACCTCAACCAGAGGACCAGCTTTTAGTAGAGTGTTCAGAGTCAGAATGGGAAAAGCTGCCGATTTATCGGAGTTTGATAAAGGACAAATTGTGATGGCATGGAGTCTTCGAACTACGATCTCGGGAACGCCGTGGCTTGTGGGCTGTTCACGTGCCGCTGTAGTGAGTACGTATCAAAACAAAAGTGGTGCACAGATGGCCAAACGACGAACCGTCGTCCAACCGTGTGTCGTCCGCAATTCATTGATGCCAGAGTTGAACGGAAACAGTTGTGCATTGGTCACAGCGACTGCCGGGCCATAGTGCGACAAATCTCCTCAACCCGAGGACCAGCTTTTAGTAGAGTGTTCAGAGTCAGAATGGGAAAAGCTGCCGATTTATCGGAGTTTGATAAAGGACAAATTGTGATGGCATGGAGTCTTGGAACTACGATCTCGGGAACGCCGTGGCTTGTGGGTTGTTCACGTGCCGCTGTAGTGAGTACGTATCAAAACAAAAGTGGTGCACAGATGGCCAAACGACGAACCGTCGTCCAACCGTGTGTCGTCCGCAGCTCATTGATGGCATGGAAGTCTTGGAACTACGATCTCGGGAACGCCGTGGCTTGTGGGTTGTTCACGTGCCGCTGTAGTGAGTACGTATGAAAACAAAAGTAGTGCACAGATGTCCAAACGACGAACCGTCGTCCAACCGTGTGTCGTCCGTAGCTCATTGATGGCATGGAGTCTTGGAACTACGATCTCGGGAAAGCCATGGCTTGTGGTTTGTTCACGTGCCGCTGTAGTGAGTACGTATCAAAACAAAAGTGGTGCACAGATGGCCAAACGACGAACCGTCGTCCAACCGTGTGTCGTCCGCAGCTCATTGATGGCATGGAGTCTTGGAACTACGATCTCGGGAACGCCATGGCTTGTGGGTTGTTCACGTGCCGCTGTAGTGAGTACGTATCAAAACAAAAGTGGTGCACAGATGGCCAAACGACGAACCGTCGTCCAACCGTGTGTCGTCCGCAGCTCATTGATGGCATGGAGTCTTGGAACTACGATCTCGGGAACGCCGTGGCTTGTGGGTTGTTCACGTGCCGCTGTAGTGAGTACGTATCAAATCAAAAGTGCTGCACAGATGGCCAAACGACGAACCGTCGTCCAACCGTGTGTCGTCCGTAGCTCATTGATGGCATGGAGTCTTGGAACTATGATCTCGGGAACGCCGTGGCTTGTGGGTTGTTCACGTGCCGCTGTAGTGAGTACGTATCAAATCAAAAGTGCTGCACAGATGACCAAACGACGAACCGTCGTCCAACCGTGTGTCGTCCGCAGCTCATTGATGGCATGGAGTCTTGGAACTACGATCTCGGGAACACCGTGGCTTGTGGGTTGTTCACGTGCCGCTGTAGTGAGTACGTATCAAAACAAAAGTGGTGCACAGATATCCAAACGACGAACCGTCGTCCAACCGTGTGTCGTCCACAGCTCATTGATGGCATGGAGTCTTGGAACAACGATCTCGGGAACGCCGTGGGTTGTGGGTTGTTCACGTGCCGCTGTAGTGAGTACGTATCAAAACAAAAGTGCTGCACAGATGGCCAAACGACGAACCGTCGTCCAACCGTGTGTCGTCCGCAGCTCATTGATGCCAGAGGGGAACGGAAACTGTTGTGCATTGGTCACAGCGACTGCAGGGCCATAGTGCGACAAATCACCTCAACCCGAGGACCAGATTTTAGTAGAGTGTTCAGAGTCAGAATGGGAAAAGCTGCCGATTTATCGGAGTTTGATAAAGGACAAATTGTGATGGCATGGAGTCTTGGAACTACGATCTCGGGAACGCCGTGGCTTGTGGGTTGTTCACGTGCCGCTGTAGTGAGTACGTATCAAAACAAAAGTGGTGCACAGATGGCCAAACGACGAACCGTCGTCCAACCGTGTGTCGTCCGCAGCTCATTGATGGCATGGAGTCTTGGAACTACGATCTCGGGAACGCCGTGGCTTGTGGGTTGTTCACGTGCCGCTGTAGTGAGTACGTATGAAAACAAAAGTAGTGCACAGATGTCCAAACGACGAACCGTCGTCCAACCGTGTGTCGTCCGCAGCTCATTGATGGCATGGAGTCTTGGAACTACGATCTCGGGAAAGCCATGGCTTGTGGTTTGTTCACGTGCCGCTGTAGTGAGTACGTATCAAAACAAAAGTGGTGCACAGATGGCCAAACGACGAACCGTCGTCCAACCGTGTGTCGTCCGCAGCTCATTGATGGCATGGAGTCATGGAACTACGATCTCGGGAACGCCATGGCTTGTGGGTTGTTCACGTGCCGCTGTAGTGAGTACGTATCAAAACAAAAGTGGTGCACAGATGGCCAAACGACGAACCGTCGTCCAACCGTGTGTCGTCCGCAGCTCATTGATGGCATGGAGTCTTGGAACTACGATCTCGGGAACGCCGTGGCTTGTGGGTTGTTCACGTGCCGCTGTAGTGAGTACGTATCAAAACAAAAGTGGTGCACAGATGGCCAAACGACGAACCGTCGTCCAACCGTGTGTCGTCCGCAGCTCATTGATGGCATGAAGTCTTGGAACTACGATCTCGGGAACGCCGTGGCTTGTGGGTTGTTCACGTGCCGCTGTAGTGAGTACGTATGAAAACAAAACTAGTGCACAGATGTCCAAACGACGAACCGTCGTCCAACCGTGTGTCGTCCGTAGCTCATTGATGGCATGGAGTCTTGGAACTACGATCTCGGGAAAGCCATGGCTTGTGGTTTGTTCACGTGCCGCTGTAGTGAGTACGTATCAAAACAAAAGTGGTGCACAGATGGCCAAACGACGAACCGTCGTCCAACCGTGTGTCGTCCGCAGCTCATTGATGGCATGGAGTCTTGGAACTACGATCTCGGGAACGCCATGGCTTGTGGGTTGTTCACGTGCCGCTGTAGTGAGTACGTATCAAAACAAAAGTGGTGCACAGATGGCCAAACGACGAACCGTCGTCCAACCGTGTGTCGTCCGCAGCTCATTGATGGCATGGAGTCTTGGAACTACGATCTCGGGAACGCCGTGGCTTGTGGGTTGTTCACGTGCCGCTGTAGTGAGTACGTATCAAATCAAAAGTGCTGCACAGATGGCCAAACGACGAACCGTCGTCCAACCGTGTGTCGTCCGTAGCTCATTGATGGCATGGAGTCTTGGAACTATGATCTCGGGAACGCCGTGGCTTGTGGGTTGTTCACGTGCCGCTGTAGTGAGTACGTATCAAATCAAAAGTGCTGCACAGATGACCAAACGACGAACCGTCGTCCAACCGTGTGTCGTCCGCAGCTCATTGATGGCATGGAGTCTTGGAACTACGATCTCGGGAACACCGTGGCTTGTGGGTTGTTCACGTGCCGCTGTAGTGAGTACGTATCAAAACAAAAGTGGTGCACAGATATCCAAACGACGAACCGTCGTCCAACCGTGTGTCGTCCACAGCTCATTGATGGCATGGAGTCTTGGAACAACGATCTCGGGAACGCCGTGGGTTGTGGGTTGTTCACGTGCCGCTGTAGTGAGTACGTATCAAAACAAAAGTGCTGCACAGATGGCCAAACGACGAACCGTCGTCCAACCGTGTGTCGTCCGCAGCTCATTGATGCCAGAGGGGAACGGAAACTGTTGTGCATTGGTCACAGCGACTGCAGGGCCATAGTGCGACAAATCACCTCAACCCGAGGACCAGATTTTAGTAGAGTGTTCAGAGTCAGAATGGGAAAAGCTGCCGATTTATCGGAGTTTGATAAAGGACAAATTGTGATGGCATGGAGTCTTGGAACTACGATCTCGGGAACGCCGTGGCTTGTGGGTTGTTCACGTGCCGCTGTAGTGAGTACGTATCAAAACAAAAGTGGTGCACAGATGGCCAAACGACGAACCGTCGTCCAACCGTGTGTCGTCCGCAGCTCATTGATGGCATGGAGTCTTGGAACTACGATCTCGGGAACGCCGTGGCTTGTGGGTTGTTCACGTGCCGCTGTAGTGAGTACGTATGAAAACAAAAGTAGTGCACAGATGTCCAAACGACGAACCGTCGTCCAACCGTGTGTCGTCCGTAGCTCATTGATGGCATGGAGTCTTGGAACTACGATCTCGGGAAAGCCATGGCTTGTGGTTTGTTCACGTGCCGCTGTAGTGAGTACGTATCAAAACAAAAGTGGTGCACAGATGGCCAAACGACGAACCGTCGTCCAACCGTGTGTCGTCCGCAGCTCATTGATGGCATGGAGTCATGGAACTACGATCTCGGGAACGCCATGGCTTGTGGGTTGTTCACGTGCCGCTGTAGTGAGTACGTATCAAAACAAAAGTGGTGCACAGATGGCCAAACGACGAACCGTCGTCCAACCGTGTGTCGTCCGCAGCTCATTGATGGCATGGAGTCTTGGAACTACGATCTCGGGAACGCCGTGGCTTGTGGGTTGTTCACGTGCCGCTGTAGTGAGTACGTATCAAAACAAAAGTGGTGCACAGATGGCCAAACGACGAACCGTCGTCCAACCGTGTGTCGTCCGCAGCTCATTGATGGCATGAAGTCTTGGAACTAC